>JAWDJD010000014.1:7817500-9237500 GCA_035047305.1 Bradypodion pumilum | reverse complement strand
AGAGGAAAAATTTGGGTTCTTATTTACATCTAAGGAACGATTGTCTGCCCCTACCCCTACCCCTAACACACACACTCCACACCATGTTCTTTTACTTCGGAGTTGTTGTTTTTCTTCCTAAAGAAATTTTTCAGGAAGACAAAAAGATTTCTCATCTGTTATGTAAAATTGCGGACAGGAAAGAAAGAGAGACGGCATGAGAAGAAGAGAGATTGAAATACATACATACATACATACATACATACATACATACATACATACATATATACATACATATGTATATGTATATTGACATACATACATTCCTATAGCAAGAAAAAAACGAAGTAAAAGAACAACGTGTGAATGGTGTGTGTTCACACACACATGCACACAGAAACACACAAGGAAAAGAGGAAGGGATCCTTCGTGAATGGTACTTATCTATAAAAATGAATCTCATTAATCTATTTTATCCAACAGGAAACAGTTGCAACGGTGTGACGAATTGGCGGGAACCAGTGTGTGTTGTGTGTCTGGGAGACACAAAAACCTGGCCTCTTTTCCTTCCCCGATAAGACAAACAAAGGCACTCTGCTTGAATTTGGCCTCCAAATTGTCTTCTGTCCAACACGAGCCTTCTGTCCGAACACCCGGCAAAAATTAATAAACCCTGTATTAAAAAAGTGACATAATATAACGGTTGGACACAGCTTTATATAAACTTCATTTAGGGCAGGTTTGTAGACTCAAGATCAAAAGATCACTTTCACTCTTTTACTCGGCGGTTTTAAAAGTCGGAAACGCGGCTTTGTTGTGGTTTTCTGGGTGCCTCGAATTAGTTTTCTCTTTAGACAAGAAAAGCTTACGCCAGAAGCCCTCCTGCTTTAGACCACAGACAAGGCTTTGAATATTTCGTGGAAAGCTAGAGTTGGGGACTAAACGGCCCCAGAAAGATCCGAATTGTGCTTCTTTTGGGCTAGAAATCTTGACCTCAAACCTGCGGAAACAAAGATATATTTTTTTCCTCCCTAAAGAGAAATGCTTCTCAAGGAGAGCGTTGAGTCCTGATGCTCGCAGACATGCAACGCGGAGCATATAAATCGAGGCAGAAATGTATGGATGTTGGCCCTTTGGCCAAAGCTCCTTTAAAAGAACTCCCACCCACCCAAAAAATCCAATTTCCAGTAGCTCTGATTCCCACCCCCCTCAGATCCCTCACCCTCACCCCAAAAAAGCCGGCTTCTCTGGCCAAAGGCGTGCGCTCCCTCCAAATGGAAACACAAGTCGAGGCGCACCGGGGTCTTTGTTTGCAGTAGTGGGTCCAGAATTAAGCCCACCCCCACCCCCACCCCCACCCCCAGGTAGATGTTCCCTACTATCCCTAGATCTTCTTCAGAGATCTCCCTTCGCCCAACAATTGTTGTTTCCGACCCCTCTCTAGCTCCTATTTAGACATGTTCAAATGGATTGTTCGAAGTGGTTTCTTAGGTGGCATGTCTTTGAACAAAACCCCGCTTTTTGTGTGGAAAAAGACTGGGAAGTGGAGGGGGGTCGCCTCCCTTCTTGATTCTCTGGGCAGCCCTAGCGCATTTTACTCACTTCGAGTAACGGTGGGCCTTTGTTTAGAGAGGAGGCAATGTAGTATAACCAATGGTGCTACTCTCAGTTTTAGAAGAGACCCATGGAAATCAATGGAGCACTTGTTACCTGCTACTGACTCTAACAAATTCCATTCATTTCCGTGAAATCTGCTTTAGTTGAGACTAAGGCTGAATTTAGCCTTTCTTTCTTTCTTTCATTCTTTCTTTCTTTCTTTCATTCTTTCTTTCTTTCATTCTTTCTTTCTTTCTCTACCCTTCTCTTTCATTCTCTCTTTCACTCTTTCTCTCCCTCTTTCTTTCTCTGCCCTGCCTTTCTCTCTTTTTTTCTCTCTCTCTCTCTCTTTCTTTCTCTCTTTTTCTTTCTTTCTTTCTTTCTTTCTTTTAACTTGTACCAGCACCTGTATGACTAACTGGAGGCTCAGAAGAAACCAAGGGATGGGGACACTTTTATTTGGGTTTGTCCCGGGATTTCTTAGAAGCCCTGCCTCTTAACTCCCTCCTTCCCCACCTCCCTTTCCCCATGTTGCCCTACAAATGAGGGGGGAGAGTTCTCTTCATTATCAGACTCAATGAAATGACTAACTATGTATTTGTGGCCGTCTGGGACCATTCAGGAGGGCTTTGTGGAAATCTTGTCCTGCCCTCCCATTCGGACAGAACAAGAATGTGGGAGAGAGGAAGAAAGGGGGAGAGGGGGAGAGGGGGGAACCTTATAAGTTAATCTCTCCTGTCCCCCCCCTCCAATTGTCCAAGCACCTTGCATAACAAAAAAAGAGTGGAGGAGCGGATGCCAAATCCCCTTTCCAAACTCCTAGGCAACAACCACACCAAGCCAGCACAGGGGGGGAGCATAGATTATGAACTGCATGAGATAGGAAAGGGAACCCCCCAAACCTGCATTATGCATTTATAAACGTTTCTGAATAATTCATTGCCAAGCCAATCCGATTTTCAAGAAAGATGCAAATAAATTAGAGCAGGTCCAGAGAGAAGAGCAACAAGGATGATCCAGAGGAATGGAAACCAAGCCCTAGGAGGAAAGACTAAACGAACAGGGCACGTTTAGTCTTTAGAAAAGGAGACTGACATATGATAGCACTCTTCAAATGCCTGAAAGATGATCATAAAGAGGAAGCCAAGGAGCTGTTCTCTAGGGTTGAATATTAGGGAAAACATCTTAATGGTTAGAGTAGTACGACAGTGGAAGCAGCTACTTGGAGAGGCGGCAACACTGGAAGCATTCAGGGGAGAATTGGACTACCCGCTGTCAGATCTGCTTTGACTTGGATTCCTGCATTGAGGAGATAGGGTTGGACTCCATGGCCAAAAAGGTCCCTTCTATGCTTATGAGGTTTTAAACAGACTTAAGAAGACGAAGAAGTAAAACGAGTAAAATAGTTTAGAAAATAATTAAAGGTATGCACCCTCAAGTCGGGAACCGGATTCATCCTGACCCTAACAGGGCTTAAGTGACATATTTAAGCATCGGTTTTCCCAGGGAGGCTCCCTGGGCGGATCAGGGGTCCAATACACCCCACTGGGTACCGGCCTCGAACGGCCTCGAAAGAAACAAAGAGAAAGATTTCTCCAAGAACCGGAATAACATTTCACGTGAAACTTGCGGGGAAAATAGAAAGGTAACTCTGTCCCGACGATTCTTAACACACAACAGAGAATAGAAGAATGACACGGGGGAGACGGGAAAAACCCGGATTTTTAGATGAGGAGCGAGGCGTGCAGACATTTACACAGACACCAAAAATGTGTTATTCCTTATTCTCCATCTATTCCGCTGCCGCCTCTGTGTGTGAGAAAGAGGTGTGTGTGTGTGTGTGTGTGAGAGAGAGAGAGAGAGAGAGAGAGATTTTCTGAGTTTTTGCGAAGGAGAATTATTCTTTTTTTTAAAAAAAAAATAACACCCGTCTCTTTCTTTCCTCTCCAGCGCAACATTGCTTGATGCTCAACATTGTGCATAATTAGAGAGCTAGGAGCATGATCGGCGATGTTTTATTCCAATTATTACCAATTAAGGGAGGGGAAGACTGGGGGATTCTCGAACTCTGCTCCTTTTATTCCCCGAAGGACTTTTTAAAAATAAAAAAAATCCTCTGTTTTAACCTCTCTCTCTTTTTAACTACTTCCCTTCCGAAGTCCTCCAAGTAAACCCAAATTACATGAACTTTTTCAAACATAATCCGGCGTGATTTCCCCCAGAAAATGTCGGGGGCGAGGAGAAGGGTTGGGTTGGTTGTTGTTTTTTTAGGAAAGACGAATATCCCCAAACCCTGCTGTTGGACAAATCGGTTTCTCTATCTCTTTCTTTCTTTCTCTCTCTCTCTCACACACACACACACACACACACACGCAAAACAGAAGCGATAATCCTACTTCAGCATCTGGGAAGAAAAGATAACTCAGAAAATCTCTCTCTCTGTCTGTCTCTCAATCCCTGGTCCTTCTCTAGACGAGGTCAGTCTCGCCAAGCGCACTTGATGCATTGATGGCTGCCTGTTCAAACGAACAGAGGTCTATTTTTTTGCTCATTTCGTACCGGGAAGGGGGCAATGGGTCTCGCCCAAGCCTGATCCTTCCATATGTCCGAACGCTCACTCTCTCTCTCTCTCACACACACACACACACACACACAAAACAGAAGTGATAATCCCACTTCAGCATCTGGGAAGAAAAGATAACTCAGAAAATCTCTCTCTCTCTCTCTCCCCCTGGTCCCTCTCTAGACCGGAGTCAGTCGCCAAGCGCACCTGATGCGTGGATGGCTGTCTGTTCAGACGAACAGAGGTCTGGGTTTTGCTCATTTCGTACCGGGAAGGGGGCGATGGGTCTCCCCCAAGCCTGATCCTTCCATGTGTCCGAACACACACACACGCACGCACGCATACACGGAAAAATCCTCCCCCCACTTTTCTGCTCAGCCTCGGAAGGCAAAAAATACTCACGGAGTTTCCCCCGGCAGGCCAGGTGAAAATCTCGCCCCTCAACAATAGGTCTGCCTCCTTTTTCCCCCTCTGTGCCAAGCGCCCGGGCTGGAGCCAATTTAGATATGCTATAAATTAAGAGGTTGCCATGGCCACCGCCCGGCCATTGGACGGCCCCCGCCCCGACGTGGCGCCCGACGTCACCAAATCTGAATAAGGATGCGCGAATTACTAAAGCCGGGAGGACAAAGCTCGGGCGATGGGAACAGCAGGGAACGGGAGGCGAGTCCCGGACAAGCAGCACCACCGACGGGGCCCCACAACGAGCCCAGAGCCAGAAGCGCCGTCCAGCCCGGGGGCGTCGGATCGCGCTGCCGGACCCTTGGACACGCGTGGGACGCCCGAGATGCTGGGACAGGGGCGGCAGGAGGAGGAGCAGCAGTGGCAGCGACGACGGCGCGGCCAGGAGCGGAGCTGAGCCGTCTGGGCTCGTCGGTGGAGCCAGGGCCCGCAGGGTGGCGGCGGTGGTGGGAGCCCCCCTCCCCCGGTGGCCGAGACAGCGTTGGTGAGCCGAGCTGCCTGGGCTGCCCGACCCGAGGGCAAGTGAGCCAGCACGTCGGTGCCACGGAGGACGGTGCGGCAGGGAGGAGAGGAGGAAGAGGAAGGGGAGGGCAGGCGGGTGTGGAGGCCCGGCGGCGAAGAGGCGAGGAGCCCCCAACCCGGCCGCGGGGATGATGGTGCACTGCGCGGGCTGCGACCGGCCCATCTTGGACCGGTTCTTGCTTAACGTCCTGGACCGGGCCTGGCACATCAAGTGCGTCCAGTGCTGCGAGTGCAAGTGCAACCTGACCGAGAAGTGCTTCTCGCGGGAAGGGAAGCTGTACTGCAAGAACGATTTCTTCAGGTGAGGAGACCCCCCTCCCTCCCTCCCGCCTTCCCTCCCGTCTGGTCTGGCCTGGCCTCCCGTCCCCTTCCTCCCCATGCCCCTCGACACACACACACCTCACCCTCCTTTTGCCCTGCCTTACCCTTCCCTCCCCTTAGTGGTTAAATCGCTGGACTCGACGACTAGAAGGCCGGCATGTCAGCAGTTCGAGAGCCGAGTGCTGCTCGACGAAGTGAGCTCCAGTCTCTGGTTCCCAGCTCCTGCCAACCTAGCAGTACGAAAGCAAGACCTTGCAAGTAGATAAATAGGTACTGCTTTGTATGGGAAAGGTAACAGCGTTCGTGCGTTCCAGCAGTCAGGCCTGCCACACGATCTCAGAAACGTCAGTCTCTTTGGCTACAAACGGAGATAAGCACCGAACCCTAGAGTAAGATACGACTGGCTTTCGAGCAAGGGCGACCTTTACCTTTACCTTTACCTACTCTCTCTCTCTCTTTCTTGCCCTTGAGGCCGTTCTTTCGTTCCTCCATTCCTTGCAGGATTTATTCCTAGATAAAGGAAGGGTGAAATCCAGCGCTCAGTCGCAGCCACTAAAGTAGGCCCGTGGAATCGGTGGGAATTTGGTGCGTCAGCTTCTCAGTAAATCCTGTCGATTCAATAGACCTACTCTACTTGCCATTTACTACGAGATTTCAGTCACAGGGAGACTTAAGGGAGGCGTACATCCCATCGGGAAAGGTGGCTGGCTTAGCCAGGTGTGCTCCGAAACTGCCATCCTAAATGCTCAAGAAATAAATCCCCGTGGAGATTTTATTTACCCGCGAGGAAACACGCCTCTGCTCCTATGGGGAAATCTTGCAGTTCCAAAGAGAGACAGAAACAAAGATCTACCCAGGTCTTTCTTTTATTCATTCATTCATTCATTTATTGCCTTTCTATCCCACCCATCTGGAATATTTTTCCCACTTTTGTTTTCTTTTATGGCTTTAATTCTTTTTTTTTTTTCAGACTTTATTTTCCCATGACAGACCAACGAGCAAGAAAGAAAAGCAATAATAATAATAATTCCTCACCCTCCTCTTTCGTCAGGGAAATAACACTTTCCACAAGCCTTAATGCTGCTAAAGAAAGTGCAAAAAAACAAAAACAACCCTGTGTATCTTCCGCGGCTAAAGATGATTTAGGGAGGCCCATATAGGCAAGCTTTTCTCTCCCACATCTCTGAATTCAGTTGGATCTGCAGCCATCTAAACACAAGTGCAGTTTTAGTACATAGCCTTTCCCCTCCCCCTTTCTGGGTGTAATTTTCCAACCCACCCAAAGACATTAATTTGGGGACTTTGCAAAATTAAAGATGTCAACAGAAGTCAAATCCGACAGGGCTTAGTTTCTGAAATCCCTAAAAACTCAGGATTACCTCCTTGTTGCATTTTTTTTGGCAACGTGCGCCCTACCCACCTATTAATTAGCAACTAAGATTTAAATCTCTGCAGGCCTCTCCATGCGTTAATTCAGCCACGAGTTGCTTTGATTCCACCCCTATTTCTACCAAAGAAATGTGCAAGAGAAAGCAACCGTGTGCTAGAATGGAGAGTCTGTAGGGATCTTGATTTTTTTTAATAAAAAAGTCATACAGCTGAAATAAAAGCACTATTTCTTAAAAATAGAATTTTGTATATAATTTTGTTTTTAAAAATGAAATCGCATGCATTGCTTCATCGAGCTTCTGATGAACTGGAAGGCAATTTAGAGAAAGCTTATTCCAAATCATAGTTGTTGGTCTTTAGGGCTGGGAAAGACTTTTTGTTGCTATTTTTTATGTGCAGAAACACATATATGCACACCTAGGGAGGCCCATAGTGATGTATAAATTCACGTATTTAAGGTTCATTTTTTTTGGGGGGGGGGATTACTGTCTGTAGAAGCCAGTGATGGTATTTTCCAGTTTTAAAAGGTTTCCCATTTTAAACGGCGCCCACCCGACCCCGGGTATCTCAAGGTGTCTTTCTCATCCAGAAGTGCTTTGTCAAAAGTGAAGGAAAGGGGGGAGAGAGAGAATTTTCTGTCTTAACTTTGTAAATTGGCCTAAACCAGCCCTCTGGCCTCGACTTTTGGGCCACCCGCATGGTTTTTTTGTTTTTCAAGGAAAGAAGGTGAAAACAACTCCATTTGAAAATGCAAATCTATCTCTGCCTTTTGTTTTCGGGCTTTAATAGAGGTAAATCGCTCGCTTGTTAAGGGCTTGGAAAAAACCCAGGCCCGGGGACTTTTTGGGGGGGGGGCAGAAGGGAGCCAAGTAACTTCAACTCTGCGAACCCCTGGCCCGAAGGCATGTGAATAGATCGGCGCTAAGCTCTCTTTGCACATGGAAACAGCTTGGAATGGCCCTTCCCAAATTCTTCCACGCGTAGCCCCTTAAAAAAACAAAGTGGGGGGAGGGGGGACTTTCAACGACTTGAATGGTTTTTGATAAAGGTACAGATGAGGCTATTAGGCCCTTGGAGAAAGACTAAATGATTTACGGTTTGTAATGTTTTCACTAAATCAACGTCACTGCGCACCATTGTGGTGGGGAGAAGGAGGGCGAAACAAAGAGGGAAAAGGATTTGGTGCCCTCTTGCTTAGCTTCTGCTTAGCTCCAAACCAGAGTTTGGGGTGGGAAGGGGGGGTAGGCAGACGGAATCGACCTGAAACAAACGCAAAGAGCTTCCCCGTTTACATTTAGGAAGGGGGAAGCTGACCACTCTCCCCCCCCCACTTCTCCATATTAGGCTGGGTGTACATTGACATTCCAGTCGATGCTCGCTTCTCATCAGCAAGATATTTCTCCTTGGCATTTGTAGGGGGGGGGGGGGGCAGAAAGAAACGTCTTCATCAACTCGCCTTTTCCTTCTTTAAAAATGCCCCTTCCCTTTCCCCCCCTCTCCTAGATGCAGGAGGACCCCTCTCCGAGTCTTTGCCAGAGCCTAGGGGCCAGAACTGGACCACCAAACGGTTCGCCGCGAGAAATAAGGGCGTGGGAGAAGGAGCTTTTCCAAAGCGCTCTCCCGGTCTTGAGCAGGAAACGATGCTTGGCGCAAGATTCCTGCACAGGTCTTTATGGGGAAGTAGGAGGAGACTGTCCGGAGTTTTTCTTGGGTTAGAAAAAACATGGAACAACACAAATGAGCACGCCCTATTTGGCGATTTCTCCCAGGAAAGGGTTCAGTATCAGGCAGGGGTTTGTCTGCTCCTTGCGCTTACCTCTCTCGGGCCCTCTGCCCTCCTCCTCACCAGCATTTGTTTGTCTTCTCCTTTCCCGCCTCCCCACCTCTACCCCCCACCCTCCACCCTCCAACCTGTCCAGGAGGTTTGGGACCAAGTGCTCCGGCTGTGCGCAGGGCATCTCCCCGTCGGATCTGGTGCGCAAAGCCCGCAGCAAAGTGTTTCACCTGAACTGTTTCACCTGCATGGTGTGTAACAAGCAGCTCTCGACGGGCGAGGAACTGTACGTCATAGACGAGAATAAGTTCGTCTGCAAGGACGATTACTTGAGCTCGACCAGCTTGAAAGAAGGAAGCCTCAATTCAGGTAAGCACCTGGCGGCTCTCTCGCCTCTCCTCCCCGTCCAACCTCGGGCGTCTTCCGAGCTCTGACACGGGGCAGAGGGCGGCAATGGTCTTGCAGGGAAAATTTGGGAGCTTCGCCCAACCAAAGGAAAGTCACAAGCAGGTCTTTCCTTTCCACTTTCATTGTCCGAATGCGCCTGGGACCCTGGGTGTGTAGGATGGAGCCTCCCTCCGCTTCCAACGGGTCAATTTCCTAGCAGTTCGAAAGCAAGAAATTGCAAGTAGATAAATAGGGACCACTTTGGTGGGGAGGTAACAGCGTTCCTTCTTCTATTCATGCCAGCCACATGACCACGGAAACGTCTGCAGAAGCAGACAGCGCTGGCTCTTCGGCTTTTGAAACAGAGATGAGCACTGAACCCTAGAGTCGGTACGACTGGCTTTCGAGCAAGGGAAACCTTTACCTTTGCTTCTTCCATTAAGTGGGACTGCCGTGGTCGGCAGGGTCAGCATCTCGAGACCCGAGTGCTCCATGACAAAGTGAGCTCCTGCCAACCTAGCAGTTTGAAAGCAAAAAAAATAACAAACAGATAAATAGGTGAGAAAGGCAACATCTGTTCACTCTGGTGTCTAGTCATGCCTGCCACATGACCACAGAAACATCTGCAGATGCAGACAGCGCCGACTCTTTGGCTGTACGGAGATGGGCACTGAGCACTAGAGTCGGACACGACTGGCTTTCGAGCTAGGGCGACCATTTCCATAAAATCAGGGCTAAAGTAACACCATTGGGCTGCTCGGACTACCAACCGCAAAGCCTTGGCGACAGTATCCTAAAATCCGTGATTTTGCTGTTATTACAACCCTCTCCCATTGGCGAGTAAAGTGAATGACTGTTTTGTTTTGCTTTCAAGCCAGAAGGAAGGGATAGAATTATTTTATTCATTTATCTTCTTCTTCCCATCCTGGCTCTTCCATACTCCCGCAAATACTATACCGTCTTAATTTAGACAGCAAAAATAAGCCCAGTGACCCATTCATAAAATCAAACAAATGCAGGAGGAAGGCGATACCTCTTTAGGTCACTTTAAAAATTCAAAACTTTGTAAGCTTTCCTAACTCAAAGGTGACTTCATCGAGCACTTTCATGGCATGCTGTCCAAGCCAGGCTCCTATTCTTAGGTGTTCCATGTATCTTTTTACAATCCAAAAAACAAGAAGACGTGGATTTGCATATTACCTTCCTCAAATGGCCCAAAATTAAGACAGTATCACAGAACCATAGAATCACTCAGCTGGAAGGGGCCTCTTAGGCCATTGAGTCCAATCCCCTGTGTTCAATGGAGGAATCCGAATCAAAGCAGATCTGACAGACAGAGGCCCAATTCTCTCTTGAAGGCTTCCAGTGTTGGCCCTCTCATCACCTCCCGAAGAAGTTGGTTCCACTGTCGTACTGCTCTAACCATTCAGGAGTTGCCCCTAATATCCAGCCTAATATCTGGTTTCCAGTAGTTTGAGCCCGTTATTACGTGTCCTGCAATCTGAGATAATCTTTTCCTCTTTATAATTATCTTCCAGTTATTTGAAAAGTGCTCCCATCTTATTCCCCCCATCACTCTCCTTTTCTCAAGGCTAAACAGCAGGGAGTAGGGAATCTGATCCAGAGCTAGAGGAAGAAGGACGTTTTCCCAGGGCTTGGGGAACTATGTTGGGGGGGGGGTTGAACCCCTCAGCTCTGAAGGGAGTGTGTCGCATGTGTCTGGGAAGAGCAGGGACAAAAGAAGGGGGGGAAGGTGGAGAAAAAGAGCGATCCGTTTTCCCAACTTATTAGCCAGGCTTTTAGGCAATGCCCTGCACTAAGGTTATTTTACAACCGGAGGGAAATATTTAAAAGCGACCACGAACATTCAACGTCCTCTTCTGACCATCCTCTGGTGGGGGAGGGGGGCACTCTCTCTTCCCCCTCCCCCGCAGTCCTTACTAGGCAACATCTGGCACAGACCGATCCTAGTGTCTAAGAGAGGCCACCTTTTGTTCTCTATGTCTCTCCCCAAACCTCCTCTTCTCCTCCTCCTCCTCCTCCATCTCTTCCTCCTCCTCTTCCTCCTATTTATTTATTTATTTATTGGATTTATACCCGCTCTACTCAAGCACAAGGCCGATTCAGAGCGGCTAGGACAATCGATACACATACAATTACAGTAACATAATAATACACATAATCACAAACCAAATAAATAATAAAAAAATCCACAATAGTACAAAAGGCACAGCATCAAAATATGAATAATCAATAGTTACAAAACTCAAATACAAGGTATAAGAGACAACAATCATGATATCAAAGGCATTGATATTCTCCTCCTCCTGCTGCTCCTCCTCCTCTTCCTCCTCCTCCTCTTTCTTCTTCTTCTTCTTCTTCTGTGGATGGGCCCCCCAGTCTCCGGCTCTACCTCCCTGGAGAATCCAACAAATTTTTTTTTTGGGGGGACAGGGGGGACTTACGCCTAGGACAGGCCCTTGGGTGTTCAGAAATAGATTCCCCCTCTCTTTCTCCCCCACCCTCTACCGCCCAAAAATCCTCTTTACCTACAATATAGAATCCTAAACATTCCTAAATTCCCATCGAGTCCAATCGGTTGCCCGCCAAGGCCGGGCGGGGGGGGGTGAGGTGGGGCGGGGGGGGTGAGGAGATGACTACCTTTTGCGTTTACCAGGAAGTGGAATACAAAGGACCGCAAATTGGGGGTGGGGTGAGGGTGGGGGACGGTCCGTTTTGATTGAGAAGACATTCTCTCGATAGTAGGTTGGATGCGAGGTGGGGGGCGCACCCCTGGCTTCCTCCCCGCTTTCAGAGGGCCAGGGGTTTGTTTGTGAGATTCATTAGTGAATCAATTAATTGGTCGCGATTACCGCCTCCCTTCCCCTTAAGCTCCTGGGGCTGCCTGTGTCTCCCCTCCCCCCCCCCCAACCTGCCCTCAACCCATCTGAATTTTTGTGGCAAGGAAAAGCGAGGGCGTTATGGGGATATAAGGGACTGCGGTGGCTCAAGCGGTGCTGTACTCGGCGGCTGAAAGATCTGAATTCGACTCCCGGGTACTATATGACGGAGTGAGCTCCCGTCTCTGTCCCTGCTCCTGCCAACCTAGCAGTTTGAAAGCAAGAAATTGCAAGTAGATCAATAGAGACCACTTCGGTGGGAAGGTAAACAGCGTTCCGTGCACTCGGTCCGGTGTCGAGCCATGCCTGCCACATGTCCACGGAAACGTCTGCAAAAGCAGACATCGCTGGTTCTCTGGTTATAAACAGTGATGAGGACTGAACCTTAGAGTTGGATACGACTGGCTTTCGAGCAAGGACGACCTTTACCTATGGGATATAGCTATAGGTTCTTCTTTTGAGTCCCGATCAAATTCAGGAATACCAAAATGAAATCACTTTCTTGGCTTTGTCGTTGGCCAAACTTAAGTCCTCATCGGAGCATCTTTCTGGTAGTAATCAGCATCTGTATCTCTCCACATTCACACCGCGTGTTGTCATAGTTATAAATAACTCTTTTAAGTTTATTCATTTTTCATCTTATTCATATCAGGTATAGCTATAAATGATAAACTGTCATACGAGTTGGAATGGTCAGGTTCATCTATGCAAGCGTATCAGAGAGTAAACAACAACAACATTGTTGTTGTTGTTTACTGCTGCATTTGAATGTTAGCTTTCGAGGATCAAATCCACTTCGTCAGACATAAGCGTCAAATTAAAAATTCAATCAAATTAAAGAAAGGTCTGGTAAAGAAAAAACTACTTTGTAGAGAGATGGGGCAAGTGTATGAATTATGTTTTGTTTCGATTACATGGGCAAGATAATAATGCCCCATTGGCACATATGTGTTGATGTAACGTTATTTTTTATTAATCTTAGTGTTATTTTTTTTTGTTTATATGTATTGGGGGGTTTTCTGTTGATATTATCAATATTATTATTTTACAAGGAAAAGCCGGAGCGGCTAGTTTTCCCAGATCCCAGGCGTTGGGGGGGGGGGTCCCAGTACGGGCACATTTTCCTTCCACTTCCGGGAGTGATGAGGGTGGTGCGGGCTGGATGACTTGGCTTTGGGAGCTGGATCTGGCCCACAGGCCATAGTTTGGGCACCCCGACCCCAGAGGGAATCCCAGTGAGAATGACAGGTTTAGTGACACACACACCCTTTCGCTCTGCCTGGCCAACCCGCCGACCCCCCCTCCCCAGTGACCGCCCCTCTCCCTTTTCCCTCGACAGTGTCCTCGTGTACCGACCGAAGTTTGTCTCCGGACCCCCAGGACCCGATGCAGGACGACCCGAAGGAAACGGACCACTCCACCTCCTCGGACAAAGAGACGGCCAACAACGAGAACGAGGAGCAGAACTCCGGCACCAAAAGGAGGGGGCCCCGAACCACCATTAAGGCCAAACAGCTGGAGACCCTCAAGGCTGCCTTCGCTGCCACCCCCAAACCCACCCGCCACATCCGTGAACAGCTGGCGCAAGAGACCGGCCTTAACATGAGAGTCATCCAGGTAAGGGTTGCCCAGGTAAGGGAGGAGGAGGGAGAGATCCCCTTGCCCCATCTCCCACCCCCCCCACCCATTGTCAAGTTCCTGGTCTGGCCAAAAGGGGGCGCTCTTCCTCCAGACCCAAATTGCGTCATCCCGGCCATCCAGAGGGGCCCTCTTGCAGTGTGACGTCATCCGGCCTGGGGAGGACCAAGCTTTGGAACCACCACAACCACCACCGCCATCTCTCCCCCTTCCTGTCCCGGGACGATCTGTAGGGAAAAGAGGAACAAACTGCAGAAAAACCAGGCTCTGTGAAACCAACATCCAGAAAATGTCCAGGCGAATCTGGAAACCTGTCCTTTGCCAGAAGGATTTTTTTAAAAATTCCCGATGCCCTTCTTTTATCTACTTTGTTGACTGACCGTGAAATGTTTTCGGGAACAGATCTTTCCGCCTTGGACTTAGAAGCGGACTCTTAGGATACTGCATTCTAAAAGACAGAGATCTGGATGAGTTGTAGATTTCTTAACAAAACATACACTTCAAAGGAGGAAAAAGAAGTCCCAATTCTTTGCAGAAGTAGGAACGTTGTTGGGGACAGAGATTTGTTTATTTATGACATTTCTAGACTAGTTCTAGTTCGACAGCAAGACATTGCAAGTAGATAAATAGGGACCACTTCAGTGGGAAGGTAAACAGTGTTGCATGCGTTCCGGTGTTGAGGCATGTCTTCCACATGTCCATGGAGAGGTCTGCAAATGCAGATAGCGCTGGCTCTTTGGCTATAAACAGGTATGAGCACTGAACCCTAGAGTCGGATACGACTGGCTTTGGAGCAAGGGCGACCTTTCCCTTTACCTCTCCCTGCCCATCAAAAGGATGTGATTCATTTCTTTGTGTCCCACTTCCCTGTCTAAGAAAAAGCTGTCAAAGTCAGGACATTAAATGCAGGGGATTTGTTTTCCAAATAGTGAGCATCAGATCTGGCTGGAGACCAATCAGACCATGGAACCAGAAGGGGAACTGGAGATCTCTCAGTTGAACTCTCCTGCTAATCCACTAAACTCTGCTCAGCATCTGTCTCTGCCTGAATATCTGGTCCAAAGCTGAGCAGAAAGTTGGGATAGATGACCTCACCAACCCCTTCCGGGTCCAATGCTCACAGTTCGTGGTGTAACACACCCAATCCTACCACCACCCCAAGGAAACAAACGTGCCCTTTTAAACATATAGATGGACATATTTTTACCCAGAAGTAAATATCCACTTTCACTAAAGAAACTGTGCATTAGAATTGCAGTCTTACTTCTTCTTCGTATCTGATTTCTAATACAGTATTCACTCTTATCATGGTGATCAGCCATGAAGATAGGAACTGCAGTGGCTCGGTGGTTACGAAGCTCGCCTTGTTAGCTGGAAGGCTGGCAAGTCAACAGATCAAGACCCAGTACTGCATGATGGATTGAGTGTCTGTCTCTGCCCCAGCTCTTGGGGACATGAAAAGAGCCTCATTCAGGCCTCCCCTGAGCGGAGTTTCTCCAGCAAAAATCCTTTCAAACCAGAATAATTTCTGACACAAAATTATTATTAGCCATGAAGATTGTCCTGACCTGGGGACAATATAATGCAGTGGCCTTCTATCTGCCTTCCGCATCGCAGCATGACATCTGCACTGCTGATCCAGTTCCGGGAGCCACTTTCTGGTTCTGAGCCCTTTTGGCACACAAAGTCCTCATCAGCCCCAGGCCAGGATAGATGTAACTGCTGACCTCCATAAAGATGGATTTGAGTGGGATTTAATCTACTTGGGGGACCATCACCCTTTCTTGTGGACTTCACCTCCCAAGGCTGTTAGTCTACAGGGTAGACAGGTTAGTTAACCACTGTCTGATGATTGGCATTGAATCACTGGCAGTAGGGTCTACTCACTCTATTACCATAGCAGGGTAACCTGGCCAGACTCCCAATGTTATGCCTCCTCGTTATTTGTGATTATTTGGAAATAAATCCTGGTCAGTTCAGTGAGACTTCTCATCCAGAATAGGGACTTTGCACAAGGGCTTTGTCGGGGCACCGATCCAACCATAGCAAAGCCACATTACCCCCAACAGGAAGACAAGCAGAGAGTTTCAGACCTTTGATACAGTGGTGTATGGTGGAAGGTTATGCTGTAGTCTGAAACACATTGATTCTCAGTAATCCATACTGAAATCGGTAGGAATTTATTGCAATGAAAAGCTTGCAGAATTATTCAGAAGGTGTTGTTTTTATATATATATATATATATATATATATATATATATATATATATATATATATATATATATATATATATATATATATATATATATATATATATATATATATATATATATATATATATATATATATATATATATATATATATATATATATATATATATATATATATATATATTATGTACTGTACTTCTAATCTAACCTATATCAATAAATCTCTGGCTAGATGACCATCAATAATATTATCTTAAATTAATCTAAAAAGATGCCAATTCTTTTAAAACAGTTCGAAACATGCGAAAGCATTAAAAACATTTTAATGTAGTTATCTTTCTTTTTAAACATACATATTTGTATGCATTCCTGCCAACCTGGCAGTTTGAAAGCAAGAAATTGCAAGTAGATAAATAGGGGCCACTTCGGTGGGAAGGTAAACAGGGTCCTGTGCACTCCGGTTGTCTAGTCATGCCTGCCACATGTCCACGGAAACCATCTGCAGAAACAGAAATGACAAACGTTGGATATAAACAGTGATGAGTACTGATATGAGTTGGATATGACTGGCTTTTGAGCAAGGGTGACATTTACCTTCATTTGTATGTATGCATACAGAAAGAAATATAAATGCTCATCCCTTAAGGAGCTCAGAGTAATATTAGGAAATATAGAGGTAATGTTGCTTTAGCAATTTTTGCAAAGCTGCCATCCATGCAAAGTGGAGGCTCATTATAAAATTCTCCTGTTGCATTTTGTTGGGAGTCTAAAATAAAATAAAGTAAAGTAAAATAACTAAGGTCTGCAGTGAGGTTTTAAATATATATCTCACCTATCACTCTTTCCATGTTTCCTGTCTTGGGAGCATACCTGTCAAGTTTCGGGAAATTTCTGTCAAACCCCCATATTTTACACTCTTTCCCGCCATCATCCCATATTAGTTAGACTGCAATTAGACTGGAGGCCAGTACAGGATAAGGATAGCTGTCCAGTTTTGCGTTTTGGCCAGGAAATTTCCCTTATTTGAGAGAAATTTCCCAAAACTTGACAGGTATGCTTGGGAGTGACTGCAGCTTACTCTCAAGTAGAGCCACGCAGAATTGCAGCTGCCCAGATAAACCCTTGCATGTCTACCTGTTAACCTCACATCTTTACATGAAAGTGAGTGAGCCCAATGGTGTTCAGTGAGGACTTGTAGATAATTTGACATAGGGTATCAACAGTCTCAGTAGAGTTTACATCTGAGTAGACATATCTAAGATAACACCATTAGTCACTTGTAGATCCACTCCACTAACTCCAACATGATATTGGGAGTGATGCTCATACAGTACTTTGGATCTAAACTCAACAGTTTAGGAAAGTACTATTCTCACCATGCAGCTTACACAAGACATATGTATATTAGCAACAATTAAAAAGACTATACATTTTAAAAATGAGAACCAGGAATAAACCATTCCACATTCCAAGGCACTAATAAATCCATATTTATTTATTTATTGTGGTCTTGTGATGGTGAACAGCACATTTAAAATACAATCATAAAACAATGACTCCAGGGAGCAGACTTTAAAACCAAGATAAACAAAACAACATGGGGTGGGGGTGGGGAACCACTAGTATATTATATTGACTGTATTGCAGACTACAGTCTGCAAATCCAAGATAAGCCCAACTTCAATGACCTAAAGCTACTAAAACAATTGTAATGTGTCCAGGATTTAGATACAGAAAGGTTGGGAGATGTGGAAATCAATCACTATCCTGTTGCCCCAACCCAAACATTCCTCCAGATTTTGACTGCAATGAAGTAAGAGACTTCTACAGTGCCATTTGTGTACAATTTTACACTCCAGTTGTAAAACCAGATGAGAAACCAGCCTCTCCCAAGAAAGGAATAAACAGAAGGATGTGTCTGGAGGATACCTTGGCACGGATCCATTCTGGATGTAAAATTTGGAGAACTCCCTAGCCTGTTTGGCAAAAGCTGGGAAGAAGTCAAGACAAGCTGGAGAACAGGACGCCATCTGGAACCTATGGAGGCCAAGCGGCTATCTATCTTCTTCACCATCTGGTCACTGGGGGGGGGGGTGTGTTTCTCCAGGGCTGCACCATCTGGGGGCAACCAGCCAGTTTTGGCTTGCTCTTGTGGACTGTGGAAGAGGACCCACCTAGAGTTGTCTCCCATGGAGGGGTACGAAATTGCCACGATCACAACCCAAGCAACTTGGAATGGCTGGAATAAGAGGCTAGTCCTCTCTGTTCTCCCGGGAGTTTCTAGCTTCAGAGAACTACTTCTAACCTTTCTCTCGTTCACGGTAGACCTATGGGAATGAGTGGGATGTGGTGGTTATAATGAAAGTTAGTCTATTCCTTTCAAAGGGTCTACTCATTGAGATTCAGCCATGAAAGACACACTTGTTCTCTGAATACCAGGTACTAAGAGAGAAGGAAAGAGTTGCTGTCCTAAACCCTCCTGGCCACAATGCTTGGAGTAGGAGGACCAACCGTGTCAGTTTTACCATTATTATTATTATTATTATTATTATTATTATTATTATTATTATTATTATTATTATTATTATTATTATTATTATTATTATTATTATTATTATTATTATTATTATTATTATTATTATTATTATTATTATTATTATTATTATTATTATTATTATTATTATTATTGGTTAAGACGCTGAACGTTACAACCGGCAGGTTGGCAGGTCGAGACCCAAGAGCTGCCTGACCAGTGAGCTCCCGTCGTCTGCCCCAGCTCCTGCCAACCTAGCAGTTCGAAAGCAAGAAATTGCAAGTAAATAAATAGGTGGAAAAGGTAACAGCGTTGCTTGCGCTCCGGCGTCTAGTCATGCCTGTTTCGTGACCACGGAACGTCTGCAGACGCAGACTGGCTCTTTGGCTGTAAACGGAGATGGGCATATATTATTATCTAGATGGGCCACGACCGCTTTCGAGCAAGGGAGAACTTTTCCTACCCAAGAAAGTAACTCCTTAACTCTTTCTCTCCTGGACAGGTTGCGCCACGAGAGATCTCAGGGACCTTTTTGCCTTACCTCCGTTTTTTAAAGGCGAATTAGAGTTTTCTTAAAGAGGGGAGAGGGGGGGCTGTTTGAGAAACTTGCGGCCCAAATTGAAGAAAAGAATCCAGCCCGCTTCCCTTCCAATTTTTCTGACCTACAACCGGGTCAACAGGGTTTGCTCTTTCTCCATCCGATATTTTTCTTTCTTTCTTCTTTCTTTCCTTCCTTCTTCTTTCTTTCTTCCTTCCTTCTTCTTTCTTTATTTCTTTCCTTCCTTCTTTCTTTCCTTCTTTCCTTCCTTCTTTCTTTCTGTCTTCTTCCTTCCTTCTTTCTTCTTTCCTTCCTTCTTTCTTTCCTTCCTTTCTTCTTTTTTCCTTCTTTCTTTATTTATTTCCGTCTTTCTTTCCTTCTTTCTTTCTTCCCTTCTTTCTTCCCTTACTTCCTTCTTTCTTTCTCTCTTGTTTGCTTCCAGTCGGAGGACTTCCTCACAGCCTCTCTCTCTCTTTCCCCTCCTCGCAGGTCTGGTTCCAGAACCGACGGTCCAAAGAGCGACGGATGAAACAGCTCAGCGCTTTGGGCGCCCGGAGACACGCGTTCTTCAGGAGTCCTCGGCGCATGCGCCCTCTGGGGGGCCGTCTGGATGAGTCCGAAATGCTGGGCTCCACCCCTTACACTTATTACGGAGGTAAAAGCCCCCTCCCTCCCCCACGGCCCACTTTGCCCCACCCGCTGGTTTCTCCGTCTCCCATCCAATTGACTTTCCATCCGCTTCACCTTCTTTTGCCGAATTCATTCTCTCTCCCCTTTACTCTAGTTTCACTTTTTCTCTCTAATTCACTTCCCTTTTGATCTTCTTCCATTGACTTTTTCCTTTCCTTGTTTCGACCTCCGTCCTTTCTCCGATCAGAGGAAGTCTTCTGTCGGGCGTCGACTAGGGAGATGCAGGGTTCCTGCTCCGGCACTTCTAGCGGCCTCCAAGGGCATCGTTTGATGCTCCTGTAATGTTTCTTCGATGCTCTCCCTCCACCTTCCTCTGGCTCTGCCTCGTGCTCTTTGTCTTTCTCCTCTGTCCACATGGGCCTTGCACGGTGTGGACTTCCAAGGCCTTGCCAAATGGGCCAACCACTTTATTTCTTGTCTCTCTATGTAATTAAAGATTATAAAGGTAAAGGTTTCCCTTGCTCGAAAGCCAGTCGTATCCGACTCTAGGGTTCAGTGCTCATCTCTGTTTCAAAGCCGAAAAGCCAGCGCGATCTGCTTCTGAAGACGTTTCCATGGTCATGTGGCAGGCATGACTAGGCATGCCTTCCCACTGAAGTGGTCCCTATTTATCTACTGTACTTGCAATTCCTTGCTTTCGAACTGCTAGGTTGGCAGGAGCCGGGTATCAAACTGCTGACCTATTCAAATTCTTTCCTTTATAATCTCATTCCTCATTTTATCCCTTCTAGTCACGCCAGCAGCCTTTCTCAGACATCTCTCTCTCTCTCTCTCACACACACACACACACACACACACACACACAAGAGAGAGGGGGGGCTCGACAGGGACCTCTCCCCGTTCCGATGTCTCTCCCCCTCTTTGTCCCCTCCGTCCGGCGGTGTCCAGGCCTTGTTGCGGACCCTTTGACGGCGACCCCCCCCTCCCCGCCCTCTCGCCTTGTGCTGCGAAGGACAAAGCCCCATCTGCCTGCTTTTGTACCTCTTTCAGACCGCATTTTGTCCCAATTACGAGCTGACCCCCGGGAGCGGGCAACGCTCCTGTCCCGGCCGGGCCTTCCCGTTGGCCTTTCTCGACGGCTGCCCGCTTTCCCCATCTGGGTCCCTTCAGAGGACACCCCAAAGGAGGACAACCTGGCCCCAGATCCGTATAAGCTCCTCTCCGGGAGGGATTTTTTCCCCATCTTTAATGACAGCCTAACTTTATATGGCGAAGCAGGTTTTCGGAAAGGAGAGCTTCCTCCCTTCTCTTGCCAGGATGGATGTCATTTCCATGCCGCCTTTTTTCTTTCTTTTCTTCTTCTTCTTCCTCCTTCTTCTTCCTCCTCCTCTTCCTCCTCCTCCTCCTCCTTTTCTTCTTCCTCCTCTTCTCCTCCTCCTTCCTCCTCCTCCTCTTCTTCTTCTTCTTCCTCCTCTTCTCCTTCTTCTTCCTCCTCCTCTTCTTCCTCCTCCTTTTCTTCTTCCTCCTCCTCCTCCTTTTCTTCCTCCTCCTCCTCCTCTTCTTCCTCCTCCTCCTCCTTTGTGTGTGTGTGCATTACAAAGAGACTGCTACGGATCCCTTCCCAAGGTGGTGGTAGTATTTGTGGTAGTAGTGGTTGTCATCTTCCTCCTCCTCCTCTTCCTCCTCCCTTCTTCTTTCTCTTCTTCTCTTTCCTCCCTCCCTCCCTCCTCCTCCCATCTTCTCCTCCTCCTCCATTTTTTCTTTTGGGATACAAGGTTCCCAAGTCACTCAGAATTTACCATGCAGAGCTGTGCACCTCTGGCTACCCAGAAATCACAAGGAATTCAGTCAGGTTGACCTCCCGGATGGGATCCAGTACCCACTACCCTGGGATGAAGCCTCACTCAATTTGAAAGGGCTGACCCATGAATAGACAGGTGTAAGTCCCATGCTTGTATTGTCTTTCCTTATTTCCCTCTCATTTGCCAAATTCTTCAGTTTCCTTCATAACGGGATCTTCTGGTCACCATCCTAAACACACTTGCTTTGGAGTACCTTCCACTGACATCAACAGAAGGGGTTTCCCCCCCAGTAAGGTTTGGGCTCTCTCTTTCTCTGCAGACCTACATTGCAAGCCCAGTTTTCTGAGGTTGACACTGTTATAACTCTAATTTCAGAAGATACTTCCTCTGATGAAAGTAGACATGTATATTGCCTGATCCTCAGTGCAAAGAACAAAACAGATAATGCACAAGAGGTAGTGATAGTGGTGGATTTTAGCCAATTTGGAGACAGTATTGTATTTCACTATCAGATTAGGGGAAATTAAAAACCTGTAATTAAGCAGGGCAGATGGGGGGGGGGGGACTGTCTGCTTGACTACAATCCTAAACCTAATTACCTTTACCTAAAGCCTGCTGGAAACAATGGGGTTTGCCTGGGATTAAACCAGAGTTGATCTAATTGCTAGGCCACAATAGTCATTTGCCTGGGCTCAAACCCCTGTGAACTCTGACATACAGGTTCTTGCTCACGGAGAGGTCACGATTTCCAGCTTTTGTGCACAGAGCAGGAATCAAAACCCTCCCCTTATAGCAAAGCAAAGCAATCTCACACACTTACAGGTGAAACTTGGCAAATTAGAATATTGTGCAAATGTTCATTCAGTTCAGTAAGGCAACTTTAAAGGTGAAACAAATATATGAGATAGACTCATTATATGCAAAGCAAGATAGTTCAAGCCTTACTTTGTTATAATATTGATGCTTATGGCTTACAGTTTATGAAAACCCCAACCCTCCAATCTCATGTACCCCATAATCATCACATAATCTCATGTATGCTGTATCATCATAATTATAACCAATTAAGGCATGACATCTCTCGTTTTGCATGTAGTGAGTCTATCTCATATATTCATTTCACCTTTTAAGTAAAATTAATGGACATTTGAACAATATTCTAATTTTCTGAGTTTCACCTGTATATACCACCTCATAGTGCTGAGTGCACTCTCTGGACAGTTCACAAGTTAATTAGCATTTTGCCCCCAAACATACTGGGTACTCATTTTACTGTTGGAAGGATCAAACTCACAACCTTTTGGTTGTGGGACAGCAGCTTAACCACTGCGCCATAAGGGCTCCTGGTAGATAGCTAGTGGGAAATCTCGTTCACCTCAGGCATAAATTTCACCTGTTTATTTTCATCCATTTCTAATTTTTTTATACTGACTGGATAGATCATTGGCCCACTGGATGCCGAATCATTTTACATGTAATTTTATACATGGAATTTCCAAATGTCTCTGTTTTCTCTCCCACCTCTTAAGCATACCTGGAACAATCAAGGTGTAGTTTTTCCTGTTTTAAAAAAGGAGAGAAAGTGGGGAGATAATGTTGGAAAGGAACCCCTTTGCAGTATTGTAGGCCTTACTATTTTTTTAACAAGGCTTTGGGGTACCTTTAATTGAATTAAAAGGGGATGCTTTCCTGGATCTACCCAATTTAAAGAGATCAGGACAGCCCTTCAATCCTACTTCCCTGCTTTCTGAACCCAAATATCCACCCAGATCACAAGCACAGTGGACTCTGCATGAAACCTCATTGAGGTCAAGAGGTTTCCCTGTTCCTACTAGTAAATACTTTCAAAGCTGCCCCTTGTCGCCTCTCTAATGTCGGATCTTAGCTGCTGGTTTCCGGAGATTAAAACCTGGATTTAATCCTTTTCTCTGTCCCTCCTCTTCTCTGTCTGTCATTTCCCTCCACTCATTTTGCTCATGTTTGGGAGGAGGCAGGGAGTGCAGGGAAGGCAGCCTTTTGGAAACAAACAGAAGCAAAATAAAATTGCTAACATTACATTGCTAGAGGTGGGACAAAAGCGCCAGGAATCTAGATTTTTTTTTGGGGGGGGGATTTTCAGGAGGGGCAAAAAAATTTCAAGAGGGGCAACAATGTCGCACTCACATATATAACATCACACTCACATATATAACATTGGCACCGTGGAGTGGGGAGGGTTGTTAGCACAGGAGGGTTCCCTTCCCCCCTTGGCTACTGCCCTGGTGATGGAATCTGTAGCCCACCCCCTCTGAAGGAAGGCACAGGGGGAGACAGGGATCCCTTTACTTACTGGCTTTAAAGAGTTGTTTAAATAGGTCTTCTATTAAGTAGCTTTCACTAGGGGATGGGATGCAGAGCTGGAGAGGAGTGAATGGCTAACTCTCCGTTTGAGATGGTTGTCTTTTGCAGATGTCTATGTTGGCAATGCATCTCCTTGGCTTGGCGATGTCTGGTTTAGGGGAAATGTAGATGTGGCTATTGTGATTCACTGATTGGTTGACATATTTGAATTTATTACCAATTGTGGTGCTTGCTAGTAGTGTGGATCAGCTTCTTCTTCTTCTTCTGTTTCTTCTTCTCCATTCTGCTTATTCTGCTTATTCTCCATTCTGCTTCTTCAGCTTCTCCTCCTCCATTCTTCTTCTTCTTCTTCTCCATTCTGCTTCTTCTGCTTCTCCTCCTCCTCCATTTTCTTCTTCTCCTCCTCCATTCTTCTGCTTCTTTTTCTTCCTTCTCCTCCATTCTTCTTCTTCCTCCTCCTTCTCCTCCTGTTAGAGCAGTACAACAGTGGAACCCACTGCCTCCAGAGGTGGTGAACGCTCCAACACTGGAGGCATTCAAGAGCGAATTGAACGACCATCTGTCGCATCTGCTATGGCTTGGATTCCTGTATTGAGCAGGGGGGCTGGACTCGATGGCCTAAAAGGCCCCTTCCAACTCAATGATTCTACAATTGATTGATTGACTGATTGACTGATTGATTCCTTTCTTTCTTTCCCTGAGATCGCGGGCTGTGCTTGGGGAGGGTGGGAAAGGATCCCCCACACCCACCCACCCACCCGTCTGCACGATCCTGTGTCCGATCCGGCTCACCGTCTCCTTCTCTCCCTCCTCCGCAGACTACCAGGGCGACTACTACGGCCCAGGGAGCAACTACGACTTCTTCCCGCACGGCCCCCCCTCGCAGGCGCAATCGCCGGCTGACTCGAGCTACATCCCCACCTCGGGCGCCGGCTCGACGCCGCTGGGCCCGCTGGAGCCCCCCTTGCCCGGGCACCACGGGCCGGAGAACCAAAGGTACACGGATATGATCTCGCACCCCGACACGCCCAGCCCGGAGCCCGGCCTGCCCGGCTCCCTGCACCCCATCCCGGGCGAGGTCTTCAGCGGCGGCCCCAGCCCGCCCTTCCCCCTGGCCGGCTACAGCGGGCCTCTCTCGCACCCCAACCAGGAGCTCAACGAGACTGCCGTCTGGTAGGGGCGCCCCCCGCTGGCACGGGAAGGGGGGACGCCCGAGGACCCGCGTTCGCATATGCACGCTGACACGCAGACACCCACCCACGGCAGAGACGACGCCCGGCTAAGCCCTGGACCCGACCCGACCCGTCCGCTCCGTCGGGGCGCCGAACCTCCGCTACACAGCGCCACCGTGAGGCCAAGTCGCGCATCGCCAGCGACGCCAGACCTCCTTCCGACTGGAGGAGGGGGACGCTCCGGAAAGTACGTGTGGACCCCAGCCCTGTTCCCTTCCCCGGGTTGCTCCTCTGGCGGCGAAACTCCGGGATTCGCGAACTCCTTGGACCAAAGCAGGACTCATCAAATCCACCCACTGCAGAGGTGATAGCAGGGGAAGGAGGGGGGGGACCGGGGGGGAGGCAAGGAAGCAAGCCCCACCCCGTCAATCCAGGATTGCATCTCGGTTTTGCTTTGTTTTGCTTTGGGCTTTTGTTTCGTTTCCTAAATCAGAAAAGAGAACCGGTTTATTTTAATTCGAAGGCTTATTTTGTGTGTGTTCGACGTGAACGAGGGACTTGAGGAAGAAAGGAAGACGATTTCGCTTGGTGCTTCGTCGCCCCCTGGTGGTAAGTGCTGGATCGACTTGCAGGATTTATTTAACTTCGTTCGAAAGGGAGCGGGAGGAAGGATTATTTTTGTTTTGTTTATTATAATTATTATAATTATTAATATAATTATATTATTATTATTATTATTTGGGCAGAAATATAACCACAACTACCAATAAAAACAAAGGAAAATTTGGGATTCTTGCTAGCAACATCAATCCAATCCAAAACCTTCCCTGGAGGCTACATTGTGTTTTAAGGATGTATTATAGTTTTTTGCTCCTAGTTTCTTTATTTTGTATAAAGAAGAAACAAATAAAGTATGTTTTTGTGTTTATTGATTATTTGTTGTACTGTAGTCATCTCAAGTGTGTGTCGCTGAACAGGTGGAATGGTTTTTGCTGTTGGTTATTTGCTTATTTATTAACTGTGAAAATTTTATTAGTGGTATTATTAATAGGATCAATTAGCAAAAATATTTTAGGATGTGATAATGAAAAGTGGGGTGTCTGCCCCAAGGAGTCTACATTTTCCACTATTTTTTAAATCCCCTGTTTTATGCTGGAAGAAGCAGACTTTGGGCACTGCTAATTAACACACGTGCAGGGCAACTTTCAAAGATTAAAAAAATATGTCAGAGCACAGAGTCGTTTAGGATTGGATTCAGGTTCATCCAGTCCAAGGATGAGCTTCTGACGATATATAGGGAGGGGGGAATTTTTCTCTCCTTTCAAAGTGTAACTGGGAATAACAAAAGAAAAGTAAAAACCTTTGTCTCCCATATCGAGAAAAGGCTGGAGTTATCCATAAGTGAACAAGTGAATGGTGACAGCCTGGATCCCAGAAGGGGAGTTGGGGGCACTGTCGGTTTCACTTTGGTTCCCTTAGAGACCAGACCTTCTAATGACTCAACACAGCAGTTAACTAACCTGACCACCCTGAGGACTAACGGCCTTGGGTGCCGAAGTCCACAGGGAAGGGTGATGGTCGCTAAGTGGATGAAATCCCACTTAAATCCATCTTGATGAAGGGCAGCAGCTTCATCAATCCTGGCCTGGGTCTGATGAGGACTCTGTGTGTCCAAAGGGCTCAGGACCAGAAAGTGACTTGCGGAAGCAGATCAGTGGTACAGGTGTCACACTACGATGTGGAAGGCAAATGGAAGGCCACTGCATTATATGGTTCCAAGGACAATCTTCATGACTGATCACCATGAGGATAGCAAATTTTCAGAATCAGATATGGCACTTGAAGAAGAAGAGACTAGATCAGTGATGGTGAACCTTGGCACTCCAGCTGTTCTTGAACTTCAATTCCCAGAAGCCATGATCAGCAGGAGTGCTGACTTGGGCTTCTGGTAATTGAAGTTCAAGAACAACTGGAGTGCCAAGGTTCACCATCACTGGACTAGACCATTTGCTTTGGCAGAAGCTTCTGTGACCCACCATCCATTCCAATCCAATGCACAAAGCACCAGAATTGGGCTGAGCATGTGCACTGATTGTCAGGAGGCTGAAGATGCAAGTGTTGTGGCCAGTGGCGGGCTCCAAAAAAAATTACTACCACACTGTGGGTGTGGTATAGTGGGTGTGGCCAAGGAGAAAGCCTTGCGTTGCACCCGAATTAGGACTACTTTATTTCAAAACTTGGATGGGTGGGGCCAGCCAGAATTTCTGCTACCGGTTCTGGTGAACTGGTGCGAACCTGCTGATGCCCACCACTGGTTGTGGCCTGTGATTTGGAGCTCAAATGTGTCCTACAGAAGCCTGGAAAAGAGCAGAAAGCCCACATCATCTATTCCTTTACAATGACGGGCACTCACGCCATCGCACGGCATGCGGGTCTCGAACTGCCAACCTGCTCACCTTCCAGTCATCAAGCCCAACATTTTAACCACTCCCCTCTGTCAAATGTAATACATGCCGCTACCTCCTTGCTTCTTTGAACTACAGGCCCCAGAGCTCTCCAGCCACAATGAATCACCAAACATGTTCGCTTTGCTATTCTGAGAGCTGTAGTCAAATAAGTAATTTTTCCAGGCACTGTTTCTGCCCTCTGCAATATTCCACTGTTGAAATTTCATTAGATGAAACACACCCACCCAACTCAGGCAGAGGTCTATTCCAACACCTCTAGTCAAGGGTAAGCATAAAAAAATTGTGTACTAGACCTCCCTCTCTTTCCCTACCTTGTCATCTGGGTACCAACACTTAAAAGATTGGGTTGTTTGAAATGAATATTTAAAATGAAAAAGCAAACTTTATGGAGAGGTAACCCCTGTAGGAGGACTGCAGTGGCTCAAGTGGTTAAGATGCTGAACTTAAAGATTGGAAGGTCGGAGTTTGATTCCAGAGTACTGCATGACAGAGTGAGCTCCCATCTCTGTCTCAGCTCCTGCCAACCTAGAAGTTTGAAAGCAAGAAATTGCAAGTAGATAAATAGGGACCTCTTTGGTGGGAAGGTAAACAGAGTTTTCTGTTGAGGCATGCCTGTCACGTGTCCATGGAAATGTCTACAGATGCAGACAGCGCTGGCTCTTTGGCTATAAACACTGAGCACTGAACCCTAGAGTTGGATATGACTGGCTTTCGAGAAAGGGTGACCTTTACCTTTAACCCCTGTTCTAACAGGTACAAACCAGAGATATGAATGGTCTGTAGTTAAAAAAATAACACATCCACATGAGACATCCAACTTACCTTTAGAGGTGGAAAGCCCACCAGAGCTCCCAAATGAAGCCCAAGATGACCTTCTGACAGCCAGTCCCAAAAAAGCAAGCCAATTATCAAGAAAGGAGGTGAAAAAACTAATAGTCCCGCAAAGGAATGTCTTTTTTACTTAGCGTTCTGCTTCTAAAGACCAACCTGAGATCTTCTTGTGTAGTTTTGACCCAGAGCAACCTGCTTTACCCAAGGTATTACAGAACTAGAGCTTCCTGAAGAGTGAGAGACCATTTCTCTGCTTATGCCACTGCACACCACTGGATTTAGGAACATGCAAAGTCAAACCCCCAGTCTGGCCAAGTTATCCTGCTATAGTCATAGAGTAGATTAAATCCCACTTTTTTTAAAAAAAATATTTTTATTAAATTTTCAAAACTAATACAAACAATAAAAAGGCATCAAAATTGCAAATATAAAGAAAATTACTCATATAAAGATAAATTTACATATATATGTAAAATTGAACATCAGCGAACCGTATCTACATTGTTTATAATATATACTATTTCAAATCAAATCAATAGGATATGGTTTCTATGTCCCATTTTCCAATAATGTTTAATATAAAGACATGACAAAAAATAAACAAAAATAAAATACTAATCACCCGGTGTTATTTACAATACACTGGAGAGCTCAGAGATATTCATTGAGATTTTCCCCAGAAAATCTTGTGATCAGGTACAGGTCTTTGCAAATCATTCCCCCTCACTGAGTAATCCACAAAAGCTTGCCAAACCTTCCAGAATCTATTTTCTTTAACAATTCCCTTTTTAAAGTTTATTTCCCATGTCAACTTATCATTCAATGCTAAACCCCACATTTCCTTATACCACTCCTCAATATTCAAATTTACCTCATTTTTCCATTTTCTAGCGATACACTGTCTTCCCGTTGACAACATTATTTCCAATAACTCCTTTTTATTCTTACTCAGGTTAATATTTTCCACTTCTGTCAACATAATCATGCTAACACCCAATTTAATTTTCTCCCCCATAATTTCAGTTATCTCGTATTCAATTTTCTTCCAAAATTTTTTACCATAGTACATCTCCACCACATGTGTTCATATGCTCCCATTTCCTTTTTACAGTGCCAACACATTTTATCTTTTTTCTTATCTATCTGATGTAACCTCATTGGAGTCAAATACCATTTCCACAGCATTTTATAGTTATGTTCCTTAACTCTAACCGACATAGTTCTCATAATTCTTTTCCTCCATTTATTTTTCCAATTCTGTTCTTCTATTTTTATATTCAAATCTTGTTCCCAGCTTAATCTTAAATCTTCTTGTGGATTACCTACCTTATTTATCATTCTATATATTTTACCCAGCAGTCCCTTTATACCACTTTGTCCCCTTCTTATTTTCCAAATCAGTTCTTCAAACTCAGTCCTATCTCTTTCTAATCCAACTTCATTCAAATATTTACTATTCCAACTATTAACCATCCCTGTCTGAAACCAATTCAGTTTCAATTGTCCATACAAATTTATTTTCCTCTCTCTGTCTTTACAGGCCCGTATCCAGTCTCTCAGCAGGAATACCTCATTCTTATCAAGTACTTCTTTGACCCTTTTATCAATTTTTATTGGAAAATTTGCTATATCCTCCAACTCTATAATAGGGGAAATGTCCGGTACCATGTCCCTTTTTATTTTTTCCATACCCCCAATGTTGCCTTCATCATTCTATTTTTAGTAACTACTTTGCTCATACTACCTTCTAAAAAGACCACTTTTCCAATATGAATAAAATCTTTCATTTCTAATTCTTCCCAAATTGCCTTTTCATTAGCCAGGATCTTCACAACATTTTTAATTTGGAAAGCTTGATAATATGCCACCAAATTTGGCATTCCTAATCCCCCTTCCTTCTAGGATAAATACCAAATTTTTTTAACCAATCGGGGCCTTTCCCCCCCCCCCCCATTACAATAATTGTTGATCAATTTTTGAAACTCCTTAATTTCTTTATCATTCAATTGGATTGGAAGAGCATCAAATAAAAAATTAATTCTTGGTAACAACATCATTTTACATATTGCAATTCTTCCAAACCATGACAGTTTCAATTTTTGCAATTGTTGTATTCTATCTTTAATTTCCTTTTTCAACTTTACGTAATTCAATTTCTTAAATTCGTCGAGTTTATTCGAGATATTAATCCCCAAATATTTCAAATCATCCTTAATTCGTAAATTACATTTTTCCTTTATCCTTTTCTGTTCTTCTTTACCCATATTACACAGTATCATTTCAGATTTATCCCAGTTTATTCTCAAACCCGTTATATCCTCAAAATTTTTCAACTGTAGTTGTATTCTATACAATGCCTTTCCAGGGTGTTTAATTGTTATCAAAGTATCATCGGCATATAAATTTATCTTATTACCTAGAACCCCTTCTATCTCTTTGTCTTCCCTTACCTCCTTCGCCAACATCTCCATTGCCAAGATAAATAAGATTGGAGACAAAGGACAACCCTGCCTTGTACCTGCTTCTAACTTTACCTCCTCTGTAACTACATCATTTACCCTTACTACTGCCTTCCCTTGCTGGTATAATTATCCAATTATCTTCTTAAATTTATCACCAAATCCATAACATTTAATTATCTCATTAATTGTTACCCATTGTAAAGAATCAAATGCCTTGAAGATATCCAAAGATAATAGTCCGACTTTCTCTTTTGTTTGTCCTACTTTATCAATTACATTTAAAACTCTTCTTGTCAAATCTGACATATGTCTACCCTTCAAAAATCCCACCTGCTCCTCATTTATATAAGTGCCCATAAAACTATTCAACCTATTAGCTAATATCGCTGTGAAGATCTTGGCATCTTGGTTTATTAATGAAATTCATCTGTATGATTCAATTTTTTTCTAAATCTTTTCCTGACTTCGGCAACAGAATAATTATAGTCCTATACCATGAAGTCGGTATTTGCCCTCCTTCTAATATATAGTTATATAACTTATTCAATTTTGGAACCACTATATCTTTAAACTCCTTGTAAAACTCGGCTGGTAATCCATCCTCTCCAGGTGCTTTATCTGTTTTTAAGCTAGCTATGACCTCTTTTATTTCCTTTTCTGTTATTCGTTCTTCCATCCTGTTCCTATGTTCTTGCGTTATCTTATTATTTATTTGTTTCTCCAATTGTTTTTCCAATTTTGGTATATCTATGTTCTTTTTTGCATATAATGCCTGGTAGAAATCTTTAACAATTTTACATTTATCTCCAATCTTATTGCATCTTATTCCATTCTTATTGACCAAAGTTCAAATTTCTCTTTTCTCTCTCTTTTCTTTTGCAGCCCTTGCTAGCAATTTTGAATTTTTATTACTAAATTCAAAATATTCTCTTTTTAAATATACCAAGTCTCGTTTTACTTTTTCTATGTCCTTTCCTATCAATTCAGTCTTCAATCTTTGTATATTATCAAAAACCTTCTTGTCCTTGGTCCTTGTGTGTTTTTCTTGAAGCTGTTTTATCTCCTTCTCAATTTTATCTTGTTCCACTTTGAATTGCTTATTTCTAAAACTAGCCAACTTTATACTCTCCCCTCTAAATACCGACTTCATGGTATCCCAAACCACATTAAAACTCACCTCCTCCATATCATTCCATTGCCAACTTTCCTTCCAATTCTCAGTTATTTGTTCCTTACATTTATGGTCTTTATATAATTTAGGATCGTATCTCCAATTCCTCCTTGTTTTTCTTGTATTTTCTATCCCCACTTCTAACAACACTTTCACATGAGCCGATTCTTTGAATATTCCCACTTCTACCTCGTCTACCTTTCCAATCATGTTTTCTGTTACGAATATGTAATCTATTCTAGAGTATGAGTTATGAACATGCGAAAAGTAAGTATAAACCCTTTCCGATCCCTTAAGCTCTCTCCACGTATCCTTCAATCCTATATCTTCCATCCATTTATCCAAAATTTGTTTTTTAACCCCTTTTCCATATCTTAAAATATTTGTAAATTCTAAATTTGACCTAATTAGATTAAAGTCCCCAGCAACTATCATTCTCTTATTTTTTCTTTTACCAATATTTTATTCATTGTCTCCAAAAAGTCCCCTTGATGATCATTTGGGGCGTATATATTCACAAAAGCCATTTCCTCATCATCAATCTTCCCTTTTCCTATCAAGAATCTTCCCTCAGGGTCGGAGATACTACATGTCATCTCAAAGCCCAACCTAGTCGAAATTAAAGTAGCCACACTCCTTGCCTTTGAGGTACCAAATGATTTTTCATAATATTGCATCCCTTTCAAAAAGATCTTATTCACATCTTGAGATTTTTGATGGGTCTCCTGCAAAAAGACTACATCCGGCCTGTCCTTTCTTAAAGCTAATTCTATTCTTTTCCTCTTAACTTGAGATCCTGTACCTTTCACATTCCAGGATATTACTTTAATACTCCTCATAATTTACCAAAAAGCAATCTTCTGTCATCTCCGATCTCTCCAATGAGTGTGCAACCTCACTTCCCATAACTAAAACTAAATCTAACACAACAAACATTCTACTCTACCCTCCCCACCCTTTTCCTCTACAAAAATAAAGAAAAAGCCGCCTTTGCCAACCAAAGAGAGGAGGGGGGAACGTGGAAGATGTAGCTGCAAGCCTCAAAATGCCCACGCGCACTCTCATTAATACAGTTCCTTTTTTAACACTTTTATACATACAATCCCAGAACCTCCCTAACACCACTCTACCTCTCCTTAAGTTCCTCCATCCTTATACTTCAGCCTTCCTTTGCCACATTATCAGTTTTGACCCCTCCTCCCTCCCCCCTGTTGCCCCCTCCTGCTCCTGACCTCCATATTCTCTTTTTATGCCTCCTGATTCCAACAAATCCTTTCTTATTGCCAATCCCTCTCTTGAAGGCAAGTCTATCATTTCAATTGTGCTAAGATAATACAGTGCATCAGTTTCAGCATCAATTGTATGCATTTTTTTGTCATAAAAAAATCTTAATTGCTGTGGGAATCTCCAATTGTATTTTATCCCAAGTGCAATCAACAACTTGGTCACAGGCTTCATTTTATAATGCCAAACACGTTCATCCACAGCAATATCGTTATATACTTCCACATCATTTCCGTCAATTTTTAAAGCGCCAGACCCAGCTTGTTTTTAAAAAGCCATCACCTTTAATTTATTGCCCCAATTTGCAAATTTAACCAAGACATTCCTTTGAACACTCCTCCCTCTTCTTGATCCCAATCTATAAACACTTGCAATGTCTTCATTGACATAATCTTTCCCGGTTTTCAAATTATTCAGCCAATCAATTATTCTATCTTTCAAATGGTCTGGCGTTTTCTCTGGTAAATTGCGTATCACAATATTCTGTTTCCTCATCATCTCTTCCACCATGTCTATCCTTTTCCCTTGTCCTTCTACCTTTATTTTGATTTCCTTATCTTCCTCTTGCATCCCCTTCACTTCAACCTGCATCAATTTCACATCCTTTTGCATCAAATTAACACTTGTTTCCAACTTTTGAAAAGTAAAATCAACTTTGTGGGCAAAATCCTGAAACATTGTGTACATTTTATCTTGTTTCACCATAATTTCATTTTTATCTTTCCCTCTTAGTTCCTTCATTTCCCAAAAACCTTTCACATTTGCCTCCTCCATCTTATCAAATCTCTTAAACAATTTACCCATCTCAACCATTAATTGTGTTTGATCCAATAATACTGATTCCGATGATATAGATGATGGGGGTGTGTCCTCAGTTTCGGTTTTCTCCTTCTCCTTCCTCTTAGGTTTCACCACCTCTTCCTCCTTTGTCGCCTTTCCCTTCACAAATTTATCCATTGTAGTTTCAACCAATTCTTTCAATATAATCAAACTTTTATTATCTCCCAACTCCAGCTCTTGGCCTTTCCAAATTCACTTGTGCTTGGAGCCTTAATTGTGGGTTGATATCTTATAACCAATTTTTAAATAGCTTTGTAATCCAATCTGCGTTGACGTCTTCAGCAAAAATTATGCCCAACCTCAAGTCCTGTGAGCCAAATCTTCAAATCCCACTCAATTTATAATCCAAATGTCCAATTACTTGATTTCCACCAAATCCAGATTCTCAATCAGTTTTCAATGTCAATTAGTTCACACTTTCATCCCCTATATTAATCCCTTTACTTTATGCCCAGACAGAACAGATCAGCTTCTGTATAGCAAACCAATAATAAAATTGTAATCCAAAAAAAGATGCTCCTGAACTGCGTTGCTGCTTTGCCGCTTTACTGTTATCCAATGAAAAAATGGCTTGATAATTTCAAAAACCCAGAACTTGATTGAAGATTTTCATATATTAACCAAAACTATAACAATGTTTCAAGAAGCAGAAAAAAAGGCCCCAAAACAATTAAATAATCCAGTAACTGTATGTCCAAAATCTTGATGGAGGAAGGCAAAACAAATTGAAACAAAAAAACCCAAAAAGAACAAAAGTAACAGGGAAAGGAGAGTCAGGTACCCCAAATAAGCAAAAAAGAAAAGAGAGAAAAACATAAAAGGCCAAAAGAGTCCGAGGGGGTCTGAAAAATTAATTACAAAAGAAAAAGAAGAAAATTGTTCTGCAAAGGGAGGAGGAAGATCCAAGGTATTTAAAGAGTTTATATTACTCCGTACTTAACTGCTTGGTCCACGAAGTAAAATTACATCTGCACCATTAGTCCCCAGCCTCGGCTGCGGTTTCCAAGGGGGCCCCGCCTCCCTTCTCCTCCGGGCACTCCAACATCCGTACTTCGTCTGTTCTTACACCTCCCGTCCTTCAGCCACCCTCTCCGTTCCTTCACTTCTCCTTCTTTATCATTCTCCTCTCCTTCTCTCCTTTCCTTTCAGTCTCTCCACAATGCTCCAGAAACCATCTCCAGTTGCTTCCCTCCCGTCTTCGGTCACTCTAACTTTTGATTTCCTTCTTCACAGCTGCCATTAATCTCTTTTCACAAACTTTCTCTCTTCTGCTCTGCCCCTTAACTCCTCCTCGCTCCTTTACACACTTGTTTTTCCTTCGTTTTCACTCTCCTTCTCACCCCCTCAGCTGTGCCAGCCATCACTTCCAAATTCGTGTCTTTATTTTCAACAACTCACATTTTCATTGTTTCTCCTGATCTCCTGGCAGTCCTATTTGCCGCGACTCAGCTGGTGAGGCCACCGCTTGCACCGCTAGCCTCCCAGCCAAAACGCTCCCGAACTCCGACCTTCCGGATCAAGCCTTTTCAGTTACGAGGTCTATAAGCTTTCTTCTTGCCAATCTTTGAAAGTTTGTATTTGTGTTTATTTTCTCATTGTTTTTCTCATTGAGAAGCGTGAGCTCCGAGGAAAGTGTGTTAACACATCGGCATCTTAGCCATGCCCCCAGATTAAATCCCACTTGAATCCATCTTGATGGAGGGCAGCAGCTTCATCAAAACTGGCCTGGGTCTGAGGAGGTCTTTGTGTACCAAAAGGGCTCAGGACCAGAAAGTGACTCACAGAACTGGATCAGTGGTACAATGGGTGTCATGCTGCGATGCAGAAGGCAGATGAAAGGCCACTGCATTATATTCTCAGGACAGTCTTCATGGCTGATCACCATGAGGATCACCAATATTCGGATTCAGATAAGGCAGAACAACAACAACAACAATCTAGTTGCATAAGACCCTGCAACAAAAGGACTGATCTAGAGACCTGCCCTCTTGCAGTATGGAACATAGCTGTAAATTTGGGGGCTTCTAATGACAGGCCGTCTGCAGTGGGGATTTGAGCTGCTAGCTGAAAGAAACTTCCCCATATTTGAGGGCTGTCCAGTCCAAATTTGGGTGGAAGATAAAGAACCATAAGAACAGACCTTGACATTATCCTGCTATGGTTATAGAGTAGACCCTACTGCCAGCGACTCAACACTGAGTGTCAGGCAGCAGTTAACTAACCCGAAAACCCTGAAGACTAACAGCCTTGAGTGTCAAAGTCCACAGGGAAGGGTGATGTTCCCTAAATGGATTAAATCGCTCTTGAGTCCATCTTGATGTAGGGAAGCAGCTTCATCTATCCTGGCCTGAGGTTGAGGAGGACTTTGTGTGCCAAAAGGGCTCAGGACCAGAAAGTGACTGCACCAGTGGTACAGGTGTCATGCTGTGATGTGGAAGGCAGATTGGAAGACCACTGCATTATAGTGTTCCCAGGACAATCTTCATAGCTGATCACCATGATGATTGCCTATATTTGGATTCGGTTATGGCAGAAGAAGAAGAAAGTCGAACCATGGGTTAACCTCTAGCTAGCTCAAAGTTCTGCAATGACCATCCACAGCTCTCCGGGTTTGTAAACAGAACCTCTCAGCCTTACCATAACTGGGATTGAACTGGGGACCACCTTCACTGTATAAAGCAGGTACTGTTCTGCTGAATACCTCCTTGTGAAAATACAGTGGATTGCCTGTACATTAGCTCTGATATCTTGATTTTTGCTTGTATATTGGGCCAGAAATCTGGGCCAGTCATTTCTCTGCGGTCTGCACGGAACCCACCATGGACAGCCTATGACTGATTCTTGAAGTTGCTGGGGGTGAAATCGAAGAGCTTTCAAACAGACAATTTGTGCTTTCTTGCTGAGCTCAGTCCTTCTTCTGGCCATGGCCATGGGTAGAGGTGGTAACCCTCCTTCTGTTAGAAAGCAGCGATGGACTAAAGGTGGGGGGACCCAGATCTTGTGGGCTCCTCAATCAGTCATGATGCTGATGTCCTGACTCTGGGCCAGTCATTCTCTATCAGAAGGGCTGTCACAAGGATCCAAGACAGAGAGATCGTTTGTTCACTTATTTTATTATGTATATTAGTATCTTGCCTCCATGTCTCCCCCCACCCCCAAGAACTTATGGTGGTTCTGAGGTTGGTCACACAATTGGTTGTGCAATGGGCAGCCTGCTGGAGAAAGGAAGGGACACTTACACAGTCTCTGTCATGCTCTGTTTTTAGATGACAGGATGCTAGCCTACGGGTGTTGTTCTATACTTTGGCAGACACTGTTGATTTATGGCTTCTGGCAAGACAGGTGTTCTTTAGCCCTAGAGCAGTGATGGGGAACCTTTTAGAGACCGAGTACCCAAACTCAACAGGCTGCTGTCTGTGTCGCAGGGTGGCGGGGTGAACTCTGTGCTGAGGGGAGGGAGGAAGTGCTCCCATTGGGATGCTGGGCAGGGGGTGGGATGAACCTTATCTATAGGTAAAGTTGCTCCCATATGTCTGGGGAAGACAGTTTTGTCTGCAGAATGACTGTACTGCTCTAGGATGGCTTTGGTCCTTCAAAGATGCAAATGAAGAACTCTTACAGTAGAGTCTGGCTTTGATTCTGATGAACGACTTGTGCCCACAGCCTCTAATAAGGTTTCTTGACACCCTTTCCTGTACGGAGTTTGAACAGACCAATATATAACTGTTATGTATGCATGTACAATGTCACTTTAAATATATGAATGTAACCAGTCCACAATCACAATGTATCTCAGCTGTTAAGGAATGCGAGCAAGCCACCCATAGAGGGCAGCTGCGAGCGTTCAGTCTCACATGGTCCACATTGCCCAAATCACAAACAGCCGCGGGAAATTCCCCACATGATCAGGAGCTACAGAAAACAACTGCAGAAGAGAAAACAACTGCAGGAGAGAAAACAACTGCAGAAGAGAAAACAACTGCAGAAGAGAGGCGTGACCTGGGCGAGGCCACGCCGGTAGCAGCCAATGAGCTACCGTGCAACAAGATTCAAATGTATTGTGTTATGGTATATAATGAGATGTATCTGCCCCATTACCTCATGTTCCTGCTGAGCATCAATGAATAAACCTGTGTTAGTCCTTCCTGCGACTCCTTCTTTGTCTTCCGTGCAAGACACTAAATTGGCGACGAAGGTGGGATAGATGGCGAATCCCAAGGTCAAGCCATACCAGTTCGATGTCAGCGAGCCCGAACAATGGGAGCTCTACGAGTGCCAGTTTCGGCACGCCATGGAGGCTGCAGACGTCGACGACGACGCGAAGATGCGCTCCCACTTCCTGTCTCAGGTGGGGCCGGCCACGCTGCGGATCCTGATGACCCTGGTGACCCCCCGGAAGGTGGACGAGGTGCCCATTGACCGTATCCTGGAGAGACTGCGTGAGCATTTCCAGCCGCCCGTCTCGATTTTCCCAGCCCGGGTCGCGTTCCACAGGCGAGACCAGCGACCGGGCGAATCCGTGTCCGCCTATGCGGTGGCCCTCAGGCTTGCAGCGGTGCATTGCCAGTGGGACGACCTGGACCAGGCCCTCCGTGACCGCATGCTGTGCGGCTTGAGGGACGAGGAGCTTCAGAGGAGGCTCATGACCCGCGACCATCACCTCACGTTCAACGAGGTACTGCAGGAGGCGCAAGCAGCCGAGGAGGCCAGGAGCGGCGTCCGGCTATTCAAGTCTCGAGGGGCCATGTCCGAGAGGGCCAAGTCACCAGTGCAGGCGGCCCGGCGGACACCAGCGAAGACGGCCCGGCGGGCCCCCAAGCCGCCCGCCGCCGCACCAACATCGTCCGAGGAGTCCTCCACGACAGCGGATCCCTACTCCAGCGAAGACGACGACGTCCAGAGGATCAAGAAGCGAGGTGAGAAGCGGCAGACCCGAGAACGGCAGGACCGCCGCTGCGACGGTTGTGGGGCGGCCCACGACCGCACGAGGTGTCCGTTCCGGAAGGCCGAGTGCCACAACTGCGGCCGAAAGGGACACATCGCCCGAGTATGCAGGCGCGGACGAGTCGAGGACAAGGGCAGTTCCAGCCATTCCCAGACGCACCAACGAAAGGCGGCCGGCACCAGGAAGGTCTCAGCCGGCCACAGCGAGGACAGCGTGAACCGCGTGGGCCTGGAGCACCGGCGGTTCTTCATAGAGGTACTGTTGCAGGGGGTCCCAGTGAGGATGGAGATAGACTCGGGGTCTTCTTATTCCATCCTGTCCCAAAAAGAGTTTATGCGCATTCCCCCAGAGAAACGGCCCAAACTGCGGGCCATGAGATCCAACCTACGGGACTGCAGGGAAATGGGATCCCAGTGTTGGGGGTGGGGAATTTCAAGGTGAAGTTCAAGAACTACTCCGAGAAACTGCCCCTAGTGGTCCTAAAAGGGGGGAGGTGCTGCCTTTTGGGAACGCAGTGGTTTGCTCCCCTGGGGATCAAACTGTCCGGCATTAACGCCATCGAGACTGACCCAATGCGGGACGTGTGCAAAGCACACCCGGACGTTTTCAAGAAGGGGCTCGGGAAATACAAGGGGCCCCCGGTTTCCTTTGAGCTGGACCCAGAAATCCGGCCCATCCGCCTCAAGCCAAGGAGAGTGCCCTTCGCCCTCAAGGACAAGATTGAGGCGGAACTGGACAAATTGGTGGGGCAGGGGATTTTGGTTCCAGTTGACTCGGCGGAGTGGGAAACGCCGATTGTTACAGTCCTCAAGTCAAATGGGGAGGTCAGAATTTGTGCGGACTATAAATGTACGATAAATAAGGCCATTCGGCCAAATGCATACCCGGTGCCCGTGGCCAGCCATTTGCTGGCCACGCTACATGGGGGGAGGTTTTTCGCCAAGTTAGATTTGGGCCAGGCGTATCAGCAGCTCTCTGTAACCCCGGCTGCTGCCGCCGTGCAAATGATCGTAACGCACAAGGGGGCGTTTAAGGTAACGCGCCTTCAGTTTGGCGTGAATTCGGCCCCCGGAATTTTCCAGTCCCTCGTGGAACGCCTTTTAAAGGGGCTTCCAGGCATCCTCCCATACTTCGACGACGTGTTGATAACAGCGGGGAGCGAATTAGAGTTAGCCAAGAGGCTAGATGGGGTTCTCTCAGTGTTCGAGAGGGCAGGACTTCGATTGAGGAGGGACAAGTGCGTATTCTTCGCGAGGGAGGTAGAGTTTCTAGGGTTTAAGGTAACCCCGGACGGAATCAAACCCTCCGAGTCCAAGGTAGCGGCCGTGAGAGACGCCCCTCACCCCACCGCGAAACCGGAGCTGCAGTCATTCCTAGGGCTCCTAAATTTCTATCACTCCTTCCTGCCTCGGAAGGCATCGGTCGCGGAGCCACTGCATGCGCTACTTAAGAAGGACACGGTTTGGCGGTGGGGGGACAAGCAGGAGAGGGCATTCAAGGAGCTTAAGTCACTCCTGTCTTCGGATGCGGTCCTGACCCATTTTGATCCGAAAAAACCAGTGGTGCTAGTCTGTGATGCGTCCCCGGTGGGGGTGGGGGCGGTCCTGTGCCACGTGTTGGAGAGCGGGAGGGAAGCCCCGGTGGCGTACTACTCAAGGTCCCTCTCGAAAGCTGAGCACAATTACGCGCAAACAGATAGGGAGGCCCTAGCAATAATCGCGGGAACCAAGAAGTTCCACGATTTCTTATACGGCCGCGAGTTTACGGTAGTGACGGATCACAAGCCGCTGCTGGGGATCTTCACTACCGGCAAACCAACCCCACAAATTCTATCCCCCAGGATGCTGCGTTGGGCCATTTTTCTCAACGCCTACCAATATGAGCTGGTCTATCGCCCAGGGAAGGAGATCTCCCATGCGGACGCCCTGTCCCGATCCCCTCTCCCTAGTTTAGGGGACCCCACGTGTGAGGTAGAGCAGGAACACCAAGTCCTGCTGATTGAGTCTCTCGACTCACCCCCAATTGTGCCGGCCGACCTCGCCAAGGCCACGGTGGCCGACAAGATCCTGGCCCAAGTTAGTTCCTGGGTTAGAAAAGGGTGGCCCACCTCTCCCCCCAAGGAACATTTCAAGCCGTTTTTCAGGCGCAGAGTAGAGCTTTCTCTGGAAAGGGGCTGCTTACTCTGGGGCCAGCGGGTGGTTATCCCAGAGAAGCTGAGGGCCAAGGTGCTGAGGCTACTGCACACCAGCCACCCTGGGATCGTGCGCTCCAAGGCTCTGGCCAGGAGTTTCTTTTGGTGGCCCCAGATAGATGGGGACATAGAACGCCTAGTGGGCATGTGCGAGAGCTGCCAGAGCTCTCGGCCCGAGGAGTCCCGGTTACCCCATAGGGAATGGGATACGGCCCGCGGGCCATGGTCCCGGATCCATGTCGACTTCGCTGGCCCTTTCCGCGGGTCCATGTTTCTCCTGGTAGTCGACTCCTACTCCAAGTGGTTGGAGGTAATCCCCATGAACAGCACGTCCTCTGCCGCAACCATTAAACAGTTGCGAAAGCTGTTTGCCTGCTTCGGCCTGCCAGACGTCCTTGTGAGCGATAACGCGAGTACCTTCACGTCGGCAGAGTTCAAGACGTTTATGGAGAGGAACGCCGTCAGGCACATAACCGCTGCCCCGTTTCACCCCGCCACAAACGGTCAGGTAGAGCGCCAAGTGCGCACTACGAAAGACGCACTGTGGCGCATGGGTCCCGGTGAGTTGAACCTGCATCTGTGCCAGTTCCTCATCTGCTACAGGACAACCCCTTTAGCGTCAGGTTTCTCCCCAGCCGAACTCCTCATGAGGAGGCGTCCGGTAACACTGTTTGACCGGATGGATCCATCCAGGGTGGAGGATGAAGGGAGAAACATAAGCATAGGGGGAGAGAGCTCCAAAAGTTTTGCGGTAGGGGACCCGGTTCACTGCAGAAACTACGCGGCCTCGGGGCCAGCGTGGGTGCCAGGGACAATTGTTGAGCAAACGGGGCCGGTATCCTACAGGGTCGAGATTAGTTCAGGTCTACTCTGGAGAAGGCACGCCGACCAACTCCGAAGGCGAGTCACCGGCGAGGGGGAATCAGCGTTAGGGTCCTCCCCCACCCGCATTACCCAAGGGGGAGACACAGAGGAGGATACTTTCAAAGAGAGGGATCAGTTTGATGATGATTATGAGTTGCAGTACCAGGGGGATGTAGCGGAGTGGTCCCCCACCCGTCCTAGCAAGAAGAGGGGTTTCAGTTCAACCCCTGGTACTTCCAGTCCCCCTAGCCCTTTTGTTTTGGAGTATGCAATAGCTCCTGCCCCCCGGAGACCAACACCCCCAAGACAGGCAACAGGGGCGAGTCCGCCCACCACAGTCTCTAGAACGCCCGGACAGGCAGCGGGGGGTGGCGAGGCCACGAGGGCCTCTTCGTCGGTCCCAAGATTCGTACTGGGGGGGGTCCCCAAACTCCTCAAGCGGCAGGCAGGGATTCACTTCCCAACTATTCATTCCATTCCCGTCCCCCAATGCAAGGGTACCACAGACGCCACACCGAGCCGCTAATGAGTCCCCCCTTTCCATTGCAGGGCAGGACTCCGCGGAACCAGGAGTCTCCGGCTCCCCTGTGTTAAGTCAGGCGGCCGCACGCCCCAGGCGCACATGCGGCAAGCCACAATGGTTGAGGGACTTCGTCCCATCCTAGGGGGGAGGGATGTTATGTATGCATGTACAATGTCACTTTAAATATATGAATGTAACCAGTCCACAATCACAATGTATCTCAGCTGTTAAGGAACGCGAGCAAGCCGCCCATAGAGGGCAGCTGCGAGCGTTCAGTCTCACATGGTCCACATTGCCCAAATCACAAACAGCCGCGGGAAATTCCCCACATGATCAGGAGCTACAGAAAACAACTGCAGAAGAGAAAACAACTGCAGGAGAGAAAACAACTGCAGAAGAGAAAACAACTGCAGAAGAGAAAACAACTGCAGAAGAGAAAACAACTGCAGAAGAGAGGCGTGACCTGGGCGAGGCCACGCCGGTAGCAGCCAATGAGCTACCGTGCAACAAGATTCAAATGTATTGTGTTATGGTATATAATGAGATGTATCTGCCCCATTACCTCATGTTCCTGCTGAGCATCAATGAATAAACCTGTGTTAGTCCTTCCTGCGACTCCTTCTTTGTCTTCCGTGCAAGACACTAAAATAACTTAGATTGATTCATATAGTTATATGAATTATATACTTATGGGGTGGACCTTTTTGCAGTATACTCAGATGGAAATATCCCAACAGGCACTTGGGCAGGAATAGAAAATGTAGGGGTTTGTTGCCTAGCTGAGTCTCAAAGCACTCAAATTTAGACTCTATTCCCAAGTGCATCACATTCAGGGGTTCATAAAATGTGTTCAAAATAGGCAGAGCTCTCAGAATAAGCATTATGGTATTTGTTGTCCAGAAAATCTGAAATGCCTATCCCTAGTTGTACGTGGTTTGAAGTATCCCTGGAGAAGGTGTTGACTTCCATGCTTGAGCTGATCCCAGGAGGAAACATCCTCTCTGACAATATTTCCAGAAGCTCAACTCAGCTAGCAGCTGCGGGGTGGGGCGGGGGCGGATCGGCTACCTTGTCTCATATATTATTGGATACAAATCAACCATTTGATTCACAGTCAAGGATTGGAATAAAATTAACATTTCAAGCCCTAATCAAGGACTAAAGAACTGTTAAGGTAACGTCTGAGTATATACTGTATGCAGTTCCTAGTAGAGTTGTTTTTTGGAGAGTTAGGATGTTCAAGTCCGATAAGTCCAAAATTTCCAGGAAGTCCTTTAGATATTGCTCCAAGGGCTCAACTCACTATGGGTACAATAGCAGATTTCTTCATAGACGCTTGACTTCATTTTGCAAATCACAATATTTTGTGATTTTCTCCAGTTGTTTGTCTTCAATTCGTGCATCTCCTGGTATAGCAATGCCAATAAATCAGACCTGCTTCTTTTCCACAACAGTTACATCAGGTGTGTTGTGAGCCAAATGTCTATCTGTTTGAATTTTAAAGTCCCACAGGATCTTGACTCTCTCATTTTCTAAAACTTTCTCTACTTGATGTTCCCAATGATTTTTACTGCATTCAAATCCAAACTTCTGGCAAAGTTTCCAATGGATAATTTTTGCAACCCTGTTATGGTGTTGCAAATAATCAGTCTGTGAAATTTTGCTCCACCTGCTGATCAGATGATCTACCGTTTCATCCTTTTCATTACAAAGACAGCATTTATTGCATACGTGCAGTAAACCCATTGTGTTAATTCACAGAGACTTGAGCTTCTGGGAATTTAAATCCAAGAACAGCTGGAGTGCCAAGGTTCGCCATGACTGGCTTAGGCATTCATGCAATGCACTAGTGTTCTACATACATGGGGTTTCTGACATGGGCTGTGAAAGAGAAATGCTCCTTTCTCCTGTCCTCCTCCCTAGCCCGTGACTCATGCTTTTTTTGCTGATCACACAAATCTGAGACCAATTGGGAGTGCCCCCCTTGCAACCTTTTCCTTCTCTTTCCAGAGTGACATTGTTTTATTCTTTCAAAGGTGAAGGGGCAGCAAAGGTGGAAAGTAATCAGTTTTGAGACTTAAGATAAAAAATTGTGCAGGCCGTGTTGGACTGACTGCTTTATAATTAATGGAAAGCCAAGTAATAGGGTTCACTAGCATCAAGATGCTTTGGAAAAGCACCTTTAAAAAAGAAGGGGGGAAAATAAAGAAATTGATGGTGGAATAGCCCAGATTTGATTTATGAGATTCCTTCATCCTGAAAACATCTCTTGGGGTGGCTAGACCAGAGCAATTTATCAAGGACCAAAAGAAGGAAAGGCAGAGGCAGAAAATGTCCCTGGGTGAGGGGCTACTCAACCCCCCCACCCACCACCCACCACCCAAGATCAGCCAGGAAAATTCCATCATCAGCAAATGTAGATAGTTGCCAATGTTACAGTCCATGTGGGAATGGACTTGGTGGACAGAGAGGCTGCTCGGCTGAACCTTCATTTATACCAGAATATTTGCTTGCTTGTTAAGACAGTGAACTTGAAGACTGGAAGGTCAGAGTTCGAGACCCGATACTGCACGACAGAGTGAGCACCTGTCTCTGTCCCACCTAGCAGTTCGAAAGGAAGAAATTGCAAGTAGATAAATAGGGACCACCTCGGTGGGAAGGTAAACAGTGTTCCATGAGGCATGCCTGCCATGTGTCCATGGCTCTTCGGCTATAAACAGATATGAGCATTGAACCCTAAAGTCAGATACGACTGGCTTTCGAACAAGGGTGATCTGTTTATAGTATTTCTTTAAAAAATATTTTTATTAAGTTTTGAAATAAAACATACAAACTAAAACATTACATCTCAATACAGAAATTACATTACAATACAAAACAAAATAAAACATAATATACAAACAATAGTTATATCTTCAATATAATGAGCATTATGTTAATAACTTACTTATCTATTATATACTCCTTATATACTTAACTTTTATAGTATTTCTACCCTGCTGGAAAGGATCTAAACACAAACTCCTCCTCCTTTGTTGTTGTTGTTGTTGTTGTTGTTGTTGTTGTTGTTATAAGGATACTATGATATCCTTCTTTTTAAGGGGATTGGGGAGGTTTTATGGATGTTTTTATATAGTTTTATAGTGTTTAGTTTTAATTAGTATTGGGTATGGGTTTTAACTGATGTTGTGAGCCGCCTTGGGTTGCTTAGGCGAAAAAGGCGGTTATATAAATCCAGCAAATAAATAAATATTTTATTGCATTTATTGCATGAACAACAACAACAACAAAATTGCATTTTATTGCACCCCATTGTATTGCACAGATTTTAATTCTTCTGTTATGTTATTGATAAGGTCGTAAGACTAATCAATTAATAAACATTCAATTCAATTCAGTTCAGTTCAGTTCAATTCACTGAGTGAATAAATGAATGAATGACATGTAGGATTACTATCGCTATTGCTGCTATTGCTGCTGCTGCTGCTTGTACAAGACATTGCCTGATCTCAATCTAGAACAGTGTTTCCCGACCTTTAGTTTTTGGACTTCAATTCCCAGAAGCCTAAGTCAATTCCCCAAAGCACTGATCAGCCAATGTATTGACTGAGGCTTTTGGGAATTGAAGTCACCCTGTGTGGCCTGGGCCCCAGGTTGGGAACCACTGATCTACAATCTACCTGACAAAAATGAAGAAAGAAGGAGAAAGGGAAATGAAATCAAAGAGTCACCGGCAATATTTTTTAAAATTTATTACACTATTGTCCTGCCCTTCCATTAAAGAATAGAGTTCAAGGTGACTAGCGGACAGTGTTGCAAATTGAAAACAATTCTAAAATCACGAAGATAACAGAGCTATGCAAATATCATCACGACGTAAACCATTTCAACCATCGCAACCCATTAGCAAGCATCAGAAGTGTCTTGAAGGCCAGTTGGAGGAGTTGTGTCTACACAGCTGGCCTAAAAAAGCTACCAGAGTAGGGCCAACAGCACCTCCAGAATCTGCATATGCCAAAATCTGGGCGCAATCCGCCTCCCATCGTGTAACCATTTTAGGGGGATCTTCAGTCTCGTTGAATGGATGGGGAAAGACAAAGCTCAAAGATGATGCTGGCTTATTAGGAGGCTTTGCTTTCTTCCTCTTCTCCTTAATTACTCACAAGTTAGGACCAAAGGCTTTCTTCCCCATTTGTTCTGGGCCCCAAATAGCAATGCCCCCAAAGCACGCACCCAGGACGCACTCTATAAAACTACCTATAGTTTTAAAGGTAAAGTTCACCTTTGCTTGAAAGCCAGTCATATCCAACTCTAGGGTTCAGTGTTCATCTCCGTTTATAGCCAAAGAGCCAGTGCTATCTGCATTTGCAGACATCTCCATTGACATGTGGCAGACATGCCTCAACACCGGAGTGCATGGAACGCTGTTTACCTTCCCCCTCCGAAGGGGTACCTAGTTATCTACTTGCAATTTCTTGCTTTTGAACTGCTAGATTGGCAGGAGCTGGGACAGAAACGGGAGCTCACTCCATCCTGCAATACTCAGGTCTCAAACTCTGACTTTCCAGTCTTTAAGTTCAGCATCTTAACCACTTGAGCCACGGCAGTTTCATCCCTATATCATGAGGGCCAGCTAAATATCACATTGGTTCCTATTCGAAGTAGTGGTTCCATTGTCGTTCAGTCCAGATTAGTTTCACAGATAGATAGATAGATAGATAGATAGATAGACAGACAGACAGACAGACAGACAGACAGATAGATAGATAGATAGATAGATAGATAGATAGATAGATAGATAGATAGATAGATAGATAGATAAATAGATAGATAGATAGATAGATAGATAGATAGATCTTTATTGTCATTGTCCTGCACAGAACAATGAGATTGTATATCCAAAGATCTCAGAGGAAGAACCCACAACCCTAAGACCAGTGAGGAGTGAGTCAGATGAACAGACCTACCTGATGTTACTGGAGACACAAACCAATCCCTTCTGCTTCCCTTTGGTGGTGGTTGTTGCTACTGTTGTTATGGGCAGTCAAGCATTTTCCAAGTGAGGTACCGGTTCTACCCCCCAGTGATTTACATAGCTGAGCAGGGATTTGAACGCAGATCTCCTATGTTCTAGTTCACTGCTCTATCCATTATACCACACTGGGTGGTTCCTTTTTACTTCAGGATTCGTTTCCTTTTTTTATAATTAGATTTATATCCCACCCTACTCGACAGAAATGTGACTCAGGGCGGCTTACAATAGAGAATGTACAATACAATTATAAGTTACAAAGTTACATATTAATATCAATCACAGTGACAACACAGAGATACAAAATATACAGAAATACAAAAAAAATCCAGTTACAATTAATTACAAAGTTCCATATTATCACAATGCAAAAATGTCAATATTACAGCAACAAGCACCACAAAAGCCAAAAACAAAAAACAAAAGCCTCATCCAAGTGAGTTTCCTTCACTTGAGAACTGGGTCTGTCTGTCTGTCTGTCTGCAGCATCTTCCCATCTGTTCTTGTCCACGTGCTGTGATCATATCTTTGGCTTTGCTCTGAGTTCTCCCATAGATGAAACAGTCTGTCCAACTGCAGAGGATGAAGCATCAATTAACAGATTCCAGATAGCCATGGGCATCTTTCGAGCAAAGCTTATAAGGAGGATTCTTAGACATACACACACCCCAGACTCTGGAGCTCTTTTGACACCAGATGTCTCTCTACTCCCAGATAGCTAAAGGAAGGACAGAGGAAACCCATGGTTGGTAAATATGCCTTGGCTGCTTACATTCTGTTTCTTGTTTTCTTATATGCTCTTGTGTTCTCTGTCTCTAATATGCTGTGTTTTGCTTCAAAGAACAGTCAGATAAAGTCTTGTTTCTTCACCCATTGAATGCTTATTGTCTCTGAGATTCTAAAAATAACCTAAAGCTGGGGTTCCCAACCTAAACCCTGTGGGCCGGATTTGACACGTGGCACCATTTCATGTGCCCCCCCCCACACTCCTCCAAGGACATTCAAGAAATAAAATGGCCACCCCCTTTGAAGCTGTTGGACAAAATGGCCACCCCCATCGTCCCGGCAGGGCAAAATGGCTGTCCATCACTCGAAGCTGACTGAAAGAGAATGACCCGGCCCCCTGCTTGAAAAGGTTGGGAACCCCTGGCCTCAAGCCTATCAGACCTGGCCACACCTGTCAAGTTTTGGATTTGGAAATAAGGGAAATTTCCCAGCAAATATGGGATACTTGACAGCTATGCTTATCCTTTGCTGCCATCCAATGGTGGCAATAGGGCATAATACAGGATGATGGCAGGGAAAAGGGTAAAATAATGGGTTTTCCCAGCCGATACGGGATATTTGACAGCTATGGACCTGGCCAGTTGACTATACAGTGAGGCAAAAGAGGAAAGCCTCCTCTCTGAAGCCCTTGGGAACCATGGGATGTTACCACTAGAGGAGTCTGTCTGGTAGGGATTTTATTCATTCTGGGGTAGCAGGGGAGCAACTTCATTATTCCATTATTTCAATATGTTCAAGACAGCATTTTTATAAGAGCCCTTGTCTTTTGTGCTGGGATGTTTGTCCTATACTCTGACTATGCTGCATTGGTGCTGCTTTCCTACCTGTCTTGTTTAGCAGACAAAGCTTAGTGTTCATCGGTTTATTGTCTTGCTTTGCCATGGGCGTTGCTTAAGGACAACTCAACAATGAAATAACGGAGTGAATAAAGACACACAAACTGAAGGAAGGCCTACATTCAAGTATAGTAAGCTCAAACATATAATAATCTAACTGTATCAATACCTACCACCCACGTAATGCTTTACTTTCAAGGTAACACAATAGCCCAAACTGTAGGGCCGTTCTTGTATCTTACTGCTTCAGACAGAGGCAACTTGGAGCATCTTCTTAGTCAGATCCAACAGGCAGGAGATGTTCTTGCTCAGAGAGAAGCTGTTTCCTTCTCAACCAAACCTTTTGTAACTTCTTGGGCTGATTGCTGCCATGTGCTTTAAGTGGAGCTGAACTTTCTGGAGTCTGCTTTCACACTTTGGTCAGCGTAGAATGCTGTGTCCTGGAATAACACTTGGTTATGTGTACGCATATGGTTAGTGTACTGGTTTGGTGAGTGTGTAACAGGAGTGAGGAGCACAGGATCATACCCGTTTTGGTGTCTTGCACGGAAGACAAGGAAGGAGTCGCAGTAAGGACTAACACAGGTTTAAGAACATAAGAACATAAGAACAGCCTTGCTGGAACAGGCCATAGCCCATCCAGTCCAGCATTCTGTCTCACACAGTGGCTCACCATTTCCTTCAGGGTATTCCCAAGGAGATGCCTTCCCCTGCTTAGGATTCCCTGGAAATGGCATTGAGAGATATCCTGCCTATCTCTCCAACCCGGAGGTTGTCCTTAAGTATCCATAATTATAGCCATTGATACCCTTGTCCTCCATGAACTTGTCTAATCCTTTCTTAAAGCTGTCAAGACTGACAGCTGTCACCACTTCTTCTGGCAGGGAGTTCCATAGACCAGTAATCCTCTGGGTGAAAAAGTACTTTCTCTTATTTGTTTGAGAACTAGTACCCAAAAGTTTCATGGAGTGTCCCCTAGTTCTAGTGTTGTGCGATAGGGAAAACAGTTTTTCCTTATCTACTTTGTCCACACCATGCATGATTTTATAAACTTCAATCAGGTCACCTCTTAGACGTCGTCGTTCAAGAGTGAAGAGGCCCAACCGTTGCAGCCTCAGATGGTAAGGAAGGTGTTCCAGTCCCCTAATTATTCTGGTTGCCCTCCTCTGTACTTTCTCCAACTCCATAATATCCTTCTGGAGGTATGGCGACCAGAACTGTACACAATATTCCAGATGGGGCCTCACCATAGATTTATAAAGAGGCAAAATGACACTTGCTGACTTATTTTCTATACCCTTCCTAATGATCCCTAACATTGAGTTTGCTTTTTTCACTGCTGAGGCACACTGGGTTGACACCTTCATTGAGCTGTCCACCAGGACACCAAGGTCCCTTTCCTGGTTTGTCGCAGAGCGTTCAGACCCCATCAGTTTATAAATGTAATTGGGGTTTTTTGCCCCAACATGCATCACTCTGCACTTACTGATGTTGAAGCTCATTTGCCACTGTTTTGCCCACTCCCCCAGTGTCAAGAGATCCCTCTGGAGCTCTTCACAATCTCTCACAGTTTTCACTACCCTGTATAATTTAGTGTCGTCAGCAAATTTGGCTACCTTGCTTTTTACTCCTACCTCTAGATCATTTATGAAGAGGTTGAAAAGCAGGGGTCCCAGTACTGAACCTTGGGGGACCCCACTCTTTACTTCCCTCCACTTGGATAAGTGTCCATTTAGTGCTACCCTCTGTTTCCTGTCCCTTAGCCAGTTGCTGACTCCAGGACAAGACCTGTCCCTTTATTCCATGACTGGTAAGTTTATTCAAGAGCCTTTGGTGTGGGACCTTGTCAAAAGCCTTCTGAAAGTCCAGATAAACAATGTCAACTGGATCCCCCTTATCCACATGCTTGTTGACACTCTCAAAAAATTCCAACAGATTAGTGAGGCATGATTTGCCCTTGCAAAAGCCATGTTGGCTCTCCTTTAGCAGCGCCTTCTCTTCTATGTGCCTATTAATTCTATCTTTTAGGATGGTTTCCATCACTTTACCTGGGACACATGTCAAACTGACAGGCCGGTAATTTCCTGGATCACCCCTGGATCCTTTTTTGAAAATTGGTGTTACATTCGCTACCTTCCAGTCATCAGGCACAAAGGCTGATTTGAGGGAAAGATTATATATTTTGGCTAGGATATCAGCAATTTCATCTTTAAGTTCCCTGAGAACTCGTGGATGGATGCCATCTGGTCCTGGGGATTTGTTAGTGTTTAGCTTAACAAGGCATGCAAGGACCTCCTCCCTGGTTATTTCTATCTTGCTTAATTCTTCGGTTTCCCTCCCTCTTTAATAACCCCTTGCCTTCCATTGTCATCTAATGGTCCAATGGCCTTCCTAGTTGGGTTCTTACTTCTAATGTACTTAAAGAAGTCTTTGTTATTTCTCTGAGTATTTTTAGCTATACACTCCTCAAAGTCTTGCTTTCCTTTCCTGATTGTTGCCTTGCATTTGTTCTGCCAGAATTTATGTTTCTGCCTGCTGTCCTCATTTGGACAAGCCTTCCATCTTCTAAATGAGCTTTTCTTGCTCTTGATCACTTCCCGAACAGCTCCTGTAAGCCACATCGGAGTCCTCTTGGACCTGGCAGTGCCCTTTTTCCTTTTGGGTATGCATTCCAATTGAGCCTCTGTTATTGTTTTTGTAAACAGCCTCCATGCCTCTTGGAGTGTTAGGACTCTCTCAATTTTCCCTTTCAGTTTCTTTTTTACTAGTTTCCTCATCTTTGGGAAATTTCCTTTTTGAAAATTTAAGGTCTCTGTGTTAGATTTTATCAGTGACTTGCGGTCTATGATCAAGTTAAACATAATTGAGTTGTGGTCACTGTTCCCTATTGGATCAGTCACATTAACATCTTGCACCAGATCCTGAGTATTACTCAGGATCAAGTCAAGGATTCTTGTACCTCTAGTTGGGTCTTCAACCATCTGTCCCAGGGAACAATCATTGAGCATATCTAGGAACTTTATCTCTTTATCGTGTGCTGAACAACAGTTTATTGGTTGATGATCAGGATGAACATGAGGTAATGGCGGAGATACATCACATTATATACGGTAGTACAATACATTTGAATCTGGTTGCACGGTAGCTCATTGGCTGCTACCGGCGTGATGTCGTCCCAGTCACGCCCCCCCTCAGTTCCAGTAGTAGTTTGCAGGGAAGTTCCCGCGGCTGCCGGTGATTTGAGGAATGGGAACCATATGAGTTGAACGCTCGCAGCTGCCCTCTATGGGCAGCTTACTCGCGTTCCTTTAACAGCTGAGCTAGATTGTAATTGTGGTCAGGTTACATTCATACATTTCTTAAAGTAGCATTGTACATACACAACATCTCTCCCCCCCTAGGATGGGACGAAGTCCCTCAACCATTGTGGCTTGCCGCACGTGCGCCTGGGGTGAGCGGCCGCTTGACTTAACATCGGGGAGCCTGGTTCTGCGGAGTCCTGTCCTGCAACGGAAAGGGAGGACTCATTAGTGGCTTGGTGCGGGCTCCGCGGTGACCTTGCATTGGGGGACGGGAATGGAATGAACAGTTGGGAAGTGAACCCCTGCCTACCATTTGGGGAGCTTGGGGTCCCCCCCAGTACGAATCTCGGGACCGACGACAAGGCCCTCGTGACCACGCCACCCCCGTTACCTGCCCGGGAGTTCTAGAGACTGTGGTGGGCGGGCTCCCCCCCGTTGCCTGTCTTGGGGGTGTTTGTCTCCGGGGAGCTGGCGCTATGGGATATTCTAAAACAAAAGGACTGGGGGGACTGGAGGTACCAGGGGCTGAACTGAAACCCCTCTTCTCGCTAGGACGGGTGGGGGACCACTCCGCTACACCCCCCTGGTACTGCAACTCATAATCATAATCAAGCTGATCCCTCTCTTTCAAAGTATCCTCCTCTGTGGTTGAGAACCCAGGATATGCATTCGTATCCGCGGGTTCCGCCGTGTCTCCCCCTTGGGTAATGCGGGTGGGGGAGGACCTTAACGCTGATTCCCCTTCACTGGTGACTCGCCTTCTGAGTTGGTCGGCGTGCCTTCTCCAAAGTAGACCCGAGCTAGTCTCGACCCTGTAGGATACTGGCCCCGTCTGCTCAATGATTGTCCCTGGAACCCACGCTGGCCCCGAGGCCGCGTAGTTCCTGCAGTGAACTGGGTCCCCTACTGAAAAACATTTGGGGCTCTCTCCCCCTATGTTTATATTCCTTCCCTCATCCTCCACCCTGGACGGATCCATCCGGTCAAAAAGTGTTACCGGACGCCTCCTCATGAGGAGTTCGGCTGGGGAAAATCCTGAGGCCAGGGGGGTTGTCCTGTAACATATGAGGAACTGACACAAGTGAAGGTACAACTCACCAGGACCCATGCGCCGCAGTGCGTCTTTCGTAGTGCGCACTTGACGCTCTACCTGACCGTTCGTGGCGGGGTGAAACGGAGCAGCGGTAATGTGCCTGATGGCGTTCCGCTCAATAAACGTCTTGAACTCTGCAGACGTGAAGGTACTAGCGTTATCGCTAACAAGAACGTCTGGCAGGTCGAAACAGGCAAAGAGCTTGCGCAACTGTTTAATGGTTGCCGCAGAGGAGGTGCTGCTCATGGGGATTACCTCCAACCATTTAGAGTAGGAGTCGACTACCAGCAAAAACATGGCCCCGCGGAAAGGGCCAGCGAAGTCAACATGAATCCGGGACCATGGCCCGCGGGCCGTGTCCCATTCCCTATGGGGTAACTGGGACTCCTCGGGCCGAGAGCTCTGGCAGCTCTCGCACGTGCCCACTAAACATTCTATATCCGCGTCTATCTGGGGCCACCAGAAGAAACTCCTGGCCAGAGCCTTGGAGCGCACGATCCCCGGGTGACTGGTATGTAGTAGCTTTAGTACCTTGGCCCTCAGTTTCTCTGGGATCACTACCCGCTGGCCCCAGAGTAAGCAGCCCCTTTCCAGGGAAAGCTCTACTCTCCTCCTGACAAATGGCTTGAACTTTTCCTCGGGGGGAGTAGTGGGCCACCCTTTCCTCACCCAGGAACTAACTTGGGCCAGCGTCTTGTCGGCCGCCGTGGCTTTGGCGAGGTCAGCCGGGAAGATGGGGGGTGAGTCAAGAGACTCGATCAGTAGGACTTGGTGGTCCTGCTCTACCTCGCATGTGGGGTCTCCTACACTAGGGAGGGGAGATCGGGACAGTGCGTCCGCATGGGAGATCTCCTTCCCTGGGCGATAGACCAGCTCGGACTGGTAGGCGTTGAGGAAGATGGCCCAACGCAGCATCCTGGGGGAGAGAATTTGCGGTGTGGGTTTGCCGGTAGTGAAGATCCCCAGAAGTGGCTTGTGATCGGTCACTACCGTAAACTCGCGGCCGTATAAAAAGTCATGGAACTTTTTTGTTCCCGCTATAATGGCTAGGGCCTCCCTATCAGTTTGCGCGTAATTGCGCTCGGCCTTCGAGAGGGACCTTGAGTAATACGCTACCGGGGCTTCCCTCCCGCTCTCCAACACGTGGCATAGAACCACCCCCACTCCCACCGGGGACGCATCACAAACTAGGACTACTGGCTTCCTAGGGTCAAAGTGGGTTAGGACAGCACTTGAGGATAGGAGTGCCTTCAGTTCCCTAAACGCTTTCTCTTGCCTATCTCCCCACCGCCAAACCGCCTCCTTCTTCAATAAAGCATGCAGTAGCTCAGCAACGGATGCCTTCCTCGGCAGGAAGGAATGGTAAAAATTTAAGAGCCCTAGGAACGACTGCAGCTCCGGTTTCGCGGTGGGGCGAGGGGCGTTTTGCACAGCCGCAACCTTGGACTCGGAGGGCTTGATGCCTTCCGGGGTTACCTTGAACCCAAGGAACTCGACCTCCCTTGCAAAGAAAACACATTTGTCCCTTCTCAGTCGGAGGCCCGCCTTCTCGAATATTGAAAGGACCCTGTCTAGCCTTTGCGCTAATTCTGACTCGCCCCCCGCTGTTATCAACACATCGTCGAAGTATGGGAGGACGCCTGGAAGCCCCTTTAAAAGGCGTTCCACGAGGGACTGGAAAATTCCGGGGGCCGAATTCACGCCAAACTGAAGGCGCGTCACCTTAAATGCCCCCTTGTGCGTTACAATCGTTTGCGCAGCAGCAGCAGCCGGGGTTACAGAGAGCTGCTGATATGCCTGCGCCAGATCTAGCTTGGCAAAACACCTCCCCCCATGAAGCATGGCCAGTAAATGGCTGACCACGGGCACCGGATATGCATTTGGCCGAATGGCCTTATTAATAGTCCGCACAAATCCTAACCTCCCCGTTTGATTTAAGAGCGGTCACAATCGGCGTTTCACACTCCGCCGAATCAACTGGAACCAAAATCCCCTGCCCCACCAACTTGTCCAGTTCCGCCTCGATCTTGTCCTTGAGGGCGAAAGGCACTCTTCTCGGCTTGAGGCGTATGGGTCGGATTTCTGGATCCAGGTCAAAGGAAACTGGGGGCCCCTTGTAAGTCCCGAGTCCCTTCTTGAAAACGTCCGGGTGTGCGTTGCACACGTCCCGCATTGGGTCAGTCTCTATGGCGTTAATGCCGGACAGTTCGATTCCAAGGGGAGCGAACCACTGCGTTCCCAAAAGGCAGCACCTCCCCCCCTTGAGGACCACTAGGGGCAGTTTCTCGGAGTAGTTCTTGAACTTCACCTTGAAGTTCCCCACCCCCAACACTGGGATCCCGTTCCCCTGCACGTCCCGTAGGTGTGACCTCATGGCCCGCAACTTGGGCCGCGCATCTGGAGGAATGCGCATAAATTCTTTTTGGGATAGGATGGAATAGGACGACCCCGAGTCTATCTCGATCCTTACTGGGGCCCCCTGTAACTGTACCTCAACGAAAAAACGCCGGTGCTCCAGGCCCACGCGGTTCACGCCTGCCCTGCTGTGGTCGTCTGAGACCTTCCTGGTGCCGGCCGCCTTCCGATGGTGCGTCTGGGGGTGACTCGAATTTCCCTTGTCCTCGACTCGCCCGCGCCTGCACACCCGGGTGATGTGCCCCTTTCGGCCGCAGTTGTGACACTCGGCCTTCCGGAACGGGCACCTCGTGCGGTCGTGGGACGCCCCACAACCGTCGCAGCGGCGGTCCTGCCGCTCGCGGGTCTGTCGCTTCTCTCCTCACTTCTTGACCCGCTGGACGTCGTCGTCCTCGCTGGAACAGGGGTCTGCCGTGGTGGACGACTCCTCGGATGCTGTTGGTGAGCCGGCGGGCGGCTTGGGGGCCCGCCAGGCTGTTTTCGCTGGTGTCCGCCGGGCCGCCTGTACTGGTGACTTGGCCCTTTCGGACGCGGCCCCTCGGGACTTGAACACTCTGACCCCGCTCCTGGCCGCTTCGGCCGCTTGGGCCTCCCGCAGCACCTCGTTGAATGTGAGGCGTTGGTCGCAGGTCATGAGCTTCCGCTGAAGCTCCTCGTCCCTCAGGCCACACAGCATGCGGTCTCGGAGGGCCTGGTCCAGGTTGTCCCACTGGCAGTGCACCGCTGCCAGCCTGAGGGCCGCCGCGTAGGCGGACACGGATTCGCCCGGTCGCTGCTCTCGCCTGTGGAATGCGACCCGGGCCGGGAAGATCGACACGGGGGGCTGGAAATGGTCGCCCAGCAGCCCCAGCATGCGGTCGATGGACACCTCTTCCACCTTCTTGGGGGCCACCAGGTTCATCAGGATGCGCAGCGTGGCCGGCCCCACCTGGGCCAGGAAGTAGGAGCGCATCCTCGCATCGTCGTCGACGCCCGCAGCTTCCATTGCGTGCCGGAACTGGCACTCATAGAGCTCCCATTGTTCGGGCTCGCTGACATCGAACTGGTAAGGCTTGACCTTGGGATTCGCCATTATCCCACCTTCGTCGCCAATTTGGTGTCTTGCACAGAAGACAAGGAAGGAGTCGCAGTAAGGACTAACACAGGTTTATTGGTTGATGATCAGGATGAACATGAGGTAATGGCGGAGATACATCACATTATATACGGTAGTACAATACATTTGAATCTTGTTGCACGGTAGCTCATTGGCTGCTACCGGCGTGACGTCGTCCCAGTCACGCCCCCCCCTCGGTTCCAGTAGTAGTTTGCAGGGAAGTTCCCGTGGCTGCCGGTGATTTGAGGAATGGGAACCATATGAGTTGAACGCTCGCAGCTGCCCTCTATGGGCAGCTTACTCGCGTTCCTTTAACAGCTGAGCTACATTGTAATTGTGGTCAGGTTACATTCATACATTTCTTAAAGTAGTATTGTACATACACAACACCCGTCAACTTGTGGTTTTGGAAATCTGGGAGCTGGGCACGCATGTGCAGTAGGTTTCCAGGCGCCGGGCAGGAAATGGGTTACTGCGCATGTGTAACTATCAGAGGCAGCAGCGTGCATGCACAGAAACCTCTGTGCACATGCGCAGAAACTTTTGTGTGCATGCACAGAAAGCCCTTCGGCCAGGAAGTGGGTTACTGTGCATTCGTGGCCGTCAGAAGCAGCGGCGTGCATGCACAGTAGCTCCTTTCCCCGCCATTCAAAATACGGGATGGCAGTGGGAAAGGGGAGGGATGGGCGCGGAAAAACGGGAAATCCTGGCCAATACGGGATACTTGACAGGTATGCACAGGATGTTGGTAAGGATGCCTCTGATTTGCTGGGAGAACCAAGCGGAGTGGAGGGTTGGGTTAGATTTTGGAGGCAGTCTGAGGTATGGAGAGGTCAGGTAGAGGGTGTTTTTTCATATAAGAGTTGAAGTTTGAAGGGGAGAGAGAGAGAGAAGAATTGTATTGAATGACTTGAAGGCCTAGGAAAAAGTAACAACCTTTGGACACTGTTATTTTAATAAAATCTTATTTATTTATTGTACTTATACCCTGCCCATCTGGGATGGACTCCCACTCTGGCTGGTTTACACTATTAAAATAAAATGAAAACGAACCAGACATCAATAAGACAGTAAAACAACCCCCATCCACCTAATTAAAATCAGAACTGAGGACCCCCAAACTCTTGTGACAGAAAGGCAATGGGAGGGTCTCCTATTTGGTCTTCAGCAAACTGCTAAAGGCCTCCTCAAACAAAAAAGATTTTCAACTGTTTCGTAAAGGACCCTAAGGAGTTAATCAGATGCAGCTCCCCAAGCAGTCCATTCCATAGAGCTGGAGCTGCCACCAAGAAAGCCCTGCGGTGGGTAGCGGACTTTCTAGCCAACCTGGGGGTCAGAACTTGGAGTTGAGGTGTCTGACAAGAATGGATGAAGCATGCCTGATTTCTGAGGAGAAGCATTATTCAGTTGATACAAGCTGAGTAGTATGGAGCTCAATACTACAGAGTTGGCTGTGTGGAAGGTGTTATAAGGACGAGTGCAAAGATTCATTCATTCATTCATTCAATTTTTATACTGCCCATCTAGTATAAATATTACAATGTGTGGCTTACAATATGAAGATTATTATCATCTTTTAACTGATTAGTCATCTGACCATATCAGGTTAAAATAAAATACATTAGATAAAATATGATTACATAAAACAGGATAAAAACAGGTTAAAAGTAGGATGATGCAATCACAATAAAATGAGATATAAAATTTACTCAAAATAATTTATCAATAAAATGTGTCAACTTTACAAGCAACCCCTATCTGATTAATAAAACATCTTCTCTTTTGAATAGCCCCAATTATAAACTTGACAGTTTTAGTATTTGCATATTTACTTGTGCCCTGAAGGAAGTACATTAGTCTTTTGTTAGAGTCCTAGCATTCCATTTACAATGACGATTAGAGACATACAAAATAAAAAAGTATAACAGTAGAAAAACAAGAAAAATAATGAATAGCACACAAAAGAAAAATAATCACAAACTTAATCAAAACCATAAATTACATCACAGACAAAATAACTGGCAACAGCACCTATAATCTAACTGAATCCATGACATTATTGAATATCATCATCCATAGCCACAGCCTAATCAATTATCTCCCCAAACACCTCCCTAAAGAGGTGTATTTTCAATGATTTCTTGAAAGACTGCACTGCCAAAATGAAGCTATTTTCTTGGCTTTTTCGTTGTTGAAACTTAAGTCCTTATTGTTGCGTGTTTCTGGCAGTAATTGCAGACCAGTAGAAACAAGGGCCAAACAGTGTAAATCCCCAAGCAATGGGGTGAATGGATGGAGAATATAGGTCTGATCTAGTTACAATCTGATGGATTGAGCGTGTCTTCCTGAAACCTATTAAAGGCGGTTGTTCACAGCCCGGAATATGTCTAACAATGTGCCAATTACGATAGATGATAGATTTGATTTGAGTCACTAGAGGCAAGTATTCAAAGGAGCAAGTTAATCTACATCCCTCCTGTCTGTGTTTAACGGTCAACAAACTCTGCCTGGTAACTCTGGACGCCCTCTCATAGCAATGTTCACTGATCTGTGGTGGGTACCCTTTTTGTTTCAAACATGATCGAATCTCATTGGAGGTGTGTTCAAAATCTGCCGGACAAGAGGACTTTCTTTTCGCTCTTAAAAACAACCCATAGGGTAAGTTACACTATGGAGGAACGAGACCGCATATTGCAAAATATTGGTTCCTTTAGAACCACGTCAGAATCACAAACGGACACGTACATGCTTTTGGAGTCTTTGGAAAAGAAAAAGGTGAGGCTGATGTTACATGCTTCCTTCTTAGCGGACTACCATAGGAGTGCGAGGATACCGAGGGGTTTACGGATTCAGAAGGGCCCTACTCTATTCAACAAGGATAAGGAGTTCTGTGAGAAATGGTCAGCAATACTGGACCGCTGCTCTTTTGATTTAATATTATTAATAATTGACCATTCCAATGAGCAGACAGAGCATATTAATGATGAAATTGACAAACTAAAAACAACTTTGCAACTATCTGCTACTCAACAAGCATGGGACAGCAGCATGGAAGACCTGGCGGCCAATATTAAAAGATTTCAGGATGCATTGGTGGAGTTTAAAAACAAAAAAATTGACAGAGACTCCCAGGACTATGCCACCTCGAGGGTGTATAGATGGATTTATCAACCTAGAAAAGTTATTAAGAGGGTCACCTGGCAAAATCCGCTAACATCATCTGATGCATCCACCAGCGATATAGAAGCTCCTTCCACTTCAAATGACGAAGGTTCCCACAGATCTTACAATATGAGACGAGGCGGTTCTGCAGGACAATCTGGCTCCACTAACCAGTCTTTTTTAGCCAAGAAAAAGACATTTCGCAAAAGGAGGACTTAGTGTTCAATCTCTCATCTAGATCTTTTATACACAAGGAATTGGAGGTATTGTCATTGGGCTTGGGTTATGTTCCTACTCCGATGTATCGGTACTTTAATACACGTATAGACATGTTCAGGCTCATACAACTGTTAAAGCTCAAGGTATTTTATAAAGGGTTAGACAGGCATACGGAGGATAGATTCAAACCCAAGTCCTCATTTTGTCCCAACATAGACGACCCAAATATTGAAGTCTTTAATAGATTAGTATTAACTGAACTTGAGAATTTGGAAAAGAGGAGAATTAGAACACGTAACAACATGAGTAAAGAGGACAGGACAATTCTCCATAGATTAGCTAATGACAATCAGGTGGTCATCAAGCCGGCCGACAAAGATTACATTGCAGAGGCGAAGAAACAACTTAGTGATCAGTCGTTTTACAAAGCGCTGAATGGTGACCCTACAAATAGAGTGCGTAATATTATCAGAACTGTTATACATGAAGGGTTAGCTTTGGGGCATATTACTCAGAAACAAGCAGAGTATTTGTATAACAAGCACCCCAGGGTGCAACTATTCCACTTGCTACCTAAAATACATAAACCACGAGCTGCTGATGGGTTACTCCCAGGGAGACCTATTATTTCATCTGTAAATTCAGCGTTCGAGCTGCTAGCTAAGTTTTTGGATACATTCATTCATCCTTTTTTGTGCCAAACCTTATCTTACATTAAGGATACCACTGACTTCATCACACAGGTGGAAGGGATTCATGTCACACCTGGTGAGGGTTTCGTCATGCTAGATGTTAAGGAATTGTACACACACATTCCCCTCGATGAGGTACGGAACATCACTTGAATAGCCTTTGACTCTAGGTCAGACAATCATCCCCCCACTCATTTTTTATTAGACATATTGGATATTATTTTGGAACACAATTACTTTAGATTTGGATCGGATTTTTATTTACAAGTCTCTGGGGTCGCTATGGGAAACACAACCGCGCCCAGTTTGGTGAACCTTTATATGTCACATTTTGAAAAGACTTTTATTTTTAGTGATTTGAATCCTTTCGCATGCAAAATCATTTTTTACAGGAGGTTTATTGATGACCTATTTTTTGTATTCAATGATTTAAGTTGTATATCAGAGTTTGTGGCATGGATTAACGGGGTTAATAGGCACCTTCAGTTTTCACACAGCAGTGATGCATCATCTTTGCCCTTCTTAGATGTAGCTGTGTATCTAGATAACTCACAGAATATTCGTTTTAGGCTTTACCGTAAACCGACTGATAGGAACGCATACCTGCACTACAGCTCTTACCACCCGCACTACCTTCGGAATAACTTACCCTATGGGTTGTTTTTAAGAGCGAAAAGAAACTCCACTTGTCCGGCAGATTTTGAACACACCTCCAACGAGATTCGATCATGTTTGAAACAAAAAGGGTACCCACCACAGATCATTGAACATTGCTATGAGAGGGCGTCCAGAGTTACCAGGCAGAGTTTGTTGACCGTTAAACACAGACAGGAGGGATGTAGATTAACTTGCTCCTTTGAATACTCGCCTCTAGCGACTCAAATCAAATCTATCATCTATCATAATTGGCACATTGTTTGACATATTCCGGGCTGTGAACAACCGCCTTTAATAGGTTTCAGGAAGACACGCTCAATCCATCAGATTGTAACTAGATCAGACCTATATTCTCCATCCATTCACCCCATTGCTGTGGGGCACTTTAAATGTGGACACTGTGTGCACTGCAATCTTGCTTGGGAAACCAAAGAAATCACGGTTTCTGGGCGAGCTTAAAAGTTGAAATTAAGTGAATTTACCACCTGTCAAACGAAATCCTGTGTCTATATCATCATGTGTATTTGTGGATTAAGTTATGTGGGGTGCACCAGTCGGGAGATTAAAACTAGGGTGGGGGAACATAGATCTAGGATCAGGAAAGGGGACATCACGGCACCCATGGTTAGTCATTTTTTGGAAAAATAACACAGTGATAAAGATTTGAAGTTCGCCTTTCTTGAAACTGTAAGATCCACCCGCTATGAAGTGATTAATATAGAACAAAAGCTATGACGTAGAGAAGCACATTTTATTCACTGTTTCAATACCGTTCAACCATTTGGTCTCAATGTGGATTTGGATCTGTCGTGTTTCTTTTAAACAGGTTTAAATCTTGTAGATTTCAATATGTGGTTCTTCATTTGATACACCTGCTGTTAGGTATCAGTATTATAAATAAAGATGTTAGCTAGATGGTTTTTTGACGTCGAAGAGCACTACAGAATTTAATTTTGAGGCTCGGTGGCGTGAAAGAAAATAAAATACGGTATATATTTTGATGCAAGATGCAACAATATAGAAAGCAGGTAATTTTCCCTCAAACACATTTCCTTCAGGTTCATTAATGTATATATGTAAATAATGTATGAACTGTGTGTATATATTGTATGGTCATTATATATATATTATGTGCATAGATTCCTGAGGAAGCTTGGAAACGCCAATTTAATCCAGAAAGGGCTTCGAGTCTACTTGCGCATTAAAAGTTACGTTCACTTCATCGTTTGTTGACAGTAATTGCAGACCAGCAAATGAGCCGAATTTTGTATCTCTCCACATTCACACAGGGTGTGGTTGTCTGCCAGCAGGCCCCATGTGAGCATGTTGGTCTTACATTTAGGGACTTCAACCCTGAACCTGTTCTGCATCCTCCAAGCGATGTAGGGGAGGTTGAATTCCACAGCTATATCTTCTTTTAATGTTATTCTTTGTCCAGTGAGCAACTTTCTCCATCTTCTAATTTTGTTTTTCTCTTATGCACCCTCAATAATGTTTGTTCAAGCTGGCAGACTTGAGGCTCTTATGCACATTTTCTTGCACATAGGGAGCAACTAAAAGTTGGTAATGGCTAAAGAGGAAAAAAAGAAATATTAAAGGATTATTAAGGAAAACATGCTCAAGGTGGGGAGAGGGAAGGGGGGGCATTTTCAAGAGTATCAGTTCTTCTCAACTGAGCACACCTTTGTCACCGCCGGGCGAGCCAGGTCACGATATTGGCTCATGGAGGGGGGAGAGCATGAGAGAGTGCTCTGGACTTCAAGCCCCTAAACTTTCTCTCCTCAGGCTTCAGGGAAATTATAGACTCCCACGACTCCTTACGATTCCACCCTGGATCCTTGTCAGGGTCGCCATCAGGGGGGGACCATCAGGACTCCCGTCCCAGGCCTGGAGATGATTGAGGCCGGGCGCCACTGGGAAATCACTGATATGCGCATGTGCAAACAAACCACGCAAGCACAGAAAACCACAGGGGTGTGGCAGCACCTGGAAATCATTGATGTACGCATGCGCAAACAAACCACACATGTGCAGAAAACCACAGGGGCATTGCCAAAATTGGGGGGGGGGGCTACTGGGCCCGGAAATTTCTGATGCTGGCCCTGATCCTTGTACGTTCTGCCTGAGTCGCTCCTCTTATCTCCCTCCTGGCCCTTAGCTCTCAATTCAAGGATGAGCCATGGGAGAATTTGCAGTAAATAAATAAATAAACCAAGGGGAAGAGCGGGGCCACCATGCACGGAGAAGCCATAGATGCGTGATTATATCCAAGACCGCCATTGCTTCCCCATGCCATTCTAAGGAGCAATCAGGGGTGATTTCTTCTAAGATTGACCTATTTGTTCTCCTTGCTGTCCAGGGGACTCTCAAAACAATCCTCCAACACCACATTTCAAAGACATCTATTCTTCTGCGCTCAGCTTTCCTAATGGTCCAGCTCTTACAACCGTACATTACCACCGGGGAAACCATTGCTTTGACTATGCGAATTTTGGTTTGCAAGGTGATGTCTCTACTTTTCACTTTGTTCCCCAGGTTTCTCGTAGCTTGGCTCCCTAAATCAAATGATGACAAATAGATTCTTGTCATGCCTTTAGAGATTTGAATCCTTCTCCTTTGAGACCTTGAGATAAAACATCAAACTGTGATATCATTGTTTGTCTGGTTGTCCTCAAAAAAGAGTAGTGCTTTTTGGTTCTGGCCCTCTTAAATTTCATGTACCAAAACACACATTAATTGTGACCTTCTCTAGGACGTGTAAGCCCTGTCTGTACAAAGAACCATGTCACATTTAGAGCAAGGCAAATTGTCACTTGTGTGAAAACATGTTGTGTATTATCTTTGGCCAATTGTTTGTTATTTTAATATTAATATATATAATTATAATTTAATCAACTAATAATTAAACTCCAAGTGTAATAAGTGTAATTAATATAAGATTAATTAATACACAGTGTTAATATTAATTACAATATAATGTTAATAATATGTTATCATTTTATGTACTCCAAGCTGCCTTGAGCACAGCACAGTGGTGGCATACAAATCAATTTCATAAATCAAATACAGCCTGATTGAAATTAGTCACCAAACAAGGACTTAACAAGACTGACAGAGTGTGTGCAAAGTGAGGATTTTCTGCTGTTCCACCTCAGTAGCTATAATCCTTCCTCACGCCATCGTTTTGAGTTGTTCTCTTATGACTCTTTGCAGAAAGCAGCAACCAGAGAAGGTGGCCATAATTAAAAATAATTATGACAATAATGCACACAGACAGTAGCAAAAAAAAAATGAGTCTGAGAAAGCACACTTGCTAATTAAGGCCCAGAGTTGTATTCAAAACAATCTGACGGTAGATAAATATTGATGGGGATAAACAATAATAATATTCACCTCCAGTGCATTAGCCAGTGGTAGCAAAACCAAGGAGACAGAGCATCAATTTAGATCAATAGAAATAAATGTAAACGGAATGCCGGCAAAGTAAATAGAAGGATGGCCTCAATGAAGAAGCATTACATGATGCATCTCTATATGTCCATTCATCCAGGGAGGAAGGCAAAGATTCTGCTGGCTTTGTTTTGCCCTTGCATTCAGGTGGCCTAAGACAGTGGTGGTGAACCTTGGCACTCCAGATGTTCTTGAACTTCAATTCCCAGAAGCCCTGCTCTGCAGGAATGATGACTTGGGCTTCTGGGAATTGAAGTCCAAGAACACCTGGAGTGCCAAAGTTCACCATCACTGGTAAAGCACAGGTTCTTTTGGTTCCAAATCAAGGGCTAGAAAATATTTGCAAAGTCTTTAAAAGTACAGTATAATAATAATTTCGTGACGGAAATTATTCTGGGTTGAAAGGATTTTTGCAGAAGAAACGCCACTCAGGGAATGCCCAAATGAGGCTCCTTTCATGTTCCCAAGAGCTGGGACAGAGACGAGCGTTCAATCCATCACACAGTACCCAGGTTTCGAACTGCCGACTTACTGGCCTTCCAGCTAGCAAGGCGAGCTTCTTAACCACTGAGCCACCACAGCCCCTTAAAAGTACAGTGTAATGGGCTTATATCCCAAGGGGTCAAATTGAGCACTGCAGATGATCCTGATTGAGCACCAGCATGGCTATATGGGTATCTGAAAGCATGTGGGCTCTCAGAATTAGAAGACATGGCAGCCCTACACACTCAGGGAAGTGTGATTTTTGACTGTGGACACTATGGAGGCATTTTCACCACCTCCAACACAAGGTTGGCAGGAGGAAGGAGAGAGTCTGGTAGGAGTTTTGCCTACCACTTGTGTCCAATATATTCTGAAAGTTAATGGTTCTGTATAGGACACTCAGTTCAGAAGCAAGACATTGCAAGTAGATAAATAGATACTGCTTCAGTGGGAAAGGTAACAGCTTTCCATGTGCTTTGGCATCTAGTCATGCCTGCCACATGACCGTGGGAATATCTACAGATGCAGACAGCATTGGCTCTTTGGCGGAGATGACCACCGACTCCTAGAGTCGGATAGAACTGGCTTTTGAGCAAGGGAGAACTTGACTTTTACCATAGGGATGCATGTGCGCGCGCACACAAACACACACAAACACAATCATATCTTGGGTCATAACTTTATTTTCCATATTTGCAGCTCACTCACTCCCACTCCAAACTGGAAACATAGATACATACAAAGCAAACTTGTACTCTTTGTGGTCCCAGACTGAGTTTTTGGGAGATTGCTCGTTTACCCCAAGGGTTGATTACTTTTTTGGGGAGCTAGAAACAAGGTGACTCTGGGGGCAGACCCTTTGCAGAAGCAGTCTCAGGGAGTGATTCTTCTTCTTCAAGTGCTGTGTCCAATTCCTAATAATGGCTCGCATCATGGCGAACAACAGTGAAGATTGCCCTGGGAACACTAAAATGCAGTGGCCTTCCATTTGGCTTCCACATTGCAGCGTGACACCTGTACCACTGATCCAATTCCATGAGTGACTTTCTGGTCGTGGGAGGGAATGAAGGAAGACACTTTTATCAGCATAGGTCAAAAATGATCAATGCCAATTGCCTTGTGAAATGTTCAGAGAATGCACTAAGTGAGTGCTATGGGGTGGTATATAAGTGCAATTGCTATTGCTAATAGGACTTTCAAGGTAAGTGAGATTTTTATTTTTATTTTTAAAAGGAAGAAACAATGACAGAAGGAAACATTGAAGAAAGAGAAAGGGAGGGAGACAGACAGACAGATAGATAGATAGATAGATGAGAGGGAGGGAGGGAATGAGGAAGACAGACAGATGAGAGGAAGGAAGGAAGGAAGATGCTCTTATCAACAGAGGTCAAAACTGATCATTGTCAGAGAAATTAAACATGAAGAGAGGGAGAGAAAGGGCAAAGCAAAGGGCTAAATCCAACCTCTGGGAGTCTGGGAGTTTGATGTTGACAGATTGATACGCAGCAGTCAGCAGTTACAAGACAAAACACATCTTTATTTGGTGGTATGCAATCTGAACATGTGGTAATGGTGGAGGTACAGCTTCTTTTATACAGCAACAATACATTTGAATATGGATACACGGTAGCCCATTGGCCACCGCCTGCGTGACATCATTCTGAGTCACGCCCTTCTTCACCAGGTGTAGTATGGGGGGAATGTTCCCGCGGCTGACAGTAATTGGGGAATTTGTTGCGGCTGATGAAGTGTTGGACATTGGAATGACCTCCAACCACTTAGAGTACGAATCTACTATCAACAGAAAAAGGGAACCCTGGAATGGGCCAGCGAAGTCGATGTGGACTCGGGACCATGGGCTGCGGGCCGTGTCCCATGCTCTGTGGGGCAGCCAGGCTCCTCGGGACAAGAGCTCTGGAAACTCTCACAAGAGCCCACCATGTGCTCTATATCAGCATCTATGTGGGGCCACCAGAAATAGCTTCTGGCCAGAGCTTTAGAGCGTACAATCCCCGGGTGGCTGGTATGCAGTAGCTTGAGCACTTTCGGTCGTAGCCTTTCGGGAATGACCACTCGGTGGCCCCAGAGGAGGCAGCCCTTCTGTATGGATTGCTCAACTCTCCGTTTGAAAAATGCCTTGAATTCCTCCGTGGGGGGAGTTGTGGGCCACCCTTTCTTAACCCAGGAACTGACTTGGGACAGGCTTTGTCCATTGCTGTGGCAGTGGCGAGGTCTGCGGGTACTATGTGGGGTGAGTCGAGAGACTCAATCAGCAGGACCTGGTGCTCCTGTTCTACCTCGCAATCTGGGTCTCCCAGCTGTGGGAGGGGGGACCGGGAAAGTGCATCCCCATGGGAGATCTCCATCCCCGGGCGGTGGACCAGTGCGAATTGGTAGGCGTTGAGGAAGATGGCCCATCGTAGCATTCTGGGAGACAGAATCTATGGTGTGGGCTTGCCCGTGGTGAAAATCCCCAAAAGAAGCTTGTGGTCGGTCATGATAGTGAACTGTCAACCATACAGGAAATCGTGAAACTTCTTTGTCCCTGCTATTATGGCTAGGGCTTCTCTATCTGTTTGCACGTAATTGCGCTCTGCCTTTGAAAGTGACCTGGAATAAAAAGCAACCGGGGCTTCTTGCCCATTCTCTAACACGTGGCACAACATGGCCCCCACCCCCACTGGTGAGGCATCACAGACCAGGACTACAGGTTTCCTTGGGTCGAAATGGGTCAGAACAGCATCTGAGGATAGGAGCCTCTTGAGCTCTTTGAACGCTTTTTCCTGGGAATCTCCCCACTGCCAAACTGCGTCTTTCTTTAATAATCCATGCAGTGGCTCCGCAACAGATGCTTTCCTTGGCAGGAAGGAATGGTAAAAATTTAGGAGCCCTAAAAATGACTGCAGCTCCGGTTTCGCGGTGGGGCGAGGGACATTTCGAACAGCCGCAACCTTTGACTTGGAGGGCTTAATACCATCGGGGGTTATTTTGAATCCCAGAAACTCAACCTCCCTCACAAAAAATACACATTTGTCCCTTCTCAACATCAGTCCTGCTTTCTCAAATACTGTTAGGACCTTGTCTAGCCTTTTCGCTAGTTCTGATTCGCTCCCCCAGTAATCAAAACATCGTCGAAGTAGGGGAGAACACCTGGAAGCCCCTTTAAAAGGCATTCGATGAGGGACTGGAAAATCCCGGGGGCCGAATTCACGCCGAACTGTAGGCGCGTTACCTTAAATGCCCCTTTGTGCGTGATGATGGTTTGTGCAACGGCGGCAGCTGGAGTTACAGTGAGCTGCTGGTACGCCTGCGCCAAATCTAGCTTAGCGAAAACTTTACCCCCATGTAAAGTGGCTAGTAAATGGCTAACCACCGGCACCAGATATGCATTGGGCCGAATGGCCTTGTTAATCGTACACTTATAATCAGCACAAATCCTAACCTCCCCGTTAGACTTCAATGCTGTAACAATTGGAGTTTCCCATTCCACAGAATCCACTGGAACCAAAATCCCCTGACCCACCAATTTGTCCAATTCCACCTCAATCTTGTCTTTGAGGGCGAAGGGAACTCTTCTTGGCTTGAGCCGTATGGGTCGAATTTCTGGGTCCAAGTCAAACAAAACTGGGGGCCCCTAGTACTTCCCGAGCCCCTTTTTGAAAACCGCTGGGTGTGCGTCGCACACATCTCGTGTTGAGTCAGTCTTGATGGCGTTTATGCTGGACAATTTGATTCCCAGGGGAGCAAACCACTGCGTCCCCAGGAGGCAATAGGACCCTTGTTTAAGAACTACTAGGGGCAGTTTCTCCGTGAACCTTTTAAACTTCACCGTGAAATTTCCCACCCCCAACACCGGGATCCCATAACCCTGTACGTCCTGTAAATTCGACTTCAAGGCCCTCAACTTGGGCCACGCATTAGGGGGAATGCGCAGAAACTCCTTCTGTGAAAGGATGGAGTATGACGACCCCGAGTCTATTTCCATCCTAACCGGGACCCCTTGTAACAGTACTTCAACAAAAAAACGCCAGTGGTCCAGGGACACACGGTTCACCACCGGCGCATCGTCATCATTGGACACCTTGCCAATCCTGGCTGCCTTCCATCGAGGTCATTCTGCTGAGCCCTTGTCCTCCGTTCACTGTCGCCTGCACACCTTGGCGATGTGGCCTCACTGCCCACAGTTGTGGCACTCCGCTTTCCGAAAAGGGCACCTTCTCCGCTCGTGAGATGCTCCACAGCCATCACATCGGTAGCTCCCTTTCGAGTGAGCATGGATTTCCACTGACCTTTTCCACACGTTTTGGACATCGTAGTCTTCGCTGGAGCCCGAACCCGCAGCTGCAGAGGCCTCTGATGAAGATATCGGACTCTTCAGGGGCCGCGGTGTACGCCAGGCCACCTTCACCGCGACCGCTGGCCCTTCGAGAGCCGGGGGTCGAGCTTTAAACATCTTGACCCCGCTCCTCACTGCCTCAGCTGCCTGAGCCTCCTTCATCACGTCTTGGAGCATCAGGTCGCGGCCCCAGGTCATTAGTTTTCTCTGGGTCTCCTTGTCCCGTAGACCGCAGAGTAGCCGATCTCTGAGGGTTATCTCCAAAGTTTCCCAGTCGCACGGGCCTGCCACCAGTTGCAGGGCTGCCATGTATTCAGCCACGGACTCACCCGGTTGCTGGTCTCTCCTCAGGAATGCTGCCCGGGCCGGAAAAATGGACACCGTCAGCTGGAAATGTTCCCGCAGCATCGTTAGGATCTGTTTGAGTGGAACCGCCTCCACCCTCCTTGGTGCCAGCAGGTTTACCAGGAGCTCTAGTGTGGGAAACCCCACGCTTGTGAGGAGGTGCGACCGCTTTTTCCCCTCATCGGTGATGTTGGCAATGTCCATTGCATGCCGAAAATGCATCTCGAACAACCCCCATTTTTCGGGGTGCTTGATGTCGAATAGAGGTACATGTACCTTCTGGGATGCCATATCCCACCTTTGTCACCAATTTGATGTTGGCAGATTGATACGCAGCAGTCAGCAGTTACAAGACAAAACACATCTTTATTTGGTGGTATGCAATCTGAACATGTGGTAATGGCGGAGGTACAGCTCCTTTTATACAGCAAGAATACATTTGAATATGGATACACGGTAGCCCATTGGCCACCGCCTGCATGACGTCATTCTGCGTCACGCCCTTCTTCACCAGGTGTAGTATGGCGGGAATGTTCCTGCGGCTGACAGTAATTGGGGAATTTGTACCATGTGAGCTGAAAGCTCGCAGCTGCCCTCTATGGGTAGCTAGCTTGCATTCCATTACAGCTGAGAACATTGTATTCATTACAAGGTTACATTCTTACATTGAAGTGGTTACATTCATTCTTAAAGATATAGTGTTTCCATACACAACAGGGAGCTGGAGTCCAAGGCAGTCACAGTCAGTCAACCCTGGAAACCGAATAAAATTCCTGGAACAAAAAACTGAACCTGGATTTTGGTGCCCCAGGAACTGTGTGTCCACCTGGATGGAATAAGAGAATCTAAGACTCCCTGGAACAAATAAAAAAAAGGCCACGTATGCCAACTATTGGGGAAATTACTCTTTTAAAATGATGGTTCCCAGAATCCTTCACCAGTGGCCACATTGACTGGGAGATTTAGATCTCTCTCTCACTCACTCTGTCTCTCTCTCACACACACACCCCTAAACACATACGCACACTCTCTCACCCTCATTCACAATCACTCACTCTCTTACTCACTCTCTCACACACACACTCTCTCTCTCTCTCTTGTAGCGATATCTGGCCGCTAGGGCGGCGTTAGAGCCCGGAGGAGACTGATCAATGAGAACACGAGGCAACAGGAGCGAGATCAGATCAGTACTTTATTGGAAAAAGGCAACATCATTTATAGGGAAAAAAGCGCAACGGTGGCAGGCTGTCACCTGACAGGAAAGTTACCTCACTCACGTACACAGGTTAATGGGGAATTCTTCAAAGGGAAGTTAATTAACTGGGGCAAACATGGGTTCAGGGACCTCATTGTCTTGGGGATTAGGCAGGGACAAACATGGCTTATTTGCGCCAGGGATTTCTCGAGCCGGGAGATGAACTATGCACTTAATATTTGACAGGAGTCAGCTATCTGCTTACTTGGCCGAGTCGCAGGTCAGGTCACGGTAATTGGGTGAATCAAACCCTATACTTTATTCACCCCCCTTAATTTGGCGGCCGCAGAGCCCACGGGCTGGGAGCGTCTCTCACCGCGGTGGCCTCTGGCGGGCCGTTCCATGCCCTGTGGGGCATGGGGAAACCGCATCTCCCCTTTATTTTCTATTTAAGGACCTGACTGGCGACCTTGCGCAAGAGCGGCATCAGCTGTTGAGCGGGTATGACGTCACGGAGTTTCTCTCTGGGGCGGTACTTGGAGATCAGCGAGGGAATGCACTGAGCAAAACAACAGAGCGTAATGCCTAGTATGGCTATCCCCACCACCACCTTAAGCACCGTTTGCAGCCACCCCCAGGGGATCCATGACCACATCCAATTCCACAGGGAACTCCACCAAGCCCCCCATGCGGAACCCTCAGTAATACCCTGGACTATGGTGTGGAGGTTCGCGATCTGGCTTTGGATCTTACGGGAGTTGTCAGTAAGATTGAAGCAGCACATTCCATGAAAAGATTCGCAACCCAGGTGGTGCAGCAAGAGGAGGTAGTCGATAGCCGCTCGATTGTCAAGAACGGCATGGCGAAGTTCTGCCTGTTCCTGATTGAGGAGCGCTATCGCTGTGGAGGTATGGTTAATGGCTTTGGCCAAACCGCAAGCCAAGCGGCCAATCCTCCGTGCATTGCCGACGGCCAAGCCTGGCACGCCGACAAGGCTGACTGCTAGGGATACATACTCAGCGGGACTCATTACTCTGAAGCTGCTGTCACAGGAGCTGTCTAACTGGGTTGTGCGTGTGTGCCGTATGAGTGGGGAGACATTTGAAACATTGGAAACATGTGGAACATTAGAAACATTTGTGCTTGGGGCAACCATGTCCTTAGTAGGGAGTAACAGTGTCAAACGACTGATACAACACATTGAGTCCGACAGGTTCGCAGGAATATAGTTCCATGTGAACTGGTTGCAGGTGAAAAACCACCCTGAAGGTAGGGTGACGTGAGCGTACAGCGAAGTGAGTGTCTCTGGTTTATTACAAGTCCAGTTGCCGCTGCCGGGGTCAAGGCAGCGGTGCCGAGTCTGACCGCCTGAGGTGCAGCCGGTCATTCGGGTGCAAGCAGCGTCCGGGCTGATCGCCACTCGAGGGGTATGAAGAGTGGCGGCGTCAGCCGGCAAGGTTGACACAAGTCGCAATCCCCCCCAGCGTGCGTATGCTGAGAAGGTGGTAGGAGTGTGTGGGCCAAAGAACGCCTTCAGCAACCAGTCGCCATCCTTGGTGCGCGCGTCCAGAGTGTGGCACACGGGGATGAGACAGGTGCTGAGGATAGATGCAGAACCAATGTCCTGCTGTAGACAAAAATCGGACTGGTTGACGAGACCCGCCAACCTTTCCCACAAGTTGTACCGCATTCGTGCGGAGAGATCTTCGCCAGGCGGCAAACCGTCGGCCTGGATCGGAGTAGCCTGAGCGCCTCCCCCCAAGAGCAGGGAAAGGGCCAGGATGAGGGTGATCGCCGCTGTGTTGGCGTGAATCAGGGCAAAAACTGCAGCTGTGAGGTTCTCCGGCGTCGGCTCTTTCTCCTCGCGCTGGACGGCGTCCTGGGCGTCACTGCAAAGAGCCTTGACCATCCCCCAGGTGATCTTGGGCATCGGCGGCCGTTTCCTCCGGCGGGTCCTCTCGGTCAGGGTGAGGTCCTCCATCTCCGGGATCGGGCTCGGGCCGGCCTGGTTCCACGCCATGCGGTTCCACGTAGGGCTTGACACACCGGGCTGGAATCCAAACGACACCTGTAGGAGACATAACCGCAGCATACCCTCTTCCCCAGGTTATTAGCGGCACCGGGCCCCTCCAAGAAGGGTCTGGTGGCACTCGGTACCGGACCATAGGTCGCGGGAGAGCTTCCGAACGGCGGAAATGCTTCTCCTGCGGCGTGCAGTCCGAAAGAACATTAAGGTGATTGTAAGTGAACAATACCTTGTTGAGACACATCTGTGCTTCTCCCTGTGACTTGGGGAGGGCTGGTGGCTCCCCCCTTTCTGTTTGTTTGTCAATATAGGACTTTAGCGTCCGATTGACCCGCTCTACAATCGCTTGCCCTTGCGGATTGTAGGGAATCCCAAATGTGTGCTTGATGTCCCAAGTAGCCATGAAGGCGGCCAACTGCCTGGAACTGTAGGCCGGCGCGTTGTCCGTCTTCACGTGCCGCGGCTTGCCCATCGCCGCAATGCAGGAAAGGAGGTGCTGCTCCACGTGGGAAGCCGCCTCCCCTTTCTGCGCCGTTGCCCAAACGAACTGAGAAAAAGTGTCAATGCAGACGTGCATGTATTGCCATCTGCCGAACTGCGGCACATGCGTGACATCCATCTGCCATACCTGATTAGCCTCTGTCCCTCGTGGGTTGACCCCCCACGAGGGCCCCCCCGGCGCTCCTGCGCAATGCTGGCAAGAGCGGACTATGCCCTGGGCCTGAGAGAGTGGCAGATTGAACTGTCTGGCGAGTGCCTTGGCATTTTGGTGAAAAAAGGCATGACTTTGAATTGGAGTAGTGAAAACTCCCAAAACTGAACGTTGCTGAATTTCCTTTGCCGCCGCATCCGCTCTGCTATTGCCCGCGGAAATCGGACCCGGTAGGTCTTGGTGACTTCGGATGTGGGCAATATAGAGCGGCTCTGTGCGGTTCCGCAAATGAAATTGAGCAGTGAGAAACAGACTGAGCAAGTTCTTGTCTATCGCGGGAGTAATGTAAGCTCCCGGCAGACTGTGAAGCAAATTCCTTACATACAGACTGTCAGTAATGATGTTTAAACGTTCCTTGGCGAAGGTGCGCAAGGCGAGGTTCACAGCTGCCAACTCTGCCCGCTGCGCGGACTTCTGTGGAAGAGTTAGCAGCGTGCGCCAAGCCTCGCCCTCCTGCCAAGTCAGGACACCATATGTGCGTCCCCCATCGGTGAAAACTGTCTTGGCCCCCTGAAGCGGGACCAGCGAAAGCAATTCGAACAGACTGACTGTTCCTGTCTGAAGTGAGACAAGTCTAGGGTCTTTGGGCAAATGGTATGCCAAGCTTCCAGTGAATCCTTCCAAAGCTATCGGAAGCGAGTCACCTAGCTGCATCAACTGATGGATCTGTTCCTTGGTGAACGGGACTATGCTCTTAGCTAAATCGTGCCCCGAAACGTCCCTTGCTCTCAGCCTGCCGCGGTAGATCACCGCGGAGACCAGTTCTTGGGGCGGAACAATGTTCCGAGAAGAGGTGTTCGGCAAATATACCCACTCCACAATTTTCGCTCCCTTCTCTGAGTCCACTCCTAGCGCCCCAGTGAACATGGAGCCTGACCGCACGATGTACAGATTCAGGATCGGGGCATATGGCCCCGGGGCGATCCTATCCACCCACCTCTGGCTGAGAACTTGGTTCACCTTCTCGAGCGCCAAGCGCGCGTCTCGAGAGATTCTTATCCGGTCCGCCGGCTGCTTACCTAAGGTTAGCAGCGAGAAGAGCGGTTTTAGAAGATCCGTATCTAAACGAAAATACGGTCTGGCCCAATTGATGTTCCCCAAAACTTGCTGTAACTCTACAAGGGTGACTGAGTCTTGTAAATTTATCTGAGGAAGAACTGGCGCTGCGAAAGAGCGGAGAAGCCGATGGCCCAAGTATGAAAAGGGCTCGGTTCTCTGCACTTTCTCAGGGGCAATAAGTAAGCCTTTGTCCCCCAGGCTGGCCTGGAGGTCGGAAAACATTTCGCTGCCAAGTTGTGGCAACGCTACTAAGATGTCGTCCATGAAGTGGCAAACAATAGCTTTAGGGTAAAGGCTTCGGAACTTTGCCAGCGCGCCGTGAACATAAATTTGACACAGGGTGGGCGAATTGAGCATGCCCTGTGGCAAAAATTTCCACGCGTAACGCTGCGTGGGCTCACCGTGGTTCACGACTGGCACTGTAAAGGCGAACCTTTCCCGGTCCCTGGGGTCTAGGGGGATTGTATAAAAGCAATCCTTGAGATCTACAACTAGGATCTCCCACCCCTCGGGAATCATATTAGGATTTGGGATGCCGCATTGGAGCGGACCCATCGGCTGAATGCATTTATTGATCTCCCTGAGATCGTAGAGGAGTCGCCACTTCCCCGACTTCTTCTTAATCACAAAAATTGGCGAATTCCAGGGGCTTGTGGACTGTTCTATGTGTCCTGCGTCTAGCTGTTCCTTAACTAGCTGCTTGAGGGCAACTAATTTCTCTCCCACTACCGGCCATTGTTCTACCCATACCGGAGTGTCGGTGAGCCATTTAAGTGGCAACGCCATTACCCGAAGGTAAGCGTAGCACCGTACTGCTGGAGAATGTCTCGCCCCCAAAGGTTGATGTGCACGTCAAGAATGTGCGGCCGAATTACCGCTGTGCCGTCAGCCCTTGGGATTGTGACTTCTACCCACTCTCGGCTCCTGAACGCTTCCTGGACGCCTCCTACCCCCCACACATCGGAGACCGGCTCAATGGCCCACTCTCTTGGCCACTGGCTCCTGCTTATCACTGACACATCCGCTCCGGTATCGAGTAACCCTGAGAACACCCTTTTGTTCAAAAATACCTCGATAACGGGGCGCTGTTTCCACTCAATGTTGGTCTCCACTGTCGCTAAGACCTGGTATCCTTGCACTGCCTCACTCGCGCTCGAGCGGTCTGCTGAACCGGACTGTGAGCTGTCCCTGAGCCTTCCCTGGCTGCCTGCTGGCGAGTGACAAGGAACCATGATCAGTTGCGCTAATGTGTCTCCCTTGTGGATTGTTTGGGGCAGGTGCGCCCAAAGCTGGACCTGGAGAATGCCTGAAAAATTCGAGTCAATGACTCCTGGAATTATGAAAATTCCGCGTGCTCCAGCTACACTACGGGGCAAAACTAAACCTATAAAGCCTCTGGGCAGGGGTCCCATGTACTGGGTGTCGACTAGATAGACTGTGCCCGGCAGGTCGCATGTAACGTCCGCCTGGCAAGTCAATTCTAGCCCCGTGCTGCCCTTGGGGCTGGCCTGTGCCCTCGCAGTGCCTGGGATGTGCCTAGACTCTAGTCTAGGTCTGGGGAGTTCTGGATCTGGGTGAGGGAAGCCTCTGTTTGGACTGGGGCCAGAGACGTGCCCGGATTCCGGTTTCCCGAACTCGGACAAAACCTGGCCCAATGATAGCCTTTCTTGCACTTCGGGCAGGGGGTGTTCGGAGCCTTGGGACGACCAGACTTTTGTCCGCCTCCCTTGGATCGGCACTCCCTAGCGAAGTGACCGACCTTGCCACAAGTGTGGCATGCCCCTTTGTTCTTGCCATTGGATCTTCTTCCCCCCTGCACCGCTGCCGCTAGCAGACCCATCTTGTAGGAGTCTGTGCCAACGTCGGAGCATGCTCGAATCATGTCCGTTAAGGTTATGTCGGGGCGATTGCCCAGGGACTGCAAGATTTTACGGCAGTCCAAGTTGGCGTTGTCTTTGGCTAGCTTAATCATGAGCTCTTCCTGGGCTTGCTCATTGTCAATCTGCCTGCTAATTGCTTCTTCCAGGCGATTGATGAAGTCCATGTAGGGCTCTTGGGCTCCCTGCTTAATGGCGGTGTAATTTTTGGCCGTTTTGCCAGACGCTGGGACCTTGAAGTATGCCCTATAGGCAGCCTCGGCCGACATCTCTAGGGTGGCGAGAGGCAAGTTGATTTGAGCGTTGATGGACTCAAAGGCACCTGAACCATACAGCTGGTCAGGGATTACCGCGCCTCCCATCCTGGCAGCCCGAGCTTGCGCCTCTAGGCGGAACTCGCTGTCCCAAATCATGTACTGGCTGGGGGTAAGCATCATCCTCATGACGGCTTTCCAATCATGAGGAATCCACATGGTGGTCTCGCACACTTGCTGAAGCGTGCCCCTCGTAAAACGACTTTGGAGCCCTGTCTCTGAAATTGCTTTCCGTAAAGCCATGAGAAGCTTGTACGGGACTGGGGAGTGTACTATCTGCTGGGCGCCCGTGAGCGCGTCCATCTCCAAGCGGATGGGACAAATCTGTCTGAGTTCAGCTAGCTGTTCAACTGGCAATTCCCCCTTCTTGAGTTCTATCTCAGCTGTGCGCTGAAGGGCACTCTTCACGACTAGGGAACCTGGGGCTGTCAGAGAAGCGCCAGCGCCTCTCATTCCTTGCGTTCCCTCGGTGACGTCTGCAGCTGTCACCGCGGGAAGGCTCCCTGCGCTACTCTGCTGATACTTGAATGTCGGATAGAGTGCGGCGGGCGCAGTCGGCTCGACTGGCATGCCTGATGGCTTCTCTAACGGGGGTTCTTCCGCTTCTACCCGGACTGGCTCGATCTGCTCTAAGAGTCTCCTACATTTCCGCCATGTGCGGACTATCCCTCCTGGAGCTTTCGGGGTTTGCTGAATGCAGTCTCCTATCTGATCCCAGAGCTTCAGGGTTAACGTACCTACTTCTGGGTAAAGTAGGCAGTGTTCCCTGAGGTACGCCAAAAGTCTCGCTAGCTCCCTGCTGTGAAATCGGAAATTAAAAACCCTGGCCAGGATTATGAACTCTTGCTCCCGAGTTCTTTGGCTAGCGGACGGACTTGGTCTATGAGAACAAGTCCCCATATTACCTGCGATGGTCCTCTGAAGTTTCCTCCTCGGGACGGAGTTCGACGCGTCTTTGCAGGCAACAGGTTCGGGCGACGGGTGTCTGGGGTAGACCTCGGAGCGTGGACCTTCTGCCACGGGCCCTTCTATCGGCCTCTGCGATGTCAGGGGCTCACAGCCTGCCCTGAGCGGAACGCGTTTCCCTCTATGGCAAACCTCTCGAAAGCGGGGGGGAAGCGGTAGGAATGTCTCTCTGGAATGCCTCGCGGCGGGCCGTTCTCTGTCCGGCTGGCTGCCGACCAGAGCGCCGCGCTATCCTCCGGGCTGGCGGGTCGCGGTTCAAGCGCAGAACCGGACCGCGTGGAGCGCTACTCACGAGTAGACCTCTCCGGGGTCTCTTACTCCCGAGTAAATCACGTCGGGGTCACCAGCTGTAGCGATATCTGGCCGCTAGGGCGGCGTTAGAGCCCGGAGGAGACTGATCAATGAGAACACGAGGCAACAGGAGCGAGATCAGATCAGTACTTTATTGGAAAAAGGCAACATCATTTATAGGGAAAAAAGCGCAACGGTGGCAGGCTGTCACCTGACAGGAAAGTTACCTCACTCACGTACACAGGTTAATGGGGAATTCTTCAAAGGGAAGTTAATTAACTGGGGCAAACATGGGTTCAGGGACCTCATTGTCTTGGGGATTAGGCAGGGACAAACATGGCTTATTTGCGCCAGGGATTTCTCGAGCCGGGAGATGAACTATGCACTTAATATTTGACAGGAGTCAGCTATCTGCTTACTTGGCCGAGTCGCAGGTCAGGTCACGGTAATTGGGTGAATCAAACCCTATACTTTATTCACCCCCCTTAATTTGGCGGCCGCAGAGCCTACGGGCTGGGAGCGTCTCTCACCGCGGTGGCCTCTGGCGGGCCGTTCCATGCCCTGTGGGGCATGGGGAAACCGCACTCTCTAACACACACTCTCTCTCTCTCTCTCTCTCTCTCTCTCTCTCTCTCTCACTCACTCACACACACACAGATTAATTCTCTAAACTTTGAAAGCCACACTTCTCTAGAACTATAATTCACAACCAATCAGTGCAAGTACAACAAAGTTGAATAGCTTGATGGACAGAGAGACAAATTGATTGATTTACATTTCTCACTAATTTTGATGCATCATCTCAGTGACTGTGCTAGCACCAGCTTTATAGCGATGTACCAGGGCAAATATTATTACTGTTTTTCCCTATCAGTATTTATCCACAGTCTGATAGTTTTGACTGCAACCCTTCGCTTTAATTAGCAAGCACTCCTTCTCAGACTCATTTATTTGCTACTGCCTTCATGCATTAGTATCATAATTATATCAATGCAGCAGATTCTAAATGCATATCAACTTTTGGCGCTGAAAGTACTGTATGTGACTTGAGAACTGTTGTTATGAGCATTAGGGCACTTCATTGGGACTGTGTCCATTCAAAGCAAAAACTGAAACAAACCATGAAGGTGTCAGGTATAATCCTCAAGTACAAACGTGGGAAGCAGCGGCCGTAGATCGCCCACTTTGGTGCCAAACCGTCTCTGCTGCTACAGATCACTCCGAAGGAGAACGCCACAGACATGAAGAGGCTAAGCGACAAACACAAAAGCTTCATCAAACTCAACTATGCCCTCCAGTGTAATGTGTGTGTTCCCATGTTTCATGTCAGGATCGGTTTATTGAGTCACCAGAGACACAGCCATCAACTGAGAAAATGACTAACAGGAAAAATGTATCCTTGAGTACAAGTACTAACTGACGCATCCAAGTCCATACCATTCCATAACATTTAGTAAACTCCCTGAGCGGTTCACACATCAATTAGCATTTTTCCCCCAACATTCTGTGCACTCATTTTACTGACCTGGGAAGGCAGGAAGGCTGAGTTAACCTTGAGCCCTGTCAGGATCAGACCCACAACCTTTTGGTTACAGTACAGTAGTTTAACAATCACTATGCCATTCATGCCACAGGAAGAGGTGTGTTGACATGTTTGGATACTTTACTTTTGTTCTTTCTCTTTAACTATCCCTAAAACTACCATGTCAGGAGGAAGGTTACATATATTGGCTTCAGTAACCAGGAAGCATTCTTCATTTCGGAGCCATCTGATAATGAATACAGACCTGCAGTTGCAATAGCTATGCCAATAGAGTCCAAAAATATCAGGTACAGTACAGTACTTTTTTTAATAGATAGCGACAAACCAATCCTTGTGGCTTTCATTTCCACAGAGAGCAGCTCTTGTCTAACTGATGGTCCTTATTGCCCATTCAGGTGGAGGTCGAGGTCGAGGTCTCCCTTGCTTGAAAGCCAATCATGTCCAACTCTAGGGTTCAGTATTCATCTCTATTTACAGCCAAAGAGCCAGCGCTGTCTGCATCTGCAAATGTTTCCATGGTCATGTGGAGGCATGACTAGACAACAGACTGCATGGAATGCTGTTACCTTTCCTGCCGAAGCAGTACCTATGTCATGATTTTTACCCTCTTTCGGGGGTGGGGGTGGTTAATCATGCCTTCCTGTCACACTTCACCATTTGCTTTCTTACCAGCAGTGTCTGCCTCCTCCTCCTCCGTGGGGCACCCGCCCCGGTTCCCCTCTGAGTTCCCCTTGGCTTCGCTTGGCTCAGGCTAGCGAGGGTGCAGGGAATCAGAATTAGGTAGCATAGATGTGGCCTCTCTGCGTGGTCCAGTCAACCCCCAGTCCCAATTCAATAGACACAAAAGGTCTATGATTAATAAGGTTTATTAAGTAAGTTAAGAAAATGAGTATCGCATAAGGAAGCAAACTTGCAAACGTAGTCATTCAAAGTACAGTACATACAAAAATAAAGAAAACTTAACTGGTTATCTAGGCCCTCTGGCCCTATCTGACTCACAATTACATTATGTGAAGCCCTTCCACGGCTGGTCCACAGTGAAAGAGAAAGAACCGTTCCTTTCACAGTGGTTTTATTATCCTGATATCAGCCTTCCCATGTGGGGGCTTCTAGCCAATTGGAATTAATGTACATTTTTTTGCCTCTCATTGGAATTTCATATACAGGAACTCCTACACATGAAAATCTCCATCTTGAATTACTAGGTAATTAAGTGGCTACAGGAATCAGGGAAAAGCACAGTTAAACCGGTCTTTTCTATGAGAATCTATTTATCTATTTGCAGTTTCTTGCTTTTGAGCTTTCAAAACCTGGACATAGATAGATAGATAGATAGATAGATAGATAGATAGATAGATAGATAGATAGATAGATAGATAGATAGATAGATAGATAGATAGATAGATAGATAAATCTTTATTGTCATTGTCCTGCACAGAACAACGAGATTGGGGGGAAAAACACTTAACAACCCAACAAAACCTAAACAAAATACAACTATACAAAATTATCAACATACTCCCACCCCACATATACACATTTAACCCCTAAAAGCTCTAAAACTCTAAAAACTCTAAAACCCTAAAAACTCTAAAAACCATATACAGAAGCTCCCTCATAGACTGCATTGCACTGTATTCAAAGCCAGAACCGCTTTTGGGTAGAAACTATTTCTCAAGTGGCTGGTCCTGGTCTTTATGACCCTATACCTTCTTCTAGAAGGCAGGCAGAAGCTGAAAGAGATCATTTCCGGGGTGCGTACTATCCTGCACAATCTCTACAGCTTTCTTATAACACCTGGTGGCATAGATTTGATCTAGAGTGGGAAGAGTATGCCCAATTATCCACTCCGCAGTCTTTATGACCCTGGACAGCATTGTTCTTTCCCTAGCTGTACAACTCCCAAACCATGCACACAGACCATAGGTTAACACACTCTCTATGGTACAGTGGTAGAAGAATGCCAACAGCAGGTCCTTTGAAAGATTGTTCTTCTTCCTGAGGATTCTCAAGAAGTATAACCTCTGCTGTGCTCTCTTCATCACCAGATCTTTCGTGTTTGCTCCCCATGTTAGATCATCCCTCAGCTCCATTCCCAGAAATCGAAACACCGAGACCTGTTCCACATAATTCCCTTCAATAATAAGTGGCTGGATGTTCAATTTGCATTTTCTAAAGTCCACAATGATCTTTTTTGTCTTTTTTACATTGAGGAATAAATTGTTTTCCCTACACCACTCCGTCAGCATCTCAACCTCCTTCCTGTAAGCCGACTCCCCCTCCCCAGCAGTAATCAGACCCACCACCGTTGTGTCATCTGCAAACTTGATGATCTTATTGCTGGGGTAACTGGGAACACAATCATATGTGTAAAGCGTGTACAGAAGCGGGCTCAGCACACACCCCTGCGGCGTCCCCGTACTTATACTGAGATCTGCAGAGACATGAGAGCCCATCCTGACCCGTTGGGAACGATCTGATAGAAAATCTAGTATCCACCTGCATAAGCATGGCGGAAGCCCCAGATCTAATAATTTGGGCACCAGTCTATGCTGAAGAATAGTATTAAAAGCAGAACTAAAATCTACAAATAACAGTCTCGCATAAGTCCCTTGTTTCTCCAAATGGCTCAGAACAGCATGTAGGGCCGTAGCCACAGCATCCTCCGTGGATCTCTTTCTCTTATATGCAAATTGACAAGGGTCAAGTCCAACTGGTAAACAAGCCATAATACGGTTCTGCACCAACTTTTCAAAGCATTTCATTATGACAGGTGTAAGCGCCACAGGGCGGAAGTCATTCAGACTATCTATGTTAGGCTTTTTAGGCAGAGGTATAATAGTAGAGGATTTCAGACAAGGTGGGACAATGGCTTGGGCCAAAGACCGATTAAAAATCTTCATAAAAGTTTCTGCCAGCTGTTCTGAGCAGTCTCTCAGTGCCCTACCAGCCACTCCATCAGGACCCATAGACTTGTTCGCATTTATCCCTTTTAATATTCGCCTCACTTCTCCCTCTTCCACCCTGGCAACATTCCCTAAGGGGAGTAATGATGATGACTCTGGCAACACTGCTGGATCCACTGCTGGTGTCACCTCAAATTGGGCGAAGAAGGTATTCAGCTCCTCCACCAGAGAAGCACTGCTCTCTACAGGCGATGAATTACTGGGTTTGTAGTCAGTAAGGTGCTGGATCCCCTGCCACACTTGCCTGGTGTCATGACTACTCAGATGATCTTCAATTTTCCCTCTATACACAGCTTTTTCCTTCTTTATACCCCTGTTCAGGTTCGCCCTTTCTATACTGTACAATACCCGGTCTCCAGTTCTAAAAGCAAAGTTTCTGGCCTTCAACAGTCTCTGAACTTCACTCGTCATCCAGGGCTTCCTGTTTGGATACATGTTTACATGCTTTTCCCTGGTGACGTTGGCGGTGCAGAATCTAATATAATCCAGGACCGTTGATGTGTAGGTCTCCAGATCTTGATGGTCAAACACATTCCAATTGGTCTCCTGGAAACAGTCCTGCAGCTGTTGAGAAGCTCCATCAGGCCACACAGTAACAGTCCGTGTTTGTATCGGGGCTTGTTTCCTACGAGGTGTGTATGCTGGTGTCAAAAGCAGGGACACATGATCTGACGTACCAAGGTGTGCCAGGGGCATTTGAAATGCTAAAAGCCATCTTCTCCCAACATCACTCCCACCCTTTGGCCCTGCTGGGGAGATGGGCCTTGTACTCCAGCCAAATATTAAAGCATCAGGTTGAGGAAAGGATGTACTACAGAGAAGTTACTTTCTTTTATGATGACACTGCTCAGACTCGCCCAGAAATTCTGTGGATGGAAAGTTGGCCTGTGGATGCTGAAGGCTAATGTCGCAGTGAAACGAAGCATTGCTCAAGATAGTTCCAACAGATTGTTTTTAAAATAACCCAAATAGAGATGGGAGGAGTTGACTCAGTAGACACTCTGACCTCATCCCGGAAGCCATGGGGAGACTGGGGGAGTTTGTGTCTCTCAGGCCCCTAGCCTGGCAGGACCTACTTTCAAAGATGGACGAAGATCCACCACCTGATACGGTAGTCTGTGGAAGCATATCAGAAAGTAAATAAAACATCAAGAAGAAGACAAAAAAAATTGTGACACTGTTATGTATGTACAATGTTGCTTTAAGAAATGTATGAATGTAACCTGACGACAATTACAATGTAGCTCAGCTGTTAAGGAACGCGAGTAAGCTGCCCATAGAGGGCAGCTGCGAGCGTTCAACTCACATGGTTCACATTCCCCAAATCACTGACAGCCGCGGGAAACTTTCCCGCACGATCACGACCTGCAGATGATGGGCGTGACTCGGGACGACGTCACGCCGGTAGCAGCCAATGAGCTACCGTGCGACTAGATTCAAACGTACTGTACTACTGTATATAATGTGATGTACCTCCACCATTACCACATGTTCATCCTGATCATCACCCAATAAACCTGCGTTTAGCCCTCACTGCGGCTCCTTCCTTGTCTTCCGTGCAAGACACTAAAGACACCTTAAAGACTAACTCTTGCATTTACTTTATCTGTGTCCTCGGCACAGGGCTTGAAAGTTGCCATTCTAGACTAGAGGAATTACAAGACTAGAATCCAGAGAGACGGCAGATATTATGTACATGCATATGCTGGACACCCATCTCAGGGGTTTGAACATTAGTCAAGGGTTTCTGGGACATTATCAAATTTGATGCACCACAACTGTTGTTGTTCAGTCGCATAGTCGAGTCTGACCCTTTGTGACCCCATGGACCATCGCACACCAGGCACCCCTGTCCACCACCATCCTCTTCAAGTCGCCCAAGCTTTGTGCCCATTGCGTCAACAATACAATCTAGCCATCTCATTTTTGGCCACCCCCTTCTTCTTTTGCCCTCAACCTTTCCCAGCATCAAAGCTTTCTCAAGCGAGTCCTCTCTTCTCATTTGATGTCCAAAGTACTTTAGCTTCATCTTCACTTCCAGGGAGCAGTCAGGGTTGATTTTTTTTTAAGATCAACCTATTTGCTCTCCTTGTTGTCCAGGATACTCTCAAAATTCTCCTCTAACACCATATTTCAACAACTAAAAGGTTGTTATATGTAGGAATGTATCTGAATTCTGTCAGGCTGTCTCTGACACATTTTGTAAACAAAAGCCTCTTTGCTTGCATGAGAGACAACGCTCCTTATCTCTCCTTATTTGGGTTCTGACATTCTGATTGATTATGTAGGTTAAGTTTCGTTTCTGAGATACTCTGCTTGAATAAAGAGAAGCGATTAGTATCCTTTGTTCAGCCAAAGACTGCAGCCGTGTTTTCTGTCTCTCTCTGTTCTTTCCTTACTCTGAGCCTAATGAAGCTGGACTTCGTGGACTCTTAAGTTTCTATCTTAAAAGATCTGGTGATATAAACTGCTGCTTCATGAGCCTGATTGAGAAGAGATCTTTACATGAATCAGATTCCTACAACTGGTGCCCCGTGTGAGGCATTGAACTACAATGAGAGAGCCTTCTTTGAATTCTGCTTCAGCAATTAGCACCTAATTATCACCTCATTGACCGGGACAAGATCTTCATTCACCTCCGACCAGACAGGTCCAACCGGGAAGGTCATAAATCGAGCGTTCGAAATTCATCCAAAGTCAACTTTGGGTCCCACACTAGGTGAGTGACATCATGGGGTGTGTGTTTTCTTCGCAAATGCAGGAACTTTGTAAAGATATCTCAGATCTTTTGAATAACAATGGGCGGAAGGCTGATGAGAAAGAGATACAAAAGCTAGTCAAAGCTATAGGGAAAATCAGTCCTTGGGTTAAATTTGATGAATGCTTGGACTTAAAACAGTGGAAACAGATTGGGAGAGAAATGCAGAAGCATAATGGAATTTCTGTATCAGTGCTATTTACATGGGAGGAAGTCAGAGACTGCCTTCAAAGACTCACTCCAAAGAATATTCTGTTGTCTCAGGGGCTTGCTGGCCCCCTCCCAAAGCTTTTGCCACCAGCCAAGGGAGGGACTATGGCAACTGCCCCTCCATCATATGAGAAACAACAGCCCCCTGATGGGGGTGGGGGTGGAAAAGAAGATGGGACATTATATCCTGCCTTGCAGCAATCAAGCACTTTTAGCCCTACAAAAGACCTATTCACTGCTGCAATACTGCCTGCCGAGTCTAAAAAACAACTAGTGCCAGCTGATGGGGAACAAATGGTGGGGACCTCATCACAGATTGAAGCTGTTAATGCATGCAGAGTGGCAGGAAGCAAGGAGTGTGTTTCAAAGAGCAGCATAGGAGATCTCAGCCCCCCCCCCGTGAAGCAACCCTCATCACAAAAGCAGGAGAAGCTGAGTAGTAAATTTGATACCTCACGTTTGGGCAGGAAGATCCTACAGAAGTGGAAGGATGGCCCAAAGGAGGAATGCACAAAACCCAAGACCAGAAAGGGGTGCAAGTACAAACTAACAGATGCAGTTTGTCATAAGGTTGAGAATCAGATGCTGCAAATGAAAGAAATCCAGAGGAAGAGGGGGGTGAATCCTGCCTGTATGGACAGCAGGCTGTTGCAAAAATACAAGGAGGGAGAAGACATACAGTTTTTGGCTGATTTTGAACTGCCCAACCCTCAAACAAAGAGATCCAGAGTGAGCTGTCCCAAGTTTCAAGCATCAGGATTGCAGGGAAAGCAACTTGGACTTCCCTGTGATTTTCTTCTGTGTGAAATTACTTGCAACTTCTGGAGAATTTGTTCTTTGTGCCTTCACACCTCATTGGCCTGCCTTAATGCAGATGGGTGTGGCTGGAGCATAAAGGAATGTGTGTTTGCCAGAAAAGCTGAAAAGGGGGGTTGTGTGGGATTGTCTTGTGAAGTCAGTGAGACTTAGTTTATGGCTTAATTTCAACTTGCCATGCCAAGAACTGTGCTGGAGAGAAGATGGTGTTTGTTTAAGTGTTTAAGAAGAAAGCTTAATCAACATTTGGACTTTTAATTTGGACATTTTAATTGGACTAAAAGGAAAAAGGTTTGTGTGGACTGTAAAGAAGAATTGGCTTTGTTTGCATTTTAAAACCTGAAAACCTTTTTTAAGCAACCTGCTCATGCTATGAGTGTGAAATGCTCTAATGAGATTTGTACTGTATTTGAGTTACCATGCTATGCTGATTTTAAGTTATTGAATGCTTCTTTCATTTACACCAGTGGGAGAAGAAAAAATTTAATGCCTTACTCATGTACTTGGGGAGTGATAAATGCTTTCTAGAATGCAACAGAAACCTCCTTCATGTAAGGAAGAAGAGAACTGTTCATGTTTTGTTCATGCTTAAATGTTTGCTTATTCTCTTGCAGGAGAAAGACCTGTCTTTGCTTATGTTATGTTTTGCATACTGCATATCTCAAGGTACCTCCAGAAGTACATGGAAGAGTTTTCAGTACCATACACATGTAAATGGGTTTGTGATATTGCATTTGTGTTATATGTCACTCATGTTTCATATCTAGTTACATGGTACTAGTAATAACAGGGCATGCTCCTGTTTCTCAGGGGAGTGTCTTCCTAAGCCATTGGTCATTTATTGGCAACAAGGGAATCCTGAGTGGAAGGATTCCTGCTCGAGCGATCCGCCCATGGAGAGAGAAGAAGGTTACTCAGCTCCAGGACGGTGGTTCACCAGTAGACTAAATTTGCTGACATTTGTTCTTTTCTTTTTTACTGTGCTTCCAGCTGTAAGAACAATGACTCATGGGGGCAACCCCAACTTCTGGCTTCGTCATGCTAACTATATGTTTGAGGTTCATGGTAAGAATGCAACGTTATACTATGAGCATCCACTGGCAGTGTCTCAAATGGCCTTTCTTCCGGCATTGTTCAACACACCTGAGTTGGTTATTGGACACTTACAACATGTTGATAGGTCTACACTCTTCTCTAATCCCCCAGAACAATTTAACAACACCCGCTGGCGAAGCATGACATTCAAGAAATACACTAAAGGACTTTGTTTCTGTTGTCATAGTTCTGGAGTCTGGAATAGTAAATAGAAGCACTGGACTCAAGCAAAAAGGGTTTTGCGGAATGTAGGCAATTATACGGGTTGTGACGATTATTTTTGGTTATGGGGTAGTTATAACAGTTCTTATAAGCTTAATTATACCTTGTTTAACACTACTATTGAAGATATATATGATGTGTTTCCTATGTTTACTCCTGATTATTCTGCTATAGATAGTGGTTCAATTTGCAATGGATGGCAAATCAAGGATCCTAACATGTGGTTCTTTTTTAATGGAGTTGCCACGAATTTCCATCCAGGACAATATCAATGTGCAGCATTGGGTTATTTTACCTTACCCGTACAAGTGCAAATGCCGCTTCAGGCAGATGCACGGCACCGGAGAGCTGCTGCCGGCCCGATGGGTTCTGGTTGCAATGATGAAGTGATAATCGATGTTCAGCTTTCTGATGGTAGCTCCTGGGGGAGAGCTATAGGGAGTGCTATCACTGGAGCACTCACCTTGGGATCATACCCAGGTGTCATTTCCCAGGAGAATAGAAGGTCCATTTTGGGACTCACCTGTAGGCTGGAGAAATCAATCAATGCCACAGGGAGGGTCATACGGGATCTTCAAATGGAAATCACTGAGCTTCATCAAGACCAAATGCAGGACAGACTGGCCATAGATTACCTGTTAGCAAAATCCAGAGGATTTTGTAAACTGGTCGGGAACCAGGGATGTCGGGTAAAATTCCAGGATCTGAATAATACATTGAGAAAGAGCTTCAGAATTTACAGGAGAGCATTACTAACAATGTACGCACTGATGTTAATCTCTTTGATTGGGTGACTTCTTGGTTGCCTGATTTATCTGTCCTTAGACTAGTTTTCTTTTATGGGTTCATTATTATTATCTGCCTTATATCTTTGTGTTTTTGCATTAATTGTATTCCTAACCTTATTTCTATGTGTAACGCATGTCCACTGCGTAGAAGGGAGACATCGAGTTTTGCACGACGGCAATTGTACTCAATGAGGTATCATCCTCCGGAACAAGGTACCAGGAGTCAAGAGGGGTACGATGTCCAGGAGGACAGTGATGATGTATATGGAGGAGTAGTTATAGAGTATGATGACATGCAGGGGTATGATTAGCCGTCCCTCTCTCAAATTTTAATGAAAAAGGAGGACATGTAGGAATGTATCTGGATTCTGTCAGGCTGTCTCTGACACATTTTGTAAACAAAAGCCTCTTTGCTTGCATGAGAGACAACGCTCCTTATCTCTCCTTATTTGGGTTCTGACATTCTGATTGATTATGTAGGTTAAGTTTCGTTTCTGAGATACTCTGCTTGAATAAAGAGAAGCGATTAGTATCCTTTGTTCAGCCAAAGACTGCAGCCGTGTTTTCTGTCTCTCTCTGTTCTTTCCTTACTCTGAGCCTAATGAAGCTGGACTTCGTGGACTCTTAAGTTTCTATCTTAAAAGATCTGATGATATAAACTGCTGCTTCATGAGACTGATTGAGAAGAGATCTTTACATGAATCAGATTCCTACAGTTATATGCTGCAATTTTGCCTGGGTCACAAAAAAAATTATCAATAGCTGCTAGCTCATTTGGAAATGTGTTTGTTTTGCATCCATCTTTTGGATGTGATGCATCAGCTTACAAGAGAATTTTGTTTTGCAAGTTTAAATAACAACCGGGGATTTTCCATTATTGTCAGTTGTAAAGAGCTACAATGTTAATTTTCTATTAGGCTGGCCAGCCATTGTGTGCCTCTGTACCTGTGTATAAACTGATGCCATGAGGTTTTACTCGTATGTCTGATGAAGTGGACTTGATCCACGAAAGCTCACATTTAAATAAAAGAGTTAGTCTTGTGCAACAACTTCTCTCTTTTTTTTGTTTTGTTTTATTTACTTTCTGGTACACCTGATATTGAGCAGCTGGAGGAAAGTGGAATAAGAGAGCTGGCGTTGCAGGGATCAGGGTTATCCTCAGATGAAGGGGAGAGGCAGTTGAGCACTGGGATCACATTTTCTGTGCTTCCACAGGGATGCAGGTGGAGATAGAGGACAGGTGGTGCCACTTCCACTCACCCGGCCAGTTCAGCTATAGAAGGAACTGGGAACTTGTGGTTCCGGCAAGACAGACCCCAGCTGCATGACCTTAGCTTTGACATCCTTGGCACTCATCCTTGGCACTCACGTGTATTACTGAGCCATGTATTCTCCCCATCTTGTAACTGCGCATCTGGTTTTTTTTCCTAGGTGTAGAATTCTGAAAACTCACCCCTTGGGAACACAGGGCAAAGGGGTGGTTGGGGCTGACTCTGGGCCTTTAATAAAATCTGCCATGAGTGACCAAATCAAGCTAAAACTTGTGGAATTATTACCCAGGTTTAGTGTATGGGACCAAAGACGACCGGACAACCGAGGGGTTGGTTTAACACAGGTTTATTGCATGAGGTTCCAGTTAAGCATGAGGTAATGGCGGTGATACATCTCAATATATACAGTAGCTCTCTACATTTGAATCCTGTAGCACGGTAGCTGATTGGCTGCTACCGGCGTGGCCTCGCCCAGGCACGCCTCCTTTCCTGCTGCTGAATGCAGGTCTTTCTTCAGCTGCTGAATGCGGGGAAGGTTTTCCCGCGGCTGTCCGTGATTGAGCAATGTGAACCATGTGAGAGTGAACGCTCGCAGCTGCCCGCTATAGGCTGTCTGCTCGCGTTCCTTTACAGCTGATATCGTTTGTATCTGGAGTGGTTACAATCTTGCCTTTACAGTATAATGAACATGCATACATACATAACATCCCTCCCCCCTAGGATGGGACGAAGTCCCGCAACCATTGTGGCTTGCCGCACGTTCGCTTGGGGCGTGCTTGCACCTGCCCTAATTCTGGAGAGCCTGTGATCCCTGACTCCGCGGGTGCTTGTCCTGCAACGGGAAACGGGGATTCGTTAGTGGCTCTGTGGGGCGTCTGTGCCTGCCTTGCGCTCGGGGATGGGAATGGAATGAATAGTTGGGAGGTAAACCCCTGCCTATTGCTCTCGGACCCCGGGGACCCACCTAATGTGAACCGCAGCACCGATGAGGTCGCCCTTGTGGAACGGCTACCTTCTGATCCCTGCTCGGGGGACCTTAAGACTGTGGTGGGCGGACTCGCTGATGCCTCCGGTCTTGGGGGTGTCGGTCTCCGGGACATTGGCGCTATATTGCATTCTAACTCACAGGGGCTACTGGGACTGGAAGTACCAGGGGCTGAACTGAAACCCCTCTTTTCGCTAGGACGGGTGGGGGACCACTCCGCTAACTCCCCCTGGTACTGTAAATCAACGTCTGAACTTCTATGGGCATCTGAATTTCGGGGAGGCTTCCGCGGCTTCCGCGGGGTATGAGTGCGGTCGGGGCTCCTCCTCTCTGACGGGGACTCCCGCAAAAGATTTCTGTGGATCGATTGCCTTTCCTCCCCCCTTGGTGGGGACCCATGCTCCCCTTTTCCTCCCCCTTGGGCTAAACGGGTGGGGGAGTACCCTAACGCTGATTCGATGCTGTCCTCGTCCGCGTCCTGCTCTCCGGGGACCCTACGCCGGAGTTGGTCTACGTGTCGCCTCCACAGGAAACCTGTACTGGTCTCTACGCGGTATGAGACGGGGCCGGTTTGATCTACTACGGTGCCCGGCACCCAGGCTGGCCCCGCGCTGGCGTAGTTCCTGCAGTGCACCGGGGCGCCTATGCTGAAACTCTTTGTGGGTTCCACCCCTATGTTCCGCCCTTTATCCTCTACTCTCGTGGGGTCTAGCTTGGAGATCCCCGTGGCCAGCTTCCTGCGCATCAACAGCTCCGCGGGGGAGTACCCTGACGCTAATGGGGTGACCCTGTATCTCAGCAGGAATTGGCACAATTTCAGATCGAGGTCTCCGGGACCCATGCGCAGTAGCGCGTCTTTCGTGGTGCGCACAAGGCGCTCTACTTGGCCATTGGTGGCCGGGTGAAAGGGGGCGGAGGTGACGTGCCGAATGGCGTTGCGCTCCATGAATGCCCTGAACTCGGCGGACGTGAAACAGCTAGCGTTATCACTGACGAGGGTGTCGGGTAAACCGAACGTGGAAAAGACCCTCCTTAACTGTTTAATTGTTGTGGCCGAGGAGGTGCTCGAGACTGGAATGACCTCCAACCACTTAGAGAACGCGTCCACCACGAGGAGGAAAAGCGTTCCCCTGAACGGGCCAGCAAAGTCTACGTGTATTCGGGACCAGGGCCCCCTTGCAGCGTCCCATTCCCTAGGTGGCGAGCGAGCCTCTTCTGGCCTTGAGCTTTGGCACGCCTCGCAAGTGCCGACCATGTGTTCGATGTCGGCGTCTAACTGGGGCCACCAAAAGTAACTGCGGGCTAGTGCCTTAGAGCGTACGATCCCCGGGTGGCTGACGTGCAGCAGTTTAAGCACCCTCGGCCGGAGAGACGTGGGGATCACTACCCGCTGTCCCCACAAGAGGCAACCCCTCTCTAGGGACAACTCTAATCTCTTTTTGAAAAATGTGTCGAACTCCGCTGCTGGGGACGACACAGGCCACCCTTTCTGCACCCAGGAGCAAACTGTGGCCAGCGTTTTGTCCTTGCCTGTCGCTTTGGCGATGTCGGCCGGTACTACTGGAGGGGAGTCTAGGACCTCTATCATTAAGACCTGGTGGTCCCTCTCTACTCCGCCCACGTGGCAGCAATCCCGGGGAATGGGGGACCTCGACAGAGCGTCTGCATGGCTTATCTCCCTCCCGGGCCGGTATACCAACGCGTGCTGATACGCGTTGAGAAAAATGGCCCATCTGAGCATTCTCGGGGACAGGATCTGGGGTGTGGGCTTGTCTGCGGTGAAGATGCCCAGCAAAGGCTTGTGGTCAGTCACTATGGTGAAGGGGCGGCCGTACACGAAATCATGAAATTTCTTGGTCCCCGCAATTATTGCTAGCGCCTCCCTGTCTGTCTGCGCATAATTCCTCTCCGCTTGGGACAGGGATCTAGAGTAGAAAGCTATCGGGGCCTCCCTACCGTTCTCCAGCACGTGGCAAAGCACCGCCCCCACCCCCACCGGGGATGCATCGCATATCAGGACCACCGGGCGTTTGGGATTGAAGTGGGTCAGTACAGCATCTGATGCCAGGAGTCGCTTCAGGTCATTGAAAGCCTTTTCCTGGTCGTCGCCCCACTTCCATGCCTCGTCCTTTTTTAACAATTTGTGTAGCGGTTCTGCCACGGCTGCCTTCCGCGGGAGGAAGGAGTGGTAGAAGTTGAGCAGTCCGAGGAACGACTGCAATTCGGGCTTGGAGGTGGGGCGAGGGGCCTTTTTGATGGCGGCTACCTTGGATTGGGCTGGCCTAATTCCCTCGGGAGTAACACGGAACCCTAGGAACTCAACCTCTGTAGCGAAGAAGACGCATTTGTCTTTCCGCAACCTCAACCCCGCCTTTTCGAATATTGTCAGGACCTTTCCCAACCTTGTTGCTAATTCGGCCCGGCTCCCCCCTGTAATTAATACGTCATCAAAATAGGGTAACACCCCCTCCAACCCCTTCAGGAGGCGTTCCACCAATGACTGGAAAATCCCGGGCGCCGAATTCACGCCGAATTGGAGGCGCGAAACCTGGAACGCCCCTTTGTGGGTGACTATGGTTTGTGCAGCAGCTGCGGCGGGGGTCACCGGGAGTTGCTGGTAGGCTTGGGCCAGGTCGAGTTTGGCGAAACACCTCCCCCCGTGTAACCTGGCCAACAAGTGGCTGACTACCGGCACCGGATACGCATTAGGGCGGATCGCCTTATTGATGGTGCACTTGTAATCAGCGCATATTCGGACCTCCCCGTTGGCCTTGAGCGCTGTTACAATTGGAGTTTCCCACTCCGCAGAATCAACAGGAACAAGAATCCCCTGGCCCACTAATTTGTCCAATTCCGCCTCTATTTTGTCCTTTAGTGCGAAAGGCACTCTGCGCGGTTTAAGTCTGATTGGACGTACTCCAGGGTCCAGGTCGAAAGTCACTGGGGGGCCCTTGAATTTTCCGAGCCCCTTTTTAAAAACCTCGGGGTGCGCGTCGCACACGCTCTGTATTGGATCAGTCCCGGCGGCGTGTGCTCCCACGGCGTGCACCCCCCCAATGAACAACCCCAGGGGCTGGAACCATTGAGTCCCGAGGAGGCTGCATTTACCCCCCTTGAGGACGACTAAGGGAAGCGTTGCGGTGTACTTTTTGAACTGGACCTGGAACTTCCCAACCCCCAACACTGGGATGCGGTTCCCTTGCACGTCCTTCAGCGTGGCCCTCAACGCCTTGAGCTTGGGCCGCACGCGGGGGGCGATTTTCATGAACTCCCCCTGGGAAATAATGGAGTATGAAGAACCCGAGTCCACCTCCATTCTAACAGGGGCCCCTTGTATTACTCCCTCAACGAAGTAACGGGGGTGCTCCGTGGAAACGCTGCAAACCGGCGCGTCGTCCTCGCTGTCGTCGGAGACTCGCCCCACTCCGTCCCGCGTCCTCGTGGTCCGGGTGCCGTCCTTCGGCCTCGTGGTGCGGTCCTGCCTCGTGGTGCGGTCCTGCCTCGCCGAGCGGTCTGGAGAACTCCGGGTGGCCTCGCGTCGTTTCCGGCAGACCTTGGCGATGTGCCCGCGCCGGCCGCAGTTGTGGCACTCGGCCTTGCGGAATGGGCATTTGGTGCGGGCGTGGGCGGCGCCGCAGCCATCGCAGCGCCGGCCCTCTCTCTGGACCCTCCGGACGTCCTCGTCGTCGCTGCTCTCTGCAGACGAGTTCGAAGTCCGCCGGGCCGCGCGCACCGAACTCTCTGCCTTGGCGGTCTTCGGGCGCCAGTCCTGAAGTTCGTGCACCCCGGCCGACGTGGCCTCAGCGGCCTGTGCCGCGTCGAGGACTTGTCGCCACGTGGGAGGCGGCTCCCTTTTCATCAGCGCGCGCTGAGTCTCTGTGTCCCTCAGACCGCAGAGCAGGCAGTCTCGGAGGGTGACGTCGGGGAGTTCCCACTTGCATGGGCCGGCGGCCAACCGCAGGGCCGCGGCGAACTCATCGACCGATTCCCCGGGTGCCTGGACTCGCCTCCAGAACGCGCTCCGAGCGGGGAACATCGCTATCGCTGGCCGGAGATGGGCGCGCAGCGCCGCCAGGAGCTCTGTGGCTTTGAGGTCGCTCACCTTCCTCGGCGCGATCAGGTCCACCAAGGTCCTCTTGGTCTCGTGTCCGAGCATGCGGACGAAAATGGCCCTCTTTTTGGCCTCATCTGAGACTTCGAGCTCCACCAGCACTGCGTTGAAGTCTATCTCAAACAGCTCCAAGTCTCCCAGCTTCCTGATCTCGTAGCCGGCGCATGTCTTGGTCCCGTGGGCAGCCATCTATCCCACCTTCGTCGCCAATTTAGTGTATGGGACCAAAGACGACCGGACAACCGAGGGGTTGGTTTAACACAGGTTTATTGCATGAGGTTCCAGTTAAGCATGAGGTAATGGCGGTGATACATCTCAATATATACAGTAGCTCTCTACATTTGAATCCTGTAGCACGGTAGCTGATTGGCTGCTACCGGCGTGGCCTCGCCCAGGCACGCCTCCTTTCCTGCTGCTGAATGCAGGTCTTTCTTCAGCTGCTGAATGCGGGGAAGGTTTTCCCGCGGCTGTCCGTGATTGAGCAATGTGAACCATGTGAGAGTGAACGCTCGCAGCTGCCCTCTATAGGCTGTCTGCTCGCGTTCCTTTACAGCTGATATCGTTTGTATCTGGAGTGGTTACAATCTTGCCTTTACAGTATAATGAACATGCATACATACATAACACCAGGGACTCCTTGACACGTGGCCACTGGGAGGGGGTGAGGTGGGACTCATTGGAGATTTTTATGAACATGAACTGGCCCTGCTAGGGAAGAATCTTTCTTGACACTTTGGTGTCTTGCACGGAAGACAAAGAAGGAGTCGCAGTGAGGACTAACACAGGTTTATTGGTTGATGATCAGGATGAACATGTGGTAATGGCGGAGGTACAGCTCATTATATACTGTGGAACATACATTTGAATCTCGTTGCATGGTAGCTTATTGGCTGCTACCGGCGTGACGTCATTCTGAGTCACGCCCATCTTCTCCAGGTGATCCTTGCGCGGGAAGGATTCCCGCGGCTGCCGGTGATTTGGGGAATGTGAACCTTGTGAGCTGAACGCTCGCAGCTGCCCTCTATAGGCAGCTTACTTGCGTTCCTTAACAGCAGAGCTACATTGTAATTGTGGTCAGGTTACATTCATACATTTCTTAAAGCAACATTGTACATACATAACAGACACCCAGTGCACCAATGGTCCGATGCTCAGAATAGGTTTAATCTTGTTGTGGCCTAAATCTTGGAAATAAGCTTTTTGGACTACAACTCCCTGAATCCACAAACAGCGAGGCCACAGGAAACCCCCCTAACCAATGCTCAATGCTACACACACAGTGTCACTTCATCCCCAGCTGACTCTTCAATGCCAGCAGGCTCTCTATCTGGATGGCACTCCCACCACACACAATGAGGACAATGGAGTCCAGGTGCTGACTGAGTCGTCCTTCTTCTTGTAGCTGCTGAAGGTAGCCGGAGTAGAGGAAGGCCAAAGAGGCTCCACAGGCTGGCTCCACCAACATCCGCTCATCATCTGGAGAGAGCAAGGACAGGAAGTGAGGGGTGTGTGGTGTGTACCATGAGGAGAAAACCAGTTTCATCTGGTGTTGTGTATTGAGGCACTATTGCAAGTTGCGCAGGTGGTGCCTTGCAAGGAAGAAAATGGCGGTTTCCCGCCATCCAAATTAGGAGCCAAAAAGGGAGCAAAACCCCCTGTCCCAGGGCGTGCTTATTATGCTAATCAAAGTCCTGTGATTGGTTACAGTTTTGGATCCTGTTCCCCATTGGTTAATTACATATATACCCTGTTATGATTGGTTAGTTACGGTTATCCGGCGGGTCGCTACTTTGTATCACGGAGCCACCACCGGGGAGACACTATATAAGCCCCATGAGTAAACAAGGGTGGGGCCAGGCCGGATCTATACTACCCATTCTGCACAGGTAGCCAGCAACGTGCTAATCCTGGGTCTCCTCCACTATGCTACCGCTTCTGGTGTAGCTAGTCCTTGCCTCCTACACGGCAGATTCCGGAGGGACTGATTTCATGGGATTGTATAGCCATCTCTGTGTCCGGAACGCCTTGTAAGCTTAACCTGAAAAGACTGTTGAATAAAGACTTGTTGCTGTTCTGTTCATCATTGTCTGGAACATTGCTTATAAGGGCCGGACATAACATCTGCTTATATGGAAAGCTGGAGGGGAGACCACCAGATCCTGCAGATGAAACTCTGGGGAGATACAGATGGTCACAGTTGTCAATACTGGCCTACAACAGTGACCTACCTCTGTACAAGGTAGCTTCCTACGCCCAAATATTATGATACATTGTGATTTGTTGTTGTTCAGTCGCACAGTCGATTCCGACCCTTTGCGACCCTATGGACCATTGTCCTCCAGGCATCTCTGTCCTCCACCATCCCCCTCAGCCCTCCCAGTTCTGTGCCCACTGCATCTACAATACCATCTAGCCATCTCATCTTTGGCCGCCCCCTTCTTCTTTTGCCCTCCACCTTTCCCAGTATCAAGGCTTTCTCAAGTGAATCCTCCCTTCTCATTTGATGTCCAAAGTATTTCAGCTTCATCTTTACTATTTGACCTTCTAATGAGCAGTGTGGGTTGATTTCTTCTAAGATTGACCTATTTGTTCTCCTCGCTATCCAGGAGACTCTCAAAACTCTCCTCCAACACCACATTTCAAGGGCATCTATTCTTCTGCGTTCAGCTTTCCTAATGGTCCAGCTCTCACAACCATACATTACCATACATATTGTGGTTGGATCCCCAGATAACAAAGATCCAGGAGAACATCTACTGGTCTGCTCGGTTTCACGGTCTGGAAAAGTGGTCCTCCCTCCCTATCTGTCTCTGTCTTTGTCTTTGTCTCTCTCTCTCTCTTTCTCTCTCTCTCTCTCTCCAATGATTCCGTCCTTCTGTCATTCTTTCTTCCTTTATTTTTTTAAATATCTCACTTACCTTGAAAGCCCTATTGGCAATAGCAATTACACTTATATTTAATTAATTGATTAATAATTAGCAATTAAACCCCATGGCACTTAGTGCACTCTCTGGACATTTCACAAGGTAATTAGCATTTTGTCCCAACACTCTGGGTACTCATTTTACTGACCTGGGAAGGATGGAAGGATGAGCCAACCTTGATCCCCATCAGGATCCAACTCACAACATCAACAGTTTTTGGCTGCAGTAAAGAAGTTTAACCCCTGTGCCATGAGGGTTGCTATAAGTCAGTTCTGAGTTGATAGCACATAAGAACAAAGACTCTAAATCCCAGTATATTTCTCTCTCTGATATGCTTGAATTAGCCTGTTTCTGAACCTGGTGGCAAAATAGAGGTGGATAAAACAAGACCTCCTGCAAGCCACTAGGGGGCGGACTGTGACTGGTTTTTTTCGCCTGCCCTCAAGTTGCTTCTGAAACAGCAGTCCTAACAGAGGTTTCAGAGTGTAAGAGAGATAGGTAAGGAGTGGTTTTTTATCACTGTGAGCCACCAGGAAGCTCCTAAACGAAGCAAAGATATTAACCCAGGTCTCCTGATTCCTAGTTTGTCGTTTGGTTCACTAAATCACACGTGGTCGCCATATAAACTAAGCCATATGAGGAAAGGCAGAAGGAACTGGGCATGTTTAGCCTTGAGAAAGGAGACTGAAAGGGGATTAGATGATAGCACTCTTCAAACATCTGGTTAGATAACCATAAAAAGGAAGGGAAGGATCTATACTTCTGTTGTGTATGTAACCAAGTGTAATGTGAATGAATCGGATCTAGCGATCCTCCATGTTCCCCCTTCCTTTTCCCACCTTATGAATACTCCTATTGTATAGATACTGTGTATGCATGTAAGTCTTCTGCCACTCGCATAGAATTCAGCTGCCAGCGATAGCGCAGCTGAAGGAGATCAGCTCACGTGGCTCCAATTACCCAATCAGTGATTAGTGCGGGAAACCTTCCCCCAACAGGTGAGCCATGCCAGGTATGCAGTACGTCAGAATGACGTTACTGACACAGTAACCAATGGGCGCCTTCGGGCAAAATTCAAATGTACTGTACCAAAATTCAAATGTACTGTACCAGGAGCTGCGTCTCCGCCATTACCTCATGTTCAGATTGACTACATTGCAATAAAGATGTGTTTGGCCCCCTGACTGCTGCCTACGGCGTATCAATCTGCAAACATCAAAACTTCCCTCTCCGCACAGGTAGCCAGGAATGTGCTAGCCTGGGTCTCCTCTGTTATGCTATGCTGCTATGCTAGCTAGTTTATTGCCTCGCTATGGCAAGAGTCAGGAGGGACTGATTCCATGGGACTGTATAGCCATCTCTGTGTCTGGAACGCCTTGTAAGCTCATCTTGAATATACTGTTAATTAAAGACTTGTTGCTGTTCTGTTCATCGTTGTTTGGACTATTGCTTGCAAGCGCCGGACATAACAGGATGAAACATGAATTTCACGAACATCTCTGTTGTGTTTGGATTTTCCATTTAAACACAAAAACCCCATGCATAAGCATCAAGCATGTCCCCATGTTTCAGTCTGTCTCCTTAACACCCTGTTGGAAACTCACCCAAGAACTGCTCTATGGCCTTCACAGCTTCGGTATCCTCCAGCACATGGGAGATGATGGGCCATTCGCTGGTACAATCCAGAGCTCTCCGCGCCACTTTCTTAGCTCCCAAGCTTTTGGCCACACTGCAGATTGGATATAAAAAACAGTTGATATCTGTTCCCAATGAAGGAGGGACCAAGAATAAGGTGGGAGGAAATCCATATTTTGCCTAGTGCAGTGATGGCAAACCTTGGCACTCCAGCTGTTCTTGGATTTCAATTCCCAGAAGCCCAAGTCTATGTGAATCCACACGAATGAGTATACTGCATGCACGCTGGCCCTGGCCGTACTGCGTACTCACACAGTGAACCCATTTGTGTGGATTTACGGGGACTTGGGCTTCTGGGAAATGAAGTCCAAGAACAGTTGGCGTGCCAAAGTTCGCCATTACAGGCCTAGGGCTAGTTGATTGTAATGGGGCCCAGATCTATTGCTTTGGTGGTACCCCAATTTCTTCCTTATAGACCAGGGCCACATGGCCTAAAAAGGTCTTCCAAGCAGTCTCAGCTGCACCGCCAACATCTTACCTGGTTATGTCAGGTAGGGTGATGAGTTGTCCGGCCTTGATGGCTTGGTTGAAGCTATCGGCTCCTCTTGTTTCCACGGCAATGATGGGAACGTTGAACCAACCCACCTCCTGTAGGCCAGAGACCACTCCGGCCAGCAGTCCACCCCCTCCCACGGCCAGGACAATAGCTCCTGGCTTGACATCCAGGGAGTCCTGCAGCTCCTTGACGATAGTGTTATGGCCTTTCCTGTGAGGAGAAGAGCAGACCTGGGTTCTGCAGATGTTTCCCTGATCATGTGGCAGGCATAACTAGAAACCAGAGTGCATGGAACTTTGTTACCTTTCCGGCCAAAGCGGAACCTATTTTAAATCTACAGTACTTGCTATTCAGAGCCGTAGCCAGGGGGGGCAGGGGGGCCAGGGAGGTGAAAACCCTCCTGAGCTAACAGGGGCCCCCCAACCCACCTGGCAGTGCCAATGTTATATATGCAAGTGTGACATTTTTTGCCCCTCCTGAAAATCCCCCCCCCCAAAAAAAATCTAGAATCCTGGCTATATCCCTGTTGCTATTTCTTGCTATCGAACCATTAGGTAGGCAGGAGCTAGGACAGAGACAGGCGCTCACTCTATCATGCTGCACTCGGGTCTCAAACTGCTGATCTGCCTACCTTCTCGTCGTCAACTTATCATCTGAACCGCAGTCCTTATACACATTTTACTGACACCTAAATGTTGTTCACCCTTAGGGGAAAAGGCTTATTCTATAATGCTTTAAGGCTTCTGTTCAGAAGGAAACCCCTTGGGACTATTTCAACAGGAAGCTAGATGGAGCTATGTGTAGCTTAACCTTCAAGCCTTCCAATTTAGGCCTTTTCTTCCAGGAGAGCAACATTTAGATGCCTCACTAATCAGGTGGAATTCCAGGCAGAAGTAGGGTAGAACTTCCAAATGGGGAATTCTAGGCAATTTAGTCCGAGAAATCAGAACAACGCTTTCCTAGTTGAACACCATAACCAATTGCAGATTCACCATCCATGATTCTTACCACAGTAAGGGATGGTCAAAAGCGTGGACGCTGACCCAACCTTCTGCTTCTGCAAGTGTCATTGCTCTCTCGTTAGCCTCATCCCATGCCTGCCATCACACATATATGCACACACAGACAAAAAAAAAAGACAGAAAAATAGCCGTTGAGGTGAGAGTGGCTGATGAATTCTCAAGCCCATGTTAGAGGGGGACCTCTTCTGAAGAAAGCCTAGGCCAGGGGTTCCCAACCTTTTCAAACCAAGGGCTGGGTCACACTCTCTCAGTCAGCTTCAAGGGCTGGATGACCATTTTGCCCTACCTACACAATGGGGGGTTGGGGGCTGGCCATTTTGTCCCAACAGCTTCAAAGGGGCAGCCATTTTGTTTCTCAAATGCCTTTAGAGAGGATGGTTGCCACATGAAATGGCGCCGAGTACCAGATCCAGCCCACGGGCTTTAGGTTGGGTACCCCTGACCTAGACCTTCCTCCTAGGTGGAGGGGACCAGACCACTCAAGACTTCAAGGTGGGCCAAGGTATGCTGAGAGATCCCCTGACTATGGGAGAAGGAGCACCTCTACCCAAGTCAGAAGATGAGGCTGGGCTTCTTTTCAGTCCAACTTAGCTTACGAATTTGAAAGCAAGATCAAGACTGGTGTGGCCTTTTTCAGAATTACAACAGAGTGGTATAATGTTCTGGGAAAGAGTTATTATGATTATATTTTTACAGGCCCAGATGCTGAAAGGCATTTATGTACCAAGGTTTACCATCACTGTTATAGGTGAGGTCATCATAACTCCTCATAAGACATTCCAGGATGTTGACTCTGTGTTGATCCTATGAGTCTCAATTGTACCCAGTGGTGGGCATCAGCAGGTTTGCACCAGTACGCACGTACTGGTAGTAAAAATTGTGGATTTCCCACGCCCGTTGGGCATGGAACGGCCCTGGCAGAGGCCACTACGGTAGAGAAAACTCCTGGCTCGTGGCATCTGCGGGCAGAGAAATTAAGGGGGGTGGATAAATGATAGGGTTTGATTCACCCAACTCCTGACCTGACCCGCGGTTCTGCTGAAAGAGCAAATACCTAACCCAGTTACCTATTAGAGTAATCACTCATCTCCGTGTCTCAGTGTAATCTCAGGTACAAACAGATGCCATGTTTACCCCTGCCTGATCCCTGAACAATGGAGACTCCGAGGTCCATGTTTGCCCCAGTTAATTAACTTCCCCAAAGAGATTCCCAATTAACTTGAGTACACAGGTGATGTAATTTCTGTCAGGTGACAGTCTTGCCACCGTTGCGCTTTTCCTTCTATATATGTTGCAGCCTTTTCTCAATAAAGGACTGATCATATCCTCCTCCATACTGCCTCGTATCGTTCCTTGATCAGTCTCCTCCGGGACCTACGGCCCTCAGCGGCCCCGATTCCTACAAAAAATGATGCCCTCCACTGATTGTACTTTTATCTCATCCATGCTTCTGAATCATTTTGCTCCCCTTCCTCCGTTTACCTGCCCGAAGACTTCCACCTCTGCTCCTCGCTCCTTGAGTCTCTTCACAGTCAACGGGGTGGTACTTCTGGGTACAATAACAGTAATAGGAATCCCTAGTTTCTTGGCAGCGTAGGTTGCAGCAAGACCAGCGTTACCACCTGCATGGAGTCAGTCAGGTAAGAGAAGAATACTGAGGAGAAGAGGAAACTCTGAAAGGCCACGACATCACCACTGCTCTCTTTGCCATGCTAATTGGTATCTGGTAAAGGTAAAGATCGCACTTGCTCGAAAGCCAGTCATATCCGATTCTAGGATGTGGTGGTCATCTCCATTTGCAGTCCAAGAGCAAGCACTGCTTTGTGTCTACAGATATTTCCATGGTCATGTGGTAGGCATGATGCTGGAGTGCGATGGAACACTGTTACCTTTCCCACTGAAGTGTTACCTATTTATCTACTTGCAATTTCTGGCTTTCAAACTGCTAGTTTGGCAGGAGCTGGGAGAGAGGCGGGAGCTCACTCCGTCGTGCTGCATTTGAGTCTCAAACTGCTGACCTGCTGACCCTCCAGCCATCAAGTTCAGCATCTTAATCACTAAGCCACTGCAGTCCCTTAACGTTGCCAATCAAAAAAGATCCATCTCCTTTCTTTCCCTTCCAAATCATCTCATCATTTCTGCTCCGCATAATCCCTCTCTGCAGTCTACCTTTTCCCAATCACATTAGATGTCCAAATTCCCGCATCAGTCTGAATAATTTTGGATCATAGAATCACAGAATTGCCAAGTTGGAATAAGGGGCCTTTAGGCCATCAGGTCTAACGCCCTGCTCAAGGCAGGAATCCAAATTAAAGCAGATGATCCTTTCTCTTTGCCCTAGAATTGTGATGGTGAACCTTGGCACTCTGGGTGTTCTTGGACTTCAGTTCCCAGAAGCCCAAGTCTCTGTGAATCCACATGAATGGGTTTACTGCGCGCACGCAGTGGATTCATGTGGATTCACAGAGATTTGGGCTTCTGGGAATTGAAGTCCAAGATCACCCGGAGTCCCAAGGTTCGCCATTACTGCCCTAGAACCAGATCTGATAATTCTGCTTTGCCCCAGGTCTCCAACACATCAGCCCCAGTCATGCCAACTTCGCTAATAATTTTAATTTGAGCTGACTCTGTTACACTAAAAGGCAAGTGGTTGTTTATTTACCAGATGAACAAACGAAATGTTTGCAACCATTCCTGGCGACCTGAAATGAAGAGAAGAGAAAAAGTGGTTACTTTCTCTGAGGCTTCCCTATTGTCCTGTTTCTGTACAAGGCTTCATAACAACCATTTAAAAACAGAAGACTTTATCATGAGTTTCAGCACATTGACCCTATGAGTCTTGCTGACCAAAATTGAGATATTCTCAAGGTCATCTTTGATTCTACAGGTAAAGGTCACCCTTGCTCGAAAGCCAGTTGTATCCAACTCTAGAGTTCAGTGCTCATATCTGTTTATAGCGTGGACAAATTTGAGAAGGTAGGGGCCAATTGGCATCCATTGCAACCTTGGCAATAGGAGTCTCTCAGTAAATTCAATAGCTACAGCAGTGGTTATACTAGTTTTAGGACAGTGATGGCAAACCTTTTAGAGGCTGAGTGCCCAAACAGAAGGGCGGGGTGAACTCTGTAATGGGGGAAGGAAGTTCTCCCATTGGGCTGCTGGCAGAGGGGTGGGGCAAACTCTGTGCTGGGGGAGGGAGAAAGCACTCACATTGGGCTGCTGGACAAAGAGGTGGGGCAAACTCTATGCTGGGGCAACGGCGCACATGCCAACAGAGAAGGCTCTGAGTGCCCCCTCTGATACATGTGCTATAGGTTTGTCACCACTGTTCTGGGGTTCTAGGTTATTGTTGTTTTGGGTTCTAGAGTATACAAGAGTATCCTCCTAGAGTCCACTGGTCCCCAACCTTTTAGGGACATGGAGGGCTGCACAAAAAGAGCTTGCGGAGAGGGGGGGACAGGATCCTGTCGCACACCATAATGTCTTGTGAGATCGCAGGATATAGCATCTTCTCTGTTTTCCATCACAAACAGGAGGCACAGGAAGGAGAAAATCAATCACAATCTCAGCAACGTACGTAGATACAATAAATTTTATAGCATTGGTAGTTCTGTACAAAGCAAAGTTCACGCAAACCTATTGCTTTAATAAATCACTGAGCAGGTTGCCCCAAGACCACAGAAGCGGCAGGTCACATAATCCCTTGAGCCACGCCCACACACTGGGTGAGTGCATTTAGCCCCACTTCCAGAAGGCCAAGTGGAATTTTGAACGTCTGGCTCTCCAATCTGGCCCACTCCGAGTGGAAGGATGAAATACAGCAGCAGGTTGTATAGAGTCCCAACGGGTGTCCTCCTCTGGAAATGGCTGCCAATAGAAATACATTTGTGGATTTTGCTAATTCTCAACCAGCCTTACTTTGAGCCTTATATGGCCTAAGACTTCTGGAAAGTAGTCATTTTGGAGTAAACTTTTGGGTACTAGTTTGTAAACAAATAAGAGAAAGTACTTTTCACACAGAGGATCACTGGTCTATGGAACTCCCTGCCAGAAGAAGTGGTGACAGCTGTCAGTCTTGACAGCTTCAAGAAAGGATTAGACAAGTTCATGGAGGACAAGGGTATCAATGGCTATAATTATGGATACTTAAGGACAACCTCAGGGTTGGAGAGATAGGCAGGATATCTCTCAATGCCATTTCTAGGGAATCCTAAGCAGGTGAGGGCATCTCCTTGGGAATAATACCCTGAAGGAAATGGTGAGCCACTGTGTGAGACAGAATGCTGGACTGGATGGGCTCCTGTGGCCTGTTCCAGCAAGGCTGTTCTTATGTTTTTATGTTCCCCAAGCCATACTGCCTGGAAAATGTGGCAGTTGCTACCCTATACCCATCAAGCATGCTTTTCCAGGGCAGATAGTGACACAGGTCCAGGTGATAATAGCAGGTGTTCTTCAACAAAGGTACACCCAGCATGCCTGTGGTCCACATTCACCTGCTGGCAAAAGTAACCAATGCCTCTGATCTTGAAGGAACCGGTGGTCTGGACATTCTCCAACTTCATGTAGACCTTGGTGCCTACAGCTTGTGAGAGGGCCAGGCTTTCCAAAACAGGAGTCACCACATGGAAAGGCCTTCCATCATCACCACTAGGCAGGTTTTCCATTTCAGGTAGAAGGAGACTGCCTATAACAGACATACAAAGGTCTACATCATCTATTATTAACTTTTTTAAAACTTTTATTTGTGAGATCTTCCTCCCATTTGATTATATACGTTTCTAAGACACCATATACAATATTGTTGTCAACTGCAACTCGTATCCGAAATGAATTTTTTACTGAAGCAGGAAAAATGCCATTGGGGTGATTTGTTTAAGGTGGATCCCAGCTTGCCAAGAAGTGACCCACATTCTATGATCAAAGAGCCATCTGCTGCTGCACATGAAATGAGGCATGTAGGATTTAACACCAGGAGTGAAATGGACTGCCATAGTCTTGAGCATATTATCAAGATGCGCCTTCACAGCCAGTCCATCTGGCATGGCCTCTTCCACCTCCATGACCGTTGGGCCCAATAGGATGGTTTCCAGTGGCATTTCCTGCACCAAGGGGGACCATCACCCCACCTAAAGGGGCTTATCCACCTTTACCTGTTGGCCCCTTTAGCAAACCAGGTTATTTACCACTGCCCAACACTCGGCGTTGAGTCTCTGGCTGTACGGTCTACTCAAGCCAGACATCAATATTAAATATACAATATAGAACCTAGGCAATCAAATCATATCATAGGACCACTCAGCAAAAGAAATCACAGATAAGTAGCTCAGATAGACATCAGGGCAGAACAAAATCAGGAGGTTACACCTTACAATGAATCACACCTTACAATGAAATTTACAATTTTAAAAAAATGATGATGCTTCAAGTGGTTGCAGGTCATAGCGTATTATTTTTCCCCTCTGTATCTTCCATTTACCTGCCAAATCAGTGACCCTCTCCCAGGGCTGTAGCCAGGGGGCCAGGGGAGGCGAAAACCCTCCTGAGCTAACAACGCCCTCCACCCCACCCCCACCCCCATGGTGCCATTGTTATATATGTGAGTGTGACATTATTGCCCCTCCTGAATTTTTTTGCCTCTCCTGAACCCTAACACACACACCCCAATCCAGAATCTTGGCTACGGCCCTACCCTCTCCTCCTCCAAGTTGGAGTCAAGTTGGATTTAATCTACTTGAGGACCATTCATCCTCAGAGTTGTCAGGTTAGTCAATTGCCGCCTGACAATCGGTGTTGAGTCACTGGCAATTGGGTCTACTCTATTAGCATAGCAGGATAACCTGGCCAGACAGGTGACACACACACCCCACCCCACCCTGCATCATGCATTTGGTGTAAAGAGCAATGGAAAACAGCCACAAGTTGGGAGTTGTGTGACCTCCTTCTTCCAAACGTTGTGAGGCTTGCACATAAACACAAAGAGAAAAAGAATGTCTTTGTCCCTGGTATTCAAAACATCCTAATGCTCTCAGCCATAAGCCAAGGGGCTGCAGTGGTTCGGTGGTTTAGAAGCTTGCCTTGTTAGCTGGAAGGCTGACATGTTGGCAGTTCGAAACCCAGGTACTGCATGGCGGATTGAGCGCCCGTCTCTGTCCCAGCTCTTGGGGACATGAGAATAATTTCTGACATGAAATTATTATTACCCCCATAAGCCTTGGCTCCATTGTACCACAGCCTATGCAGAAGGCAAGAATCTTCTGGCACTACATTTTTAGGCAAAAGCCTGATCTTTTTTTTTTTGGGGGGGGGGGGGGACTTGGCTACCTAGAAGCCAGCCATGTTTACTGACCCTGTCCTTTCCTTCTCTCCCTTCCTGGAAATGCAAGATCAAACCCTAAGGTTTCCCTTTTCCGCATTTTATGCAGCGTCCTTCAATGACAGATCCCTACCTCTCTTACCGGCACTCCTCTACAATGGTTCGCTTCTTCCTCTGACAGGAAGGCAGTTTGTTTCTTCAACCAAGACTTTGTCCCCCTTCCAGTTGCCTGTGAATAAAGTTTAGAGAGGTGGAGGAGGGAGGGAGGCCAGTCGCCAAGAGTGACACATGAACTGCATTTTTTGAGCCTGGGAAATGTTTAACCTTCACCGCGTGTTACTTGTTTTCATTGGAAGATAAGGAATGAAGCTGGAAAATGACGCTTCATTTACTTATGCATTTGAATTTGTATATCTTCTCCAATATTTCTTTTTCTTCTGTGTCTAGGTCAGACACGAAACGGCCAAAACGAAGCCACCTTTGATGAATTCATTCCATAGTTCCTGTCGCCTGACCTAGTGTGAGAAAGATTAGCCGGCACAACAAGGTTGCTGTTGCCTGGGCTATGCCCAGTTGTGGTTCAAAAATACCACAATCTTTGAGGAGGCGCCATCTGTGTAAAAGTAAAGGTCGCCCTTGTTCGAAAGCCAGCCATGTCCCACTCTAGGGTTCAGTGCTCACCTTCATTTCCAGCCACTTTCTGCACCCGAAGATGTTTCCGTGGTCATGTGACAGGAGTGATTGCATGCCAAAGTGTTACCTTTCCCACTGAAATGGTACCTATTTAGCTATTATTATTGCTACATGATACCATGGGTGGGCTGGTGCTCAAGCACAATAATATCAAGACTGGCCTCCCCACAAGACAGAGTGAGGCAATGTTGTGTTCTAATAGTGTAACCTTCCACATGTGATATCAATGTATCTGAACCAATGTAACCTTGCCTATGAGTAACAATGTAACCTTCAGCTGTATCACATAAACCCTGTGGTAGGACGCGAGCTAGTGACCACCGGCTGGCAGCAGCGAGCGTCCAAGCTCTCTTGGTTCAAACCCATCAAGGACCGCAGCGCGGGAGGTTTCCCGCCGCTGCCTACACCTGGACAAGAAGGGCGTGACCAGCCATGACGTCACGCGGACCAGTAGCCAACGGGCTACCGTGGAGCCACATTCAAAATACGTTACTACCATATATGTGGAGCTGTTCGTCCGCCATTACCTCATGTTCCCTCTGTCCACCATGCAATAAACCTGAGTTAACCCAGCCTTTGGCTGTGCCTTGTGTCTTGACTCTCATACACTAAACTGGCGACGAAGGTGGGATTATGGATCCCCATGGAGCCAGGACACAGAGCGGGTTCAACATCACCAAACCGCAAGACTGGGAGCTTTTTGAGATGGACTTCCAGGCGGCACTGGTGGAACTCAAAGTCAAAGAAGACGACGAGGAAAGGAAGAGGGCCATCCTCACCCGCATGCTTGGGATGGAAACCAAGCGGACGCTGGTGGGCATTCTTGCACCGAAGAAGATGAGCGATTTCAAAGCCGGTGACATCATGAGACTGCTGCGTGAGCGTTTCCGACCCTCGAGGGCAATGTTTCCCGCTCGGAGCGCGTTTTGGAGGCGAGTTCAAGCGCCGGACGAGTCGGTAGAAGCCTTCGTAACGGCTATGAGGGTAGCCGCCGCCCCCTGCAGATGGGACCACTTCCTAGAGATGGCCCTCAGGGACGGAGTGCTGTGTGGCCTGAAGGACAAGGAAGTACAGCGCAGCCTGATGAACAAGGAGCCACCACCCACACTGGAAGAGGTTGTAGAGGCCGCGGAAGCCGCGGAATCCACGAATGCTGGAGTAGATGAGATGCACAAGTGGCGTGAGTGGCGTCCGAGGGCCGGCAAAGCGGAAAACTCGTTGCACGGGAAGTCCGGTCAGTCGGTGCATGCAACCCGACCGACCTCGAAATCGTCTTCAGAAAGCAGCGATGGCGAGGAGGTCCAGAAGGTCCGGAGAGGCGGGCGCCGCTGCGATGGTTGCGGAGCGGCCCATGAGCGCGTGAAGTGCCCATTCAGAAAAGCCGAGTGTTTCAACTGTGGACGTCGGGGGCACATCGCCAAGGCGTGCAGGAAATGGAAAGAGGGCCGGAGACAGTCGCAAGACCGTTCAGCCAGACCGGACCGTCCAGCGAGGTCCAAAGATGGCGCCCGGGCCACGAGGAAGCAGGACGGCGTGGGCCGCATCTCGGACGACAGCGAGGGCGACGCTCCTGTGTTCAGCGTGTCTGCGGGACAGCCCCATTACTTTGTTGAGGTACTAGTACAAGGGACCCCCATTAGGATGGAAGTTGACTCGGGGTCCTCCTATTCTATAATTCCCCAGAGAGAGTTCTTGAAAATCGACCCCCACGTGCGGCCCAAACTTAAGGCGTTGAGGGCCACACTACGGGACGTACAGGGGAACAGCATTCCAGTGTTGGGGGTCGGGACATTCCGGGTTCGGTTTAAGAGACATTCTGCGGAACTTCCCCTAGTGGTGCTAAAAGGGGGGAGTTGTAGCCTCCTCGGAACCCAGTGGTTTCAGCCCTTAGGTCTGTTCATAGGGGGGGTGCATGCCGTAGGCGAGGACCCAATACAAGCGGTGTGTGACGCACACCCCGCTGTTTTTAAAAGTGGACTGGGAAAGTTCAAGGGACCCCCCGTAGCCTTCGACTTAGACCCGGAGGTCCGCCCGATAAGACTTAAACCGCGCAGGGTACCGTTCGCGCTAAAGGACAAAATAGAGGCGGAACTGGACAAACTGGTGGGTCAAGGGATTCTTGTTCCTGTGGATTCCGCGGAGTGGGAGACTCCAATTGTAACAGCACTGAAGGCTAACGGGGAGGTGCGCATTTGCGCTGATTATAAGTGTACCATTAATAAGGCAATCCGCCCTAATGCATACCCGGTGCCAGTGGTCAGCCACCTTCTGGCCAGGCTAAATGGGGGAAAGTGTTTCGCTAAACTCGATTTAGCACAGGCCTACCAGCAACTCCCGGTAACCCCCGCCACAGCGGCGGCACAAACAATAGTCACACATAAGGGGGCGTTCCAGGTGTCGAGGTTACAGTTCGGCGTGAACTCGGCACCTGGCATTTTTCAGTCGCTAGTGGAACGCCTCCTGAAGGGGCTGGAGGGGGTGTTGCCATATTTTGATGACGTGTTGATAACGGGGGGGAGTAAGGCCGAGCTGGCTCGCAGATTGGATAAGGTCCTGACTGTGTTCGAAAAAGCGGGGCTGCGACTGAGAAAAGACAAATGTGTATTTTTCGAAACAGAGGTTGAGTTTTTAGGGTTCCGTGTCACACCTGAGGGAATTAGGCCGTCCAAATCGAAGGTAGCCGCCATTAAGAAAGCCCCTCGCCCCACTTCCAAAACCGAGCTACAGTCGTTTCTGGGGCTTCTCAATTTCTACCATACCTTCCTTCCACGGAAGGCGTCTGTTGCCGAGCCGCTCCATCGGTTACTTAAAAAAGAGGAAAAATGGCTGTGGGGTGACGAGCAAGAAAGAGCGTTCACAGAGTTAAAGCAACTCCTCACATCCGAGGCAATCCTGACTCATTTCGACCCCAAACGGCCCATAGTTTTAGTCTGCGATGCATCCCCGGTGGGGGTGGGGGCGGTGCTTTGCCACGTGTTAAACGACGGAAGGGAGGCCCCAATAGCGTTTTATTCAAGGTCCCTGTCCCAAGCAGAGCGGAATTACGCACAGACCGATAGGGAGGCACTAGCGATAGTAGCGGGAACCAAGAAATTTCACGATTTTCTGTATGGTCGGCCGTTCAAGGTCGTTACTGATCACAAGCCCCTGTTAGGAATATTCACTGCAAATAAGCCCACGCCACAGATCCTGTCCCCGAGGATGCTGCGGTGGGCTATTTTTCTTAACGCATATCAACATGAGTTAGAATACCGGCCAGGGAAGGAAATCAGCCATGCAGACGCGCTCTCACGGTCGCCGTTACCCTTGTCGGACGACCAGAAGGCAGGGGTAAGAAGAGACCGCCAGGTATTATTAATAGAGGTTTTGGAGTCACCCCCGATAGTACCGGCCGACGTTGCCAGGGCGACCGGAAAGGATAGAACACTAGAGAAGGTATGCTCGTGGGTGCAGAAGGGGTGGCCGGCGTCATCCCCAGGCGCGGAATTCGACCCATTTTTCCGAAAGCGAGTAGAGTTGTCTTTAGAGAGGGGGTGCCTTTTGTGGGGCCAACGGGTGGTGGTTCCTACGTCCCTGCGGCCGAAGGTGCTAAAGCTGTTGCACGTCAGCCACCCGGGAATCGTCCGTTCCAAGGCGTTGGCCCGGAGTTACTTCTGGTGGCCCCAGCTGGACGCCGACATAGAGCATATGGTTGGCACTTGTGAGGCATGTCAGTGCTCCCGACCGGAGGTGGCCCGCCTCCCGCATAGGGAATGGGACGCAGCAAGGGGACCGTGGTCCAGGGTACACGTAGATTTTGCTGGCCCGTTCCGAGGAACCATGTTTCTCCTGGTGGTGGATGCATACTCAAAGTGGCTGGAGGTCATTCCGGTAAAGAGCACATCCTCCGCCACTACCATTCGCCAGCTAAGGAGGGTCTTTTCCACGTTCGGTTTACCCGACACTTTGGTCAGCGATAACGCCAGTTGCTTCACGTCCGCTGAGTTCGCAGCATTCGTGGAGGCAAATGCAATTCGGCATGTCACATCCGCGCCGTTTCACCCGGCCACGAATGGCCAAGTGGAACGGTTGGTGCGCACCACAAAGGATGCGCTGCGGCGCATGGGCTCGGGAGATCTAAATCACCAAGTTTGTCAATTCCTATTAGCGTACAGAGTGACCCCCTTAGCGTCTGGATACTCGCCGGCTGAGCTGCTGATGCGGAGGAAACTGACGACGCTTTTGTCCAGGTTGGACCCGTCGAGGGTCGAGGACAAAGGGAAGAACATAGGTTTAGCGGTCTCGAAAGGTTTCGGCGTAGGCGATCCTGTACACTGCAGGAACTATGCCAACGCAGGCCCAGCCTGGGTGCCAGGGACGATAATAGAACAGACGGGGCCAGTGTCATATCGGGTGGAAACTAGCACCGGCCTCCTCTGGAGGAGGCACGCTGACCAACTGAGGCACCGAGTGAGTGAGGGGCCGATCAGTGGGGCTCAGCGACAGGATTCAGCGATAGGGTTCTCCCCCACCCGTTTAGCCCAAGGGGGAGGCAGAGAGGGACACCAGTCCGAAGCCAGGAGGGAAAGCAGTGAGCCCGACTCATATCCTTTTGATACCCCAGTTCTATCCGAGCCCGGGGGGAGGGAAAAGGAGTGTGCGGCCGCCGCTGCCGCTTCCCCCGAAGCCGATTTTGATTTTGATTTTGCTAGCCGGGGGGTTTTTTTGGAGTGTTCCCCCACCCATCCAAGCGAGAAGAGGGGTTTTTCGTTAGCCCCCAGTGCCCCCGGTTCTTCCCAAACAAAGCACACACCTTCCAACAAAGCCGCAGAGCCGCGGCAAACCACTAACAAGTCATCCTCTCCCGTTACAGGGCAGGCAGCCAGGGAGCAAGGAGGAGGGAGCGAAGCCAGGGCAGGGCAGCCCGCGCCGAGACCCCAGCGTGTTCGAAATAAGCCACCTTGGCTGAGAGACTTCGTCTCATCCTAGGGGGGAGGAGTGTTGTGTTCTAATAGTGTAACCTTCCACATGTGATATCAATGTATCTGAACCAATGTAACCTTGCCTATGAGTAACAATGTAACCTTCAGCTGTATCACATAAACCCTGTGGTAGGACGCGAGCTAGTGACCACCGGCTGGCAGCAGCGAGCGTCCAAGCTCTCTTGGTTCAAACCCATCAAGGACCGCAGCGCGGGAGGTTTCCCGCCGCTGCCTACACCTGGACAAGAAGGGCGTGACCAGCCATGACGTCACGCGGACCAGTAGCCAACGGGCTACCGTGGAGCCACATTCAAAATACGTTACTACCATATATGTGGAGCTGTTCGTCCGCCATTACCTCATGTTCCCTCTGTCCACCATGCAATAAACCTGAGTTAACCCAGCCTTTGGCTGTGCCTTGTGTCTTGACTCTCATACACTAAAGGCAACCACTTTAGACAGCAGATTTACAGGTGTCAGAAAATTGCAGTAAACTGTTAGTTACTTGATTTGTTACCGTTGTTGCTGTTGCATGTGCCAAAATAACTTGGCTTGTTTGGATAATCTGTGCCTAAGGTTGGTTGAGGGGGTATATATTTCCTGTTGTGTTTCAAACAGAAAAATGACTTGGGCTGGCCATCAACAAGAGGTTTGGATATCCTCCATTTCCTTGGATTATTACTCTCAGCCTCCCACTGCCAGCATGGTTACTTGGAATTATTAATTAGCAATTACATGTATATACCACCCTGTGGGGACAGTGGCTCACATGGTTAAGACGCTGGACTTGATGACTGGAAGATTAGCAGGTCAGCAGTTCAAAACCCGAGTGCTGCGCAACAGATTGAGCTCCCATCTCTGTCCCCAGCTCCTGCCAACCTAGCAGATAAATAGGTACCACTTCAGTGGGAAGGTAAACAGCGTTCCATGCACTCCAGTATCTAGGCATGCCTGCCACATGTCCACCAAGACGTCTGCAGATGCAGACAGCACTGGCTGTTTGGCTATAAACAGAGATGAGGACTGAACCCTAGAGTTGGATATGACTCACTTTCGAGCAAGGGCGACCTTTACTTTTACCTGTACCTTACCATCCCATAGTGCTTAGTGCACTCTCTGGACTGTTCATTTGGTAATTAGCATTTTGTCCCAATACTCTGGGTACACTTGACAGCTATGCCGAAGTGGTACCTATTTACTGTAACTACTTGCATTTTCTTGCTTTCAAACAGCTAGGTTGGCAAGAGCTGAGTCAGAGATGGGAGCTCACTCTGTCATGCAGCACTTGGGTGTTGAACTGCTGATCTGACAACCTTCCACTTGTCAAATTCAGCATCTTAACCACTAAGCCACCGGAGTCCCACTTTAGACAGTTATACCTTTTTTATTTTCAAAATGGGAAAGGGGGGATGGAAGAATGTCCCTCTTTTTTATATAATGTTTTGTATAACTGACTTTTAAATCTTTCTTTTTATATTTAATAGAGCTTTTGAACTTTTACAGAAGACATTTTGATTTTTATTTGAACCCTGATCTGGTGGGAGCATTTCGAGTCTCTTAGGCCGTTGCTACCCAAGTCTGAACGTACAACCTCATCTGGTTGGTTTTTAAAAAGAAACAGCCAGAAATAGAAACTAGCGGGGATTTCCTGAGCTCTGGAAGGCAATCCTAAGGGACCTGAAGCAGCAAAGGTTTTAAGCCTGTTTCTTATGAGGGTGACAGGATTGCTAAGGGCGGTAAGGGTCCTCTGACAATGGGATTATGGTTTTCTTACAGGCAGAGTCTACGATTGTCATATAAGTTTAGGCCAGTTGCACCAATGGCTTGTTTAAAATGACTTCTCAGCATCAGCATAGAGGCAGAGAAGGAACAGGCCCAGGAGGCTCTTAGGGCAGGGGTTCTCAACCTACAGCCTGGGCACCGGATGCAGCCCATGACATATTTCACGTGCCCTTCCCCCACACACACATCTCTGCCACACCTAGAAGTACCTTGTGTGTGGCAGGCAGGACAAAATGGCCATCCAGCCCCCAAAACTGTCTGAGGGAGCATGACCCAGCCCTCGGCTTGAAAAGGTTGAGAACCCCTGCTTTTAGGGTGTCCTTCTGGGCCACTGCTAAACATGCATGCCCTTGGCAAACATCTGATGGTGCAGACGGCCAATGCTGGACCTTCACTAAGCTTATTTTTGCTCCCTGCCAAAGAGAGAGAGAGAGAAAGAAAGAGAGAAATGTTCTTGTTTTGTGCTCTTCTCCAACTTGCTTGAAGGGGACGCACGCAGGCTTTATAGTCCCTTTGGAAAACTTTTGGCTTGGGTTTCCCATACTTCCCCAAAGTCAGGTCCAAGCAAGCAACGGAAAATGGGTGTTGTATAATGTGTCACGTTTCTGTCCAGTTTTGCTATGTGATGTTCCTCACACACACACACACACACCCCCGGTTATGCAACCTGTCAAAAAGCAATTAAGCTGCCTTTGAACTTGCAAATGTTACCATCTCGTTAAGTTGTTTAACCCTGAGGAAAGGAAGAGAGTGTTTCCAAATCTCTGCGGGGCTGGATCATTTGCATGCTGTTCCCGGACTCTGGGAGTAGCAATTCAGCTTCTGAGACTGTCTTTTAATAATTATCTCCAAGGGGTTTAACATGGCATTTACAGAACAGGGCAGGTGATTGAGAGCATCCTAGAAATACACTGAGATGATGGGAAATGATAATAGAATGACTGGGTTGGGGCTTTTAGGCCACCAAGTCCAAACCTGATTAATGCGGTAATCCAAATCAAAGCAGATTTGACAAAAGGCTGTCCCTCTTGAAGGCCTCCAGTGTTGGAGCGCTCAACACTGGCAAATGGTTCCTCTGTCGTACTGCTCTAACCATGAAGAAGTTTTCCCTAATATTCAACCCTATATTCCCTGTAGTTTGAGCCCATTACTACATGTTCTGTGTCAGGGGGTTTCGGAGGTCCTAAGAGGCCTTGGTGGTGACAGAGTGCTGTGTATGATGCAGTCTACCACAACTCCCTCTTTCAGCATCTGCCAGCTTCCCAGAAGGATCCAGACCACCCTGATCTTACCCAGTCACAGGGAAAGTGGATTTTCCATAGTAGCATGGATGTAGCAATATCAGTGTGTGGTGGAAGCAGAGAGCTAGATGTCAGTGCTATGCCCAAGTAGAAGCCAACAAGGTAAAGTCCCAAAACAGAACTTTATTTTCTATTCCATAAAATGAAGAAGCAAAGCTGTAAAGAATAAACAATACATGAAATGGTGAAGTCTAGCAAAGTCCATGAAATGGCAAAGTCCAGCATAGCCCATGAAATGGCTAAGTGTTGAGATGTTCCAGGCAAACCATTTCTCTGAATCCAAGTCCAGCCCTGTCGGGCTCATCCAGCCATGGGTAGTTGCTCCCCTTAGGGATTGAGTTCAGCCAACAAGACAGCCTTTTTAGGAGTCCATCAGAGAACCAATTTGGGGTCTCAAAACCTCTGGTTTATATAGGCAAAATGAGTGGTTACCCACCCCTAGGAATGCGTTAGGTAATGGAAAAGTCCCAATCTACCGGTGTTTCTCGATCCTTCTAGAATACATGACATCATGGGGAAGTACCCAAACACCCTTGGTATGTGTTTACCTCATGGAAAAGTACCTCTATTACCTTGGACCTGTGATATAATAGATCAAGGGCCAGAAAGGGTCAGAAAGGGAGAAAAATAACTTGAGTTACAGGAGGGGTAAAAGTCCCCTTCCCCCTTGTAACCTCTTAGGTGGGATGCAGCACCTACTATCTACGTAATCTGTAAAGAATGTGGTCACTAAAAGTCATGGAACCATGCCAACAGTTAACTATCAGTCAATTACTTGCCCATGGCAGACAAAGTTTGGCCACCTCTGTCTTTCTCAACTTGATGTCACTCCTCTGGTATGCAAAACATGCCAGAAAGGAATGTAGTCACAGAGCTGCGATTCTTGCAAGCTGCAGCCTAGTTTCTCAACCATTTTTTTGACCAAATGATTTCTATCAGCTAAATTAAAGCATTTTATTTAATTCTAAGCAAACCAAATTAATTCTAAGCAAGCTAACTTAGCACACACAGAAGAAAGAAGTGCCTAAGAACTGAATCAGCAACTCAGGACCATGACATCCTGCACTCTGGGGTGATAGAGAACAGATCCTGCCCTTTCTCTTTATGATTATCTTTCGGGTACTGTATTTGAAGAGTGCTATCATCATCTCCCCTCTCAGGCACGCTTTCTAAAGTCTAAACATGTCCAGGTCCATAGGGCTTGGTTCCCAATCCTCTGATTATCCTTGTTGTCCTTCTCTGTACCTGCTCTAATTTATTTGCATCTTTTTTGAATCGTGGTGGCCAGAATTAGACACAGTACTCTAGACGTGGCCCAACTAGTGCTGAATAGAGGGGGACTTGTAGTATCTCATGGGTTTTGGAGTCTAGACCTCTGTTAGGTAAAGGTAAAGTCACCCTTGCTCAAAAGCCTGTCATATCTGACTCTAGGGTTCGGTGCTCTGTTTCATAGCCAAAGAGCCAGCGCTGTCTGCTTCTGCAGACATTTCTGTGATCATGTGGCAGACATGACTAGACACCGGAGTGCACAGAATGCTGTTTACCTTCCCACGAAGTGGTCCGTATTTATCTACTTGCAATTTCTTGCTTTCAAACCGCTAGGTTGGCAGGAGCTTGGACAAAGACGGGAGCTCATTCCGTCCTGCAGTTTTTGGGAATCGAACTGCCTCCCAGTCAGCGACTTAGCCACTTGAGCGACTGTTAGTGTAGCCTAAAACAGCATTGGCCCGTTTTGCAGCACGTTGCACTGTTGACTTGTACTTAGCCTGTGATCTACAACAATTCCAAGATCAAGAGAAAATTGAACAGCCATTTGTCAGATCTGCTTTGATTTGTATTCCTGCCTTGAGCAGGAGGTGGTACTTGATAACCTAAAAGGCCCCTTATTCCAACTCAGTGATTCTAGACTTCTAAGATTCTTTTAAAGCGCTGCTGGCTTTTATTGGGTTTTACGGCCATCTTTCATTGCACTTGCTTCCAAAGATGCTGTCATTGTTCTTCATTAATGGTATCACGCATGTAAGGAAAGTTGAACAAATGCTTAGCTGAACCAGTAAAGCTGTGGGACCAGAGATGCAACATGGATGGGAGAAGAAAGAACTCCACTAGATTTAGGATTTATTGTTATAGATAGATAGATAGATAGATAGATAGATAGATAGATAGATAGATAGATAGATAGATAGATAGATAGATAGATAGATAGATAGATGGATGGATGGATGGATGGATGGATGGATGGATGGATGGATGGATGGATGGATGGATGGATGGATAGGTTTTCCTTGCTCAAAAGCCAGTCGTATCCAACTCTAGGGTGCAGTGCTCATCTCTGTTTCTAAGCCAAAGAGCCAGCGCTGTCTGCTTCTGCAGAAGTTTCCGTGGTCATGTGGCAGGCATGACTAGACACCGGAGCGCACAGAACACTGTTACCTTCCCACCGAAGTGGTCCCTATTTATCTACTTGCAATTTCTTGCTTTCGAACTGCTAGGTTGGCAGGAGCTGGGACGAAGACGGGAGCTCATTTCCATCCTGCAGTACTCGGGAATCGAACTGCTGACCTTCCGCTTCCCAGTCAGCGTCTTAGCCACTTGAGCCACTGCATAGATAGATAGATAGATAGATAGATAGAATCACTGAGTTGGAAGGGGCCTTTTATGCCATTGGGTCCAACCCCCTGCTCAATGTAGAAATCTGAATCAATATACAGTAAAACCCCGACTTACAAATGCCTCGAGTTACATAAAATTCGACTTACATAATGATTTTGTGCTAAAACCATGTCCCGATTTACATAAATGTCCCTATTTACATAAATTTACGTAACACGATTTCCTGTGGGTTTGCTTCGAATCACGTAAAAAATTCATTTTCCCTGTGGATTTGCTTTGAGTTATATAAAAATTCATTTCCCTATGGGTTTGCTTCGATTTACATAAAAAATTCATTTTTCCTATGGGTTTGCTTCCAGTTATATAAAAACTATTTTTTCCTATGGGTTTGCTTCGAGTTACATAAAAAACCGATTTAAACAAAAGCCTACTGAGCGGACTTTTTGCTTAAGTAGGGGTTTTACTGTATATAGAGAATGTGATGTGCACGTCTCTTATTTATCCAGCAGCTTCATATGCTTTGCTCCGTTGTCATGGCATCAGAACATGTCACAATCTTTGGAGTCTAACCTTTCACCTCTACCCATCCTGTGGCCTAAAATTCCAGGATTTGTTTCGAAGTTGTGTACATCTAACATTCTGAGCAGAACAAGATAGCCAGTGGTCTCCTTGAATCTGCAGCCCCGGCTAGTAGCTACCTGGAGGAAGGTGCCAGTTGCTTCGCCCAGGTCCTGCCAGGTAATTTCGTCTCATGAAATTTCTGAACAAGCCACACTCAGACCCAGAATCTGGACTTATTATTTCCATTGGACTCCAGCTCTCAAAATCCCCACAGATCTGGCTGACCGCTACCGTCCTTGTTATCTGGGGGGAATTCTTTAAACTGTCACTCTCAAACTCACTATCCCATGCTTGGACCTGGAAAGCTATAAATTATCCACCTGAAACTCTTGTTGATTAATTCCTCAATGTTCTTAACATTGGGTCACGCTCCCTCAGACAGCTTCGGGGGCCAGAGGGCCATTTTGCCCTTCCTCCACCACATGGCACTTCCAGGTGTGGTGGAGGCAGTGTGTCTTTGTGCATGAAATGGCATGGGGGGGGAGGGGGTGTGCATTCAGCCCACGGGCCACAGATTGAGAATCCCTAGTCTAGAGATAGGAAATTGACTAATTTTAGACTATAGCTTTCAGAAAAGATCTTTAGCCACTTGAAACATTCCAATTTATCATTAGAAATGCACACAGTCTTTCAGTGATTTTTTTTTTACCAATGGAACTGATAGCAGGAAAAACTTATTTTACTCTCTCCTTGATCATCTGCCTCATTCTCTGGCTTTCTCTCTATTAATCTGCCAAATGATGATTATAAAACTTGAAAGCCTCATTATCACCTCATGACCCTGCTGTCCCCACAGATGATATTACCATGCCCCTGTGGTTCCCTGCTGCTAAACCACTGGTTGTTCGGAAAACCCTTGAAGTTACAGTGCTGGTTTATTAAAATAGCTATTTGGTTGAAACAGCCTCTGAAATTTGTAGAGCCCAAGAGGAAGTCTTTGGGTAAGATGTTCTCACTCAGGGGAACCAGCCCTCTCTATCTGGGTTAAGTACGGCCCACTAAAAAGCTGAGGGCAAGGCTTGTGAAAGACCCACTGTGGTAAAGTGCTTAGAAAACTAAACTGGGAAGACACAGGTTCAAGATCCCATGCCGCCATGAAACTCCTTGAGAAGCTGCGAAACTTCTTGAGAAACCATTCTCTTCCAGCTTGAGCTCCCTAACAGGGGCGTTGTGAAGATAAAAGTGAGAAAGAGGGCGTCAAGTTAATTTTTCAGGAGGAAAGTAAGCTATAAATGCAAAAATTATGAGCCCTGGTGGCGCAGTGGTTAAACTGCTGTATTGCGGCCAAAACTGCTGGCCTTGTGAGTTCGATTCTGACGAGAGATCAAGGTTGACTCAGCCTTCCATCCTTCTGAGGTTGTTAAAAGGCTGACCCTGCATGTTGGGGGCAAAATTATAATTAACTTGTGAGCCACCCAGAGAGTGTACTTGGGGGGAGGGAGGAAGTGCTCTTATTGAGCTGCTGGGCAGAGGGGTGGGGCAAACTCTATGCTGGGATGACTGCACAGGTGCCCACAGAGAGGGCTCCGAGTGCCACCTCTGGCATGTGTGCCATAGATTCGCTACCACTGAACTAGGACATGGTCAAGGACTCTCTTGTTCAAAAGCCAGTCATATCTGACTCTAGGGTTTGGCGTTTACAGCCAAAGAGCCAGTGCTGTCTGCCTCTGAAGGTGTTTCCATGGTCATGTGGCAAGTATGATTAGGTGCCAGAGTGCATGGAATGCTATTCCCTTTCCTGCTGAAGTGGTGCTTGTTTATCTACTTGCAATTCCTTGCTTTCAACCTGCTAGGTTGGCAGGAGCTGGGACAAATGACAGGAGCTCACGCTGTTGCGCAGCACTCAGGTCTCGAGCTGCTGATCTGCCGACCTTCCTGTCAGTGAGCTCAGGGTCTTAACCACTAAGCCACCGCAGCCCTACAGAAGAACTTCTTTGCTTCCTCTTTTACCCCATGGGGTGTCGAGGAAGATGCAAGGTTCTTGTTCTGGCACTACAAAAGAGATGCAAACAGAAGAACTAAAGAACTTTAAAGCTAACAATGAAGAATACCGAGATAGTGAAAGATTTTGTATTCCTAGCATCAATCATCAATCCAAATGGGAAGTGCCACCAAGAAATCAGAAGATTGACACTCGGAAAGGCAACAACAAGGGAATAATAATAATTTTCGTGTCAGAAATTATTCTGGGTTGAAAGGATTTTTGCTGGAGAAACTCCGCTCAGGGGACACCCGAATGAGGCTCCTTTCATGTCCCCAAGAGTGTCCGATGTCCCCAAGAGATGGGCACTCAATCCATCATGCACTACGTGGGTCTCGAACTGCTGACTTTCCGGCCTCCCAGCTATCAAGGCAAGCTTCTTAACCACTGAGCCACCCCAGCCCCCTGATGAAGGAATTAGAAAAGGTCATCAAGTGTAAGGATGTGTCACTGGAGACCGAGACCACAATCACCCAACACCATTGTATTCCCAGTCATAATGTATGGCTATGAAAGGTGAACAGTAGAGAAAGCTGTCAGGATTTTTTTATTATTTGTTTGAAATATGATGCTGGAGGAGAGCTTTGCTGGACTATCGGAAAGAAACAAGGGGAGAGAAAATGAAGGTTGAACAATTCTGGAGGCAAAGATGAAGGAATTGAGCCTTGTCCAACATTGGGTACATCATAAGAACTGGAGATTCCCTGGAAAATTCAATAATGCTGGAAAAGGTGAGAGGCAGCAGGAAAAGAGGAAGACCAAATGTGAGATGAACTGACTCTGTGAGAGAACCACAGGTTTGAGCAGGGCTGTTGAGGACAGGACATTCTGGAGTCCTCTCCTTCATAATGTTGGCTTAAGTCAAAGGTGATTGGCAACACACATCAACATCAGCGTCAAGCTGCCAGGTGACCCTGTCAAAAAATGGCCTCCAGAATATCCTACCATTAATAGTCCCGATCATCTCTTACAAGCTCCTGCATGGAGTCAATCTATTGCATTCTTTGGCAGAAATATTTAGGAAATTAAAAAGAACAAAGCCAATAAGGGACAAACCGTGGAAATGCTGGCGGCTAGAATTTGGAAATGTTCCTCTTATGCTGTACTCCCCAGCGAGAGTGGATTATGGGAGTTGTGGGCCAGCCAAAGTAACAGTTGCAAACTCTGGCCAGTTGGCAGTGAAAGAAACGGGTGAGCCAGCTGGCATGAGCCAAAGGGACGTCTTCGAGGGCACCTCGACATCAGGCTACAAAGAGTCCCTTCTCTGTGTGCAAGGAAGCAGAATTAACAACGCGGCCCACTGAGGGTGGATGGAGAGAGGCCGTGGAGGAAGGGCTGCCTCTCAGTGGGAAAAGCATCCAGGTTGCCTGCAAGAGGTCCCAAGTTCAGTCCCCAACCTGTCTCCAGGGAAGGTCAAAAGAGCTGGGGCCAAATGGTCAGCTGAGTTAGGCAAGACCCTTAGTTAGAAAGAGTAGCTGGCTGTGGCATGTTCCTTTGCGAAAGCCAGCTAAACAGAACCTCTCTATTCAGGGGCAGTCTACCTCTCCTGCCCAAATGTTCAAGGAACACATCGATGAACACATCTCTGCATTTCAGTCAGGTCCTCTGAGCCCCCAGTGGTGCAGGGGTTAAGATGCAGTACTGTAGCCAAAGCTCTGCTCACAATCTGAATTCGATTCCAACGGATTCAAGGTTGACTCAGCCTTCCATCCTTCCCAGGTCAGTAAAATGAGTAGCCAGCCTTTTTTGGGAGGGCCCCTTGGGTCACCTTCTTACTCAGCCAGTGAGTGCTCTAAGAGCTTTAAGGGCAGTATGTAAGTGTAAATGTAAGAGCCCTAGTGGTGCAGTGGTTTAACTGTTGTACTTTAGCCAAAAATCTGCTCAAAATCTGAATTCGATCCCAACATATCCAAGGTTGACTCAGCCTTCCATATCCTTCCGAGGTTGGTAAAATGAATATCCAGCATGTTGGGGCCAAAATGCTAATTAACTTGTGAACTGCTCAGAGAGCGCACTAAGTGCTATGGGGCGGTAGGTCGCCCTTGCTCAAAAGCCAGTCGTATCCAACTCTAGGGTTCATTGCTCATCTCTCTTTATAGCCAAAGAGCCAGTGCTGTCTGTGTCTGCAGACGTTTCCGTGGACACGTGGCAGGCATGCCTCAACACTGGTATGCACGGAACACTGTTTACCTTCCCACCAAAGTGGTCCCTATTTATCTAGTTGCAGTTTCTTGCTTTCAAACTAGGTTGGCAGGAGCTGGGACAGATGACGGGAGCTCACTCTGTCATGCAGTACCCGGGAATTGAACCTTCTAGTCAGCGAGCTCAGTGTCTTAACCACTTGAGCCACTGCAATTGCTACTACAATTGCTATTCCACAAATAGCAAATACTGTAGAGAAAGTCCCAAATGGGATCCGACTTTGGCCTGAAGCAAAACAGCTTATTTTTTCAAGCTGACCAATTTGGGAAAATTCTTAGCCAGAGCTTCCACAATCTCCCATCAGCACGCGTGTGCACGCACGCACGCACGCACGCACACACACACACACACACACAAAATCACCCCTGCCTCTTCCCACCCCATTTTTCTTTCCATTCTTTCTTTTTTCAGAGAAGAAAAACTGATGGCCGTTCTGGCTAGTGAATATTTGGTGCTGAAGAAGTCCCAAATAAAACAACCCTTAACTTTCCCAAACTATGGAAAAGAGAAGGGGAGAGAATAAGAAGGAGACGTCTTCTGGGGTGGGTGGGAGAGGTTTTGTTTGCATGATGCTTCTCCCAAACGGAAGCTGCTCGCAATAAAAGTGTTTCAAAGAGTGAATGAAATAGCCAAGTTTTGGGAAACCAAAGTTGGGTGGGTGGGAGTGAGGGTGGATTTTACCCCCTTCCTAGAAGCTTCTGCTTGACCTCTTTGCCTGCCATGGGAAGCCAGTGCGTTTTCCGGCCCCTGACTTTCCAGCTCATCCGAATCCAGTTCTCCAGCCTGGTTTGAGCCGGTTCAGGACCGCAATTGAGCAAAGGCTCTTTTGTCCGGCCCAAACCCTCCTGCCTATCTGCTTTATTCCAAAGAGCCAACCAGCCTCTCTGCCTCTCCTTTTGGGGTTGGGCACCCAAAATAAGCCTGCTCCCCATCCTTTCTTTCTTTTTTAGCCTGAGGACTCCGGAGGAAAAGGAGGAAGGAGGATGACATCAGCAGACGGTGGGGGTCTTGCGGGGGGTACCCTGCTCCCTCCCTTGCTTAGCTACCAAGCCAAGACCACCGGCTTATAAAGCGAGGCCAAGTGATGAGACCGTGGCTCCGAAGACTGGCTTGGAAGGAGACCCCAATGGTCGAAGGAAAGGGCCACTGATTTCCTCCTGTAGACACCTGCCTACCCAAGGGCAAAAGGATCACAAAGGCACACGGTCCACATCCCCGTGGTAGCCTGCACGCCTGGCAACCTGGTCTGCGCTGCAGCCCCTTGGACCACCAGACGTAAGTAGGGGCTAATTTCTCACTCTCTCATGGAGGGCTTGTCAGAGTATTTGAGCACCTTTGACCTCCGGACAAGCTATGTGGCAAATTTGTGTGGTTGGATCACCTAGATTTAGATCCAGCAAATCTACTCAGTTGTTAAGATAAGTCAGTCTGTCTGTCTGTCTGTCTGTCTATCTACAGTATCTATCTATCTATCTATCTATCTATCTATCTATCTATCTATCTATCTATCTATCTATCTATCTATCTATCTATCTAGCTATACATCTAGCTATACATCTATCTAGCTATCTCATTTATATCCTGCCCATCTGGGATATTTTCGTACTCTGGGCAGCTTAGGTAAAGGTTACCCTTGTTTGAAAGCCAGTCATATCTGACTCTAGGGGTTGGTGCTCATCTCTAGGGGGTCAGTGTTCATCTCTGTTTACAGCTAATGAGCCAGTGCAATGAACAGACACCGGAATGCTGTTACCTTTCACATCAAAGCAATAGCTATTTATCTACTTGCAATTTCTTGCTTTTGAACTGCTAGGCTGGGACAGAGATGGGAGCTCACTCCATTGTGCAGCACTCGGGTCTCAAACTGCCAACCTTGCCAACCTTCCAGTCATCAAGTTCAGCATCTTAACCACTAAAGCCACTGCAGTCTTAGACCTGGGCAGCTTAGAACACATTAAAAAAAATCTTTGCCATAAGAAATTAAATGTAAAAAATAAACAAAATAAATAAATATATAGAACAGGGGGGGAAGAGGCGGAGCCTGGCGCAGCTCGTCCGGTAGAGAGATCCCTAAAGTTGGAGCCGCCAGAGATATTGGGGTCAGCAACAAGAGAAAGATTGGGTTTCAACCTTGTTGTACCTAAGAAATGGATGTGATTGCCTTGTATTGATTCAGAGCACAGCTGCATCTCCCCCCCTAACAACAACAACACCCCCGCTCCCACATGGATCCAATGGATCCAATCTGATCCGTCGGATCTTCACTCACATGCTTTGTTTGTCTGCAGAAGTTCCCAAGTTCAAGACCTGGGATTTCCAGCCTCAAGGGTCAGGTTGCAGGGTTGGCCAAACTGCCTTACACACTGGAAACCCGAACTCCTGTCATAGGTGGCGATACAGGGTGCTGGTTTAGAGACACCTTGCAGCAGCATAGCTCAATGGGCAGAGCACAGTTTAAAGCAGGGATTAACAATGTGGAATCCAAACTCTCCCCTCCCCTCAAATAAATTGTCTCAAAAAGTCTCCTTGAGTCCTTTTGGCAACAATTTCCCCATGTTTTGGAAGGACACACAGCACCCTGTTTCCCCGGAGTACACCCAAAAAACATTTTACTTCGAAAGGTTTCCTGGCAACTGGAGAGAACAATTGGGGATTTTTAAACCAAAAAATCCTGCAATAAATCTTTTTATCTCCCTCAAAAGGGAGGGTCAAGGGAATGGGTGTAGCCCTTCGAAGTTGGTTGATAATCTCTGGACTCTGGAGATTGGTCACTGCGTATTTTTAAAATGACAAAGAAAACCCTTTCTCTGTTCAAAACCCTAAATGTGAATGCCAGTCGGGGCAGACATAACTGGTTTGGATGAACAAGGGCTCTAATATTGTACAAAACAATATGGCTGCTATCTTCTGCCTTAGCTAGCTTTACCAGCTTTCAGTCAGGGGTCTGTCCCATGTCCATCATATGAGGTTTTTGTTGTTTTTCAAGGCTCCTTAACTATATTCTGTTTTAGAAACAATAAAACCAGTCTGGCCATCTTATCCTGCTATGGAGTCAACCAGTGATGGTGAACCTTTTAGAGACTGAGTGCCCAAACTCAACAGGCTGCTGTCCGCGCCACAGGGGATGGGGTGAACTCTGTGCTGGGGGGAGGGAGGAAGTGCTCCCATTGGACTGCTGGCTGGAGGGAACTCTGTGCTGGAGCAATGGCTCGCGTGCCCAAAGAGAGGAGGGTTCAGCTCCTGGGATCAATACTCTGGTTTCTCTTCAGATAGCATAAATCTATCACCCAAAGAGAGGGCTCTGAGTGCCCCCTCTGACACGCATGCCATAGGTTTGCCACTACTGGAATAGACCCTACTGCCAGTGGCTCGATGCTGATGATTAGGTAGTGGTTAAGTAACCTGGCAACCCTAAGGACTAATGGCCTTGGGTGGTGAAATGCACAGGGAAGGGTGATGGTCCCCAAGTGAATTAAATCCCACTTGAATCCATCTTGATGGAGGGCAGAAGCTTCATCAAGCTGGGGCTGAGGAGGACTTTGTGGGCTAAAAGGGCTAAAAGGGCTCAGGACCAGAAAGTGACTCGCAGAACTGGATTAGTGGTGTGAATGTCACACTGCGATGCAGAAGGCAGATGGAAGTCCACTGCATTATATTCTCAGGACAATCTTTATGGCTGATCACCATGAGGATGGCCAATATTTAGAATTGCATACAGCCCAAGACGAAGAAGACCGCGAAGAAGAAGACAACGAAGAGGACAACGAAGAAGACAATGAAGAAGATGACAACGAAGAAGAAGAAGATGACGAAGACAATGACTAAGAAGAAGATGATGATGATGATGATGAAGAAGAAGAAGACGAAGAAAGAAGAAGAAACATTAAAGAGCTAGACCTCCCGGGGTTGTCAGGCGCAGGGCCACCATCAGAAATTTCTGAGCCCCATACTGAACAATCCTATTGCCCCCACCCCCCACCCCCCCACCCCCACACAGTAATGTCTCATAGTAATGTCATAGTTATGGGCGGCGGCAGGGCCCTGTCAACTCCAGGCCCTATATGGCAGTACAGTACATTCTCCATTCAGGGGGTTCCAGAAATACACAAAAGACTGAAATCCCAAAGTAACGTGCAAGTAGAGCAGGCTTATATCTTAACCTATAAAACCAAGTGTTCACCGTTGGAATTGGCTATACGTTGCTGTGCGTTGCCCTACTGACCCGCACCCTCCCTTCGAGAGCACGGCCGAATTGCCTACGCAGGTCAACGAAGGATTTAAAAATCCGGCACGGGGGCCTCAGCCCCACTAACGGCAAGAAACGTAAAGAACATCACTTCCCGAAAGTCCTTGCGCCGCGCCGCGCCAGAGCCAATCAGGCTGAGAGGCTCTCGCACGGAGCAGCGTTCGAACACGCGCCGCAGCCAATCAAAAGAAAAGGAATTTTAAAAAACGCAGCACAAACACAAAGCACCAACACATTACTACAAGCCCCAGCGTCCTGCGCGCAATGTGCGAGCAGAACGATGAGGCAGCCGGCGCGCAAAAACAAAACTAAAAAAAGCCGCCTCCGCAACCATTCAACCCCACGGGCGAGCCAGCATGGCCCGTGGGGGGAAAAATAAAAAAGAAACCGCCGCCGCTACTCTTCCGTTCGAAGGGCCGGCGCACGAAAAATAAAAGTTAAAAATAATCCCACCGCCGCAGCCATTCTTCCCCATGAACGAGCCAGCATGGCCCGTGGGGGAACCCCCCCCCCCAACGCCACCATGGCCCTTCCGATCGAAGGGCCAGCCGGCGGCCCCAAAAGACGAGAAACAAACAAAAAAAAACCACCCCCGGCCGCCGCTGCCCTTCTCTTCGAAGGGCCAGCCAGAGCACCAAAAATTAAAGCAAACAACCCACCCCCCCCACCCCCCGCAACTGCCCTTCTTTCCCACCGGGCAAGCCAGTATGGCCCGCGGGGGGAAAAGAATAAACACCCCACTGCCTCTCCCTTCCTTCCCATGGGCCAGCAAGTATGGCCCGTGGGAAAGAAATAACCACCACCCAGCAAATGCCCTTCCTTCCAATGGGCCATGAAGCATGGCCCGTGGGAAAGAAAACCTCCCCGCAAATGCCTATCCTTCCCACGGGCCATCCAGCATGGCCTGCGAGAAAAAAAGCCACCACCACCACCCCCCACACACACACACACACACTAGAAAAAACACACAAAATCACAAACAAACAGCCAAATATGAACAAGATAAACACACACATACACCCCCAAAAAAGAATCCACCCCCAACCCCCCCCCCAAAAAAATAAAACCTCACATTACTTACAAAAAGACGTCTTCCTTCTATGAGAACCGGAACACAAATGAGAAAGAGGAAACTTACCGGAAGCAACACCAAGAGGACAGAAGGTACCAAATGCAATGAGAAGCTCAAAAGCTCACCACCACCACCCAGTGGCCAAAACAGAAACAACATTCTAAAATATTTAAAAAATAATAATAATTCTAAATTTAATCACATAAATTATACAAACATTCAAAAAAAAACCACACTAATCTCAAAAATTACCAAAATAAAACCACTTTTCACTATGAAAAACCAAAACAAAAAAAATTTAAAAGAACATTTTAAAAAAAATTTAAATTTAAAACTAAATAATATTACATTAAATTAAATTAAATTAAATTTACATTTTTTTACATAAACATAAAAAACAAGTTCAAAAACAAAATTACTCGAAGCCACAAAATCAAAAAAACTTACACCACCATTTAAAACAGCGCATCACCATTGCTTCGACAAATAAACGAAAGCCTTTAGTATCCAACACAATTTTTAAAAGCCCGGCAATGCCGGGCAAACTATGCTAGTCTATACCTATAAAATGGTGCATTAACCGTTGGAATGTGACAAAGGATGTTTAGCCAGGCCCTACGAGCCCGTAATGGGCCTCCGTTCACTCGCCCGAACCCGGTTCGCAGGTAACTGTCGGGTTGAAATTTGCACCAGTGGGTTAGGAGCCCCCCGGACACAAACAAAAAAAGGGAACTTTAATTCCCAACGTTCCTTGTGCCAATCAAAAATAAGCTGCAGGAAAAAAACTGCTGAACTAACCAAAATCGCGCACGCCAAACTACAAGCCACAGTGTCCTGCACGCCATGAGCACGCAGAACGCTGAGGCAGCCAGCGCGCGAAAAATAAAAGTAAAAAAAAATGCCGCTACTGCTGCCCTTTCCTTTCCACAGGCCAGGCATCGAGCATGGCCCGTGGAAAAGAACCCCCCCCCCACGCCCTTTCCTTTCCACGGGCCAGACATCGAGCATGGCCCGTGGAAAAAAGCCCCCCCCCCATGCCCTTTCCTTTCCAAGGGCCAGACATCGAGCATGGCCAGTGGAAAAGAAAGCCCCCCCCATGCCTTTCCTTTCCATGGGCCAGACATCGAGCATGGCCCGTGGAAAAGAAGCCCCCCCCTCAAAAAGTAAACACAAAAACATCCAAAAACAGTCAAAAATACTCAAAACCCAAAATAAAAAATACAAAAAAGAAACACAAAAACATCCAAAAAGGAAACACAAAAACATCAAACAGACACCCCCCCAAAAAAAAAACCAAAACATAAAACCAGACACCTTACCAGGAGACGTCTTCACTCCATAACGACCGGAACTAAACTGAGAAAATAAAGAGAATACTTACTGGAAGAAGAAGCCACACCCAGAGGACAGTAGAGAAAAATTGTAGAGTAGAAGAAAAGCTCACCAGCCCCACCCAGTGGCCACAATAGAAAAAACATTCAAAAATATTCAAATAATAAATACTTCCCAAATTAATGAAATAAGTTATCAAATCATTCAAAAATATTCACACTAATCACAAAAAATTTAAAAAAAAAGAAATAAGTTTTCACCCAAAAAAACAAAAAAACCATCTAAACACAGTATGGAAACATTGATTTAAAAAAAACATATTCTTACACATTTAAAAAATTATTATCCAAGGCACAACTATTTTTAAAAATACACATAGTCACACATTATTTGGTTAAATACAATAATTATAAAAAATTATATCATCCTTTCCTCTTTTGAAAAACCAAAATAAAAAATCGCAGTTTCTAACAGCCCATGCGTAAAAATAAAAAAATAAAAAACCACAATTAAAAACTAACCTCATTTGCATAAAAATAAAACAGAACCCTTCCAAAACCATTTTAAAGAGCCTGGCACTGAGGAAGCCGGCGTGCAAAAAATAAAAATAAACAACACACTGGGAGCGCAAGTCCGCCGTAGGCGGACGCAGCGCCTCGAAGCCACAAATTCACAAAACCTTTCAACACCATTTAAAACAGCCCGGCACCATTTGTTCAAGAAAAAAAAACGAAAACCTATACTATCCAACACAATTTTAAAAAGCCCGGCACTGCCAGGCAAAATATGCTAGTCAATAATAATAATATCGTGTCAGAGATTACTCTGGGTTGAAAGGATTTCTGCTGGAGAAACTCTGCTAAGGGGACACTCGAATGAGGCTCCTTTCAGGTCCCCAAGTACAGCCCTCAGGTATCGAAACCCGACTTTCCATTCTCCAAGCTCAGCATCTTAACCACTTAGCTACTGGAGAATCTGCATTAAATCAATGGGATTTGATGAGTCAACAGCTATGCAAATTCCATTGATGCAATGGAACGACTTTAGCTGTGACTTACTATTGGATTTTAGCTCACTGCATTCATGAAACCCCAATTGCTAACTCTATACTGTGATTCTTACTGCTTAACCCTCCATGTGCTGGAATTCTGATGGGGTAGAAAATGCCCAGCAACTCACTCAAAGAAAGACTGAGTTCTGCTTTTAAAAGCCAAGTTCCGATACATGAAATGCCAGCGGCGATTTTCTAGATCCATATAAAGCTTGCAGTTTCCTTCGGCAAACCTGCGTTGCCTTCAATCTTGGCCAAAATAAATTTGAAACGTTAACTTTGAAAAGCTTGAAAAGTTGTTTTGTTTTGTTTTGCCTAGATACTGGAGTGCATGGAATGCTGTTGACTTTCCCACCGAAGTGGTCCCTATTTATCTACTTGCAATTTCTTGCTTTCGAACTGCTAGGTGGGCAGGAGCTGGGAGAGAGACAGGAGCTCACTCTGTCGTGCAACACCATACCTGTCAAGTTTTGGATTTGAAAATAAGGGAAATTTCCTGGACAAAACGGGAGACTTGACAGCTATCCTGTGCAGCCCTCTAGTGGCAGCATTAGGGCATTGCAGTCTATATGAGAGGATGGTGGGAAAGAGGGTAAAATACGGGAGTTTCCCGGCCAATACGGGAGACTTGACAGCTATATGCAGCACTCAGGTCTCAAACTGCTTACCTTCCAATCATTAAGTTTAGCATCTTAACCACTTGAGCCACTACACTCCTTGACTTAAGCTGGATCTAATCCTCTTTCTATCCTCAGTCTCACGCCATGGGCCCCAGCAAACCCCTCCATATGAATACCCCTCTGCGGGAGAGTGTGCCCCTTTCTCAGCTGGCTGGTACCAAGGTCTACCTGAAACTCGACAGTGCCCAACCCACCGGCTCCTTCAAGATACGAGGCATCGGGCACTTCTGCAAAACGGTATGGCAAAGAGGAAATGAAGTGCAAAAGAACACCCATTAGTGGGAAAGAAAGTTTGGACTTGGAAAGGATGGTTTAATTTGTCTTGTGGAACTCACCACCACAAGAAACAAGCTTCCACCTCTGGCAGGAGCAATAAGGTTCTGCCAGAGAACAGCAGGGCCTAGAAAAATTACTTTTGAGAATGCAAGTCCCAGAATCCCTCAGCCGGCATACTGGTTTGTGATTCTGGGAGGCACAGTCCAAAACAGCAATTTTTGGAAGCTCTAGGGAAGGAGTGAGAATAAGCATATGGGTGAAACTCGGAAAATTAGAATATCGTGCAAATGTTTATTCAGTCCAGTAATACAACTTAAAAGGCGAAACAAATATATGAGATAGACTCATTACATGCAAAGCGAGATAGTTCAAGCCTTACTTTGTTATAATATTGATGCTTATGGCTTACAGTTTATGAAAACCCCAAAACCCCAATCTCATGTACCCCATAAAGTTAAAGGTTTCCCTTGCTCGAAAGCCAGTCGTATCCGACTCTAGGGTGCAGTGCTCATCTCTGTTTCTAAGCCGAAGAGCCAGCGCTGTCTGCTTCTGCAGACATTTCCATGGTCAACGCTGTTACCTTCCCACCGAAGTGGTCCCTATTTATCTACTTGCCTACTTGCAATTTCTTGCTTTCGAACTGCTAGGTTATGTACCCCATAATCATCACATAATCTCATGTACACTGTACGCCATGACCATCACAATTATAACAAATTAAGGCATGACATCTCTCGATTTACATGTAGTGAGTCTATCTCATATATATGTTTACAGTGATGGTGAACCTTGGCATGCCAGATGTTCTCAAACTTCAATTCCCAGAGACCCTGATCAGCATGAGTGCTAACTTGGGCTTCTGGGAATTGAAGTCCAAGAACAGCTGGCATGCCAAAGTTCGCCATCACTTGATCAGATCTGAACAGGATGGATAACAAATGGACCATTTGCATCAAGTTGTAGCCGAAGAAAAACCATTTTGAACTTTAAGTGAACAAAAGGGTAAAAAGTGCCCCATGCCCAGGAAGCAGGTATAGGAACTGAGTTATGCAAAAAACTTGGTACAAGATCAGTCAGACAAGTATTAGCCTATTGTTAATTTTGTGTATTGGGATGCCTGGTGTCCATCTTAGCCTTCTTTAAAAGAAGACTTCTAACTCCTTGCTCTTTGCTGCAAGGTGGAGCCCTTGTATGCGTACGTACAATAAAGCCTTTCTCTCCCTCCGACTTTTGGTGCATGTATTCCTTTTGAGCTGTGATTTGCCTATTTTTGGCAACAAGATGCTTGCTAATCTTTCCCCTTCTCTTGCTTCCACAGTGGGCAGAACGAGGCTGCAAAGGTTTTGTCAGCTCCTCAGGTAAAAGGAATGCTAGACTGGAAGGTGGAGAAAATACATTTGACAGATTTGACACATCTGTGCCAGGCCTCACAGCTGGCTCAGTGTCATGCCTAAGAAACTGGGCTGTGAATTGGGATTGCAGCATTATTAGTTACTAGGACAGTGATGGCTAACCTTGGCACTCCAGGTGTTCTTGGACTTCACTTCCCAGAAGCCCAAGTCACAAAAGCGCCCTCTGTCAGATCCCTTGGGCCAGGTGAAAGCAGAGGATACACACAGTGGTGGGCTCCAAAAAAATATTTACTGCCACACTGTGGGCGTGGTATGGTGGGCATGTCCAGGGGAAAAGCCCTGCATTGCACCTGAATTAGGACTAATTTATTTCAAAACTTGGATGGGTGGGGCCAGCCAGAATTTTTGCTACTACTTTTGGCGAACTGGTGCGAACCTGCTGATGCCCAACACTGGATACACATCATAGTCAGTCTAGCCAGCAGGTCATGTGATATCCAAATGGCTGAAAAAGAAAAAGCAAGTTGTGCGGAATGTAATTGCGGAGATATCTGGGATTCCTTGCTGAATAACGAAACCAAGGTATCCAAGTCAGCACTTCTGGGAATTGAAGTCCAAGAACACCTGGAGTGCCAAGGTTAGCCATCACCGTACTAGGGTGTCAAGGTATAGGTAACAGTCTCTGTTTTTAAATGTGGGGGCCCAGCTGATGTTCAGGCTCAATGGCGAAGTATGAAGGCATTTCTGTGGGATTTGTGTTACCTTCACTCCCAGCTCATGCCTGACCTTTTTTTCTTTTTTCTTTTTTTTAATAAACTTTATTAATTACTTTACAATACATACATCCAACAAAATAACATTACATACAATACATACAACATAACACCCCCACCACCCAACCCACACCCAACCCTATATAAACTATAAAAAAATAACTACCCTTGTCACTCAATTATTATTTATAAATTTATAAATACGCCCAAAATTCATATTCTTCTTGTACAGGCTTTATTCCGTCTTTACTTGACATACCATACACTACCCATGGTCTCCAAATTTTCCAGAAAAGGTTACTCTTAACCTCTCCTCTTTCTACTCTCATTTCTGATGTTAGTTTGTTTAACGCCAACCGCCATATTTGTTTAAACCATCTTTCTCTGCATTTATTTATTTTATTCTTCCATTTCAAAGCAATTATCTGCCTTGTTGCGGTAAGCAGAATGGATAGCAACTCCTTTTCATTATTATCAATATTTATATCTTCTAACTGTCCCAGCAGAGCAATTTTAGGGTTCAATACTATGTTTTTATTAAAGATGTTATTTATTTCCTGTTCTACCATCTTCCAATAGGTCTGTGTATATTCAGAGTCCCACCACATGTGAACATAGGAACCTAAATCTCTATTGCATCTCCAGCACTTATTTGATCTTGCTTTATCCATATGTTGTAAAATAACCGGGGTCAAATACCACTTCCAAATTAATTTAAAATTGTGTTCCCTTTCCCTTATTGATAACTGCTTCATTATTCTTTGGTTCCATCTTCCTTTCTATGCCTGTTCATTTATCTTTATATTTAATTCTTCTTCCCATCCGTTCTTTATTAATCTTTGTGGATCTTCCTTTTTGTTTATTATTTTATATAATTTACTTACCAATCCACTCTTAACTACAATCCCCTTTCTTATGCTGTATATCAATTCTTCAAACTTTGATACCTCTCTAATTTTCTGTCCCTTCTTTCTTATTTTGCTATCCCATTTTTCAAGCCGAATTTTTTGAAACCAATTTAACTCTAACTTTTGATGAATTTCTTCCCTCATTTGGGATGTAGACCCCTTTGAAATCCACTCATTAATTTGTATTAAGTTGTTCAACCTTAATTTCTTTTTCATATCCTTCATCTCATTTAATGGACAATCTGCAAAATCCGTCACTTCTAATACTGGAGAATCTCCTCTAACTAGTTCTTCTTTTATTCCCTTCCAAAATTGATACAATTCTCTTAGTGTCTTAGTTTTCAATTGTATTTTCTTAACTTGAGTTTCTAAGAATAAACTGCCATTGTATTTTTTATATTCAATCTGATTTATATCTTCTAATTCATCCTTATTCTGTACTAACAAATATACAATTCTATTTAATTGAAATGCTTTGTAATAATTTGTTATGTTGGGGATACCCAGCCCACCGTCCTCCTGACTTTGGTACCATAATGATTTCATTATCCTTGCTTTCCTTCCTCCATTACAAAACTTGTTTAACATTTTTTGCCATTCCTTTAATTGCTTATTACTTATCTTAAGAGGAAGATTACCTATAACAAAATTTAATTTTGATAAAATTTTCATTCACCCCAAACTCACTCTAGCAAACCAGGACACTTTTAATTTATTAAGTTTAGCTATGTTTGATTTTAAATCTTGCCTTAGTTTGTCTATGTTTAACTTATGGAGCTCCTTAATATTCTCTGTTATATATATGCCCAAGTACTTCAAACTTTTCTTTATATCTATTTTATAATGTTTTTTAATCTCTTCCTTGTCCTTTTTATTATAATTACAAGCTATCGCTTCAGTCTTTTTCCAATTAAGTCTTAGGCCAGTTATTTTTTCAAACCTGTATAGATGTTCTTGAACTTTGCCAATTGTGTTTTTAGCATTTTTTAATACAAGTAACGTGTCATCGGCATACATACTAATTTTTTGACCATTTAAACCCTGAATGTCCTTATCCCTTCTGATAACATTAGCTAATAATTCCATAGATAAGACAAATAATAACGGGGACAGTGGACACCCTTGTCTTGTTCCTGCCGTAATCTCAATCTTTTTAGTGAATCCATCATTTACTTTTATAACTGTTTGCGATTTGCTGTATAATTGATTGAATACATGTAAAAATTTATCTCCAAAGCCCATTATCTGTACTATAGTTTGTAATGTTTGCCACTGTATTGAGTCAAATGCCTTGAATAGATCAAGTGAGAGAATACATAGTTTTGTTCTTTCCCTTTTCGCTATTTCAAGTATGTTAATTATTCTTACTATGTGTTCTCCTAGCTGACGTCCTTTGAGAAATCCTACCTGATCCCTCTGAATATATTTTCCTAAAAACGTACTCAGTCTATTAGCCACCACAGCTGTAAATAATTTGCCGTCTTGATTTAGGAGCGATATCGGCCTATAATGATCAATTACTTCTGGATCCTTGTTTGGCTTTGGGATTAATACAATTATTGATTTATTCCAGGAATCTGGGACCTTTCCTCCATCTAATATTGAATTATATAAAATGCATAACTTTGGGGTAATAATTTCTTGAAAGGCCTTATAAAAGTCAGTCATATACCCATCTTCACCCGGAGATTTCCCTAGTTTAAGCTTCATTATAGCCTCCTTTATTTCTTTCTCAGTAACTCTTTCCTCCATTATTTGTTTATGATCATCCTGTATTTTTAACATAGTCTCTATTTCTAATTGCCTTTTCAATTCCTCCATGTCTATAGGTTTTCCTGTGTATAACTCACTAAAGAATTGTTCTACTATTCTTAATTTCTCCTCCGTTTTTACCATACGATTACCCTTGTCATCTACTAATACCTTTATTTCCCTCCTCACTTTCTTGTCTCTGGCCGCTTTTGAAAGTCTTTTAAGACTTTTATTACTAAATTCGAAATTATCTCTCTTTAAATAAATCAGTTCCCTTTTAACTTTCTCCATATCCTGTCCTAAAAGCTCACTTCTCAACTTCACTAGTCTCTGATATACTTCTTCCTTCTGACCCTTGGCATGTTCTTTTTCTAAACATTTTATCTCTATTTCTATATTCTGCATTTTTAACTTCTTTTGCTTATTCAACATTATTATTTTTTTAATGCAATCCCCACAAAACACTGCTTTCATAACATCCCAAAGTGTGTGCATCTCTACCTCTCCTGTGTCATTTAACATCCAGTCTTCTTGCCATTTTGATTTTAACTTGTTTAATATCTTCTTATTCTTGATTAAATATGTATCAAACCTCCATTTCCTTTGTTTATTATTATCCCTATTAAACAACAATTCCAACTTAAGTATTGCATGATCTGATTCCCTATTATTCCAATTTCTGTATCCTTCAGCCGTCCTACCAAATTGCTTGAAACCACCAGGTAATCGATTCTCGAGTATGTTTTGTGCATTTGAGGGGGAAAAATATAACCTCGTTCAGTTCCTCTTAAAATCCTCCATGTATCATTAATCCCTAAACTCTCTATCCAATTTTCTAATCCTGATTTTTTAACTTTCTTTCCTACATTAATTTTTATAGATGTATCTAATGCCGACGCGGTTAAATTAAAGTCTCCTCCTATTATCAAGTTCTGTATATCCTCATTTTGCAAAATTATCCTTATTTTTTCTAAATATTCTTCTTGTTTTTGGTTTGGAACATAAATATTAACCAGTGCTATTTCCTCTTCCCCGATCTTTCCCTTTAGTTACAAAAATCTCCCTTCCTCGTCCTTTACTACTTTTGTTATTGAAAAATTTAATTTTTTGGAGATAAGGATAGCTACACCCCTTGCTTTCGACGATCCAAATGATTTTTCGTATACTTCCATCCATCCCAAGTAAAGATTATTCACTTTATCCATTTTTTGATGTGTTTCCTGTAAGAATAGAATATTGGGCATCTCCTTTTTTAATGCATTCTCAATTCTCTTTCTCTTTATCACCGTTCCCAAACCTTTCACATTCCATGATATTATCTTTATTGTACTTGACATGAGTAATTTTTTAAACTAATTAACTTTCGTGTGAATAAGTAATATAGAATTATAAACTTAACTTTACAACTGACGGTTGGACAACAATATCACTATACATTAACCATGGATTGACACCCTTACGTTCCCTCCACCCACCTATTTTGACAACAAAAAACAACAACAACAACAAACAACTAACAAATAAACCAAGAACCTGCCTCTTTGTTGCCGCACGGGCAACCGCCTTCAAATGCAGAAGTTTGAGAGGATTCGAGCTTCCTTGCTGAAACTTTCTCACCCCCTGGAGTGAGAATTAGATGAACAGAACCCGTTCCAACTACACTACTCGTTTACTAGGAGTTTCATGCCATTTCAACCCTTCGCGCTTCAAAATACCTAATTTTAAACTAAGACTTTTAGTTACTGGGCTGAATTCATTATTAGGTTAAAAGGAAAAGAGACAGCAAAAAGAAATGAATAAAACCCATTGATATTGAGTTGGTCTTCGAACTTAAGAGTTTAGGAGCAGTTTGTGACTGATAATATGAGCTACTTTGGACTACGTCCCCCTGATCTTGTTAATTCTTCCTTTAATTTATCCCATTCAACCGTTCCCTCTTTTATTAAACCGCATGATTCTAAAATGTCCAAGCTATCCGTTTGTTTATTTACAACTGAGGTTTTCCCTGCATAAAAAAATCTTAGCTTCTGGGGTGGTTGCCAATTGTATTTCAGCCCTTTTGCAGACAAAAAGCTGGTAATCGGTTTTACTTTAGCTCTCCATTGCCTTTCTTCTTTAGGAATGTCCTGGTAAACCTCCACATTTACTGATTCAAGTTTCAGTGCCTCTTTACCATGCAATTTTATGTACTTCATAATTCTTAGCTTCACATCCAGATTAGAAAACTTAATTACCACATGTCTATTCATTTCCCCATGAACCCTTTGTCCTATCCGAAAGACAGACATGATATCCTCATCACATATTTCTTTATGTAGTTTCATTTCCTTTAACCACTTAGTTATTCTTATTCTTAATTGGTCTGGATTTTTCTCCCGAAAATTTTTAACAATAATATTTTTTTGACTCAAAGCATTCTCTAAAATATATAATCTTTCTTCTTGCAATTCCATTTTTTGCTCTTGTTCTTTATTCCTATCCATTATCTGTTTAACTTCATCCTTAATTTCTTCAACACTTTTAACCTCTTCCTCAACCCTCAAGCCCCGGCTGGGCTGGGACTGCTCTTCCACCTGCCGGTTCGCGTCCCAGCCCAGCCGGGGCTTGAGGGAGCCAAGGAACATCTGGGGGTGGCTGGTGTGGCTTCAAAACGCCAGCGTCACCCCCCCACACACACACACCGGGCTGCTCTTCCACCTGCCGGTTCGCGTCCCAGCCCAGCCGGGGCTTGAGGGAGCCAAGGAACATCTGGGGGTGGCTGGTGTGGCTTCAAATCGCCAGCGTCAAACCCCCCCCCCCACCGGACTGGTGGAGTGGCTTCAAAATGCCGAACTTTCTCTTTCCCCTGCCCCGCTCGCCAGGAGGGTTGCCGGAACAACGCAGAAATGCCAAGGCCAGGCTTTCCCTGACTCCGCCAAAGACATCTGAACTATGGGGCTCCGTCGTGGTCGTAGAGTATGGGTCATGGACATTAGGTGGCCGTGGTCATTGCGGTACTTATCTTGTTATTTGTTATTTATTTATTTGGTGTTTCATTGCATAATTTGTATTGTACTTTTTTGCAGCTATTATATTTGTTTGATATATTGTACCACAGAATTTGTATCTATTTGTAATAGCATTTTGAATATTGTATTTATTACTGTATTTTGAATTTTGTATTTCATATGTAAACCCCTTGGGTTACCTTGGGGTTATTTACATGTTGTTAGCCGCCCTGAGTCGGCCATGTGCTGAATAGGGCGGGGTATAAATCGAATAAACATAAACATTTTAATCTTAGATTTCATCATTTCAAATTTTGATTCTATATTTTTAGTGAAATTGGCCATCAGATCTTTCATTCCTTGTAGACCTTGTAACACCTCCTTAGAATCTTGTCTTCTTGCCTCCTCATTTTTTTGAAAACTTTTCTCTAAACTATCCATTCTTTCATTAATCTTTCCCAAAGTATCCATTGTTTCCGCAAACATATCAGTTTCTTTCTCAACCTTCCCTTTAACCTTCCCTCTCCAGCCATTCCCCTTGTCTGTGTCCATCTCCTTATCTAACTCCTCCTCCATTCGAATTAGCCTTTTGTATAATCTATCTGATGACGTCTCTCTTGGCTCTCTTTTCCAAAACGCTTTTTGATCTTTGGGGAAACGATGGCGACTCATTCACTAATTTCCGCCTTTCTTTATACTCAATGTTTACTCCTTCTTTGAAAAATTACTAATTTAAATTATACCCCACTAAATCAATACCCTTCTATTTTTCTGAAAAACAGATATTTATGGTTACCCTAAATACTATTGAAGTGTCTCTTACTACAGTCTTAATAATCTTAATAAAGATCAGCAATTCCTTCTCAAGGCAAGATATATAATAATATCAATTGCTTTGTAATTCCCTATATAACCACTAGACCTTAACACATTTGAAAGATTTCTTATTGCAAATTCACCACCACAAATTAAACCGAAATTCAAGAATTTTCAAACCCAAAACCAATTTGCAATATTGCCCCTTCCCCTTTTCCCAACCACTCCTTACAATGTCTTTAATCTATCTTCATACTCTTCATGCTCTTCTCGGTCCGACCGCATATTTTTTCATGGTTCAAACATTAACAAACTCCACCACTTCCAAAATTTCAATTGTTCAAATCGAATCTCTTTATACTCCTTGATTATATAAAATCTAATTGTCTATGGCGCCACTTCTTTGCCTCTTCTTCCACCTTTTCTTTTATCGCTACAAATTGTTCAAACACTGTTTCACTCGACTGTGACTCTATGAATTTGTAACTTTGTATCTCTGTAGCTCATACGCTTTTCCGGACACCCCTCTCAGCTGATGATGACCCTCCGCGTCTCCGCGTCTCCTAGCGTCTTCACCTTTCCACAACACGTCACGCTCCCCTCCAGCTATTGCGATCCACTCCAAAATCAACAGTCCTTACCAAAATCAACAGCTTCTACCATTAACAAAAGGTCCGCTTTCGGAGTTCGAGCTCACTTGCCAGCAGTACTCCTTTGTAATTTGGGTAATGAACACTTTTAAAGCCACACCTCTTCTCTTCTCTTCTCTCGTTTTGGAGCTCTCCTTCAACCATGCCTCTACAAGTTTTTATACTTTTCGGACCTTTTTAAAGCTCTACTTCCATGAATTATTGATGTACCGCATCTCCCAACGCATTCGAAACAGGGTATCTCAAGCCTAAAAGCACAGCCCATTTCCTCCAAGCTTCCCACACTCCGCACCTCCACGTCTCCGCGTTCCCCGGTGGAAACAGCCTCCGGTGGAAACAGCCTCCGCCCGTCCTACTCTCCTTCTGCAATTGCTTAGTCAAACTGCAGCAAAATGTTTGGACTCGGCTTGACTGGTTCCCCTCTGTTTCACCTTCGGTCTGAGTACAGCACTACTTATTCGACCCATCCTCACATTCGAATCTGCATTTGTCCTCTCGCAATGTGCAGTGTACAGCCGAGAGTGTTTCGGTCTTTCTACTCCCAATAGTCCTCGTTATCTCGTATCACCTTTTCCTTTTTTCTTACATCTACTTTTTATCTTTGCCTTTATCTTTGCCTTTCTTCCTCCTCACCTCCTCTCCTCCTCTCTTTCCTTCTCACCTTCTCTCCGTCGCAGCAATTTTGTCCTATTTTAACCACCTTTTTTCATTCCTTTGTGTGTTTGGAACGGAGCTCGCAAACGCACGTCTGCTCACAACGCCATCTTCCCAGAAGTCCCCCCTGACCTTTTTTTCTGACTATTAAGAATCATCCCATAACACTAAGAACCAGCCTCAAATCTTAAACCTTGATCTTAAAGTCTTGAGGAATGGGATGATATGGACCCACTCACCTGATCAAGTTTTATTTGTATCCTGTTTCTTATATGAGCTCAAGGCCATAAAAATTATTTTCCTCTTCCCAATTTCCCCCCCTCACAACAACTATATGATCTGGATCAGTCTTCCTGTCCCACCCATACAGACACTCACAGAAGGTAACCAACAGTCCTGCCAGAAATTAACAGAGGAAGAGAACAAATGGATTTTCCCAACAACAGCATTGTTTTACAGTGCACTCCCTTTGGCAAAGCAAAGTTTGGGGGGAATGCTTTGATTGGGAATGGGAAATTAAGACCCATTAATGTAGCCAAAGAAAAGCCAATTTGAACTTTAAGTGAACAAAGGTGTACAAAATTGCCCTTGCCCCCCCCCCTTCCCGAGTCTTTGTGTGCATGCCAGGAAGCAAGTAAAATAACTGAGTTGGTATGCAAAGATAAGACTAGATAAGACCAGGTCTGTATTTAGACTAGATAAGACCAGGTTTGTATTTAGTTGTCTGTCTTGGGCCTGGTCTAGAAAAGCCTGTGTCTGTTTCTGTCTTTGGCTCCTCTTGCTGCAAGAGGAGCCCAAATGCATGCATACAAATAAAGCCTTTCTCTCTTACTTACTTTTGGTGCATGCATTCCTTTTGGTACCCACAGCCACACAAGCTGCAATTTGCCCATCTTTGGCAACATTCACTTTACAAAAAGCATGTTCAGGGACAATGCAACATTGTTTTGCTAATTCAGACCTATTTTGGCTTGCCTTGGCAGCCTCATTTTGTCATAATGGCTCTGTCCAAATTCACTACTTTCCCACTGATGCTGAATGGGCTTCTTTCCAGGGGGAAATGCTGGGCTTGCAGTGGCCTACTCTGCCAGGATGTTGGGCATCTCGGCCACCATTTATGTGCCCACATCTACGCCAGCTTTCACCATCAAGCGTCTGAAAGATGAAGGAAGCAATGTGTGTGTGGAGGGAGAGGTAAGCATGGAGGAGGGAAAGCAAAGACCTGCCCGTCTGCCTTAATTTCATCGTTCAGAAAGTTACCTTTAAAAATATATATATACAGTATCACCCATTAGGGTTATATTCCCAAGCCAATTTGTTAATGCTCTATAGTTACTGTTACATTTTTAGTATTTAATTTATCATTTACTCGTATTTATATTGTCTTTTCTCCAATGAACTTGAAACAATGTATTTTTTTTTCTTTGCTGTACTTTATCATCCTGACAGCCCTGTCAGGCATACCTGTCAAGTTTTGGATTTGGAAATAAGGGAAATTTCCCAGCAAATACGGGATACTTAACAGCAATGCTTATCCTTTGCTGCCCTCCAATGGCAGCAATAGAGCATTGCAGTATAATTAATACGGGATGAGGGCAGGGAAGAGGGTAAAATAAGGGGTTTTCCTGGCCAATACGGGATACTTGACAGCTATGCTGTCAGGTAGATCAGGCTACATCAGGGGTTCCCAGCCTAAGGCCTGTGGGCCAGATCCAGCCCATGGTGCCATTTCATGTGCCCCCACCCACCCCTCCAAGGGCATTCAAGAAACAAAACGTCCACCTCTTTGAAGCTGTTGGGGAAAATGCAGGCAAGGCAAAATGGCCGGCCGGCCCTCGAAGCTGACTGAGAGAGCGTGACCCAGCCCCCGGCTTGAAAAATGTTGGGGACCCCTGGGCTACATAGAAAGAGCAGACCCAAAGGCACCCAAGGAGTCTAACCTTCTATCTGCTGATTTTCAACACTGATTTTCAAAACAATAAAGTAATTCTTTATTTTTCTGTCTCTTAAAGGTAACTAAAGAATTACTTCTAGTTACTCTTCTGGAAACGGCGGAACACTAGAAACGTCTTCTTCCGTGTCTAGGCCAGACGTGAAACTGCCAAAATGAAGACACCTTTAGGGTGTTCATTCTGCAGCTTCTTTCACCTGACCTAGTGTGAGAAAGATTAGCAGGCACAAGGTGGCCATTGCACAGGGTACCCCTGAATGTGGTTCAAAAATACCACAATCTTTGAGGAGGCTCTTTCTGTGTACCCCCACTAGAAACCAATATCCTCTAATGTGCGTTGTGGTCACATCAAATATCACTTAAACATTGCAATATTTGTCTTGCACTGTTTAGTGAACCCACACAAGCTGTTAACTATAAAAGCAATTTTTAAACTAATAGTTATCTGCAAAATAAATAAATTTAATTATATTTCTCAAGTATTGTAATTATACCACGGTTCTGAAGGCAATGGCTTGATTATACTTGTCTTTTTCACACAACTCTCCATCATTCTATTGGTCATGACCTCCTCCTTCTTCTGCCATATCCGAATCCGAATATAGGCAATCCTCATGACGATCAGCCAAGAAGACTATCCTGAGAATATAATGCAGTAGCCCTTCATCGGAGCGTGACACCCGTACCCCTGATCCAGTTCCCTGAGTCAAAGTCCTCAGCCACAGGCTCAGGATGGATTAAGCTGCTGCCCTCCATCAAGATGCACTCAAGTGGGATTTAATCCACTTGGGGACCATCACCCTTTCTTATGGACTTTGGCACCCAAGGCTGCTAGTCCTCAGGATTGTCAGGTTAGTTATCTGCCACCTGACATGCGGCATTGAGTCGCTGGCAGTATGGTCTACTCCAGGAGTTCCCAACCTTTTCAAGCTGAGGGGCCGGGTATCACTTTCTCAGTCAGCTTCAAGGGCCAGATGGCCATTTTGCCCTGCCTGTACAGAGGGGGTGGCCTTTTTGTCCCAATAGCTTCAAAGTTGTGGCCATTTTGTCTAATCAAGTGAGTTTCTTTTCCACAGATGCTGTCTGAGAGCACCAAAGCAGCCAAAGAGCTAGTCAACAATAATCCAGAATGGATCTATGTCTCTCCATTTGATGACCCCCTGATCTGGTAAGGGACCTTCTGAATAAAGAAGGGTAGAGAGAGGTCACATAAAGAGAGAGGTCGGATACAGTCCAAAATTGGATAAAGTCCAAACTTGTGGAATGGAGTTTGGACTTTATCCAAGGTTCTACTGTATTTCTATACTGTCTTTGATCCCTAATAACGAAATTCAGCAATCCAAGAGAGAAGAACCTTGGGCCCTACAGATGTTGAATTCAGTCTCCTATCGTGCCTCACCACAGCTGTCTCTGCTGATGGTAATTGGAATTTACAAGGGTCCCCATACCCTAATTTAAGTACATGAGATGTAAAACAGAGGACGTATCTGTTCAGTTATGGTTCAGTTATGGTTCTTGGACGCCAGTTCTTGGACGCCAGTTTAATGACAACGGCTTCATCTTTCATATGGGATTTGTAGACAACAGCCGGAGATATTGTCATCAGCCCACAAAAGCTAGTGCAGAGAGGCTGACTGTTGACTCTGCACAAGTCATAATCAGCCTAGGCATGACAGAGGTGGGATGATTGGCACATGGCTACCTTGGGTGTACAGGAGTGCACCTGTCAGGGTCCCGGGGCCAGATGTAGGGATGTACACCCCTAAATTGATCTGCAAACGGAAGTATACTCGACAAGAAGTTGTGTGTGTGATCCAGTGTTGTCATAGCGATGCTATGTGTTTGAAATGTCATAGCCCCAGGTAGGTCATCTGATTGTGACATCATTGCGATGTAATTGAGCTGGCTAATGTCACAGTCCCAGTTAGGGATGCAAAGGGGACACATGTATGGGACCATCGGCGGAGAAGCGGGATGGGTGAGGGAAGAGAGAGATGGAGGAAGGGAGGCAGGAGTGACCCACATACACCACACGAGGTTTCCAAGTGGGAAAGGCTGGCCTACGGTAAAAAAATAAACCCGAGCGAAGCCGGGTAATCAGCTAGTGTTTCAATAAAAGACACTTGGCAGGAGAATGTGGTACTTTCAGCTTTTTGTCTAACAACCTTGGGATTTTCTAAGCCTCATTATGGGCCATGGTTGCTTAGTGGTTAAGACACTGAGCTTGATGACCAGAAGGTTGGCAGATAGAGAACCAAGTGCTTCATGACAGAGTGAGCTCCCGTCTCTGCCCCAACCAAGCAGTTTGAAAGCAAAAAATTGCAAGTAGTTAAATCGGTACCACTTCAGTGGGAAAGATAACAGTGTTCATTATGCTCCAACATCTAGTTATGCCTTCCACATGACGGTGGAAATATCTGCAGACACAGACAGAACTGGCTCTTTGGCTATAAATAGAAATGACACCGCTCCTTAGAGTTGAACATGGTCAGATTTATCTGATATTCTCTTAAAACATCCCTCTTAGTCAGTGGGAATCCCACTCGTCCAGAAATCTTCCCCAGGAAATCCTTGCTTGGAAAGGTTTGGGGAACAGCTCTGCTTCTCTCTGCTTACATCTTGGACTGATGAGTTTGCTTTTCTCTCATGGCAGGGAGGGACATACAACCTTGGTCAGGGAGATGAAAGAGCAGATGGACTGCAAGCCTGGAGCTCTGGCGCTGTCAGTAGGAGGAGGAGGCATGCTGTGTGGGGTGATTCGGGGCCTCCGTGAAGTAGGCTGGGATGACGTACCTATCATTGCCCTGGAGACGGAAGGTGCCCACAGCCTGCACGCAGCCTTGGCAGCTGGGAAGCTGGTGACACTTCCCAAAATCACCAGGTAAGCCCAGGATGCAGGTTTCAAGAAGGGATGGTCTTTTATGGGCAAGGCAAGAGGCCCTGTAGACGACAGAATTGAAAACTGCACCTTCCCCAGTAGTGTAGTGGAATCAGGGCTCAGGTGGGTAATGTCCTGGGACTTTCTAGGTAGCAGGGACTATGGCAGTGGTGGAGAACCTATGGTACATGTGCCAGATGTGTCACTCCCAGCCCTCTCTGTTGGCATGTGCGCCATCACCCCAGCACAGAGTTCTCCCTGCCCCTCTGCCCAGCAGCCCAATGGGAGCAGTTCCTCCCTCCCCCATCACAGAGTTTACCCCACCCACTCGGTCTCTAAAAGGTTCTCCATGACTGGACTATGGTATCATCCACTACTCCCACCCACCCCAACTTCTATAGTTAAAAAAATATTTGTTTGTTTTTCTTATCCCTAATGGGCGGTATTGTTGTTGTTCAGTCGCACAGTCGAGTCTGACCCTTTGTGACCCCATGGATTCCTCCAGGCTACTCTATCATCCAACATCCTCTGTAGTCTGTCCAGATCTATGCCCATTGCATCCACTATGCCAGTGATGGCTAATCTTGACACTCCAGGTCCTGCTGATCAGGGATCACTTCTGCTGATCAGGGATTCTGGGAATTAAAGTTCAAGAACAGCTGGAGTGCCAAGGTTAGCCATCATTGCTAAGGTTAGCCATCATTACTTCCGCTTTCGGGAGCGACGAGGGCAGCGCAGGCCAGCTGAATCACAGTAAGCCCATCCGAGTGGATTCACAGGGTGCTTGGGTTTCTGGGAATTGAAGTCCAAGAACATCTGGAGTGCCAAGGTTCCCCATCATGGGTCTACTTCATTACTGTAGTGGGATGTCCAGCCAGATGTGCCTGAGAGATTATGGCCCAAGGTGACTCAATGAGCAGAGTGACATGTTGTAAAGATCCCCAAGTTGGTGATGGTAGCAAGTAGTCATTGTACTGTCACCAGAGTCACCCACAACTGTTGACCGTTGCCCTCTTTCCTTCTGGTTGCAGTGTTGCAACAACTCTTGGGGTCAGTACTGTGGCTGCAGAGACTCTGAAATTGGCTCAAGAGCATCCGGTCTTCTCGGTGGTGGTCACAGACCAGGAGGCCGTTGTGGCCATTGAGAAGTTTTTAGGTATGTCATTGCGTCTCTAGGCCACCTGACCTCTGCGCTAAAAGACACTACATAGACCCAACGATTTTGCCCACTCACAAGAACAAAGTATTAACAGACTCGGAGGAACACTGTAGTCTGTACATAAAAATGCAAGAAAATCTGTAGGCAGAGGGAAACCTAAGGAGCAGGGTGAGCAAGAAAAATTAATGTAAAAGTATGAGAGGAAATTGGGGAAGCTGAAGATTTTAAAGAGTCCTTCTTCTGCCATATCTGAATCCAAATATTGGTGATCCTCATGATGATCAGCCATGAAGACTGTCCTGAGAATATAATGTAGTGGCCTTTCATCTGCCTTCTGCATCGCAGCATGACACCCGTACCACTGATCCAGCTCCACGAGTCACTTTCTGGTCCTGAGCCCTTTTGGCACGCAAAGTCCTCCTCAGCCCTAGGCCAGAATGGATGAAGCGGCTGCCCTCCATCCAGATGGATTCAAGTGGGATTTAATCCATTTAGGGACCATCATCCTTCCCAATGGACTTTGACACCCAGGGCTGTTAGTCCCCAGAATTGTCAGGTTAGTTAACTGCTGTCTGACAATGGGCACTGAGTCACTGGCAGTATGGTCTATTCTATTACCATAGCAGGATAACCTGGCCAGAGACCAGATAAGGAAATCAAAAATACTAGTGAAAAGCTGGTTGACTAAGGCCATGTAACTAAGAATTATCTAAACGTTTTCCCCCAATAACGGGCAAATGTTAGGCATTTTATTTATTTCTGTCACCAATAGTTTGTTTCTGGCATTTTTAAATGTGTGGGTATTGTGTTGTAAGCCACTCAGAGTGGGAAAATATCCCAGATGGGCAGGGTATAAATGTAATAAACAAACAAATGAGCTAAGGCTTTGACTCGATGACAAAATTATCCCAGCCCTAATCAAGCTAGATAGAGTCTAATGTATGGTATGGGCTATGGTGGCTTAATGGTTAAGATGCTGAGTTCGATGACCAGAAGGTTGACAGGTCAGCAGTTTGAGAACAGAGTGAGTGCCTGTCGTCTGTCACAGGTCCAGCTAACCTAGAAGTTAGGAAGCAAGAAACTGCAAGTAGATAAATAGGTACTGCTTTGTCGGGAAAGGTAACAGCATTCCGTGTGCCTGCCACATGACCACTGAAATGTCTGCAAACCAGATAGCACTGGCTCTTTGGATGAAAACAGAGATGAGCAACACTCCATAGAGTCGTATTCTATAAGCTTGCAATTTCTTGCTTTCGAACTGCTAAGTTGGCAGGAGCTGGGACAGGTGACGGGCGCTCACTCCGACATGCAGCCTTTGAGTCTCAGGCTACTGACCTGCCAACCTTCCGGTCATCAAGTTCAGCATCTTAACCACTAAGCCACCACAATTCAGACAGGCATGGATAAAGGTTGGGCATTGGGCTGGTTTGCAATGGCTTGTAGGTCATATAGTTGCTGTAAAAAAGGGATGGTAGGTCGTCCTCAAGCCAGACCAAACCACAGAACAAATCCTCACCTCCTTTCAGTGCTAACAGTGGGAGTGATGAGGTACACAAAAAGAGCCTCCTCAAAGAGTGTAGTATTTTTGAACTACAACGGGGCGTACCCTGGTAACAGCAACCTTGTGTTGCTGGCTAATCTTTCTCACACTAGGTCAGGCGAAAAGAAACTGAAGAATGAACTCACCAAAAGGTGCCTTCATTTAGGCCAGGGGTGGCCAAACTTTACAAGCCGTGAGCCGGTCATGTGGTTCAGTGGGCCGGTCACGTGGTTCCTCCCACTGGAAGCGAAAGTAAAACATGCCCGTGCATGCACAGAACATGTTTACAACAGCCACAGGTGCATTTACGGCAAAATTCCGCGCAAGTGGTGTGGGCCGGATGAATTGGTATTGGGAGCTGGAGCTGGCCCATGGGCCGTATTTTGGGCACCCCTGATTTAGGTAGCTTCACATCTGTCCTAGACACAGAAGAAGATGACGTGGGAGTGATGAAACCACGAGAAACCTGCTCTCTCTCTCTCTCCCTGAAACTAGTACAAACGCATAACCAGCAGATTTCTATCTGTCTGCAGATGATGAGAAGATACTGGTGGAACCAGCCTGCGGTGCCGCCTTGACCGCCATCTACAGCGGAGTGGTCAAACGGCTGCAAGCGGAGGGCAAGCTGAGTCCCCATCTGGACTCTCTCATGGTCATTGTGTGCGGAGGCAACAACATCTCCCTGGCGCAGCTGCAGCGCCTCAAGGAACACCTGGGCCTTCAGAGCCACCAGGACCAAATCGGGCAGGAAGACTCGACCGAGAGCCAGGTGGCCGCCATGGCCACATGGAACATTGCTTCTCAAAGCAAGAGTGGCATGTTGAAGGCTTCGCTCCGAACTTGTTGGAAACCATGCACTTATTAAAAACTCCTAGGTGCCTCCATGGCCATAGTTGCCCTCCGCTGTGTGACACACAAATATGGGCTTGGGATAATATCCCTGGCTGGCTCAGGATTTAATTTCCATCACCAGATAAGGAGTGAAAAACTCCTAGCTTTGATTTTATTCCTCATCCCACTTTTCACTGGTATCATCTTGTGAGTCTTTGTTGTTCCTCTTCACAAGGAAACCATGCGTATTTTGCCTTTTTTAAAAAAAAAATCCACCTTTTTGGACATTTCTAGTGAATATAGGTTTTCACTCATTTCCCTGTTGATGAAAATATATTTGGCTTTTCCACTTGTATGCATTTTTAGCTACTATATTTGCTTTTTTTTAAAATGCAGTGGCTTAGTGGTTAAGACACTGAACTTGAAGACTGAAAGGTCGGAGTTCAAGATCCAAGTATTGCATCACCGAGTGAGCTCCAGTAGCTGCCCCAGCTCCTACCAACCTAGCAGTTTGAAAACAAGAAATTGCAAGTAGATAAATAGGGACCACTTTGGTGGGAAGGTAACAGCGTTCTGTGCACTCCGGTGTCTAGTCATGCCTGCCACATGACCATGGAAATGTCTGCAGAAGCAGACAGCGCTGGCTCTTCGGCTTAGAAACAGAGATGAGCACTGCACCCTAGAGTCGGAAACGACTGGCTTTCGAGCAAGGGAAACCTTTACCTTTAAATAGGTACTACTTTGGTGCGAAAGGTAACCGCATTCCTTGCACTCCAGTGTCTAGTCATGCCTGCCACGTGACCACAAGGGTGACCTTTACCTTTACTAAATGCATGGCCTTGTGTGCACTGTACTTCTTTGACTGCACTTCTAGACTCACAAAAGTACATATTTTCCTAAAAAAGGATGCTTGGTTTCACTACAAAGTCTTGGATGGTGCTCAAAGGACCATAAACCTCTCAAAACATGCATTTTCCTTGTGCTGGAAACCTTTCCATTAGCACATCGGCAACCCATGTGTACGAGACCATGATGGCTTAGTGGTTAAGATGTTGAGCTTGATGACCAGACGGTCGACATGTCAGCAGTTCGAGACCCAAGAACTCCCACCTCTGTCCCAGCTTCTGCCAACCTACAGTAGCAGTTAAAAAACAAGAAATTGCAAGTAGATAAACAGGTACCGATTCAGTGGGAAAGGTAACAGTGTTCCATGCCCTCCAGCATCTAGTCATGCCTGCCACATGTCCATGGAAATTATTATTTAGGAAAATTCTGTTGCCTTCTCCTTGGTGACAGAGGTAAAGGTTGGTGGCAGAAGTAAGGTAAAGGTTGCCCTTGCTCGAAAGCCAGTTGTGTCCGACTCTAGGGTTCAGTGCTCATCTGTTTATAGCCGAAGACCCAGCACTGTCTGCGTTTGCAGATGTTTCCGTGGGCATGTAGCAGGCATGCCTAGACACCGGAGTGCACAGAACGCTGTTTGCCTTTCCACCAAAGTGGTACCTATTTATCTACTTGCAATTTCTTGCTTTCAAACTGCAAAATTCGCAGGATATCTAAAGCAATGAGCTATTCAGCCAACAAGAATATTCTTAGGCAATGGCATTTCCAGAGGCTCTGAACTGACAACACCCATCGGAGGTAGAGGAGACTTAGATCCTGTGGACAAGTAGGAGCGCAAAATGTCTTCTATTCAGGTCGTTTGAGGAACGAGGATCTACTATGTATTCTTGTATTCTTTGGTTGACCTTTGCTCCTGGCTTTCTTCTCTTGCTTTGTCTTTGGCTCTGACTTCTGGCTTGCTTAGCAACCTTAAATAGCAAACTACAATCAGAGGGAAGTTCCCAAAAGAAAACAAGCTTCCCAGAGCCGGTAATAATTAAAACTAGCTGTTTGCCCGGCATTGCCTGGGTGTTTTTTCTGTGAAGGAATGACAGTGACCATAAATGGAGGGCTTAAGAGGGACCCTCTCACCCTCCCTGCACCCCCTTCCCTTCCACCCTACCTGCCCCGCGCACACGCACACACACTGTATATATTATGATCAATGATCAGATAAAAGATCAGAGGGTTGGGTTTAATGATTTCATGGGCCCATTCCAAATCAGCTATTCTATGGGTCTAGAGCAGGGGTGGGGGAAATTGAAATTGGTATTCATCAATTCCTTATCAGATCCTCTACCTTGAAAGGTAGCAAGATGGCCAAAGGCAGTGAGAGCTGACTTGGGCTTCTGGAAATTGAAGTTCAAGAACACCTGAAGGGCCATGGTTAGGCATTACAGGCCTAAGGGAAGAAGGACACACACAGAATCCACACCCAGCCCTAATCCTGGGCAGGAACGCCCAAAGCAAATGGCTAGCCACAACTTCCTCCCATCCATGGAGACAGCTAATACCAAGTACAGTAAACCCCCTGCTTATGAAAAAAGTCCATTCCATAGGCTTTTGCTTAAGTCTTTTTTATGTAACTCGAAGCAAACCCATAGGAAAAATCTTTATGTAACTCGAAGCATACCCATAGGAAATCGTGTAAATTGGGACATGATTTTAGCACAAAATCATTATGTAACTTGAATTTTATGTAACTCGAGGCATATGTAAGTCGGGGTTTGACTGTACATGGAATAAGACTTTACTTTGGAGAGTGAATTCTGGGTTCAGTAATAGGGAGAAAAGTTAGATAAGAGATTCTCAACCTGCGGTCCACAGGCTAGATGCGGCCTAAGGAACCATTTCATGTGGCTCCCATCACCTCCACCACATCAGGAAGTGCCATGTGGTGGAGGATGGGCAAAATGGCCATCCGGCCCCCAAAGCTGTCTGAGGGAGGGTGACCCGGCTCCCTGCTGGAAAAGGTTGAGAACTCCTCTGAGTTAGATAAAAAGCAAGTGTTTGTGTTTTTCCAAAACTTACCATCTGAGGCTGCAATGGTTGGGCCTTTTCACTCTTGAACGACGGCATCTAAGAGGTGACCTGATTGAAGTTTATAAAATCATGCACGGTGTGGACAAAGTAGATAAGGAAAAACTGTTTTCCCTATCACATAACACTAGAACTAGGGGACACTCCATGAAACCTTTGGGTACTAGTTCTCAAACAAATAAGAGAAAGTATTTTTTCACCCAGAGGATCACCGGTCTATGGAACTCCCTGCCAGAAGACGTGGTGACAGCTGTCAGTCTCAACAGCTTGAAGAAAGGATTAGACAAGTTCATGGAGGACAAGGGTATCCATGGCTATACTTATGGATACCTAAGGACAACTGCCGGGTTGGAGAGATAGTCAGGATATCTCTCAATTATTGCCATTTCCATGGAATCCTAAGCAGGTGAAGGCATCTGCTTGGGAATAATACCCTGAAGCAAATGGTGAGCCACTGTGTGAGACAGAATGCTGGACTGGATCATGGGCTCCTGTGGCCTCTTCCAGCAAGGCTGTTCTCATGTTCTTATGAAGATGGTTTAAAGATTGAGAGCAAATTAGGAAGCAAATTGTCCCCCAAATTAGGCTAGATAGGATGTACAGAAACACTCCAGACAACAGAAGGTAGCACAGATATTTATAATGACAATCACCGTCATCAAATGTTCAGCAACTTTGGATCACACCAGACAGACAGCAATTCTTTCATATGACAAAGCACTGGAACCAAGTACTGTACCCTGATCTACAGAGGTAGACTGTATTTCGTGAAGACACTATCTGGGTTTTGGCTCAAAACAAAAAGGGGAAGAGAGAAAGAGAGGTTCCCAGGAAACTCCTTAGCATTGATGATGCCATTTTTCATGTGTATGTTAAAAAAAATTGAACCTGCACTAGCTTAAACACACAAATCTGGGTCTTGCACTCAGCCTTGAACACGCAATGTTCTCATGTACCCACATAGCGCCAACAGAGGTCAACAAGGACTTTAAAGAGGTTTGGCACATGAAGCATGAAGGGATGTCCAGCAGTCTCCGTCTCCACAACACATGGCAGCCGCTTCAATGCATGCTCTTTGATGGACAGTTGAAGTCCAAGAACAATATACTTAAATGATAAAAGGCAGGGGTGGTGGGCTGCAAATGGATTCCCCCAGGGCATTTCTGCAGCTCACAAAATCTCTCTGAAGCCTCTATAGCAGTGATGGGGAACCTTGGCACTCCATGTGTTCTTGGAATTCAATTCCCAGAAGCCCAGTCACTGAGAATTTACACAAATTGGTTTACTGGGTTCTTGGACTTCTATTCCCAGTGGCATTTTTTCTGCTTCAGGAAAAAAATGTATACGAGTTGCAGCCGATGACAACAACACCTTAACGTAAATGACTTAGAGTTCTGGTTTTGAAAAAATCAGCAGAAGGTAGATTTAAGACAAGACATGAAGCATTCCTTCCGATATTCAAAAGGGAGACAGGATCTATTCCCCCATATTTTACATAACTTCTTATTAGATTACGGGGGTGTTGGAGCAAAGGCTATATTTGGTGGAAGACAGGTAAGTTTTTAGATTTCATGGAAGGAACCCCTTTACTTATTCCAGGAGTGGCCAACCTTTTTACACCATGGGCCTGACCACGCTCCCAGACACCTGAGCCGGCCCAACCACGCCCCCCAGGAAGCAGACAAATTTAAGGTTGTCATAAATGTGCCCACTTCCATGTTTACAACAGCCGTGGGTGCGTTTATGCATGTGCAGGTGCATTTTACAGTTGACGTAAATGCATCTGCTTCCACTTCTGGGTGTGGTGGCAAAGGGCCAGATGGAATGGCGCCACAGGCCAGGTCCAGCCCACAGGCTGGGAACCCCTGACTTATTCACTCAATCCTTGACCCTCCAGAAATCTGATTCAGTTTCTGGAGTGTATTCTGAAATTTCAGTGCCCCCCCCCCTTTACATATATTTAAGGTATATCTTTGTGGCCACAAACACAAAGCCACCATAGACTAGAAACTTAAAATAAGAAAGCTCAGAAAGCTAAGCTTCTCAGGAAGCCAAACCCTGTGTAACTTTGCGCCTCTGTGAAAATGCAGCAAATGAGTAATCTCAATTATATCTCTTCATTATCCAATTATATCTCTTCATTATCCACTCCTCCTTATTTCAAGATTATTTTAAAAGCCTTCATTCATCCTTTAAAAGACCTGCTAAGGGGGAGGTCTACGGCCAAGAAACCTGCCACAGCTGGGAAGGGCACCCGACACAGAAAAGCCAACAGGAAGAGGAGGAGACCTCAACCCCACTGAACCTGGATGGGAGAGAACTTCCAAAGATCAGGATGGCCCATGTGCAAGAGATTGTGGAAGGGTGAGGAACTCCATTGGAAAGCTGGCAGATCATCCCAGGTTGGACCGCTGGTGGCTACAAAACTGTAGTTCTTGGCCATCTCAAAGGAAGTCACCTGGAGGAAGAAAGGACAGAAGCCCTGAAAGCAAGCCCAGTACTCCTCCAGAGTTTGCAAAACCTCCTCCTTCGCTCCAGTTTCCCAACATGGGGGCCCAGGCCCCACAGGGGAAACTTCAATTCCCAGAAGTCTAAGTCAGTACATTGGCTCATCAGTGCTTTGGGAAATTGACTTAGGCTTCTGGGAATTGAAGTCCAAAAAACCAAAGGTTGGGAAACGCTGCTCTTGGTAACGGTTGCCCCTGCTCGAAAGCCAGTTGTATCCAACTCTAGGGTTCAGTGCTCATCTCCGTTTGCAGCCAAAAAGCCAGTACTGTCTGAGTGTACAGATGTTTCCATGGTCATGTGGCAGGCATGGCTAGACACCAGAGTGCACGGAACACTGTTTACCTTCCCACCAAAGTGGTCCCTATTTATCTATTTGCAATTTTTTGCTTTCAAACTGCTAGGTTGGCAGCAGCTGGGGCAGAGACGGGAGCTCATTTGTTGTGCAGTACTCGGGTCTCGAACTGCTGACCTGCCAACCCTTCCAGTCCTCAGGTTCAGCATCTTAACCACTAAGCCAACACAGTCCCTGGGCACATTTGCTCCACAACTGCCAAAACCCTCCAAACCAGCCTGTTGACTATCGTGACGGGGGAATTCCTGGAGGGGAATCCACAAATATGTTTCAAAATACTACAGTGGACCCTTGATTAACAAGCGTTCGAATAGCATCATTTTCGATTAATGACGCTACGACGCTCCCAATGTGATTATTCGAATAACGACAAAAACGTTGTTATTTGAATAACGACGGTATTTTTACCATCGTTATTCGAATAACGACTTTTTGTAGTTATTCGAATAATGGCGTTATTTGAATAGCGACGCTACTTGGGGAACCAAGTAAAGTCGTTATTCGAGGGTCCACTGTACAAATAACCTAAGAAGAGATAAATCCTCCAGAGGTCATTCAGCAGAGAGAGAGGAAAAAAAGCTTGTCAAGCTTGTCTGCCATGCCTCTGGGTGCAGAATGTCTTCCTTTCGCTCACAGCTAGAGCTGTGAAGGCCCGGAAAAAAATGGAAAAATTCAGGGGGGGGGACGTTTTTTTTCTGAGTTTCTTTTTTCTGAAGCCTTTTTTTGTTTTTGTTTTTTCAAAAAAACTGGAAAAATTGAAAAAAATAAAAAATATATTATGGAATGTTTTATTTTAACATGACGAATAAAATATTTTAAGGTAAGGCCAGGTTCTAATGTTTGATAAATCATTTCTAAAAAAAAATGTATATCAGATTATTTTCAATTTTTCCAAAAAAAATCTGTTTTTTTCCAGGGGGAAACGGGTTTTTTCCCCGAGCTTCAAAATTTCCGGAAATTTTACATCTCTACTCACAGCTCCTCACCTTCATATCAGTACCCCCATGTGCCCTCTGCCGCAGGGCCCCGAAGGGGTAGGTGCCGTTGGCAGGGTTGAGGTCTGAGCGGGCAGAAATCGCATTCTCCCCATTCTGCTTTGGGTCACACTTTTGGCAGCGGGACAGGGGGTCCGTAGGGAAGTTGTTGAACCTACAAGAGACAACATGGAGGAGGAGGAGGTGAATGGAACAGTGCGGAGCCTAGTAAAAGTCAAGGTCTCCCTTGTTCAAAAGCCAGTTGTATCTGACTCTAGGGTTCAGTGCTCATCTCCGTTTAGTCAAAGAGCCAGCGCTGTCTGCGTCTGAAAACGTTTCCATGGTCATGTGGCAGGCATGACTAGAGACCAGAGCACATGGGGCGCTGCTACCTTTCCCACCAAAGCGGCACCTATTTATCTACTTGTTTTTCTCTATTACTTTGCACTGTTTCTTAAGAAGACCTCCTTAGCTCTCCTTGCTTTTCTCTGGGATTCTGCATTCAGTTGAGTAAATCTTTCTTTTTCACCTTTGTTTTTATTTCTTACTAGCTTAGTGCCCGGCTTCGCCCAGGTGTCGTTGGGGGGGCACCCCCTTACCTCCCGGGGTGGTGGCGGTGGCTGTGGGTTCAGGCCTCCGTGGTGGCTGCGGCAGCGCCGGGGTGGCCGGGCTGGTCGGGCTGGTCTTGGACCTGTTCTGGCTCCGCTGTGGCTTTTCCTGGCGCCTCCGTGCATGGCTGCACCACCTTGTCCATGTCATTCCCTGCCGGCGTCCTTCTTGCTGGAGAGCGTCTACTCAGGCACTGTTGCCAGTGTGGCCGTGGTGGCCCGGGCCGTGGGGGCCTCTTCACCCCGGGTGCCAGAGCTGACAGGCGGAAGCGATGCTGTGCCCGGCTTCGCCTGAGTGTCGTTGGGGGGGCACCCCCTCACCTCCCGGGGTGGCAGCAGCTGTGGGCCCGGGCCTCCATGGTTGCGACTCCAGCACCAGGGTTGCCAGTCTGATCTTGGACCCGCAATGGCTTTTCCCGGCGCCTCCATGGATGGTCACGCTGCCTTACCCGCGTCATTCCCTGCCGGCATCCTTCTCGTCGGGGCATCTGCGTCCCAGGCGCCGGAGCCAATGGCAATTTTATTTACTTATTTATTTATTTATAGTAGCATTTCTATACCGCTTTTTTCGCTTGAAAGCAACTCAAAGCGGTTTACAGAGTCAACAAAAATAACAAGAGCATATCAATAAATAGCCGGACATCATACAGAAACACAATACAAAATTAAATACAATTCAGCATAGCACAAAAATTCCAATACAGTCCAACATCGTAATATCAATAATATCAATTACAGTGTAGCCCAGGTACTCCGACTTCACCGTGCCAATGCCAGACCGAGGAAGGAGCTCAAAAAGAGGTGGTGGCGGCAGGAGTTCATATACCCGCAGCATTACAAGCCTAGGAATTTGGTCTGGCCACAGCACCCATGTGAGGTCCAGGCCTGGGCGTTGGAGTTCCCCATGGCCACTTGCTGCGCGTGCACTGGCCATTTGTGTGCTGGCTGCGCGGACGTTGCCCCGCCCATTATGAACGTGGGCCGGCCTCGCCAATTGGTTGCTGTCTGCCGCAGTGGGCGCTGGGAGGCGCAGTCTTTGCATTTTTCCCAATTTGTGGGGCGCAGGGCCCCCCACGGTGGTCCAGACCCTGACATTTATGCTGCTGTACCCCCAAGGTAGGTGCATGCCAAATTTCAGGTGGTTTGGTCCAGGGGTGTGGGAGCCCATAGATGACACACAAACAAACACCTCTGTTTTATATAGATAGAAGATAGATAGATAGATGAGGAGGAGCAATTTTACTCATCACCATTCCTGACCTCCTTTGCTCAAGACAACTCAGTGCCCAGAGAGTCCTAAATGTACATGGCCACAATCTGCCATTTAGGCAAGACACTCCCACCCTTCAAATGAGCCTTACCTCATCAGTCGGATCATAGAGTCCAGGTCCCGGATGAGAGTCTGGTTTCGCTGAAATATCTGAGCCCGCGGAGTATTTTCATAAGAGAACCAGTCTCCATACCTCTCCACCAGCTGAGGGAGACCACTGGCGTTGAAGATTTCTTTGAAGTACCTGGGCACAGAGAAACAGCCATTCAAGAAACGGTGCGGACGACGTAATGCTGGGCCACCCTAGCTTGGTGGCAACATCCTGGCTTGGCTATATTACAGGGTTCCTCAAACTTAGCTTTCCAGATGTCCGTGGACTTCAATTCCCAGAAGCCTAAGTCAGCACACCTGATGAATTGAAGTCTAAGAACATCTGGAGTGCCAAATTTGAGGAACACTAGGCTAGAAAACAGTGTTGTCCCCTGGTGGTACTATTATCCCATTCCTCAATCAGCATTACCATCATCATTCTAGAAATACAGATGGTTCTGTGGCTCCAAGGCAGCTACAAAAAAAATACTCCAGGTCTACATACAGCCCAAGACCAAAGCCATTTCCACCACCCCACATCCCAGGTATTGTTCCAACCAGAAATGCTACCCATTTCTGTATGGAATAAAATGTAGGGGGGGGGGATTATCCCAGGCTATTATGTTCTTATGTTCTTATGTATGGTTTGTGTTCCATAGATGTAAACATCCTGGACCACATACGTACACCCAATGGTGAGCACGCTCGTGCTGGAGGGGACAAACTGGTGCTTCGGAGGAGGGCTCAGAGAGCCGCCACCTTATTTCACTCCCACCCCCATGAACAAAATAAACATAAGAACATTAGAACAGCCTTGCTGGAACAGGCCACAGAAGCCCATCCAGTCCAGCATTCTGTCTCACACAGTGGCTCACCATTTCCTTCAGGGTATTCCCAAGGAGATGCCTTCACCTGCTTAGGATTCCCTGGAAATGGCATTGAGAGATATCCTGCCTATCTCTCCAACCCGGAGGTTGTCCTTAGGTATCCATAATTATAGCCATTGATACCCTTGTCCTCCATGAACTTGTCTAATCCTTTCTTAAAGCTGTCAAGACTAACAGCTGTCACCACTTCTTCTGGCAGGGAGTTCCATAGACCAGTAATCCTCTGGGAGAAAAAGTACTTTCTCTTATTTGTTTGAGAACTAGTACCCAAAAGTTTCATGGAGTGTCCCCTAGTTCTAGTGTTATGCGATAGGGAATACAGTTCTTCCTTATCTACTTTGTCCACACCCTGCATGATTTTATAAACTTCAATCAGGTCACCCCTTAGACGCCGTCGTTCAAGAGTGAAAAAGCCCAACCGTTGCAGCCTCAGATGGTAAGGAAGGTATTCCAGTCCCCTAATCATTCTGGTTGCCCTCCTCTGCACTTTCTCCAACTCCATAATATCCTTCTGGAGGTATGGAGACCAGAACTATACAAAGTATTCCAGATGGGGCCTCACCATAGATTTATAAAGAGGCAAAATGACACTTGCTGACTTATTTTCTATACCCTTCCTAATGATCCCTAGCATTGAGTTTGCTTTTTTCACTGCTGAGGCACACTGGGTTGACACTTTCATTGAGCTGTCCACCAGGACACCAAGGTCCCTTTCCTGGTTTGTGGCAGAGAGTTCAGAACACATCAGTTTATAAATGTAATTGGGGTTCTTTGCCCCAACATGCATCACTCTGCACTTACTAGTGTTGAAGCTCATTTGCCACTGTTCTGCCCACTCCCCCAGTGTCAAGAGATCCCTCTGGAGCTCCTCACAATCTCTCACAGTTTTCACTACCCTGTATAATTTAGTGTTGTCAGCAAATTTGGCTACCTTGCTTTTTACTCCTACCTCTAGATCATTTATGAAGAGGTTGAAAAGCAGGGGTCCCAGTACTGAACCTTGGGGGACCCCACTCTTTACTTCCCTCCACTTGGAGAAGTGTCCATTTAGTGCTACCCTCTGTTTCCTGTCTCTTAGCCAGTTGCTGATCCAGGACAAGACCTGTCCCTTTATTCCATGACTGGTAAGTTTATTCAAGAGCCTTTGGTGTGGGACCTTGTCAAAAGCCTTCTGAAAGTCCAGATAAACAATGTCAACTGGATCCCCCTTATCCACATGCTTGTTGACACTCTCAAAAAATTCCAACAGATTAGTGAGGCATGAATTGCCCTTGTAAAAGCCATGTTGGCTCTCCTTTAGCAGTGCCTTCTCTTCTATGTCCCTATTAATCCTATCTTTTAGGATGGTTTCCATCACTTTACCTGGGACACATGTCAAACTGACAGGTCAGTAATTTCCTAGATCACCCCTGGATCCTTTTTTGAAAATTGGTGTTACATTCGCTACCTTCCAGTCATCAGGCACAAAGCTTGATTTGAGGGAAAGATTATATATTTTGGCTAGGAGATCAGCAATTTCATCTTTAAGTTCCCTGAGAACTCGTGGATGGATGCCATCTGGTCCTGGTGATTTGTTAGTGTTTAGTTTAACAAGACATGCAAGGACCTCCTCCCTGGTTATTTCTATCTGGCTTAATTCTTCGGTTTCCCTCCCTATGAAGATAGGCTCTGTTTTGGGCATGTGGTCTCTGTCTTCTTCAGTGAATACTGAAGCAAAGAATTCATTGAGTCTCTCTGCAATCTCTGTTTCCTCTTTAATAACCCCTTGCTTTCCATTGTCATCTCTTTATCATGTGCTGAACAACAGTTCACCCAATCTATGTGAGGGTAATTGAAGTCCCCCATTATAACCAGGCTTCCCTTCTTGGATGCCTCCTTTACAACATTCTCCAACTGCCAGTCACCCTTAAGAGTTTGGGTCGGAGGCCGATAGTATATGCCTACTGTTAGACCATCCTTGTGGCCTGGTATTCTTACCCACAGAGCTTCTAATGGTGACTCCAAATCACCTAGATATTCCAGTTCATATGATTTTATCACTTCTTTGACATACAAGGCTACACCACCTCCCGTTTGCCCCTTCCTATCCTTCCTGTACAGTTTGTAGCCTGGGATAACTGTATCCCATTGGTTATCATCCATCCACCAGGTTTCAGTGATACCAATAATATCAATATTCTTATCTATTGCTAAGTATTCCAGCTCCCCTATTTTGTTCCGGAGGCTTCTGGCATTTGTATACAAGCATTTATATATGCTTTCCTGATACAGTCTTTTGAGTCCAGTTGCATTGTTAGACTGCCTCTTGCATCCTTCTGCTAGAGTGCTGGTGACTAGCTCCTTGCTCTGCTCAGTAATTTTTGCATCCTCCTCACTACCCAAGTACACACTTTCCCGAACCGGATGCTGCCCAGCTCCTGTCGGCTTTCCCCCAGTTATCAGTTTAAAAGCTGCTCTGCAGCCTTTTTGATGTTGAGTGCCAGCAATCTCGTCCCATCATGGTTCAAATGCAACCCATCCCTCCTGAACAGATTTGGCTTGTCCCAAAATGTTCTCCAGTTCCTGACAAATCTGAAACCCTCCTCTCGACACCACCGCCTCATCCACGCATTGAGGCTTCTGAGCTCTGCCTGCCTGGTAGGTCCTGCGCGAGGGACAGGCAGCACTTCTGAAAATGCTACCTTGGAAGTCCGGGACTTCAATCTTCTTCCTAACAACCTGAATTTGGCTTCCAGGACAGACCGCTTGGCCTTCCCAACATCATTGGTACCAACGTGTACCATGACAACTGGCTCGTTCCCAGTTCTCTCTAACAATCTATCTAGATTTCTTGTGATGTCTGCAACTTTTGCACCTGGCAGGCAAGTCACCATACGGTTATCATGTGCATCACAAATCCATTTCTCTGTATTTCTAATTATTGAATCGCCTAGTACAAGGAGCCTCTCTCCTGCAATCTGTTCATCTACATGCACCTCATCAACCATATTAAGGGAGAGAAACTCAGTTTGTTCCTGTTGTTTATCTTCCTGGATCTCATCAAGTGTGATGAAGGAGAGATCATCAGGTGGAACCAGTTGTTCCTCTGTGTGTTCCTCAACAGGTGTGATGAGGGAAAGAGCCTCAAATTTATTCTGTAATTTCAGACTCTCAGAGTGATCCCCTACTTTTCTCCTCCTTTGAGTCACATTCCTCCAACCATCTCCCTCCTGAGTTAGTGAAGGGCCTTCTCCCTCAGAACTGTGCCCTGTCTCTTCTTTGTCCAGCATAGTCTGCTCCGCTCTGTCCAAGAACAGCTCAAGCTCCTTAATTTGTTGATGGTTAGATATGCGGGCCTCTAGCTGCTGGTAGTGCAACCAGCTTGCACTTGCTGCAAGTGTAGTTCTCCATATGTTTTGGCAAGAACACAAACATGGCACAAGTATTGCAGGTAACTACAGCTGTTCCCTCAGAATCCATTTTAACAAGTGCAGTATTCTGGGCCATGCAGGGACTGTGGTTGAGACACATGGCAGGGGTCGGTAGGTGGTTGGGTGGAAAGATGCATGGATGGTGCCCACAGAACAATCTTTCTATGTCTTTCCATAGGCTTCATGCTTCCCCTCCCTTTATTAAGAACAAGCTTAATTTGCTTTCCCCCACAGGTAGATAACCCACCCATTTTTGTCAAGTATACTTCTGTCCCGGTTTTGTGGGAAAGAATTATGGCATCTCTACTTGAGTGGAACTAGGCCTAGTTAGGAGAAACCTAGAAACACCCAGGTTTGAACCTGGCATCTTCAGGACACGAAGCCGATGCTCAGCCACTGAGCTAAATGTATTCCCCAACAACATGCAAAGGCAACAGGGACGGCAAGAGCCAAGGGCATACTTACGGCACATTGTAGCTCGCCCAATAGCCTTCCTCATACAACAATTTGGTCTTGTCTTCTGCAATGATCATCCCCCTGGAGAAACAGAAAGAAAAACAAGTAAGCCCATTATGGATAAAGGCCACTTTAAAACTAGATATTCGGGACAGAGGACAGGTTGGGAAAAATACTTTTGGAACTGTTGTTGGTATGATCTGTCAAGTCAATTCTGGCCTATAAGGTTTCCATGGTAGGTCACAGCATTAAAGAGTGGTTTTTATCAGTTCCATACCCCTAGTGAGTACCCACGGCTGAGCAGGGATTTGAACCCAGCTCTCCTGAGATCTAGCTGGTCACTCTAACCATGACAGTATATTTGTTAGTTTTGAACTATCATTCCAAAAACCCTCCAGTCAAGATGACTGCTTCCTGAACTGGCAATGCAAGCCCTGGACTTGCGAGTACCCAAATTAGAACAATTAGCACAATTAGAACACCTTCTTGGAGGCTTGCCTTGCCCGGGACAAAAAGTAACTTCTCCAAACTGTAGATCTGATGAGATGGAAGAAAATAAAGATGGAAGACCATGGCTCTTTCATCTGCAGACATTTCTGTGGCCATGTGACAGGCATGACTAGATGCTGGAGCACACAGAACGCTGTTACCTTTCATGCCAAAGTGGTACCTATTTATTTATTTACTTGCAATTTCTTGTTTTCAAACTGCAAGGTTGCCAGGTCCCCATCTGCAGTGATCTTGGATCCTAAGAAAGTAAAATCTGTCACTGCTTCTACTTCTTCCCCATCTATTTTCCAGGGACAGAAAACAGGAACTCACTTTGTCATGCAGCACTCGGGTCTTGAACTGCTAACTTTCCAGTTGTGAAGCTCAGCATCTTAACCACTAAGCCACAGTGGCCCTATCTAAAACCACTACAGCATGCTTTAAAGTGAGGTTTCCATCTCAGAAATTTGGTCCATAATAAAACGGAACACTTTCAGTATTTGGAACTATGTTGTTTGTGCGTCAGAGATTACTCTGAGTTGGAAGGATTTTTGCAGGGAATGCCTGAGTGAGGCGCCTTTCATGTCCCCTATCTTGCAGCTCTCTGGGAATTGAACCCCATCCTTTTGGTCTCCAAGCACAGTGCTTTTACCCACTGGGCCACCAGGGAACTACTGGGACCATGTCATAAATTATCACTGAAAACATGGAAGTGTTTTTAAAAGACTGCGAATCTGGGAATTCAGAACAAGAAAGCAACCTGTCATTTTCGTATTAAGAAAAAGAATTTGTTGCACTTACGGGATCTGCTCCAGCACAATTAGAACACCTTCTTGGAGGCTTGCCTTGCCCGGGACAAAAGCGTTATAATCCACAATCATCCACTGGTTGTTGTAACTGTGCAAGAAAAGAAAAGCAAAATGGTAACACATAAGATCGTCCCGGAGGCAGAATGAATTGGAAATATCAACTCAGCAATCGGCAACCCTCAGCTGAAATGTGTGACCATGAGAGACAGCGTTTTCTCCAACCTGGATCTCCCATATCACAGCCTATCACCCTGTCCCATCCAGCGAGCTGCATAAAAAATAATTTTTCCTATGGGTTTGCTTCGAGTTACATAAAAAACCGATTTAAACAAAAGCCTACGTAATGGACTTTTTTTTGTAAGTAGGGGTTTTACTGTATATGTTCACCTAGGCTTTAACCTCCTAACAATCCTGTCAGGTTGGCTAAACTCCAACTAGACAAGGGAAGGAGAGAAAACACCCCAAAAGAGAAAATGTACTGCAAAATATATATTTTTAATAGGTGAGGACACGAGTAAAAAGACACTCAGAAAGCGGACAACAGAGGAATACAATATAATATAAGTAGGCAACCACCACGAGGAAACCCACGCAACCAGAAGAGACTAAAACAATGGTATGTCCGAAAAAGCTAGTGTATCAGCAAGATGGAGCCTGATAATAAGGTAAGAATGTGGGTTTCCTCGTGGTGGTTGCCTACTTATATTATATTGTATTCCTCTGCTGTCCGCTTTCTGAGTGTCTTTTTAGTCGTGTCCTCACCTATTAAAAATATATATTTTGCAGTACATTTTCTCTTTTGGGGTGTTTTCTCTCCTTCCCTTGTCTTCTTGACACCCCTGCCGTCCCCCTTCCCCTCTAAACTCCAACTAGGGCTGAGTCGAGGTCAGTTTGCAAGCCCTGTGGTTGAGAAGGGGATGCAAAGAAGAACCTACCCCCCTGGGTTTCCCAATCTTTGTTTCTTTGACTTCAATTCCCAGAAGTCAATTCCCCAAAGCAATGACCAGCCAAATGTACTGACTGAGGCTTCTGGGAATTGAAGTACACCAGTGTCCCATGGAACATCATTTGTGTTTGAGTCCAGCCCTCTAGCCGGGACTGACCCACAACCTCCACTTACGTGCCACTGTTGAGGGTCTGGAAGATGGCCGCCCACTCTGCCCCACTCTTGGCGAGCCGATTGGCCACGATGTTCCTCAGCCATTCCAGGACGCTGCCTTTGGGTTGGATGTAGCCCCATCGACTGCTGTTGCTGTTCCCAATCGTGGTTTCTAGAGCCACCTGGAACCAGGTTTAATTAAGGATTATGCTCATCAGGTTCAGCAGCCAATTAAATAGTGAAGTGTAGTAAACCTGGCACATTGCAGTGACATCATCCCGGGTGCGCCAGGGGGCTCTCCTAGCGCTGCGGAGGAGGCTCTGAAAATTTCCCCAACACGATGATCAGCTTTGGCAAAGGCTGGGATGGAACCGAGCCAGAGGCTGCTTGGAGCAGCAGGGGACAAAACGCGATCACCACCGCTACTGTCATCAGGCGGTGGGGGCGGGTGTAGGGGCGGTCCACGGTGAGCCAGGGTACTCGCCGTGGGCCACATGAATGATATGCACAGGCCTAATTGGGCCCACGGGTTGTAGTTTGGGCACCCCTGTCTTAAAGCCTTCTAATTTAGGCCTTTCTCTCACGTTCAGGTACATGCAAGATGCCTGAAAAATAGGAACAACATTCATAATGGAGAATGGTCTTGCTAAACTAGAAGATCCAAAAATACCATCCCCAACTAGAATTTCAATTGGGTCCTTCTGCTCTACCACTAAGCTAGACAATCTAGCCATTTTGAATACTTTCTCTAAGACAGGCGTTCACAACACCCAGCCCATGGGCCTAATTGGGCCTGTGCATATCATTAATCTGGCCCTCAGTGAGAACCTGGGCACCTCCTAGTGCGGAACCAGGAAGTTGATTAGAAGAGCCAAAAGTGGAGAAGCATCGGACAATTATCCAATTGGAGCAACCATGCTCCGAAAAGCCTCCTACCGCCATGGGCAGCAGCAGAGGCGGTGCAAGAAGCTGGAAAGATGGTGTGATGGGCGCCGCTGGTGGCGCCAATGATGACAAAAACTTAAGTCCAGGGAGCAACTATGCCTCTCCCCCCACACACACACACCTGTGTGAGGGGGCATGTCTAGGCCACAATGCGATAACGTTGCAAACCCCTGCTCTATGGGGTCAATGGGGAAGATGCTCCCACCTAACCCAGGGCCAATGGGAACAAGAGAAAGAGACTGGTGTTGCTCACCAAGCCACTGCTCAAAATGTAGAAGTCATCACCAGAGAAGATAGTGCCAGGATACGAAGAGAAAGCCTGGGAGTAGCCAGGAATCAAGGTATCACCTGTGGAACACAATCACAAGCAGCTGTCTGCAACAACACGCATCTGGCAAGAGACACTCACCCCACCTCTCATCCCATTGGGAGTATAGCTGGAGTATAGTCCCCTTTCTCCAGATCTTCTTAAATTTAGAACTTGGCCCTCTGGAGAGAAAATTTCCCATCCTTGCTTTGGCAAGTAGCCTTTCCCCCCTGAGCCTATCAATAATGCTCAAATCACAACAAAATGATGATGACACGCTCTATTGCTATGAATCATGGCAACATTCAACCCGCCCCATTGCTTCCACTTGCTACTCACTGTGAGCCGAAGTCCGGAAGGGCAAAGTGTACCTCTTCAGAATGCGCAGCATGCTCTCATAGCCATTCCATGTGTCGTGGGAGACCAGGAGGTCTCGGTTTCCAGGCAAGAGTTTGATGAAGGCTGAGCATGACCCTGAGCCTAAGACTTGCTGGCTCTCAGATTTATTGAAGGCTGATTCCAGATCTTCCAAGTCACCTCCCAGCTGGAACAAACTAGTAGGGGCAAAATAAGGGGAGGCTGTAGGAGAGATACCCACTTCCTTCCCCACTGGTAAAACGAGGCCACTGTTAGGGAAACTGGGATAAATGGGTCATTTGAACTGACAGGCCCCTGGATTTGAGATGCTCTAATCGGACTCGACTGTGCAACTGAACCACACTGCCAGCGACTCAACACCAATCGTCAGGCGGCAGTTAACAAACCTGACACCCCTGAGGACCAGTAACCTTGGGTGCCGAAGTCCACAGGAAAGGGTAATGGTCCACAAGTGGGTTAAATCCCACTTAAATCCATCTTGATGGAAGGCAGTAGCTTCGTCCATCCTGTCCTGGGGCTGAGGATGACTTTGTGTGCCAAAAGGGCTCCAAACCAGAAAGTGACTCGTGCAGCTGGATCAGTGGTACGGGGTTCATGCTGTGATGTGGAAGGTAGACGCAGGGCCACTGCATTATATCGTTCCCAAGACAATCTTCATGGCTGAACACCATGAGAATCGCCACTATTTGGAATCAGATACGACACAAGAAGAAACAGAATTTGGGAAGTTAATTTTTTTTGGAACTACAACTGCCTGAATCTCCAAAGCAGATCAGTCAACAACCATGTTTGTTGAAGGATTCTAGAAAAGTATTTTCCAAGCTGCAACTACATGTAACCCTTCTCTCATTCTGCTCTTGTGGGTTTGGACTTAAAAGGCCCCTTCAAGCTCAGGGATTCTCTGATTCTCTGTACTGATGTCGGTTCAACCTTTCTCTTTGTCCACCTTCCTATCTTATCAGGCAATAGGACTTTGCACCCTCTTTTTCAGCTATGTAAAAAGGTCAGGGACCCTGCATAGATGTCTACAAGCCTAATTGAGGAATTAATCTCCCAGGGTGACTGAAGATGTAACTTCAAGCTACATCTACATTTTAGTCAACTAAAGTCATAAGAACAGCCTTGCTGGAACAGGCCACAGGAGCCCATCCAGTCCAGCATTCTGTCTCACACAGTGGCTCACCATTTCCTTCAGGGTATTCCCAAGGAGATGCCTTCACCTGCTTAGGATTCCCTGGAAATGGCATTGAGAGATATCCTGCCTATCTCTCCAACCCCGAGGTTGTCCTTAAGTATCCATAATTATAGCCATTGATACCCTTGTCCTCCATGAACTTGTCTAATCCTTTCTTAAAGCTGTCAAGACTGACAGCTGTCACCACTTCTTCTGGCAGGGAGTTCCATAGACCAGTAATCCTCTGGGTGAAAAAAGTACTTCCTCTTATTTGTTTGAGAACTAGCACCCAAAAGTTTCATGGAGTGTCCCCTAGTTCTAGTGTTATGCAATAGGGAAAACAGTTTTTCCTTATCTACTTTGTCCACACCCTGCATGATTTTATAAACTTCAATCAGGTCACCTCTTAGACGTCGTCGTTCAAGAGTGAAGAGGCCCAACCGTTGCAGCCTCAGATGGTAAGGAAGGTGTTCCAGTCCCCTAATCATTCTGGTTGCCCTCCTCTGCACTTTTCCAGCTCCATAATATCCTTCTGGAGGTATGGCGACCAGAACTGTACACAGTATTCCAGATGGGGCCTCACCATAGATTTATAAAGAGGCAAAATGACACTTGCTGACTTATTTTCTATACCCTTCCTAATGATCCCTAGCATGGAGTTTGCTTTTTTCACTGCTGAGGCACACTGGGTTGACACCTTCATTGAGCTGTCCACCAGGACAACTGAAGAAAACAAAGCAAACCTGAAATGCACATCTTTCATGTTCCATTAACATGCACACCATTGTTTCACGTGTCTGCATATCACAGACTTTGAATTATGCTGTGGACCTGGACAGAAGCACAGGAGCCAGAAACCCTTTTCTCACTGTGTAGCATAAAGTGACACTGCCGTAAATGTGCCACATATGATACCCAAGCAAGGAAAATTGAGCAATCTGGTTGTGCAATGGGCTGCACCATTACCAAAGCAAATGACCGCAAACAGCACATCTGCTTTAGCGTGATTAGCATTTCCACTTGCATTAACACCAAGTTACACAAGCAGGGATGTTCAAATGAATTTTTACATAACCTCCTTTGTTATCAGGGATGCATATTTACTACCGCACTTGTGCTCACAAAGAAACAGGGCACCATTTGGGGGTATCTGGCTCTGGTTAGATGGGACTATGGTAGCTTAGTGGTTAAGACGCTGAACTGGATAGTCAGCAGGTCACCAGTTCAAGACCTGAGCACTGCATGATGGAGTGAGCTCCATTCTGTCCCAGGTCCTGCCAATTTATTGAAAGCAATAAATTGTGAGAAGATAAATAGGTACTGCTTCAGTGGGAAAGATAGCGGTGTTCCATGCACTCCGGCATCTAGTCCTGCCTGCCACGACCCCGAAAACATCTTCAGGTGCAGACAGTGCTGGCTCTCTGGTTATAAATGGAGATGAAAACCATACCCAAGAGTTGGACACAACTAGCTTTCAAGCAAGAGACACCTTGATCTTGACCGGGCTCTGGTTATGTGGGCTTTGCCAATGCTTGTCAACAAACTAATCCTTGGGTATGAGATAATAATAATTTCATGTCAGAAATTATTCTGGGTTGAAAGGATTTTTTCTGGAGAAATTCCGCCCAGGGAATGCCCGAATGAGGCTCCTTTCATGTCCCCCAAGATCTTTTTTCCCACCCAAGTGGTCTCTATTTATCTACTCGCAATTTCTTGCTTTCGATCTGCTAGGTTGGCAGGAGCTGGGACAGAGACGGGCTCTCATTTCATCATGTAGTACTCGGGCCTTGACTTGCCAACCTTCCAGCTAACAAGGCGAGCTTCTTAACCACTGATCCACCGCAGTTTGGAACACTTAATGTCTTAGGATGGCCCTGAGAATTGACCTCTTCCCCCAATTAGACTGGACCCTATGGTCCGATTTCATTTCTCCCTGATCTGGCTGTTTATGTAGTCTCAGATTCCTGGAATTCCCATATCAAGGAAGCATAAGTTTCTTTTTGGCCTTGGCCTCTGCATCCTCAGAGAGATAAGCGATGAAATGACTGTAAAGCTCCGGCCTCATTTCCCACCCTGCCTTTTCCTCACACATGAACCAAGAAGAAAACTCACAGAAACCCAAAAGGGGCAATGGCAAATTTGCCCGTTGGGAAGGAGACTCGTCCATTGTAGCCATCTTCAAGTCCTTTCAGCTGCAGCAGGGCAAGGCGGACCTGGAAGGTGGATGGACACTCATTGAGCCAAAGGTTAAGAGTATGTGAGGCATAACTTGTTAATAATTTGTTATACAGTAAAACCCCAACTTACGAATGACTCGAGTTACGAAAAACTCGAGTTACGAAATGGCCTTTTCGTAAACCAGGGTCCCAATTTACCGGGGGGGGGGATGGGGGGGACCGGGTTACGAAATGTGATGACCTTTTCTCCCCACATCAGGAAGTTAAAATATGTCTCCCAAGATGTAAGTAGTGGTAGTGAAGAGCTTGAAGCTAAAAACCACTTGTACGTTTGGATCCACTGTATTATAACACAGCCTCTGGCTGAAAATTTGGTCCCCATCCTTGACGTACCTGATACCAGTATTCAGAGCCTTCCTCCATCTCCATCTGCTCTTCCATCCAGGCCATATTAGTTTCAATGTAGCTCTTCAGCTTCTGACAATAGTCGGTCTGGAACTTGAAGGGACCACAATAACCCACCATGGTGTTCATCCAATGCATGTAGATGAACTGGAAAGCAACAGAGGTGGAGGTTCAAGTCACGTCTACAGCTACATACCTTGGTAGGAATGCAGGTGTGTCCCATACGGTTGGACCAAAGCATCAAGTTCTCACATCTTGAAATGTACCAGTGGAGACCGATAGACAGCTTGGCCAGGTTACCCTGCTGTGGTAATAGAGTAGACCCTACTGCCAACAACTCAATGCTGATTGTCAGGTGGCTGTTAACTATCCTGCATTATATTCCCAGGACAATCTTCATGGCTAATTGCCATGATGATAGCCAATATTTGGGATTGGATATGGCACTTGAAGAAGGGAGAAGGAGACCTACAACAAAATGTTACAGCCCCAGGAATGCTTTCTGTTCCACTAAGTGCAAACAAAAGAAAATGCAAAGCAAACGGCAACAGCAATTGTATGGCTGTGGCCATCTTGTTCAGTCCTTAGTCTGACAATAGGTCAGGATCAGAGGCAGCGTCAAGGCTTTATCAGCTAGGACAGTGACGGCGAACCTTGGCACTCCAGATGTTCTTGATCTTCAACTCCCAGAAGCCCAAGCCCCCATGAATCCGCAAGAATGGGTTAACTGCAATTCATCCGGCCCGTGCCACCCTCATCGCTCCTGGAAGCGGAAATAAAACACGCCCGTACGGTTAAGGCTCTTTCGGGTTAACCCTTCCTCCGTACGGGCGCGTTTTACTTCCGCTTCCAGGAGCGACAAGGGCGGCGCAGGCCGAATGAATCGTAATAAACCCATTCGTGCGGATTCATGGGGGCTTGGGCTTCTGGGAATTGAAGTCCAAGAACATCTGGAGTGCCAAGGTTCGCCATCACGGTGCCAGGAGAGCCGCTCTGGGAGTTGCAGGATGAGACCTACAGCCTGCTGCAGCTGCTAGGGCCCTCGCGAGCTCCAGCTAGAACCCTTCAAGAAAAAACTATACAAGAACCAGCTCTTCCTCCAGAAGTTTCTTCGGCAGTAAAAGTCCCTGGATGTGTTGTGGTGTTTTCTGTGGACCCTTTCCTGCTCTGCCTCCAGCCTCGAGGTAGCCTACTCTGCTTGCTTCCTTGGTTGTTTGGCTCCTGGCCTGCTTGGACCACCTCCAACCCTAAAAATACTCTGCTTCTGTTGCTTCCTTGGTATGTCTGACTCCTGGGCTGCTTGGATTATGTCTTATCTGCTGGACTAATCTTGTTTCTCCTGTCTGGCCTTGGCCTTGGATTTATATAAATTTTGCTGTTTGACCTTTAGCTTGGTTGCCCTGGTCCTGGTGATGGTAGCTGGCCACCATAGTCCTGGACTCTTGACACAATTACTGAAAACCATATAGAAATGTCTAAGTTGTTTTTGTAAAATTTGGGCTTCTGATGTTTTCCAGGCAACAACATTAGCTTTTGATCTAGGCTTATAGATCTCCCTTGCTTGAAAGCCATTCGTATCTGAATTTAGGGTGTGGCGCACATTTCCGTTTACAGCACTTGTCTGTAGACATTTCCACGACCATGTGGCAGGCATGGCGAGATGCCAGAGGGCACGGAACACTGTTACCTTCCCACTGACGTGGTCCCTATTTATCTACTTGCAATTTCTTTGCATTTTCCAACTGCTAGGTTGGGAGGAGCTGGGGCAGACGACGGGAGCTCACTCCGTCCTGCAGCACTCGGGTTTCGAACTACTGACCTTCCAGTCGCAAAGTTCCACAACTTAACCACTAAGCCACCACAGTCCCCTGATAGGTAAGTACTTCCTTCATATTTACAGTATATAAATTCTAGTTCATATGAAACTTAAATCTTAAGATATTAGAGAAAATATTGATATGCGTAATGCCTATAAGGAGAGGCTTTAATTTTAAAATGGCTGCTACATTGCTACGACAGTGGAACCAACTGCTTCAAGAGGTGGTGAGCGCTCCAACGTTGGAGGCATTCAAGAGAATTGGGAAACACCTCTGTCAGATCTGCTTTGATTCAGATTCCTGCACTGAGCAGGGGGTTGGACTGGATAGCCTCACAAACCCCTTCCAACTCAGTGATTCTATGATTGCCCATTTCCCCAAGTAGGGGTTAATATTTGGAATGCAGAAAGAATGGAAAAGAAAATATTTTGTTTTTCTAAGTTCTCTTCTCCAGGTTGCTGATAAGGCCAAGTTGATACTGAGAGCCCATCCAAGGTCAAAAGGACTTATAGACACAGCAAGAAATTCCAAATTGCTTTTCATGGTTCATCTTATTTTTGTGATATTCTGTGATACTTTGTGCATTTTATTGTGTTGTTATATTTTATTGTACTGTAATGTTTGATATGTTGTGATTTTTGTGAGCCGCCCTGAGTCGGCGTATGCTGAGTGGGCGGCATAAAAATCAAATCAATCAATCATCCAGCGGTAAACAGTTTCTTTTCATGAGAAGAGACTTTGAAAAAGGGAAGAAATGATTGATGTCACAGAATGTACACTAACGGTTAATTCTAAGAGGCAAGAAGAAGATTAATAGCAGCCAGATGGGTACTGTAGTTAGAGGAGGAGTTCCCAACCTTTTTAAGCCATGGGCCTGACCACGCCCCCCAGAAGCAGAAGTAAATGCACCCGCTTCCGTGTTTATGACAGCCGCGGGTGCATTTACAGCTGACGTAACCATGTTTACACATGCGCAGGTGCGTTTTACGGCGGTCATAAAGGTGCCCGCTTCCACTTCCGGGTGTGGCAGAGGAGGTGGGCCACATGAAATGGTACCATGGGCTGGCTCCTGCCCCATGGGCCATAGGTTGGGAACCCCTGAGTTAGAGTGTTAGAAATATAGTTCAGTTAGTAGTAAGCTGGAGGACACCAGAGAGTGAGGTTAATCCATGCATCACCGTAAGTTCCGTTTTCTCCCTGGATGCATAAAGGCGGTCTGAAAAACACGGAATGCATATCGGGCTCATCCCTCAAATACATGACCTTTCTTTTTATCCCTTTCTCACCTGCTCAGATACTGCAGCTTCAGCCAGTCCCGCTGCGTAGGCTTGGACGCTGTCGTTATACTTCTCATTGGTGGTGAGTTCCAGCATGGCCCACCTGGGGGGGGGGGGGAATGTTAGAAGGGGGACATCAGTGAAGGAACAAGCAAAGCTTATATACACTTATATACTGCTCCATAGCACTTAGTGTACTCTCTGGGCAATTCACAAGTTAATTAGCATTTTGACCCCAACAATGCTTGGGGACTCGTTTTAGCAGCCTCAGAAGGATGGAAGACTGAGTCAACCTTGGGCCCTGGTCAGGATCGAACTCACAACCTTTTGGTTGCATTACAGCAGTTTAACCCCTGTGCCACCAGGTTGCTTACAGTACCTGTAACCGCTCTTCTTTGTGGTCCCCTGTGAATCCACACGAATGGGTTTACTGTGCATACGCGCAGTAAACCCATTCGTATAGATTCCCAGGGGACCACAAAGAACTTGATAGAGAAAAGGGCAGGGATTCTCAACCTGCGGCCCATGGGCTGGATGCAGCCCATGGCACCATTTCATGTGCCCACCACCACCACCTCCGCCACACCAGGAAGTGCCATGTGGTGGAGGAAGGGCAAAATGGCCATCCGGCCCCCGAAGCTGTCTGAGGGAGCATGACCTGGTCCCCTGCTTTAAAAGGTTGAGAACTCCTGGCATAGGGGCAGAAATAGACATTGTAGATAGCCCATAATTAGAACATTGTTATATTTAACAAGGATATAGAAATAGCAATGACACTTCTATACCACACCATAGTGCTTAGTGCATTCTCTGGGCGGTTCACAAGTCAATTAGCATTTTACCCCCAACATGCTGGTTACTCATTTTACCAGCCTCGGAAGGTTGGAAGGCTGAGTCAACCCTGAGCCCTGGTCAGGATTAAACTCACAACCTCAAGGTTGCACTAGAGCAGCTTAATCACTGAGCCACTGCTGCCTTTCCCTTTTAACCCAATGACATCTTTGGGATTAAGTGATAACCATGGACTTCTTTCCAGGTGTGCCAATTTCACACTTCTAGTCCTCAGGGTGAACCCCCGCCCCATACGCTGCCCCAATCTGCTGTCCTGTTTCCAACCCTCCCTTGCCATCTACTATTCTTCTACTTAACAGGCCAAGAAAACTCTTTCTCAAGTGTAGACTCATTCTGGAGATAGCATACAGCCATTAGGCTGGGATCATCCTTTACAAACTCTGTGTGTGTGGAAGTGGTAACTGCTAAAAACATGTCTTAAACCTCTCACTTGCATTCAGGTCTCTGCAAGCAGCTTGCAAGTCTTGTCTGCTCACAAGAATTATACAATAAGAGCCCAATATCGACAGACATTTTTAGACAAAATGAAATTTCTTGTTGTTGTTCAGTCGCACGGTCGATTCCGACCCCATGCGACCCCATGGACCATTGCACGCAAGGCACCCCTATCCTCCAAAGGATTTTTAGGGGATGCCCAAATGAAGCTCCTTTCATGTTTCCAAATGCAGCTCCGGGCTATGGAAACCCAATCTTCCAGTCTCCAGCTCAGCGTCTTATCCTCTAAGCCACCAGGGGAGCTGTAATAAAAGATTTACTTACTTAAGGGCACAAATAAATATGTAAATATTATACCTGTCAAGTTTTGGATTTGGAAATAAGGGAAATTTCATGGCAAATAAGGGATACTTGACAGCTATGCTTATCCTGTGCTGCCCTCCAATGGCAGCAATAGGGCATTGCAGTCTAATTAATAAGGGATGATGGCGAGAAAGAGGGTAAAATAAGGGGTTTTCCCGGCCAATAAGGGATACTTGACAGCTATGAAATATTAGAACTGTCAAGTTTATAGTTAGGGCCATTCAAAAGAGAAGATGTTTTCTTGATCAGATAGGTAAAAGTGATGAATTTTATTGGCAATTTTATTGAGTAAATTTTACATCCTATTTTATTGATATTGTATCATTTTACTCTAACTGCTTTTACTCTGTTCTATGTAAAGGTAAAGGTTTCCCTTGCTCGAAAGCCAGTCGTATCCGACTCTAGGGTGCAGTGCTCATCTCTGTTTCCAAGCCGAAGAGCCAGCGCTGTCTGCTCCTGCAGACGTTTCCATGGTCATGTTGCAGGCATGACTAGACACCGGAGCACATGGAATGCTGTTACCTTCCCACCGAAGTGGTCCCTATTTATCTACTTGCAATGTCTTGCTTTGGAATTTCTTGGTTGGGAGGAGCAGGGGCAGAGACGGGAGCTTGCTCCATCCTGCAGTACTCGGGAATCGAACTGCTGCCCTTCCGCCTTCCCAGTGAGCGTCTTAGCCACTTGAGCTACTGCAGAAGACTAATAAAGTACCGTTACACAAGAATTTTAAAGAAGAAAGAAATAAAACATGCTGTAATCTGGAGAACCAGGAATGCAGCCCTGGAGGATATAATCCGGATCACACACACACACACGATTCCCCCCTACCCGGTGCTGCGGATCCCGTCGGTCAAGTTGGCCCAGGCAACCGCGTTGGGAGCCCAGCCGTCCAGGACGCGCAGCTGGTCGTGGGAAAGCGGGTCCAGCACCACCGAACAGCTGCGGGTGGGCTCGGCATGATGGTCGGGGCCCGGGAAGGCGCCTCGCAGGAGGCACAGCTGCCCGAGGAGGAGGAGGAGGAGCAGGAGCAGCAGCGGCCGCTTCGCCATGGGAGCGAGTCTCGCCGCCGCCCAGGTTTCACGTGAGAACCCAACCGCCCGCTTGCTTGCTTGCTTGCTTGCTTGCGTGCAACCAAGGCGGTAGAGGAGGAGGAGCTGCCGAGGCTGCTGTGCCGCTCGCGGCCACCGGAGGGAGCTCCAATCCCGAGGAAAAGGGCGGTTGACTCCGCTGTGCGCCCCCTGTGCGTAAAAGCGCACACACACACGCCGGACTTTCCAAGCCCCCCCCCCCCCCCGCAAAGCGTACCGCTCTCCCGCAGCATGGAGGGTTGGGTGGGGGTGGCGAGTGGATGATGGGTGGAGGGAGGGCTTGCCTACAATTCCCATCAGCCTCACAGCCCTCCTCGCGGGATTCTGGGAGCTGTAGTACAACATCTGGAAGGGAGCCACGGCCCGGGATGGTGCCACCGCCTAGATGGCGTGATGGTGAACCTTGGCACTCCAGGTGTTCTTGGACTTCAATTCCCAGAAGCCCAAGTCCCTGTGGTTCCACACGAATGGGTTGACTGCGCGTGTTCTTGGCAGTGGTGTGGGCGGGCATAAAAAAAAAAATTCCTCCCACATGTGGCCATGGCCTGCTGGCCATGTGACTGCTCTTCGCTATAGAGCTATGAAAATAGAAGCCTCTATAGTGAACAGACAATACCACCCTAATGGCAGAAAGTGAGGAAGACCGAAAGAACCTCTTGATTGGGCTGAAGGAGGAGAGTGAAAAAGCTGGACTGAGGCTCAGTATCAAGAAAACCAAGATAATGGCAACAGGCCCCATCAGTTCCTGGAAAATAGACGGGGAAGAAGTAGAAGCAGTGACAGATTTTACTTTCCTGTGATCTAAGATCACTGCAGATGGCGACTGTAGCCTTGAAATAAAAAGACGACTGATGCTTGGGAGACAAGCTATGAGAAACCTGGGGAACATAGTCAAAAGTAGAGACATCACCTTGAAAACAAAAATTAGAATAGTCAAAGCAACGGTATTCCCGGTGGTAATGTATGGGTGTGAGAGCTGGACCATTAGGAAAGCTGGGCGCAGAAGAATAGATGCCCTTGAAATGTGGTGTTGGAGGAGGGTTTTGAGAGTCCCCTGGACAGCAAGGGGAACAAATAGGTCCATCTTAGAAGAAATCAACCCTAACTGCTCCTTAGTAGGTCAAATAATAAAGATGAAGTTAAAGTACTTTGGACATCAAATGAGAAGAGAGGATTCACTTGAGAAGGCCTTGATGCTGGGAAAGGTGGAGGGCAAAAGAAAAAGAGGGCGACCAAAGATGAGATGGCTAGATGGCATCATGGATGCAGTGGGCACAGAGCTGGGCGGGCGGAGGAGGATGGTGGAGGACAGAGGTGCCTGGAGGACGATGGTCTATAGGGTTGCAACATAGTGAACAACCTCTGAAGCCATTTCCCCCTTCTCCAAGGCTTTTCCAGGGCTCCGTTTCACCACGAAGCGCCTCCCCAGCCACTCCGGAGTGGCTTCAGTCCTTTACTGCTCCTGCAGATAGAATATTTTTGTCATGATTAGTAAAAGTCAAGCTCTCCTTTGCTCGAAAGCCAGTCGTATCCGACTCTAGGTGCTCATCTCCGTTTATAGCCAAAGAGCCAGCACTGTCTATGTCTGGAGATGTTTATGTGGGCATGTGACAGGCATGGCTAAACCCCAGAGTACATGGAATGCTGTTACCTTCCCTGCCAAAGCAGTACTATTTGTCTACTTACAGTTTCTTGCTTTCGAACTGCTAGGTTGGCAGGAGCTGGGACAGAGACAGAAGCTGTTGTGTTTGGAATATTGTGCCTTTAAGAATGTAACACTCGGATGAGTGGATATAATAATCACCAGCTGTAACACTGTAACCTTCTGTATCAGGACGCGAGCTAGTGACCACTAGGGGCAATAGCGAGCGCCCAGCTCACATGGTTCCAATTCCCCAAATACCTACAGCGCGGGAAGATTCCCGCCACCACCTCACCTGGACAAGAAGGGCGTGACGGGGAATGACGTCACGCAGACAGTAGCCAATGGGCTACCGTGGAGCCACATTCAAATGTATAGCCACAGTATATATTGAGCTGTTCATCCGCCATTACCACATGTTCCCCCGGACCATCATGCAATAAAGATGTGTTAAGCCAACCTTTCGGCTGTTTCTATTGTCTTGGTTCTCATACACTAAAGAAGCTCACTCCTTCGTGCAGCACTCAGGTCTTGGACTGCTGACCTGGTTAACAAGGGCTTAACTAGAGTTATTCTGGATCTGATCACGCAGGTCTACCTAAACAAGATGTTCTACTTCTGAGTGCAGCTTGAGAAGGTCAGGAGGGTCGGTGGCTCACCTTGTTTGTCTTCTCAAGAATTTGATCTTCAGAGCTCTCTTGTCCGTGAAGCAGCACAAAGGAATGTGTTTTCGCTTACCTATCAGATTCTGCCAGTTTTTCATTTTTGTCTCTTTAATTTTTATTGGAAGCGTTTTATACAAAACATTGATTATTGGTAACACTTTCATTTTACAAATCGCCATCCTGCCAAACCATGGTTTATTTATTTTTTTATTTCTCAGTCATACCTATTGTCTCCTTTTTCTTTGTACAGTATCATGATTTAATATTTTTAAGTCTTGTAGATTGTTTGTGTAGTGGCTCATGTTTGTGCAGTGGCTCAAGTGGCTAAGACGCTGACTGGAAGGCAGGAGGTCAGCAGTTCAATTCCTGAGTACTGCAGGACGGAATGAGCACAGAAATGCCCAAAAGCAGCCATTTTGTTTCCTGCACCAAACCAGGACACAAAATGGCTGCTTTCGCACATGCGCAAAAGTGTCCGCAAATGCGCCAACACGCTGTGTTACAGGGGCTTGGTCTGGACTACTCAGCTGTTTCGGGGGTGTGGTCAGGCCTCCTGGAAGAAAAGTTTGGGCTCTCCTGAACTACAGAATTAACTCCTCCAAGGTAGCTTTGTTTTGGCAGTTTCACATCTGGCCTAAACACGGAAGAAGTGGAATTATATATATATATAATAAATATAATTATATATATATATAAAAAAAATATTTTTTTTTTAAAACTTGTGTCAAAGACTAGCAACACAATTTTAATTTTACTTTCCTGTTTGCTGCTCTATAGTCCAGAGAAGCAAGCTTGTCTCCATAGAGTTTCTTGAGAAGATTTTATTTGTTTGTTTAACTTTTGCAAGCATGTTTTCACCTGCATAGCCCTAGTCTGTCTACCCCATGGGTGCCCAAACTTTTTAGCTGGGCCGGTCCCACCCCCCGACACACAGGTGTGTGTGTGGGGGGGGCAGAGGCGGGTTGCTCTGGTTTCTTGTGTTTTTGGCGCCATCCATCCATGGCGGTGGCAGTTGCGCCGGTCGCACTTTCTCCCTGTTGTCCTGAAAGTGGATCTGCTCGTTCCTAAGGCTGCAGAAATCCCTACCAAAGTAGATTATTGCCTTGGCCCACTGCCTTGGCCCACTGCCTTGGCCCGCTGCCTTGGCCCACGGCACTGAGGGAGTCTGGGAAATGTAATCATTGCCACGAGATCCCTAATGCCGCTGATTTCAAAGAGTTGGATGCAGCAAAAAAAATTACACTTTGGCACGCGTTTCTGCTGCCTTGGGGACGTGCAGATCCACGTTCAGGACAACAGGGAGAAAGTGCAACCATCGCAACCGCTGCTGCTGTAAGTGACGTTGGGCAGGTGGGGCAAGTGAGGTGGCGTGTCTGGGAATGCTCCGGTTCTCACTGTGGGCCTGATTAATTAGATGCATGGGCCTAATTGGGTCCGCAGGCCGTAGTTTGGGTGCCCCTGGTCTACCCTTTTGGTAAGCTGCTGCTCACTCCTTAAGCTGGCTGTTAGAAAAAGAAAGTGATAGTCCATGCTCAAAGATTTTGTCTAAAATGCCTCCCCTGGCAATCCCCACAATGTCAGCTAAGCATGTAACCTTCCCTGAACTTTGTGACAGATAGTTTCGCCTCCAAACAGGGTTTGGCTGTTATCATTCTTGAATTACTGGCAACCTTACACAAGAATCTCTGAAAAGCAGTTGTATGAGGAAGGAAGGAAATCTGTTCTCTCTTGCCCACACCCCAATGTTTTGTCTTGAAAAGTTTGTTTTTTAAACATTTGCCCTAAAAGAGAATAAAGTAACGAAAAATAAGAAATAATGTAACCTTTTTCTCTGTGTCCTTCTTGGATCACGTTAGCAGTACTGAATCATCAAAAGAGGAGGAATAGCTTTGAAACAAATGACATAGCAAGTAACTTCCCAAATCCTACATTTCAGATAGCAAAGATCCCCATCTCCTGGTCTCTCTAGTGGACCTGAAAATAATGGTGAATTTGCATCTACCGTCACAGTAGTTCTACTGTATTTCATTATAACTGCAACATCGTCATCCTAAGAAATGCTTTGTAGTTTAGAGAGATACTTAATTCTCTTCTTGGGAACTATGAACTATATAATGTCTTTGCTCTCCAGCAGAAAACCCTAAGATTTATTTATTTATTTCAACCCTGATAGGGTTTTCAAGTTAATTGTGTACTGTATTTAAGGAGTGCCGCTAACTGTCCCCCTCCCCCCCCCGGAATTTCCATGGCTGAGCAGGGATTTGAACCCAGATCTCCGAACAGGTCATCACTCTTATCTGTTATACCCAATTGGCTAAAATCAATAGTAGGTCAGTTAGAATAGGCCAATTGACGTTTATAGAGGGGTTGACTCATCAGATCCCAACTGTTTCAATGGGCCTGCTGTATGTGTAACTTACTATTGGATTTTAGTCACAGAGTAGCAAGCAGCAAATTCCGGCTTTCTTTAGAATGAAACCATAGCAGGTAATGTGTTGAATTGCAGATGCATTTTTAAACCCCTTGGAGATTAATCAAGCCTTAGACTCCGGACAACTAATGGCTGAATGGACATTGGCTGGTTCATTCTTTAGGCTGAAGAGCAACCCCAGCATTGTAATCACAGCCAGGGAGGTTTCCCTTTAATTTACCCCCAAAGCCCTTGAGGACTAGATCCCTGGGGCCAGTGTGTGTGTGTGTGCGCGCGTGTGTGTGTGTATTAAATGTGGAATTTCAGGTACTGGGTCCAGGACAGGCAACACAGGAAGGAGCTGAAGCTCTGACATTGTCTAGACCAGCGTTTCCCAAACTATGTTTACTTATTTATTTACAGCATTTGTATACTGCTTTTCTCACCCACAGGTGACCCAAAGCGGAACAGTCGTGCTCCATAGAAGGTCAATAAGTGTTCCATGAATTTAGTGTAAGGGACCAAAGACAATGAAACAGCCGAAGGGTTGGCTTAACACAGGTTTATTGCATGATGATCCGGAGGAACATGTGGTAATGGCGGATGGGGAGCTCAATATATACAGCTGGCTATACATTTGAAAGTGGCTCGTCGACAGACTATTGGTTGCTGCCCGCATGACGTCGTAGAGGTCACGCCCTTCTTGACCAGGTGAAGAGGTGGCGGGGAATCTTCCCGCGCTGCTGAACCAGGTGAATCTGAGCCATGAGAGCTGGATGCTCGCTACTGCCATCTAGTGGTCACTAGCTCGCGTCCCCTTATCAGGTTTACATTGATACAGCTGAAGGTTATAATGTTGCACACCGAAAGGTTACATTGTTAACACATGGCAATGGTACATTTAAAGGCACAGCTTTACAGAACACAACATCCCTCCCCCCTAGGATGAGACGAAGTCTCTCAGCCAAGATGGCTTGTTGCATGTGCGTTTGGGCCGTGAAGAGGGCTGACCCCCCCTGGGGGCGCTACTGCTTCTTTGTTCCCTGGTCCCTTGTCCTGAAATGGGAGAGGGAGACTTGTTAGTGGCTTGCCGCGGTCTGGCGGCCTTAGGGGAAGGGAAAAACTCAATTGTAGGCAGACCGGGGGCAACCAGGGCTAACGAAAAACCCCTCTTCTCGCTTGGACGGGTGGGGGACCACTCCAAAAAAACCCCCCGGTTCTGAAAATCAACATCTAACTTAGTAGGGGCATCCGCATTTGTGGGGACATTCCGCGAGATATGTATGGGGTCGGGTTCCTCCTCCCCTCAGAAAGATCCCCTAGGATATCTACGAGAACATCCTCCTCCCCCCTTGGTGGGGGCCCGCGGTCCCCTTTTCCTCCCCCTTGGGCTGAACGGGTGGGGGAGAACCCTAACGCTGAGTTTTTCTCTGTTTGGTCTGTGCCCTGCTCATCGGAGACCCTGCGTCGGAGCTGGTCCGCGTGCCGCCTCCACAGGAGCCCTGTGCTGGTTTCCACGCGGTACGACACGGGGCCGGTTTGCTCCACAACTACGCCCGGTACCCAGGCTGGGCCCGAGCTGGCGTAATTCCTGCAATGCACGGGGGCGCCTACACTGAAACTCTTTGTGGCCTCTAGCCCGATGTTCCTTCCTTTGTCCTCTACCCTTGTGGGGTCTAGCCTAGTAAGGATGGTGGTCAGTTTCCTACGCATTAAGAGCTCTGCGGGGGAGTATCCTGACGCCAACGGGGTCACCCTGTACCCTAGCAGAAACTGACACACTTGTAGGTTCAGATCCCCTGGGCCCATGCACCGCAACGCGTCCTTCGTGGTGCGGACGAGGCGCTCTACTTGGCCATTGGTGGCTGGGTGAAACGGGGCGGAGGTGATATGCCGAACGGCGTTAATCTCCATGAATGCCCTAAACTCGGAGGACGTGAAACAACTAGCGTTGTCGCTAATTAATGTGTCGGGTATGCCGAACGTGGAAAAGAGCCTCCGCAAATGCCTAATGGTCTGGGCCGAGGAGGTGCTCGTGACTGGGATAACCTCCAACCATTTGGAGAAGGCGTCCACTACAAGAACGAACAGGGTGCCTCTGAACGGGTCCGCGAAATCAACGTGCACCCGGGACCACGGCCCCTTAGCCGCGTCCCATTCCCTGTGGGGAAGGCGGGCCTCCTCTGGTCTGGAGCATTGGCAACTTTCACAAGTGCCGACCATGTGCTCAATGTCGGCATCTAGCTGGGGCCACCAGAAGTAACTCCGGGCCAGCGCCTTGGATCGCACGATGCCAGGGTGGCTGACGTGCAGCAGTTTGAGCACCCGCGGCCGAAGGGAAGTGGGAATCACCACCCGCTGCCCCCACAAGAGGCACCCCCTCTCTAGGACAGTTCTAGCTTTTTTCTGAAAAATGGGGCGAACTCCTCCGCTGGGGAGGACGCCGGCCACCCTTTCTGCACCCATGAGCTAACTGCCGCTAACGTCTTGTCCTTCTCTGTCGCTTTGGCAATGTCGGCGGGCATTACGGGGGGGGCGAATCCAGCACCTCTATCATGAGAACCTGATGGTCCCGCTCCCCCTTGCTCACCTGGCTGGGCGTTAGGGGGAGGGGAGACCTTGATAGAGCGTCCGCATGGCTGATCTCTTTCCCGGGCCGGTAGACCAACGCGTGCTGATACGCGTTGAGAAAAATGGCCCACCTGAGCATCCTCGGGGACAGGATCTGTGGGGTGGGCTTATCTGCGGTAAAGATGCCTAGCAGGGGCTTGTGGTCCGTTACAATGGTGAAGGGGCGGCCATACAGAAAATCGTGAAATTTCTTCGTCCCCGCGACTATTGCTAGTGCCTCCCTGTCCGTCTGTGCGTAGTTCCTCTCCGCTTGGGACAGGGACCTGGAGTAAAATGCTATCGGGGCCTCCCTTCCGTTTTCCAACACGTGGCACAGCACCGCCCCCACCCCCACTGGAGATGCATCACAGGTCAGGACTACTGGGCGTTTGGGGTTGAAGTGGGTCAGTATGGCATCGGACGCTAGGAGGCTTTTTAGCTCACTAAATGCCCTTTCTTGGTCATCGCCCCACTTCCATGCCTGGTCTTTCTTTAGCAGTTTGTGTAGCGGTTCAGCCACCGCTGCCTTCCAGGGGAGGAAGGAGTGGTAAAAGTTGAGCAGCCCTAGGAACGACTGCAGCTCGGGCTTGGAGGTGGGGCGGGGGGCTTTCTTAATGGCTGCCACCTTGGACTTGAATGGTTTTATTCCCTCAGGAGTCACACAAAATCCTAGGAACTCAACCTCGGTTGCGAAGAAGACGCATTTGTCCTTTCGCAGTCTCAGCCCCGCTTTTTTGAATATTGTCAGGACCTTCCCCAACCTCTTGGCCAATTCAACCCGACTCCCCCCCGTTATTAACACGTCATCAAAATAAGGCAACACCCCCTCCAGTCCCTTCAGGAGGCGTTCCACGAGTGACTGGAAAATTCCTGGCGCCGAATTCACGCCGAACTGGAGGCGCGTCACCTGGAACGCCCCCTTATGGGTGACTATGGTCTGCGCAGCAGCTGCGGCAGGGGACACCGTAAGCTGCTGGTAGGCCTGTGCTAAGTCGAGCTTAGCGAAACACTTTCCCCCGTGTAACCTGGCCAGCAGATGGCTGACTACCGGCACCGGATATGCATTCGGGCGGATCGCCTTGTTGATGGTGCACTTGTAGTCGGCGCATATGCGGACCTCCCCATTGGCCTTTAGTGCGGTTACAATTGGAGTTTCCCACTCCGCGGAATCAACAGGCACAAGGATTCCCTGGCCCACCAATTTGTCCAGTTCCGCCTCTATCTTGTCCTTGAGAGCGAATGGCACCCGGCGTGGTTTAAGGCGAATTGGGCGGACCTCCGGGTCCAGGTCGAATGCCACTGGGGGGCCCTTGAATTTCCCCAGTTCTTTTTTGAAAACTTCGGGGTGCGCCTCGCACACCTCCTGAATTGGATCAGTCCCAACGGCGTGCATCCCAACGGCGTGCACCCCCCCAATAAACAAACCCAGGGGCTGGAACCATTGAGTCCCGAGGAGGCTGCAATCTCCCCCTTTGAGCACGACTAGGGGGAGGGACGCGGCGTGCTTCTTGAATTTAACCTAAAATTCTCCAACCCCCAACACTGGAATGCTGTTCCCTTGCACGTCCCGTAGTGTGGACCTCAATGCTTTGAGCTTGGGTCGCTTGTGGGGGGCAATTCCCAAAAACTCCCTCTGGGAAATGATAGAATATGAGGACCCCGAGTCAATCTCCATCCTAATGGGAACCCCTTGGACTAGTACCTCAACAAAGTAGCGGGGGTGTCCTGCAGACACGTTGAACACTGGAGCGTCGTCCTCGCTGCCGTCGGAGATGCGGCCCACGCCGTCCTGCTTCCGCGTGGCCTGAGCGCCGTCCTTGGGTCTCGTTGAGCGGTCTTGTCCCGCGGAACGGTCTGCTGAGCTCCGCCGGGTCTCGCGCTTCTTCCTGCACACCTTGGCGATGTGCCCGCGGCGGCCGCAGTTGTGGCACTCGGCCTTCCGGAACGGGCACTTTACGCGGTCGTGGGCCGCTCCACAGCCGTCGCACCGCCGGCTCTCCTTCCGGACCCTCCGGACGTCCTCGTCGTCGCTGCTCTCTGTGGACGACCTCGAAGTTCGCCGGGCCGCCTGTACCGGAGCCTCTGCCTTGCTCGACTTCGGCCGCCAGTCCTGGAGTTCTTGGACCCCGGCCTTTGTAGCATCTGCGGCCTGGGCCGCTCTGACGACCTCCTGCAACGTGGGAGGCGGCTCTTGGTTCATTAATGTGCGCTGGGTTTCGGCGTCGTTCAGGCCGCACAGCACGCAGTCCCGGAGGGTGATTTCGGCATTCTCCCATTTGCACGGGCCGGCCGCCAGCCGCAGGGCCGCCACGAATGCGGCGACCGTCTCCCCGGGCGCTTGGACTCGCCTCCAGAACGCACTCCGAGCGGGAAACATCGCCGTGGCGGGCCGGACGTGCTCACGCAGCATCTGCATGAGTTCCTTGGCCTTGAATTCGCTCACCCTCCTCGGTGCAATCAGGTCCACCAAGGTCCTTTTGGTTTCTTGTCCGAGCATCCTGGTGAAGATGGCCCTTTTCTTTGCCTCTTCCGTGACTTCGGACTCAATCAGTGCTGCCTGGAAGTCCATCTCGAAGATCTCCCAGTCGCCCGGTTTCCTGATTTCGAAACCGGCTCATGTCTTGGTCCCGTGGGCTGCCATATCCCACCTTCGTCGCCAATTTAGTGTAAGGGACCAAAGACAATGAAACAGCCGAAGGGTTGGCTTAACACAGGTTTATTGCATGATGATCCGGAGGAACATGTGGTAATGGCGGATGGGGAGCTCAATATATACAGCTGGCTATACATTTGAAAGTGGCTCGTCGACAGACTATTGGTTGCTGCCCGCGTGATGTCGTAGAAGGTCACGCCCTTCTTGACCAGGTGAAGAGGTGGCGGGGAATCTTCCCGCGCTGCTGAACCAGGTGAATCTGAGCCATGAGAGCTGGACGCTCGCTACTGCTATCTAGTGGTCACTAGCTCGCGTCCCCTTATCAGGTTTACATTGATACAGCTGAAGGTTATAATGTTGCACACCGAAAGGTTACATTGTTAACACATGGCAATGGTACATTTAAAGGCACAGCTTTACAGAACACAACAATGAAATAGTATGAAATTCCGGTAAAACTCATTGGCATATGTGTAACGCCACAAAGTGTGTTTTGCATCCATCCCTTTGATGTGGTGCATCAGCTTGCAAGAGAAGGACACCTGTCCTCAGAGACCCCTAAGTGAAGTGTGGTGTGATCTCTCCGAAAACACTTTTGTGAACATGGTTCTTTGAGTCTGCAAGAAACTTTTGGACTGTTTCAGCAAAATACCTTGAACGTTCTCGAGGGCAGCAAGTCAGCATGAACCCAATGCCCAGTCACTCTCTGCTCCAGGCATGTGATCCTTCAGAGGGGCAATTTAACAAGGTACCGGCTTGACCTTTTAAGCCTTTAAGATTCTTAAGTCATAGATTGCAGATAACAAGGGGGCGGTCTGGATCGCTTCTGAGTGTTTTCCTCCTGCTAGCAGAGTGGCTAGCAAATGTACAAAGGAAAGTTACAATCACTTTAAAGCAAGATTTGAGTGGGAGAGCAGTCTTCATCTTTGGATGGGATCCAGCATTTGCCTTATAGCAGGGGTGCCCAAACTTTTCAGGCCATGGGCCGGTCATGTGGTTCCTCCCACCGGAAGCGGAAGTAAAATGCGCCTTGCAATCTGTTTTGCAACAGATATGTTTTGCAGCTGGGTGAGAAAGATTTTAGGCTGCCATTTTCTCTGTTTAAACCAGGGATGCCAAAACTACGGCCCGTGCGCCAGATCCAGTCCCCGGTGCCGATACATCTGGCCCACACCACCCACGCCGTTCTCGGAAGTGGAAGTAAAAGGCATATGTTTTACATCCACTTTTGGGTGCAACGAGAGCGGCATGGGCCGGATTGATTGGTGTCAGCAGCCCAATCCAGACCATGGGCCATAGTTTGGGCACCCCTGCCTTATAGGAAAATGTAGGGGGAATTCTGACTCCCTACCTATTATCTAAGTCCTCTTTTATAAACATATATATATAGCAAGGTGTGGGTTGAGTGATGTTTGTTGATAGGCCTTGTGGATTTTATTAAAAGTCCCGCTCTTAACTCCCAAGGTGTTCTGCCACCTGGGGCTGAACCTCAAAAGACACTCTGCACGATTAAAGTGCATGATGAAAAGAAAGACCAGGAAACCACTCACTGCAAAAGACAGGCAAAGTTTCATGCTATTGCAATCCAGCACACAGGTTTTATTCTATTAATACCAAAGCCAAAGTAAGTACTGTACAAAGATCAACATCATCAGGAAAGTCACCAACTATAAGTGGGGAACTCAGCCATCCCCATTGCATACATTAGCTTTGGCCCTGAGCGTCTCCACAGCAGAGTGTGCTGCTCCAGTAAGGAGCACATCCATACACAAAAAAACAAGTTGACATTGCTGTTAATGAAGCCATGGGTACAGTGACCGATGCCTCAAACCTACACCAGTTGAGAAAATATATCCTCTTGTTGGTGTTGTTCCACCTAAGATAAGGAGAGAAGTAGCAGCGGACTCCAAGAGAACTAATCTTCTGAATCGATATGAGCCTCAGGGCCACCGGCTCAGATCCAGGATGAGCTTTATGGCAAAAACAAACATTCTTCAGGGGAGGCAAGAGCAAAACCAAATTAGAAGATGGAGGAAGGAGCTCTCTGGACAAGGAACAACATTAAAAGATGACATAACTGAGGCCTACAGAGAAGGGTCCCCAAGTGGATCAAATCCCCACTTGAATCCATATGGATAGAGGGTGACAACTTCATCCATCCTGACCTAGGGCTGAGGAGGACTTTGTGTGCCAAAAGAGCCACGGCTGAAAAATGTTGAGGACACCTGGTTTATGGTGTTCCTGGATTACCCTACAGTGCTTTATTTTCTCTTTCTTGGGGTGAAAAAACTGTCTGTCTTCTTATTAACTTTTTAAAATGCTGTATTCTCTACCATTACAAGCCTCTCTACTGACGTCAGTGAACAATTAAATTATTTAAATGGTGTAGGACTGCAATTTTTAAGGTGCTCATCAGCAAAAATCAACCCATTCCAAAAGGTTTTACATGAACCAAAAAGCCCTTTATTAATTTGGATTTTATTTATAGAAACCATAGAGAGTGAAGAAAACTGAGGCTTTACAGGCTAGGAAGATATAAGGAACTAAAACATGCTCGATTAATGATAAACTAGACATCTTCAAACAGGGCTGCGAGAGTTTAGCCAGAGGAAAAGAGGGCAAGATTAATAGTTGTGTAGATTTTCCAGCAGATGCTGCTTTTCATAAACTGACTTTGAAAAACTTCAGACTTCTGGACTACAATTCCCAGGATCCTGGCTAGAGCATGCTGGGAAGTAGAGTCCCAAAAATTACCGTTCCCTGCTCTCCGGTTATGGCAATCAAAACACTAAAAATGCTTTTTTAAAAAGTTAAGAAATTATATTGCAGAGTTCTCCCCCTCTGGGTACTCCTAGATCGTTTTCTTACCATTATGCAAAATCTGCAGTTCAACAGTGAAGTGTGCGCGCATGTATGTGTGTGTACATGAGCGTGTGCACATCTGTTGTCCTGGCCCTTGGAAACCCCCTGGCAGCTGATGCATCTACGGTGCAAAGATGGGAATGCTGAACGAGTTATTTCATTTCATTTCATATTTACATTTATATGTCGCCCAATCGACCACGCGACTCAGGGCGGCTCACAACAATAAATTACCACATCAAAGTTACAATCATCATAACACATCAAACACATAGCAAAAGGAAAATTATTCAATAAAAAGTCCATTTCAGCATACATAATAATCATAACATAGCTCGCATCACGGCCCAAAACTGCTGGTAACTTCGGCAGCTCCTAATCTCCCCAGCCTTTGGCGGTTATCTTTGGAGGCGTTGTTATCTCAGCCCGACCTATCTCATGGGGTTGTTGTGGTGTTGAAAATGCAGCTACAGAGCTTGGTTATGAGAGATTGGGAAAGGAAAGTCAAGTAAGAAAGCCCAGAGCAGTGGTGGCGAACCTATGCACGCGTGCCAGAGGTGACACTCGGAGCCCTCTCTGTGGGCACCCATGCAGTCACCCCAGCACAGAGTTCACCCCACCCCTGTGCCCAGCAGCCCAATGGGAGCGCTTCCTCCCTCCTCTCTCCCCAGCACAGAGTTCACCCAGCCCCTATACCCAGCAGCCCAATCAATAAGTGGGTTTTGGTTGGCAGTTTGGGCACTTGGTCTCTAAAAGGTTTGCCATCACGGGCCCAGAGAGTCAGTTGCTAGGATTGGAGGTGTCGGTGTCGAGAAAGAAATGTTCATTTTATATTAGGAAGCCCAGGCTCAACCTTGGGTCTCAGTATAGAGCACTGGATTGCAGTTTTATGAAGAAGGTAAACAAAACAATATCAGAGAGTAAACAATAACAAAAAAAAGACAAAAAAAATTGTGGCACCTTAAAGACTAACTGCTGTATTTGAACATTAGCTTTCGTGGAAGTGGAGTTCCGCGAAAGCGAACATTAAAATACTGTACAGCGGTTAACCTTTAAAGTAATTGCCACAACGTTTGTCTTTTTGGGTTTTTTTACTCTCTGATATGGTTCAAAATTGTACATCGGATTTGTTTTGCGCAAAAAAGGGGGGATCTCTAGAGGGCATCCACGCAGCCCGCGATCAAGAACAGAGTTCCTCCTTTAATCTACTTAAGACAGGGGTGCTCAAACTTTTAGGGCCGCGGGCGAGTCATATGGTTCAGGGGGCTGGCCACTATGGCCTGGGGGTCAGATCTGGCCCCCAACACCAGTTCATCTGGCTTGCAAAGCCATACCTGTCAAGTATCCTGTATTGGCCGGGATTTCTCGTATTTAAGCGCTCGTTCCTCCCCTTTCCTGCCACCGTCCTGTATTTTGAATGGTGGGGGGACGGGGTTACTGCGCATGCGCACCCATTGCAAAGGGGTTCTGTGCATGCACAAACAGGTTACTGCGCATGCGCGCACATGCATGAACATTAATTTCCCATATTTTCCGGAGCCGCGCTTGACGGGTATGCACAAAGCCCTTGTCCATACCTGTCAAGTATCCCGTATTGGTCGGGATTTCCTGTAATTTTGCACTGCTTTTCTTCATTTCCCGCCCGGAGCTGCTGCCTTCCTGTAATTTGGCGGCAGGGAAAAAGTAGTTACTGCGCAAGCCTTCTGCGCGGGTCCCTTCTGCATATACGTAGAACCCTTCTACGCATATGTAGAACCCTTCTACGCTTGCATATAGAACCCTTCTATGCATGTGTAGAAAGGTGCTGCGCAGAAGGGGATGCATAGAAGGCTTCTACGCATGCGTAGAATGGACCTGCGCAGAACCGTTCTGCGCAGGTCCTGTCTTGTCCGGAGCCGCACTTGACAGGCATGCCCTTGTCGCTCACGGAAGCGGAAGTAAAACACGGCATGTTTTACTTCCGCTTCCGGAAGCGACGAGGGCTTTGTGGGCCAGATGAATTGGCATCATCAGGGGCCAGATCCGGCCCCCGGGCTGTAGTTTGGCCACCCCTGGTTTTCAGAGGAACTTTTTTTTATTTAAAAAAAAGAGTTTTGTTTTGTTTTAAATGGGGTTTGTTGCCCTTTAAGCCTCCGCCTCCCAGGAAAGGGCTTGAGCCGCCCCGGAAGGCGGAGTTGCGGCTGCTTGTGGCGCGGCGGCTATAGTCGGTGCGCCATGCGCCTAGTAGTGCGCGCCCTGGCAGGAGAGATCATCGGGGTATCCCTGGCGTGGGTGAGTGAGTGGCAGCCGAGGCTGGGCTCGGGGGGGGGGGCAGCGGGGCGGAGGACGGGTCCTGGACAGGGTGTGTGTGGGGTGGGGGTTGTGGGGCAGTTTGCCCGGGCAAGGCGCCCGGTGGGGCAAGGAGGGTGCGCTTTGGAGAGAGGTGAGCAGCCCACACCAAATATCCGATTGTGTACACTCAGGGTTGCCTCTCTAACCATTGAGCCTTCACTGCCCCACTCCCTGCAAACCCAAGCGCACCACTGCCAAACATGCTCAGCATTGGTTGGAGAATCAGCCTGGCTGGAGGGAGGAGGAAGGACCAGGGGGTGCCCGCTTGACTTTGGGGCACCTACAGGTGAAACTCGGAAAATCAGAATTGTGCAAATGTCCATTCATTTCACTTAAAAGGTAAAGCAAATATATGAGATAGTCTCACCACATGCAAAGCGAGATGTGCCATGCTTTAATGCATTATGATTGTGATTATCATGGTGTACATGAGATTATGTGATGATTATGGGGTACATGAGATTGGGGGGTTGGGGTTTTCATAAGGGGCCATTCAACAATTATGTGATCCATTTTTGGGGGGAAATTGACACGCACTCACGCACGCACGTAATTTTAGCTTCGACCTTCTCCCCCCTTAAAAATTATGTAATCCAGAGCTTTTGTATCGAAAACTAATATTTAGAGCTTTTCACTATTGGTGCCTAATGCACAACAGCACCAAATGGATTACGTAATCTTTGACCTGATCCCCCCGCCCCCATGTAATTTTTCCGTAATTCAGATAGCAGACCCCCTTTCCCCTTCAAGGAACACACAATTGTTGAATGGCCATAAGCATCAATATTATAACAAAGTAAAGCTTGAACTATCTCGCTTTGCATGTAACGAGTCTATCTCATATATTTGTTTCACCTTTTAAGTTGCATTACTGGACTGAATGAACATTTGCACAATATTCTAATTTTTATGAGTTTCACCTGTATTTTGTCACCGTTTGACACACACACACTCCCATCTCCCACCGTTCCCAGGGCTGGTGGAAATGCTCCACGCTACAACGGAAGAGGGCCAAAAAAAAGTAACTTTTCCAGATCTGGCCCGATCTGCCTTAGAAAGTTGTGAGAGTCAAGCAAGAAGCCAAGCACTCCTTTAGATAGGATATGCCACAGGGAGGTGTGTGTGTGTGTGTGAGTGTGTGTGTGTGTGTGAATAGTGTATATCATTTTGGAAAGTAGGATAAATTATAAATTAAAGAGATTGTAGATTGCAGTGGCTCAAGGGGTTAAGACGCTTACTGGAAGGTGGAAGGTCAGCAGTTCGATACCTGAATACTGCAGGATGGAGTGAGCGCCTGCCTCTGTCCCACTCCTACCAACCTAGCAGTTTGAAAGCAAGAAATTGCAAGTAGATAAATAGGGACCATTTCGGTGGGAAGGTAAACAGTGTTCTGTGCACTCCGGTGCATACCTGTCAAGCACAGCTCCGGAAAATAAGGGACCTGCGCAGAACCCTTCTGCGCAGAAGGGTTCTGTACACACCCGCATGTGCAGTAACTACTTTCCCCGCTGGCCAGATTACGGGATGGCGGCGGGAAAATAGAGTTAGTGGCGCAGAAATACGGGAAATCCTGGCCAATCTGGAATACTTGACAGGTATGCTCCGGTGTCGAGGCATGCGTGCCACATGACCATGGAAACGTCTGCAGATGCAGACAGCACTGGCTCTTCGGCTATGAAACAGATGAGCACTGAACCCTAAAGTCGTATACGACTGGCTTTCGAGCAAGGGAGACCTTTACCTAGATTAAACAAAGTTAAAGAAGCATATACAGTATTCTGTCCTGCAGAGTGAAAGGAGCACATATTATTGTATATTGTAGTAGTTGTGTTTTTGTTGTTTTATTGTTTATTGTAATGTTTAGTTGTTATTCTTGGTGCTATTATTAAAAATTAATGTAAAATAAATAAATAAATCAAGAGGCAAAAGGGGGTGAAATTGCACGTATAGTCACAGGGTCATTGTCACTTCTATCCAACCACTGAACTTCAGCAGGTTGGCTGCATCCTAGACATTCAGGGCTTGGGGAAGCTGCTTTTAGCCGCCTGTCTTCCCTAGAGGATACTTGCCTTTATCATCCCAATCCTTTTCTGAGCTCTCTTTCGGAACTTGCCATCAATTTCTCATATGTTTCTTACTCCATGCCCCCACCCAGTTTAGCTAATGGGCATTAAATATGCATTTCATAAATGCGCTTGCGGTGGATAAGCAATGCACTGTACTTCCCTTCCGCCTGCCAAGAATAGAAATCACAGAGGAATCAACAGCTGAGCCTAGAACGGTTGCATTGGTCTCTTCTTTCATTTTGACCCAGCTAGTTGGCATAAGGTCGATGAAAGCTTTAAAAGTTGCAATGGATCCTTTATTTTATTTTCCTTTGGTGCACTGTTTTTTCCTTCCAATGAGGTAGAGCGGCAATATGCAGTTGATCTCTAAGCATCCTCTCCACCCTGACATTGACAATCCAATGTGCAGTAGCTAGTTCACCTCTTAGCCCTCAGGATTCAGAATCTATAAAATGGAAAAATTTTAAAAGTGGTAGCCGTGTTAGTCTGTGCAAGCATACCAGAGAATAAACAAAATAAAACAACAACAAAAGACAAAGAACGTTGTGGCACTTTAAAGACTAACTCCTGTATTTAAATGTGAGCTTTCATGGATCAAGTCCACTTTGTCAGACATAAGACTGAGACTTCATGGCATCAATTTATTCACATCGGATACAGAGGCACACAAGGACCGGCTAGCATAACAGATAAGTATACAAATCAATGTGGCCTTTTACAACTGGTAATAGTGGAAGATCCCTGGTTGTTATTCAGATTTGCTGTGATGTTTTGCCCAGTTGAGTTGCAAGATGGTTAGTAGATGGATGGAAGACAAACATTGTGGCATTACACATTTCCTAATGGGTTTACTACTCTTCAGACCAAGCCTCTGTTTGAAACTCAACAGTATGTGCCTCTGTTCCTGATGTGTATAAATTAATGCCATGAAGTCTCAGTCTTATGTCTGACGAAGTGGACTTGATCCATGAAAGCTAACATTAAAATACAGTGGAACAGTAGACCCTCATATAACGATGTCGCTTGGTTCCCCATTAGCGTCATTATGCAGAAAACGTTGTTATTCGGTTTTCTATGGCAGATCTCCCGCAGAACGTCAAAAAACTTGTTATTCACACAACAACGGTAAAAAACCATTATCCGAATAACAATGTTTTTTGTCGTTGTGTGGGAGATCACGTGGGGGCATCGGTAGCGTCGTTAATCGAAAATTATGCTATTCGAACGCGTCGTTAGTCGGGGGTTCACTGTACCTCAAGTTACAAATGCCTCGTGTTACGAAATGTTCATGATGCAAATGAAAATCCATTGAAAATAATTCCTTGGGTTACGAATTTAAATTTGTAATTCGAAATGCAGTTTCCCATAGGAATGCATTGAAAACCAATTAATCCGTTCCGGAAGTCAGAAAAAAAGGTTTTCAATGCATTCCTATGGGAAACGGCATTTTGTGTTATGAATTTTTCATAATATGAAACATCCTCGGGAATGCATTAAATTTGTAGCTTGAGGTACCATTGTACAGGAGTTTGTCTTTAAGGTGCCATGTTCTTCTTCTATTCTCTGATATAAAATGGGAGCATCAGTTGGTCCCTTGTGAGCAGGTCGTTCTGCGCTGACATCCTCAGTTCTCAAGAGTTTGATCTGTGTCCCTGTAGATCAGGGACAGGGAAGTGGTGACCTTCCAGGTGTGACAGGGCTGCTGCTTCTGTCAACCCCAGCCAGTATAACCGGTGGTGAAAACCCATGGGAGTGGCAATCTAGCTACAACTGGCGGTAAAAGCATCCTTTACCCCTGCTTTTACTGGAGGCAGTGGTAGGCTTGATGCCAACTGACAGATTGCAACTTAATCTTGAGATGTCAGGAGTGGCAGGTGGACTCTGGAAGAGGATTTCCGCTGGGATTTGGGTCGGTGAGGAGGACTGCCCTTGAAGGAATTGCAGGTTGCAGGTGCTTCTAGATTTAGTTTTGCACCTGAATGCTCAGGAGGGGTTTTGTGGTTTTGAACACTTCTGCATGGGCTGATACGTCAACAGTGTGTGTTTCCCAGGAACGAATCTGTTGTTCTGTATGACTAAGCCTGGATTAAGCCCAAGAACGTCTGGGAATTATGAAATCCAGGCATGAGCTGTATAACCCGCTCCTCTTAGTTAATATGACATGCTGTGTTTGCTAATCTGATTAAGAGGCTCTGATTTGTAAAGAGATAATTCTACGGGTAGTATGTGTCTGTTTCCCCTTCACCCTTAGGTCCTCTTCTCTCTTTCCCCCACTGTTGTTTAACTACAGTATACAGTATTGTTAAGTATATTATTAAATGCTGGACAACAACGTTGAGAACAAAGCAAAGTATTTCCTGTAAAATAGACTGGCAGGTTTTCCGAGTTAAAGTATTTTTGAAGACTGGGAAGCGGAAGGTCAGCAGTTCGATTCCTGAGTACTGCAGGACGGAAATGAGCTCCCGTCTTCATCCCAGCTCCTGCCAACCTAGCAGTTCGAAAGCAAGAAATTGCAAGTAGGTAAATAGGGACCACTTTGGTGGGAAGGTAACAGCGTTCCGTGCGCTCCGGTGTCTAGTCATGCCTGCCACATGACCACGGAAACGTCTGCAGGAGCAGACAGCGCTGGCTCTTCGGCTTAGAAACAGAGATGAGCACTGCACCCTAGAGTCGGATACGACTGGCTTTCGAGCAAGGGAAACCTTTACCTTTTATAAAGTTATAAATATAATACAGAAAATACCTTAGATATTTTTTTGATTCATATCCTGCCTTTTTCTTCAGGGTTCCCATTTCTAACAAATAAAAACACAAGTAAAAAGCAATTAAACAGATTTCAGAATTACAGCAAACAGTTGAATTCAAAACATGTTGATTAAAACGAGTGGAGTTTCCACCCATTGAAAGCTGCTTTCTCGGCTCTGGGTCAGGCACCGAAAATGTACATGCACCGAAAATGTACCTGCAGAAGGAGGCTTCTGCCTTTTGGTTAAACTGCAAAGGCCATAAGAAAAGAACAGTAGTCTGTGCTAAGACATAATCTCTGTTTAGCAGGTGAAGCAGGGATGAATCTGAACCATATTAACCTGTCAAAGGCTAGGAACAGAGTGTTTCTGAGCACATGGAAGTGGGCGTTTTAGTTTCATTTTAATCCAGCCAGCCTCTGTCACGAAGCCAGCAAAAAGACAGTTCCTATTAAAGATGTACTGTTAGGGTTAATGGCCATTCTAGTTGGAGAAAATGGCATGAATCAGGGCGTGGCTGGTACTGGGAAGTAGAGCATTGTAAGCAGAGATGAGCACCGCACCCTAGAGTTGGACACAATTAGCTTTTAAGTAAGGGAGACCTTTTCATTTACCAGGCCCATTGGATCAATGGGATTTTGGTGAGTCAAGTCCTCTGTAAATTCTCTTAATTCAAATAGACCTATTTTAGATTGTGATTTGCGGTGCCAAAGTAAATTGCAGTAAAGTAATTGAATGTGGTATTGTTTCTATTGAGATATTGTTTGGATTGAATATTGTATAATCTTATTATATTGTCATTTTTTATTGTATTGTTACTTTTTTGTTGTATTGTTATATTTTATTGCATTGCCATATTTTATTGTATTGCAATGTTTGATTTGTTGTGAGCCGCCCTGAGTCGGTGTATACTGAGTGGGTGGTTTACAAATCGAATAAATGAATGAATGAATGAATGAATGAATCATATCAGTTCCCTACTGCATCTGATCAGCAATGTTTATAGGATACCTTTTTTGCATGACATTCAGGGTGATTGCAAATAGCTTTGTCCCTCTTGCACAATGACAACCTTGTGAGGTAGCTCAAGTTGGAAGAGAGTAACAGATCGATGGTGGCCCTCTCAGTTTTATGTTTCCCTGGCGATTCGAACACCGACTCCCAAAGTGCATTGAGCATGGCAATCGTACTCTGTATGTACAAATATAAACTCACATCTGAGTTCCTGCAGATCAGGGATTCTCTCATGGACCTCATGGGGTAAAGAGCAGAGTTGCACAGAAGTCTAGTAGAAGATAATTAATTAATGCTTCAATTTTACAGGCGAGGACCCCCCTCCTCAAAATTGACACGTGCCAACTGTATACACTTGGCAACCACTGTTTTCCAGGAGCAAAGTTGAAAAGGATTTGGACTGAAGAGTTGGTAAGAAAATCCTGTTTTTTTCTTTATTTAAAATTGTTGGATGGAAGTGCTGAATGAATGAACTCCCTGCGGAAATTTCACATGAGGTAGGTCATTGCTCTGAATTGCAAAATAGTTCCGTGGCTCCTTAAACATTTGTCAAAAAGAAGAAGGCAAGTTGAAAAGCAATTTGACTGTTCCTTCCTTTGGAGAGTCAGAAGTTAAAGACAGTGGGGTAAGACAGCATAGTATGAGATGGTTTTTTTTAGAACAGCTCATCTTGAGGTTAACTGGAGGAAGTGGTTGAAATTGGAAGCCATCTGACAGGTGACAGCTCAACAGAGAAATATACAGAGGTGGGACTGGATGAAAGCAGTTGCACAGAAAATAAAAGGGAAAAGCAAAGTAGGAGACTATTTCATGTATGTGAGAGATCTTAACTAATCACTGTAAAAATAATTAATCGTCACCATCATCATCTGCCTTTGGTGATTATCTCTATGAAAGAAGAATGTGGCATTCTCCAGATGTTAGATCGTGAGTTCTTCTATCAGCCCTTTCAGTATAGTCAGCAGTAGTGGGTAATAGGAATTGTAGTAAAGGGCTGCATGTTCCATATTCCTACTGCATAATTCTGATACATGAACCATAAGTAGGGTAAATATTTGAATTTTAGTTTGCAGGTGAGACTGACATTAACATGTTCCTGTTGGTTAGTTCTTTACTGATATATATACCTTGATTTTCTACCAATGACTTCAGTGTGTGGTATGTGGCTCTTCTCACCACTTTGTCCTCAGAACAGTCTTTTAAGGTAATGCAGGATAAGAGAGATAATGAATGGCCAAAGGCCAACTCATGAGTTAGGGGTGTGCTATTTAGTTTTGTTTTGTTTCTATGTGTATGGCTGTTTTTGGATTCCAGCTCCCATAATTCTCAAAGAATTCTCTTTATTTAGCTCATCTAGACAAGGACAAGCATTTGAAGTACAAGGAATACATATCACATTTGCCGATGACACAAAATTGGGTGGATTAACTAATACCTCGGAAAACCGGGACAAAATTCAAAAAGATCTCAAAAGGCTTGCACACGAGGCTGAAAAGAACAGAATAAAATATAACAGGAATGCTCTGTACTTCTTCTCCACCCTTACAAAGGACCTCCTTGCCGATGCAAACGCCCCATTTTCTTTGGGCCACTTTGGTTCTGCCAACTCCGTTTGGTAGCCTCTTAAAGAGATGTCTGAATGATGCAGTTCTCAGTGTAGCTTTGGGCTAGATTTTTCTTGGCTTTCCATCCATTTTAAAGGATGGACATTTCTTTACCAGCACCATTATAGGTCTGGAATACTCTACCTTTCCTTCAAGGTTTACAGATGTTCTGGAAAATCTTGTCCTTTATTTTAACATAGGACAGGGATTCTCAACCTGTGGTCTGCGGTGCCATTTCACGTGGCCCCCCACCGCCTCCACCACTCCTGGAAGTGCCATGTGGTGGAGAAAGGGCAAAATTGTCGTCCAGCCCCCAAAGCTGTCTGAGGGAGCGTGACCTGGCCCTTGTCTTTAAAAGGTTGAGAAATCTTGACCTAGAAGGTACAGAATGATAGTAAACGTGTGAATGAGTAGAGTAGAACCATCACTGTTTAAAAACTGAAGAAGCAGTTTTCTGTCTCACGATCCTTGTTCCAGTGTGTGTGTGTGTGTGTGTGTGTGTGTGTGTGTGTGTGTGTGTGTGTGTGTATGTATGTATGTATGTATATATATATATATATATATATATATATATATATATATATATATATATATATATATATATATATATATATATATATATATATATATATATATATATATATATATATATATATATATATATATATATATATATATATTATTGGACAATCTTTGCAGGATTGTGCAGCTAACATGTCCCCAAGGATTTAGGCTGAATCCTTTGAAATGCAAACCCTCCTCAATTCCCTTTTTATTTTCTCTTAGCCCCTTATTGAACAAATACTAAGTCACAGCTTTAGTAGAAGGAAAACTGTTTAGTTGCAAGGATAGTGTTGAGTTAAAGCTATCAGGTAGATAGCAAAAATATAAAACATCCATTTCATCTTAGTTGCAAAAAAGCAAGAAGAAAAAATCTCTTAAGCAAACGATGGTTATAAGAGAGTACTGAGTTACTAACTTTCTGAGATTAACACATTTTGAGTTAGAAAGAGACTGAACTACTCAGATAAAATAGACCAGTGATGGCGAACCTATGGCATGTGTGCCAGAGGTGGCACTCAGAACCCTCTCTGTGGGCATCCATGCAGTCACCCCAGCACAGAGTTCACCCTGCACCTCTGCCCAGCAGCCCAATGGGAGCACTTCCTCCTTCCCCCCAGCACAGAGTTCACTCCACCCCTCTGCCCAGAGCCCTGTTGCTCTGTTAACACTTTGTGATAAATACGTGGGTTTTGGGTTGCATTTTGGGCACTCGGTCTCTAAAAGGTTCGCCATCACTGAAATAGACAGATGGAACTAGTTTAAACAACAACACCCACCTACATGCTGAGCTCAATATAAATAAGCAGAGTGTGGAAAGCAGTTACTTTTCAAAGGAAGTAACATTTAGCATGTTGATTGACTGTTTAGATCTAAAATGGCCAATGGCTATGTTTGTTAAATGCTGGCCCTCCTTATCTCCACGTTAGTATGCAAAACAGACAGAAAGAATGATGGATTTGCCTGCTATCATTTCAACTCAAATAACCTACAAGTAATGTGGCTTTTTATAGAGTGACTTAAAAAAAAAAAAGACCTCGTTTGCAGACAGATGGAGAGGCAGGACAAAATGAAATATTTAATTATCTATTAAATAAATAAATAAATGGATTTAGAAATAAACACCTGAGAAAGTGACCTGGAATTGGACTTGACTATCTTCCATCCTTGGTTTTGAAGGTGGGAAGAGAATGGGCAACTTGGCAAATGAGGAAAGGATCTCAGACCTGCTCAGTCCATTGTATTGGGAGTTCCCAGGCTTGACAGACAAATCTGCTGATAGCTACTTTGCTTTTGTTCACGGCTCTAGAAACTGTTGGAAGTTAGCTTTCAAATGAGTTGACTTGTGACCTTTTTCTTTTTGTGTGGTTTTGTGCTTATCTCGACCATGACCACAGTAGCAATGGTGAAGGTACCCTGACAAAGTGTTTGCTATTTTTAGTGTCAACTGAGTCAACTGCATCTGTGTGAAGAGTTATTGCTAACCCTGTTTTTAAATTCCCCTTTTAAGAGTGGAAACGTCCCTCTTTTGTGCAATTTCTAACCCTGTTCTCATTTTGCTCCTTTCCATCCCCTCCACCAAAAGTAGTGAGGAATCTTACCTTCAATTTTGAAGGAAAAAAAATTGAAGTTGAGTTTAGGTCTCCCTTGCTTGAAAGCCAGTTGTATCCAACTCTAGTGTGCTGATCTCCATTTATAAAGAGCCAGGGCTGTCTATGTCTGTGATGTTGCAGGCATGACTAGACGCCGGAGCATATAGAACACTGTTACCTTTCCTGTCGAAGTGGTACCTATTTATGTACTTTCGATTTATTGCTAGGTTGGCAGGAGCTGGGACAGACGATGGAAGCTCACTCTGTTACACAACACTCGGATCTCAAACTTCTGACTTGGTCGTCAAGTTCAGCGTTTGAGTTTACTAACTCATAATTGATACTGCAGTGGCTCAAGTGGCTAAGATGCTGACTGGGAGGTGGAAGGTCAGCAGTTCGATTCCTGAGTACTGCAGGACGGAATGAGCTCCCGTCTTTGTCTCAGCTCCTGCCAACCTAGCAGTTCGAAAGCAAGAAATTGCAAGTAGATAAATAGGGACCACTTCGGTGGGAAGGTAAACAGCGTTCCGTGCTCTCTGGTGTCTAGTCATGCATGCCACATGACCACAGAAACGTCTGCAGAAGCAGACAACGCTGGCTCTTCGGCTTTGAAACAGAGATGAGCACTGAACCCTAGAGTCGGATACAACTGGCTTTCAAGCAAGGGAAACCTTTACCTTTAATTGATACTAGGAGTCATTTCTATTTTTATGCAATACTTTTTGAGTTTGGCATCAAAATAGATGGTACTGTTAGTCTCTTGGCACATTTCCATACAGAAAGAAGTTTCAGGGTGCAGTACTTACCTTGATTTTTTTCTGATTTTTTTTTTTTTTTTGTGAAAGGAGGTTACTGCAGGCCCATTGGTATTTTTGAAACTCCAATTTGATTGCAAAAGTTGAACACAATGAAAAATCATTGGTTAAACCAGAGTTAAGGAACAGAGAGCTGCCGGTTTAGGTTGGGAGTTTGATTCCTCACTTGTGCCTCCAGAGAGAACAGCCAACCTGTGTAGCTTTGGACACAGTCCCCAGAGAAGGAAATGGGGAATCACTTCTGTGTATTCTCTAACTAGAAAACCATAGAAAGGGTCACCACGAGTAACAATTGACTTGACACTACACAGTTATTATTCTTTTAAGGAGTATGTAGTCTTCTAGATGTTTTGAACTAACAGCACGCAGAATTCCTTGCCATTGGTCGTGTTCGCTCAAACATTGGCGATTTGAACTCCGAAACAGCTTGGAGAACCGATGTCCATGATGGTCACATCAGACAATTAAAAAAAATGTAAGGTTCTAGATGTGTTTAGACTATAGCTCCCAGAAACCTTAGCTAGCAGACACAGCGGGCAGCACTTCTGGGAGCCGAAGGCCAAGAACATCAGAAGATCCAAGCGCACACGCCATTGTAACTCAAGATGTGTATTAAAAAGTCCCGTTCTCTGGTTCTCCTTCCTAGTCTTTGTCCTGATCAGTGAGTCTTTCCTTTGTCTACTTAAAGGTCAATATGTTGGATTGGAATTTGGGGGTTCCAGAATCAAGTCTTGAGCAGATCATGAAACTCACCAGATGGCTGTTGGCTAGCATTTTACGCTTTGCGCCCCCCCCTCCAAGGATTGTTGGGAAGATAAATGTGAAGTGAGCCACTGACATCTCTGTGAGCTGATGGGATGCGAGAAAAGTGGACGAAGCTAACCTAATTTTCTAAAATGCACTCTCTTTCTGGAGAAGCCACTTCACTGTTTTCTCATTTACCTCTAATTTCCCGAATTCAACTGCTAATTTCCTGATTTACTAAGAATAAGGTTCCAGCAGATATCTTGATGTTCAAGCTGAGTATAAGTTGTGTTCCAAATCCTGCTGGCCTCAGTCGCATTGTCAGTGATCATGGATGATGGGTGTTGTAGTCTGATATCACCTGAAAGTCTGCAGGTTTCCTTAAACTTCGGCACATGTGGGAGGATCATTTCAGCCAAACCGTTTTTTGTTTTACACTGTAACCTCGGTTAACAAACGGCTCGGTTAACAAAAAAATTGCATAACAAAAGGAAATCCATAGAAAATAGTGGCTTGGTTTATGGAATTTTTTTCAGAACGGTTTTCAATTCATTCCTATGGGAAACCACATTTCAGTTAAAGTATTTTGGTTTTCAGTGCATTCCTATGGGAAGTTGCATTCAATGCATTCCTATGGGAAAATCGGTTAAAGTAATTTTCACTGTAAGATCGGTCTCGGAGAGCGCATGAATTACATTAACCGAGGCTCCACTGTATCTTATTCAGGGAAGGAAAAGTACTCGTGTAATATTACTTTTGAGGTGTGGCCAAGAGTTTTTCCCCTCTTCAAAATGACTGGCTGGCCTTTGCTAATCTACGCTGACCCTTCCCCCATTAATTGCTGGAATCTGTACATAAATTAATTCAGGCATTTTGATTTGCATCGTAGAAGTTCATTACTATATCATCTTTTCTTACTTCTGCCTAGTTCCACTTTCCTGAAAAGGAAGCTGCAGTGACAGGACTTTTCACCTTTCTGCCCAACGGGAGGGATTTCTCCATTTCTACCAACGGCTGAAATTGTGACATTTCCTGGGAGCTTGTCTTTTGCTTTCTATCTCACTGTTCCCACTACATCCTTACTCCCAAGACAGGCAATGCTCTGAAGTTCACATAATTTGTCTAGCTGGCAGGCCTTTATCATTTCCAACGTGAACCTGTTGATGAAGCATTATGTGGATGTTTGGGGCCGTGGCTCTACTCTGGATTCTGGTCGGGAAGGCCAATGCAATAGGACCGCCTGTTGGAACATGGGACGCCATGATCTCAACATCTCTCCACTTCAACAGTACCGGATACTCTGTCAGAATCTTGGATGGAGGCCCTCATGTGGATGTAAGTAGCTAACGTAATGTCAGTTTCCCGGCAGTGAAATTTGCTTGCTTGCCCTGGAAAAGGAAACTATCCTATTCCTCATACATGGACTTCTGCAACAGAAGGAGAGGATGCATTTTGCTAGCCAGATCCCACTAATATAAATGGTTGGGTTTTTAAAATCCAGATAAAAAGCAAAGCAATCACACTTCTATACCACTCCACATCCCATTCTGGTGTGAGTGGGTTCAACCACTCTCCAATAGTCAGGTTCTGCAAGGAAAGCTGATACTGCTTGTGTGCAATCAAAGACCTTACCTTGAAGGCCTTCAACACCTTCCACCAGCAGGGTTTCCTCCTCCACTTCCAGTAATCCAAGGGGTTTAATGAATTTGTCAGGATCCGGAACATGCTCTCCTCTGAAGGCAGCAAGGGTTTGTATTCTTCTCCTGCAGAGAAGAGATAGGAAGTGAAAACCCCATGCAGGGGTTCTTACCTAACCAAGGTGGCAAACCATAAATTGGGGGTGGGGGGGGTGGGGTGTCCAACCACCCACGTACATCAGCTTTGACCCTGAGCATCTCTGCAGCAGAAGGTGCTGCTCCAGTGTGGAGCGCATCCACACACGCAAAACAAGTTGACATCACTGTTAATGAAGCCATGTGTATAGTGACGGAGTGCTTCAAACCTACACCAGCTGAGAAAATCTACCCTCTTGTTGGTATAGCTCCACTTAAGATAAGGAGCAAAGTAGCAGTGGACGTTGAGAGAACTAAGGGGCCATTCAACAATTACATGATCCTCAAGGGGAATGGGGTCTGCCATCTGAATTAGGGGAAATTACGTGTGGTGGGGGGAGTGTCAGGTCAAAGATTACATAATCCATTTGGAGCTGTTGTGGTTTCGAAACATGGCACTTTTTTAGGTTTAAAAATGATCTCTGGGAATTTTGATCCGATTTGAGAGTATTGAATTTCTTGTGCAGTCTGCATTAGGCACCAATAGTGAAAAGCTCTAAAAATTAGAGTTTCGATACAAAAGCTCTGGATTACGTAATTTTAGGAGGGGGGTTCGAAGCAAAAAGTACGGTTGGATTACATCCCCCCACCCCAAAAAAAGGATCACGTAATTGTTGAATGGCCCCTTAGTGCACTCTCTGGGTGGTTCAAAAGTTAATTAGCATTTTGCCCCCAACATGCTGGGGACTCATTTTACTGACCTTGGAAGGATTGATGGCTGAATCAACCTTGAGCCCTGGTCAGGATCAAACTCACAACCTTTTGGTTGCAGTACAGCAGTTTAACCACTGCGCCACCAGGGTTCTAGCAACATATATTAACGTTTGTCTGCATGTCTGTTGTAAAGGCTGGTTGAAGACCCTAATAAAGAATGAATAAAGACTAAACATAGATAATTCATGCATATTGAGAACTAGCATGTCAGGAAGTAGAAGCTTTGAATCTTAGAATAGTATAGAATTCTATAGAATCATGGAATAGTAGAGTTAGGGGCCTATAAGGCCATCTAGTCCAACTCCCTGCATAATGCAGGAACTTTGCCTACATTTCTGTGTGAAAGCATTTATTTATTTGAAGGAAGAGGCTTTGGGCCATTTTGTTGTTCAAGGAGGAGTCTTTCTTTTTAAAAAAGTACATCTTAGATTTTTGATTGCTTGTCTCTCTTAAAGCAGGACAAGCTGTAATTTGTGCTTAATTTTTTTAGCATTCTGTTAATATATTTACAGTGAACCCCTGCCTAACGGTGCGTTTGAAAAGCGTCATTTTAGATTAACGACGCTACTGACGCACCCCACCTGATAATTCAAATAACAACAAAAAATGTCGTTATTCGAATAACGACGGTATTTTTACCGCCGTTATTCGAATAATGACAAAAAACATAGTTATTCGAATATCGACATTTTTTGTCATTATTTGAATGATCACGTGGGGTGTGTCAGTAGCGTTGTTAATCTAAAATGACGCTATTCGAACGCGCCATATTTTTACCGTCGTTATTTGAATAACTACAAAAAACGTTATTCGAATAACAACATTTTCTGCATAACGACGCTACTTGGGGAACCAGGTAATGTCGTTATGCGAGGGTCTACTGTACCTGTAGTTGTGGGGTATATAAGAATTCACTAGGGATGTTTTTGTTTTTGGAATTCTTGGACTACATATCCCATAACTCTCCATACTAGGATTTGTACTCGACCTGCACACAGCTTACAGACATTTAAGTGTGGCTCACCTAAGAGCACTCTGGTGTTGAGGCATGCCTGCCACATTCATGGAAACATTTGCAGATGCAGACAACGCTGGCTCTTTGGCTATAAACAGAGATCAGCACTGAACCCTAGAATCGTATACGACTGGCTTTCGAGCAAGGGCGACCTTCACCTTTACCTTTACACCTAAGGGAAAAGGCCTAGATTGGAAGACTGGTGGCCTGAACTAGACCTAGCTACAGCTGAACTTTATGTTCAGAAAGAATGCAATGAGGCCAGGAAGCGAAATCTTAGGTGGAGACAGATTTTTTTAAAAGCCTCAAACCTTTGTAGTTTGAACCTTTTCTCCCAAACAGCCACAATAGTCAGGTAAAAATCCCAGAATGGAGAATTACGGGATATGTAGTCTATGGAAGCAGGGACTGAGGTGGTTTAGTGGTTAAGATGTGGAACACGACAACTGGAAGGTCAACAGGTCAGCAGTTTGAGCCCCGAGTGCTGCATGACACCCCAGTTCCTGACAACCTAGTAGTTCGAAAGCAAGAAATTGCAAATAGATAAATAGGAACCACTACGGTGGGACGGTAACAGCATTCCGTGTGCTTTGGCATCTAGTTATGCCTACCACATGACCGCAGAATTGCCTGCAGATGCAGACAGTGCTGGTTCTTTGGCTGTAAATGGAGATGAGCACCGAACCCTAGATTGGGATACCAGTGGCTTTTGAGCAAGGGAGACTTTTACCTTAACCTAGTCTAAGAATTTTTTTAAAAGTCCCATCCCTAGAATTGACTATTTTAGGTTTTGCCATGTGCAGGCAGGGCATGTTTATCCCTTTCCTCCCTAGCTGCGACTTTCCCAAAACCTACTCATAAGAACATAACAGCCTTGCTTGGCCACAGGAGCCCATCCAGTCCAGCATTCTATCTCACACAGAGGCTCACCATTTCCTTCAGGGTATTCCCAAGCAGATGCCTTCACCTGCTTAGGATTCCCTGGAAATGGCATTGACAGATATCCTGCCAATCTCTTCAACCTGGAGGTTGTCCTTAGGTATCCATAATTATAGCCATTGATACTCTTGTCCTCCATTAACTTGTCTAATCCTTTCTTGAAGCTGTCAAGACTGACAGCTGTCACCACTTCTTCTGGCAGGGAGTTCCATAGACCAGTCATCCTCTGGGTGAAAAAGTACTTTCTCTTATTTGTTTGAGAACTAGTACCCAAAGGTTTCATGGAGTGTCCCCTAGTTCTAGTGTTATGCGATAGGGAAAACAGTTTTTCCTTATCTACTTTGTCCACACCGTGCATGATTTTATAAACTTCAATCAGGTCACCTCTTAGACGTCGTCGTTCAAGAGTGAAGAGGCCCAACCGTTGCAGCCTCAGATGGTAAGGAAGGTGTTCCAGTCCCCTAATCATTCTGGTTGCCCTCCTCTGCACTTTTTCCAGCTCCATAATATCCTTCTGGAGGTATGGTGACCAGAACTGTTATATACTCTCCACACCAAAAAACGCATGCAGCTGATGTTGAGCGGTCATCCACAAACGATTTATGACGATGAAAGCAATGTCAGAAGATTCTGCTTTGTGGCTGTTTGTTTATTTAAAAACCATACCAACCCAACCTGTTCTCCTGTATTTCCTGGGATTATTCCCCCGGACACATCCAATTGAGTCACAGGATCATATGTTCTGTAGGATACATGATGCAAACCTAATTTGCAGGAGAGGCGGGGGGGGGGGGGGCGAAAACCCTCCTGAGCTAACAGCTTGCCCTCACCCCATGGTGCCAATGTTATATATGTGAGTGTGGCATTATTGCCCCTCCTGCAAATTTTTTTTTGCCCCTCCTGAAAAAGTTTCACCCCCCACATATCTAGAATCCTGGCTACCGCCCTGCTAATTTGTTATAGCTTCAGCCCAGCCCAGATCCCAGCTCTTTGTTTATTCAGAGCTGTACCTTGGGCATACAGTATTAGATTTTCCCTTTATTAAAAGAGACAAGCAGATGGGTGGCATACCTGTCAAGTATCCCAGATTGGCCGGGAAATCGAGTATTTTGGCACGTGTTCCTCCCCTTTCCCGGCGCCATCCTGTATTTAGAACGGTGGGGAAAGGGGTTACTGCACACGCGCAGAACCCACCTGCGCATGCGCAAAGGGGTTCTGCGCATGTGCAAAGGAGTTTTTCCTACACATGCGCACCTGGACTGGAGCAGTTCCCGTATTTTCCGGAGCAGCGCTTGACAGGTATGATGTGGAATTCTCAAAGCCTTCATGCAGAATGAAATACCTTTGTTATTGGAATAATCCAGAGTGGAAGCTCTATTTTGCTCTTCTGTGGTGCCCAATGTCTAGACCAGGGATTCTAAACCTGCGGCCTGTGGCACCATTTCATGTGCACGCACCTCTACCATACCAGGAAGTGCCATGTGGGTGGAGGAAGGGCAAAATGGCTGTCTGAGAGAGCATGATCCAACCCTCGGTTTAAAAAGGTTGAGAACTCCTGGTCTAGACTGCTGCACTTGCCCTGTTTGTGAGGCACGCTGTTCAAACGCTTTGGGTGTGGGGTAGAATACAGTTAAGGTAAAGGTTTCCCTTGCTCAAAAGCCAGTCGTGTCCGACTCTAGGATGTGATGTGGCAGGTATGACTAGATACCGGAGCACAAGGAAAGGTTTTACTTTTCTCGCCCAAGAAGTACCTATTTATCTTCTTGCAAATTATTGCTTTCGAACTGCTACGTTGGCAGGAGTTTAGACAGAAGACGAGTGCTCACTCCGTTGCGCCGCACTCGGACCTCAAACTGCTGGCCTGCCGACCTTCTAGTCGTCAAGTCTTAACCACTAAAAGCCACCGCAGTAGCCCATCTCATAATGAAGAGCGGAAGTTGAAAACCAGGTCCACTCTGTCTTCTCTGGTGCTTTTCTATGGGGTGAAAAATTGATGTGCTGGTCAAAATGTTCAATTAAGGTGTACTTAGTTATGATGTTGACATGGTTAGCTCAGTTGATTTTTGAAGACTAATTTTTAGAAACCCTTGTTTCTATAAATTGGCCATTTTGAGTGAGAAACATTTTCAAAATAAAGAGATAAACAGAACCTCTTTCTCTTCTTCCTTCAATGTTTGCCTGCCTTTCTTCTTCTCTAGTGCAGGGAAGTGACGAAGCAGAATGGCTCTGGACGCTGCACATTCATCCAGAACAACCCGGACTGTAAGATGGACGACGGGTTTCTCAACTACCTCAATGGAGCCTTCTGCGTCTTCCCCAATTCTCTGCAACCTCTGGCTGTGGTTCTTTATGTAAGTCCCAAAAGGTTGAGGGTCCAGCGGGCTTCTTGAACGGGGCAAGGCAGGGCCTTCGCTCAAACTCTGGCTTCTTGTTGGCTCCTAAAGTTTGGCAGATACTGTACAGTAAAACTCCAGGTTATGATTGCCCTGCTTTACGTTTGCCGCGGTTTATGACGGCAAATTTAATAAAATTAATGGCCCGGTTTACATTTTTTCCTGGTCTACGACCGAAAATCGTGCTATTTTAAACTCTGAAGTGTACGAACAAGGAACAGAGACCAACCAAATAGAACTTAGAAAATTGAAGGGGGAGTTATTTTTAGGTATATCTAAAAGTAAGATAAAATTTAGTAATCATAATCTAAAAGATCTATTTACAATTTGGAAGGGATTAAAGAAAACTCTGGCTCCAGACTATTCACCTATATTAGAAATTTGGGACTTTCAAGATTGCCCATTAAAGCTAACATTGGAGACGAAAGAAATTTTGAAACAAAGTAAATCCCTATTATTTACAGACTGGATTAAGAATTGTTTCGATTTCCACAATAGAAAGGTTATTTATGATAAACTAAATTTAACTTGGTTACAAGCAAGACAGATGGAAGCGTGGGATAAATGTAAGCGGGCTAATAATTTACAATTTAGGTCATTGACCCCTTTTGAAGAATTACTTTTGGAAGTAAGGCAAGGGAAAAGGATTTTAAAGGGTATAGTTGGTAGAATATACTATCTGTTATCTCCAGGTGAGAAAGCTCAACAAATACTTACAAAAACCTGGGAGGAGGATCTAGGAATTACGATTCAGGATGTAAATTGGGGAAAAAATGGAATCATAGGATTATGAAGTCAATGTCGATCAAAGAAAAAGAGCACAATTGTAAATTATTATGGAGATGGTACTTAACGCCGGTTAAACTTCATTTAATGTATAATAGTGTATCAGATATGTGTTGGAGGTGTAATAAAGCAAAGGGGACATATACACATATGTGGTGGACGTGTGAAAAGATAAGGTGCTTTTGGAAAACAATAGAAGAAGAATTAAATAAGATATTGGGTGTGACAATTGTACTAGATCCAAAACTCGCAATACTGGGGGAAACAGATCAGTTAAATTTGGATGAGGGTAGAAAGGAATTACTGTTAACATTATTGTTGGTTGCAAGACAATTGATTGCGAAAGAATGGAAAAAGGGAGAAAACATCAGTAAGAAGAGATGGTATGCAGAAGTGTGGCAACTAGCCCTCAATGAAAAAATAACTATGCATCTACGACAAAGAAGAGGGTTACCAGTCAAAACACCGTTTTGGGAAATATGGGAATTTTTTGTTGACTTTGTTCTAATTGGAAGAAAGAGGGTTCAACCTAGCCCAGATACATTCCTTTTCTGGGAAAGAGAATTGTAGTATATAAAATCAGAAGTCATTGCCGACTCCCCCGACGGAAACACTCTTTAAATATGGGATTATAGTTTTTAATTTTCTAATTTTGTAATCTGTATTTCTATGTTATTTTATATTTAGTATTGGTGTTTTTCATTAGATTGTTTTTGTATGTTTTTTAAATATTAAAAATTAATAAAAATAAAAAATAAAAAAGTAAACTCTAAAATGGCAGCTGGCACCATTTTAGAGTTTAAAATGGCCTCTGTGCCCTCCGCTGGAAGTCATAATTCATCACTTACCGCTGCAGAGGTGCTGGCGTCGGCATTTTTGCCGCTATTTCTGCACTGTCCGCCACCTCTACTGGCACCGGGAGAGTCTGGAGACCTCATCCGCTTGGTTCCGTATTTCGTCTGAGCTCCATGGGCAGCATTACAGAATGGGGATGTGCGCCTCCCCCTAGCGTCTGTTCCAGCTCCTACCAAACTAGCAGATCAAAAGTAAGAAATTGCAAGTATCTGTGCACTTGGGATTCTAGTCATGCTTGCCACGTGACCGCGGAAACATCTGTAGATGCAGACGGTGCTGGCTTTTTGGGTGAAATTGGAGATATGCACTCCCACCCACCCACATTCAGACTGTGGGACAGTCATGAGACCTTTACCTTTATTATTGGAGGCAGTCTAAGTATATCTGCACAGCACCATCATAGCAGTGTGAGATTTTACTTTATATTCCTGCGTTCTACAGAATCCTCTGATTTGGGGAAGGGCTTAGATTTCCTGGACACCATGCAGAAGGATTTGGGAGAGCACACGTCCCAGAAGTATTCAGATGTGTGTTTTTGTGTATTGTGTGCTAGCCAGCCCCTTGAGGGAGCTGCATGTTATTGCCAAGCTTGGTGGGGTGGGCACATGGCTGGCCAAAGCTAAAGAACCAAATGGCCCCTCCTTCACTTTTCACACACAGAGTAGTGGGTGAATTTCACTCAGCTGTGGTGTTGGTCCTCCGCCCTCCACATCACCTGAGGTACAAGGCAAGATGGCTACATTAACACCTCATATTTACTGGGGGTCAGGCAGTGGGACAGTCTCCTTCACCATCCAGGAACTCTTGCTTGGGTGTGTGTGTGTGTGTATGCAGCCGGACATTGCTTATGGCAGGTGTGCCCAAAGTATGGCCTGTGGGCCGGATCCAGCCCCCGATGCCCTCGCCGCTCCTGGAAGCAGAAGTAAAACGCACATGCACAGGTGCGTAACACATCCCATGCATGTGCATTTTCTTTTTCCGGTGGGAGGAACCATGTGACCGGCCCAATCAGCTGCTCAGGGGGCTTGGCCAGGTCCGCAGCCTGAAAAGTTTGGCACCATTGGTTTATGGTCTGCTGATAGCCGGAAGTGGCTCGGGGACCATATAGGTTTTTGTTTTGTTGTTCCCTATTGTCTTTTCAATCATAAAAGCTAGAGGAGTGGCGTGGTAGCTTGGAGAATCACAAACACGACCAGGTTGGTTCCCTAGGATTCCCTACTTGAAACTGCTGCCTCCAATGCCTAGCCTGCAAATAATGCTAGAAGGAGGATCTGGTAGTGGGACGATTTTTAGAGACCATGCACCACATTCTCTGGAGTAAAACCAGTCTGGCCAGGTTACCCTGATATGGTAATAGAGTACACCAGTGGTGGTGAACCTATGGCACGTGTACTAGAGGGGGAACTCACAGCCCTCTGGGCACGCATAACAATGCCCCAATGAGGTGAGGCGACCAAACACCACACACACCCCTCCTATTCTTACAATTGTGTATGTGTGTGAGTGCCTGAGGAGGAGGAGGCATGCAGGCAGGCACTGCGTGTGCACACACACCCATGTGACATCGGCTGCATGCCTTAAGTGGCACACACGCGGTGCCTGCCTGTGTGCCACCTCTGCCTCCTTGGGCACTCGGCCTCTAAAAGGTTTGCCATCACTGGAATAGACCCTACTGCCAGTGACTCAACGCCAATAATCAGACAGTGATTAACTAACCTGACAACCCTGAGGACTAACGGCCTTGGGTGGAGATGTCCGTGGGGAAGGGTGATCTCCAAGTGGATTAGATCCCACTTGAATCCATCTTGGTGGAGGGCTACAGCTCCATCCATACTGGCCTTGGGCTGAGGATGAGGAGGACTTTGTGTCTGCGCCAAAAGGGCTTAGATCTAGAAAGTGACTCGCGGGAATTGGATCAGCAGTACAGGTGTCAGGCTGTAATGTGGAAGGGCCACTGCATGACAATCTTCATGACTGATCAGCAAATCAGTCCATTTGAATAGTAGGCTGAATCAACCTTGAGCCTTTTGGGATCAAACTCAGATTGTGAGCAGAGTTTTGGCTGCAGACCAGCAGCCCAACCATTGCACCACAAGAGTTAATAAATAATTGAATCAGGCAATTTGAAAAAGAGCTGTGCCTGTCTGGTCCAGTATTTTGGCCCATCACAGATATCTGATGGCCTCTAGGAGGCTCTCCATCTTCATGACACACTTTCTCTTGATTTCTTTCAGGCTTTGTGGCTGCTTTACCTCTTTGTTATGCTTGGGGTCACAGCTGAGAAGTTGTAAGTACCCATATATACTCGAGTATAAGTCATTCCGAATATACGTTGAGGTACCTAATTTTTACCTCTAACACTAGGAAAATAGATTGACCCAAGTATAAGTCGGGGGTGGAAAATGCAGCAGCTGCTAGTGAGTTTCAATAATTAAAATACATGAAAATACGGTAAAATTAATTAATTTAGACATTTGTGTGGGCATGTTTTTGAGTTTTTATGGTAGTTACTGCATTTTAAAAAAACTGTATTTGCACCACCCAACCAGTGGTGGTGCTTCAGGGGAAGTGGTTGGGCAGGCCAGTTGCACTGAGGCAGGAAGTGTTGCTGTAGCCTAGTCTCTTGCTCTCCCTGTGAGCAAAAAGCATGGTTCCCCCCCCCCCTCCTCCATCTTGGCCACATGGAGCAGGAACAAAGGCACAAAGATAAGTGAGATCCTTTCTTTTTATGCACAGGTTTGGTTTCCCATAAAAATACATTGAAAACAAACAATCAAAAAAGCTTCAGAATAGAAGAAATTAATTTTCAATGTATTTCAAAGGAAAACCGTGATTTGCACCCTCTTGTGGCCACCTGTGGTAATGGCACAGAATGGCATAGGGATGTGGCAAACACTGCTGGAGGGAGGGAGGAAGCACTCACTCTCATTGGGCTGCTGGGCAGAGGAACAGGGCCAACTCTGTGCTGGGGTGATACCGCACATGCCCACAGAGAGGGCTCTGAGTGCCTCCTCTGACACACGTGCCATAGGTTCATCACCACTAAACTTAAACTAGCTGGTCTGCCCTATACTGAACAAGCCCTCATAAGGGATATAGCTACACAACTAACTGTTTTCCCCTTCCGTATTCTCCATCCAACTTAAACATCTAAACATTAAATTGTTCACTCATTTCATCAGGGGTGAGAAATTAAAATATATTTATTGCCCCAAGATTAAACAAAACTTTTTGGAAAGGCACTAAATTTAAGAATGGCAGGTGTAATGAATGGCCCCAGCAGGGCAAAAACGGAGTGGGTGAGACTGGTAAAATTCTTATTTATCCAGCTGTGGTCTCCTTCCTGGCATGCAAAACACTGTTCAGTTTCCCTGACAGGCTGGCAAAGCAGATCTCAGTTCCATGCGGCAACTGCCGCATTAGAAACAATATTATTTAAAAAATGAGTTTTTGGGACAGATGGCTAAGCCATGGGCTGTTTCTAAACCAAAGAACCCTGTTCCGAAGGAGAGAACCGGCTTCGGGAAGCTGAGAGGGAGGAAGGCAATGTAATATAATGTAATGTAAATGTTTGACCAGCTCTCTCTTTCCTCCTTTAGCTTCTGCCCTAACTTATCTGCCATCTCAACCAAGCTGAAGCTGGCCCACAATGTGGCAGTATCCTTTCATGCATCTCTTCCATGTGCAGTATTTAAGGCAGGGCTTCTCAACCTACAGGCCAGGGGCCGGATGCAGCCCGTGACACCATTTCATGTGCCCCCTGCCTCCGCCACACCCAGAAGTGCCAATGGGTGGCAGGCAGGGCAAAATGGCCATCCAGCCCCCGAAACTGTCTGAGGGAGAGTGACCTGGCCCTCGGCTTGAAAAGGTTGAGAGCCCCTGATTTAAGGTTTGGGTGGGGGGAAGATCGTTGTAGGGTTGTTCTTTTTAGCAATTCACAATTACTCTTATACAGGTGAAACTCGGAAAATTAGAATATCGTGCAAATGTTCATTCAGTCCAGTAATGCAACTTAAAAGGCAAAACAAATATATGAGATAGACTCATTACACGCAAAGCGAGATAGTCCAAGCCTTACTTTGTTATAATATTGATGCTTATGGCTTACAGCTTATTAAAACCCCAACCCTCCAATCTCATGTACCCCATAATCATCACATAATCTCATGTACGCTGTACGCCACGAACATCACAATTACAACGAATTAAGGCATGACATCTCTCGCTTTGCATGTAGGGAGTCTATTTCATATATATTTGTTTCACCTTTTAAGTGAAATGAATGGACATTGTATTCTAATTTTCCGAGTTTCACCTGTATAAGTGTAATTGCTATTTGCTAAAAGTGTAATTCCTAATTGTGTAATTGCTAATTGCCTTAGTGCTTAGTGCATTCTCTGGGTGGTTCACAAGTTAATTAGCATTTTGCCCCCAACATGCTGGATACTCATTTTACCAAGCTCGGAAGGATGAATGGCTGAGTCACCCTTGAGGCCTGGTCAGGATCGAACTCACAACATTCTGGCTGCCTTACAGCAGTTTAACCACTGCACCACCGAGGCTCATTTTCCCCTATCAAACTTGCAAGGTGGCCTGGAATAGAAGAGAGAGAGAGAAGAGAGTAGAGTTTTTCCATCAGAGTGAGGATCTAGGGCAGTGATTCCCAACGTGGGGCCCACACCCCACAGGGGGACTTTAATTCCCAGAAGCCTAAGATAGTACATTGGCTGATCAGTACTTTGGGGAATTGACTTAGGCTTCTGGGAATTGAAGTCTAAAAATCAAAGGTTGGGAAAACACTGCTCTAGGGCCAAAATACTCTTTTTAAAATTATATTAAAATGTTGATATAATTTTTTTGATTTTTTAAAACATATTTCAAGAAAGCAGTGGATTCTTATCCTGGTCCTAATCAAAGAAAATTGTCAGGTTAATTGTTTGGTGATTTTTAATTGATTAGCCAGGTTTACTTAAGAATGATATTGCTATTTATTTTTAATGCAAGTCTTTGTATTGCAAATAGCAAAACCCATCTTAAAAGAGGCATTATTCCACTGCTACTACTTGATTTAATTGTAAATATTGGAAGGGACACTTTTCCCTATATAAACTTTTCCCTATATGGTCACTAAGATCTGTTGAGGAGGCCATCCTTTGTTGAGAATGGTTTGTTAGACATAGGTGGGGAAAACCTTCACTTTCTCCCGTAGAGATCTGACCGACATTGGCATCATTTTAGTGCCCTTCTGAAACATGCTTATTTGTTACTTCCTTTGTTATTACATTTAAAGATTGCAACCAGTGCAGGTTTTAATGCAATGGTTTTAATGTTCTAAAGATTTTTTGGGTGTGTTTTAATCCAGGGGTCCCCAACCACTGGGCTGTCCGGAACTGGGCTGCAGGGGTGAGTGGCGCTGGGAGCCCCAATGGTAGTATTCTGCCCTCAACATGCTCCGCCGGGTCTGCTCAGCGAACGGAGCTAGAGTGTGGGCTTCATAAAGGTTTCCCTTGCTCAAAAGCCGGTTGTATCTGACTCTAGGGTTCAGTGCTCATCTCTGTTTCAAAGCCGAAGAGCCAGCGCTGTTTGCTGCTGCAGACATTTCCGTGGTCATGTGGCAGGCATGACTAGACACCCGGAATGCACGGAACGCTGTTACCTTCCCACCAAAGTGGTCCCTATTTATCTACTTGCAATGTCTTGCTTTTGAACTAAGCTGGGCCCCTCCTTGGTTTTGAGTGATAGCGGGTGTCCTCCTCCCACACACACCTGTCTGCATTGAGGTATCACACTGCCCATATTCAAGCTGTGCCTGGCAGATGGGAGAGATTAAAAATCCCACCATCCCCACTTACTGGTCTGTGGAAAAATTGTTTAGCATGAAACCTGTCTGGTGCAAAAAAAAGTTGGGACCCCTGTTTTAAACTGTTAACTTTAAAGTTGTTTTAAAGATTCGAATGTTTTCAAGTTGCTTGATACGGCTCTGTAGCTTACCTTGAGATGTTGTGATATTGAACGTTAATGTATTAAATAAGAAAAGAACCCTGACTTATGGAAGGAATGTTCGATCTGTGGAATATGGGAAAGGAAATGTTTACATTTCAGTTGGGGGATTCTGAGAATTGTAGTCCAAAATGTCCCCTCCCTCCCCCGCCCCCCCCCCCAAAAAAAATCCTCATCTGTCTTTGGCAATAGAGCAGTGTAAACAAAGGCACTCAACTATTTTAAAAACTCCCTTAACACTTTTCTTCATGGTGTTACCTTTCTGGCCTTTGGGAACGGTGCACCGGATGTTTTCAGTGCGGTGGTGGCCTTCTCAGATCCACGGACAGCCAGCCTGGCGATTGGTGCTCTCTTTGGTAGGTAAAGGTAAAGGTCACCCTTGCTCGAAAGCCAGCCGTATCCGACTCTAGGGTTCAGTGCTCATCTGTTTCAAAGCCGAAGAGCCGGCATTGTCTGCTGCTGCAGACGTTTCCGTGGTCATGTGGCAGGCATGACTAGACACCGGAGCGCACGGAACGCTGTTTACCTTTCCACCAAAGTGGTTCCTGTTTATCTCACTTGCAATGTCTTGCTTTCGAACTGCTAGGTTGGGAGGATCCGGGACAGAGACGGCAGCTCAGGAATTGAGCTCCAACCTTCCAGTCATCAAGTTCAGCATCTTAACCACTTGAGTCACCACAGTCTCCTAGGTCTGGCTAGCCTAATTTGGAAGATTGTCTAGGCAGGCACTAAATAGCAGCAATAAAACCTGATTGGGGGGGGGGAGTGATAACACCCCTATTGCTATGTATACTCTCTTTCCCCTTCCGTCTGTTCTATCCCTCTTTCCCTGGAATACTGCTTATTTTCTTTTATTATTAGATAAGCCTCTCCAAGCTAGGGACAGGGAAAGATTTATGGTAGTGAAACTAGAATGGGAAGAACAAACCCCTTGTTGGGCATGTGCCCCTTTTTGGGAACCACGAGTTTAAGCTGAATTACCGCTTCCTTCTCCTCCTTCCATGTCTGGGCCAGACGTGAAACTGCCAAAATGAAGCCACCTTTTGGTGAGTTCATTCTGCAGTACCTTTCGCCTGACCTAGTGTGAGAAAGATTAGCCAGCCACACAAAGTGGTCATTACCAGGGTATGACCAATTATGGTTCAGAAATGCCACAATCTCCGAGGAGGCTTTTCCTGCATACCTAATAGCATGCTTTCCTAAAAAGTTACAATACTTTCACTATAGTACATTTAAAATTGCAAATAAAAATGCATGCATATAGTTATTTTTATAGGTTCAGAGTGCGGCTGTCCAGGTGGTGATGAGGTGCGGGCGTTATGCCCGTACCTCGCCGCTGCTACTGGAGCTGCCTTGGCTGCCAGTATGCTTCCGGGTGCAATTCAAGGTGCTGGTTTTGACCTTTAAAGCCCTTCATGGTAGTGGGCCAGGATACCTGAGAGACCGCATTGCCCCAAGGTTTTCAGCCCGTCCTATGAGGTCAGACTGTAGGGGCTCCCTGGTGGTGCCATCAGCAAGAGAGGCATGCCTCACTGGGACCAGGAGGAGAGCCTTCTTGGTATCTGCCCTGGCCCTTTGGAACCTCTTGCCACCAGAACTTCGCCTCCAGGCGGAATTGCCCCCCTTCAGGAAGGCTTTAAAAACATGGCTTTGCCAGCAGGTGTGGGGTGCATCTAGCACCACAACCCAGCCCTGCTGGCTTATTTAGCCCTATCTTGGGTTTTAAAGGCTTTTAATGGGATCAGGGATGTTTTAAATGTTTTATAGTTTTAATATTTGGTTTTTATGGTATGATGGAAGGGCTTTTAACCAATGTGAGCCGCCTTGGGTCGCTGAGGCAAGGAAGGCGGCTATACACGTCCATAAATAAATAAACAAACAAACAAATAAATAAATAAAAGGAGTGGCAGAGAGAGAGAGATGCTAACTGTAAGTTACCTGAGAGTAACCTTGTCTCTCACCTTCTCCAGGTGCCGGAATCTTTGTCACTACAGTTGTGGCAGGTGGCATAGCCCTAGTACGGCCCTTCACCGCAGCCTCACGGCCGTTCCTCCGAGATGCCATCTTCTACATGGTGGCCGTGTTCCTGACCTTTGTGGCCCTCTATTTTGAGCAGGTCACCCTGGGAGAAGCCCTGAGTAAGTGAGCTTGGTGGGCAACACTAGAAATGCTTTTCTACATCGGGTCAAAGTTTTTTGTATGGCCCACGTGTTGGGAGCCCTGGTGGCGCAGTGGTTAAACCACATGTACGCTGAAGTAGCACAAAGGTTTTATGCTGGCTTCGTAAATGGGTGCAGGTCTCTGTCAGGTGGATCGAGTCCTATGGCAGTGGGATAATGGGCATTGTTATCCTTACACCTGACATCCATGATCACTGGTCGTGCTGGCTCACGGCATGTTTTTGCAGTTGTGGGGAGAGAGGGGTTATGGGGTAATCTCCAAAAAGATGACACTTTTTGCATACTTCAAAGCTGTGGTACCACTGCCACACTGCACAGACATAGCCCTTTGCAAAAAAAGTCACTATTAAGTGTGTATATCAGGGTTCTCAACCTTTACAAGCCGTGGGAGAGACTACACCCCCTCAGACAGCTGAGCGGGCCGGACTGGTTTTTCCCCTGCCCTTAATGCTGCCGTAAAACGTGTCCGCAGCTGTCGTAAACACATTTACGATAGTTGCGGGCACATTTACGGCTGTCATAAACATGTCCGCTTCCGGTGGCGACAACGTTGTGGGCCACATGAAATGGTGCCACAGGCTGGGTCCAGCCCTTGGGCCATAGGTTGAGAACCCCTGGTGTATATGAACCAGGGGTGATGCAGGAAAACTTGTTAGCTGTGATAGCAACACCTCCTCATTTTCAGGCTACCTTGGGCTTTACATCTTCTACGTTCTGATGGTGGTGGTTTCCACATGGCTCCACAAGAGGCGGCGCAGGGAGAGGCTGGCCCCTCCCAGCCCCACAGAACCAGGTGAGGGGAAGCCATCTGGGTTGGTATCTCCGTCTCCCCATGTTTAAGGTCTGGGGTGCCGTTTTCAGCATGCTTGGGTGTAAAACAGAATACTCTGGTCTCAAACAGTACTTGGGTCTCAAACTACTGACCTTCCAGTCATCAAGTTTAGCGTCTTAACCACTAAGCCACTGCAATGTTTCTAATTTGTCTTAAAGGTAAAGGTTTCCCTTGCTTGAAAGCCAGTCGTATCTGACTCTAGGGTTCAGTGCTCATCTCTGTTTCAAAGCTAAAGAGCCAGCGCTGTCTGCTTCTGCAGACGTTTTCGGTGGTCATGTGGCAGGCATGACTAGACACCGGAGCGCACTGAGTGCTGTTACCTTCCCACCAAAGTGATCCCTATTTACCTCCTTGCAATTTCTTGCTTTTGAACTGCTAGGTTGGCAGGTCTTATCACCCTGAAATACAAAATAGAAAAGACAGAAAACATTATGACACCATGTCTTAACAACAAGACTTTAGAAATTGTCAAAGGATTTAAGCTAAATTACTGATCCTAATAACATGCTTTCTAAAGAGGGAAAGTACTTTCATAATATTAATTTTAAAATTGCAAGTAAATATATGTATCTAATCGTGTTTGTAACAGCTGCTAAAATTGAAAAAACGTTCAGAAGAATTTGTTTTGTTATGGTGAATTCTTGCATCACCAGGACACCCCCCCCCAAAAAAAAAAACCCCAAACAAACCCAAATTAATTCAGATGCCAAGCGGGCTCTGGCTACAGTTTGCATAGGAGACTACCAGAGATGGGGTGTTTGGAAAGTATTCTAAGCTTTTAGGAGGTTTGTCTTGGAAGCCCAATTATCTCCCCCTTTCTCTGCCTCTTCTTAGAGCTTCCAGCCGACTCTGAAGACATCGATTCCTCTAGTGTCATGGGAGGAGACTATGGTGAGTTTGAATCCTCCCGGATTCTGTGCTGTTTTAGTCGTGGCATGCTCTTAATTGAGTGTAACCGATGCTCTTTTAACTTTGCCTTCAGTTCCTCTTGTAGACAAGTCTGGAGCCCTCATAGCGCTTATGTCAGTGATGGCGCACCTTGGCACTCCATGAGTTCTTGGGCTTCAATTCCCACATGAATGGGTTTACTGCACCTGCGTGTGGGTTCATAGGGACTTGGGCTTCTGGGAATTGAAGTCCAAGAACACCTAGAGTGCCAAGGTTCACCATCATGGGCTTATGTTCCTCCCCATGCCCAACTTGTTCCAAGTCCTGTTACCCTAGTCTGGGGATCTGACAGGCGCCGGGACCCTCCACTACTGCCGGTGTCCTGGGCCCCGCCCCAGGCCAGGGCACAAAAAGCCACTACGGCAGCAGGACCCCACCCCCGGACTCCCTGTGGCTGCAGCGACGGACGACTTGACCCTCCACCACCATTGGCGTCCTGAGCCCCACCCTGGGCCAGGGCACAAAAGGCTGCTATGGCGGTGCATGGCAGGACTTCGCCGCCACCGCCTTCGGATTTGCGGCCGGAGTGGAGAGGCCGTTGGACTTTTGTATCGTTGTATTGTTTTATATTTGATGTGTGCTTTTGTAGGATGAATAAGGTATAACTATTGTTTATATTGTATATTGTATTACTGTGTTTACTAATGTGTTGTTTTTTGTAGATTTAATTTTGTATATCGTATTATTGTATATTTACTTTAATATATTGTTGATTTAATAATTCAACAATTACGTCATCCATTTTTTGGCGAGAAATTGACCCCCTCCCCCCCATGTAATCCGACTGTAATTTTCGCTTCAAACCCCCTCCCTTCCCTTCAAAATTACGTAATCCAGAGCTTTTGTATCAAAACTCTGATTTTTAGAGCTTTTCACTATTGGTGAACTAGAAATAGACTGCACAAGCAAGTCAATACTCTCAAATCGGATCAAAATCCCCAGAGATCATTTTTAAACCTTAAAAAGTGCCATGTTTCGAAACCACAACAGCTCCAAATGGATTATGTAATCTTTGACCTGACGGGACCCCCCCCCCCAAGGATCACATAATTGTTGAATGGCCCCTTAGTTCTCCCGACGTCCACTGCTACTCTGCTCCTTATCTTAGGTGGAGCAATACCAAGAAGAGGATATCTTTTCTCAGCTGGCGTAGGTTTGAAGCACCCCGTCACTATACACATGGCTTCATTAACAATGATAACTCATTTTGCGTGCGTGGATGTGCTCCACACTGGAGCAGCACCTTCTGCTGCAGAGATGCTCAGGCCCAAAGCTGTTGTACACAGTGTGGATGGTTGAACTCCCCATTTATAGTTTGCCACCTTGGTTAGGTAAGAATCCAGGATGCCCTCCTACGTGTGGTTTTCACTTCCTCTCTCTTCTCTGCAGGAGAAGAATACAAACCCTTGCTGCCTTCAGAGGAGAGCACGTTCCGGATCCTGACAGATTCATTAAACCCTTTGGATTACTGGAAGTGGAGGAGGAAACCCTGCTGGTGGAAGGTGTTGAAGGCCTTCAAGGTAAGGTCTTTGATTGCACACAAGCAGTATCAACTTTCCTTGCAGAACCTGACAATTGGAGGGTGGTTGAACCCACGCACACTAGAATGGGATATTGTGGCTCCCAGGAGTCTTGACCTGCAAAGTAGACATTGTGCAGTCATAAATATCTTAACTACACCCCTGTTGTTGTTACATGCTTCAAATTGCTTCCAACTTACAGTAACTTTAATAAGAATTTCAAAGTTCATGAGATGATGTTCAAGGAGTGGTTTGCCATTTTCACCCGCTGAACCATGTGACTGGCCTGCGGCCCGAAACGTTTGGGTATAAAGCAATCCTTTCTTGTGATCAACTTGGAATCTCCCACTATTAATGTTCAAGTGGTGTGAATTCCCTGCTCTTGGGGTATCTGGCTACAGAGCCAGAGTTTGGAAGTTTGATTCCCCACTTGTGCCTCCCAGGAGAAGAGGCAGCTTCTGTAGACTTGTGCAACCTACACAATTCCAGGGAAGCCGCCAGAGGAAAGGAAGGAGAAACCACTTCTGCGTACTTGCACTGAAAACTCGGAAAAGGGAAACCATAAGTCAGAATTGACTTGACAGCATGTAATTATTATTCTTCTCCCGATTGTGTGTAATGCCTTCTGAGGAAGAGGGGGAGGGAGATTTTGATGGCCGAGTCTTGCTCATGTCCTTTGACAAATGCACAAGAACAGGTCAGCATTTGGAAGACTCATTCCGGTAAGCAAGGTCTTGGGAGAGAGTCTTTTAGGAGTTGGTTCTCCTACACAACAATGTTTGATCCAGCCAGGTCTATTGGTTACCTGTTTCCTCCCCAACCTCCTGAATTTGTTTCCTCAGCTGCCAGTGGAGGTAGTGTTATTGCTGACGGTACCCATTGTGGATCCTGACCGGGAAGATCAAAACTGGAAGCGACCCCTCAACTCTTTGCATTTGGTCACTGGTCCCCTTGTCTGCATTCTCACTCTGAAGTCTGGTTCTTGTAAGTGTTCAGTTTTATCTCCATGAGAGGTTGCATTTAACCATGTGTTTCAGTCCAGAATGGTTAGGGCAGGAGTTCTCAACCTTTTTAAGCCATGGGCCAGGTCACGCTCCCTCACACAGCTTTGAGGGCCGGACGAGAAAAATCTCTGGCAGATTTTTAATTCCTGGTTGTTCCTGCTTGAACACCAACTAGACCAGGTAGTACAAATGCTAATGGGTAGCATGTGACTCACTAAGACAGCTTCCTTAGACCAACATCCAACCCTTCTTCAAGAAAGACAACTTTCTGAAAAAATGTAAAGTTTTATTTAAAAAAATATAAGAAGGAAAAAGCCTTTTAAGAGTCAAAGGAAAATTCAAAAGGTCAAAAGCCAAACAATTTCTATTTAGAAAACGTGTCCCTTGCTCGAAAGCCAGTTGTATCCGACTCTAGAGTACAGTGCTCATCTCTGTTTCAAAGCCAAAGAGCGAGCGCTGTCTGCTTCTGCAGACATTTCCGTGGTCATGTGGCAGGCATGACTAGACACCGGAGCGCATAGAACGCTGTTTACCTTCCCACCAAAGTGGTCCCTATTTATCTACTTGCAATTTCTTGCTTTCGAACTGCTAGGTTGGCAGGAGCTGGGACAAAGACGGGAGCTCATTCCATCCTACAGTACTCGGGATTCGAACTGCTGACCTTATGTTTTCCCTGAGGGGAGAGAGGGAGAAAGTGTGTCTCTCTCCCTCCATGAAATGGAATGTTTATGACTTTCAATTAGAAAGGAATCTGGTATGCTGGCATGTTTTGTCTCCAAGGGGTCATCTGGAATCATTTACTTCAAGTTATCAGTACCTGCAGAACAGAGCAGAAAACAGGCCAGACATTCCTTCCCACACTTCTGCTGTATTCCAAAGTTTAATCCACACTGGGGGTGGGCGATGGGCGTGGGGAGCCAAGCCAAAGCCATTGTTCCAAAAGCTTAGGCCTTTTTTCACTACACTCCAATGCAGTTCTTGAGTGCACCAAACCATCAGGTATGCAACTCTTTAATAGCTGGCTAGAAACAAGTGAATGTTATGTCATCTGCCTTCTGCCTGCAAAGTTGCACAACAGGATTTCAGCCCACAAGTAGCACTAGAGCCCTTCCTACTCTATGTGAATTTGCTGGGAATTGAACCCCAGAATTTATATATGCCCTGTAAATGGTCTTCCATTGAGTTATGGTCCTTTACCATAGAATAATAATTTAGATGCTCGCCAAAGCTCCTTCCTATTCCACTCACTCAAAGCAACTGTAACTTCAGCTCAGGAGTGCCCAAACTTTTTGGGCTGCAGGCCAGTCATGTGGTCATGTGGTTCCTCCTGCCGGAAGCAGAAGTAAAACGTGCATGCGCACAACGCTGCCGTAAATGCACCCGCGGCTGTTGTAAATGTGGTTTTGCATATGCGTGGTAACAGTTTACTTCCGGGGCCAGATGGGGCTGGATGATTTGGCACCATGGGCTGGATCTGGCCTGTAGGCCGTAGTTTGGGTACCTCTGCGTTAGCTCACTGTCCCCAGTAATCCTTACAGTAGTTAGGCTTGCCTAAGAGGCTGTGACAAGCTCGAGATTTCCTGAAATGTTTTTCATGGTAGCCGTGTTAGTCTGTGCAAGCATATCCGTGAGTAAGCAAAAGAAAAAGACAAAAACGTTGTGGCACTTTAAAGACTAACTGCCATATTTTAATGTTAGCTTTCGTGGATCAAGTCTACTTTATCAGACATAAGAGTGAGACTTCATGCCCTCAATCCATTGTCAATAGCTTGTCAATAGATGCTAGGGTAAACTCATTAGCTAATGTGTAATGCCACAGTGTTTACCTTGTCCTTTTATTAACTACTAGCAGAGGTTGCCCGGCGTTGCCGGGCTGTTTTAAATTGTGTTGGAAGGTTAAATTGTGTTAATGTTATTAAAAAATTGCTTAGTCTGTAATTTTAATTTTTTTAACGTTTATTTATGTACATTTTTTGGCTTGGCTGTTATTAACTGTGATCTGCTTTTTTTTTGAGGATTAATAAAAGAACAAAGTATGATATAATTTTTTCAAATTGTTTTATGTAAGCGAATAATGTTTTTGTTTTTTTAATTTTTTTAATTAGTTGTACCGTAGGTAATAATTTTAATAATGTAAAAGTAAATGTTTTTTACATTCAATGTTTTTAAAATGTGTTTAGATGTTTTGGGTTTTAATTTTAGTTAAAACTCAGCACAGGATTTTTAAAAGTTTCTATTGTATTTTATTGACATATGTTTGTGATTTGTGTTAAAGTGTGTTTTAGTGTAATTTTTTTGACTTGTTTTTATTGGTGTGACCTTTTGTGTAAAATTGTAAATTTGTGTTATGTTTTTGATTTGTTTTTACTCTTGTTTTTTACTATTGTGGCCAGCAGGTGGTGTTGGTAGGGGTTATTGTATTTTGACTGGTTTTTTTTTCTCCTGGCCTCTGGGTGGAGTTTCTTCTGGTAAGTAGTCTCTTTCTTTATTCATTTCTTTTCCAGTCCTCGTGGAGGTAGGACATCTTTTGGTAAGTTTGCTTATTTTCTTTCTTTTGTGTGTGTGTGTGTGTGTGTGTTGGAATTTGTATTTTTTGTCTGTTTGTTTTGTTTTTGATTGTGTTTTTGTTTACTTTGTATTTTTGGTGTTGTTTTTGTTTGTTTTTGTGTATTTTTGGATGTTTTTAACTGTGTTTTTAGTAATTTTTTAAAATTTATTTATTTATTTGGTGGTTGGGAGGGGGCGTGGTCGTTGGGGATTAGGAAGGGTGGGCTAGGTGGTGGGGAGTGGGCGTGGTCATTGGGGGTTAGGAAGGGTGGGCTAGGTGGTGGGGAGGGGGCGTGGTCATTGGGGGTTAGGAAGGGTGGGCTAGGTGGTGGGGAGGGGGCGTGGTCATTGGGAGTTAGGAAGGGTGGGCTAAGTGGTGGGGAAGGGTGTGTGGTCATTGGGGGTTAGGAAGGGTGGGCTAGGTGGTGGGGAGGGGGCGTGGTTGGTGGGGGTTAGGAAGGGTGGGTTAGGTGGTGGGGAGGGGGGCTTTATTGTGTTATGGTGCTTTGATTGTGTGGAGTCGTGAAAGTAGATCGGGGTTTCCCCTTTAATATCAGTGGGTGGGGGTTGCAATCCCCCTTTCCGCTGGCTCCCCTAGGGTTGGGAGGTTTGGGGGGACAAAAGGGGTATGTCCCCCCAACCCTTCTGGACCCAGGAGACCAGGGAGAGGGGATCGATTCCACCCCCCCCTCCAAATAAAAAACCCTCCGTTTTTAAAGAGAAGAAACCACTTGGTTTCTTCTCTTTAAAGACGGAGGTTTTTTTGGGGGGTGGATTCGATCCCCTCTCCCTGTTCTACTGGGTCCAGAAGGGTTGGGGGGACAGATCCCTTTTGTCCCCACAAACCTCCCAACCTCAGGTGAGCCAGCGGAGACGGGGATCGCAACCCCCCACCTACTGATATCAAAGGGGAAACTCCAGTCAGGACCTTCAGGCGCCGTGGGTGAGGGAAAGAAGGGCGGTTGGTGTTTGCGTGGCTGTGAGGCGCTGAGTTTTTTTTTTTTAAAAAAAATCGGGCGCCGGCTTCCTCAGCGTTCTGCGTGCTCATGTCGCGCAGGACTCTGGGGCTTGTAGTTATGGGTTTGTGATTTGTGGTTGTGGTGCGTTTTTTTCTTCTGTGGCTTGATTTTGATTGGCTGCAGCGCGTTTCTCAATGTTCTTTGTGGTCACGCCTCTCAGCCTGATTGGCTGTGGCGTGGCATGGTGCGGCGCGGCGCAAAGAATGTTGGGAAATGAAGTTGTTTCCCTTTTTTCGCGTTTGTGGGGCTGTTGCTCCACTGCCGGTTTTCTCAATCCTTCGTTGACCTGCGGACCCAGTTCGGCCGTGTGCACGAATGGTGGGTGCAGGTCATTAGGGCGAAGCTTAGGAACCTATAGCAAGTTCCAACGGTTAACCCTTGGTTTTATAGGTTAAGATCTGCAATTCAACAGTGCCAAATATCACAAATCTGAATGCCAACCAGGGATCTTCTGCTATTACCAGTTGTAAAAAGGAACATTGATTTGTATATTTGTCTGTCATGCTGGCCAACCATTGTGTACTTCTGTACCTGAACTGTATGGATTGATGCCCGTGTTTGACGGGCCTGATCTACGAAAGTTGACATTAAAATGCAGCAGTTAGTCTTTAAGGTGCCACAACGTTTTTGGTCTTTTTGTTTTGTTTACTCTCTGATAAGGTTTCCTGACTTACACTGTGCAACTAGTTGGGGCTTTGAATCCAATCCTCTTTTGGATTTTTATGATGACCAGGGGTTCTCAGTGTTTTTCAGCCGTGGGCCGGACCACGCCCCCTCAGACAGCTGAGCGGGACAGATTGGTGGTTCCCTCTCGCCATAAATACTGCTGTAAAACGCGTCTGCAGCTGTCATAAACACATTTATAATGGCTGTAAATGAGTCCGTGGCTGATTCTGGCAGCGGTTGGGGCAGCTAGAGTGAGGTTGGGGGCTGGTTTATCTGGCATCATAGGCCGGATCCAGTCCGTGGGCCGTAGGTTGCAAACCCCTGCCCTAAGAGCATTTGCCAGTAGAGAAGTAAATAAATGTGATAAATAGACATATTAACTATATGCAATGCTTACCTTCAGCTGGTAGAAGGGAGCTTGCTTTCTTCTAAAATAATTCAGTGTCCCGGCCAAAACATATCCAACTCAAGTCCTGGATCCTGCAAACGTTACCTGCAGGAACAACAAATCTTACAATCCTTGCTAGGTGAGAATAACGCAGATGAGCTAAGAATTGTAGCCCAAGATTTTTCAATGCTCTGATGGTGGCCCTCTCCGTGTTGGGAGCATCCAAAAAGCGCAGTCAGTTTGAAAATCCTTATTCCTGATATTATTCTTTCCCCCTGTTTATTGTAAAGCAAAAGCAATCATACTTCTATGCCGCCCCATAGCTCATTCCGTAGGCTTTTGCTTAAATCATTTTTTATGTAACTCGAAGCAAATCCATAGGAAAAATTAATTTTTTTACATAACTCGAAGCAAACCCATAGGAAAAATGAAATTTTTATGTAAATCAAAGCAAACCCATAGGGAAATGGATTTTTACGTAACTCAAAGAAAACCCATAGGAAAAAATCTTTATGTAACTTGAAGCAAATCCATAGGAAATTGTGTAAATCGGGACATAGTTTTAGCACAAAATCATTATGTAAGTCGAATTCTATGTAACTCGAGGCATATGTAAGTCGAGGTATTACTGTAATTAGCATTTTGCCCCCAACATATTCATTTTACTGATCTCAGAAGGATAGAAGGCAGAGTCAACCTTGATCCCTGGTTAAGCTCGAACTCACAACCTTTTGGTTGCAGTACAGCAGTTTAACCTCTGCGCCACCAGTAGGTGCAAATGAACCGGCTCCTGCCAAAGGCTGCATCTGTACAGCTGTTTCTTCTTTGCGTTGTTTGCAGATGGACTTTTCAAGATCCAGGGGGTCTTTCCCGTGTGGGGCTTGGTGTTCCTGGTCGGGGCGACTTTGGCTGGGATTGTTTTCTGCACCTCAAGGAATGAGGAGCCCCCCAAGTACCATTATGTGAGTATTGAGGGGGGGGGCTGCATGGTGTTGCTTGGTTTGTATTTGAACCTTTCCGGCAGTCGCAGAGAAATTCGGGGACAAACTGGATCATTGCAGAGCTGTTGCTATGCTGGCGTGACCCAGTAACAAGCCACAAAAGAGAGTAGATCAGCTCCTCTGGGAAGCTTCATTTTCACCAAGTCAGGATCTGGCGCAAGAAAAGGACATTTCTGTACGTCGGGTTCATTGAGTGGTGTTTCTCTCTTTGCATTCTCCCCTGACTGACTCCCCATCTGCTCCGACAGGCTTTCGCCTTCCTGGGTTTCTTGGTCAGCGCTTTGTGGATCAGCACTGCAGCCACTGAGGTGGTCCACCTTTTGAGGACCATTGGCGTCATCTTCAACTTGAGCAACACCGTCCTTGGCCTGACCCTGTTGGCCTGGGGGAACAGCATTGGAGGTGAGTCAGACTAAATCACAGCAGCAGGTTAGGCCTGGAGAAAACTGGTGAGGCCTCCTCCGGTTGCTGTCAGGATGGCATCTGAGCTTAGAGGGAAGGAGGGACAGGGAGAGAACGGGGATGCCATTGACCCTGCCCATCATAGAGTTGTTGCTCTCCAACTCTAGTACAAGCCTTCACTTCAATACCCCACCAGTAGCTTTAAACTAGCTTTAGCCCATAGTTGGGCTAAACCTGAACTCAGGTTTAGCCCAACTCTGCCTGGAAGGGCTAACACCTCTGCCCCCTTCCACATCACACCTTTCTACCCATTTAACCAACATAGCGTGTAACCTTCAGTGTGGGGCAACACCCTTTGGGCTCCCCTGTACTCTGCTTGGCTTATGGGTTAGCATGGATGTGTAAGGTAAAGGTAAAGGTCACCCTTGCTCAAAAGCCAGTTGTATCTGACTAGGGTTCAGTGCTTATCTTTGCTTATAGCCAAAGAGCCAGCGCTGTTTGTATCTGCAGACGTTTCTGTGGACATGTTGCAAGCATGACTAGACACCGAAGTGCACGGAACGCTGTTTACCTTCCCACTGAAGTGGTCCCTATTTATCTACTTGCAATGTCTTGTTTTTGAACTGCTAGGTTGGCAGGAACCTGGGACAGACGACGGGCGCTCATTCTGTCATGCAGCACTTGGGTTTTGAACTGCTGACCTTCCGCCTCCCAGTCATTCATTTTTCATTCATTTCATTTGTATGCCACTCACTCCGTATACGCCAACTGAGGGCGGCTCACAACATATCAAACAAAATAAAACATAAAAACACATACAGAACCATTATAAAAACATTTAAAACACTGTCAACATCTTAACCACTTGAACCACTGCAGCTACAGTCAGCATCTTAACCACTTGAACCACTGCAGCCCCCGCATATATGTGTAGGACTCTTAAAAATACACCAGTGGTAGTGCATGGCCTGTCATGAAGTAAGCCCCATTTTAAACTGCTTTTTCATGATCTTTTTGTCCACCGAATTACTATGTGTTTTAGTCTCATCCCAGATGGCGATTTCAGATTGGGGGGGGGGGGGGGAATGGAATGTAAACAATGTTGGCCTCACGGTTTGGAAGAAATGAAACCTAACATGTGATAGACATATCATCCCATAATATCATTGGTTGCAATCCCTTAGGAGGATGGTTTGGAGGTGGATGCTGTGGGAGAGATATAACCCAGATAAAGGTGGGGGCGAGAGACACTCTCTTGGATCTTAACTGCAAAAATGTAGAGGCTTGGGAAAGAAGGGGGGCCCATTGGGCTATCCCTTAAATAAGCAGCTTTCTTTATTTCTTTGTTTTGAAATGCTCCCTGAGGTTTTGGTGGACTGTATTCTGCACTATGCTTTGATTTCAATATACTTCTAAAATACCTGAAGAGACTTTGAGTGATTACTTAGCATACGTTACCTGAATCTACACTAGTTTCATGTGCACCCTTTGCTCACTACCTGGATTTCGATCAGGGGTGACTGGGCACACTTTTAGGAAAAGCCTGAACTGCTGGGTCTGAACTGGACCAGGGAAGCAGGATCAGGCGCAATCCCATCGCATGGAGACCGGAGGAACTCCGAGTCCTACTTGGGAGTAAGCGGCTTGTCACATGGAGTTCCAGCTTAGCTCTCTTCTCCAATCAACAGACGTAAAGGTGCTATATTTTAAACATGTTTTATTATTCTAAGTTTCTTTGTGAAAGAAACTTAGAATAAAGAAATTTCACGATGGGTCGGAATCAACTGTTTGACTGAACAACAACATTATAAATTTCTAAGATTATAGCATAGGAATAAGATTTTGCAATCTAGCCATTTCAAAGAAGAAAATAACAACTCTTGCTTGCTTCAGACCTGACTAAATCTATTGGTGTACTGCATGTTGACTAAACTATACTCACATTTCCTTCCGATATAAAGCCCTCTGCAGCATGACAAAAAGAGAGAGATCTTCCTCCTCTCTTTCCATTCCTCTGACCCTCTCTCACCATACATGTCAAGCGCGGCTCCAGACAATACAGGACCTGCGCAGAACAGTTCTGCACAGGTCGCTTCTACGCATGCGTAGAAGCCTACGCATCCCCTTCTGCACAGAACCCTTCTACGCATGTGTAGAAGTGACCTGCGCAGAAGGGATGCGTACTAACTACTTTCCACCAGCCGCCAAATTACAGGATGGCGGCAGCTCCCAGCGGGAAATGAAGAAAAGCGGTGCAAAATTGTGGGAAATCCCAGCCAATACGGGATACTTGACAGGTATGTCTCTCACCTCTAACCTCTCATGTGGAGGATTCCAGCCAATCATGTCCATCCAACTCATGTCTCCAAAGCACGAGGTTTTGTTTTGTCTACGCCAGACTTCTTGCCCAGTAACAACCCATAATGCAACATATCTCCTCCCCTTCAGAGAGCAGCCTCAGAAATCTCCATTACAGATTCAAAACACATAAGCCGGCATTTCTATCCATCACACTTCTTTCCAAGCGTCAGGAAAGGGATTGGGTGCCTTGTGTGAGTTTTGCTGTTAGCTGCCCAGAGTAGGGAAATCCCCTAGATGGGCGGGGTATAAATATAATAAATAAAATAAAATAATAAATAAATAAAGTGCTCTCAGTCTAAATTAAGGTCAAGACCAACTCTATCATATCCAACTCTAGAGTGTGGTGTTCATCTCTGTTTACAGCCAAAGAGCTAGCACTGCCTGCATTTGCAGACATTTCCATGGTCATGTGGCAGGCATGACAAGATTCTTTGCTGGAGCGCAAAGAATACTGTTACTTTTCCCGCCAAAGTGGTACCTATTTATCTACTTGCAATTTCTTGCTTTCAAACTGCTAGGTTGGCCAACCATTTTTAGCCCCAGATGTTGGTGCTTTGCCCCACATACCATGGAAATTAGGTCCCGACAACCTTTCTGAAATGCAATTTGGCCCTCCATTTGAAAGGAATCAATGAACTTGTGTTGGGATGCTGAAAATTGGCATATGAATGTTTTCTAGTATTGTACTACACCCTTGCCTTTTTTGTGATGAACTAATACAAATTGACAGGACTTTGCTGGCTTAGTTGTTAAGATGCTGAACTTGACAACTGGAAGGTCAGCAGTTTGAGACCCAACTGCTGCACGACCGAGTGAGCTCCCATCTCTGTCACAGCTCCTGCCAACCTAGCAGTTCAAAAGCAAGAAATTGCAAGTAGATAAAGAGGAACCACTTCGGTGGGAAAGGTAACAGCATTCTGTGCGTTCCAACATCAAATCATGCCTGCCACATGACCATGGAAATGTCTACAGATGCAGACAGTGCTGGCTCTTTGGCTTTAAACGGAGATGAGGGACTGAACCCTAGAGCAAGTGTTTGCAACCTATAGCCCGTGGGCCTAATTTGGCCTGTGCATATCATTAATCCGGCAATGACGTCATTGTCTGGGTGCCCGGTGAGGAACCAGGAAGTCGTAGAATGGCGCACTTTCCCTGCCGAAGCGCCGCGGAGGAGTGTTGGAAAGCCCCCAGAATGGAGCGATTATGCTCCCCAAGGCCTCCTGCTCCCGGGAGAAGCATCAGAGACTGTGCAAAAAGCCACAAAACTGACTCAATCGCTGTCGATGATGCCGAAAACATAAGCCCTGGGAGCAACCCACCTCTGGGCCCCACAACTGTATGTCAGGGGCATGTCTGGTCCATGGTGGGAAAACATTGGGAATCCCTGCCCTAGAGTGTGAAACAACTGGCTTTCGTGCTACCTTGACCTTTACCAACATGAATTAGCACTAGTACATCCATCATCTGAGGGTTAAACCTGCGTCTACTAAATCTATTCTCCCTCTCCTTTCTCTTTTTGTCCGTTTTGTTTTCCAGATATGTTTTCTGACCTCACTGTGGCTCGCCAAGGATACCCCCGCATGGCCTTTTCGGCCTGCTTTGGCGGCATTATCTTCAGTATCCTTTTGGATGGTTTGTGTGGTAACCAGGCGACGGTGGTTTCCTCTTCTGTGCTCCAAGACGGTAGGGCTGGTGTTTTCTGCAGAGAGGCAGTGGACTCTCCATAGGGGATCAGTGACAGGTTGGCAAATGTACTTTTACTTTTAGATTGAAATTTGCCAGAGCTGGCTCCAGAATATGCATCTTCTTCTGCCGTATCCGAATCCAGTGGTACCTCGGTTTACAAATTTAATGCATTCTCTGGGACATTTCGTATTGCAAAAAATTTGTAAACCAAAACATTTCCCATAGGAATGCATTGATACCCTTTTTTCTGACCTCCAGAACGGATTGATTGGTTTTCAATGCATTCCTGTGGGAAACCGCATTTCGGTTTACGAATTTTCTTTTACAATTAAATTCGTAAACCGAGGCATTACTTTCAATGGATTTTCATTCGCAAAATGAAAATTACATTAACCGAGGCGTTCATAAACCAAGATACCACTGTATCGGCGATCCTCATGGCGATTTCATTTCATTTATTAGATTTATATCCCGCCGTACTCATCAAAAAATGTGACTCAGGGCGGCTTACAATGGACAATATACAAAAACAAAGATACAGCCACAAAGACTGTCCGGAGAATATAATGCAGTGACCATCCAAGGGTTGCCATCAACCAGGTCTTTCCACCATGTGGTTATTATTTATTTATTTATTCGATTTATACCCCGCCCTACTCGGCCCAGGCAGACTCAGGGCAGCTTACAACAGGTACTGTATTTTCTGGCGTATAAGACTACTTTTTAACCCCGAAAAATCTGTGCCAAAGTCGGGGGTCGTCTTATACTTAACTGCAGCTTGTTTCCCCTTGCTTCATATGTCCGCCGCATATGGTGGGGGGTGCCGTGGCCGAGTCCCTGCTAGGTGCAGGGAGTATGAAGCAAGGGGAAGCAAGCTGCACACATCTTCCTGTACCTCGAGGAGGAGAACGTGAGCGTGGATTGGCTCTCCACCAGAACCTGCCCATTCGACTTGGAGGGCTGCGCGTCTTCGGGTTGAGTGTGGGTTAATTTTTATTTGGTGTGCATTGGAAGAGAGGTAGTTTTATACGGCAAGTATATTCCAAACTCTATATTTTAACTGGAAAAGTTGGGGGTCGTCTTATACACCCAGTCATCTTATACGCCGGAAAATAAGGTAAATCAAATACAGTATAACAAATGAAATACAATATGAACAACACACACAATACAATAAAGCATACAATTGCAAATTACAGGTTACAAAATTACAAATCAGTACAAAATAAATATGCCATAGTACCACAAACATAATGGAGCAAAGCTCAACGTACTTAGTATCAGCAACGTCCGGCAGCAGCAAAGTCCCTCCTGTCGCGGGGTGCTGGCACAGGTGCTACCACTCCCCCCGCCAAACTAGGGGAAGGAACTCCGCACCTCGGCAATGACCTCGACAGCAACAGTCCCTCTGGCCACGAGAAACTGACACCAGAGCTTCTCAACATTGATGGTGGGGGTAGTAACAGCAGCAGCAGTCCGATTGGCCCAGAGAGTGACTGCAGCTGTGAGGTGTGAGAAAGTACTTTTTCACCCAGAGTACCACTGGTCTATGGAACTCCCTGCCAGAAGAAGTGGTGACAGCTGTCAGTCTTGACAGCTTTAAGAAAGGATCAGACAAGTTCATGGAGGACAAGGGTATCAATGGCTATAATTATGAATACCTAAGGACAACCTCTGGGTTGGAGAGAGAGGCAGGATATCTCTCAATATCATTTCCAGGGAATCCTAAGCAGGTGAAGGCATCTGCTTGGGAATAATACCCTGAAGGAAATGGTGAGCCACTGTGTGAGACAAAATGCTGGACTGGATGGGCTGTGGCCTGTTCCAGCAAGGCTGTTCTTATGATACCAATCCCCATAAGTGAGGGGCTTCATCCAATTGGAGTTAGTTTATAGTAGGCTGGTGAGCAAGTGGCAGGCTCGGGAAAAGAATCCACAGTCAAACTTATCACACAGCTGGCTGTTTATTTGTCTCTCTAACACGGGCTTCTAGTAAGTCTCTAGCAAGCCGGTCTAAGCACGCTAGGTCCCATCCTTGAGCAGAAGCATAGAGTTATTTAGTGGGTAATGAAAAAAGTGTAGCACAAAGCCAGGATTTTCATTACAGTGCTATTCTTCTTCAGCCTTGCCCTCTGGACTGACCCTTGTGCTGTAGTTTATTTGAGAGCTTTCGGTGGACAGGCGCTTATACTGTACTTCCCAAATAAATCCCATTCTAGCCGCTTGGACCTCTTGTTCCTGAACTTTCCTGCAGACATGCTTTTCGGCGTGGGTCTTGGATGTCTGTTGCAGATGACGAGCAGCAAAACAGTCGTCCGGGTAGGGGACCACTCTCCGTTCTTTTTTCTTTCTTCCCCTCCTGCCATACCCCCTGCCCTAACTTTCTGGTCTCTACCTGGAAAGAGGCACAGAGGAAAGAAGCAGAAATGGGAAAATTTGACAGGCCAAATGATCGCATCTCACCTCTGTAGCATTTCCTAGAGCAGTGATGGCGAACCTTTTAGAGACCGAGTGCTCAAACTCAACCGCAGGGGGCATGGTGAACTCTGTGCTGGGGGGGAGGAAGCGCTCCCATTGGAGTGCCGGGCAGAATGAATTCTGTGCTCTGGCGATGGCACACGTACCCCAAAGAGGGCTCTGAGTGCCCCCCTCTGGCATGCATGCTATAGGTTTGCCACCACTGTCCTAAAGGATGTTTTGTTGTTGTTGTTGTTGTTGTTGTTGTTCAGTCGATTCCGACCCTTCGCAACCCCATGGACCACTGAACGGCAGGCACCCCTATCCTCCACCATCCTCAGCTCGCTCAACTTTGTGCCTATTGCGTCCACAATGCCATCTAGCCATCTCATTTTCTGCCGCCCCTTCTTCTTTTGACTGATTTCTTCTACTTTTCCTTTAGCGCCAGAAGAGTTTACAGGGATTTATTTTAAGAGTTCTCAGTAAAAATCCACTCCTCCGATGAGGTTTTTTTCTAAGGAAATCTATTTCCCTGCTGGAGCTTCTCTTCTTAATCCTCCCCTACCCCCAATGGTGATGGACATTTGATGCAAACATGGGCAGCTCTCCTTGCTCAAAGACCATTTCACCCCATAATTGTTTTCAAGCACAGGTGTGACTGTTGGATCATAGTGAGATGCTTACGCATATCATCCCTTTAACCAGTCCTGTGCTAATTGTTCATGAATAATTTGAAAGACTAAATATAGCCAGTTCCACCAAAATATTCTCCAAAATAATGAATTAAAATACTGGTGTGTTCCCCCACCCTCCAATATCTGCGATGGATACTTTCCGAGACCTATCATAGGTAACTGAAACCATGAATAACAGCAAACCCTTTATTTTATATTAGCAAGGGTTGCCCGGCATTGCTGGGCTGTTTTAAATTGTGTTGAAATGTTAAATTGTGTTAATGTTTTTTAAAAATTGCTTAGTCTGAAATTTTAATTTTTACAATGTTTATTTATGTAAAAAAAATTTTGGCTTGGCTGTTAACTGTGATCTGCTTTTTTGTGTTTTTTTAGGATTAATAAAAGAACAAAGTATGATATAGTTTTTTCAAATTGTTTTATGTAACTGAATAATGTTTTAGTTTTTGGAATTTTTTAAAATAGTTGTACCATAGGTAATAATTTAAATAATGTGAAAGTAAATGTTTTTTACATTTAATGTTTTTAAAATGTGTTTAGATGTTTTGGGTTTTAATTTGAGTTAAAACTCAGCACAGGATTCTTTCTCTTCGGGAGGCAAAGAGACTTTTGCCTCCTGGGGAGAAGAAATCCCCAGCAGGGAAGGGGTTTGCTTCTGTCTGGGTTTGCTTGGAAAGGAGTTTCCTTTCCAGGCAGCCCAGAGAGAGAAGCGAGGGCGAGATGTAGAAGGCAACACCAGGAGGGAAACTTTAAACACCCAGTCGGAGCCAGGAGGTAAGCATGGTCGGTGGGGGTTAGGAAGGGTGGGCTAGGTGGTGGGGCAGGGGTGGGGGTGGCAGCGTGGTTACCGGGGCCGTGCCTCCCCCTCCCACTCTCTAATCGGTGCTACCACGCTTACCTCCTGAGTCCCGCTGGGTCTTTAAAAGTCTTTCCCTCCCGGCAGTTTATTTTTTAACTTTGGCGTGCCACGCTTTGCCAGCCTCCTCTGCACTCACGTCCCTCAACCTGAATGGCTGAGGGGTTGTGCAGCACAGAGGACTCTGGGATTCGTAGTTCGTGCTGCAGTTTTTTTCTAAAGCTTATTTTTGATTGGCTGCACTGCGTTTCTCCACGTTCTTTGTGGTCGCGTCTCTCAGCCTGATTGGCTGTGATGCGGCGTGGCGCAAAGAATGTTGGGAAATGAAGTTCTTTCCATTTCTTGCCGTTTGTGGGGCTGTTGCCCCCGGGCCGATTTTCTGAAACCTTCGTTGACCTGCGGACCCACTTTGGCTGTGCGCACGAATGGTGGGTGCGGGTCAGTAGGGCGAGGCATAGCAACCTATAGCCAGTTTCAACGGTTAACCCTTGGATTTATAGGTTAAGATTGCAAATGGTGGGCTCTAGTGGCTGGCTTTGCTATTGCGCTATAGAAATGGTGTATAAGATGCATCGGAATATAAGACACACCTCATTTTTAATACACATTTTTAAGGGAAAAAATAATTTTCTATATTTTTTCATGAATTTCTAAAATGATTTATTGTATTAATTTTATAGTTAATTATATCAACAAAAATGTAACTGGAGCTGGAAAGGTGGCTTCAAAAAGACCGCTCTTCCCTAACCGACCCACAAGAGCCAGCGAGAGGTTTTTTTAAAAAAAGTTGCCTCCCCCCCCCCCCCGCTCGTGGTGATTGACAGCGGCTGAAGCCGGGAGCCTGGATCTTTTAAACCTGATTTAGACTGACTGAATTTTCAACACGATCATTTTGACACACAAGATGCACTTAATTTTTAGTGTATTTTATTGGGTGTGTGTGTGTCTTATATGCCAACAAATACAGTTCATATTCATGGTTTTCCATTTGAATATTTTTAGACCTGTGGATAACTTGAAATTGTGGATTCTGAACCTGCAGATATCAGTCATTAATAATAATGCATCCCAAACATTAATAGTAAAGGTAAACGTCTCCATTGCTCAATAGTCAGTTGTATCCAACTCTAGGGTTCGGGCAATCGGGCTTTGTCCCCCCCCTCACCTCTGGCACCCGGGGGCACCAATAGCAATGTATGGGATTCCCCCCCCCAATCCCCCAACCCCCTTAGCCCCCCCCCATTCCCTGTCCAGCGCCTTCCCATGGTGCCTTGCACACCCCTGGCTCCATCTTGGTCTAGATTCTAGATTGATAGTATCTGCAAGTGTTATGTGAACTGAAGCCCTTGAATTTTGGTCACTGAAGCCAACCAAGGAGTTGACGGTGTCTTTTCTCATTCTCTGCAGCTGGAGTCGGAAGGCCTCCTGGTATGGATCTTGGCAGGAGCGCTGGGGCTGAGCCTGATCTTCTCTTTCCTCTCGGTTCCTGCCCAGTGCTTCCATCTAGGGAGGGGCTATGGATGTTGCCTCATTGCCTACTACCTCGTGTTCCTAACCATTGCGTTGCTGACGGAATTCCAGGTGATCCGGCTTTCTACCAACTAATGCCCAAGGCCCTCGTCTCAAGCTTTGGTTCCTGTCACTGTGGATTAGAGATGGGGTTGGTTGCAAACCTGATCTTTATGAGCCTGCAACAAAAAAAGGCTGGTTTGGATGGCAAGTCCAGCAAGAACATAGTAATTGGATGAGATCATTGCTCCTGGAAACAGAAGAAAAGAGACCATCCCCACCCCCAAATCTTGGAACAGTAAGCGGAAGCAAAGCTACTGTGAAGTTGCTGCGGACTTACAAACCCTAACGCTCCCTCTTGACATTTTAGGGATCAAACAAACTGCTGGGGACGTTTGTCTCAGGAATCTTTCAGTCCCCAGTTGATATTAAGTCTTCTAAGGAAAAGCACTATTTAAATATGGACTAGTGAACAGATTTTTTTTTAAAAGTTTATATATATAAATATATATATACAGTAAAACCTCATATAAAGAATGCCTCGCTTAGAGACTAACTCGCTTAAAGAGCAGAATTTTCTCTGAATAGTCGCCTCACTTAACAACTAAAACCAACCAAAAACTCACTTAACAACTAAATCGGGGTTTGCAATCCCCCTCGCCAGAAGTCACAATTGGTCACTTCCAATGGTGTTTTGCTTAAAGCGCAAACTTGCTTAAAGAGCAATCCTGTGGAACGCATCATGTTCTTTAAGCGAGGTACCACTGTTATATCCGGCTTCGTGGATCAGATGAATTGGCGTCAGGGGCCGGATCTAGCCCTCGGGCCATAGTGACCGACTCCTTGAACCACATGACCAGCCTGCATCCCGAAAAGTTTGGGCGCCCCTGTCTTAAACTAGAGTATTGTGTGTGCTCAACCTATTCCAGAATCCTGACTCAGCATTGGAAAGGGAAAGTGGCAAACTAGATTAGAAAGGAAGTGGAGTGAAATGAAGGTCTCACTTGAACTCTTATTCTTGCCCGCTTCCACTTCTTTTGTGTCCTGATCAACCCCTGGACTGCCAAATTGAAGACACTTTCTTGGCTTTGTCGTGGCCATAACTTAAGTCCTCATTGGTGCATTTTTCTGGGAGTACAGTAACTGGCAGACCAGCAAATGAGCCAGATTCTGTATCTCTCTACATTCACACAGCCTGTTGTTGTCTGCCATCAGCCCCCACTTGAGCATGTTGGTCTTACATTTAGGAACTCCAACCCCCAGCTTATTCAGGGTCCTCCAAGTGATGTAGTGGAGGTTGAATTCCTCATCCATTTCTTCCTTTAATGTTGTTCTTTGTCTACTAGTAGCACAAAACAGTTCTCATTGATTCAGCAGATGGACTGGATGGCTGGTTTAGACTTCTGATGTGTTAGGAAGCCAAGGGAGGATTAAAAATTTAAATAGCAACATCCATCCGGCTGGATTAAGGTGGAGTAGGAATCAGAGTGTGAGAATAGCTCTTTATTAATCACCCATGTTCTTCGGCTGGCCTCTCATTTGTTTCAGGTTACGTGACTTTGCTCTTAATTCATTCAAAGAAGTTTGTGGTTCCTCCCCCTTCCCTACATTATTTGAAAATGTTAGGCTTTTAACAATGTCTTGAACATGTGTATATGTCCCCCCCTTTTTTTTTAACATGAATCTTATTTCAAACATTTTCTTAAAACAGGGTACAATGGTACCTCATACAACGATTTTAATCCGTTCCACGGAGCTAGTTGTTGTACGAAACAATTGCTATACAACACATGCATCGTATAGCGATTTTCCCTACGGGATGCATCATACAATGATTTTTTTTGCTAAGTGGTTTTCCCCACTGAAAAATTGTTGTACGATTTTTTCCATAAGGGAAAATTGTTATGCGCGACACCATTTCCCCTCCCCCCAACCTAATTGTTATGCAATTTCATTGCTATACAGGACGAATGTTGTATGAGGTTCCACTGTATTCTCTACCCACTTTAGTCCCTGGAAATGTGGTCACTTACAGTTAAAACAGGGAGAGTGCATATAACACAATGCTCTCAGAGGCATTACTCTCCACAAATCCCAACAAGAGTCTATCTGTAGTATATGTTGCAATGCATTTCCCCCTATAAAAGCATGTTCATCCACATATTTCAACTGCATGTCTTTTTGTTGTTCTTAGTATTTCTACATAAAGGTCCAGAGTTTTGTGCATGTATTGTTTTTGCAAAGTGCAGCATCTTCTTCTTTGCTTCTTTTTACCCCTTTGGGTGTCAAGGGAGATACAAAGTTTTTGCTCTGTGTGCTGACCCTCCCGGGCAGGCACAGTCGGCGCATGGTGGCGCTACACAGAGTCTTGTTCAGGGATAGTCCAAATACCAAAGTCCAAGAGGCAAGCCAAGGTCTGTTTACCGGTAGTCCGAGTCAGTAGTCTAATCCAAATGGTGTCCAGGAGCGTTATCAGGGTTGACGGAGTAGTCATGGTCTAGGCAGGCAGTCTGGAGTCAAGCAGGATGTCGGTCTTCACACGAGAGTTGTACCAATGCTGGCAGGCTGCAAGAAGCTTGCTTATAAGCCTCCCAGCTAATCAGTACCAGCTGGGAGCCTACTTTGGTGCTTGGCTGTAGCCTGCTTGCATCTCAGGTGTAGCTCCTTCCTGGACCTCTCTCTGACAGGGCTGATCACTGTCAGAGCCAGGATCCTGATCTGACAAGTCAGCTGCCGGGGAAAACAGACTTGAGCCAGTCGCAGACTGAGGACCCTGGCTCAGGGCATCCTCAGGCTTAGATGCAGGCAGAACCAGACTGGGCATAAGGAGTGCCCCCTGATCCAGCTCATTGCCGGAGGAGGGCTGGATCACAACACTCTGGCACTTCTAGTGGCCTCCACCAGAATTATTTGGTGTTCTTGTAATTTAATAGATTTATATACTGTGGTGTATACAAGTTAAAACCAATATAAAACAAAAACCCTTAAAACATAGCAATATTACCCACCACTGTGCCATTTATTATCTGAAAACAAATATAAAATCTGCATACCTTAACATTTAATGTTTCTTTGATGTTGTCTTGCCACCTTCCTCTGGGTTTGCCTTGTGGACTTTGTCCTTCTCTTTCTACCTATGCCTTTGTATGGTATGGAATTCCAAGACTTTCTCTCCAAATGGGAAAACCACTTTATCTGTTGTCTCTGTATGTAGTGCAAGATGGGTTCTGTTCCAAATTCTTTCTCTTATAACCTCATTCCTGGTGTTATCCCTTCTAGTCACTCCAGCAGCCTTCCTCAGATATCTCATTTCTGTGGTTATCAACTTCTGCTTATATTTCATTGTGAGTATCCATGTTTGGCACTGGTAACATAAGGTGGGAATGAAGTATGCTTTGTACGAGGTGTTTCTTTGTCTTGATTAGCATTGCCTTGTGTTGCAAGAGCAGACCTAACTGTCCCAATATCTGTTTTGCCTTACTCCACTGTATGTGAATCTCTTCATCCATCTTGCCATTTTCAGTAAATGTTGTTCCTAGGTATTTGAACACTACCATTTGATCCCTCTACTTCGATATCTAAAGTATGCTGTTTCCTTCCAATTGCCATTACCTCAGTATTTATTGATTCTCATATTATGTATCTTACATTCTTGGTTCATGGAGGTAAGGTCTTGTTGTAGTTCCTTAGCTGTACTTGCTATCAATGCCTGATCATCTGCAAAAAGTATTTTGTTGATATTGTTTGCATTCATGGGTTTAGGTTTTTTTTGCTTCTGCACCATAACCTCACTTAATATATAGATTTCCAAGGAAAAAGTGCTTTACGTTTGACAATGTTGCAGGGCTGGCAAAACAAATATTGTATTAAGAATCCCAAATTCAACAAAATCCTGTCACAGTGGTATTCTTTTTCTATCCTTAGTCAGGAATATGCGCCCTGTAATCCCTTATATATTTTCTCATAACTCCTTCTGGGTTGAAATATTTTTATTTACTCTTTAGTCACATTGCCGAGTCTTCTGGGCACACACATGAAGAGTTAATTCCTTGTTTGGCCCTCCTTTGATTGTGCAAGGAAAAATTCACTAACTGTTGTGCAAATAGGGGGAGGGGACGGCTGAGTGGGCGGCATAAAAATTAAAAACTTAAATTAAATTAAATTTGAATCAACAGGATGATTATGAAGAGGAAAAATGGAGTGATTGAAGTGTAGCACCATTAATATACCTTGAAAGCAAACAGGATTTCAGGTGATTTGCAGTTTTAGAACATTGCTTTCCCAGGACTTCTCTAATTAAGTCATCATTGCAAATATGTAATTAATCAGTCATTTTTGTTGTTCAGTCACACACACCCTGCGACCTCATGGACCACCGCATGCCAGGGACCTCTATCCTCCACCATCCTCCTCGACCCACCCAACTCTGTGCCCATTGCGTGTACAATACCATCTAGCCATCTCATTCTCTGCCGCCCCCTTCTTCTTTTGCCCTCCACCTTTCCCAGCATCAAGGGTTTCTCAAGTGAATCCTCTCTTCTCATTTGATGTCCAAAGTACTTACGCTTCATCTTTACTATTTGCCCTTCTAAGGAGCAGTCAGGGTTGATTTCTTCTAAGATTGACCTATTTGTTCTCGCTGTCCAGGGGACTCTCCAAACTCTCCTCCAACACCACATCTCAAAGACCTGTTGACTTTCCGCCGTCTAAAAGATTTTCACAATTCGTTTTCAGGGATCTTGATAACAGAAAAACCCAATGGTTGTGCTTTCATGCTTAGGTACTGCAGTTGGTTGAGTTCCTGATTGGTAGTACACATGGCCCTTCAGATATTATTGAATGCAGCAAAATATGTGGTCTAAGTGGGTGTTGCTGGACTGAGTTCTCATCCCCCACACCCAAGCTATGAATTTCACCAGGTGATCACCTCAGGCCAGTTCTTTCAGGGTTGGCGAGGGAAGGAGGGCCATGGACCTTCACCTCATCAGAGGAAAAGCAAGATATGAGTTTGGTTTGATTTGATTTGTATCCCTCTGACTCCGCATACACCGACTGAGGGTTGCTCCCTCCTAACTGGGTGGTCTGTAAAGTGTGTGTGTGCATGCGTGTGCTGCCAAGTCAGAACTGACTATAGCTGGGTGGTCTGTAAAGTGTGTATGTGCGTGCGCGCACACTGCCAAGTCAGAACTGACTATAGAGACCTTAGTAGGGCTTTCAACGTGAGAGGGACTGTGGTGGCTCATAGTTAAGAAGCTCACCTTGTTAGCTGGAAGGTTGGCAAGTCGGCAGCTCAAGAACCGAGTACTGCATGACGGAATGAACGCCCGTCTCTGCCCCAGCTCCTAACCTAGCAGTTTGAAAGCAAGACATTGCAAGTAGATAAATAAGAACCACTTCCGTGGGAAAAGATCTTGGGGACATGAAAGGAGCCTCATTCGGGCGTCCCCTGAGTGGAGTTCCTCCAGCAAAAATCCTTTTGGCCCAGAAAGTATCTTTGTGTGCTTCTGAGATGATAAAAAAATACCTAAGTGAGGTACTTAAGTAGTAGTTTTACCAGCTCTAGACACTACCAGTGAGTTTCCATGGTCCAGTAGGGATTTAAACCCAGGTATTCTGAAACCTAGTCCATCAATTTGTCCTCTACACCCTGCTCTGTGTCCTGGTTCTTTAAGTGGCTAAAATAAATGCATGGGCACGGGCAACAGCTTCATCCGGTGATGAGGGATAATGGGAACTCTAATCCAGCTGCACCCAGAACTTTCCTTGCCTTTCTCATATAGATACATGTTGGAGTGATAATACGTGTGTCTTGTTCTTTAATTGCACCAGATCCCATCCAAGCATTCTCAGTAGATCCTCCCTTTTTTTAGATCTAGACTCAAACCATGTCTATACTTAGGGAGAAAGCTCGTCTCTACTTAATAATCTACCTCAAAAAGACAAAAAAATGACAGACGTATCTTTGCTCTGAGCCTTCGCTATGTAAGTCTTTTGACTCTGCATGTGCTCTTAAGCAGAGCTGCTGCTGAGGAGAGCCAAACAAAGGAAGTGAGCACTGGTAAGTTTTGCAGTTGGAGTAGAGCTGCTTTAGAGGCCTCCACTAATTTAAATTGATAATTTAAACTGCTGAGAGCCACCTCTGTTCAAACAGAGGAAGCAGTTTGAAGCTTCCAGAAGCAGGGGGGCAGAGACACACCAGGCCCTTCCCTGAACTGTGACTCATAGGGGCGGAGCCACACTAGCCTTTAAAAGCTCTGAGCTCTTTCAGGGTCAGCCCTTTTGACTCTGCATGTGCTCTTAAGCAGAGCTGCTGCTGAGGAGAGCCAAACAAAGGAAGTGAGAACTGGTAAGTTTTGCAGTTGGAGTAGAGCTGCTTTAGAGGCCTCCACTAATTTAAATTGATAATTTAAACTGCTGAGAGCCACCTCTGTTCAAACAGAGGAAGCAGTTTGTAGCTTCCAGAAGCAGGGGGGCAGAGCCACACCAGGCCCTTCCCTGAACTGTGACTCATAGGGGCGGAGCCACACTAGCCTTTAAAAGCTCTGAGCTCTTTCAGGGTCAGCCCTTTGACTCTGCGTGTGCTCTTAAGCAGAGCTGCTGCTGAGGAGAGCCAAACAAAGGAAGTGAGCACTGGTAAGTTTTGCAGTTGGAGTAGAGCTGCTTTAGAGGCCTCCACTAATTTAAATTGATAATTGCAAACTAGTAACAAAAGAAGAATATAATCTTACTAGGTAGAAAGGTAGTAAACGTGTACATTTTTGAGGCCCAGAATACTGCACTTGTTAAAATGGATTCTGAGGGAACCGTTGTAGTTACCTGCAATACTTGTGCCATGTTTATGTTCTTGCCAAAGCTTATGGAGAACTACACTTGCAGCAAGTGCAAGCTGGTTGCACTACTAGAAGAGAAGGTCCAGCAGCTAGAGGCCCGCATATCTAACCATCAACAAATTAAAGAGCTTGAGCTGTTCTTGGACAGAGCGGAGCAGACTATGCTGGACAAAGAAGAGACAGGGCACAGTTCTGAGGGAGAAGGCCCTTCACTAACTCAGGAGGGAGATGGTTGGAGGAATGCGACTCAAAGGAGGAGAAGAGTAGGGGATCACTCTGAGAGTCTGAAATTACAGAATAAATTTGAGGCTCTTTCCCTCATCACACCTGATGAGGAACACACAGAGGAACAACTGGTTCCACCTGATGATCTCTCCTTCATCACACTTGATGAGATCCAGGAAGATGAACAACAGGAACAAACTGAGGTTCTCTCCCTTAATATGGTTGATGAGGTGCATGTAGATGAACAGATTGCAGGAGAAAGGCTCCTTGTACTAGGTGATTCAATAATTAGAAATACAGAGAAATGGATTTGTGATGCACATGATAACCATATGGTGACTTGCCTGCCAGGTGCAAAAGTTGCAGACATCACAAGAAATCTAGATAGATTGTTAGAGAGAACTGGGAAAGAGCCAGTTGTCATGGTACACGTTGGTACCAATGATGTTGGGAAGGCCAAGCGGTCTGTCCTGGAAGCCAAATTCAGGTTGTTAGGAAGAAGATTGAAGTCCCGGACTTCCAAGGTAGCATTTTCAGAAGTGCTGCCTGTCCCTCGCGCAGGACCTACCAGGCAGGCAGAGCTCAGAAGCCTCAATGCGTGGATGAGGCGGTGGTGTCGAGAGGAGGGTTTCAGATTTGTCAGGAACTGGAGAACATTTTGGGACAAGCCAAATCTGTTCAGGAGGGATGGGTTGCATTTGAACCATGATGGGACCAGATTGCTGGCACTCAACATCAAAAAGGCTGCAGAGCAGCTTTTAAACTGATAACTGGGGGAAAGCCGACAGGAGCTGGGCAGCATCCGGTTCGGGAAAGTGTGTACTTGGGTAGTGAGGAGGATGCAAAAATTACTGAGCAGAGCGAGGAGCTAGTCACTAGCATTCTAGCAGAAGGATGCAAGAGGCAGTCTAACAATGCAACTGGAAACAAAAGACTGTGTCAGAAAAGCATATATAAATGCTTGTATACAAATGCCAGAAGCCTCCGGAACAAAATAGGGGAGCTGGAATACTTAGCAATAGATAAGAATATTGATATTATTGGTATCACTGAAACCTGGTGGACGGATGATAACCAATGGGATACAGTTATCCCAGGCTACAAACTGTACAGGAAGGATAGGAAGGGGCAAACGGGAGGTGGTGTAGCCTTTTATGTCAAAGAAGTGATAAAATCGTATGAATTGGAATATCTAGGTGATCTGGAGTCACCATTAGAAGCTCTGTGGGTAAGAGTACCAGGCCACAAGGATGGTCTAACAGTAGGCATATACTATCGGCCTCCGACCCAAACTCTTGAGGGAGACTGGCAGTTGGAGAATGTTGTAAAGGAGGCATCCAAGAAGGGAAGCCTGGTTATAATGGGGGACTTCAATTACCCTCACATAGACTGGGTGAACTGTTGTTCAGCACATGATAAAGAGATAAAGTTCCTAGATATGCTAAATGATTGTTCCCTGGGACAGATGGTTGAAGACCCAACTAGAGGTACAAGAATCCTTGACTTGATCCTGAGTAATACTCAGGATCTGGTGCAAGATGTTAATGTGACTGATCCAATAGGGAACAGTGACCACAACTCAATTATGTTTAACTTGATCATAGACCGCAAGTCACTGATAAAATCTAACACAGAGACCTTAAATTTTCAAAAAGGAAATTTCCCAAAGTTGAGGAAACTAGTAAAAAAGAAGCTGAAAGGGAAAATTGAGAGAGTCCAAACACTTCAAGAGGCATGGAGGCTGTTTACAAAAACAATAACAGAGGCCAATTGGAATGCATACCCAAAAGGAAAAAGGGCACTGCCAGGTCCAAGAGGACTCCGATGTGGCTTACAGGAGCTGTTCGGGAAGTGATCAAGAGCAAGAAAAGCTCATTTAGAAGATGGAAGGCTTGTCCGAATGAGGACAGCAGGCAGAAACATAAATTCTGGCAGAACAAATGCAAGGCAACAATCAGGAAAGCAAAGCAAGACTTTGAGGAGCGTATAGCTAAAAATACTCAGAGAAATAACAAAGACATCTTTAAGTACATTAGAAGTAAGAACCCAACTAGGAAGGCCATTGGACCATTAGATGACAATGGAAGGCAAGGGGTTATTAAAGAGGAAACAGAGATTGCAGAGAGACTCAATGAATTCTTTGCTTCAGTATTCACTGAAGAAGACAGAGGCCACATGCCCAAAATAGAGCCTATCTACGTAGGGAGGGAAACCGAAGAATTAAGCCAGATAGAAATAACCAGGGAGGAGGTCCTTGCATGTCTTGTTAAACTAAACACTAACAAATCACCAGGACCAGATGGCATCTATCCACGAGTTCTCAGGGAACTTAAAGATGAAATTGCTGATCTCCTAGCCAAAATATATAATCTTTCCCTCAAATCAGGCTTTGTGCCTGATGACTGGAAGGTAGCGAATGTAACACCAATTTTCAAAAAAGGATCCAGGGGTGATCCAGGAAATTACCGACCTGTCAGTTTGACATGTGTCCCAGGTAAAGTGATGGAAACCATCCTAAAAGATAGAATTAATAGGCACATAGAAGAGAAGGCGCTGCTAAAGGAGAGCCAACATGGCTTTTGCAAGGGCAAATCATGCCTCACTAATCTGTTGGAATTTTTTGAGAGTGTCAACAAGCATGTTGATAAGGGGGATCCAGTTGACATTGTTTATCTGGACTTTCAGAAGGCTTTTGACAAGGTCCCACACCAAAGGCTCTTGAATAAACTTACCAGTCATGGAATAAAGGGACAGGTCTTGTCCTGGATCAGCAACTGGCTAAGGGACAGGAAACAGAGGGTAGCACTAAATGGACACTTCTCCAAGTGGAGGGAAGTAAAGAGTGGGGTCCCCCAAGGTTCAGTACTGGGACCCCTGCTTTTCAACCTCTTCATAAATGATCTAGAGGTAGGAGTAAAAAGCAAGGTAGCCAAATTTGCTGACGACACTAAATTATACAGGGTAGTGAAAACTGTGAGAGATTGTGAGGAGCTCCAGAGGGATCTCTCGACACTGGGGGAGTGGGCAAAACAGTGGCAAATGAGTTTCAACATTAGTAAGTGCAGAGTGATGCATGTTGGGGCAAAGAACCCCAATTACATTTATAAACTGATGGGGTCTGAACTCTCTGAGACAAACCAGGAAAGGGACCTTGGTGTCTTGGTGGACAACTCAATGAAGGTGTCAACCCAATGTGCCTCAGCAGTGAAAAAAGCAAACTCAATGCTAGGGATCTTTAGGAAGGGTATAAAAAATAAGTCAGCAAGTGTCATTTTGCCTCTTTATAAATCTATGGTGAGGCCCCATCTGGAATACTGTGTACAGTTCTGGTCGCCATACCTCCAGAAGGATATTATGGAGCTGGAAAAAGTGCAGAGGAGGGCAACCAGAATGATTAGGGGACTGGAACACCTTCCTTACCATCTGAGGCTGCAACGGTTGGGCCTCTTCACTCTTGAACGACGACGTCTAAGAGGTGACCTGATTGAAGTTTATAAAATCATGCACGGTGTGGACAAAGTAGATAAGGAAAAACTGTTTTCCCTATCGCATAATACTAGAACTAGGGGACACTCCATGAAACTTTTGGGTACTAGTTCTCAAACAAATAAGAGAAAGTACTTTTTCACCCAGAGGATTACTGGTCTATGGAACTCCCTGCCAGAAGAAGTGGTGACAGCTGTCAGTCTTGACAGCTTTAAGAAAGGATTAGACAAGTTCATGGAGGAGAAGAGTATCACTGGCTATAATTATGGATACTTAAGGACAACCTCCGGGTTGGAGAGATAGGCAGGATATCTCTCAATATCATTTCCAGGGAATCCTAAGCAGGTGAAGGCATCTGCTTGGGAATACCCTGAAGGAAATGGTGAGCCACTGTGTGAGACAGAATGCTGGACTGGATGGGCTGTGGCCTGTTCCAGCAAGGCTGTTCTTATGTTCTTATGTTCTTATGTTCTTATGTAAGTCAAAACAACAGTAAACATAAGCTACTCCAGGAAAAGTGTGGTGGTGGTTTTAGACTGCTTCTTGGAGACAACAAATTCTCGGTAACTTTTTAGGCCTGTTGTAAGAGAGCTGCATTTCATGCATGTCCTCAAAGAACTGAGTTGCAAAATCGATGATTTCCATGAATCCTTAGTGTTGGGAGAGATGAAGATTAACAGGCCCAGCATTGCTGCAATTTGCTTTTGGAATATGAACCTGCCCTGGTATGAGCTGTTTGCAACGTTAAAATCAAATGTTGTGTGTTAGATCCTGGTTAGGCTTTTTGAAGAGAAAGACCCGCAAAGGGTTGGAGTCGACTGTGCGACTGAACAACAACAAAAGAAAGGTTGGAGTGTCTTGTAAGATATTTAATGTGTTTCCATAGAAAAGATTCTAAAGCAAAGGACTAAACTAAAGCAGCAAGAACATTATGAAAGTAGACAAGATAGTTTTGCCCACCTAAGAACACTTAATACTGCACAAGAACTGCGCAAACCATAAAGAGAAGCCAGAATCGTATGGTTGGTTTACATTTGCATAAGGATGTTAATTGCTTCTTATGATGGCGGGACTGGAAACAGCATCTCATCAGTGAGCAACAATTAGCTGCCAAGTCTTAAAAGAATTGCACATGCAAGTGTAAATTATCAACAGGATTGTGGCCAGAGTGTTAAGTGAGGGGACATTAGGCGTAGTGTTTTTGACATAAAATCTATGCTTAAAACTAAAAACCCTAGGTTTTAATTATGTTTGATATTTGTATTTTATGTGATTTTATTATGTGTTACTGTTAGGTGCACAGAGTGGGGGTAACCTCCGATGGGCGGAATATAAATGGAAGTTAATAATAATAATCGGTGGCGGCAGCGGCAACTCGTATCCATGAATGCATTTTCCCCCGGAAGCAGGAAAAATGCCATTGGTGTGAATTTGTTGAAGGTGGATCCCAGCTTGCCATGAAGTGATCCACACACTGTGATCACGGAGCCATCTCCTACGGCACACATGAAATGAGACATGTAGGATTTAACACCAGGACCGCAATCGACTGCCACAGCCTTGAGGATATTATCAAGGCACACCTTCACAGCCAGTCCATCTGTCATGGCCTCTTCCGCCTCCATGACCCTTGGGAATCAGAGTTCCTCCTCTGGTCATTTTGCCATTGGGCCCAATAGGATGGTTTCCAGTGTCATTTCCTCCCCTGAGGGGGACCATCACCCCACCTAAAGGGGCTCATCCACCCGTAGTTGTTGGCCCCTTCAGGGAGTCAGGTTATTTACCATTGCCCAACATTCGGCGTTGAGTTGCTGGCTGTATGGTCTACTCCATTACTGTAGCAGGATATAATCATCATCATCATCATCTACAAAGTCAGTGTTTCCCAACGTGGGCCCCAGGTCCCACATGGGTACTTCAATTCCCAGAAGCCTAAGTCAGTCCATTGGCTGATCAGTGCTTTGGGGAATTGACTTAGGCTTCTGGGAATTGAAGTCCCAAAAAACCAAAGGTTGGAAACACTGATTCTAAGTTATTATTACACAGATAGGAAGAAATGAAGCAGCTGAAAACAGTTGTGACGGGGGATGTACCATAAATTATTGGAATGGAAAAGTGGAAGAAAAGTTGGCTATCTGGTGAACGGCGACACAGACATTGGGAAGCCTTGTTTGGTGTGATGACGTGTTGAAAAACAAGTTTTTGAGGTGTTGTATGGTAAGTTGTCTGAAACAGTGCCTTAGAAACAAACCAGCTTTACCTGACGTATCACTTGACAGACTGTCATCCGCTTAATCAGGCACACTGAATTTCATGGGCTGTTGTCCTTGAAGTGTGGTGGAGTGAAGGACTAGTACTCAAGAGGCCTGGGATTCAATTCCCTGCTCAGCCATGGAAACTCACTGGAGGAGTAGAAAAAGTAAAACCACTCCTTAAATATCTCACTTACTTTGAAAGTCCTTTTATAGTCACTGTAAATTGACCTTAGCTTGGAGGCACATAACTCCTTGAAAGCTGGTGCCAAATCAAATGTTTAGAGCAGGGTTTTCAACCTAAGGCCTGTGGGCAGGATCCGGCCCATGGGGCCAAATAACCCAGCCCCTGCCCTTACTCCAGCCGCCGCCACCACCATCAGCCGCAAACTCATTTATGCCCATTGTAAGCGTGTTTATGACAGCCATAAACGGCAGGGGGACAACCAGTCTGTCCCCCTCAACTGTTTGAGGGCGCATGACCCGGTCCCTGACTTGCAACGGTTGAGAACCCCTAGTTTAGGGGTCATTTTCAAGATCCTGCAGGACTCTGTTTTGATTGTAAAAGATAAAGATTTGCAAACTTCTCTGAACAGGTAGTTGTCATTTTGGCAAAATTAATACCAGGCACCAAAGATGGGACTACTGTAAAAGGTTTATTTAAATGTGTCTGCAAACATCTATATAATACTGTTTCAGACATCTTCATTACAATTGCCATACAAACTTCCAGCATACGAAACCCTCCACGTGTTTCATTCCTACACATGATTGTCTTTGGAGTTAAAGGAAGGGTCAAAGGAAGTAAGGAGAAGAAGGTTACAAGGGGATACCCCCTACAGAGGTTTGTTTTCCTTCCGGTCTGGAAGAAAAGTAGCTTCTGGAATTATCACTAGCTTTATTTGTTTAAGCACACAAACTGCAAAGGTACAGTGCAAATTGAAGGAAGATTCAATTGGTTAATGGTGCAGCCAAGGAAGCATGGATGGACTCCAAACCAGATGGAGATATTCTACGACAATGTTCCTAGAATTGTCTTGCTGCTCTTATAGCAGAATTCCAACCCTTATGCGCTGGAAATAATGAAATTTGAAACTGAACTTAGCTATTAGAGGAAAACCACTTTGAAAAACAGCCACCCTAACACTGCAGTTTCTAATCTTTGGCCTGAACAGGCCATACACATGTTTACTCTTCTGGCTGGCTAACAGACGCACAGATGAAGAGGGTGAAGCTACCAAGAGTTGGTGCATTAATGCTTCCTACGGAGGGGGGGGGGAGAGCAGTTGTAGCTGGAACCCTCCTTTCCATCTTAACTGACCTTAGGTTTCTAGTATCCATACCTGGTCCAGTCCAGCAAATTCAAAGATAGGTTGCAACAGGTCTACACAGAGAGCAGAGATGGCTGACGTGAACAGACACAGCTTCTGTTGGGAGCTTCAGCATTTGCCCGGACACAAGGAGGTGGTGAGGCTAACACATTATTCTGGTACCAGCATTCATCTGATGGCAGAATCCCTCACCCCCAGTTTAACCAAAAACTCCTGTCCTTTCAAGGTCATCAGAGGTCTTGCACACAAACACAGTTGAGTGTGGTTGAGCTGCAACCATCAATCAAGCTGAGGAACTGGTCACCCTCTAATAGTCTAGAGCAGAGATGGCCAACCTTGGCGCTCTAGATGCTCTTGAACTTCAATTCCCAGAAGCCCTGATCAGCAGGAGAGCTGACTTGGGCTTCTGGTCATTGAAGTCCAGAAACACCTGGACTTCAATGCTATCCTTGCTCTAGAGCAGTGTTTCCCAAACTTTAGTTTGTGGACTTCAATTCCCAGAAGCCTAAGTCTATTCCCCAAAGCACTGGTCAGCCAGTGTACTGACTTAGGCTTCTGGGAACTGAAGTCCTTCATGGGGCGTATGCCCCACTTTGGGAACCACTGCTCTAGAGCCATGATGGTGAACCTTGGCACTCCAAATGTTCTTGGACTTCAATTCCCAGAAGCCCAAGGCCCCATGAATCCACAAGAAGGGGTTTACTGCGATTCATTCGGCCCTCATCGCTCCTGGAAGCGGAAGTGAAATGCGCCCGGACGGGCGTGGTCCGGATGAATCACAGTAAACCCCTTCATGTGGATTCACGGGGGCTTCTGGGAATTGAAGTCCAAAAACATTTGGAGTGCCAAGGTTTGCCATAATGGCTCTACAGACCTGCTGGACTGCAGTTCCCATCAGGCCCTAGCTAGAATAGCCAACGGGGGATGGTTGGAGCTGAAGTCTACAATGTCTACAGGGTCACATGTTACTCAACCCAATCGCCTCGTTTTCAGGTTTGCTCCACATAAGATGCCATCTTTTTTCAACCTAACAAGTAATCCTGGATGATTCTGAGCCAATGCACATTTCCAAAGGACAGATGTCCCTCCTGAGCCCACCAATCTGTTTACCCTGCCCCAGGATACTATCTCTGTCCCACAATCACCACCTGGCCCTGCTGGGACAGAAAGCCCGGAGCAATAAGAGATCTACATGTCCCAGGACTCTTGGCTTACTTTTAATAGCTATAGGGGTTTGTGGGGAGACACCTGTCTAAATAGCAGGGGAGCTTAAAGAAGATCAAGGGCAGGGGAGGAACTCTAAGGTTCAGATGGAAATCAATGCCAAACAGAACCTGGGAGGGCCACAATGCCCTCCTTATTTCAGACACGCACAGCAGGCCACAAAGACTTGCCTACCAAAGAATTCTGGAGCTCTTCCGCCACCTCCAGTTGCCTGTTATTTTTCCGTTCTTTGAAAGTATAGTTAGCAAAGGAGAAGTGAAGATTAATACTAGCTTGAAATTTTGCTAAAGGAGGGCAACGGATCAGGGCCAGCTGAGATTCCACCATAAAGTAACTGTTTAAATTACAGCACAATAGCTTTTTCCTTTCTTTTTCGTCAAAAGTCTTATTGCTTCGATACATGGCCATGAGAAATAAAATGAAACTTTCCATCCAGCAATGGCAGACGCCTCTTTCTTGGCTGCAGCCATAAAACTGCTCCTCTAGAGGAAATGCCTACATTTTAACTGTTTCCACATTTCAGGAAAAGAGTTGGCACTCCAGCTGTTCTTGGACTTCATTTCCCAGAAGCCCAAGTCTCTGTGAACCTACACAAATGGGTTCACTGCGTGTACATGCAGTAAACCCATTCGTGTGGATTCACAGACTTGGGCTTCTGGGAATTGAAGTCCAAGAACAGCGCGTACGCACAAGTAAACCCATTCGTGTGGATTCACAGAGACTTGGGCTTCTGGGAATTGAAGTCCAAGAACATCTGGAGTGCCAAGGTTCGCCATCATGGTACTAGTCAGAAAGCTAGTCCCAGATGCCATGGCAGTTGTTTCCAGATGTGTATTTCCCAGGTGTAACGACTATAGCTCCTAGGATTTCTGACCACTGGCCATGCTGGGTCTGGTGCCTAGAATCGGAGGTCTGACAATATGTGGGATCCATGTGGGGAACCTCATCGCTCCTGGAAGCGGAAGTGAAATGCCCCATCATGTGGGTTCCAGGCCTTAGGTACTGCTCATATGGCCCTCTGGGACAGTGTACATGACAGGGTACAAAACAGCAGACTCTGCTCTGCATCAATTCAATACACAGGTTGCAAAGTTAGGAAAGAAGACATGGATAATGCACTGGAAGACCAGCAGTTCCCATTTGCACTGGGCCTACTAGATAATAGTCTGAGAGCGCTGGCGGAGGAGCGGAGGCTGCAAGTGTTGGCTGAGTAGCTCCTCATCCTCTGTCCAGGAAAGTTGCCTTTCTTCTTGCCGGGAATGTTCTTCATACCATTCCTACAAACAGAAAAGACAGTGGAAACATTTCATTTCCTCCCAGACTGTCCTCAAAGCACCAGTTGCCTGCAAAGACATACACACGTGCGTACCATGGAAGACCCCAGAGAACATGACCAGGGGCATAGAGGACATCATGCCAACAGATTCCCCAAAGATGGCACAGGCACCATGGCAACATCCAGACGTCTGTAACCTGCTTTTGCACACACCCAAATAATCCAGGAAAAAGTCATGAAATCATAGAATCGCTGGGTTGGAAGGGGCCTTTGAGGCCATCCAGGCCAACCACCTGGTCAATGCAGGAATCCAAATCAAAACAGATATGACAGAGGGTGTCAGTTTCTGATATTCAGCCTATATCTGGCTTTCTTTGGTTTGCACTGGTTATTACATATCCTTCACTCTGCGATGATAGAGAACAGATCCTTCCCTTTCTCTTTATGATCAATTTTCAGGTATTTGAAGAGTGCTAATTTAGGCAGCATAATAAAAAGTAGAGACATCACCCTGCCAACAAAAGTCCGCATAGTCAAAGCAATGGTCTTCCCCAGTAGTAATGTATGGCTGTGATTGCTGGACCCTAAGGAAGGCTGAGCGCAGAAGAATAGACACCTTTGAACTGTGATGCTGGAGATGATTTTTGAAAGTCCCCTGGACTGCAAAGGAGATCAAATCAGTCAACCCTAAAGGAAATCAACCCTGACTGCTCCTTGAAAGGACAAATATTGAAGCTGATGCGCAAGTACTTTGGCCACCAAATGATAAGTGAGGACTCACTTGAGAAGGCCTTGATACTGGGAAAGATCAAAGGCAAAGGGAGAAGGGGGCGGCAGAGGATGAGGTGGAATCATTGAAGTGGTGAGTGTAGATCTGGCCAGGCTGCGGAGGATGGCAGAGGACAGAGGAGCCTGGCATGTGGTGGTTGGACTTGACTGCGCAACTGAACAACAACAACAAATCATCCTATCCCTTCTCAGTCTCCTTTTACTCAAGGCTAATCTGTTTGGACACAGACTGTACAGTATCTGACAGATGGCGGTCCAATCCTCTCTTGAATGCTTCCAGGCTTGGAGCACTCGCCCCCTCTCAAGGCAGTTGCTCCCGCTGTCGTCCTGCTCAAACCATAAAGTCAGAGCAGACCAGAAAAAAAGCTTCACTCAAGTTTCATTTTACTTTTCCATCTGACAGCTCTCACTTTGTTAGTACGACCATCCCCTCTACAACGTCTCCTCTTGTTTTCAAGTGAATGGTTGACTCAGCCAGTATGAGGAAGGGGTGAAGTTTGGTTTTTCATGATCTAATCCACAAAAGGTTTTTTTTAACAAAAGGAGAGATGTTCTCGCTCCCTCCCTGTGTGAGCAGTCCCTAGATATCAACTGATCATATCTATCTGCTAGATTTATTGGGAACCAATTAGCATCATTGTGCTAGTTAGGATGCTTGCACACCAACGCATCTTACCTGTATCTCTTCTTTGTACATTTTCATACTTAAGTCACTTTTGGTCCTTGATCTCTTTCCCAGGAACAGCATGGATGTTTGCTAAAGGATGAAAAGGCAAACAGCATTAGAAAGAGATATCAGTAATGCCTCTTACTGATTATTGGAGGTAAGAAGGAACTCACTGGGTTCCACACATTCCACACATGCAAAATGGATTTGAGAAATCAAGTCCATCTGCATGCGGTTTTTTTTTTTTTTTAGCCATTTGGATATCACATCACCTGCTAGCTAGGCAGACCATGACGTGTGCCCTCCGCTTTCACTTGGCCCAAGGAACAGATGGTTTAAAAAAATATTAAAACCATAACAGTATTCAAATTAAAACACTATCTGCAGCAGTAAAAGGAGGTGGTAACAACAACAACAACAACAACAACAGACAAGCAAGTAGAATTGATAGTAAAAGGAGGTAATATCAAGTTATTAAGATGTACAACATGTGTTTTGCAATGAGATTTGAGTTATGTTGTTATGTAATTTTGTTTAGTTAAAAAAACGAGGACCAAAGTATTATTAGGGAGTACCAATCTGGAAAGCTGTGACGGGGGAAAGAGTGACCAAGATACACTGCCAAGAGTGTATCTTAACCTATAAAACCAAGGGTTAACCGTTGGAACTACACATAGGTTCCTAAGCCTGGCCCTACTAACCCGCACCCACCATTCGTGCACACAGGCGAATTGGGTCCGCAGGTCAACAAAGGATTTAGAAAACTGGCAGTGGGGCAACAGCCTCACAAATGCGAAAAAAGGAAAACAACTTCATTGGAAGACCACCGCCCAGAGAGCGCCGCGCAGCTGCGAGGGGTCCCGCCTTCCCTCCCTGCTCCACCAGGAGGGATAAAGGGCTGGGGGCCGCTGGGGCCAGGCTGAAGACCGCCGCCCAGAGAGCGCCGCGCAGCTGCGAGGGGTCCCGCCTTCCCTCCCTGCTCCACCGGGAGGGATAAAGGGCTGGGGGCCGCTGGGGCCAGGCCGAAGACCGCCGCCCAGAGAGCGCCGCGCAGCTGCAAGGGGTCCCGCCTTCCCTCCCTGCTCCATCGGGAGGGATAAAGGGCCGGGGGCCGCCAGGGTCATTCAGTGGAACTGTTGAGCTGATGGCTCCATTACCTGTGGAATTTTGCCCTTTGGAATTTTGGTATTTTTGATATTGTATGATTTGATTATTGATTATATTGTTGCTATTGCTGTTATACTGTATCTTATGGATCTTGTATTTCTAATTTTGTTTGTTTTCTCTTGCTATAATTGAAGTGTATATTTTGCGGGTTGCGTTTCTGTAACTGTACCTTTGGAGATGGGTTACTGTATTATTATTGTGTTATTGTATTATTATTATTATGTATTTATTGTCCGCTATGTAAACCGCCCTGAGTCGGGTTGTACCTGAGTGGGCGGTATATAAGCGCGAAAATTAAATTAAATTAAAATTAAATTAAATTTCCCAACGTTCCTTGCGCTGCACCGCGCCAGAGCCAATCAGGCTGAGAGGCTCTGGAGCGGCTCGGTGCAAGGAACATTTGGAAATGCGCCGCGGCCAATCAAAAGAAAACCGTTTTTTAAAAATGCAGCACAAACACAAACCACAAACCCATAACTACAAGCCCCGGTGCAAGGAACTCCAACCCTCAGCCTATTCAGATAGATAGATAGATAGATAGATAGATAGATAGATAGATAGATAGATGTGTGTGTGTGTATCTATATCTATCTATCTATCTATCAATAGATAGAGATAGATATAGAGGGAGGGAGGGAGGGATGGATAGATAGATAGATATCCAAATTGACTCGATGGACAAGAATCAATTGTTTTACTATCCAACATGAGATCCTCAACAAGGGTAAGAGGGCTAACCTGGAAAGATGAGAACAGAAGATCCCAGAGCTCTCTCTCTCTCTCTCTCTCTCTCTCTTTTTCTTTCTGTTACTCACCCGGTGTCTGTCCATCTGTGAGATGACCTTAAGCAGCTGGCCAGCGGCCACAGCACTACCGCTCCGCCGATACAGTTCAGTCACCACAGTCATTTCTTCTCGGGAGACCTCCCTCTCAAATTCGATGCCACTCTCTTCTGCAGAGGAAAAGGGCAAACACAAGGTTTGCTGGTGGAAAGGCGGAAGAGTGAGTTGGAGACTAAGCTGCAGACCGGGGTGGGGTGGGCTATGGGTCACACTGTGGGTCACACAGCTCATTAAGGGAAAGCTAAAATTACAAAAAAAAATCAATCCTAGTTAGATAAGAGAGCCGCCCAAACTGCTGACTTTGAAAGTTTGATCCTGACGGGGATCAAGGTAGACTCAGCCTCTTTTATCTTTCCAAGGCCAGTAAAATAAGGACTCAGCATGTTGGGGTTAAAATGCTAATTAACTTGTGAATCGCCCAGAGATAATAATCCATCATTCCTGGGGGACCCTATACCTGGTTTTAAAGGATAATTCTACCCCTAACAGGCACCACAAAAACAGCCTTGAGACTTTATGTGGTCCATAGGTTGCATAGTCCTTAATCCTGTTCAACGTCGGAAGCTGGATCGGGCTTTCCCCGCCAAGGTCTTGCCCATTCTTTGATTGCAGTAAACCTTCTGTTCCTACTCCAGAAAAGGTATTTTCATATTACGATGACCACAAACAGTGCTTTGATAAGACAGATTTCTCCGAGTCTACGTGTTCTCCTCCCATGTGGAATTAAAACAGCATTTGCAAATGCGAAATAAAAACTTTAATTCCTGGTTTTTTCTCTTCTCTATCAACCTCTTTGGGACTGTGGTGGCTCAAGTGGTTAGGACACTGAACTCGACGACTGGAAGGTCATAGTTTGATTCCCGGGTACGGCATGGCAGAGTGAGATCCCGTCTCTGTCCAAGCTCCTGCCAACCTAACAGTTTGAAAGCAAGACATTGCAAGTAGATAAACAGGGATCACTTTGGTGGGAAGGTAAACAGTTATGTGTCTACTTATGCCTTCCACATGTCCATGGAAATGTCTGCAGATGCAGACAGCACTGGCTTTTTGGCTTCAAAACAGAGATGAGCACTGAACCCTATAGTCGGATATGACTAGCTTTTGAACAAGGGAAGCCTTTACCTTTACCATCAACCTCTTTTGCCTTTGAGTCCTGTTTTTCACACTGTGAACTTACAGGCAGGCACAACTTCATCTATGGCAGTGATGGTGAACCTTTTAGAGACCAAGTGCCCAAACTGCAACCCCAAACCCACTTATTTATCACAAAATGCCAACACAGCAACAGGGGAGGAAGGAAACACTCCCATTGGGCTGCTGGGGAGTGGAGCGGGGCAAACTCTGTGCTGGGGAGTCTGCACATGTGCCCACAGAGAGGGCTCCCACTGCTACCTCTGGAACACATGCCATAGGTTCACCCACTGCTCTAGGAGGATAATAAATGGCACATAGGCTGGAAGCATTATTGCTGAACTGAAACCCGCTTATCAGAAAATGCCAACACAGCAACAGGGGAGGAAGGAAAAGCTCCCATTGGGCTGCTGGGCAGAGAGGGGGGGGCAAACTGTGCTTGGGGAGGGAGGAAGCACTCCCATTGGGCTGCTGGGCAGAGGGGCAGGGCAGACTCTGTGCTGGGGTGACTGCAGGGGTGCCCAGAGAGAGGGCTCCGAGTGCCACCTCTGGCACATGTGCCATAGGTTCTCCACCACTGATCTATGGTAGTGGGTGAGCAGAAAGATAAATATCTGTTAAATCCACAAAATAAAAAGGCATGACCCACGCACCTTCTGAATCACGGTTCTTTCGCATATAGTTCATGCGGAACACAAATGCTTCCAAAATAAAGGCTACGATTATTGTCATCACCACCTGCAGAGGAAGAAAAGAAGGGGGCCAGATGATGATTTAAAACAGCTCATTGCGGTTCTATATTTTAACCACTTCATTCAAACAGATTTTTGGCAAAGAGAGGGCAAAAATGTAGGTTGATTTTAGTCAGCCCATTAGTATGACAATAGTAGGGATTACTATACTGATATTTACTCATAATCCAGGCAATGCTTTATGGCAAGAACATTTTCAAGGTACACAAGAGCAAAAACAAATTTGAAGATGGAATAAGGAGCTCACTGGACATTAAAGGATATAGCTGAGGACTCCCCTACATCACTTGGAGGACCCTGAATAGGTGGCTGAGGGTCGGAGTCCCTAAATGCAAGACCAACAGGCTCAACAACACAGTGTGAATGTGGAGAGGTACAGAATCCAGCTCATTTACTGGTATGCTGATGACTGCCAGAAACATGTACCAATGAGGATTTAATGTTGACCAATGACAAAGCCAAGAAGGTGGCTTCATTTTGGCAGTTCAAAGTCTGGCCTGGACATGAAAGAAGAAGGCAACAACTCATAAGATTTTGGGACAAAGCAAACTATAAATCAAATATGAAAAAAACTGATAGGAAAGAACAAACAGAAAAGGGCAGGTGTATTAGAAATGTGTAAGCAGGATCAATCTGCGTTGCAGATCTTTATTATTTACATAGTCAGAGAGAGAGAGAGAAATGTCAGGGGAAAGTGCTTTACAAATAATTCTTGGCCTCTCTACTTACCATAGTAACAATATAGAAAATCATAAAGTAAAGACGGCTCCAGTGAGAAGTCTCTGATGTTACTCCTTCCTGGGAAGGTGAGAAAAAGACATGGGAACAAGCAAACAGCAACTAAGGCAACCTTTACACACAGATCAAGCACAACCCTTCATAAGCATCTTGAAATGGTCACAGTGGCTCACATCTTCTTCCACAGCTATGCAAACGACATAACCACAGAGCCAAATTGGCTCAAGTTAAAGACATCACTGCAGGCATAATTATGTGTTGGATACTGAGTTGTGCAAACTTCACTACACAACAGATGTTTATTCTGAGATCTTAACTTGAGAAATCCATTTTCAACAATTATGATGCTTGCATTGTGCAGGCATAAGTATGCAACAGGGTTTTGACCAATAGAGAATGAAGGTCACAACAGAAACTAAGATCCATCTGCAATTTTAAATAACAAGCCCTTTACTCATTTAACTTGCTCTTGTACTAAGATTAGACATTTATTCAAAGTACAGTGAGCTTCATACAACAATCGCCCCATATAGCAACAAAATCGCATTACAATTAGGTTGTTTTGGGGGGAAATGGTGTTCCACATAACAATTTTTCCTATAGAAAAAATCGTATAGCAATTTTCAATGGGAAAAACCACTTAGCAAAAAAAAAAATCGTTGTATGATGCATCCCATAGGGAAAATCGCTATACGATGCATGCATGTATAGCAATTGTTTCGTACAACGAAGAGTCCCATGGAACGGATTAAAATTGTTGTATGAGGTACTACTGTAATACCAATGCAAGCATATGGGCTAGATCAGTGATGGCGAACCTATGGCACATGTGCCAGAGGTCGCACTCGGACCCCTCTCTGTGGGCACCCATGCAGTCACCCCAGCACAGTTTGCTCCGCCCCTCTGCCCAGCAGCCCAATGGGAACTCTTCATCCCTCCCCCCAGCACAGAGTTCGTCCCGCCCCTCTGCCCAGTAGCCCAATGGGAGCATTTCTTTCCTCTCCTGTTGCTACGTTGCACTTTGTGATAAATAAGTGGGTTTTGGGTTGCAGTTTGGGCACTCGGTCTCTAAAAGGTTCGCCATCACTGGACTAGATATTTAAAAAGAGATATACAAATAGATATCAACAAATCTGGAAAACCCAAACCTACTTCTAATATTTAAAGGACAGGCGATGATTACCAGTATGCAATATCATGACCACGTTGCAAGCAAGGAAAAGGATGCCAAGCTCTACACTGTTGTACACGTTGATGACACCAATGTCAGCAATCAAGATGGTGTACAGCAGTGGTTACCAACAGGGGGATGTCAATTCGCAAAAGCCTAAGTCAGTACATTGGCTGATCAGTGCTTTGGGGGAATTAACTCAGGCTTCTGGGAACTGAGGTCCAAAAACCAAAGATTCAAAAACATTGGTCTACAGGTTACCCTCTTATGCTCACTGCTATTCACAAAGGGGGAAAAAACCCAGAACCTGACTTTTTTCTTCATCCATTAACCACTTCTGACTCAAACATAAATCAAGTGTCAACCTTTTGCAAAAACACTCTTCTTTCTAGCAAGCTTGTACCAAGTTAGTTTAAAGCAAAGCAATCACACTTCTATGCCACCCCACAGTGCTTAGTGCACTCTCTGGGTGGTTCACAAGTTAATTAGCATTTTGTCCCCAACACACTGGGTACTCATTTTACCAACCTTGGAAGGATGGAAGGCTGAGTCAACCTTGAAACCTGGCTAGGATCGAACTCACCGCTTTTTAGTTGCAGTTTAAACACTGCACCACGAGGGCTCCTACTTTACCAATTTGAAAGTGTTTTTTTTTTTAAAGAACAGCTTTGAACCCTTTTTAGCTTCACCTTTCCCCCCAAATAAAGATGACTGGGAAGGGCAGACAATTCTCTTTTATGATAATCAAGACTGTTTCTTTCAATTTACATAAGCTATTTTAAATCTCCTGCAGATTGGAGTCACCTATTTCTGAACTGGAAGGGAGGGAGGGGTATTGATACCCGCTTGGCCGGTCACGGCCACCTCCCTACCCCAGGCCATGGTGTAGGGAGGCCAAGTGGGTGTGGCCTGGGGGAATTTCCGCTACCGGTGCCCGGGTACCTGTGGGCACCTGTAGCAGTGTAACACTGGTTTAACTTTTTTTAAAAAATCTTCCCTCAAAATCCTTTTATCCAAAGTTTCCCAAATCTAGCACAGAACAAGAGCAGACTGACTGATTTTTTTTAATCGTGTCAGAAGCACACAAAGGTGCTTCCTGGGTTGAAAGGATTTTTGCTGGAGGAACTCCGTTCAGGGAATGCCCGAATGAGGCTCCTATCATGTCCCCAAGATCTGTTCCTGCCATAGTGGTCTCTATTTATCTACTGGAAATGTCTTGCTTTCGATCTGCTAGGTTGGCAGGAGCTGGGACAGAGACAGGCACTCATTCCATCATGCAGTACTCGGATCTTAAACTGCCAACATGCTGGCCTTCCGGAGCACTTTTAGCTGAAAAAGCAATGCAACAGCAGTGGTGGGAACCATATTTCTCTGAATGAGTTTCTGAATTCACTGACACTCAGAGCAGACAGTACTAGGCTAGATAAAGAGTTCAAGAATAAAGCCACTTTCCTGCGTTCCTAAGACTAAAGCCGGACTGGTTAACCTGTGGTCTTCCATATGTCACTGAACTCTATTTCCCATCAGCCCATCATGGTGGAGGATGATAAGAGTAGCAGTTCATCAATAACTGGAAGATCACAGGATCCTTAATCCTAGCCTAAAACAGTAGAGAAAAGAGCTTTTCTCAATTCTCTCCTTTAGAGAATAGCAGAGAGTAAACAAAGCAAAACAAGACAAAAAGTGCTGTGGCGCCTTAAAGCAGTGATGGCCAACCTTGGCACTCCAGGTGTTCTTGGACTCCAATTCCCAGAAGCCCAGGTCCCTGTGAATCCACATGAATGGGTTTGTGTATGTGCAGTAAACCCATTTGTGTGGATTCACAGGGACATGGGCTTCTGGGAACTGAAGTCCAAGAACACCTGAGCACCAAGGTTCAGCATCACAGCCTTAAAGACTAACATCTGTATTTTAATGTCAGCTTTACTGGATCAAGTCCACTTCATCAGGCGTGGATTTGATGCACAAAAGCTAACATTAAAATAAGAAATGGACTTGGTCAACGAAAGCTAACATTAAAAAACAGGAGTTAGTCTTTAAGGTGCCACTATGTTTTTGGTTTTGTTTACTCTCTGATTATATGCTTAAAACACAGACTAACACGGTTACTATTCCAAAAAACATCCTTTAAAGAAGTTCAACTTTAGTTACACTTTTGAACTTCTTAGAGCCCACAGAAGATGATGAAACATTTGTGGTTGATGTTCTGTACCATGGAGAGCTCATGGACAGTTTGGACTAAAACAGTGTTTCCCAACCTCTGGTTCTTAAGACTTCAATTCCCAGAAGCCTAAGCCAAAGCACTGATCAGCCAATGTACTGACTTAGGCTTCTGGGAACTGAAGTCCCCCTGTGGGGCCTGGGCCCCATGTTGGGAAACACTGGATCAAAACCTATCTTCTTGCTCTTGCAATTGTCATCTGTCTTCTCTGCTTCAGAGGACTGCATGACAGTGACAGGACTGCAGTTCCTCCACCTTTGCAAAGCACACATCGGTTCTTTTTGCTTTGACCTCTGCATGCGTCTTACACTACACTAGACCTTAGAGACCCCAGGAAAGGCCAACAGGCAACAAATAGGGACAGATATCAGACACATGATTGCACAAAATGGTTTCTAGCTCTGCCCTGATTCCTACTTACCATGATGATGTACCAGTCATTGACCACTGTCAGCTCAAAGAGGGTAACTGTGTGAAAGAAGTTGGGCAGAGAGAGGGGAGAGGGGGAAAGCACATTTGTATGGTTTGTACCATCTCACTCAGCCTTCTCACCCATCTCACATCTAACTCCAACAAAAAATGCTCCAAGAGGACTGGAAACCAAGCCCTGTAAGCAATCAGACCTATCTGCCTCTCAGGATGGACAATTGGTGGCCCTCCAGATAATTCTGAACTGCAATTCCTATCAGCACTTGTCAACACAGCCAATGGCAAGGGATGATGGCAGCTGGAGTACAACATCTGAAGGGGGACACATTTCCCATCAACAGAATTGGGATGGAATGGCAAAATCAAGGACAGTGGTGGAGCAGGGCAAGCATCCTGCAATCGGTACCTCCCAGCCCACAATTGGGTCTTGCATTCTGCCCTACAGCACTCTCCCAAGGAGTTGGTTCTCTATCAGCCGAGGTAACTGCGAGACCCGTGGGCCAGCGCTCTTACCAAAGCTGTTCAAAATGTTATCAAAGTTGTTGAGATAGTAGTAGCCTTCTTCCATCATTGTCTTGTTTCCAACGGTGTGGTTCACCCAGCGATAGGCATCAGCCACTGTGCTAGTGCTGGAAAGAAAAATGGCAACAACAGGTAATGTAGGGGTTCCCCAAACTATGGCCTGTGTGCCGGATCTGGGCCCCAACACCGATTCATCTGGCCCACGCCACCTTCATCATGCCTGGAAGTGAAAGTAAAAGGCATCCGTACACGGGCGCATTTTACCTCTGCTTCCGGGAGCGACGAGGGTGGCGCAGGCTGGATGAAGTGGCATCAAGGGCCGGATCCAGCCCACGGGCCGTAGTTTGCGAACCCCTGGTTTAAACAGAGAAAATGGCAGCCTAAAAATCTATCTCATCCTGTGGTAAAACGTATCTGTTGCAAAACAGATTGCAAGGTGTGTTTTACCTCCGCTTCTGGTGGGAGGAACCACGTGACCGGCCTGCTGAACCACGTGACCAGCCCACAGCTCGAAAAGTTTGAGCACCCCTGAACTTGCTGACGTGAAAAACGTTTTAAAGGACAGTGCAGGGTGGGGGAGGAAGGGAATAATAATTACAAACGGAAGGAAGGAAGGAAGGAAGAGGGGAAAACCTGGCACAGACATTGCTTCCATCTGTCATACTGAAATATAAAAGCCAAAAGATTTATACAATCTAAAAAGAAACCAGAGTATTATGGTAACACAATAGTCATCTTAAACCATTCTACAGCTAGGCTAGAAATGCTGGAAAATTGGCTGTATTTTCTAGGATTGAGTGGAGCTATTCATTATTCTGTGTTCCAGACATTTCGAGTTTGAAAACTGACACAAGGAATACAAATAACACTGCTATGCCATTTACCAGATTCAGGTATTGATGAACCGCTATTCCATTTAACAGATTTCAGGTTTCAGAAGCAGCTCTAGGGGGAAACTATCATAGATGCAGAAGCAAAATAGTGGTATGGTTAGATAAGCTCGGCCTCTGGACTTAAAGTCCAATAACGTGAATAGCTTCACAAGGGGATTAGATAGCACTGGAACCTTTCGGGACATTATTGGACATCTGCCTTAAATCCTGCCCAAACAGGGCCCTAGAAGTATGTGTGTGAAGGGCCACAGTCTCCCAATAAGATAAGTACTTTGCAAAGTACCGCTTTCCAAACTGGGGTGTTTTCCCCCCACAGGAAAGGTATAAAGAAATTCCAATGATGGGGGTTCAAGACTGTGAAACTTCCATCGTCATTTACATTAAATTAATTTTATTTCTGTTCTTTCTTATGGCCAATTGCATTTTATTAACCGTTTTTGTGGCAAGGAAATATATTTATGGCTATCTTTAATTTAATTTTTTTAAAAAAATCTAGACTCGTGGTTTAATGTTTTATCAGGTACCATCTGTTGGGGAGGATCGCCTCTCCAGCACAAGGAAAAGGGCCTTCTCCGCCGTAGCCCCCACACTATGGAACCTCCTCCCAGTAGAACTACGCCTCCAGCCCCAGTTGCTACCATTTAGGAAAGAATTGAAGACGTGGTTGGCAAAAAGAGTCTGGGGGCTGGGATTGTCAACAAGCTCCCTTTTTTGGCTCGTCTGAGGCTCCCCCTTCCTGTAATTAATTTTTTTAATGTTAAGGTTTTGTAGATTTTATATTTGCTTTTAGATAGTAAATGGCACAGCGGGGTTAATATCGCTATGTTTTTAAGAGTTTTTAATTGTTTTATATTGGTTTAAATTTGTGTACACCACCCAGAGTCCATTGGATAGGGCGGTATATAAATCTACTAAATTAAATTAAATTAAATTACAAACTGAACTTTTTTAATTAAATGGGGATTGGGTAACAAGAAAAGCAGTAAACCATGAGGGCCTCTGAAAAATCAAAAGAGGGATGCTGTCAAAAACTCGTGAATAGATTTTCTAGAAGGAAGGAAAAGGCTGGATACTTACTTGCAACAGTTTGGGTACACTTTTCCTGAGAAAAACTCCATACCAATAATGGCAAAACAGTAATAGAAGATGAGAAGAGTCAAGCCTAGGCTGGGGAAAGAAAATTGAGTTAGCAAAATCTTTGTGGATTCTTTGGGCTGAATTGACAGTACAGAAGTGGGAATCCACTCTGTTTCTTACTTGGATACCTGGCCACGCCAAATCTGAATTTGAACAACATCTGCTGTTGCATCCATGTGAAATTGACCAGTTTAATCATGAGAACAAATTCTCTGATAGGCTGATCAATAACACAGGTTGTTCATTCCCTATGATGATGAAAATGTCCTGTTCTTAGACCATCCTGAAACAATGATCTAGGAACATTTCCTTCTTGCTATTGTAGAGATACAGAAATAGTTTGCATTCATCTATCATCAATTGTGTAAACGTCTATTTGAATAGGGCTAGTGCAGCATAGCGTGACAGTGTGGTGAAGGATGACGGATCATGTCATTGTGTGCCATATGCTGTATGCTTGTGTGAAACTGTTAACGAGAGCTGCTGGGAGAAGGAGATGAAGAAGATGGAGAGGAGGGGAGAGAAGACTCGGAAGTACCCAGCAAGCCTCCCAACAAATCTCGTCTCTTCATTCTGCTGGTCAGAATCCCATGTAGTAGGTTGCTACAATCTGCTCCACTGTGGAATAGTTATAACTCACAAAGTGACGCTTCTAATAATATTCATAAATTTAATTTTAAAAAAGTCAAAAAGCATAAAGTATCAGAACATTTCAAAGTATGAGCGCACTACAGAACAAAAATAGTCATTCAGAACAACAGTTACAAAATAGAATAAAATAATCCTTCATTTCCCATATCCCCGTAAAACAGGATCTTCAGGTCCTACCTTAAACTGACTCTTCACTCTTTCTCCTTCTCATACTAACGTTAACCAATAGATAATAACACCTCATGAAGTGGACTGGATCCACAAAAAGTTAACATTAAAATACTGCACTTAGTCTTTAAAGTACCACACCGTTTTTCTTTTAATTTTGTTTAATCTCTGATATGCTTAGTTTTTTTTTACTGTTGTTCCTTTTTGAATACATTGCTATCTATTGTTATGTTGATGTATCCCTTAACTTTTAAAAATCACAAACATTCAAAACCTTTTTATTATTAGGCAAGAGGAGGCCATGTTTGTCTGCTGCATAAAAAAAACAGCATCTGAAACACTAATTAGTTTTATTTGGTAGGCTGTCCCAAAACAACACCCTCTCCAAGCTTTTGATACAAGTTCCCTTGGACCTAAATTTGATTTCTGTTCTACCTGCATTGACATCTGTCAGTACCTGGCCATCCTAGGAAGCAGCTCAAACATGGTATCCAAGACATTTCGGTAACGTTTCTTCAGCTTAAACAGCCTGCAACAAAGGAGAAAGATTTTGTATTTGTTCCAGGAACTACCCAGATAATTCTGATATTTTTTTTAAAAAAAATAGACGATTAATTTAAGGGAGCAAAGCAATAATGCAAACCACAAAGGAAGGCAATGCCTGGATGAAGGGTTTTCTTCATCCATTATAATGTATATTGTGTTACTAGCTCTGAGAAGAAGGGAACAGCATCACATTTTCTCCCTTCTGAATTAAATTAGTGTGGAACTGGTCAGAAGTCGTAATATCTGTAATACCTGCTTTGTTTCAGATCCCTGCATTGAGCAGGCGGTTGGACTCAGTGATTCTATGATTCTGAGGCAGCTTGGTAATATTCTATACTTCCCTTACAGCCAGGGTTTGCAACCTACAGCCCGTGGGCCGGACCTGGCCCACGATACCATTTCATGTAGCCTGCCGCCCTTGCCACCGCCACCAGAGATAGTGAAAACAGCCGAAAATGTTGACGTAAATGCACCAGTGGCTGTCGTAAACACATTTACGACAGCCATGGGTGCATTTACAGCAGCGTTTACGGCAGGAGGAACCACGTGTCTAGCCCGCTCAGCTATCTGAGGGGGCATGGTCTGGCCCATGCCAGAAAAAGGTTGAGAACTCCTGCCTTAAGAGTATTACAATGCTATCTATAGAAGCAAAAAGAACGAAGCTGAGGCTGTCCCACTCTGAGCCCATAATGAGAGGCAAGACTCTCTTTGGAAAAGATAATAATGCTGGGAAAGCATCAAGAATAGTAAAGGTAAAAGTCTCCCTTGCTTGAAAGCCAGTCATGTCTGACTCTAGGGCAGCATCCCCCAAACTTATTCTATCGTGGAACACTTTACAAATCCTAATATTTTAAATGGGGTGAAACTACAGGAAGCCAGATTTACGCTGAATATTAGAAAAACCGTCTTAACGGTTAGAGCAGTACGACAACGGAACCAACTGTCTCAAGAGGTGGCGAGTGCTCCGACACTGGAAGCCTTCTAGGGAGAATTGGACAACCATCTTTCTGATCTGCTTTGATTCAGGCTCCCGTATTGAGCCTGGGTTGGACCCGGTGACCTAAAAGGGCTCTTTCAACTCAGTGATTCTATGGCTCCAATCCGACTTCTGTCTAGAGGTCAGATCATTTACTGGACCTGAGTATGGAGGAAACTTTCTCTTCTACTTTTTCACCTGTCAATATACTTGACCATCCACTCACCTTAGTAACTGCAGAGGCCGTAGAACGACAATGAAGTAGAACGGTTCCATGTCGAAGGCCAGCGCCAGGAGACCCAAGAATGCAAAAAGGGTGACTGAAAAATCAAAGCTGAAGAAAGGTGGCAAGGAGAGATGCTTAGTGGGGAATGTGTGAGACAACACCCTCTCCAAGCTTTTGATACAACTTCCCTTCACAACGGCACACTTACAGGTTCCACCCAGAGGACAGGTACTCCACAGGCCCCAATCCAGTGATCTTCAGTAGCACCTCAATGCCGTAGACTATTAACACAAGAAAGCAAGGAAAAGGTTGCAGTCTGAAAATCAAATGTGGCTTTTGAGAGGGATAGTATAAACCTAAACAGCAAATGCTTTCCTTCTCTTCTCGCACTTCTTTGTACTTCATGCTGAAACTCTTTTATAAAAGATGCACAGAAGAAAATGTGTGTACTGGGGAAGCTGCATTTAAAATGGTTGGGAAACTACTAACAGTCAGCAGAATAAGTGACAGACCAGGGCTTAGGACAGTGATGGCAAACCTTGGCACTCCAGATGTTCTTGGACTTCAATTCCCAGAAGCCCAAGCCCCCATGAATCTGCACAAATGGGTTTACTGTGATTCATCCTGCCTGCGCCGCCCTCGTCGTTCCTGGAAGTGGAAGTAAAACGTGCCGGTACGGTTAAGACTCTTCTGGGATAACCCTTCCTCCGTTTCACTTCCGCTTCCAGGAGCGACGAGGGCAGCGCAGGCCGGATGAATCGCAGTAAAGCCATTTGTGCAGATTCATGGGGGCTTGGGCTTCTGGGAATTGAAGTCCAAGAACATCTGGAGTGCCAATGTTTACCATCATGGGCTTAGGAGACCAAAGCATGAATCCTGCTTGGCAGTGGAAATGCCCAGGGGTGAGAGGTGACAAAAGTAAAAGTAAAAGTAAACTTTGAAATTCAAAATCCACAAACAAATTTTAGATTTGATGCACAGATTCCATAATACAAAAAAAGAAAAGGTTGCTCTTGCTCGAAAGCCAGTTATGTCCTGCTCTAGGGTTAGATTCCCCGCTGAATCTACTTGCAATTTCTTCTTTCAAACTGATAGGTCAGCAGGAACTGGGACAGACGACGGGAGCTCACTCCATCATGCAGCACTCAGGTCTCAAATTGCTGATTTGCCAACCTTCCGGTAATAAACAGAGATGAACACCGCACCCTAGAGTCAGATTCAACTGGCTTTTGAGCAAGGGCGACCTTTACCTTTATATGTTATGGAATCTGTGCGTCAAATCTAAAATTTGTTTGTGGATTTTGAAGGTCAAAGTTATGCAAACTTGGAATGCAGTACTGTGGAATTATGATTCAGAACATCATATGAATCAAAGCTGAGAAAGTTATCTATCCCTAGTTAGGCTGCTAGTGATGATCTTAACATTGATTAATAATACCAATACGGTGTCAATGCCAGCACTAAGGTAGCGTCCCCAAAGAACAAATGTATAAGCTATTGGATGAATAGAGACTAGGGAGATTCAGCAACGACAGCTAGCAAAACAAGACTTACTTGTGAGGAAGACAATGTAACTCCAAGGGACATCCCTGGGAAAGATTCCACCTGGACAGAAAATAGGAGAAAGTTTTCATCTCACAGTGCAAGAAACAGGGTCAACAGCAGAGAGAAGAGACCTATGTTGTTCTGTACCTTGTAGCATGAAGGTTTCCACCAAGATCCAGAGACCATTCACTGCCACCAAAGTATCTACAAAACACAGTAGAGAAAAATGGGGAAAACAGATTTATCTTTCCAATATAGCACTGGATTATCAAGGGTTTATTCCAGCAGATCCCAACCTAAGGCTTGTGGGCCAGGTTCAGCTCTTGGTGCCATTTCATGTTCCCCCACCACCACCACCACCACCACCACTCCAAGGACATTCGAGAAACAAAATGGCCACCCCTTTGAAGCTGCTCAACACTATTTGACACTAGTTTGACCACATCTAGAGTCCTGTGTTCAACTCTGGATACGGCACTTTAAGAAAGATGCAAACAAATTGGAGCAGGTAGATAGAAGGGCAGGTATAAATACTGTAGGTACAATACTTTGAAGACAATCTGAAACACTTACACATAACGTACTGGAAGGCTGGGGAATTCACAAGTATATTAATGCCTATAGGAAGAAAAAGCAGTGTTAAAGGTTTAACATCCTGCAACCCTTTGCTCCCGTCCTCTGCAAAACATTTCCATTAATATTTTTAATTTGATATGTGTGCTATCTTCTTCCCAGTGAGAATACCCAATACAGAAAACATCCTTAGAAAACCAGTGATAATGTCAGTTCTTGTGTGCTCAACAGCCTCTAGCTCAGACAGCTTCGGGAGCCAGACGGCCGTTTTGCCCTTCCTCCACCACATGGCACTTCCTGGTGTGGTGAAGACGGACGGTGGGTGGCTACATGAATTGGTGCTGCGGGCAGCAGCTTGAGAATCCCTGCTCTAGCTTTTAGTTGTTTGGTTGCACAGTCGAGTCCAACCCTTTGCAACCCTATGGACCACAGCATGCCAGGCTCCTCTGTCATCCACCATCTTCCGTAGTCCACCCAACCTATGCCTACCATGTCAACAATGCTGTCTAACTCTATCATCCTGTGCAGCCCCTTCTCCTTTGGCCTTCAGTCTTTCCTAGCATCAGGGCCTTCTCCTATGAGTCCTCTCTTCTCACTTGGTGGCCAATGTATTTGAGTTTCAGTATTTGTCCTTCCAAAGAGCAGTCTGGGTTGATTTCCTTCAGGATGGACTGATTTGACCTCCTTGCAGTCCAGGGGACTCTCAAGAGTCTCCTCCAGCCCCACAGTGCAGTGAAATTCTTCTGCGCTCAGCCTTCTTTATGGCCCAGCTCTCACAACCACACATTACTACTGGGAAGACCATTGCTTTAACTATGCAGACTTGTGTCTGCAGCGTGATGTTTCTACTTTTTATTATGCTGCCTAGGTTTGTCACACCTTGTCTCCCAAGGAGTAAGTGTCTTTTTATTTCATGGCTGTAGTCACCGTTTGCAGTGATCTTAGATCCCAAGAAGGTAAAGTCTGTCACTACTTCCATTTCTTCTTCTTCTATTTGCCAGGGAGTGATGTGGCCGGATGCCACGATCTTGGTTTTTTGGATGTTGAGTTTCAAGCCAGCTTTTGCACTCTCCTCTTTCACCCTCATCAAGAGGCTTTTAAGATCTTCTTCACTTTCTGCCATTAGGGTAGTGACATCTGCATATTTCAGGTGGTTGATATTTCTCCCAGCAATATTAATTCCAGTTTGTGCTTCATCCAGCATGATGTACTCTGCATAAAAGTTAAATAAGCAGGGTAACAATATACAGCCTTGGCGTACTCTTTTCCTATTCTATACCAGGGGTGGCCAAACTACAACCCGTGGGCCAGACCAGGCCCACAGTGCCAAATCATCCGGCCTACGCTGCCCTCGCCACTACCAGAAGCGGAAGTAAAACGTGCCCACACATACATAACGCTGCCATAAATGCACCAACGGCTGTCGTAAACACATTTATGACAGCCATGGACACATTTTACAGTGGGAGGAACGTGACCGGCCTGCTCAACCACGTGACTGGCACACAGCACAAAATGTTTGGCCATCCCTCTTCTAAACCAATCAGTTGCTCCGTATCCAGTCCTAACTGTCACTTCTTGACCTGCATATAGGTTTCTCAGAAGACAGGTAATGGGGTTAGGTACTGCCATCTCTGTAAGAACTTGTCACAGTTTATTTTGATCCACACAATGAAACAGAAGTAGACATTTTTTCTGGTACTCCCTTGCTTTCTCCATGATCCAGCAAATGTTGGCAATTTGGTCTCTAGTTCCCTTGCCTCTTCGGACCCAGCTTGTACTTTTGAAAGTTCTCACGTACTGCTGAAGTCTAGCTTGTAGGATCTTGAGCATGACCTTGATAGCATGTGAGATGAGCCCCATTGGATGACAGTTTGAAGAGTCTTTGGCCTTACCCTTCTTTGGAATTGGGATGCAAACTGACTTTTTCCAATTCTGTGGCCATAAATTCCTTTACTTGATCCATCAGAAAGGTTGCAAGTTGCTCACCCCAAACTATGCAGTGTGTTTTTCTCATTGCACACCAAGTGCAATCAAGGGTTCTTATTTTTACCTCTTTTTCAAAGAATTACTATGAAGAGTCTCCTGTATTTGAAAGAAGGCCTTCCTGCACAATATCTCCAAATAATCATCCTCCACTGCCTATGACTACACAACATGCCTATGTGGGAATTGAGGTTGAAAAGGTGAGTCACATTTGAGAATCCTTTTGTGAGAATAAAACACAAAGCTTTCTCCTGTCTTCATTTTCAAACCTGAGGGCATCACCTTTAAAAATAAGGAATGCTGTCTGTGGAAGGTCATCAAACCAATGTTCACGATTCTTTTTAGCCTGGAAAGGAAACAGGTTACAAAGCATCAGTAACTTGAGTCAAGAAGGTTAATCTCTGGAAAATGAGTTTAAAATACAGAATCTTTGGTGGGATTATAATCATGTGAATTGTAGTCACATTCATCAGCCAAAATTAAAGGAAACAGAAAATACTTACCTTCCATGTTAAGCCAACCACTTCATAGAAACTGTACATGTCCTTCAGACTGAAAGAGAATTGATTTTCTGTAAGAAATAAATTTTGCCTTCACACCACCAACTCACAAGAAATCATGTATTTCTAAGTTCTTCAAATGGAAAAAAATGCCATACCACTTAGAGCAGGGGTTCCCAAACTTTTCATGCCATGGGCTGGTCATGTGGTTGAGCGGGCCAGTCACATAATTCCTCCCACCGTAAAATGCATCCACAGCCATAGTAAATGCGTTTATGACAGCTGTGGATATTTTACGGCGGGAGGAACCACGTGACCAGCCCGCTCAACCACATGATCGGCCTGCTCAATACCACCCATGCCGCTACCAGAATCAGAAGTAAAACACCCCTGTGTATGCACAAAACGCTGCCATAAATGCACCCACGGCTGTCGTAAATGTGTTTACGACAGCCACGGGTTCATTTGTGGCAGCATTTTGCGCATATGCAGGGGTGTTTTACTTCCACTTATGGTAGCAGCGTGGGTGACATGGGCTGGATTATTTGGCCTGGCAGGACGGATCTGGCCCACAGGCCATAGTTTGGCCACCCCTGACTTAGAGAAAGTTTTCTTATGGTGTTACAAAGGCTTTTCCTGGACTACAATAGCTCTCACACCCACCTACCCAAAATTTACATCTTAAGGAGCAGAGGCCCCCTCCATATCACACTGACATTTTTGTACCGCTTAAAAACTGGTGTCATGCGATGGTTTTATGGAGCTGTGATTTGGGAGTTTGAAATTTGAGGCCACTCTGGGCTGGAAACTCCTGTGGTGACATTACACAGGTCGCTCTCAGTCAGTCTGTCTGTCTATTTAATTTGTGATGAATTAAATACATGTTAACATGTATTATCTCCCGCCCTCCAGAAAAAAGGAGTTCTCACCTGATTAAAGGGGTATTGCTTTGATTCAGTGCTTTGAAAGTAAGGTAACGATCTCTTGCATTCATTCGAGGTTGATAAAACCGCATCAGCCCATCGAACTGCTTGAATGAAATTCCAGAGGGTCTCTAGAAACAAGGGGAAGGTTTCCCTAAGTGAGTTGCATGGAAAGAGCTTAGAGTGTTGTCTGTTACATTTAGTTCTCGCCCGCTCCTTCACTTTTGCATCTCTGGAAAGAAATTATTGTTTAGTATTTGAGAATTTCAAACACCTCGCAGCATTTCCTAAACTTTGTTTTTTGGACTTCAATTCCCAGAAGCCTAAGTCAATTCCCCAAAGCACTGATCAGCCAATGTATCGACTTAGGCTCCTGGGAATTGAACTCCATCGGTGTTCCACAGATAGGGTTGCTATACGTCCTGGAAAACCAGGATTGTCCCGGATTCAAGGTCAGAAAAAATGATCCGGCCAGTTCAAGAAAAATCATGTTAAAGTCCCGGATTTTTAAAACTTAACGATTCTATATTATAACACACCATTAAAATAAATTCAAACACTCGCCATCAAACAAGTGATTTCCTCCCACATTGGAGTTGGAGTATTCCTGGAGACAAATCTTAACGTCCTCGCCTCACACCACCAAGTGATAAGTGTGATCAGTGTGTTTTCTGGAACTGAGGACGTTAAGAGTTTAGCATGATGAGACTTCTCAGAAGTACAACAGGTCATCTTACAGTAAGAATTAACCATTGTAAATAAATTCATTTATGTTTTGATATATTTAATGTGAAAGTGTTTTATAGCTGTCATTATATTAGGTTTGTTTTTTAAAAGGCTATTTTGTAGATAACCCGCCCATTTTAAAAAATATTTATTGAACAGACAAACAGGACAAAACAAAAACAAAACACAATAAGACCAGAGGAAACAATCACAAATAGAGTGAAACATAAACAAAGCATATCTTGCATTAATATTAATACTACATATTATTTATCATAAAATATATATTGTTACAAAAAGACTAAGATTGGGAAAAAATAGAGATACTCAATTCAAAATGAAAATAGATAGAACACCCGTGATTCCATTGGGAATATTAGCGAGGATTTCGAAACCATTTTACTAGATTATTATTTTTCAAAAGAAGAACGTATCAGGGCCTGGTTTAATCCCTTTTCTATCTGTTAATACAAAGTCAACAAAAAAATTCCATATACAGTAGTCCCTCGAATAACGACGCTACTTGGTTCCCCAAGTAGCATCGCTATAGGGGAAATGTCGTTGTGCGGTTTTCAATGGCAGCTGCGCCATCTAGTGGCAAAAAGCTGTCATTATCTGCACAACGACATTAAAAAAAACATCGTTAATCCGCACAACGGTTTTTCGTCATTGTGCGGATAGTCACGGGGTGAGTGACGACGCGTCGTTAAGCGGAAATGACTCTATTCGAACACGTCGTTAATCGAGGGTCCATTGTATCCCAAAACGGAGTTTTCACTTTTATTCCTTTTCTTTGTGGTAGGTGCATAGTTAGTTTTTAATTAAGGGCCAATTGCCATACCTCTGCATACCATCTGGGTTTACTAATGTCCCCCCCTCCCCCCCCAGTCTTTGGCAATTAGTTGCCTTGTGACCAATAGCAAAGTTAGGAGTAATTCTTTTCTAGTGTCGTCTAAATTTAATTCATCTATTTTCCCCAATATTGCAAGTTTAGGGTTTAATACAATTGTTATACCTAATATTTTACTCACTTTCTCTTCTACCGTTTTCCAGAAATTCTTTAATTGGTCGCATGCCCACCACTTATGAATACATGTCGATAACCCGCCCATTTTTAACAAGTATACTTCTGTCCTGGTTTTGTGGGAGAGAATTATGGCAACTCTATCCCACAGAAGCTCGTTTGGGAAACTCTGGGAGTCAGACAAAGTAACATACGTCTTAGAGTTGCTGATTAAGAATTTCTAAAGAAGTAGCCGTGTTAGTTTGTCACAGCGTCCTAGCAAAAGAAAAGCAGCAGAGTCTTCAACGAGGAAACTAGTGTTCTGCAATATGGGTGCCACCATCGAGAAACCTTTGGAATCCAACACGAACGGGAAAGTCAGCGTTTTCAAACAACCAAGCCTACATAAACAGCTGTATGTAGCAAGGGTATTAAGAAGCTACTGTCAGGGACACTGGATGGTTACAGCTTTCCTACATACACACACACACACACACACACACAGAGAGAGAGAGAGAGAAACAAGCACCAGGTACCTGTTTGCTGACAAGCAGGCAATAGGCATGCTGGATGGCTGTGCGCTTGTGGAGCAGCAGGGATTTGAACTTCATCTTCTCAATGTCATTGAACGTATCAAACACAACAGCAAGTAGCTGGAGAAAGAAGAGAAATGCATAAAGATGATCAACATTTGGTCCTGGTAGTTGTCAGTTGTGAGAAAGCCAGTCGTATCCGACTCTAGGGTATGGTGCCAAAGAGCCAGAACTATCTGCGTCTGCAGACATTTCTGTGGTCATGTGGCAGGCATGACTAGATGCCAGAGTGCATGGAATGGTGTTACTTTTCCTGGCAAAGGGGTACCTATTTATCTACTTTATCGACTTCATGGCAAAATGGGATCCACCTTAAACAAATTCATGCCAATGACACTTTTCCTGCTTCAGGACAAAAAATGCTTTCTCAGATACGAGTTGCAGTCGATGACTGACGACTAGCAATTTTTTAGGAGACGACAGGAGTTCACTCTGTTGTGTGGCACTCAGGTCTCGAACTGCTGACCTTCTGTTTTATCCTAATTTATCCTTAAACCTGTTGCATCTTCAAATTCTTTTACAGTAAGGGTCATTGTATTCTGTTCATATTTTTGGTTGGATTTTTTATAGTAAGCAATGTGTCATCTGCATATACAGATGAAACTCGGAAAATTAGAATATCATGCAAACGTTCATTCATTTCACTTAAAAGGTGAAACAAATATATGAGATAGACTCACTACATGCAAAGCGAGAGATGTCATGCCTTAATTCGTTATAATTGTGATGATCATGGCATACAGCGTACATGAGATTATGTGATGATTATGGGATACATGAGATTGGGGGGTTGGGGTTTTCATAAACTGTAAGCCATAAGCATCAATATTATAACAAAGTAAGGCTTGAACTATCTCACTTTGCATGTAATGAGTCTATCTCATATATTTGTTTCACCTTTTAAAGTTGCATTACTGAACTGAATGAACATTTGCACAATATTCTAATTTTCCGAGTTTCACCTGTAGATGTACCGGTATATGTTCCTTGGCCCTTCCTCTGGGCAACTAAGCAAACCAGAACATGCGATACTGGCTTGTCACAGTCTTTAGAAATCAGGATTTGCAAACCAAAAATTAAAATCTTGGTTAATAAATCTTGATTTCTGAAGGCCACAAAAAGGCCTTTACCAGATGTAGACAAAATATTTCTACGTGGTCTACTTGCTCACACTCATAAGTGAAATAAACCAAAAGACAACACACCATAAACTTTCACATACACAAGTCAACTTCATTTTATCTGCTGAAGTAAGTTCTAGTTCACAAACTATTTATACTGATCAAAACATTTGCTTTTAAGGTGCTATAAGAGCCTTTATTCTTTCTGCTGCTAAAAATTAAGACAGCTATCTTTCTGGAAACTGCATCTGAATGAATTATCAGATAACTATCATCATAGCAATAGCAATTACACTTATATACTACCCCACAGCACTCTTTGGGTGGTTCACAGAGTAATTAGCATTTGCCCCCATCATACTGGGTTCTCATTTTACTAACCTCAAAAGGATGAAAGGCTGAGTCAACCTTGATCCCTATCAGGATCGAACTCACAATGTTCTGGCTGCAGTACAGCAGTTTAACCACAGTGCCACCACAACCCATCATCTACATCTGCCACTAACGTCTACCACACAAACAGCCAAGATATTACAATGAATGAGTGATTTTTTTCCAAAGGCTGTGGCATAATAAATAGCATCTGTTATTGGAAGCTCATATTAGACATTTCAGCGTTCTATCCTAGAGATGGACAAAGAAGAACTTTGATGAGAGATTTAAAGCCAGATGCAAATGACTTACCAAATTCATTATAAAGTAGAGTTCGATGGAAAGGTACACAATAAAAAAAACACAGGACCAGGAATTTCGGGAATATGAGGGCATCATCACATCTGGGAAACTGTATCCCAAAAGAGAGAGAGAGAGAGAAAAATCAATTATGAACATTGCTCATTGCTTTCTTTAATTATTGAAAATCTCTCTCCCTATCAGTAATTTCAATATTAAAAGACTTCCTTTGTCTGTCCGGTGGCTCCCACACAATGAAGTAGGTTGTTTTGTGGATTATTTATGGGCAAACCACAAGAAAGAGAAGTTTTTTTACATACAAAAAACTGACCAGTGCCAGTGACATCATCATCTTCTGCCCTGTTGATGTCAACACTATTATGGGGACATAACTTATGCAACAGGATTTCAGCCACTATTTAGTAGTGCTGCAGGGCTCGAGATTTTTGGGAAAACATTATATCTTAACCTATAAAACCAAGGGTTAACCGTTGGAACTGGCTATAGGTTGCTATGCCTCGCCCTACTTGCCTGCACTCACCCTTCGTGCACACGGCCGATCTGGGTCCGCAGGTCAACGAAGGATTGAGAAAACCGGCAGTGGGGCAATAGCCCCACAAACGCAAAAAAAGGGAAACAACATCACTTCCCAACATTCCTTGCGCTGCGCCGCGCCAGAGCCAATCAGGCTCGCACGGCGTGGCGTTCGGAAACGCGCCGCAGCCAATCAAAAGAAAACCATTTTAAAAAAACGCAGCACAAACACAAAGCACAAACCCATAACTACAAGCCCCAGCGTCCTGCGCGCCATGAGCGCGCAGAACGCTGAGGAAGCCGGCGCCCAAAAAATAAAACAAAAACACCGGGAGAGCAAGTCTGCCAAGCCACGGGAACCAAAGCCCCCCTCCCCAACGGCGCCTAAAACTCCTGATCGGAGTTTCCCCTTTAATATCACTGGGAGGGGGTTGTGCTCCCCCTCTCTACTGGCTCCCCTGGGGTTGGGAGGGTTGGGGGGGACAAAAGGAGTCTGTCTCCCCAACCCTCCTAACCCCAGGGGACCTGGCAGAGAGGGGATTCCCCTCCACAAACACACACATGCCCCATATTAAAGAGAAGAAACTAAGCGGTTACTTCTCTTTAAAAATGGAGTTTTGGGGGGGAATCCCCCTCTCCGATGGCACTCCTGGGTCCGGAAGGGTTGGGGAGACAGACCCCTTTTCTCCACCCAACCTTCCCAAACCCAAGGAAGCCAGCAGAGAGGGGGATCACAACTCCCCCCCCCCCGATATTAAAGGGGAAACCACAATTGATATTTCCCTTTTAATATCAGAGGGTGGCCTGGATTCGATCCCCTCTCCTGGGTCCCATGAGTCTGGAAGGTTTAGGGAGACAAAAGGGGTCTGTCCCCCCAAGCCTTCCAGAGCCAGGGGAGACGGCAGAGAGGGGATCCCCCCGTAGGATACCAAAAAGCACAAAAACAAACAATCAAAAACATCCAAAAATACACAAAAACAAACAAAAATAACACCAACAAACAAGACAAAGTAAACAAAAACCAAAATTTCAAAACACACCCAGCACCCAGCCAAACACCACAAAATCCAACCACCACCACCACCACCCCAATTAAAGAAAAACAGCCAACTCACCACCACACGACCACAGTCCACAACGACTGGAAAAGAAATGAATAAAGAAAGAGACTACTTACTGGAAGAAGCTCCACCCAGAGGCCATGAGAGAAAAACCAGTCAAAATACAAGATAACCCCTACCAGCACCACTTGCTGCCCACAATAATAAAAAATAATAATCAAAAAGACACAACAGCCCCCCACAAAAGGCCCCAAGAGTAAAAACAAGTAAAAACAAATAACACAAAATCATAATTTTACACAAATCAAAAACAGATGTCAATAAAATAAAATAAAAACTATTCAAAAATCCTGTGCTGAATTTTTACTCAAATAAAAAACAAAAACATCAATACACAGTTTAAAAACATTTATTGTGAAAAACATGTATTTTCACATTTTTTAAATTATTACCTACGGTACAACTATTAAAAAAAAATACATACTAACAAATTATTGGGTTAAATAATTTTTTTGAAAAAAGTATATCATCCTTTGTTCTTTTTTTCATCCACAAAACCAAAACACCAAACAAAACTCATCACAGTTTATAACAGGCCGCCAAAAAAATGTGTATAACTAAAAAAAATTAATTATAGACTAACCTCTTCTTTATAAATATTAACAACAACAAAAACTTTCCAACACCATTTAAAAGAGCCCGGCAACGCTGGGCAACCTCTGCTAGTTTTATATATTTTCCTATTTTAAATTCATGGGATTATATTTATTTGTTTGTTTCCCTCTGTTCTAGTAACAAGACCAATCTGGGTGGCTTATAACAGTTGAGAACAAGATAAAACATCAACGTTAAATAAACAATCAACCATGCTTCAACTGCAAAAAATCCAAATGCCCCAACTCAATTTATACCTCTAACCTGAAATGTACTGCATAATGCAAAAACTTTGAGATTATGTTCCTTTTCTGAGGGATAAAATCATAAAAGGCTGCACTGCTACACAGTTTCCTATCCAACACTGGTCACAGTCAACCCTTTTAGCTTTAAAGAATTAGCCAGTCAGCCATATCTTAGCTACACCACAACTTGATTACTGCAATATGTTCTACATGGAACTACCCCTGAAGAGGATCCAATGTCGTTGACTGGCATGATACACAGCAGCTACGTTAGTAAGTGGTACACTGTACCATGATCATATTATCCAGATACTGAAAGATCAAGACTGGTTGCCAATTCCTTCTTCTTCGTTCGTGTCCTGATCAAACCCTGGACTGATAAAACAAAGCCACTTTTTTCACTTTCTCGTTGCCCGAACTGAAGTCCTCATCGGTGCATGTTTCTGGCAGCAATCCGCAGACCAGTAAATGAGCCAGATTTTGTATCTCTCCACATTTACACTATGTGTTGTTGTCCGCCAGTAGCCCCCAAGTGAGCATGTTGGTCTTGCATTTAGGGACTCCAACCCTCAGCCTATTCAGGGTCCTCCAAGTGACGTAGGGGAAGCTGAGTTCCTCAGCCATTTCCTCCTTTAATGCTATTCCTTGTCCAGCGAGCTCCTTCCTCCCTCTTCTAATCTGGTTTTGCTCTTGCGGGACCCTCAAGAATGTTTGTTCTTGCCATAAAGCTCTTCTTGGATCTGAGCCAGGCTCATATCCATTCAGAGGATGTCAAGAGTCGATCTCTTGCTTAGTTCTCTCATCAAGCATTGCTACTGCACCAGTAGTGATGTTCTCGAAGAAAATCTGCTTTTGCATATGCATAATGGAGACACTTGCATAAGAGGGACAATGTGGCACTATTATGCTGATTAAAGCAAAGCAACTACACTTCTATACCACCCCAGAGCACATAGTGCACTCTCTGGGCAGTTCACAAGTTAATTAGCATTTTTCCCAAAACATGATGGGGACTCAGAAGGATGGAAGGCTGAGTCAACCTTGATCTCTGGTCAGGATCGAACTCACAACGTTTTGGCTGCAGTGCAGCAGTTTAACCACTGTGCCACCAGGGTTCAGCAGATATTCAACAGGATGTTGGGTCTCTTTGTTCATTCAACAAAGTTCTCTTTGTTCGTTTACATTTAAAGGAAGAAAGAAATACAGTAAAACCCTACTTACAAAAAAAGTCTGTTCCATAGGCTTTTGCTTAAATTGATTTTTTTTGTAACTCAAAACAAACCCATAGGAAAAATTATTTTTTTACGCAACTTGAAGCAAACCCATAGGAAAAATGAATTTTTTATGTAAATTGAAGCAAACCCACAGGGAAATTAATTTTTACGTAACTTGAAGCAAACCCATAGGAAAAAGAATCTTTATGTAACTCGAAGCAAACCCAAAGGAAATCATGTAAATCGGGACATTGTTTTAGCATAAAATCATTATGTAAGTCAAATTTTATGTAACTCAAGGCATTTGTAAGTCGGGGTTTTACTGTACTGGAAATTGTTCAATAAATGTCAATATCTTCCAAGCAAAAGATATTGAAGAGTTGGTCATTTAAAAATTAACAGTTACAATTCCCATGTTCGTTTGTTCGTTTTATATACCGCCCAACAATGCAGTGGCTCAAGTGGTTAGGACGCTGACTGAAAGGCAGCAGGTCAGCAGTTCAATACCTGAGTACTGCACAACAGAATGAGCTCCTGTCTCTGTCCTAGCTCCTGCCAACCTAGCAGTTCAAAAGAAAAAAATGCAGGTAGATAAGTAGAGACCACTTTGGTGGGAAGGTAAACAGCGTTCCATGTACACTGGTATCTAGGCATGCCTGCTACGTGTCCATGGAAAAATCTGCAGATGCAGATAGGGCTGGCTATGAAACAGAGATGAGCACTGAACCCTAGGGTTGGATACGACTGGCTTTCAAGCAAGAGTGACCTTTACCTTTAACTTTACCTAACAATGTGACACACTATCAAGTGTAGCAACTAAAGGACTTACTTTGCAGTCGTCAGAAGAACAAAGAGATTCACAAGACTGTTTTCTAGGGTGTTGAAATACTGCAGAAGAAAAGACATTGTTAAAAACAGAGCTCGAAAAATGGTAAATGAGAGCTTTGAGGACATCCTGGACCACCAAAAAGACAAATAAATGCCCAGGATTCTATCTTGGAGATATACCCTGTCCAACAAATTGATGATGGATTTCTGATGGACTTAAGAGAAATGCCTTGCCTGCAACATTTCAACACTTTGCCATTTCATGGACTTTGCTGGACTTTGCTATCTCATGGACTGATTGGGCATTTTACAGGCTGATGGCTTTCTGATGGACTGTTGTGGGGGATCTTATTCTCCACAGCCTGATGGACATTTGATGGACTTTGGGTATTGGGGTTTATTCTCTACAGGTACTTCTTTGCTTTAATGGAATACAACTTGGAAAAATAAAGTCCTGTTTTGGGTCTTTAACCTGTGGCTTCTACTTTGCTCTCTGCTTCAACTACACTGCTACTGCTACATCCACGCTACTATTGAAAAACCACACTCCCTGTGACTGGGTAGGATCAGGATGCCTGGGTCCTTGGGAGAGGCTGGCAGAGGCTGTAAAGAGGGAGTTGTGGTGGACTACATCATATACAGCACTCTGTCACCATCGGTGCCTCATGGGACGCCCTTGAAATCCTTTGATACCCACAAGGAAATCCTCTTCAAAATGCAGCATCAGCTGCCAAAGTCACAGCTTACTTCCCAGACTAGATTCTCCAGTATTCAAACCAAAGACTGAGTAAGAATGTGGGGCTGTAGACACTCTGCCCTTATTCCTGCCCACCTGACTGGGTTGTCCAAGCAAACACCACTAGCAGTAGCCATTCAGAAGTACAGAAATTAGATTATGCAAGGAAGTCTCCACCCTTCTTCATCTTCAAGTGCCATATATGATACCGAATATTGGCTATCACCAGCCATGAATATTGCCCTGGGGACAATATTACGCTGTCCAGGGGACAATATAATGCAGTGGCCTTCCATGTTGTCTTCCACATTGCACAGTGACATCTGTACCACTGATCCAGTTCCACGAGTCAGTTTCTGGTCTTGAGCCCTTTTGGCACACAAAGTCCTCCTCAGCCCCAGGTCAGTATTGATGAAGCTGCTACCCTCCATCAAGATGGATTCAAGTAGGATTTGATCCACTTGGGGACCATTACCATTCCCTGTGGGTTTCGGCACCCAAGGCCATTAATCCCCAGGGTGGTCAGGTTAGTTAACGTTGAGTCACTGGTAGTAAGGTTTACTCCAGGGATAGCCAACCATGGTGGCTCCAGGTGTTCTTAGATTTCAATTATCAGAAATCAGCACGTCACCTGATCAGGGCTTCTGGGAATTGAAGTTCAAGAACATCTGGAGCACCAAGGTTGGCCATCCCTGTATTATAACAGAATAACCTGGTCAAACTTTAAGTCTCTATCCAGTCCCCAAAAATATTAAGACACTAAAGAATGTTCAGTTATACTTACAGGATCTGATTTGTTAGGAGAGAACAAATAAAACCCTAGAGAAATAAAGGAGGGGAAGAGAAAGGAAAAAATTAACCAACACAATACCAGAAGTAGAGCAAAGGAATCTTCATCCTATTGACAATTAAACGGGAAAAAAGCTCTGCTAATGGTAAACAGCGTTCCGTGCATCCGTGCACTCTAGTGTCTAGTCATGCCTGCCACAAGTCCACAGAAATGTTTGCAGACGCAGACACCGCTGGCTCTTTGGCTGTAAATGGAGATGAGTACCAAACCCTAGAGTCAGATATGACTAGCTTTCAAGCAAGGGCAACCTTCACCTTTAATCTAAAAATGTGGAGGATAAGGGAGGCCACCATATTAGTCTAGTGTGTGCAACAAAACCAACACAGAGTCTGGCAGCACCTTGAAGGTTAAGAGCCTTGGAGAGCCCTGGTGGCGCAGTGGTTAAAACTGCTGTACTGCAGCCAAAACATTTTGAGTTCCATCCTGATGGGGATCAAGGTTGACTTTGCAAGATCAGTAAAATGAATCCCCAGCATGCTGGGGACAAAAATGCTAATTAACTTGTGAACCACCCAGAGGGTACACTAAGTGATGCACTGCAGCAGGTTCTGTCAGGTTCTGCAGAACTGGTAGCGGAAATTTCTCCTGGCCATGCCCACTTGGTTGGCCATGCCCACCTCCATAGCCCATAATGCAGGATGTTTGGCCATGCCCACAGATTTGGCCCCACCCACAGATTTGGCCAGCCCACAGAGTAGGTAGTAAAAATCTTTGCAGTGCATCACTGGCGGTAGATAAGTGTAACTGCTAATTGGTAATAAGTTTTATTAGGCTTGGGCTTCTGTGGACACCTGATGAAGTCAGCTACAACCTACAAAATCGACAGCATCTTATTGCAGATTAAATAATTACATCTCTCTCTTTAAGATGCCACAAGATTCTCTAGTCAAAATTCCACTGAGGAAAAAATGCATGCCTTAAGGGCAATCAGAAAAGCAGCTTTTGTGGTTGGCCAGCCATTCTGTTGCACAATTGACTGCACAGCAAAGAGTCAACCAAAAAAAATCCTTACCTCTCCTTCTGCAACGGTTCTTAAATGGTTCACAAATGACTGTGTAAAGCACCAGGAGTCTGACCTTTACTGTTTTCTTCCTATTCCATGTGCTCAACATCTCATCTAAGTATGTTGCATATTATTTGGATTCAATGGAATGGAAACATGCCATCTATGCTCTTTTCTGCCCTTAGGATCCCATCTTAGCAAACAACTACAATATTATTCTTGCAAAGGTGTTTTGACAGTATATGCTTTTCTACAAAGGGCAACTGACAAATCGTCATCTCCAAGATATTAAGTACTTGGCTCATTCTACTTCAGCTCAGATCTTAACAGATGCTTCTGAGCACATATTAGCACTGAGCATCTGGAGTAAAGAACATTGCAAATATCCTCTCTGCTCTGAATTTTAAAAACAAAGACCAAAATATGTTGAACTATATAGCTCTGAAATCAGGCAGAGAGGTTTTAAAAGCAAAAAAAAAGAAGATATAAAGGTCTGCATCTTTGAAGAATAATGGCCAGGATTCTGCTGGTGCTTGCATAAAGTTGGCATAAATTGCTATTTGTGGCTGATAAGGTACTGATGTATAGTACATCTTGGTTGTGATATCAGCCATGGGACCAGGCACAAGACCACCCTGTCGATTAGCCACAGCGAGTTATGCAAACTTTACTTAGGTTGGCAGGAGCTGGGGCAGACTCCGTCGCACGGTGCACGGGTCTCGAACCGCCAACCTTCAAACATCACCAAGCTCAGCATCGTATCCTCTAAGCCGCCACCACCCTTAACTTTACTTTACCACGGATAGGTTTCTGGTCAACGTTCAGCTTTCTGGCTGTTCACATTCTGTATTATTAGTGACATCTCTATCCTCTCTCTCTTTAATTTATTTTTCACATCAACCCTGTCGAGTAAGTTGGGCTGAAAGAAAAGGAGACGGAGCCTTGCTCAAGAGCAACCAGTAATCTTCATGACTTCAAGTCCCAGCTCGACACGCTAAACCAGGGATTCTCAACCTGCGGCCTGTGGGCCAGATGCAGCCCATGGCACCATTGCATGTGGGGCCCCACCGCCTCCACCACACCTGGAAGTGCCATGTGGTGGAGGAAGGGCAAAATGGCCGTCCGGGCCTCCGAAGCTGTCTGAGGGAGCGTGACCCGCTCCCCCCAGCTTAAAAAGGTTGAGAACTCCTGCTCTAAACTCCTGCCCCTAAACTACACTGCCTCTCATTTTTGGCTCCCTCCATGAATTTCATATGGATTATGTGAGGTCCAATGCAGCATGATGGCTAGAGTCTTGGACCAGGACTCTAAAATCTCTCATCGTCAGCTGCTACTCGTGTCCAAGTATACATCCCCCCCCCCCTGAAAATCATTTTCTGGCATGGCCTCTTCTGCCTCCATGACCGTTGGGAATCAGAATAGTAAAGTGGTTCCTCCTCTGCTCATTTTGCCGTTGGGCCCAGTAGGATGCTTTCCAGTGACATTTTCTCCATTGAGGGGGCCATCACCCCACGTAAAGGGGCTCATCCACCCACAGCCATTGGCCCCTTTAGGGAGTCAGGTTGTTTACCACCACCCAACACTCGGTATTGAGTAAAACAATGAACAGTAAAAGTAAAGGTCTCCCTTGCTTGTGTCCAACTCTAAGGGTCAATGCTCATCTCCAAAGAACCAGCGCTGTCTGCATCATGTGGCAGGCATGACTAGATGTTAGAGCTCATGGAACACTGTTACCTTTGCAGCAAAGTGGTACCTATTTATCTACTTGCAAAAAAATTTTATTGGGGGAGGAGGTAGTTTAAATTGTTTTATCTGCTGTTTTATCCTGTGTTTGTTAGCCACCCTGAGTCAGCCTTGGCTGATTGGGCGGGGTAGAAATTGAACAAACAAATAAATAAATTCTTGTTTTAGAACTGCTAGGTTGGCATGAGCTGGTACAGACAACGGGCGCTCACTCCGTGACCTGCTGACCTTCTGGACATCAAGTTTAGCCTCTTAACCATTAAGCCACGGCAGCCCTGGCAATGTATACAGTACCTTTTACCATCACAAGAATCATTTTATGAGTTGTGCAAGGGAGACCTGCAATTAAAATGTAGCATCAAGCATCAACCCAGTGCTTTGGCTGACTGTCTCTCGTTTTTAGCTTCCCAACAGTTCGTCAGATTTCTATTTTCCTCCACTCTCCTCCTTCAACAGTTTCCAAGCACATACAGTCCTCGGTAACCCACTTCTGCATATTGTTTTTGTCTTAGTCCCGGGATTCCCAACCTTTTCAAGCTGGGGGCCAGATCACGCTCTCTCAGCCAGCTTTGAGGGCCGGATAACCATTTTGCATTGCCTGCATGATGGGGGCAGCCATCTTGTCCCAACAGCTTCAAATGGGTGGCCATTTTGTTTCTTGAATGGGGGGCCACATGAAATGATGCTGCAGGCCGGATCCAGCCCACAGGTGGGAAACCCCTATCTTAGTCCCTTAGGCCTTTCCACCCTAAAGACTTCCCATGCTTTTTGTAAGCTCAGAGGCTGCCCTAAATGTGCAAACATACAGGTGAAATTCGGAAAATTAGAATATCATGCAAATGTTCATTCAGTTCAGTAATGCACCTTAAAAGGTGAAACAAATATATGAGATAGACTCCTTACATGCAAAGCGAGACAGTTCAAGCCTTACTTTGTTATAATATTGATGCTTATGTCTTACATCTTATGAAAACCCCAACCCCCCCAAACTCATGTACTCCATAATCATCACATAATGTACGCTGTACGCCATGATCATCACAATTATAATGAATTTAAGCATGACATCTCTCGCTTTGCATGTAGTGAGTCTATCTCATATATTTGTTTCACCGTTAAAGTGAAATGAATGAACATTTGTACGATATTCTAATTTTCCGAGTTTCACCTGTATGTCTCTTGTTTACTCAGTAGCTCTGTCCTGCCTACTATCATTCCAGTCATTGCCAACCTCGCTCACTATTAGAACAAGAAGTAGCAATGTAACTTTCAAGAGATATTTGGGTTTTTGTACCATGAAATGCTTACTGTACAGAATTCACTATTTCTGTGAAAGACAATATTTTATTTGCCGAAAGGAGGTGGGGCTTGCAAAACACCCCTCAGTGTCATAAACAGGAAATACCATAAGTACATACCTAGGATGGCAAAGATGACCATGAAGAAAAGCAGCAGGAGGAGAATGTCAATGAATGGAGGGAGAGACTGAAAGATCTGCCGCAGGTTTCTGAAAGAAATATTTAATACATAGTTACCTGAAAGGAACAACTTCACAATCATAAATCTTCCAGGAATGCTGCAAAATGATCTGAAGAAGCACCCATAAAGGCACAATCATGAGTTCATTCATGTGGAATCACAGGGACTTGGGCTTCTGGGAACTGAAGTCCAAGAACACCTGGGGTGCCAAGGTTCACCATCACTGGGTTACAGCCTCAAAGGAAAGGGGTTTTCAGCAGAGAAGCATGGTCAAATAAAATAATATCAACTTTTATTATTATTTTAAATGTTAACAATACAAAAAAAATAACCTAAGAAAGCAATAACAGCAACATACAATCTCTGTAGAAAACACAATCTTAACATACAGTATTATATAATAATATGTCTGTTAGTCCTGTGTGTGCACTATTAAGCCAAGATGAACAGCAGTATTTAGCGACAGAATATAATAATGCTAGGGTGGTGGATCTAAGAACATGAGCACTGGCATCCCAAGAAGTTCTTCTAGCTTCTGTAAGATGTTATTTCTGGTTTTAATCTTTGCTGGCACATTAGAGAGGTGGCACTTATTGGTCAAAAGTAGACATGGTCACGGCTAAATAGTCTACACATTAGAATAAGATGAGACCAAACTGCCATGTGTGACCTCCCGATCAAAAGCTACAGTACATACAATAATAATAAGATTTTTTTTGGGGGGGGGGCTCTTATACCCCGATGCATCTTATACTTGGGTAAATGTGGTAATTCAAAACTATTAGATGAGCGTTCTTTTAAGTACGACTTTCCAATCATCTCTAAATCCACCTGAATCACCTAGCCCAGTGATGGGCAGTCTTGGCCCTCCAGCTGTTCTTGAACTTCAATTCCCAGAAACCCTGACCAGCTGGTGTGCTGACTTGGGCTTCTGGGAATTGAAGTCCAAGAACAGCTGGAGGGCCAAGACTGCCCATCTCTGACCTAGCCTGTAATTTATCAATTTTCTAACCAGAATATCATAGGGAAGCGTGTGCTGTGCTTTGATGAGAACAAAATAAATTATCTTCCCAGCACTTCTACAACCTTCTAAATGAATAATCAAATTAAAATAAGAAATTTACTCTTTTTCGAATAATTTTTCTTGCCAATTCCACACTAGCTCCTACTAATCAATATGATCAAGAGTCTTTCAAAATGTCTGCTTCATCATTTATTCTAGCCTGAGTTCAGACCAGTGATGCACAGCAAATTTTATTACTACCTACTCTTTGCTGGCCAAATCTGCGGGCATGGCCAAACATCCTGCATTATGGGCTATGGAGGTGGGCATAGCCAACCAAGTGGGCATGGCCTGGGGGAATTTCCGCTACTGGTTCTGCAGAACCTGACAGAACCTGCTGCAGTGCATCCCTGGTTCAGTCCAACGGGGATGCAGTTTTCCCAAAATGTTTCCTTTCTTTTCTTGACGACTATGACATCAGGCACATTCCTTGGCCGTCCAGATATTTTCAACATCAAATTGTAGAATTGCTAGCTAGCATAGGCAATGCTAAGGGATTATGAAAGCAAAACAGCTGGAAAACAAATAAATTCCCCATTCCTGCCTGAGAATGTAATTTATTTGGCCTTGGTCGCTTGAACTCATCCAAGATGTGTCGTGTTTTCTGACCCACTCTTTATTAGTGCTGAATTGCAAACCTCATCCTTTATATGTAATGCTGCTTATCTGGGATCACCCCCAGTTGTTCTTTTGAGAAGAGATGAAAGCAGAATAGGAACTAAGCCGCTTTTGTCCTCCTAGTGATTTGTTAACATTTGATGGAGCAACAGCCCTTCCTTCCTCTTAAGACTATCTGGCAAAGCAACTTTTGCTGCTCTCAGCATCTTTTACCAGCTGCACCCAATTCCGGCCTTCCTCTCCTCTTCATGTTGTCCATTCATGTCTGAGCTGCTCATTCAACTTTAGTCAAGAACAGCTGCACCGCCATTTTACCTTTGCTAGCAAACACGACACGTATGAGTCCTGGAACTAGATGAGTCTTCTTCCAAAGTAATTATATAGTAAACTTTAGACTTGCAAGAAACTAGCTTAGTATTGCTTGTTGTGTCATGTAAAGGATTCCGAGAGTTGGGCGGTGGTAAATCACCTGGCTCCCTAAAGGGGCCAACGGCTATGGGTTGATGAGCCCCCTTTAGGTGGGGTGATGGTCCCCTTAGTGGAGGAAATGACACTAGAAACCTCCATATTGGGCCCAACGGTAAAATGAGCAGAGGAGGAACTCTGATTCCCAACAGTCATGGAGGCAGAAGAGGCAATGCCAGATGGACTGGCTGTGAAGGTGCACCTTGTTAATATCCTCAAGGCTGTGGCAGTCCATTACAGTCCCGGTGTTAAATCCTGCATGTCTCATTTCATACGTGCCACAGGAGATGGCTCCGAGATCATAGTGCGTGGGTCACTTCATGGTAAGCTGGGATCCACCTTAAACAAATTCATGCCAATGGCATTTTTCCTGCTTGAGTAAAAGATGCATTCTTGGATATGAGTTGCAGCAGATGATGACGACGAAAGGTCAAGGGCTCCCTTGCTCAAATGCCAGTTGTGTCCAACTCTAGGGGAAAGTGCTCATGCTCTGTTTACAGCGAAGGAGCCAGCAACTGTCTGCATTTGTAGACATTTCCATGATCATGTGGCAGGGATGACTAGGCACCGAAGTGCCCAGAACACTGTTACCATTCCCACCAAATCAGTACCTATTTATCTACTTGCAATTTCTTGCTTTCAAACTGCTAGGTTGGCAGGAGCTGAGACAGACGTCGGGAGCTCAATCTGTTATGTAGCACTCAGGTCTCAAACTGCTGACCTTCTGGTAATCAAACTCAGCGTCTTAACCACTAAGCCACCGTGGCCTTTATTGTCTCATGAGTGCCATACAAAGCCTGAAACAGCCGTCTCCATTTACCTCCTGACAGCTCCACAGTAACGGCAGTCAACCAGGAAGATGCATCGTAAAGCTCTCGTGATCCGGACATGGGAAGTCTGGCGCACCAATACGACTATGGCCTCTATGAACTGCAGCAACAAGACACAGGTCTGCAAGAGAAGAAGGCAGTGAAGTGGGTGACCTATCTGTTCAAGCCTCAATCTCACAGGACTGGCAGTACAAAGGCCCTGCCTGTATTGTCCCTTTGCTATAGAGCAAGGGTCGGCAACCTTTTTAAGTCAGGGGCTGGGTCATGCTTCCTCAGACAGTTGAGGGGGCCGGACTGGTGATCCCACGCAGTAAACACTGCTGTAAACACATCCACAGCTACAGTTAACGCATCCGGCAGCAGCGGCAGCAGTTGGAGCGAGGGCAGGGACCCAATGATTTGGCACCGTGGGCTAGATCCAGCCCACGGGCCGTAGGTGGCCAAACTCTGCTTTAGAGGATACCTTAGGGAAGAAATCAGGAGGGAGAAAAGGTTACCCAAGAGGCCAAAGTTAATGACCTCCTGAAGGGTGTGGGCTCCAATTGTGGAGTATTCTAGTGCAACCCCAGCATGTAGTGATGAGAGAGACAGGAAAGATTAGCCTGACCTAATGGAAGTTGTTTTGCATTATTTGCCTGTAATTACAATTAGAGATTGATTGCATCAGAGATCACTTGACTCTATTTGCATGTCTTAAGGCTTTTGTTTGCTCTGACCTTCTCCCTCTTGTTTTCTGCTTTGGAAGAGGAAAGATGTCCTTTTGAGCTCCTCCGTCATCTAGGCCACATGGCTGGAAGAAAGACTTTACTTCTTTCTAAACCAATTTCAACGTGTATTTTGTATCTTGCATGTATCTTGGGTATTGTGTGTGTGTGTGTGTGTGTGTGTGTGTGTGTGTGTGTTGAATTGTGTGTTGAATTGTTGTAATACGTGCTATGATCTACTTTAAGAGGTGATGCTTCCAAGAACAGTGTTCATTTAAAAAAAAAAACTGTCAGGATCTAAGGCAGTTTCAGGGCTCCATCAGCTAGAAAAGCAGCTCTGGTAGTTGCAGGGTGAGGCCCACAGCATGATGCACTTGCTAGGGCCATCACAAGCTCCACCTAAGAGAAGATCTATAGAAGAACCAGTTTTTCTCCCTAGCAGTTGCCTCAGCAGTTGGACTTGTTATGGTACATTGTGTAGATTTCCTTCCTGCCTTGCTCCAGTGTTAGAGGCACTCTGCTTTGCTTAGTTGACTCCTGGCATGCTTGGACTTCCTGCTTTTGCTCCAGCTCTAGAAGTAACAACCCGCTTACTCCCAGGTAGGATTCGGTAGTCCTCTGGCCTCCTGGTGATGGGATTGCGCCTGATCCTGCTATCCTGGCCCAGATCTGACCCAGCAGTTCAGGCTTCTCCTATCAGTGTGCCAGTCACTCCCGACCGAAATCCAGGTGGTGACAAAGGGTGCACGTGCAACTAGTGTAGATTCAGGTGACGTGTGCCAAGTAATCACTCCAAATCTCTTCAAGTACTTTAGAAGTGTATATTGAAAGCATAGCAGGATACAGTCATTCAAAAGATCAGGAAGCATTTCAAAGCAAGGAAACAAAGCAAACTGGTTCTCTAAGGGATAGCCCACGGGGTCCCCCTTTCTCCCAAACACCTACATTTTGGCAGCTTAAAAGCACAGCACTCCAGAGAGTGTCTCTGTGTCGGCCTGTGTGCGCGCGTGTGTCTCTGGGTTATATTTCCTCACATAGGGTCTACCTTTGGCCCTCTCCCCTAGGGATTCCAACCAATGAACTTAAAATAAGACATGTCAATCACACATTAAGTTTCATTTCTTCCAAACCATGAGGCTCATGTTGTTTACATTTTCTCTCCCTCTGATCTGAAGTCGCCATATCTGAATGAGAATAAAGCACAGGGTATACTTCATTCTGTTACACCCTACTTAGGTTGCTTCCTTGGTTGTCTGACCTCTGGCCTGCTTGGACTGGATCTTGTCTACTAAACTCACCTTGTGCCTCTGTCTGCTCTTGGCTTTGACCTTGGATTTAGATTTGGACTTGGATAAAGTTTGCCGTTCAACCTTCAGCTTGGTTGCCTGTCCTACTATCAGCCACTACATTCTGGACTCTGACAAAAACACAGCCCAGATGGAGACCTAAGAGTCAGGCAAGTAATAGCCAAGAGGGCACAAAGAAGGTGGAAGGCCATTTATTTATCACTTCCTTATACTGTCCCCTCAGGATAGTAGCCCACATCACTCGCTCCTCAATGTCAGCACAGCTTCAGGTGCTGACCCCGAGACTGGCTAGAAAGGCCATGACGAGGAGAAGGGCCTTCTCAGTGGTGGCACCAATTTAATTTAATTTAATTTAATTTTCGTACTTATATGCCACCCACTCAGGAGGTCCCAACTCAGGGTGGTTCACAAAGCAAGCATATACAGAATACACAATAGAACAATATACAAAATTCAAAATACACAATGAAGCAATATACAAAATTCAAAATATACAGTAATGCAATTTACAAATTGGAGCTCCCGCCGCCGCCGCATTGCCTACCGCAGGACCCACTCCATTGGCCCCGGAGATGCGAGGCAGGTGTTTGTGCAGAGGGCTCCCCCAAAAGAGGACAATGTTGTTTCCTTCTGAGTACTTTTTTGGACGTGGAGCCCTGGTTGTGTTTGAGGCTGTGAGTTTAATTTTTGATTTTGTTATGAACTTTGTTAAATTGTATACTGTATTTTTTTAAAAAATATTTTGTAACTGTATCATATTTTTGTTGGAAACCGCCTTGAGACGCACTTGTGCTGAGTAAGGCGGTATACAAATTTAATAAATAAATAAAATTCAAGTGGAACGCCACTCCAGCTGAGCTACCTGCAGTCTTTTAAAAAACAACTAAAAACACTGCTCTTTAAGGAGGCCTTTGGGAATGTGCTGCCTACATCACTCGCTCCTCTAGCCGTTAGATATGCTGCCTGGCTCGTTTTCATCCTAAATAGGTTGCGTTTTAAGGGTCCTGGATTGCAGTACTTTCTGGCTATTGTAATGTGTGGTGATGATTTTATTGGGAGTTTTATTATGAGTAATTTTTAACTTTTGATCGTTATATGACTGATTTTATGATGTTAGCCGCCCTGAGTAGGGAGTAATAAATAAGTAAATAATAAATTCCATATGTTGTTGTTCAGTCGCACAGTCGAGTCTGACCCTTTGTGATTCCATGGACCACAGCATGCCAGGCTCCTCTGTCATCCTCCATAGTCAACCCAGATCTACGCCCACTTCCTTATGCTAAAGTAGAAAAACTGCAAACTTCTGCACCCTGTGCTCACCCAAAACATGGTACTGTATCTTGTTGTTGTTGTTGTTCAGTCGCACAGTCGGTTCCGACCCTTTGCGACCCCATGGACCATTGCTCTCCAGGCGCCTCTGTCCTCCACCATCCCCCTCAGCCCTCCCAGCTCTGTGCCCATTGTGTCCACAATGCCATCTAGCCATCTCATCCTTGGCCTCCCCCTTCTTCTTTTGCCTTCCACCTTTCCCAACATCAGTGCCTTCTCAAGTGAATCCTCCCTTCTCATTTGATGTCCAAAGTATTTTAGCTTCATCTTTACTATTTGACCTTCCAGTGAGCAATCCGGGTTAATTTCTTCTAGGATTGACCTATTTGTTCTCCTCGCTGTCCATGGCACTCTCAAAACCCTCCTCCAACACCACATTTCAAAGGCATCTATTCTTCTGCGTTCAGCCTTCCTAATTGTCCAGCTCTCACATCCATACATTACTACTGGGAAAACCATTGCTTTGACTATTCTAATTTTTGTTTGCAATGTGATGTCTCTGCTTTTCACTATGTTCCCCATGTTTCTCATCGCTTGTCTCCCAAGAATCAGTCGCCTTTTTATTTCATGGCTGCAATCCCCATCTGCAGTGATCTTGGATCCTAAGAAAGTAAAATCTGTCACTGCTTCTACTTCTTCCCCATCTATCTTCCAGGAGCTGATTGGGCCTGTTGCCATTATCTTGGTTTTCTTGATATTTAGTCTCAAACCAGCTTTTTCACTCTCCTCCTTCAGCCCAATCAAGAGATTCTTTAGGTCTTCCTCACTTTCTGCCATTAGGGTGGTATCGTCTGCATATCTCAGATTGTTGATGTTTCTCCCAGCGATTTTAATCCCATATTGTGATTCCTCCATCCCTGCACTGCGCATTATGTGCTCTGTGTATAGGTTGAATAAGCATGGTGACAAAATGCAGCCTTGTCTTACTCCTTTTCCTATTCCAAACCACTCTGTTATTCCATGTTCTGTCCTAACTGTTGCTTCTTGGTTCATGTACAGATTTCTCAGGAGGCATATGAGGTGCTCTGGTATTCCCATCTCTTTAATTACTTGCCACATCTTGTTGTGGTCCACACAGTCAAATGCCTTAGTGTAGTCAATAAAACAAAAGTATACTTGTTTCTGGTATTCCTTTGTTTTCTCCATGATCCAGCGTATGTTGGCAATGTGGTCTCTAGTCCCCCTGCCTCTTCTGAAACCTGCCTGCACCTCTGGTAATTCTCTCTCCACATGCTGCTGAAGTCTATCCTGTATTATCTTGAGCATCACTTTACTGGCGTGTGGGATGAGTGCGATTGTTCGATAATTTGAACATTCTTTGGCATTGCCCTTTTTTGGGATTGGGACGTATACTGATCTTTTCCAATCCTGTGGCCATTGTTTTGTTTTCCAAATCTGCTGGCATATTGAATGCAGTAATTTGACGCCATCGTCTTTTAGCGCTTTGAAAAATTCAACTGGGATACCATCATCTCCACTAGCTTTGTTGTTTGCAGTGCTCTTTAGGGCCTTTATGACTTCACTCTCCAGGATGTCTGGCTCAAGTTCTACTTCTTCATCATTGTGATTGTCAGGAGTGTTGAGGTCCTTTTTGTAGAGTTCCTCTGTGTACTCTTTCCATCTTTTCTTAATCTCTTCTGCATCAGCTAGCTCCTTTCCTTCTTTGTCCCTTATCATGGTCATTTTTGCTTTAAATGTTCCCTTAATTTCCCCGATTTTTTTGAAAAGATCTCTGGTTCTGCCTCTTTTGTTGTTTTCCTCCATTTCTCTGCACTGTTCTTTTAGGTAGTTTTCTTTATCTCTCCTTGCTTTACTTTGAAATTCTGTGTTCAAATGATTGTAGTTTTTCCTTTCTCCTTTGACTTTTGCGTTCCTTCTTTCCTCTGCTATTTTAAGAGCCTCATCAGACAACCACTTTGCTTTCTTACTCTTCTTTTCTTTTGGTATGGTTTTCTTTGCTGCTTCCTGCATGATGTCCCTCATCTCTGTCCATAATTCTTCTGGCACTCTATCTATTGAGTCTAAGCCATTGAATCTGTTCATCACCTCCACTGCGTATTCTTTAGGGATGTTGTCTAGGTGATATCTTTCTGGTCTCCGTGTTTTCCTTATTTTCTTTAGTCTAAGCCTGAATTTTGCGATCAATAGGTTGTGATCTGAGCCACAGTCTGCTCCAGGTCTTGTTTTTGCTGACTGTATGGAGGTTCTCCATCTTTGGCTGCAGAGTATGTAGTCAATCTGGTTTCGGTGTTGGCCATCTGGTGATGTCCATGTGTAAAGTCGCCTCTTGTGTTGCTGGAAGAGAGTGTTTGCTATGACCAGTGCGTTCTCTTGGCAGAACTCTATCAATCTTTGCCCTGCTTCATTCTGTACTCCCAGACCAAATTTGCCTGTTATTCCTTCCACTTTTTGATTTCCTACTTTGGCATTCCAGTCTCCTAATATAATTAGGACATCATTTCTTGGTGTCTGTTCTATGAGGTGTTGTAAGTCCTCATAGAACTGGTCCATTGTGGCTTCATCTGCGCCAGTGGTTGGTGCGTATATTTGGATCACAGTGACATTGAAAGGTTTGCCTTGAAATCTAACTGACATCATTCTGTCATTTTTGAGATTGTATCCCATTACTGCTTTTCTCACTCTTTTATTGACAATTATGGCTACTCCATTTCTTCTAAGGTTTTCTTGCCCGCAGTAGTAGATATGATGGTTTCCAGAGCTGAATTCACCCATCCCTGTCCATTTGAGCTCACTGATGCCCAAGATGTCAATGCTTATTCTTTCCATCTCATTTTTTACCACTTCCAGTTTACCTTGGTTCATTGATCTCACATTCCATGTCCCTATGCAGTATTGTTCCTTGCAACATTGCATTTCCCCTCCCCCCTTCCTGTCCCTCCCCTTCCTCCACTCTGTTGTGCTAAGCATCCTGTATCACCTAGCCTGCCCTTTTGTTTTGCCTTTTGTTTTGGTCCATAGGGTTCTCTTGGCAAGATTTTTGGCGTGGTTGCCGGTGTCTACGCCATTTTTCTCTCCTCATACATTGTATCACAGTTTTTAAAAGTTTAAAAACATTTAAGACAACATAATATCATGCATATTATCACACTTTAACAGTCTCTATGTCAGTTTCTATGTTTAGTCAGTATAAAGTCTCTATGTCAGTTGCTATATTAGGTCTTCTACATTTATATATCTACTACTTATCCTTTGCCTGGATCTCTGGCTCTCCTCCTCCTCATCACCCCCCATCCCCCTTGGGGTTCCACCGGCTGGGGTGGTTGACCGGCGGCGGCGGCGGCGCAGGCCCCTTTGCCGCTCGCCCCGGCTCTCCTCCTCCTCTTCTTCACCCCCGGCTGGGGTGGTTGGCCGGCGGCGGCGGCGGCGGCAGGCCCCTTTGCCGCTCGCCCTGGCTCTCCTCCTCCTCTTCTTCACCCCGGCTGGGGTGGTTGGCCGGCTATCTTAATGTTTAGCATTACAAAAGCCATGGATGGGTAGGAAACAAAATGAAATCTATTTCTGGATAAAAATAGTCTTGCTTAAGTTGCAAACATCTCCAGCAAGTGAAAACAAAGGTCATGCGTCAGCAATCCACATGCAGGGAAGGCCCCCCTGAATGCTCTTCTCACATCTACTAGGGATAGAATGACAGTCTGGTCAGGTTATCCTCTATGGTAATAGAATCGTCCCTACTGCCAACGACTCAACACCAATCGCCAGGTGGAGGTTAACTAACCTGACAACCCTGAGAACTAATGGGCTTGGGTGGCAAAGTCACTCATTATAAATGGGGGGGGGGATATCACAGCTTTCCTCCCCCCCTCCCCAATTCCAAGTTTTCCATTTTTTCTTTTGGAAACTAGAAAAAAATTCCTAGGGGGAAAAACCTGGGAAAACCATTTTTTAAAGTATGAAAACACCCCTGTTTTTTTGAAAAATGATATGCCATTCTCAGGAATAACTACTGTGGGATTCCCCCAGATGCTTCTGAACTACAGTAACTCTCATCCCCTGCCTATCTTGGTTAGGGCAATAGGAATTGTTGCATTCAGAGTTACGTGATCCCTACATTTCTACCTTTCAAGAAAATCTTTTAAACAGTGCCTCCATCTTATCGTGACAACAGCTGTACTAACCACCTGCAAATTTGCATTTTTTTTAAAAAAAAATCTGCAGCCAGAAGGCATAGAATAATTATCACCATTTATGTATGATTGTACTGTCTACATATTCCTAGGAAAGTATTTTTAAAGGCTCTTTCTAACTAATAGACATCTGGTGTCGCTCAACGTTTCTTTCAACCGTGCTATATCCATTACTTATAAGATGACATTATTTGCAGCTGTTACCTAGAAGACAAGGATGCAAACATATTTGAACAATTGCTTAAACTTGCCAAGGTGGCACAGATCCAACCCAATAATACTGGACTGTTTAAAATAGCTTTCTGTTATTCTGTTTAGCATTCTGCTGCATTCAGAGGTTAGTGGTCCCTCTAGAAATCTTCTCCCTCAATGGGGAAAAAAACTTCTTTTCCCTTGGGCATGCCAATTCCTTCAGTGCTGATTGTATGTGGCCATCACAGCAGGAGTCATTGTCACATCCCATAATTTTCCAAATCAGCTTGTTTACCAACTGGGCTCCAAGAAGTAAGCATGATTTTGGTTTGTTATCCTGCTATGGTAATAGAATAGACTCTACTGCCAGTGACTCAATGCCAAGTGTCAGGCAGCCTTTAACTAACCTGACAACCCTGAGGACTAGCAGCCTTGGGTGCTGAAATCCATAGTGATGGTCCCCAAGTGGATTAAATCCCACTTGAATCCATCTTGATGGAGGGCAACAGCTTCATCAATACTGGCCTGGGGCTGAGGAGGACTTTGTGTGCCAGGACCAGAAAGTGACATGCGGAACTGGATCAGTGGTATGGGTGTCACACTGCGATGTGGAAGGCAGATAAAAAGTCACTGCATTATATTCGCAGGACAGTTTTCATGGTTGATCTCCATGAGGATCGCCAATATTCGGATGTGGCAGAAGAAGAAGAAGACGACCTTGATACCTCTTCTTGGATGCTCACCTTAGTGTAGGGAGGGAGTTTGAGTAGGTCAGTGAATCTGAGAGCAACTCACCAGGAGGCCGGACTCCATTGCAAGCCAGGACTCCTTATAGAGTCACCCAAAGTTAAATGGTCACAGCTAAAAAGGCATCAGACTATAATCCATCCAGTCTTTTCAGCTACTTTTCAGCTACTGAGAAAATATATCCTCTTGTTTGTATTGCTCCACCTAGCGTAGAGGAGAGAAGCAGCAGCGGACATCGAGAGAACTAAGCAAGAGAACAACCCTTGACATCCTCTGAATGGAGATGAGACTCAAGTTTACTAACTCAGATCCAGGAAAAGCTTTATGGCAAGAACAAACATTCTTGAGGAAAACCAAATTCAAGAGCAAAACCAAATTAGAAGATGGCAGAAGGAGCTCATTGGGCAAGGAACAACACTAGAGGAAGATAGGATATGGTTGAGGAACTCAACTTCCCCTTCGTCACTTGGAGGACCCTGAATAGGCTGAGGGTCAGAGTCCCTAAATGCAAGACCAACATGCTCAAGTGGAGGCTGCTGGTGGACAAAGAGAGATACAGAATCGGGCTCATTTGCTGGTCTGCCAATCATATCTGTCAAGCGCGGCTCCGGAAAATACAAGAAATTACTGTGCATGCACGAGTACACTCAGAACTGGTTTGCACATGCGCAGAACCCCTTTGCGATGGGCACGCATGCGCAGTAACCCCTTTCCCCACCGTTCAAAATATAGGACAGCAGTGGGAAAGGGGTGGAACGAGCACTAAAATATGGGAAATCCTGGCCAATACGGGATACTTGAGAGGTACGCTGTCAATTACTGCCAGAAACATGCACAGATGAGGACTTGAGTTTGGCCTATGACAAAGCCAAGAAAGTGGATTTATTTTGGCAGTCCAGGGTTTGATCGGGACACAAAAGAAGAAGGGCAAATACCAGGCAGCAGCGGTAACAGAAGGTGACACTGGCAAAGGAGACAACATCAGTGACACTTAAGCTAACTTTTGTTATTACTATGCAGAAGGTGCTTCTTTGACTATTCAAAATTTTGACTATTCTGCCTTTGGTGACCCTGCTAGGAGTCCAGCTTGCAACAGAGTCTAGCCCAGGAGTTCTCAACCTTTTTAAGCCGGGACCCGGGTCATGTTCCCTCAGACAGCTTCGGGGGCTGGATGGCCATTTTGCCCTTCCTCCACCACATGGCACTTCCTGGTGTAGTGGAGGCGGTAGGGGGCCCATGTGAAATGGTGCCATGGGCCGCATTCAGCCCATGGGCCGCAGGTTGAGAATCCTTGGTCTAGCCCACTGAAAATGTGGCTCCCATCTTCACTGACACACCCAAATCCCCTCACCACTTTAAAGCAGGGGGTGCCCAAACTTTTTAGGCTGAGGGCCTGACCATGTCCCTGGAACAACTGAGTGGGACAGACCATGCCCCCAAAACAGGGCATGTTTGTGCATGTGCGGTCATTTTACTTCCAGGTTTGGCACGGACACTTCTGCAATATGCATGAAAGTGACCATTTTACTTCCTGGTGAGGGTGTTGCGGGCCTGATGGAATGCTTTCGGGGGCCGTACCCAGGCCACGGGCCATAGTTTGGGCATGCCTGTATCCAAATGGGAGAGTTCACTCAGCAGTGTAAGCCTGTTCAGATACACTGTAATGCAAATCATTGTTTGACATTAGAAAACGGATTCTGAAGAGCCTTTAACACACAAGATGTTTCCTGTAATGTAATTCTGAGCTTCTGCCAAACCACAGCAAACCATATTTCCAAAATGCCAAACCTCATGGCTCAGACACAGTGCATACGTCCAGGGTGATATTTTAAGTACCCGCATTTTAACTTCTGTTCCTTTTGCTGTTCTATGCTGGTCTTGGACTGCAATAAAGATTTGATTTGATATGTCCAAGCTGCAATCTGAGATGCCCTTCACAGTGGTGGGCATCAAAAAAAATCCTACCACTCTGTGGGAGTGGCCATGTGACTGGGTGGGTGTGGCCTGTTGGCCATGTGACTGCTCTTCGCTATAGACCTATGAAAATAGAAGCCTCTTCTATTTTCATCACTCTATTGTGAACCTCTGAAGCCATTTTCCCCTTTGCCCAAGGCTTTTCCAGGGCTCTGTTTCGCCCCAAAGTGCCTCCCCAACCACTTTGGAGTAGCTGGCGATGTGCTCTGGGGTGAAATGGAGCCCAGAAAAAGCCTTGGACGAAGGGGGAAATGGAGCCAGTCCCCTTCAAAGCCTCTTCTAGGAGGAGGAGGAGGAGGAGGTGGGCGGGGCATGGAGGTAGGTGGGGCATGGAGGTGGGTGGGGCATGGAGGTGGGCGGGGCATGGAGGTGGGCGGGGCCAGCCATTTTTACTACCGGTATGCACGTACTGATCCAATCCAGCTCATGCCCATCACTGCCTTCGCAGCTATTATTTTCTGAGCCACAATGCTCAGGGTTGCAAGTCTGGTCTAGCTCTTTGACTCCTTCCACACAGCAGATCAAGTAAGCAAGAAGATGACCGACAGCTCACCTTGACTGTGGTCCTTTTGTGCCGAATGTAGGTATGGAAGCCAAGCCATCTCATTTTCATAGAGAGCTCAAATAACACGACTGTCAGGGCAAGCAACTCTAAGGTTGCATGGATCTGTAACCAAACAGGCAAAGAACATCATTTTAACATTGAATATCAATTTAACATTTGCTCTCTTTTTGTTTTGTTTCAGCAAATCATTTTATTTTATTTTTTAAAAAGAGTTAAGAATGTTTATAAAGGTAAAGGTCTTCCTTGCTGGAAAGCCAGTTGTTGTGGACTTGATCCATGAAAGCTAACATTAGAATACGGAGTCTTTTAAGTGCCAGAACATTTTATGTCTTTTTTTTTTGCTGTTGTTTTGTTTACCCTCTGATAAATAAGCACTCAGTGGGTGAAGAAATAAAGGTTTATTAGACAGCTCTCTAAGCAAAGCATACCTAAGACAGACCAAGAAACAGGGGCAAGAGCATAAGCAAGCATACATACCAAGCATGAATTCCTTCTGCCCCTTTACTAGCAACCTGGGAGCCCAGGTAGGTGGCAGGGATGCTTCTGGCACTTCTGATGTATGGAGAGCTCCTGTTTATTGTTCTTTTTCAGTTACGTTTTGCTTAGAGCAGGAGTTCTCAACCTTTTAAAGCCGGGGGCCAGGTCACGCTCCTTCAAACAGCTTCAGGGACCGGATGGCCATTTTGCCCTTCCTCCACCACACGGCACTTCCTGGTGTGGTGAAGGTGCTGGAGGGCCACATGAAATGGTGCCACAAGCCACATCTGGCCCACAGGTTGAGAATCCCTGGCTTAGGGAGCTGTCACATAAAGCTTAATTTCTTCACCCACTGCTTATTGTCTCTGAGATCCTAAAAGAACATGAGCCCTTTCTTTGGTTTGTGCTCACTTGCTTGGCAAGACAACATCATTACCCACATGCTATGGGGTGTGCCCATCTTTTGAAGGCAGACAGCAACAATATCCTCCTTCCACTTCCAATTTGTACCCATATCCCACCAAAGGCCCTCGTTCATCCGGTCCACCAAGATACTTACATAGATGCCAAGGCGGAGCGTGGGAACTGCGGGTGCCTCGCAGAGAGAAAGTAGCAGAAGTACCAAGGCAGCGGTCAGTTCCATTAAGTAGAAGAAATGATTATGCACAAAGAGGTAGGCAGCCAGTGCTTTGGCATCCTTGGGGTGTGTGAAGAACTTGTCATTGTTTTCTCCTTCCTAAAGTGGGATTTCAAAACAAACCATGGATGGAATCCAACTTGCCACACAGTCTAGCCTGGAGTTCTCAACCTTTTTAGGCCGGGGGCCGGGTCACACTACCTCAGACAGCTTCAGGGGACGGATAGCCATTTTGCCCTTCCTCCACCACATGGCATTTCCTGGTGTGGTGGAGGCGGTGGGGGACCACATGAAATGGTGCCATGGGCCGCATCAGGCCCACTGGCCACAGGTTGAGAATCCCTGGAATAGAGCTATTAGTATCCCACCCAATCCCACTTTTCTTCTAGACCCAGAGTAAGCCCAATGCCATTTTCCACAGGGTAGGCTGCAACTCCTTAAATTCAACCCAGTACAGATGGGTGCAACCTTACAACACAAAGCGACCAGGACTCCTCTAATAGATAAAAGAAGAAAAGCAAAATTTCCCTGAGAAGGAACAGGCAAGAATCTACAGAGCTTTGTCAGCAGTGAAATCCTGATTTCCCTGGCAGATGTATTCATGGCCACATTCTCCTAAGCAGCAGCTAAAACCTGGCATAATTTGTAATTTTAATTGAAAAAGGAATAATACTATAGGTAAAGGTAAAGGTCCCCTTGCTCAAAGCCAGTTGTATCTGACTCTAAGTGGTGGTGCTTATTTCCGTTTACAGATAGAGCCAGTGCTGTCTGTATCTGCACACATTTCTGTGGACATGTGGCAGGCATGACTAGATGCCAGCGCACACAGAATGCTGTTACCTTTCCCGCCGAGGTGGTACCTATTTATCTACTTGCAATTTCTTGCTTTTGAACTGTTAGGTTGACAGGAGCTGGGACAGACGATGGGCACTCACTCCATCATGCAGCACCTGGGTCCCAAACTGCTTGACCTGTTGACCTTCCAGTCGTTGAGTTAAGCAGTCCCTAATATTATATTACACTAGCTGATTACCCGGCTTCGCTCGGGTTTTTCATTTACATAAGAACATAAGAACATTTTCATTTCTTTAATGTAGGCCAGCCTTTTCCTCTTGGAAACCTCGGGGGGTGTATGTAGGTCAACCCTGCCTCCCTTCCTCTGTCTCTCTCTTCTCTCACCCGTCCCGCTTCTCCGTTGATGGTCACTTACCGCCCTTAACCTTCTCATACATGTGTCCGGACACCTGGTGAAGGAGTGGCATGCAGCTGTTGAGCCCTCGGACCTTCCTTCCCTCTTCAGCTTCGCCCACCGTGGCCGTCACCTCTGCCACGGAGGCTGGGTGGCCATTTCTGGAGGGGGCCAGCCTCTTCCGCAGCTCTCACGCTCTCCTGGCCCTCTCAAGGGCCTCCGTCGCCACCACTGTGCCAGCCTGACCAGGCCCCCCATTTGCCTTCCACCTACTGTGAAAACTACAGCTGAGCTCAGAGGGCTACAGCTGAGCTAGTCAGATGATGTCACAATCTCAACCTACCTGGGACTATGACATCAGCTCAATTACATCACTGGGAAACACACACATTGTATAGATCAATTGCTTCCCAATTTGGGGGGCATATGCCCCCCCATGGGTTTCGAGACCTCCGCAATGCTGATCTCCCAAGCCCTAGGTACGTATGTGCCAAATTTCAGCGGGATCGGTCCAGGGGTGTAGGAACCTTTGGAGAACATACAAACAAACACTTCTGTTTTATATATATAGATAGTACTATATTCTTGTGGGAAATGCAGCGTAGCTTATAATTTTGCTTTGCTGAAATAAAAGAGACAAGCTGCTAAAGGAAACCCACAAATTTAGTTATGACCACTAAAAGCACCTTCCATGCTCAGCTTGTCTGTGATCCAGTCCATTTAGGTTCCCAGCTATTTTAAGAACATGCATCCAACTTGCTCTCCCCGAGTGCTTGTGCAAAGCAAATAAAAGAAAAGAACTCAATCTACCTGGAGGTAGATCGCCGACTCTTGATAGTTAATTTCCCAGTTGGGTCTTCCACAGGTCCTTCGAGGGTAGTGGTCTCCAGAAGCTTGGCCGTGCATATCATGGACAATGTCATAATTGCCTCCATCTGTGTGGAAGGAAAATGGTGGCAAAGAATTTTTTTTTATTACTCCCATCTCTTACTCCAGCCTTTGCAAACCTAGTGCAGATGGGGAATGGTGGGAAATTAAAAATACATTCTTGGAAGAAAAAAGTTTTCAAAGATGCCATAAAGTTGCTTGGCTTGGGTCAATTGGGAAAAGACCTTTTCACATTGCTCCTCTTGTGCTCTGCACACTTCCTGAGTCTTTATGACAGGGGTTTGCAACCTACGGCCCATGGGCGAGCCCTCACTGCCATTTCATGTGGCCCTCTGCCCTCACTCCCATTGGTAATTGCAACCTTGTGTTGCTGGCTAATCTTTCTCATACTAGGTCAGGCGAAAGGAACTGCAGAATGAACTCACCAAAAGGTGCCTTCATTTTGGCAGTTTCACATCTGGCCTAGACATGGAAGAAGAAGAAAACAGACCTCTTCCAACTCCATTTCTGTATGACCTTATAAGATGGAACTGTTTTGGCAGGCCTTCAAATGTTGTTACTTTAAAACGACAATCACTTTATAACAGTCTACAACCAGCACCGTAAAACAAGAGGTAAAATATAAAAAAATTAATTGCTTAGAATGTAGCTAAAATATAGTATTTTTAAAAAAACATATCCAGGTAAAATATTTAAATTTAAATCCTTAAAATGTAGTTAAAATATATTCTTTAAAAAAACATATATATTCAAAGTTAAAAGAAATAGAATAAAATAAGTTTTTTAAATTAGTGCTTCAGCCACTGCTACTGCAATACTGTATAGCATTCACGGTTTGTGCCACTGAGGGGCCTGCCAGAATTGTTCTTCTAATCTGATCACTGGTTTCTCTTCAGATCATATTTTATAAAACAAACTGTTTTATTTATTTGTGATTTTACCACAAATGTAAAATATTTTTGTTGTTCCAGTTTGTTGTTTGCTGTTTTTAATGTGTTGTCTAATCATGCTGTACATGAACCTGAGCATTCGCCAATAGAAGGAAAACATGTAAAAGAAATGAATAAATATAATAGTAACTAAATACGGAATAATTGTTAAGGGGCAATAGCTGAAAAAGCCTTTTGTTGCCTTCTCCAACCAGGTGTCTTCCAGATGTGGTGGGCTACAACTCCTACCTCTCCAGCCACTGTCACGAGGGATCAGATGATAGGAGTTGTAGTCCAGGAAGAGAGAGGGTTGGAGAGAGATGGCCTCTATGTTTTCTGATTCCTTACTCTGTGAAACAGGCCATTGTTAAGACCCTGCAAGGCTTTTTATTCTTAGCAAGGACTGAATGCTTGAAGCCAGAATCTCTGAATAAAATGTTTCCTTAAGAAGCTCGCCTTGTTAGCTGGAAGGCCGGCAAGTCGGCAGTTCGAGACCCGGGTACTGAATGATGGATTGAGTGCCTGCGTCGTCTGTCCCAACTCATGCCAACCTATAATATTGAAAGCAAGAAATTGCAAATAAATAGGAGCCACTTTGGTGGGGAAAAGATCTCAGGGACATGAAAGGAGCCCCATTTGGGTGTCCCCTGATTGGAGTTTCTTCAGCAAAAATCCTTTCAACCCAGAATGATTTCTGACATGAAATTATTATTATTATAGGACAGTGATGGCAAACTTTGGCACTCCAGCTGTTCTTGGACTTCAATTCCCAGAAGCCCAAGTCTCTGTGAATCCACACGAATGGGTTTACCGTGCGTACGTGCAGTAAACCCATTAATGTGGATTCACAGAGACTTAGGCTTCTGGGATCTGAAGTTCAAGAACAGCTGGAGTGCCAAGGTTCACCATCACTGCATTAGGAACTCAACATAAGTCAAAATTCATTTGTTGCTACGTACTAAAATACAAACCCACTGATTCAATGCAACTGGCCCTAAGTGTTGACATGCCTTCAATCCTATGGATTCGGTGGGTTCGGTGTAGCTGGGACTAACAATATGATTAAAGCCTTTAACTCCTCTCAGTATTCCCATCACAGTTGGTTTAACAGCTTGTTTTAAGTAATCTTTCAGCGAAAGCCATAGCTGCACAAACAGGAACTAGCCCCACAGAAAGCTAAAGCGTCCGACGGTATTCTCTCGGTTGCAAAGTCTTTCTGTACATGGCGAGAAGTCACCGGCACAACATCCGCTGCTGCACAGATGGTAATGCTGCTTTCCCGCCCGCACAGCGGATCCCCAGAGCTCCATCCGCGCCAGCTGTCCCGCTTACACCAGGCCTCTGGAATGATAGTTCAGGGATGCAACCATTTCCATTCATTGCAGCCTGGAAGCTCTTCTGGCAGGCCTCTAAATAGAAATGGCTTCCAGATGCCGTCGTAAAGAGGAGGAGGGAGGAAACGCAAATGTTTACTAACGTGCAATATTCAGCTGGCTAAACAGGCGGCATAAACCCCTGCCTTTGAGATTCCAGGAAATGTTTAGCACGCTGTTCTCAATTTAGATCTCACTGCTTTGGCGGGCAATAAAAAAGCCAGTCCATATGACGGGGCCTGACAGCCTGAGATGGGACGTAAAACAAGAAACACCCAACAGAAGAGAGACAGACAAACACTCCTGCCACCAGGGATTATTTCAGGAAGAAAGGGAAAACAGAGCACAGAATCCTCAAGGCTTTCAAAAGCCATTTGTTCAGGACTTTTAGTCACACTGCTGGACTTTCTCGTCTTTTGCCTTTTATTACCGGATTGAATCATCTTGCCAAAGAAGAATGGGAAGGATAAAATCCAAGTCTTTTCAAATACAAGATGCTTTTATTGCTTCTCACGTTTATATGGCACCTTCCTTCCTTCCTTCTTTCCATAATTGCTGGGAGAAACATCAACAATCTGAGATATGCAGACGATACCACCCTAATGGCAGAAAGTGAGGAAGACCTAAAGAATCTCTTGATTGGGCTGAAGGAGGAGAGTGCAAAAGCTGGCTTGAGAATCAATATCAAGAAAACCAAAATAATGGCAACAGGCCCGATCAGTTCATGGAAAATAGATGGGGAAGAAGTAGAAGCAGTGACAGATTTTACATTCTTAGGATCAAAGATCACTGCAGATGGGGATTGTAGCCATGAAATAAGAAGGCGACTGATTCTTGGGAGACAAGCGATGAGAAACCTGGGGAACATAGTGAAAAGCAGAGACATCACATTGCAAACAAAAATTAGAATAGTCAAAGCAATGGTATTCCCAGTGGTAATGTATGGATGTGAGAGCTGGACGATTAGGAAAGCTGAATGCAGAAGAATAGATGCCTTTGAAATGTGGTGTTGGAGGAGGGTTTTGAGGGAAACCTGGACAGCGAGGAGAACAAATAGGTCAATCTTAGAAGAAATCAACCCTGATTGCTCCTTAGAAGGTCAAATAGTAAAGATGAGGCTAAAGTACTTTGGGCATCAAATGAGAAGGGGGGACTCACTTGAGAAGGCTGTGATGTTGGGAAAGGTGGAGGGCAAAAGAAGAAGGGGGAGGCCAAGGATGAGATGGCTAGATGGTATTGTAGACACAATGGGCACAGAACTGGGAGGGCTGAGATGGGATGGTATTGTGGATGCACAGAGCTGGGTGGGTTGAGGAGGATGGTGGAGGACAGAGTTGCCTGGAGGACAACGGTCCATAGGGTCGCAAAGGGTCAGAATCGACTGTGCGACTGAACAACATCTTCACATCAACCGCATAAGGTAGGTTATACTTAGAGATACTATCTCAAAGTCAAGCAAGCCTTCTAGGGCTACACTGGCTACAAGCCCATGAAACTGTATTCTATAGCTTCTGCTGCTGCTGCTGCTGCTGCCGTATTCGAATCTGAATACTGGAGATCATCGTGGCAATCAGCCATGAAGACTATCTTGAGAATATAATGCAGTAGCCTTTCATCTACCTTCTACACTGCAGTGTGACACCCATAGTACCACCGATCTAGTTCCGCGAGTCACTTTCTAGTCCCGAGCCCTTTTGGCACGCAAAGCCCTCCTCAGCCCCAGGCGTGTATCAATGAAGCTGCTGCCCTCCGTCAAGATGGATCAAGTGGGATTTAATCCAATTGGGGCCATCACCCTTCCCTGTTGACTATGGCACCCAAGACCATTAGTTCTCAGGGTTGTCAGGTTAGTTACTAACAAGTAGAACCTTGGTCTGCACTGAAGTGGGAGTGCACCTGAATTGATGCCTCCTGCTAAGTAATCCAGGATTTTAGTTTGCGTTCTCACACGTCCTTACCTAACTCCGGCAGTTAGAAATGTAGCACATAGGAAATTAAACAACTCCAGTCATCTTCTTGTCTTTTAAAAGTACTGTACTGTATATTGTAAGTATATTGTAGCAAAGGTAGGTTACAGAAACAAAGTTTCAGGAAGCAAAGATGTCTTAGTTTCAGGAAGCAAAACAATTCTTGGCCAATGAAGTAAATGTAGTTCAGAAAGCACATTGATAACAATGAAACCTATTCTAAGGGCATCTCAATATCTCTTAACCAACTACATGATAGCTAATGAACTTCAACACTAGTAAGTGCAGAGTGATGCATGTTGGGGCAAAAAACCCCAATTACATTTATAAACTGAGGGGGTCTGAACTCTCTGAGACAAACCAGGAAAGGGACCTTGGTGTCCTGGTGGACAACTCAATGAAGGTGTCAACCCAGTGTGCCTCACCAGTGAAAAAAGGAAACTCAATGCTAGGGATCATTAGGAAGGGTATAGGAAATAAGTCAGCAAGTGTCATTTTGCCTCTTTATAAATCTATGGTGAGGCCCCATCTGGAATACTGTGTACAGTTCTGGTCGCCATACCTCCAGAAGGATATTATGGAGTTGGAGAAAGTACAGAGGAGGGCAACCAGAATGATTAGGGGACTGGAACACCTTCCTTACCATCTGAGGCTGCAACGGTTGGGCCTCTTCACTCTTGAACAATGGCGTCTAAGAGGTGACCTGATTGAAGTTTACAAAATCATGCACAGTGTGGACAAAGTAGATAAGGAAAAAGTGTTTTCCCTATCGCACAACACTAGAATTAGGGGACACTCGATGAAACTTTTGGGTGCTAGTTCTCAAACAAATAAGAGAAAGTACTTTTTCACCCAGAGGATCGATCACTGGTTTATGGAACTCCCTGCCAGAAGAAGTGGTGACAGCTGTCAGTCTTGACAGCTTTAAGAAAGGATTAGACAAGTTCATGGAGGACAAGGGTATCCATGGTTATAATTATGGATACCTAAGGACAACCTCCGGGTTGGAGAACATGCAAAACTCCCATCGTAAGTCCTTGGAAGCTTGCCCAGGAGGAGGGGGATCGAAGGAAGAAGCGGCTCAGACTGGAGATATTGTCTCAGGATTATCGTGGGAGTAAAAATCAGATGGAGGACCTCGATGCAAGGCCTAACCATCCCAAATATCGGTAGCACTTGGTGCCTCACCCTCTCTACCTGCTCATGTCCTGTTGGGCCATGGATTAAAAGATAAGGAGTGCCACACAGATGGTGAGGGACGAAGGAGAAGGGTGGTGACAGATGCATCATCTAGCCTTCAACCAACGCATATGGTTAGGTATGGTGCTCCTGAGATTGAATAGAAAGTTTATTACAAGTTTTGTATAACTGTCAATTCAAAACGAGTTCTGAGATACTGAATTGTTTAGTTCTCCCAGGTCTTCTGGTTCTCCCAGAAAAAACAAGATCTACCTTCATAAAAAACAGTACGGCATTTGTTATGCGGTAGAGATCTAACTCTCGCTACAAAGATCCAAATAGTAAGATGTTACATATTCCCAGTGTTGTTATATGGAGTCGAAGCTTGGACACTGACTAAAGCATCTGAAAAGAAAATCAAAGTTTTTAAAATATGGATCTACAGAAGGCTGCTAAGGATATCATGTGACTAATGTAGAAGTGTTGTGTCAGATCGATAAAGAACAAAAACTGTTTAAGACCATTAAACAGGGATTACCAACCTACGGCCTATAGGCCTGTGGCACCAAATCATCCAGCCCGCACCTTTGCTCCAGTAACCGCTTCTGCCACTGCCACCACCGCTGCCTCCTCAATCCTTGTCCCCTCCACTTGGCTTGGTGTGTCCCTAGTGGCACTCCACAGCAGGGTGGATGTAAGCCTTACAACATCCACCCTGCTATGGAGCGCCACCAGGGACATGCCAATCCAAACAGAGGGGACAAGGATAGAGGTGGAGGAAGTGGCGGAAGCAGTGGGAGCAGCGGCTGAAGTGAGGGTGCCGGCCAGATGATTTGGTGCCATGCAACTCCTCCAGGGAGAATGATGGGTGACTCAGGGTGGTCACCGGTGCCAGCGGCAGGGGCATGGGGTGGTCCTGGCAGCAGCAGCAGTGGCGGGCTCAGGGTGGTCCTGTTGCTGCCGGTGTCAGTGGGGGGAGTGGAAGGGGACTCAGGGTGGTCCCGGTGGCAGTGACGGGACCACCAGTCCGGCCCCTCAACAGTCTGAGGGGGCTTGAACTGGCTCCCAGCTTTAAAAGGTTGAGGGCTTCTGCCATTAAACAAAGAAAGCACCAATACATTGGGTATATCATGAGGAACGACATGAAGTATAGAATACTCCAACTCATTATGCAAGGGAAGATCCCTGGGAAGAGAGGCCCTGGACATTGACCAGTGTTTCCAAACCATTGGTTCTTGGTCTTCAATTCCCAGAAGTCTAAGTCACTTCCCAAAGCAGTGATCAGCCAATGTACTGACTTAAGCTTCTGGGGATTCTTCTTCTGTGTCTTGGAAACAATGGTGTAGATGGACTTTGTGGCCGAAGAACCTGAGAGACTAGTATAGAATATCATCAGAATTGTTCCCAAGAGTTAAGAACAGGAACACTATCCCTAAATAAATGCAAAATTCTGCCAGTGACTAGTCTATTTGGATGTTTTTCTGCTCTCCCATTTCCAAAATCTCTGAGCTTGGGAGATTTGGCAACTAGCAATATAAGGTTCATTGTCCCTCGTTGACTTGGCTAAATTTGCATTTTTACAAAAATTCCTGCACTGCAAGACTTTGACAACATGCTGTCTCTTCTCCTTCAGGTGCCATATCCGTTCTGGATATTGGCTATCACAGATCAAACATTTTGTAAAAAAAAAACAAAAACAAAACCTTACTAACTAGTAATTTCTCCCAAACACCTTGGAAAGAAGATTATTCCATCAAATGTGCCTCTTCAGCTGGACTATCAATTCTAGCACACACAAGTGCTGCAAATACTCAAGTAAAACACACCTTCGCTTTCTTACAGGATCACACCCACCCACTAAGAGTAGATGCTTCCTCTCTACTCCAGTTCATGGAGGACAAGGGTATCAATGGCTATAATTATGGATACTTAAGGACAACCTCAGGGTTGGAGAGATAGGCAGGATATCCCTCAATGCCACTTCCAGGGAATCCTAAGCAGGTGAAGGCATCTCCTTGGGAATACCCTGAAGGAAATGGTGAGCCACTGTGTGAGACAGAAGGCTGGACTGGATGGGCTCCTGTGGCCTCTTCCAGCAAGGCTGTTCTTATAAGAACATAAGAACATAAGAACAGCCTTGCTGGAACAGGCCACAGCCCATCCAGTCCAGCATTCTGTCTCACACAGTGGCTCACCATTTCCTTCAGGGTATTCCCAAGGAGATGCCTTCACCTGCTTAGGATTCCCTGGAAATGGCATTGAGAGAGATCCTGCCTATCTCTCCAACCCGGAGGTTGTCCTTAGGTAGCCATAATTATAGCCATTGATAGCCTTGTCCTCCATGAACTTGTCTAATTATGTTCTCTTTCAGGAACACACCTGTAGTCTTAACTCTCTCTCTGCCTCTCATGGGTCCCAGAGGTACTCTAGGAAAGGAACTGACGATGCAAGAACATAAGGGAAACAACTTCTTAACTGTTAGAGCAGTACAACAATGGAACCAACTGCCTCAAGAGGTGGTGTGCGCTTCAACACTGGAAGCATTAAAGAGAGAATGGGACAGCCATCTGTCACATCTGCTTTGATTCAGATTCCTGCATTGAGCAGGGGGTTAAACCCAGCAGCCTAAAAGGCCCCTTTCCAACTCAGTTATTCTATGATTCTAAGTAAGGCACGTTACTTCGCCACTTCCTCGGGTAGATGATAATGACAATAATAAACCGAGAGTGGGAAGAATGTTGGCAGAAACTGAAGTCTGTATTTGTGCGCACACCAATTCTCAGTGTCACGTTAACCAATAAGGCACTGGGTATATCAAGCGGACTTAACTATTGATGTGGTCTGAAGCTGTGCAGTTGTGCACTGCTGTACTTCAGCCAAAACTATGCTCACGATCTGGGATCGATCCTGATGGGCCTCAAGGTTGACTTAGCCTTCTATCCTTCCAAGGTTGGCAAAATGAGTACCCAGCATGTTGGGGCAAAATGCTAATTGCCTTGTGAACCGCCCAGAGAGTGCACTAAGCACTATGGAGTGGTAAATAAGTATAATTGCTATTGCTATTATTTACACATTCAGCTGCCAGCCTTGTAAAATGGTTTCTTCTTTAGCTAGCTAACAAATGAACATCTAAGCCAGGGTTGGCCAAACTACAGCCTGTGGCCCAGATGTGGCCCACAATGCCAAATCATCCAGCCCATGTCACCCTCGCCACTCCCAGAAGGGGAAGTAAAATGCACCTGCGCATGCACAAAGCACTGGTGTAAATGCATCCGTGGCTGTCATAAATGCATTTACAACAACCACAGGTGTATTTATGGCAGCGTTTTGTGCATACGTGGGCACATTTTTACTTCCGCTGGGAGAAACCACATGACCGGCCTGCTGAACCATATGACCGGCCCACAGTGTGAAAAGTTTGGGAACCCCTGGTCTAAACAACCGATAAAACATTGAAGACACTAGAGTTACCCCCCACTCAGAACTATAGATTTCATTGTTTTTTATCCAACAGACAAATTGACTATCTAGTTTTAAAGAAAGGAATATCTGAATGATGCCGCCTTTGTATAGAAGACAGCATGTATTTCATGATTTTAAAATGTCTTCCTTTGCTCTAGTTGAAAATAAAACAAGTAATGCTTCTTCCATTCGCTGGTTTGCATTGAGGGATGGTTGCAATGCTTATAACAAATGTTGTTAAACTTCTTCTGTTCTGGGAACAGGTGGTTATGAGACAATAAACGATTTTTAAAGCACTAGGAGACATTCAAACTGCAGTTCTGAAATGACAAAATTTTTGATGCCGTCTGGTTGTTTTCCGCTCATCGTAGCTGACTTGGAGCATTTGACGCACCAAGCGGAACAACTCATGGAAACAAACAACGATTAGATTTTCATGGCCTCCTAGGGGACGCATCCGTTTGGCACGTTTTTATTACTACTTTTCTGCTTCTTACAGATTTCCGGAGACTTTTTTTCAGATAAAATACGCTGGATATGGCCCAGGCTCTTCTGTCACAGATAAAAACGAAAGGTGGGCCTGCTGAGTTCAGTCGTCCTAACCAGCCCTGACGTTTGTCAGAAACAATTTTTGCCCTAGGTGGCTTTGGTGTAGGATTCTGTATGCTGCTACCGGGGGGGGGGGGGGAGGGCTGCTTTGAAATCTCGTTTTTACTATCCTCATTCCATATCCAGTACTGTGTAAACTAAACAGAACATCTGTGCAGGGGCTGTTTTTCTCTCCCCACCCACTCCCCTTTCGTTGCCTGGGGGGTTCCAGGCTCAAAATGTGTCTCTCAGTCAATCTTATGAGCCAGAACACTCTGTTGTTGTGCTTACAAACATGGAATTAGCTTGAGAAGCCTTCTGACAGAAAAATTGATATGAACACAAGCTAATACTCCTAGTACAAGCTATTACTACACACAATCTGGCTATTAGTTGGCTGGATAACTCAGTGGTTTACGTATCTGCTTGCAGCCGCTGAACTTGACAACTGGAAGGTTGGCAGGCCAGCAGCCGAAGCCCTGAGTGCTGCACGGCGGAGTGAGTGTCTGTCGTCTGTCCCAGTTCCTGCCAACCTAACAGTTCCTAAGCAAGAAATTACAAGTAGATAAACAGGTACCACTTAGGCAGGAAAGGTAACAGCATCCTGTGTTCTCTGGTGTCTAGTTATGTCTGCCATATAACCACGTAAATAGCTGCAGACACAGAGTGCTGGCTCTTTGGCTGTAAATGGAGATTAGCACCCTGGAGTCAGATACGACTGGCTTTCGAGCACGGGAGACCTTTGCAGAGCCAGAGGTTGCGGAGTTCGATTTCCCCACTGTGCCTCCCTGGAGAAGAGCCAACCTGTGCAGCTCTGGGCAAACTGCACAGAAGAAGGGAGTAGCAAATCATTTCTGTGTGTTCTCTACCCAGAAAACCCTTTAAAAAGGCTGGCATAAATCAGAATTGATTTGATGTCACACAGTTATTATTTGCTGGCTGGACAACTCAGCGGTTCCCAACTGCAAAGCCAGGGGTTGGGAGTTCAATTCCCCACTGCACCTTCCAGGAGAAGAGCCAGCCTGTGTAGTTCTGGGCAAGCTAAAAAAATGTCCCAGGGCACTCCCAGAAGAAGGGGATGGTATCTGCTTCTGTGTATTCTCTACTTTAAAAAATGTGGAAAGAGTTGCCATAAAGCAGAATTGACTGAGCAGCATACAATTATAATTTTTTTTAGCTATTAGCCCAAAGAAATGCACATTAAATACTGGCCCTGGAATCTCTCACTCTTCAATCACATCAAAGTACTGCAATATCAATGTTTATGTAGTTAATCTGGGCAATCGTACTGTAGGTTTCTTCCTTCTGGCCATTGTTTGCAGTCAAATGTTTTTTCTGAGCGGGAAGGGGATGTACACACTAATTTTCTCTCCTGTCTTTCAGTAGAGTTAAACCTGGTCACTGTATAATCCTGCAATTTAGCGATTTTAGTCGTGTCTTAAGTACTTATAGCCTTCCTCTATCTTGCATGTGACACACCAGATTAAATTTATAAGGGCAGGCACAATTTAATCTCTCTCTCTCAGGTTCGAATCCTCACTCATCCATCAAAGCTCACTGGGTGTGTGGAACTGATAAAGGTAAATGTCGCTTTTGCGTATCCTACTCTAGGCTTCAGTGTTTATCTCTGCTTATAGCCAAAGAGACAACGCTGTCTGCATCTGCAGACGTTTATGTGGACATGTGGCAGGCATGCCTAGACACCGGAGTGAACAGAACGCTGTTTACCATTCCATAAATATCTCACTTACCTTGAAAGCGCTATTAGGGTTGCTAGAAGTCAGTTTCAACTTCACACAGAAAGAGCCTCCTTGAAGATTGTGGCATTGTTGAACCACAATCAGGCATACCCTGGCAACAGCAACCTTGTGTTGCTGGCTAACCTATCTCACACTAGGTCAGGGTAAAGGAACTGCAGAATGTACTCACCAAAAGGTGATTTCATTTTGGCAGTTTCACATCTGGCCTAGACACGGAAAAAGAAGAAGTTTCAACTTGAGGGTACATAACATGTGCTCTTTAATAAAGGTTTCCCTCTCGGGTTCAGTACTCATCTCTGTTTCAAAGCCGAAGAGCCAGTGCTGTATGCATTTGCAAACCTTTCTGTGGATATGTACCAGGCACAACGAGACACTGGAGCACATGGAATGCTATTACCTCTCCTGCCAAAGTGGTCCCTATTTATCTACTTGCAATGTCTTGCTTTCTCAAACTGATAAGGTTGGCAGGAGCTGGGAAAGAGACGGAAGCTCACTCCATCATGCATCACTCGGGTCTCAAACTGTTGACCTTCCAGTCATCAAGTTCAGCGTCTTAACCACTAAGCCACCACAGGACAAACTCTACTTTTCCTGGCTCTGATTTCTGACCAATCCTATGCCTCTCTGTGTTGCTTAAACATGTTTCCTTCTCAGGGCGATAGCCAGGGTGTGGCCAGGGTGGGCGTCGCACACCATGTTAGCAGTTTGCCCACCCTCAAACCTCCAGCTGCTTATATATATGGCACTGTTGTCCATCCTGAAAAAATATTTGCCAACCCACATCTAGAATCATGGCTATGGCCCTGTTTCTTCGTTGGCCCCTTTCATTTGAAGCAAAACTGAGATACCAAGTCCCGCCTCTCACATCACACACACTTGCAGTTGTACCCAATGACAGCCACAGCACCTTTGGGAGGTATCCTCTTCTACTTCTTCCTTTATTTCCTTCCTTCCTTCAAACCACTATTTCCTCTTTGCTATACTGTTAAAATAATATTCCATACTAGCCAATTACCTGGCCTTGCCCAGGTTTTTTCTCCGTCAACGGTCCGCCCTTATCCTTCCCATACATGTGTCCCCTTTGCTTCCCTACCTGGGACTGTGACTTTAGCCAGCTCAATTACATCATGATGATGTCACCATCGGGTGACCTACCTTTGGAGAGGTACACTGGAACACACACACACATTCCTGTCAAGCATACTTCCCTTTGCAGATCAATTTAGGGGCATACACCCCCCCATGGGGCTTGTGACACCCCTCCCCTGTACCTCTCCAAAGGCCAAGGTAGGCATGTGGCAAGTCCTGGCAACATCCGTTCAGAGGTGTGTGAGCCCATTGAGGACATACAAGACCTCACCTCTGTTTTATATATATAGATTGAAACTCTCTGCCAGTCTTATACTCCCTGTGGCTTCTCTCCCTGCATCCAAGTCTGAATGTTTTAAATAAGATAATTTCTACATTGAGCTCCTTTATTATCTGACAACACTTATATCATCAGCCTCTATCCTTTTTGGGAGGCAGTGCATGTGCCTTCTTAATCCTGCTACAAAATCCTGCTGTTTTCAATTATTGACTTCCCTCTCTGCCTTGGTATGAAACAGCGTCAGTTTATTTTCCAATCACTATCCTTAAAGTTAACTTGTTTAAATATCTGAGGAATTTAAAATAACAAACAATAGCACTTTTGACATTTATTATATTTATTAGCCACTAAAATAACATCATTTGAAAACAATCCACATGTCAGCACTGCTGAAAAATGCAAGACAATGCTCTTTCTCTGTACCATTCTGTTAGAACCAAAACTTCATTCTTCAGTTCCTTGGATTCGATCTGGTATTAGAAAGAGTAGCCGGCAAGGTTGCCACCCAGGGTATGCCTGATTGTATCCAGTCTTTGAAGAGGCTCTTTCTGTGTACTTTGATGAAAAGATCATGAAGGAGCAAGCAGGCTTCAGGCTGGGCAGGTCATGTTGTGGTCAAATTCTTAACCTTATACACAACATTGAGGATGGCTTCGAAATAAAACTAATTACGGGAGTGGCTTTCATTGACCTAACTGTAGCATACGATACTGTCAATCATAGGATTCTACTCTGTAAAATAAATAATCTTACCAGAGATTAACAAGCTTACTAGGGTCATTGACAGCTTCCTTCAGAATTAGAGATACTATGTGACAATGAATGGAAAGAACAGCAGATGGAGATTGTAGATGAATGAACTACCCCAAGGAAGTATATTGTCTCCTACACTGTATAATATGTCCACAAATGATCAACCAGTTCCTGATGATGATACAAAATTATTTTTCTATGTGGACAACACAGCAATGGCTGTACAAGGATCAAGCTTTGATGAGGTGGCTGGAAAACTTACTGGAGCACTTGAAGAATTAGGACAGTATTACAAAATCAACCATTTGAAGCCTAATCCAAGCCACACTCAAGTGTGTGCTTTCCAACTTCAAAACCAAGAGGCAAGGGTTGAGTTGGATGTTACGTGGCAAGGAAACCAATTACAGCATTTTTCAATACCAAACTACCTTGACAGGACTCTCAATCTTATGCAGCCCTATCTGAATACCAAAGGCAATGTTAGTGCAAGGAACAACACCATCAGGAAATTCACAGTCTATAAATGGGGAACTCAATCATCCATGCTGCACGCATCAGCTTTGTCCATGAGTGTTTCTGCAGCAGAGTATGCTCCTCCAGTATGGAGCACATCCACACATGCAAAACAAGTTGACATTGCTGTTAATGAAGCCATGCGTAGAGTGACAGGGTGCCTCAAACCTACACCAGTTGAGAAAAGATACCCTCGTTGGTATTATTTCATCTAAGACAAAGAGAGAAATAGCAACGGACGATGAGAGAACTAAGCAAGACGGTTTGTACATGAATATGTTTGAACCTCACCCAATTCATATTTGTGATCAGGCATCAAAGAGGACACCCTCAACACCATCTGAACGGATATGAGCCTCAAGTCCACCGGCTCAGATCTGGGAAGAACTTTATGGCAAGAACAAACATTCCTGAGGGTACAAAACCAAATTAGAAGGAACTCACTGGACAAAGAACAACATTAAAGGAGGATATGGCTGAGGAACTTAAACTCCCTTATATTACTAGGAGGAATCTGAATAGGTTGAGGGTTGGCATGCCTAAATGTAAGACCAACATGCTCAAATGGGGAATGCTGACAGACAACAACATGCTGTGTGAATGTGGAGAGCAACAGAATCCGGCTCATTTACTGGTCTACCAATTACTGCCAGAAATATGCACCAACGAGGACTTATGGTTGGCCAACGACGAAGCTAAGAAAGTGGCTTCATTTTGGCAGTCAGGGGTATGATCAGGACATAAAAGAACCAAAACTTGCAAAGTTCTATTTTCCTCCACAAAAACTAGACTGACCACAGAAGAGAAAGTATACTATCTGTGCTTCCCCTGATAAGTGGCAATATATGTCGACAACAACATCAACTAGTTGCTATCTGAATTCTGACCAATAACTGTAGCACTCTCTTCTATTAGGAGCAACCTTCATTAATGTTTTGTATAACTGCCATGAAAACGGTCTCACAAGGCACTAACTGAAAACTTCTCCAAGATTGTTCCCTGAAGTAAATTTAATTGATGCTATCCCATTTAACTACACATACTTAAAGCAGTGCAAAAGGGCTTGTTGTATCCTTTTAGTGTAGATTTAAGAAGTTCAGTGCTGCTTGTTTTAATCAGAAATAAGTGTGTGTGGCTCTCCATAAGTTACTGGACTGCAACAGCCCATCAGTTCTAGTTTGTGCAAACGTTGCTGATACACAATTCAAGATGCATTCAATGAACATCTGTTGGGCTATCCATTCCCACCGCTGCAGTTCCCAGGAAAAATGACTGCAGAAAGGTTATTGCAAGGCAAACAGAAGATTTCAGTAAACCAGCTAAGGCAGATGCATCCCATTAACTGGTAAAATGTATGCCAATAATGCCTTCTGCAGTTTAGAAAGACCTGTTCTTCCAATTAATTAAACTGATGATTTATTTTAGGCATAATGATAGCTAAATTTCAGCCAAGTCTCCCTACGTACTTCTGTAACACAGAGAGTAGTTTATTCAAGTGCAAGTATGACATTTTGCCCACACATACCTGGAATTTGAAGGCCAGAGATCTCTTAGCACAATCTGCCCTCCGGGAGATCCCCTCTAGTGATCTACACCTGCCAGAGATCCCATCTAGTGACAGTCACAAAAAACTGAAGGAACCTCACCACATTATAAACCTCAAGGGTCTTTTGAATCCATTATGACACCTACTTAAGAGAGCCTTCAGTCTTCCCTAAAGCCTGAGCATGGCTTAGTTTAGCCCAACTGGAAGATACTTCATCGTCATACACACGCCTGATAACTGAGCTTTACAATTTTAACTGTTGCTTCCATTCTGTATACCTGATGCACCTTAAAGAGTGTGTATCACAATCATTGCTGACAAAACTCCAACCTTATACATTATTAACAAACTGTCAATGTAGCACGCAATCCCTCCTTCTCCACATTGACATACACAAATAGCCGGTTTAAATAGCTTTAAACAAGACCTGTTCTTACTGATCGATGAGTTCAAGCTAAGAACCACCTCCAAACATATTCATAAACCCAAAAAGTCCGGTCTGGTTTCTCAGGCAAATACAGGTCTCTCTCTCTCCCCCTTACTAGGACTTTCACCACCATAAAAAAGGTAAAAACAACAAGGACTCTTAAAAAAAAAACCTAGCAAACTTACAACACCTTAGATTTCATGGGGAATAAGTCACTACAATGGATGCATGAAGTACTAACCAAAATAGATGTGGGATAGCAGTGTACAAGGTGAGTAAGAGAAAAATCAATAACTGTACTGTGATGGTTACATTATTCATTCAAATAGTCTGGGTAGCAGGTAAGCTAATTAACACGTGTAGTTTGAGGGGGAAGCACAGTTCACTCATCTTTTGCAGGCAGTCCTTGTCTCAGATATCTCCAGGTAACATAAAGGGCTAAATCCAACTTGAGACCTCAGCCAACTACAGTAGACCCACTGAACTGAATGGAATCTTTAATGGGTTGAAGCCTAATAAAGGTCAGGTTCATCTGTGTTTATAGCCAAAGAGCCAGCGCTATCTGCGTTTGCAGATGTTTCCGTGAACATGTGGCAGGCATGACTAGTGCACGGAACACTGTTTACCTTCCCACCGAAGTGGTCCCTATTTATCTACTTGCAATTTCTTGCTTTCGAACTGCTAGGTTGGGAAGAGCTGGGACAGTGATGGCAGCTCACTCCATTGTGCAGTACTCTGGTCTCAACCTGGGGACCTTCCAGTCGTCAAGTTCAGCATCTTAACCACTAAGCCACCACAGTCCCTGGTTGAAGTCTAGCTGGCATAAAATAAATGCAGCCCACAAGTTCTGTAGGGTTTAGGAGTGTACTACAGAAAAAAACAGAAGCCTAGGATCTCACACCAGTTGACACCGCCCAAAACTTTTGGGGGTACAGGAGGGGGGTATTAGAGTGTCACATTTATACAAAGCACTTCATATGTATTTTCAAACACTTAGCCCAGGTGTTGCCAACCTTTTGAAGTTGGGGGCCGGGTCATGCTCCCTCAAACAGTTGCTGAGCCGATCTGCTGGTCCAGCCGCTGCCACCGGAATCGGCCGGGGACTCCAGAGTCTGCAGCTGTTGTAAATGACAGTGTTTATAACAGCCGTAAATGAGTCTGCGGCTAATTCCGGCGACAATTATGGCTGCGGCTGGAGCGAGGGCGCAGGCCGGTTTATTTGGTGCCATGGGTCAAATCCAGCCTGTGGGCTGTAGGTTGCCTATCCCCGACTTAACCAGTGTAGAGAAAAAAAGTAGCATTTTTATGCTCAACCATGGTCTATGCTACAATTTCCTCCAACGTTTCCCCATAAAGAAGGGTCTCTATAGTTTAAACATTGGGGATTTTATGTACACTGGCCAGAGTCACACGTTGATTGGGGCAGCTATACAAATTGAATAAATAAATAAAATAAATATGCTGTTCACTTAAATCTACAAACACATAAAGGCAGGAGAGGCCCTTCCCTGGGATTGTCTCATCATTGAGACATCCTGCAGATGAGGAAAGGGCCCAGCATTCAGCCTCTACATTTTAGGCAGCAGGCCAAGGACTTTAACACTAGAGTTGTAATCTACGAGTCTCTTAGTCCATTTTTATTCGCATGCTTATTGTTTTAAATTGTACTTTTCACAATCTGGAAAATCTTTACGCAAAGACCAGACGCTTTAACACAAGAACATTAAAAGGCACAGGAAGCTGCCCAGTAAATTGTACTAGCCAAAAAAGACCCAAGGCGTCTTAATGCTCAAGAAATGAATCATGGCATAGGAAGATTACCCCCCCCCCAAGAGTTTGAGTTATGATGCAATTAAGCAATACTTAGCCCCCCACCAAAGTATGAATAGGATTTTAAAAAAGTAAACCCTTACAAAAATCCCTCGGGCCGCCTTCCATCACCCACCTCTGGCCAGGACTTTAAAAAGGCTGTGGGAAGCACTAGAACTTTTGTTTTTGTATTTTTATCTGCTGGGTGGTGGGTGGGTGGTAGGATTGAGTGCGTGTGAGAGTTGGTGTTGTTAGTGTGGCTGTATTGCAGTGACGCTTTATATTGCCCATATTGTGTTTTTGTATTATTGTATCTTGTAATTGAGAATTTGCCACTTTGTGGAAATTTCTATTGTACCTGTAATTTATTTGTTTCTGATTTACATTGTATCTTTACCATTCGTTTCTTAAATGTTGTAAACCGCTGTGAGTCTCCCATTGGGATGAGAATAAAAGGTAAAGGTAAAGGTTTCCCTTGCTCGAAGGCCAGTATAGCGGTATAGAAATCTAAACCCATAAAAATAAATAAATAAATAAAAACAGCTGGGTTTATCTTGAAGGCTGGGGTGTGTGTTTGTTTGTTTGGGTTGCAAAAAGCTTAAGCTCCCCCCCCCCAAACCCAGTTTTAAGGAATGTAGAGGTTTCCCTGCAAATTTTCTGCAGGGGATGCAAACAGGATTAATTTAAGGAATAAGAAAAGATGGAGAGGCTCAGACGTCCGACTTACTTTCCCCGGGGGCAGCCTCCTGCTCGGGGCCACGGCTCCTGCCTTCATCCGAGGTAAGGATAAGGGGGACATCATCCTCCTCCGGATTGACAGCCATACCCCCGCCCCCTTCCCAGTCCTTGAGGCTTCGGCTCCGATCCCGACGATCTCCCTCCTGCCCCCCCCCCCCCTTATTTTATTTTAACACCCCAACTTCTTCTCGCCGCAGCTCCGCCAAAGATCAGGTCCTTCTCGCCGGCCTGCAGCTGTCCGGAGGGAAGAGGCCACCCATCTCCGGGTTGCAGAAAGCATCCAGATCGGTCGTGGCCGGCCCGTCGCTTCCTCCCGGGCCGAATCGGGGGCTGCGGCGCTTCCAACCCGGCCGGGCTTCTGTCTCTGACCCGCCCGGCAGCTTTTCCGACTCACGAGGAGGAGGAGGAGGAGGATCCGATTCCCAGGAGGGAAAGGAAGGAGGCGGAGGGAGAGAGAGAGGAGAAGAAAAGCGAGGGATTAGAGTGGGGGGGGGGAGATGATGATGTGCCGCTGGAGCTAGAGCAGAGATCGGACAGAAGACTCCACGCCCCATTATCCCCTCCTCAATTCCAACTCAAACCTTGCCATTCCTCCTGCGAAACAAAGCCAATCCCAAGGAGGGTTGCGGGGGGGGGGGTTGCATCCTAAATACGACTGGGATCTCTCGAAACATTTCCTCCCCTGCGGTAAAAATAAAATAAAATTAAAATAGGGGGAGTGTCTTTACTTCTCTTTTTTTTTTCCTTCTTAAAAGATAGGGTAGATTTGCGGGTAACATCTGGATTTCGGACGTCCAAGCCGCACTCCTTGAACTGGGAATTAAGAGGGAAGGAAGTCATCCTTAGTTTGCAGGCGTTCTTGAACCTTGGGTTTTTGGCAGCATAGCTGGATCAGACCATAAACAAGGGTGTTGTAATTCTTTGCAAGCACCACAAGATCTTGAGTTTATTTACACCCACGATCCTAACTTTCTCCTTCCTCGGGGCTCGGAGTCAGGTAGGTCGCAATTGTAAAGGGCACGGTCCGATCTCGCATGTTGCAATAAGTCCTCGTTCCCTTAAGAAAGAGGAAAGGGACGGATATTGTGGGTCTACTCTAGCAAATTTTGGACTGTCCCCTTGCATTCGTTGCTCTCTTGAAGAACATTTTACCCATTGCAAACAATGCAATTATCCTCTTATGCAGCTTTATGTAATCTACTTGCTCGTGAGTTAGTCCCCCATAACTCCAATGGGCCTTACTTTTGAGTAGACAAGTTCAGGCCAATGCCTTTTAATGCATGTTTGTCATTTCTCCAGCGCTGGAGCTCAAAGAGGCTCGCAGTTTATAGAAAGAAGAGAGGGGCAAAACCCTAATATCAATTATATTAAAACATCTGAAATAGAAACAATTTTAAAAGGAACAGAAGCGCAGCACTCCCTAAAAAAGTTCCTTTTCCCCGGCAACTAACCGGTTGGTACCGGCCTGCCTGATACTAATAAGGATCCTCTGAGCATGAACAGAGTGCCTTTCTGAACAAATATGCCACCACACCCCCAAACACATATGAAACGGGAACGGATGAGTTTGAGGTAATAATACTTTTTTCTTGGACTACAATTGCATCACACAAGCACTGTCAGCGACTCGAGGACAAGCAAAGAAGCCCATGCTCCCCAACCCCACCAGGAATGCTTAATTTTATCATAATCATCCTCTTGTGGCCAAGGAAACACACGTGATGCTGTCGTAAACCAAGGATGTGGAACCTGCTGCCCATGAGGCATTGGACTACAAATCCCATGTTAGAGAGGCTACTGTTTGTTTGATGGGAACTTGTAGTCCAACGGCCCCTGGAGACTAGAGCCACAACTTCCTTAACAGTTACACACATTCACTTCCAAGGCAAGCCCTACTTCCGCTTGCCTTCAGACCGAAACCGGAAGTTGCGTTTGATCTTCCGGTTTTCGTTCGTTTGGTCGATCCCTCCCTTTTACTGCAATAAACATCAATGGAGCGCATGCGCTGCTCTCGAAGAACCTGCGTTTATACCATAGAGGCGAGTTGACATAGAGCGGTACCCTTTTCCTCCCATAGGAATTATTGGAGTTTTTTTTAAAATAAAGGCTGTTTATTTTTCTTTATCTAAAGTTGGCTGCAGTGGCTCAAGTGGCTAAGACGCTGACTGCGAGGCGGAAGGTCAGCAGGTTCGATTCCCGAGTACTGCAGGAGGAAATGAGCTCCCGCCTTTGTCCCAGCTCCTGCCAACCTAGCATTTCGAAAGCAAGACATTGTAAGTAGGATAAATAGGGACCACTTCGGTGAGAAAGGTAAACAGCGTTCCGTGCACTAGTCATGCCTGCCACATGTCCACAGAAACATTTGCGAACGCAGATAGCGCTGGCTCTTTGGCTATAAAAACACAGATGAACCTGACCTTTATTAGACTTCAACCCATTAAAGATTCCATTCATTTCAGTGAGTCTACTGTAGTTGGCTGAGGTCTCAAGTTGGATTTAGCCCTTTATGTTAACTGAAGATATCTGAGACAAGGACTGCCTGCAAAAGATGAGTGAACTGTGTTTCCCCCTCACACTACAAGTGCTAATTATCTTACCTGCTGCCCAGACTATTTGAATGAATAATATAACCATCACAGTGGTTACTGGACACGCTCCGGTGTCTAGTTATGCCTGCCACATGAAACATCTGCGGAAGCAGACAGCGCTGGCTCTTCGGCTTTGAAACAGATGAGCACTGAACCCTAGAGTTGGATACGACTGGCTTTCGAGCAAGGATAACCTTTACCTTTAGGTCCCCCAGGATACTAGCCTTGCCAAGTGGTGGATTCTGGAGCACCAAGGTTGGCCATCCCTGGTCTATGTCATTGTTTCATGCAGGAGTTCTCTTACTGGAACATGGTCCTACCCAAGTACAGTATATCAGCCACAGGCATTTCAAAGGTATTTAATATGTAAGGTTTTAGCTCATTAAATAGACATTTGGCACCTAATATGTTGAGTGTGGCAGAGTCAACCTGGATAGCACTAGGGGCTGTGCTCGCACCACCCAATTTTGGCCATGTGTTGAGGACTCCATCTGGGTTGGAGGAAGTGTCTTGTAGCCTTTTCCTTAGTCTCCCTGTGTGGCGCCCCCCAAAAGATTCTGCAGTTGCATTTTGTAGATCACAAATTCCAAGCGCTGCCTGGTCCTCATGTCAACAGCTGGGCAAGGAACACGCAGGGGATTGTTGGCTTTGTGAATAGGTGGCTTTGACAAGGCCAAAGTCTGCTTTTGGTCTGGCTCTCGGTTTGACAGCATTGCTTCCAGAAGGTCAATCCCCTCCTTCACGGATGTTGGGCTGGCTGGGGTGCTGCTCTCAAGTGCAGGAGGTGAGCGGGAGGGAGGTGCAGACACATGGGGCTCCAGCTGATCGCAGACAGGATCTGTGCGGAGACGGAAGCACATAGAGATTAGATGATTCTTCTGCCGACAGAGGACACCATGATGTCTCAGTGGTGATTGCGGTGTTAGGTGTCAAAGGGCTGGAATGGAAATTAATAGGGGCAATTGTTGTAAGCTGAGCATCAATCCAAGATAGGAAAAGTATAGGAGACAATAGTCATAAATGTGTCCAAGTAGATTTAGGGGTCTCACTTGTCTGGTACTGTATTTCTATTTCTGTACCATAGCTAGACTGGTATTCTAGGCGTACACGCAGTAAACCCATTTGTGTGGATTCACAGAGACTTGAGCTTCTGGGAATTGAAGTTCAAGAACACATGGCGTGCCAAGGTCTGCCACCACAGTTCTAGGCCCTACTTATCCTCCACAAGGTTATTGTAGAGTTCTTTCTCCATCACTTTTGGGGATTTTGTAGATTAATTATCAAACAACAGAGGACAGAAAGCATGGGACCTTTCTTACAGCAAAAATTACTTTAACCAAATTTCCAATAGGAATTCACTGAAAACCAAAATACATTAACCGAAACACGGTTTCCCATAGGGATGCACTGAAAAACAATTAATCCATGGGGGGGGGGATTCTGTAAACCGAGCCACTATCTTCTATGTGTTTCCTTTTGTTATGCGGTTTTTATGTTAACCGGGGCATTTGTTAACTGAGGTTCCATTGTATCTGTCTGTCTGTCTCTAGATCAGTGTTTTCCAACTTCTGGTTTTTGGACTAGATTGATTGACTGATGTAATTGCAGTTTCAGGTATCCATGTCACAGTATGTCTCAGAGCATATCCACCATGGATAGAAGGAGGGGGCAACTTATATAGAGTTTGATCCTCATTGTGGATTTCATGATGGTAAAAATGCATTAAAGTAGTTCATTTTCCTAATTACTGGCTCTTGGTATATTGATTCAAGCTCTGCAATAAACCATTGACCTTTGCCATTATATCCATCCATAAAGGCAATGTCTGTCTTCCTATTTCAGCAGTGGTATCTGCTATTCTTATGCAAAGGTATTAGGTCTTACAGCAGGGGTGCCCAAACTATGGGCACATTTTACTTCCCCTTCCATGAGTGACGAGGGTGGTGCAGGCCAGATGAATTGACATCGGGGGCTGGATCCGGCCCACAAGCCGTAGTTTGGGCACCTCTGTCTGGTTTAAACAGAGAAAATAGCAGCCTAAAATCTATCTCATCCTGTTGCAAAACATCTTATGCAAAACAGATTGCAAGTTCTGTTTTGCTTCCAGTGGGAGGAACTATGTGACCAGCCTATGGCCCAAAAAGTTTGGGCACCCCTGTTTTACAGTGTTACCAGCTCAGGCCTTTTACTCACATCTGTGGATCCTAGTATCAGGCTCAAAGCTCCCTGCTTCTGAGGAACTGTCCTGTTTTCTTTCTTCCAAAGGGCTCCAAGACTGCTGGCTCTCCCACTCAAACGGAGGCTTCTGCCCACAGAGGCTCCTGCCAGCAATGCTGCCATTGCCCTCAGAGAGGGAAGAGTCCTCCAGCTCATCATCTGAAGAGGTTGTGGTCCAAGAGTCATCCAGGGTGGTGACAGAAGCCACGGAGATGCTGTCAAGGCTGGAGTCACTTCTGATGTGAAGGAAGGTAGACAAGAAGGGCAGAAGAACTGTGAGCCAGTGCTTGGTGGAAGAGGAAAAGCCAATTCCTTGGCAAAAGAGGAAAAGGAGGGGAACATTGATTTCAAGGAAGGTGGAGCTACAGAACAAACAAAAATGCCCAGATTGCAAGAGGTTTTCCGTATTTTTGGACCATAAGATGCACTTGACCATAAGACGCACCCAGTTTTCAGAGCAGGAAAACAAGATATATATATATATATATATATTTGCACCACCAACCAGTGGTGGCGCTGCAGGAGAAATGGCCAGGCAAGCCAATTGCACTGAGGAAGGAAATGAAGATACTCTAGCCTAGCCTCTTGCTCTCCTTTCAACCAGGAAACATGTTTTCCCCCTCCATTTTGTCCACGTGGAGTAGAGACAAAGGCATTGAAGGTAAGTGAAACCCTTTCTTTTTAAGCACAGGTTTGGTTTCCCACTTAAATGCATTGGGAACATACAAACAGAAAACTTTTGAATACAAGAAATTTATTTCCAATGCATTTAAATGGGACATTGCGATTTTCGCCCTCTAGTGGCCACTTGTTTTTCATATGTTTTTCTTTCCCCTGCCCGGGAACAGCTGAGAGGCGGCAGTAGAGGTCTTGTAAAATATCCTTTTATAACAGCCACAGCTGGCCAAAGACCAGCATTTGGACTATAAGACACACTCTCATTTCTCCCTCCCCCACACTTTTGTGGGAGAAAAAGTGCGTCTTATGGTCCAAAAAATACAGTAGATGTCCTAGAGACCTCAGAAAGCTGCACTCCTTATTACCACTTGCAGAGGATTGAATTGTAATGCCAGGAATATGAATTCCATGGTGGCTTAGTGGTCAGCAGGTCAGCAATTTGAGAGTTGAGTGCGGCGTGATGGAATGAGCTCCAATTGTCTGTCCCAGTTCCTGCCAACCAAGCAGTTCAAAAGCAAGAAATTGTAGTTAGATAAACAGGTACTGCTTTGCTGGAAAAGGTAACAGTGCTTTGTGTCCTCCAGCATCTAGTCACATGACCATGGAAACGTCTGCAGACAAAGACTGTAAATGGACTGTAAATGGAGGTAACACACACACACACACACCCGCTAGAGTTGGACATGACTGGCTTTCGATCAAAGGAGACCTTTATCTATTTGTTCGCTTACCTTTTATAGTTCATATCTGATGTATTTTATATATTTATTGGGCTTTATCTGTGTTTTGTGCCGCACCATATAACTGACAGACAGATAGATAGGGAAGTTTAATACTGGGGCAGCCCAACCTGCAGTTCATAACCCACCTGACAGTATTTGCTACTCCCCAGAGTCCCCTAGGGTTTGCAAAATAACAAATCAGCTTTTGCCTAAAGGAGGGCACTCAGAAAATGTGCTTCCTTTTATTCTAAAATATGTTTTACATGTGATTTTTGCCCTTAAGTTGGAACCAACTGATGGCAGCTGTAAGTAAGGGAGGTATTTAAGGAGTGTTTTCACCAGCTTTATTTCCCTCCATGGACAAGCAGGGATTCAAAGCCAGCACACCTGACTCATCGCTTGTTCCCCCTATCTACTACGCCACATTGGTATCAAAGATAAAGTTGCAGCTCCTGAAAATAGAAAACTAGGTGCATCATCAGTTTACACATTGTTTGAATTAAAAACTGTATTTGGCAGAAAAGTAGGGGTGGCTATCCAGTAATGCTGTCACTGATGCCATTCCATCTGAATTTATGAATGCCTTTCCTGCAAGCAATGTATGATAAATACACATGGCAAAAGCAGATTGTAAACTAAGCATTAATAAGAATAATTTTGTGTCAGAAATTATTCTGGGTTGAAAGGGTTTTTTGCAGGAGAAACTTCACTCAGGGAATGCCCAAGTGAGTTTCCTTTCATGTCCCCAAGAGCTGGGACAGAGATGGGCACTCAATCCAGTGTCGGGCCTCAGCAGGTTCGCACCAGTTCGCCAGAACCGGTAGCAGAAATTCTGGCTGGCCCCACCCATCCAGGTTTTGAAATAAAGTAGTCCTAATTTGGGTGCAACACAGGGATTTGGCCCACCATACCACACCCACAGTATGGTAGTAAAAAAAAAAATTTGAGCCCACCACTGGCTCAATCCATCACGCAGTACCTGAGTCTCGAACTGCTAACTTGCCAGCCTTCCAGCTAACAAGGCGAGCTCCTTAACCACTGAGCCATTAAAAAAAACATAAACTAAGGAATAAAGCAGGGGTGCCCAAACTTTTCAGGCTGCGGGCTGGTCATGTGGTTCAGTGGGACAGTCACGTGGTTCAGAGGGCCGGTCACGTGGTTCCTCCCACTGGAAGCGGAAGTAAAACACGCCTTGCCATCTGTTTTGCAACAGGATGAGATAGATTTTAAGCTGCCATTTTCTCTGCTTAAACCAGGGGTGACCAAATTACAGCCCACGGGCTTTAGCTTGAGCACCCCCAGACTAAAGGAAAGACCCAAACCACAAGACCTTGACCACGTGCTGAAAGCTCAACAAAAACAGAGCTAACATTCCTGCCTTGGGAGAGGCTTCTGAAATCAAGATAAAACTACAGAAAAATCCATGCCTTGGGAACCCATGAAATAGGCAGCTTTGGGTGGCAGAACACATCCCAAGAGCTCTGGAGAAGGTCCCAAATTCAAGGCAGGCTCATACGGGAGGACATGGTCTTCCACATATTCTCCCATCTACCCTCCCTTCCACTCCAGGGCAAAACATCTTACAAGTGGACGGTTGTCTCCAGATCTTCTCCGGTGGACAAAATGTCAGCGCCCTCGTTGCAGTTCCCACATGTCTGGATTGCCTTTGTTGACTTTCGAACCCTTGAGCGGAAGACAGACTGGATGAGACCAACCCAATGGACTCAACCTCAGACTAGGCTAGAATGTTGGAATCCCATTATGGAAGGCAACCTGGTATCTGTTAGGGCACATGACTTTCCTTGCCCACAAAGGGCACCTCTAGGGATGAATAACTGACTCCCTATAATAAAATGATGTTTGTGTGTTAAATAGCATTGCAACATCATCTCAGTCAAGGGGAGGAAGCTTGTGTCAAGGTGAGCACCCCCCCCCCCTTTAGTGTTTGGGAATCAAGACAATGGAAACGGCTGTAAGCTAGCCTAACACATCTTTATTGCATAGAGTACAGTACGAACATGTGGTAATGGCGGACAAACAGCTCTTTTTATACGGTGGCTATCTAATTGAATCTGGCTCTTCGACAGGCATTGGCTGCTGTCCAGGTGACGTCATCCTTGGTCACGCCTTTCTTGTCCAGGTGAGGTGAGCGTGGGAATCTTTCCCGCGCGGCTGAAGGCATTTGAGTAATGTGAACCATGTGAGCTGGGCGCTCGCTATTGCCCCCGGTGGCCACTAGCTCGCGTCCTCATACAGAAGGTTACAGTGTTACCTGTACCCATTCGTGTGGTTACAAATACATTCAACACACTACATTCAGTACACAACATCCCTCCCCCCTAAGATGGGACAAAGTCCCTTAACCAAGCTGGTTTCCCGCATGTGCGTTTTGGCCGTGCGGCCGTTATGCTTGACTCGGCCATGCCCCCTCGTCTGTGTCCTCCTGGTTCTTGTCCTGCAATTGGGGAGGATGACTCATTAGTGACTTGCCGCGGGCTTGCCGCCTTAGGATGGCCAGGAGAAGGGGGAGGAGGGGTTCCCGACGTGGATGTGGACAAACCGGGGGCACTAGGGGCTAAAGAAAAACCCCGCTCTTCGCTTGGACGGGTGGGGGAACACTCCGAAAAACCCCCCCGGTTTGATAACTCAAAATCTAAATCAGGGGCAACAGTGGCAAACTCATTTCCCTCCTTCGAGGGGCTGGGTAGAACTACAGGGGCAAACTCGTTCCTCTCTCTCGAGGGACTGGATAGAGCTGGCGTATGAAAAGGATATGAGTTTGACCCTAAGCTTCCCCCCCCCCCTGTTTGGGACTGTTGCCCTACGTTTTCTCCCCCTTGGTCTAAACGGGTGGAGGAGAACCCTAACGCTGAGCGTTGCTGATGATCCCCTCTGTCCGGCCCCCCAATCACTCGGTGCCTAAGTTGGTCAGCGTGCCTCCTCCAGAGGAGACCCGTGCTGGTCTCGACACAGAATGAGACTGGTCCTGTTTGATTAATGACTACCCCCGGCACCCATGCTGGCCCAGTGGTGGCGTAGTTTCTGCAATGAACAGGCTCTCCTATCTGGAAATTTTTGGTGGGGCTGTGCTCAATATTTCTTCCTCTATCCTCGACCCGGGTGGGATCCAATCTAGTTAATAGTGAGTGTAACTTCCTCTTCATGAGGAGTTCCGCGGGAGAGTATCCCGACGCCAATGGCGTCACTCGATATGCCAACAGAAACTGGCAGAGCTGCCGGTCCAGATCCCCGGGACCCATGCGCCGCAGCCCTTCCTTCATTGTGCGCACCAGACGTTCCGCCTGGCCATTTGTTGCAGGGTGAAATGGGGCTGAGGTAATGTGCCGAATGGCGTTGGACTCTAAGAACGCCTGGAACTCGGCTGACGTGAAACAACTCGCATTGTCACTAATTATGACATCAGGTATCCCGAACGTACATATCAGTTTGCGCAGCTGTTTTATGGTCCCCGCTGATGAGGTGTTGCGCATTGGAATTACCTCCAACCACTTGGAGTATGCGTCCACCACAAGTAGAAAAAATGAACCCCTGAATGGCCCTGCGAAGTCTATGTGGAGGCGGGACCACGGTCCCCTAGCTGTGTCCCATTCTCTGTGTGGAAGGCGGGACTCCTCAGGCCGAGAGCTCTGGCAACTTTCGCAGGTGTTCACCATGTGTTCAATGTCTGCGTCTAGCTGAGGCCACCAGAAGTAGCTTCTGGCCAGCGCCTTAGAGCGCACAATCCCTGGGTGGCTGACATGTAAAAGCCGTAGCACCCTTGCTCTTAATGCCTGTGGGACCACCACCCTCTCCCCCCACAACAGACACCCCCTTTCTGCGGACAACTCAACCCTCTTCCTGAAAAATGCCGCAAACTCGTCTGCGGGGGGAGCTGCGGGCCACCCCTTCTGTACCCAGGATCTCACAAGGGCTAACGTTTTATCCTTGGCCGTTTCGGCAGCAATTTCCTTGGGCAAAATGGGGGGTGCATCCAGGGCTTCAATGAGGAGGACTTGGCTATCCTGTTCTACCTCACACTTTGGGTCCCCCAGGTGGGGAAAGAGGAGACCTTGAGAGAGCGTCCGCGTGGCTTATCTCTTTCCCGGGACGGTACTCTAACGCCCCCCTGTATGCATTCAGAAAAATCGCCCACCTAAGCATCCTGGGGGAGAGGATCTGTGGAGTGGGCTTGTCTGAGGTGAAGATACCCAATAGTGGCTTGTGGTCGGTTACAATGGTGAATGGGCGACCATACAGAAAATCATGGAACTTCTTTGTGCCCGCAACAATGGCAAGAGCCTCCCTATCTGTTTGGGCGTAATTTCGTTCTGCCTTGGACAATGATCTCGAGTAGAATGCAACTGGGGCTTCTCGCCCCCCCTCTAGCACGTGGCACAGGACCGCCCCCACCCCCACTGGCGAGGCGTCGCAGACCAATACTACCGGCTTCTTTGGGTCGAAATGGGTTAGAATAGCCTCCGAGGAGAGGAGTTGCTTGAGTTCCCTGAAAGCCCGCTCCTGCTTCTCCCCCCACCGCCAAACCGCATCCTTCTTCAGCAGCCCATGCAGGGGCTCTGCAATCGTCGCTTTCCTGGGCAGGAAGGAATGGTAAAAATTCAGCAGCCCCAGGAAAGACTGCAGCTCCGGTTTTGCGGTGGGGCGAGGAGCGTTTCGAATGGCTGAGACTTTAGACTCAGCGGGTTTCACCCCCTCAGAAGTTATGCGGAACCCCAGAAACTCCACCTCCCTGGCCAGAAACACACATTTGTCCCTCCGCAGCCTCAACCCCGCGGATTCGAAGGCTGTGAGGACCTTATCTAGTCTCTGGGCCAGTTCTGCTTCGCTCTCCCCAGATATCAATATATCATCGAAAAATGGCAAGACCCCCGGTAATTTCTTTAACAAACGTTCCACAAGAGACTGAAACAACCCCGGCGCCGAGTTCACGCCAAACTGTAGGCGCGTCACCTTGAATGCCCCCTTGTGAGTTACAATGGTCTGTGCAGCAGCTGTGGCTGGGGTTACTGGAAGCTGCTGGTACGCCTGCGCCAGATCTAGTTTAGCAAAAACTTTTCCCCCATGTAAAGTGGCCAGTAGATGGCTAACTACCGGCACCGGATAGGCATTAGGGCGGATCGCCTTGTTAATTGTACACTTGTAGTCAGCGCAAATTCGTACTTCCCCATTTGCTTTCAATACTGTAACAATAGGAGTCTCCCACTCTGCAGAGTCCACCGGCACTAAAATCCCTTGCCCCACTAATTTGTCCAGTTCCGCCTCAATTTTGTCCTTGAGGGCGAATGGAACCCGACGTGGTTTTAGTCTCATTGGGCGGACCTCCGGGTCCAGGTCGAAGGAAACTGGGGGCCCCTTGTACTTTCCAAGTCCCTTCTTGAACACCTCTGCGTGTGCATCACACACTGCCTGAATCTCATTCCCCCCGATGGCATGGACGCCGCCTATGAAGATGTCCAGGGGTTTGAACCATTGTGTCCCCAAGAGATTACACCCCCCATTTTTTAGAACTACCAGGGGGAGTTTCCTTCGGAGTCCCTTGTACCGTGTCTCAAAGTCCCCAATCCCCAATACTGGAATCGCATTTCCCTGCACATCTTTTAAGTTCGCCCCCATCTCCTTGAGTTTGGGTCGCTCTTTGGGGGGAATCCGCAAAAATTCCTTATGGGAAATGAGGGAGTTAACAGACCCCGAGTCTATCTCCATCTTAACAGGGACCCCTTGCAACAGTACCTCAGCATAAAAACGTGGTTGCCCTAGAGGCACGCTGTGGACGGCCACGTCGTCTTCCGCGTGCACTCGCAGGCACACGTGGTCCCCCTCTGGGTCGTCGCCGCCATCACCGACTCTGCCGACGCCATCCCGGCTGCTCGAGGCACGCTTACTCTCTTCCCGGCGTTGCTTGCAGACCCTGGCGATGTGGCCCTTCCGCCCACAGTTGTGGCACTCAGCTTTCCGGAATGGGCATTTGCTCCTCTCGTGGGACGCTCCGCACCCATCGCAGCGCCGCTCCCCCTTCCCCTTCTTCTCGCTCAGCCCTTTCCTGACCTTCCGGACCCCCTCATCTTCGCTGGAGACTGGGGTGGCAGAAGCCTCTGAAGATGTGGGCGAGCGTGGGGCAGGGGTCGCCCTCCAGGCCGCCTGAACGGCGGATGCAGCTGCCTCGACTGGTGGGGGCTTTGCCTTGAGAAGCTTGTACCCGGCCCACGTGGATTCAGCTGCTAGAGCCTCTTGTAGTACCTCTTTGAAAGTGAGGTCGTGGCCCCGGTTCATGAGTTTCCTCTGGGTCTCCCCGTCTCTCATCCCGCAGAGCATCCTATCCCTTAGGGCCACGTCTAGAATTTCCTGCCATTCGCATGGGGTCGCCAAAACGCGGAGGGCCGCTGCATACTCGGATATTGACTCACCCGGCTTTTGGTCCCTCCTTGCGAAAATGGCCCTGGCAGAGAAGAAGGATACTTTGGGCTTGAAATGATTCCGCAGAACCCCCAGAATTTCCGTCACCGAAACCTGGTCCACCTCACGTGGTGCCACCAGATCCATCAGTGCTTGCACGGCGTGGAACCCGAGCATCGTGATGAGAAGACCCTTCTTCTTCCCAGCGTCGGTGATGCCCGCATACGCCACCGTACTCTTGAAATGCATTTCAAACCAGTCCCATCGCTCGGGATGGGTCACGTCGAAAACTGGCTTCTGTGATATTGTCTTGTCCCCGTGGGAATCCATGATCCCACCTTCGTCGCCAATTTAGTGTTTGGGAATCAAGACAATGGAAACGGCTGTAAGCTAGCCTAACACATCTTTATTGCATAGAGTACAGTACGAACATGTGGTAATGGCGGACAAACAGCTCTTTTTATACGGTGGTTATCTAATTGAATCTGGCTCTTCGACAGACATTGGCTGCTGTCCAGGTGACGTCATCCTTGGTCACGCCTTTCTTGTCCAGGTGAGGTGAGCGCGGGAATCTTTCCCGCGCGGCTGAAGGCATTTGAGTAATGTGAACCATGTGAGCTGGGCGCTCGCTATTGCCCCCGGTGGCCACTAGCTCGCGTCCTCATACAGAAGGTTACAGTGTTACCTGTACCCATTCGTGTGGTTACAAATACATTCAACACACTACATTCAGTACACAACACCCCCCTAGAACTGCTAACTAGGACAGCATCTTCAAGGTTTTTGCTTTCCCTCTCTTGCTCCTTATTGTTCTTAATCTTTAAATTAGAATTGGGCTGGACAACCTTGCAAACCGAGTACTGCCTTAAAGTTTTGGGGTGTGCTTCAGAACATAAAAAAGTGTACTGACTCCCAATAACCTAGATTTTTTTCCTGTCAACTGGTTCTGCAGGGCTATCTACCTTCTCTTGGGTGATGAGACGGGTTGTTCACTAGTCTTCATATCCTGGACTCTGAAAAACTGCCAATGAGAGAAAAAGAAAAACAATTTGGCAAGTGATTGATGTACTAAGCCTGTGATGGAGAACCTTGGCACTACAGGTGTTCTTGGACTTCAACAGAAGCCCAAGTCAGCACTCCTGCTGATCAGGGCTTCTGGGAGTTGAAGTTCAAGAACAGCTGGAGTGCCAAGGTTCTCCATCACTGGACTAAGCCAATGACCAATATCCTCCAGACAAGGAAACATAAATAAGGTCACCCTTTCTCAAAATCAAGTTGTATCCAACTCTAGGGCTCAGCACTCATCTCTGTTTATAGCCAAAGAGCCAGCGCTGTCTGCATTTGCAGAAATTTCTGTGGACATGTGGCAGGCATGACTAGACACCGGAGTGCACGGAATGCTGTTTACCTTCCCACTGAAGTGGTCCCTATTTATCTACTTGCAATTTCTTGCTTTCGAACTGCTAGGTTGGCAGGAGCTAGACCAGAGATGGGAGATCATTACGTCCTGCAGTACCCGGGAATCGAACTCTGAACATCCAGTCTTTGAGTTTAGCGTCTTCTTAACCACTTGAGCCACCGCAATCCCTCTGAGCTACCACAGTCCCTCATTGGTACATAAGTACAGTAGTATAAAATGTATTGTTCTAAGAGCCTACAATACTACCATACTAAAATTGTAACAAAATAAGCTATAATAACTAGAAATGTCTTATAAGCATACCTAGTACTGGCTGTATTCCTCCTTAAAACTATTGCTGTTTTTAGCTAAAATAATCACAAATTCCAAATCTACTCAAACCCTTCCTTCATGTCGACTACAGCTGTGAAAAGTTTTTTCCACATTAAACAACATACTTATATTCTTTCCTGGAAGCAATAAGAGGGGATTGTACACATCAGAATGTGCAAGAAATGATTTTATACATGGTTCAATGGTTTTCTGAAATGCAAGGTAAAAAAAGCAAAGAACATGAGTTATTGTTTCTCTTGCTCCAAATTTACCAGGACGTTTGCATAGGTGGAATGGAATCTATACCTGTTAGTTTGCTGCCCATAATTAGTAAGGTCTGCACTAGACTTTGGTACTGAAAATCTTTCTCCTCCAAGCACTCTCAGCAATATTATTTTTTGTCTCTAAACCAACTCTCTTTCTAAACAGAGTTTTTAACTGACCTGTAATACCAGGCATTCGCAACCTACAGCCTGCGGGCCAGACCTGGCCCCCAAAGCCAATTCATCCGGCCTGTGCCGCCCTTGCCGCTCCCAGAAGTGGAAGTAAAACACACCCGTGCATGCACAGAATGCTGCTGTAAATGCATTCTGCGCATGGGTGGGGTGCGTATTACTTATGCTTCCAGTGCAAGGAACCACATAACTGGCCCAATCAGCTGTCTGGGGCGCGCGGTTAGGCCCGCGGCCTGAAAACGTTGAGAACCCCTGATCTATACTTGTCTTCCAATCTCCAGCCAGATAGAGGCTGAATATCGAACATTTCTTAATGTTTAGAGCAGAAGGGGAACCAACTGCCTCCAGAGATGTTGAGAGCTCCAACACTGGAAGCATTCAAGAATTAATTGGACTACCATCGGCCAGATCTGTTTTGATTTGGGTTCCTGCATTGAGCATGGGGTTGGGCACGAGGGCTTAAAAGGCCCCGTCTAACTCAGCGATTCTCTGAATCGAGACAGCTCATGAGTGTCCATCTTTCGTTTGCGGGGGACCTCTGTGACAAGATAAGCCTCTCACCAGGTTCACTATGGCTTGCCAGAAAATGCCAACCGTAGCCATAACCGCTAAGAACCGCAGCATCTCACTGGAGAATTCATGTTCTATCATTTTGAGAAGTGGGAGGTAACCCGTCTCTTTCTTGGAAGAGCGAGTGCTCTTCTGGCACTCCCTGGGCAAAGCCTGCCTCGGTATTCCATCTAGAGTCATTTCCGCATCACAAAGGGCTTTTGCAGCAACCCTGTAGGAAGTGGGTTAGACCTCACACAGCCCAACCCAGTTCTGCCCACAGGTTTCCTGTTCCTCCTGCCCCACTCCCAGCTAGGCACTTACTTTCTGAACAAGCTAAGCAGAGTTGGGCTTTCCATTTTTGGCTTTTTCTCCCAAGTAAACCCCATTTTTTAAATGATAAAGTGTTAGCTCTATGTGTTTTAACTTTGATTTTAGCTGAGGATTTTAGTAATGTTTTTACTATTGATGTTTTAATTGTTTGTGTATTGTGTTTCTCTTGTTTTGCCGCCCTGAGTGGTGTTTACACCAGGAGTGTGGGGAAGAAATAAACAAATAATAATAATTTAGGTGTCTGAATGGGAAACTAGGGGATTGTAATCCAAGAAATGTAGAAGGGACTAGAAATGAGTTATATATAAAATGAACATTGTGAATACGGTATATTGAAAATTTGCTTCCTTAGTCAATATCCACTGATTCTGTCACTGTGAGATGCACTCTGTGTATGTTCTGGAGCTATACTATATTCTACACTATGATTGACACATTAGGTAGACAACTTGGTGTGTTGTCTTGTTATGATTTCCTGTTTTTTTGGGGTGGGGGGGTTTGGGGGGTATTTTGATAATTTTTATTTTCTAGGTTTTTCCCTTTTCTTTTCTCTTAGTTCCTACTAGTGGGGTTGTCCGGGCTTCGCCCCAGGGAGGAGTGGGTTTTGCTTCAGGGGTATTCCCAAGCAGATGCCTTCACCTGTTTAGGATTCTCTGGAAATGGCATTGAGAGATATCCTGCCTATCACTCCAACCCGGAGGTTGTCCTTAAGTATCCATAATTATAGCCATTGATCCCCTTGTCCTCGATGAACGTGTCTAATCCTTTCTTCAAGCTGTCGAGACTGACAGCTGTCACCACTTCTTCTGGCAGGGAGTTCCATAGACCAGCGATCATCTGGGTGAAAAAAGTACTTCCTCTTATTTGTTTGAGAACTAGCACCCAAAAGTTTCGAGTGTCCCCTAGTTCTAGTGTTATGCAATAGGGAAAACAGTTTTTCCTTATCTACTTTGTCCACACCATGCATGATTTTATAAACTTCAATCAGGTCACCTCTTAGACGTCGTCGTTCAAGAGTGAAGAGGCCCAACCGTTGCAGCCTCAGATGGTAAGGAAGGTGTTCCAGTCCCCTCATCATCCTTCTGGTTGCCCTCCTCTGCACTTTTTCCAGCTCCATAATATCCTTCTGGAGGTATGGCGACCAGAACTGTACACAGTATTCCAGATGGGGCCTCACCATAGATTTATAAAGAGGCAAAATGACACTTGCTGACTTATTTTCTATACCCTTCATCATCTGCCCATTCAGCTCCTGGTCTCTACAAAACCACCCCAAGAAGAACAGCTCCCCTTCCAAGTTCTAAGTTCTGGCTCACAGCATTGGATGAGATCATTGGAAACTCTGGACTCTGGAGTCATCTTTTTTTAAATTTTACATTAATTTTTACATTTTTAAAATTGTACTGTATGGTACGATCTTAATTGGTGTTTCTGTAGCTGTTTTAAATTATGGGGTATGCCTTATTCGAGTTGATATATCGCAACCAAGAAATTCCGTTGTTCCCGCAAGGGGGCAATGACAATAAAGATTTATCAATCAATATCAATTGAGGAATAGCTGGGAAAGGGTTAAAGGCAACAGAGAGGGAGATTCCTAGAGAGGGAGGAAACGAGGGGGAGAGGAAAACGGTGGGGCTCTTTCACCCGGAAGTGGTTCTTTCCCACATGTCCCCCTCCTTTTCCCTTCCACACTTCCGGGCGAAAAAGAACGGCGTTAATTATTACGTTTCCGGAGCAGACAGCTGAGGAACAAAGGAACGTCCACGTCTCCTCCCTCTGCAGAGGAACGGCGTTACTTTTTCTGCTCCTGGCGTTACTCTCCTCTGGAAGAGACCCGGTAAGAAAGTCTGCCCAGTTCGGTCTTGAGAATAATAAAAGATGATAATAAAAGGTTGTGCTCTCCTCCTCCTCCTCCTCCTCTCCTAAACCCCGCCCCCTTTTTGCCCCCCTTTTTGCCCCATTTCCCTTCTAGACGGATTGGCAAACTCTGACCCCCCCCCCGTGTGTGTTTTTGGTCCCCTTTTAAATGGTAATAATACAATTGAAGCAGACCCCCCCCCCCTGTGTTTGACCCAACAAATCTCCATTAGACTCTTCCATTGGGCCCCCTTAAGGAATGTTTTCCTCCCTCTGGCAATGTGAGAAAGCAATCTTGAATTCTGCAGCCTGTGCGGGTCAATGAGAGAAATCTCTACCCATTCATTCCATTCAACATAGTTCTGCTTGCAAAGACTTCTGGAGGACAGGAATGACGCCCTGCGAAACATCCTTCAGTCCTCAGCGCCGTCTTCTAAATATCTGTGGACTTTTGGCCAACCTTGGGCACTCCAGGTGTTCTTGGACTTCATAAAATACAGTAATACCTCACACAAAGTCCGCTTCGTACAACATCGAATTCATATAACATCACCTAATTTCTTGAAAAAAAATTGCCTCATACAAAGTCGCTGCGACTTTGTATGAGGCATTGGGGTTTTTCCCAGGTTGCATTATGCCTGGGCAGTATAAAAGGCAGGACACATGTGTGCATTGCTCTTGTGGGTTTTGCACGAGGCGAAGAGTGTTTAGGAGTGGTTTTGAGCATGATTTTGGATTTTTCGAATTTTTTTCATCAGAATTTTTAGAAGCATTCCTGGGATTTTTGCAGTGTTCTTCAGGTTCTTGGACAATCAGGGTTGTTTGACATGTTTTTGTAATGTATTTAGCCTTTAGACAATGATTTCTTAAAGTTCTGTCAGTTTCCTTGACTTTGCCCTGAAGTCGGTGCTGTTACAGTACAATGTATCTGTATTGAAATGACGTTGTACGAGGCATCGCGGCAAGGATTTGGCCATTGTATGAGGCATCACGGCTAGGATTTTGCATGCCTCATACAAAGTCCAAATCCGTATAAAGTCCAAACTTGTGGAACCATGTTTGGACGTTGTATGAGGTATCACTGTATACATAAAACCCATAGGTGGGGCAGCACACAGCTGTTAGTGTGACCCGCACCACCTGATCCCCACTATGGTATAACATAAGCTGCCTTAAGGCAACAGTAACCCCTTACACATTTCACTCCTATGGACCTAACAAGGTAAGGGTCAAGATCCTGAAGTACTACCAACCACTAATATATAACAGACTTCAATTCCCAGAAGCCCCAGTCATCAGTCCTGCTGTCCAGGGCTTCTGGGAATTGAAGCCCAAGCAGACCTGGAGTGCCCAAGGTTGGCCATCACTGACTTAGAGCTATCAGAGCTGGAAGCACGTATTTAAAGCAAAGATGGAAGCCAGAGCTTATATTCTTCGAAAGGAGGATTCTATGCCCAACACAACCTATTGCTGTATATCTGCAGGGCTGTGAGATTGGATGGAGCACAGTTTAACTTTCTAGTTATGCAATTTATATAATACAATACAATTTTAATTTATACCCCACCTTTCTCGGCCAAGGCTGACTCAAGGCGGCAACAACATATCAAAATCCATACAATACAATATAACATAGTAATACAGTAATACAAAGGTAAATCAATACAAAAATCAGTACAATAATAACATAATATAATCAGCAATATAGAGTACAGTACCAGTAAAGAATTACAGTTAAAGTGCAACAATGGCAGCATGGAGTGATGGGGTGGGGTAGAGAAGAGATGCGGCGCTCGGCAAGGTGCGGCGCTCGGCATCTTCCTCCTCCTCTTCGGCTGCCCGACAGCCCAAAGTCCCAGGGTCCAGTTAACTTCCTGAGCATAGTTAATCTAGTGGAATGTGACCGCTCTGTTTCGAAAGGGCCGTAGGAAAAAAGGACAGCAAAGCCTCCTTCCGTTTCTGCCCCAGTTCCTTCACCACAGAAGAGCCAGATTCCTCTGCATTTATGGATTGATCATAATGCTAGAAACACAATTCCCCATATATTATTTGAGTTTGCCTTAAGCCCTCCCTATAAACCAGGGATTCTCAACCTGCTGGCTGAATTCTCCCCCCTCTCCACCACCCCAGGAAGTGCCATGTGGTGGAGGAAGAGCAAAACGGCTATCCTGCCCCCAAAGCTGTCTGAGGGAGCGTGACCCGGCCCCCGGTTTTAAAAGGTTGAGAGCTCCTGTTGTAACCATTTGCCTCCTATCCCCGAGTCTGCTGCTGTTGCTCATGGTTATTCCGCAATCTCCAAATATAGGCCGGCCTCCAAGCCACGCTTTAATAGCAAAGGTGACCCTGTCTTCAGACTGGAAGATGAAGTCTTCTCAATTCATATTCATCATATATTTTTTATTTTGAATAAGGAGTTTCCAGTAAAACAGTCCAAAATACTCACATGTCTTTTTTCATGAGGAACTGTTGCCTTAAGTAGCGGCACAAAGATTAGTCAGTCTTTCTTAGTTTCTGTCTGCATTAAGTCTATAGTATGTGGAGTTCAAACTCACATTCATGTTTGGTTTTCTTGTTCTTGCTATTTTTATAAACTTTTCCTCTCACTTGAGCAATTAGTCTTAGAGAAGCCCCTGCTACTGTTTCTGCATGAAGCGATTTGCCTTTCTTGACCAAACTCAAGGACTCCTGAAATTTGGGCTGATGAATCCCCCCCCCCCATTTCCAGTTTCTGAAATCTAAAGGCTGAGTTCATCTTGACGAAAACAAAACAACAAAAAAGTTGTGGCAGTTTAAAGCCTTACTCCTGTATTTAAATGTGAGCTTTTGTGGATCAAGTCCACTTTATTAGATGTAACAGTAAAAGTGGACTTGATCCACAAAAGCTCACATTTAAATACAGGAGTTAGGCTTTAAGGTGCCACAAGTGTTTTGTTGTTGTGTTTGCACAGACTATCACGGCTACCACTTCAAAAATTCCAGTCATCTTGATGTATTTCATTTTCTCTTAGGTATCACATTGATAGCTATTGATGAAGCTCATTGCATTTCTGAATGGGGACACATGACTTCAGGAATTATTTCAGGTCTTTGGAGCTGTTAAAGAAATCTTTCCCTTGGGTAGTTTGAGTTGCCATTACAAGAACCATTTTTTTTACATGTTCTTCTTTCGTGTCCTGCTCCAACCTTAGACTGCCAAAATGAAGCCACTTTCTTCGCTTTGTCGTTGCTGAAATGCAAGTCCTCATCGGTGCATGGCTCTGGCAGTCATTGGCAGACCAGCCAATTGCCCGGAGTCTGTCTCTCTCCACACTGCGCACATCAGCTTTAGCCCTTAGTGTCTCTGCAGCAGACTATGGAAAACAGAAATAAGTGTGGATGGTTGAGTTTCCCCATTGATAGTTTGTGCGTTTCCTGATGATGTTGTTTCTTGTCCTAACTTTGGCTTTGGTATTCAGCCAGTGCTGCTTAAAAGAGAGTGCCCAGTCAAGCATCACACTGAGGTATTTTGGTGTTGAAGAGCGCTGTAATTGATTCCCTTTCCACGTAACGTTCAACTTAACCCTTGCCTCTCAGTTTCGAAGGTGGGAAGTACATACAGTACTTGCCTCTTGCTTGGATTTAGCTTGAAATGGTTGATGTTGTAATACTGTACTAATTCTTCAAGTGCCCCAGAGGTAGCATGAATGGCTATTGCTGTGTCGTCCACATAGATGAATAGTTTTGTGTTGTCAGGAACTGGCTGATCATTTGTATATATATATTATTCAGAGTTGGAGACAATACGCTTCCTTGGGGAAGACCATTCTTCTGTATCCTCCATCTGCTGTTCTTTCCATTAATCGTCACATATAATCTCCGGTTGTTTAGGAAGCTGCCAATGGCCTTTGTAAGCTTGTTATCTTTGGAAAGCTTGTTTATTTTATGGAGCAGAACCCTAGGATTGACAGTATCATATGCAGCACTCTTGGCCTGTCCTTTTCTCTGTACTTATGGATTATGATATTAAAAGATTTTTCCCTTGTTCTGTTGGCTTCCTATTTCGCTTATTTCTGTTTTCCTTTCAGGTTTCTATTGTTTAATTGACTGCATAAGAAAGAATTTAGTGGACTGTCTAAACTTAAAGAATCCTCCAATCACTTGTGCTAGTGATTGACCATCCTAACTTATACTGAGAAGTTGGATGGAAAACTGGAAATATCGCCCGTGACTAACAACAGTTCCTCGTGAAAAAAGACATGTGAGTATTTTGGAATGTTTTGCTGGAAACTGCTAATTTAAAATAACCACGTATAAATATTTATTAAGAATTGAGTTCACCTCATCTTCAAGTCTGAAAAGAGGGTCACCACCACCAGCAGAAGACTCAGGGATGAAAGGCAAGTGTCTACTAGGAGGGTTTTGCATGCAGCCTAGAAATCCATGTTCTGTTCTTTTCAATCTATGTAAAAGCTGTACTGCTAGGTGTGCTAAGCAATGCAGTGCCTGCTGTTTTCATTTTTGCCCAAATGTCCCTGGGCTTCACATCATCACTGGATTTGCCAGGGCTGTGGAAGGGGCTGGAAAGGCTAGGATTGTTCAAGGCCCGCTCAGAACTGAGGAAAGCTATGTTTTTTCAAAGCCACATAAAGTCAAGAACGGGCACCTTTTCCAGGTTAAGGCCCCTATTCTTTATCTCAGACTTGCTGGGAGGTCCATTGCTTCCCACCAAAGCTGCAAAATAGCATTGAAAATAAAAACTGGAAGGGACCAGCGATCACTTTTTGCTTGGGGTTTCCCATTCCTATTTTGGATTTTTGGGGCTAGAGAAAAAAATGTCTCTGTGTGGCCCTTGGCAAGTTTGGATTTTTTGGTCTACAACAACCAGAATTCTGGCTGGGTAATGTCTGCTGGATTCTGGGAGCCACACTAATTTTTTTTTTTAGAAATAGCATAGTCTCATACCTAAAAGCCAATTTTAATGAAAGCAATGTCCAGGCCCTTTCCATAGCCCTGGCTAATCCAGTGATGATGGGAAGCCCAGGGACATTTGGGGGGAAATGTAAACAGCAGGCAGTGCTGGAACGGCATTGCTTAACACACCTCACACAACAGGAGGACCTTCTTATTCACATTGTCAGATAGCTCCACTTTAGCATCAGGCTGAAGAATGGCCAGTTTAGGGTCCCCTTGGTCATGAAATTTCCTGTTTATCATATATAAATGTTTAAAGGAAAGGAAGGAATTTTGTTTTTCCCCTGAAATGCCATTATGAGTTGCATCAACACAGTGGTTATTATGTGCTGGGTTATCAGCCAAGAGTTGGATTTAGAGCCGGTCCTAACCATAGGTGCATTTGAACAGTTGCCCCAGGTGTCAGATGCTGCAGATACTGCCAACCAAACTCTTGGGAGATGGGGAGTGTTTGGGTGGCTTCTCCTCCAGACCAAAAGCGAACGCTCATCCTACTCTCTCAAGTAGTTCAGTTACTAATCCAGTTTAATCCAGGCAAAGAGGGAGTAGGTTGGCCCTATGGGGGAGGGGGGGGGGAGACTGCAGAGCTCCTTTGCCTTCAAGAGTCCTTTGTGCAGGGGAGATTTGCTAATGTTCATGCCAGAGCCACAAACAGGGTTTCTTCCACCCAGCCAATGAGAGGTGAGGGAAGAAAGAGCATCTATTGGTCCATGAAAGCAAAGCAATCACACCTGTATTTCATTGCCCCATCACGCATAGTGTGCTTTCTGGGCAGTTCTAAAAGTGAATTCGCATTAAGGGAATCGTAGCTGCAGGTACAACGTGTGTGTCAAGCTCATCCTTTTTGTACAGAGCCGGCAGTGGGGGGTTAAGCTGAGGAGGAGGAGGAAGGGGTCATGTTTCCTTCCCCATCATGGCTTAAATTCTGGATGGGTTGATCTCACCTGCCCTCCTTGCTTATCAAGGCCAAGAAAGAAGCTTCCATATAAGAGACATGAGATCTGGAGTGTATTTTATACTACTTTCTACCCATCCGCTTCCTCCTGGAAGTCTTAAGGCAGTGATTTCCCAACCTATGGCCTGTGGGCCAGACCTGGCACATGACACCATTTCACATGGCCTGCCCCCGCCTCCAGAAGTGGAAGCGGATGCGTTCACGTCATGCATAAAACGCACTCGTGCCTCTCGCAAATGCAGAAATGGATGTGTTTATGTCAGCCATAAATGCGGCCACCTCCACTTCTAGGGTGTGTGCTCCAGCCCACTCAGCTGTCGGGGGTGTGTGGTAAGGCCCCTAGCACAAAAAGGTTGAGCACCCCTGTTTTTAAGGGGTTAACAGTATAGCCTTGGAGTGCCTATACCAAACCAATCAACTGTAGAGTTTGTTTTTCTTGAAAAGTGTGAGGGCTGTGGAAAAAAAATTCTTAGAAGACAATTCCAAACTCAGCGGGCCTCAGGAGATGTTTGAGGAGCAAAGAGGAATAAGAATAGGATATGATGATGTTTGAGATACACCTATTACATAAATAGCATTAGGGAATGTGGTGAGAGTCTCCAAACACTTCGAAGATAGTTTCAAGCATGGTGTACTTATGTTCTCTCAGTATTAGACAGATACCACCTATGTTTCTCCTTGGAATCAGAGTAGGCTCCTGTCCCCCCCCCCCCAAAAAAAAAAAAAATGCAGGTTTTTAGGTTTTGTGTTGCTGAGGCTACTGCAGATTTGTTGCACATTTCTAGTTAATCTTTGTTACTTCACAGACACTGGGGGGAAACAAGCAAAAGGTGGTATAGATATCAGGACCAGCTGAAGAGTAGAGGGCAGAGTTGTTATATATGTTTCCATCAGGACTTATGTTTCTACCTGAAACCTTCTAGATCTTAGTCAAAATTGATTCTTTATTAATCTTCAATTTTATATGTCTTTTCGGGCATTGGCTCCTCAAACAAAGGTAACTGTTGATCTTTTTCCCTCACTCTTTTCGCAGAACTATTGATAGTGAAAGTAGAGCAACTATTCAACTGAGAGGACATACACAGAAGGGAGATGGAGTTTGGAAAAGGTTTCAGTAAACAAGTACACCTTGCTAAACATAAAAGCACCCACACAGGAGAGAAGCCTTTTAACTGCCTGCAGTGCGGGAAAAGCTTCAGAGCTAGTGGACACCTTGCTACCCATCACAGGACCCACACAGGAGAGAAGCCTTTTAAATGCTTGGAGTGTGGAAAGAGATTCACTCTTAAATCACACCTTAGTAGTCATCACAGGACCCACACAGGAGAGAAGCCTTTTAAATGCCTGAAGTGTGGAAAGAGCTTCCGTCACTGTGGAGACCTTGCTTCCCATTACAGGACCCACACAGGAGAGAAGCCTTTTAAATGCTTGGAGTGTGGAAAAAGCTTCACTCGAAGTACAACCCTTAATATACATCACAGGACCCACACAGGAGAGAAGCCTTTTAAATGCCTGGAGTGTGGAAAGAGCTTCCGTCACTGTGGAGACCTTGCTTCCCATCACAGGACCCACACAGGAGAGAAGCCTTTTAAATGCTTGGAGTGTGGAAAAAGCTTCACTCGAAGTACAACCCTTAATATACATCACAGGACCCACACAGGAGAAAAGCCTTTTAAATGCCTGGAGTGTGGAAAGAGCTTCCGTCAATGTGGAAACCTTGCTTCCCATCACAGGACCCACACAAGAGAGAAACCTTTTAAATGTCTAGAGTGTGGAAAAAGCTTCACTCGAAGTACAAACCTTGACAGGCATCACAGAACCCACACAGGAGAGAAGCCTTTTAACTGCCTGGAGTGTGGAAAAAGCTTCAGTCGAAGTACGCAACTTGCTTCCCATCACAGGACCCACACCGGAGAGAAGCCTTTTAAATGCCTGGAGTGTGGAAAAAGCTTCGTTCATAGTACACAACGTAATAAACATCACAGGACCCACACAGGAGAGAAGCCTTTTAAATGTCTGGAGTGTGGAAAAAGCTTCACTCAAAGTACAAACCTTAATACACATCACAGGACCCACACAAGAGAGAAACCTTTTAAATGTCTAGAGTGTGGAAAAAGCTTCACTCGAAGTACAAACCTTGACAGGCATCACAGGACCCACACAGGAGAGAAGCCTTTTAAATGTCTGGAGTGTGGAAAGTGCTTCGCTCATAGTACACAACTTAATACACATCACAGGACCCACACAGGAGAGAAGCCTTTTAAATGCCTGGAGTGTGGAAAGAGCTTTCGTCAATGTGGAGAGCTTGCTTCCCATCACAGGACCCACACAGGAGAGAAGCCTTTTAAATGCTTTGAGTGTGGAAAAAGCTTCACTCAAAGTACACAACTTAATACACATAACAGGACCCACACAGGAGAGAAGCCTTTTAAATGCCTGGAGTGTGGAAAGAGCTTCCGTCAATGTGGAGACCTTGCTTCCCATCACAGGACCCACACAGGAGAGAAGCCTTTTAAATGTCTGGAGTGTGGAAAGAGCTTCCGTCAATGTGGAGACCTTGCTTCCCATCACAGGATCCACACAGGAGAGAAGCCTTTTAAATGCTTGGAGTGTGGAAAAAACTTCCATCAATGTGGAGACCTTGCTTCCCATCACAGGACCCACACAGGAGAGAAGCCTTTTAAATGCTTGGAGTGTGGAAAAAGCTTCACTCATAATACACACCTTAATAGACATCACAGGACCCACACAGGAGAGAAGCCTTTTAAATGCCTGGAGTGTGGAAAAAGCTTCACTCAAAGTTCAAACCTTTACGTTCATCACAGGACCCACACAGGAGAGAAGCCTTTTAAATGCCTGGAGTGTGGAAAAGGCTTTACTCGAAGTACACACCTTAATAAACATCACAGGATCCACACACGAGAGAAAGCTTTTTAATCCCTGGATTGTTGAAAAGGCTTCCGTGATATGTGGAGCCTTACTAAATATCACAGGGCCCTCACAAGGAGAGAAGCTTTTTAAACAGCTGGAGTGTGGGAAAAGCTTCAGTGACAGTGGTAACCTTGCTTCACATCACAGGATAAATACCATTGATATTTGTACGTACATCACCCAGATTGGGAAATTTCTCAAATGGGCAGTATAGAAATGTAATAAATACTGCTAATACTTCCCATGGGTGGAATGAGAATGTAGAGAATTGTTTTCCCCCAATATGTATTGTTTATGATGGTTTTTCTGTATTTTTTCTTAAATAAAAATAATATTTTTAAATATACCAGAATTCCAACCTATTTCCTGAACAGATCGCCAAAGATAACTACTAGAGGCCAGAAATCAACAATATAATTATGGAGTGCTCTACCGAGAAGGATTGGTATTTCTGGGGAAGCCATTTTATTAGCACACTTGAAAGAGGAGACAGTGTATTTCTGGCTTCCGCTCATTGGAGAAGCATTCCCTGCTGCCATCCTAGCTTGTATGATTCTTGCATGTATAATATAGGGTTCGTTGTTTTCCATGGACTTGGGCCTCTGTGGCATGTTGTTGTTGCTCAGTCACACAGTTGATTCTGACCCTTTGCGACTGTATGGACCATTGCCCTCCAGGCACCTCTGTCCTCCACCATCCTGCTCAACCCGCCCAGATCTGTGCCCATTGCATCTACAATACCATCTAGCCATCTCGTTTTCTGCTGACCCCTTCCTCTTTTGCCCTCACCTTTCCCAGCATCAAGGCTTTCTCAAGTGAATCCTCTCTTCTCATTTGATGCCCAAAGTACTTTAGCTTCATCTTCACTATTTGACCTTCCAAGGAGCAGTCAGGGTTGACTTATTCTAAGATCCACCTATTTGTTCTCCTCGCTGTCCAGGGTACTCTCAAACTCAAACACCCCATCTCAAAGGCGCTCCGCTTTCTTCTGCGCTCCGCTTTCCTTATGGTCCAGCCCTCACACCTGTGGCATACCTTGAACATTTCCCCTGTGGGGCACCATCTATGGTTCACAATGCATGGTGCACAAAACTATCATTGTTGGTATTTGTTAAGGAAATTCTGTTCCTATCATCCCCCATTGAAATCCCCATCTGTTTCAACCCAAAATAATTTCTGACACAAAATTATTTATTTATTTATTTATTTATTTATTTATTTATTTATTTATTTATTTATTTATTTATTTAGATTTATATCCCGCCCTCTTGATCCAGGGCACCTCAGGGCAGCGTACAACATATAAAAACATTACAATATAAAACTACAATAAAAACACTTAATAAAACCACCCAATGTCTAAAAAGACCCACCCCTTCCCACAATCATTGAAAGGACATGTGGCATCAACTGAGCCAACGTGCAGGAGTCAATACCCCGTCGGCCACCCAAATTTGCCCTGCCAGCCAGGTTTTTAACCCTTTCCGAAAGGGCAGCAATTCTGACTGAAGCCTTAAGTCTGCTGGCAGGAGGTTCCAAAGAGTTGGGGCGGACACAGAGAAGGCCCTTCTCCTTGTGCTAGAGAGGCGAGCCCCTCTAGCCGATGGAACACTGAGGGACCCTCTCTGGTCCACCCTCGTAGGATGGGCGGACTCCCTTAGGGCGATGTGGTCTCTTAGGTAACCTGGCCCAATACCATGAAGGGCTTTAAAGGTAATTCCCAGCACCTTGAATTGCACCCGGAGACAAACTGGAGCAGAGGTGAGGCACGAGCATAGCGCCCGCACCCCATCACTACCTGAGCCGCTGCATTCTGGACCAGCTGCAGCCTCCAAATGGTCGTCAAGGGCAGCCCCATGTAGAGCGCATTACAATAATCAAGTCTGGAGGTAACCAGCGCATGTGTGATGATGAGCAAGGAATCCCTATCCAGGAGCGGGCACAACTGGCGAATTACACGGAGTTGTGCAAAGGCCCTCCTGGCCATGGCCGCCACCTGTTCTTCTAGCAGCAGTCGCACATCCAGGAGGACCCCCAAGATGTGCACTGTGTCTGTGTGAGGCAAAGAAGCCCCATCCAAGACCAAGGATGGCAACTCCCGGGATAGTGCGGGACCCCGAACCCACAGCCACTCTGTCTTGCTAGGATTCAGCTGTAACCCGCTAGCCCCCATCCAGATCCCCACAGCTTCCAGACATCCGGACAGGACTTTGACAGCATCACTTGGGTCCCCACGGGCCGAGATGTATAACTGAGTGTCATCCGCATACTGATGGTAACGCACCCCATGGGAACGGATGATCTCACCCAGCGGTTTCATGTAGATATTGAATAGGAGAAAGCACCGAGCCCTGAGGCACCCCATATCCGAGAAGCCTAGGGCTGGACCTCTCACTCTCCAACCACACCGACTGGGTACGGTCCTCCAGGAATGAGGATTATTATTATTTCCTACCAACCTAGCAGTTCGAAAGCAAGAAATTACAAGTAGATAAATAGGAACAACTTCTGTGGGAAGGTAACAGCGTTCTGTGCGCTCTGGTGTCTAGTCATGCCTGCCACATGACCACGGAAACGTCTACAGAAGCAGATAATGCTGGCTCTTCGGCTTTGAAACAGATGAGCACTGAACCGTAGAGTCAGATACGACTGGCTTTCGAGCAAGGGAAACCTTTACTTTTACTTATGATGATGATGATGATGATGAGAGCTGGTTTTGTTGGCGCTAACATAGTTCAAAATCCTACACGAAGCATAAAGAGCCACATTTTGGATCCATTGGTTTGTGAGTAAAGTTTATGCCGCTGGAGGTCAACCTCAGGTGACCAATATAATATGGGAAGTAATAATGGCAGATAATTTTGAAATAAACATCTGGTATTGGTTCCAGGTATCTCAGGGACATGATTTACTTTCATCTTTCTGGCTTCAGCAATTTACAGGAGATCCGGGAAGGGGATGGGGAAAAGCTTTTGCTTCCAAAGACTGCTCTGCCGGCCCAAGTGCCCAGTAATAGGAACCTACAATGAAGGGTGTCTCTAGACCGACCAGTGATGGGCAGTCTTGGCCCTCCAGCTGTTCTTGAACTTCAATTCCCAGAAACCCTGACCAGCTGGTGTGTTGACTTGGGCTTCTGGGAATTGAAGTCCAAGAACAGCTGGAGAGCCAAGACTGCCCATCTCTGCTCTAGACCAAGGGTTTCCAACCTACAGTCCGTGGGCTGGACCCAGCCAACCAAACAATTTCATGTGGTCTCTGCTGCCGCCACAATGGAAACGAAAGTGGACCCATTTACGACAGCAGTAAATGTGCTCGCAGCTGTCATAAATGCAGGCGTGGGCACATTTATGGCTGTTGTAAACGCAAGTACGACAGCTGTAAACGCGCCCTCTTCAGAGGGTGTGTGGTCCGGCCCGAGGTGTAAAAAGGTTGGGATCCCTGCTCTAGACGGCCACATTATCCTAGCCTGGATCAGTCGTGATTAATCATAACGAGGGAAGCTTCTAGGTGCAGGATGTCCACATACAAGGATCAACCAGACGACATACTCAAGTGACCCTGCTTAGCAGGCAGGCTGGAGCTGAGCCCAAACAGAGCAAACCGACCTACACCAAAATAAATTCTTAGAGAAATCCTGTCCCGTTTTCATGCCAGGTGCCCACGTTGGTTTGCCAAGCTGGAGCTGCCCCCTCCAACAAAATCCACACACACATTGGGTTTTATTCTGACATGCAAAGAAAGAGGGCACCCGCTTCTGTTTGGACTTCAATTCCCAGGGCTTCTTGGAATTGAAATTCAAGAACGGCTGGAGTGCCAAGGTTAACCATCATTGCTAGGTAAGGGTTGCCCTTGCTCGAAAGTCAGTATTGGTTGCATTTGCAGACGTTTCTGTGGATATGTGGCAGGCATACCTATATAACCAGAATGCACGGAACTCTGTTACCTGCCCACCAAAGTGGTCCCTATTTATCGACTTGTAATTTCTTGCAATTTTGAACTGCTTGGTTGGCTGGGAGCTTAGACAGAGACGGGCGTTCACTCCGTCATGCAGCACTCGGGTCTCATACTGTTGACCTGCGACCTTCCAGTGATCAAATTCAGCGACTTAACCACAGTCCCTATGTATTTTAAAGTAGGATTTAAACAGAAATCTGACGTCTCTCTCTCAAGGCTGATTTGGGATTTGGATTTCCTGCCCAAGCAGTTAGCAAACTAGGTGGCCCTTTCCGTAACTCTGGGTCGGCGCTTTGCTCTGCCACCCAAATCCCTGCTCCTTTCCTGATGAATTGACTCTTGCTCCTATCCAAGATCTCTTGAGATATAACGCTTATTCTTAAGGGATACAACTGGGTTCTGAAAGGAGACCATTAATGGAAGAATTCTTCACTTATTGAACTGAAAATTAAACAAGAGCAAAGAAGACTTTAATCAAAGACACAATATCTCTCAGAGGTCTCATCCACACTGAAGAGGTGTTGGGTATTGCATTGCAAAAGTATTTTGCCCCAGTTCATGTGCGGAAGCACAGCATAAGCGATTAATGCAGAAACCTAACATAGTTATGCCTCAGCATGTAAAGCATATGCGTAGGTTCACATGTAAGAATGATGAGCTGTGAGGAAAGGCATCAGCCCTTGAAGAGAAGGCTTCCACCCAAGAGTCTTGGCATGGACAGACCAACAAAGGGTATCATGTGGCACCAAACAAGGACTATCCTTTCCTAACCTGAAGCTTTCCAGATGGGAAGGAGTAGTGGGTAATGGGGTGGTGGTGGTTTGAAATCCAACACGTCTGGTGGGCTCGACTTTGCTGAAGGCTGGACTGGGAAGTGATTCTCAACCTTTGTCCTCTAGATGTTTTGCACTGCAAGAATGTCAAAACATTGGCTATAGCCAGGCTCCATGGAATTCCATGGAAAATGTCTGAGGTCAGTCTCCATCAATTCCAGTAAAAAAAATATTATCCATTTGCTGGCAGGGAAGGAAGGCCCTTCCCAGGTAGAAAATGACTCTAGGGATAACCAGTTGGCCTCCAAAGTCCCGGGACAGAAGATTTTGCGTCTGGTAGCAAGTAGGTCTTGTGTGCCCACCCAAGTGTGCATGTTTTAAGTATTGGAACACATCTGGAAGCCCCCAAGAGTCATCTCCTTTTGGCTCTGGTGTCAGTCCATCAACCCCTGGAAATGCAGAACAAGGCCCTACCCACCCATTTCCTGCTGGTATTTCTCATTGAAAAAGCATGTTCTGCAAATCAGAGAAGTGGTTCCTCCAGTCTCCGATGATTTCTAGGCGAAAGATTGGCCTTGCTGGGTCAGGTCAGACCAACTAGAAAACTGTGGCAGCTCCATCTGTCCTGCTCCCCAATTTGCTCAAAAAAAACCAGGGGAGAAACACACAGTTTTCCATATACTGTATTAGGCAAAGCTTCTTAGTGGTGAGAACTTTCAGCAGTGAAACAAGCTGCTTCTGACAGCCAAAGAGCCAGTGATGCTGTTAACTTTCTGGCCAAAGTGGTACCTATTTAGGAAAAGGAAAAGGTCGCCCTTGCTTGAAAGCCAGTCGTATCAGACTCTAGGGTTCAGTGCTCATCTCTGTTTCAAAGCCCAAGAGCCAGCGCTGTCTGTTTTCCATGGTCGGCAGACGTTTCTGTGGAAATGTGGCAGGCACGCCTAGACTTGTGCACGAAATGCTGTTTACCTTCCCACTATTTATCTACAGTACTTGCAATTTCTTGCTTTCGAACTGCTAGGTTGGCAGGAGCTGGGAGAGAGACAGGAGCACACTCTGTTGTGCAGCACTCAGGTCTCGAACTCTGACCTTCCATTCTTTAAGTTCCATGTCTTAACCACTTGAGCAACCGCAGTCCCTGGTGCCTATTTATCTACTTGCAATTTCTTGCATTTGAACTGCTAGGTTGGCAGGAGTTGGGACAGAAGCGGGAGCTCCCTCTGTCATGGAGCACTGGGTCTCGAACTGCTGTCCTGCCAGCCTTTTAGTTGGAACCCCTGCTTGGGAGTATGAATGGAATTAAGATAGAACCACTGTTACCTGGGGGGTGGGGGTGGGGGTGGGATGTTACTTTTTTAAATTTAGGGTTACATTCCACAGGCAGGGTTGAATCAGGAACCAAAAACCACACTAGATTCTGGGTTCAAATAAAAAGGAGTTTATTGAATTGAAGGTTGAAAGCCCCAGTGCTCGAGCGTTTATGCCCATGTCAGTTAAATATGATAGAAACCTCTGAGCATGTTCTGCTAGAGTGTCCCCTATATAATAAACCCAGGAGAGACCTTTTTAGTGTTTTCCTGAATTTGATGTCTAACAATAAAGTCAGGACACTGTGTATTCTTTTATTGGGTGAAGGGCAAGATACGACGATAGCTGTTGCTAGATTTGCAAGGTATGTAACTTGTATTCGTAAAGGCAAGATAAAACCATAGGAATAAGGCTGAATATGTTTGCAGGACATAAAAATAATAACCCTTCAAATTCTGGTTGCATGTTGTTATCTTATAAATAATCTAGTGTTCATGATTGTGTGATAGTTTTATTAGGTTGCCTCACTTGTGTCAAGCTGCTTGATTTTGTGATACTGTAATACTTGGCCTTGGGCTGCAATAAAGAATTTGAATTGAATTGAAGGTACCATCTCAATTCAAAATAAAGGCCACCTACATAATGAGCCCCTAACTAAGAAAGGAGCCACAGACAAGTTGTTTGGTACAAATCGGAAAAGTTTACTTAGAAAGAAAAATAAGAACATAAGAACAGCCTTGCTGGAACAGGCCACAGCCCATCCAGGCCAGCATTTTCTGTCTCACACAGTGGCTCAACATTTGCTTTAGGGTATTATTCCCAAGCAGATGCCTTCACCTACTTAGGATTCCCTGGAAATGGCATTGAGAGATATCCTGCCTATCTCTCCAACCCGGAGGTTGTCCTTAGGTATCCATAACTATAGCCATTGATGCCCTTGTCCTCCATGAACCATACCTGTCAAGTATCCCGGATTGGCCGGGATTTCCCGTATTTTTGCGCCGATTTTTGTCATTTCCCGCCCGGAGCTGCCGCTACCCCGTAATTTGGCAGTGGGGGAAAATGAGTTACCATGCAACCCTTCTGCGCAGCTCACTTCTATGCATGCGTAAAGGCTTTTACGCATGCGTAGAAGGCTGTGCAGAAGGGGATGTGTAAAAGCCTACGCACACGTAAAAGCCTACGAATGCATAGAAGTGAGCTGCGCAGAATGTTTCTGCGCAGGTCCATTGTATGCATGCATAGAAGGCTTTTACGCATACGTAGAACGGACTTGCACAAAAACGTTCTGCAGAAAAACGTTCTACGCATGCGTAAAAGCCTACGCATGTGTACAACGGACCTGCGCAGAAACGTTCTGCACAGGTCCCGTATTCTCCGGAGCTGCGCTTGACAGGTATGCCATGAACTTGTCTAATCCTTTCTTGAAGCTGTCAAGACTGACAGCTGTCACCACTTCTTCTGGCAGGGAGTTCCATAGACCAGTAATCCTCTGGGTGAAAAAGTGCTTTCTCTTATTTGTTTGAGAACTAGTACCCAAAAGTTTCATCGAGTGTCCCCTAGTTCTAGTATTATGCGATAGGGAAAACAGTTTTTCCTTCTCTACTTTGTCCACAAACTGTGAGGCAAATGGATCACCCCATAACACATGGCCTATATGCTATGGGAAATTGCTACCACAGGGCAAAACCAGAAAGGAAGGGGGTTCTGCACCAGGCAATGGGAGAAGAAGCCAGCTTATATGTGCATTCAAAGTGGAGGAGCAGAAAGGGGCTTGCAATTGCAATGCTTGCAGTTGCAGGTTGCACAAACACTGTTGGTACTACTCGTGGTTCCTCAGATGTTCTTAGACTTCAATACCCAAAAGCCTTGATCAGTAAATGTACTGGCTTGGACATCTGGGAATTGAAGTCCAAACATATCAGGGAACAACCCGGGAGGCTTGTCTGCTAATGCGGGAAAGGATTGGTTGCTGAGAGAGTTACTTGTTTCTGATTGGTGAATTCTTCCACTCAAGTCCCTCCTCCCCTGCAGGTAGGCAGGTTGCTAAGCGACGATGGAGACACTTGGCCTTATTCTGGGGGAAACAGACACAGTCTTTGGGATAAGTTTGTTTTTTCTGTGAGTTGATGGGAATAGGTTGGCGCGGAACAGCTACTTGTAACCCTCCGGGTGATGGCAGATTGCAGGTCCCATCAACCTTCACACATGGCGAAGGATAATGGGAGTTGTAATCAGTGGTGGGGACTGCAGTGGCTCAAGTGGCTAAGATGCTGATTGGAAGGCGGCAGGTCAGCAGTTCGATTCCCAAGTACTGCAGGACGGAACGGGCTCCCGTCTTTGTCCCAGCTCCTGTCAACGTAGCAGATCGAAAGCAAAGAAATTGCAAGTAGATAAATAGGGACCACTTCGGTGGGAAGGTAAACAAGCGCTCCGTGCACTCCGGTGTCTAGTCATGCCTGCCACATGACCATGGAAACATCTGCAGAAGCAGACAGCACTGGCTCTTCGGCTTTGAGATGAGCACTGAACCCTAGAGTTGGATACGACTGGCTTTCGAGCAAGGGGAACCTTTACTTTTACCTTTGAATCCAACTTGTCACTGGCTGGCCAGCTGTTTTATTCGTAAACTGAGAAGGACTTTGCAACCAGTAATCATCTCCGTCACTGAATCTAACCTTGCCTAAAGTGGGAAGGGGGGGTACTGAGAGCCTTGGAAGAAAAAGTAGGATGATGATCATGATAAAGAAAAGAAGAGGGTGACTCACAGTGCAGTTCTAAACATGCCCACTCAAAGGAATAGGGAAAGAGACTCACATAACTGTTATTTCTAACGCTTTATAAAAAAAACTTTTAGGACTTCTTGTTTATTCTCATATCCCCAAATTTTATATCTATGCCTGATGATGAAGACTTCTATGAAGCTTAAAGGCCGGCCTTGTTTTCAGATTTTTAGTGATAAGAGTTTCTTATGTCTGATGAAGCGGACTAATCCACAGAAGCTCACATTTAAATGCAGAAATTAGTCTTTAAGGTTCCATGACATTTTGTTTTGTTTTGTTTACTCTGATATGCTTGCGCAGACTAACACAGCTAAAGTAAAGGTAAAGGTTTCCCTTGCTCGAAAGCCAGTCGTATCCGACTCTAGGGTGCAGTGCTCATCTCTGTTTCTAAGCCAAAGAGCCAGCGCTGTCTGCTTCTGCAGACGTTTCCGTGGTCATGTGGCAGGCATGACTAGACACCGGAGCGCACGGAACGCTGTTACCTTCCCACCGAAGTGGTCCCTATTTATCTACTTGCAATTTCTTGCTTTCGAACTGCTAGGTTAGCAGGAGCTGGGATGAAGACGGGAGCTCATTTCCATCCTGCAGTACTCGGGAATCGAACTGCTGACCTTCCGCTTCCCAGTCAGCGTCTTAGCGACTTGAGCCACTGCAGTACCACCTCAAAAATTGTAACTAACTAAAGTGATTTCCTTTTGTCTATTTCAGCATTTTCTTTTAGCTGATGTGTCTACTGAAAACCATTCACTGCACTTAGTAAAGCAGATACCTGGCATAGGGTTGAAGATCTGCAAGCTTGCACCGAACTAAAAACATGGCAACTGAAGTAGTAGTCCAGTCGTCCTATGAGCATACTGAAGTCAACCGGTCTAGAAGGCAGAATCTCAGAGTGCCCTTGAAAATCCTAGATCCTGGTCGGTCAAAATTGTCAACGGTGGAAACCAAAAGGATCATATCTGTCCTGGATGAGACCATCATTAAGGCGGAGTTGGTCGGTACATTCACTCATGTTATTGAAAACCTCGAGGAAATTAGCCCAGCACTGGGATTGGAACTTACAGGAGCTTTTAAGGAACATCTGCGTCTTTCCAATGTAATGGAAGCCATACTTGCGCACTTTGAAGAAGAGGGATTGTTGCAGAAGGGCACTTGCAAAGGAGTCATCTTTGGTGCTGAGGATCCAGCAGGCCATCTTGCTTTGCAAATCCAAGGCTTAAGAAGCTCTGTCCGAAATATTGTGCGTCTTTTTTTTGCCAACCCCGTGGCTTATCAGGCAGTAAGAGAAGTTGCCTATGCCAGGTGTCCGTCGATGAAACAGTTCTTCAAATGCCTTTCGGACCTCAGAGGATTCTTGTTTGGGAGGCTTTTGACAACCCCGTTGGAAGAAAAAGAAAAATGTCAGTTTCTGAATGAAATCGCTCAGCGAGACAAGAAGAATACAGAGATGATTGCTGCTTTGGAGGCTGAACTAGCGGCCGCTATCCAAGATCGTGATGATGAGGTACAAAGGTCGGGGAATGCATTGGCTGGTCTTATTATCGAGAGATAGGCAAAGTGGCTTTTTTGGACTTCAGTTCCCAGAATTCCACTCAGTGTTACTCTCAGGACCCCCAAACTCGAACTAACCCCCAAACCCATGTGCCTATAGGAAAGACATGAGCTTGGCCCTCCTAATTAGCATACAGCCAATTAGAGCCCAGGGATTGTATAAACACACCCTGGTTCCCATAACAAATGTCTGGTGTTCCCAGGCTCTGGATGTTGATGTAAACGGACATTCCAGACCTGGGGAAGAAGACAAAACATAGGTCTGAAGTTTTGAGAAGCTCTACTAAGCCCATCTGGTTGATAAGTGCAGCAAAAAGAATTAAGAGGCCTTTGCAAAGAAGCAAAGCTACATTCTAAGACAGTTTAAAAACCAAAGAAACTCCATGTTGAATAACTTGTGACCCATTTTATAACATGAGTACCACCCCCTAGAGTCAGACACAACTGGGTTTCGAGCAAGGGAGACCTTTAACTTACCTTTACCTTTACAGCAGACTGACACCAAAAGGAAAGGAGAGTTGGATGTTATTGTGAAGGGAGTCAGAGGTTGTGTGTGTGTGTGTGTGTGTTTGCAACATGTGTGTGTCCGTCCGTCCCACATAAGGCATTCAGATGCTTTCCAAACCTGCAGCTAATAGCGGAAACACAACTTAGTTCTAGCATCCAAAGAGAAAGATTTCCAGGCTGGTCTCTTACTTCTCAAATCCTTGTCCTGCTTCTTGGTTCTGTTGATCTATGTCATATCTTCGATTATGTGTTGTCCTGTACATTGTGTGTGCAAAGTCATCTGCACTGACCAACTGAAGTAGTTTTTCAGATCTCCAGGAAGAATGCAGGTATCAAGGACCTGAAAGCCCACTTGCACAATCTCGGCAAGTGCTCCGAAAGCCAAGTCCAGCGCCTCCGGACGGAAACCGAGAAGCAACAGAAGGCGGAGCTGCGTGGGTCCCAGGGGAAATGTACCAGGTTACAGCAGGAGTTAAATCAGCTACGGACCCAGCTGAATGCCCTCATCTTGGAGGATCGGGAGTCGGAGCTTGCTCTCCGGAAGGTAACAGAAGAAGGATGATGGGACTTTTCGGCTGGCCCAAATGGGAGGAACACAGAGGAAGCCCTTTTTTTCTCATTTCTGGGCTCTTTTGTGGCTTTATGATAGATCTGAAGTATGAATGGTTTAGGAACCAAGAGAGATTAATGAAACATAATTTTTATTTCAGAGTATCCTGGGGTTCCTTGTCTTTTTAAAAAGATTATTTAGGAGCCCTGGCGGTGCAGTGGTTAAACTGCTGTACTGTAACCAAAAGGTTTTGAGTTCGATCCTGACCAGGGCTCAAGGTTGACTTCCATCCTTCTGAGTATTCAGCATGTTGGGGGCAAAATGCTAATTACCTTGTGAACTGCCCAGAGAGTGCACGGGGCATTAGATAAGTGTGATTGCTTTGCATTTATGGAGGGATTTCCTTCCCATGCCCAGGCCCCCAATGCCATTCCATCCGGGGGCCCGGCGCCACACCCCCAAAATGGAAGCAGATACATTTATGTCAGCCGTCAAATGCGCCCACGCATGCAAAAACACACCCTTGGCTGTCATTAAATACGGAAGTGGGCACATTTACGATAGCCGTAAATGCGCCCGCTTCTGGGGAGCGTGGTCTGGCCCACTCAGCTGTCTGGGGGTGTGGCCAGGCTTGTGGCGTAAAAAGAAGAACATTTTCTAATGAAATCCAGTCTTCCTTCCAAGAAGACAGCAACTTCTTTATGACTAGCATGTAATTGTACTTAGTCAGAAATGAGATAAGGCAGCTTCCTGGCTTCAATAATCCGATTTATCTGAGGAAGCCCAACTTATTTAACTGTTTGTTTGCCTTTTAAAGGGACAGGGGTGGCTTAGTGGTTAAGATGCTGAACTTGATGACTAGAAGGTCAGCAGTTCAAGACCCAAGGGCTTTGTGATGGGAGTGAACTTCCATCTCTGTCCCAGCTCCTGCCAACCCAGCAGATCGAAAGGAAGAAATTGCAAGTAAATAAATAGGTACCACTTCAGCAGGAAAGGAAGCAGTGTTCTGTTCACTCCATTATGCCTGCCACATGAGCACGGAAACATCCATATGCAGACAGCGCTGCCTCTATGGCGGTAAACGGAGGTGAGCACCATACCCTAGAGTCAGATATGACTAGCTTTTGAGATTGGCAACCTTTACCTAATATATACCTTTCTCCCAAGGGAAAAGAAATGCAGCCGATTGCCATCCACACAGTTGAAAGTACTGTATATGCAATGCAGTCCCAGCTATCTGTGTTTCACAGTGTCCGGATACTAGAACTGTTACATCTGGCAGAGAGAACTGGTATCCCCAGACCAAAATCAAGATCTCCTCACTTGCTGATTTGGCTTAACCCTGAAAAGATAGTCTGTAATGCTTTGCCTGTCTTGTTTCTCTTAGAAGAAATACAAAGTGGAGATGGAGATTGAGAACTGGGTGCAGAAGTACGACATGGAGATGCTTGAAAAGCAGGTACTGATCTTCCAGAGAACGTTCAGTGTGAGCTACTTTCTGACCCATTCGTTTTGACCTACAAAGGCCATTTTGCGGGACTGCAGTGGCTCAAGTGGCTAAGATGCTGACTGGGAGGCGGAAGGTCAGCAGTTCAATTCCTGAGTACTGCAGGATGGAGTGAGCTCCCATCTCTGTCCCAGCTCCTGCCAACCTAGCAGTTCGAAAGCAAGAAATTGCAAGTAGATAAATAGGGACCACTTCGGTGGGAAGGTAAACAGTGTTCCGTGCGCTCCGGTGTCTAGTAATGCCTGCCACATGACCACGACTTTGAAACAGAGATGAGCACTGAACCCTAGAGTTGGATACGACTGGGAAACTTAGGCCATTTTTGCAGGCATGGCACTATGAAATCTTCTGATGCAGGATGGCTCTTTCTTCCACCCCTCAAATTTCATTACTTTCAAAAGCAAGCCATTGTTTTGCTTTCCTGCTAAACTGTTTGGAAAAGCTTGGCTGCTTCCTTGGTCACTACAGGTCTAGCCAACTGAACTTCAACAAAAGCGTCTTTCCATGTCTTTAGTCAGAATGAGATCTTATATATCACCCCTATATATCAGGGGTGGCCAAACTATGGCCTGTTGGCCAGATCTGGCCTGATACCAATTTATCCGGCCCACGCTGCCCTCATCGCTCCCGGAAGTGGAAGTGAAACACGCCCATATGGATGAATTGGCATCAAGGGCTGGATCTGGTCTGTGAGCCGTAGTTTGGGCACCCCTGGTTTAAGCAGAGAAAACGGCAGCTTAAAATCTATCTCATTCTGTTGCAACACAGATTGCAAGGCACATTTTTCCAAGAACACCTGGAGTGCCAAGGTTCGCCATCACTGAAATAGTCTCAAGGTAGTCCTTGCACAAAGGCTAGGATTTTTAAACAAAGGTGGAACGCAGCATATGCCTTCTCCTGCGACCTCAGGTGGGCAAAGCACAGCATGGCTGGACTGCAACTCCCTCCACCCTTAATTTGGCTAGCTAGGGGCTGGTGAGACTGGCGGTCCAGCAATGTCCAGGCAGCCGTGTTTTGCCCAGCTTTGAGGTTGACGACGCAGGAGGAGAAACGCTGCTGGCTGGAGTCCGTTCCTCAACGCCAGCCTTGGCTCTTTCCGCAGGAGGAGATAGAAGAGATTGATGTCGTCTACGTAGTAGAGAAGGAACATCTGGAGGAGCTGAGGGAGAAATTTGCCCTGCTGGATCAAGAGTACAGTCAGATCAAGGAAGAAAGGCGGGTGAAGCAGGAGCAGAAGGAGAAGGACGAGAAGGAGCTGGCCATCCTGGTCCGCGCCGCCACTCTCATCCAGGCCTTGTGGAAGGGCTACCTGGTCAGGTCGGTGATGCGGACCAAGAGGAAGAAGAGAGGCAAAGGGAAGAAGAAGTGAGCCTCGGCCCATCCAGGCATCTTTGATCCAGGCTGCTGAGTATAGCCTGACAGAGTTATTTCGTGCCCCAAGGAGTGGCCCGTTTCTTAATAAAACGTTGGGAGATAAAGTTGTGCAAGAGTCACATCCCATTCTCTCTGGCTTTGAGAACATACTGACTTTGCTCTTTGTCTGCGTGGACGAGATGCGGGCAAGGAATTCTTCTTATGGAACAATGATGGCCAACCTTGGCACTCCAGGTGTTCTTGGACTTCAATCCCCAGAAGCCCAAGTCAGAATTCCTGCTGATCCAAGGCTTCTGGGAATTGAAGTTCAAGAACAGCTGGAGTGCCAAGGTTCACACCATCACTGTTACAGAATCACAGAATCACCGAGTAGGATGGGGCCTTTTAAGCCATTGAGTCCAACCTCCTACTCAATGCAAGAGTCAGAAGCAAAGCAGATCTGACAGAGGGTTGCTTTCCAGTCCTCTCTTGAAATGCCTCCAGTGGGTTCCATTGTCCTACTGCTCTAACAGTTAAGACTTTTTCCTGATATTCAGCCCATATCTGGCTTTAGTTTGAGCCAGTAATTGGGAAGCCTGGGGAGGGAAATTTCTCTCCTGGTCACTTCCAATCAGCTCCTTCTGCCATGTCTAGGGCAGACGTGAAACTGCCAAAACGAAGCCACCTTTGGGGAGTCCTTTCTGCAGTTACTTTCATAAGAACATAGAACATAAGAACAGCCTTGCTGGAACAGGCCACAGCCCATCCAGTCCAGCATTCTGTCTCACACAGTGGCTCACCAGGGTATTCCCAAGGAGATGCTTTCACCTGACCTAGTGCGAGAAAGATTAGCTGACACAAGGTGGCCGCTGCCTAGGGTATTCCCAATTGTGGTTTAAAAAGAACACAATCTTTCAGGGGGCTCTTTCTGTGTACCCCTTCCAATCAGCTAAAACAGGGATGAGCTGCAGGTGTCAGGTATAAACCCCCAAATATGGGAAGTAGCAGCCATATATCGCCCACTTTGGTGCCAAACCATCTCTGCTGCTACCGATCACTTTAAAGGAGAATGCCACAGACATGAAGAGGCTAAACGAGAAGCACGGAGGCTTCGTCAAACTCAAGCACACCCTCCACCAGTGTAATGTGCATGGTTGCATGTTTCATGCCAGGATCGGTTTATTGAGTCACCAAAGACACATACATCAACTTAGAAAATGACTTCCAGGAAAAATGTATGCTCAGATTACAAGTAGCAGCCGCTGCCGACCACTTTGGTGAGAAGGAATCCCAGCTCTGTCCCAGCTGCTGCCAACCTACCAGTTCGAAAGCAGGAAATTGCAAGTAGATAAATAGGTACCACTTTGGCGGGGAAGTTAACAGCATTCCATGCACTCTCTGGTGTCTAGTCATGCCTACCACATGACCACAGAAAGGTCTGCAGATGCAGACAGCGCTGGTTCTTTGGCTGTAAGCAGAGAGGAGCACTGAACCCTGGAGTCGGATACGACTGGCTTTCAAGCAAGGGTGACCTTTACCCTTACCTAATGGTCGCTAAATATATGCTTATTCTGATGGCAAGAGATTTCAAGAAAATTCCCTATTATGCTTCTTCTTTGGTAACAAACTATAGGCATATTAGCAAGTAAACAAAACAAAACAGCAAAATAGACACAAGGTTGGAGCACCTTAAAGACTTAACTCCTGTATTTAAATGTGAGCTTTCGTGGATTAAGTCCACTTCGTCAGACATAAGAGTAAAACCTCATGGCAACAATTTATACACATCAGGTACAGAGGCACACAATGGCTGGCCAGCCTAACAGAAAAGTGACATTGTCGCTTTTTACAACTGACAGTGGAAAATTCCTGATTGTCACTGAAACTTGCGTTGAAGCCAGAGCCTAGTGATGTGCTAATGGTTGCAAAACAAACTTCTCTTGCAAGCTGATGCATCACATCAAAAGGATGGAAAAACAAACTTTGTGGCATTACACATTTGCCAATGAGTTTTACCAGAACGTCATATATATTTTCACGGAACACTTATTGACCTTCTATGGAACACCAGTGTTCCGCGGAACAGTTTGGGAAACGCTGCCATAATGAATGCAGACAGAACCAAAACCAGCACAACTTCCACTTGCAAATGTTGTCCATTGGTTGGGCATTTCACAAGCCCCTTGTTTTTGCATAGCTTACTTCCAGGGAGGCTTTGGTTTACTCGGGTTTGCTGCCTTTGGCAGCCTGGATGACAATGGTCCAGACAAACCTTTTGTACAGTGTTCAGATCCGGAACTTGTGGGGGTCGCTGGAAAGAGTCGATCCTTTTGCTTGCTCATTCTTGGTTGACCAGCATAGGATTGAAACTGGTCGGAGGCACTACCTAACCTGGCAAGGGACTGAGACGGCCTTCGGGAGACATCCTGGCTGGCCATGCCAAGGCAGCTCTCGTGCTGTTTCCGAAAGGTGTCTTCTCCTCGGTCCCATGCGCCAAAACCTTCTTTTCCCGGCAAGTTGGGTTTTTTATGATGAATGGCTCCTCTCAGTGGCGTCTCCTTTGGACGAGAAGAAAGGACCAGAGAATCTCGGGGAGCCAACGGTGGCGTACAAAGCAAAGGGCGGAGCTTGGCCACCTCACATCTCACCATCCATGGGGCTGCGGACTCTTGTCCTCTGGGTGTGGATCCAAAGAGGGTCTCATCACAATAGGACAAGGTGTGACTCTTCAGCCTTTATTGGGAAACAAGGGGGAGGACATCAATCAATGGCTATGGTGGACAAAAGAAATCCTAAACAACTTTATTTCTTTACGTAGGAGTATTTTCAAACTGTTTTCCAAACATACAGGGTGGCCCGTAAGTCCCGACCTGGACTGCTGGACAGAGTACATGTCCATGGAGAGGACTTATAGGCCAGGTAGGAACTTACGGGCCACCCTTTATAATGCACATTGCACACAAAGGGCCACAGTGGCTTCGTGGTTAAGACGCTGAGCTTGACAACTGGAAAGTTGGCAGGTCAGCAGTTTGAGACCAAAGTGCTATACAATGGAGTGAGTTTTCACTGTCCCAGCTCCTGCCAACCTACCAGTTCGAAGCAGGAAATTGCAAGTAGATAAATAGGTACCACTTCAGCAGGAAAGGAAGCAGTGTTCTGTTCACTATATTATCTAATCATGCCTGCCACATGAGCACAGAAAGGTCTGCAGATGCAGACAGCGCTGGCTCTTTCGCTGTAAATGGAGATGACCACCATATCCTAGAGTTGGACATGGCTTGTTTTGGGCCCATATCAACTATTTTCTCACAGTGTGAGACCCCATACCACTGATCCAGTTCCGGCCTGCTGGACCTGTCACAATTTCACCAGAGCCCCTTTGGCCAGGTTCTTTTCAGGATGACCCAGGATGGCTTTCGTGGCTACCACAGTGGCCCTGTGGCACAAGGCCATGCCACACTTGGCCCAGCCCCAGCAGTCCCTTTATTGGACCTGTTACCACCCCTCAAACAAAGAGGAATCGCAGAACAGCTGCAACAAAAGGTGGAGACAGCATTTAACCAACTGCTCCCAGAGCTGAAGAAAATAGAGGGTGAATGGAAAGGTTAAAAAACTGCTCTGCTTAGTGCTGAAGAAGAACAACTATGCAGAAAAAGGAAAAACGGAAAAAAGTTGGTATGTGTCCGAACACTGTATGGTGGTGGGCAGAGGTAAAAGCAGTATAGCTGGAAAACGAATTGCAGTACAGTATTTGCCGGCGTATAAGACGCATCGGAATATAAGATGCATCCTGTAGTGAATCCCTGACTAACGACGCGTTTGAATAGCATCATTTTCGGTTAACGACGCTACCGACGCCTCCCACGTGATCTCCCGCACGACAAAAAAGTCGTTATTCGAATAACGATTTTTAACCGTCGTTGAGCAGATAACGACTTTTTTTGACGTTATGTGGGAGATCTCCCATAGGAAACCGCATAACTACGTTTTCTGCATAACGACACTACTTGGGGAACCAAGCAACGTCGTTATGTGAGGGTCTACTGTATTACCAAAATATCCCCCACTATAGGCCACTATATACAGTACAAGATGCACTCCATTTTCCCAGTGTATTTTAAGGGGGGGGAGTGGGTCTTATATGCCGGAAAATACGGTATATAAACGTTGGATAAAATTGAGGAGGAAAGACTATATAAACCAGGGGTGGCCAATTTTTTTGCGCCGCAAGCCAGTCACATGGTTTACGATAGCCACGGTGCATTTACGCCAGTGTTTTGCACATGCGTGTTTAACTTTCGCTTCCGGGAGCGGCGAGGGCAGCACGGGCTGGATTATTTGGTGCCGTGGGCTGGATCTGGCCCATGGGTTGTAGTTTGTGCACCTCGATATAAATTATAGATTGCAACAAAGAGATACAAACAGGATAATCAAAAAAGCAAAACAAGAATCCTGGGAATGCTCCAGAAAATTGTTAGCAGATAAGTATAATTGCTATTGCTTAATTAATAAAGCCATGTCCTTTAACTGCTTTTGGCAAATGGGCTTTTTCTTGAACCTCCCATACCTGTATTTGTTCCTCTTTTGTGGTGTGGTAACTGTTGGTGGGATTTTTGAAGATTTGTCCTCTGGGCTCCACAGTAGGGGTTTCTGAGCCGGGGCTTTATTAGCCACCCACGGAGGATCGAACTCGGTCCCCATGTGCTGGTGGTGCCTGGCCTGACTGCCAAAGAGGGACTCATCCACGTAGGATGCTTTTGCCTTGAACCTGGTGCCTTTTCCTCTGCCCATCAGCTGGGGATTCTTGGCTCCCAACCCGGATGAGGTCTTCATGGGTCCGATGGAGGCCAAGGGCTAAGAAAATGACCATTCAGATCCTCAGCGGACTCAGGATCGTGATCTGTGTAAACAATTGGCACGTGAAGCAGAGCCCTGTTTGGATCCAAAAAAGAGACAGTGAGGGTGAGAGAAATCAACCACCTCCTTCCAAGAATAGATTGAGTTTTCCTTCCCAAAAGGATCAATCCAATCAATTGCAGCAAGAATCAATAAAGCCCCCCACCAGAGCAATTAATCAAGAATACAGTAAAAACCTGCTTTACGTAAAAAGTTCGTTCCATAGCTTTCTACGTAATACGTTTTTTTAACGTAAATCAATGCACTCCCATAGGGATGCATTGAAAAAATTGTCCTGACCGGATCAAAAATAATCCAAAAAATAATCAGCATAAAGTGATCTGCCTACCTTTTCCATGCTGCTGATGCTTCCTCCTGAACGGTTTGTCTGCCCGCGCTCCAGCCGGGAATGCGCGTCAGGTGAAGGCCACTTGGTTCCGCTCTTTTTCCAAGGTCCCCTCGCAGCACACTCTAGCTGGGAATGCATGTCGGACAAAGAGCAGGATGGAGCGGCCTTCGCCCGAACGCACTCCCAGCCAAAGTATGCAGCGGAGAAACCTCGGATGAAGAGCGCAACCAAGCAGACATGGCCCCTGCACTCCACCAGTGCCAGTAGAAGCAGTGGGGAATCCAGAAAATGCAGCAAGGCTGCCACAACCATTGGCGCCACCTGCGCCACCTCCACGGTAAGTGATATCTTGCGACTTCTGGCGGTGGGGGTGGGTGGCGCAGGGTAGAATTCTTAATTCTAAAATGATGTGGGGGTTGTGATTTTAGAGTTTAAAATGGCGGTGGTGCCATTTTAGAATTACAAGACGCAGGGAAACCACTTATATAAAACGATTTATTTGCATAAAACAGGATGCGTTTTCAGGGGGGGAGGGATCGTTACATAAGTCAATTTTTACGTGAATTGATGCGTACGTAAAATGGGGTTTTACTGTATTTTGGAAAAGGGGATCTTTCATTAAAAAAAATATGAATTGGGCAAAGTACCAAAAGTACTACCATATTTCAGCCTTCTCCTAAGAGGGACAAAAATTGTTGTCAATTCTACACATATTTACTTTGGAGCTTTGGGGTTAAGACTCTGAGTTTGATGACTGGAAGGTCAGCAGTTCGAGACCCTAGTGCTGTATGATAGAGTGAGCTCCTGTCATCTGTCCCAGGATCTTGCCGACCAATCAGTTCAAAAGCAAGAATTTGCAAGTAGATAAACAGGCACTGCTTCAGCAGGGAAAGTAGCAGCGTTCCATGCGCTCCAGCAGCTAGTCTTGCCTGCCTCATGACCACGAAAACGTTGATGACACTTGTTTCAAGAGAGTGCAGAAGTGCAAACTCACTTCCCTCGCAGCAACAAACCAGATCTAGAAGCTTCCACCTCTGCCAGGAGCAGGACGTTTGTAAACCTAACAAGTCTTAATACCCCATTTGAGTCCACGCTGTTCCCCAACATTGCTTGTTATGTGCTGTGAAACTGCTTCCAATTTATACCAACCCTGTTAATTAAAAGCCTCTAAAAGCACTGCCAACCTATCCGTTCGAAAGCAAGAAATTGCAAGTAGATAAATAGGTACCACTTCGGGGGGAAGGTTGAGGCATGCCTGCCATGTGTCCACAGAAACGTCTGCAGATGCAGACAGTGCTGGCTCTTTGGCTGTAAATGGATATGAGCACTGAACCCTAGCGTCAGATACGACTGACTTTTGAGCAAGGGAGACCTTTACTAAGCCCCACCCGGGACACAAACCTGTGTTGTAAGCTTGTGAACTTTGATGCTGTTTGGGGGGGTCCAGATCCCCACTTCTCTGTGGCCTTACAAACAAACAAACTGAAGTTGCAATATCTGGGTTCATACACTTAAAGGAAAAAAAAACATTCAGGCATGTCTGAAGAAGTGGATTTGGATTTACAAAACCTCATACCAAAGCAAACCTTTGAATAATGGAGGTGAACCTTGGACAGTAAAGAAAGGCAAAATCACTTGTTTGAATCTAGTCTGAACTTTCACTGGAAACTAACATGACTAAGTTGAGGCTATTTTATTTGTAGCATATCACCTAAAACCCAGTCTTGGCCAGGTTACCCTGCTATGGTAATAATGGAGACCCTACTGCTAGCGACTCAACGCCGAGTGCCAGGTGGCGGTTAAGTAACTTGACCACCCTGAGGACAAACAGCCTTAGGTGTTGAAGTCCATAGGGAAGGATGATGGTCCCCAAGTGTATTAAATCCCACTTGAATCCTTCTTGATGGATGGCAGCAGCTTCATCCATCCTGGCCTGGGGATGATGATGATGAGGGCTTTGTGTGCCAAAAGGATTCAGGACCAGAAAGTTACTCATGGAGCTGGATCAGTGGTATGGGGGGCCATGCTGCAGGTGAAAGGCCACATCATTATATTCACAGGGCAGTCTTCATGACTGATCGCTATGATGATCGCCCATATTCAGAATTGGATATGGCACAAGAAGAAGAGTATCATCTCTGACATGAAAACAAACAAAACCTAAAAACAAGGCTCACTGGAAAAGACAGTAATGCTAGAAGCTGAAGGTAAGTAGGCAATGAGGAAGACTGAGCACAAAATGCTTTGACATAATAAAGGAAACCACTGGCTTCAGCATGCGAGATTGGGCAAGCCAGTGCTTTTAGGTCACCCTCGCTTGAAAGCCAGCCATATCGGACTCTAGGGTTCAGTGCTCATGTCTGTTTATAGCCAAAGAGCCAGCACTGTTCACCTTTCTGTGGACACGTGGCAGGCATGCCTCAACCTTCCCACCAAAGCAGTACCTATTCATCTACTTGCAATTTCTTGCTTTTGAACTGATAAGTTGGCAGTGCTTTTAGAGACCTTTAATTAACAGGGTTGGTATAAACAGGAAGCAATTGCACAGCACATAACAAGCAACGTTGGGGAACAGCATGGACTCAAATGGGCTATTAAGAGCTGTTAGGTTTACAAATGGCCTGCTCCTGGCAGAGGTGAAAACTGCTAGTTCTGGTTTCTTGCTGTGCGGGAGAGAGTTTGTGCTTCTGAACTCTTTTGAGACAAGTGTGCTCAGTGAATGCCTGTCCTTCAATATTGATCTCAACGTCACTGGATGCACAAAACAGTGCGCCATAACTCTGCAGCAAAAGGCTGCGATCCCAGGCATTCAGATGCCCACAGACCTCTTTGTTTCAAAAGGATGCAAACCTCCCCAGGCTTACTTGTGAGCAAGCCTCACTCAAAGCAGTGTGGTTACTTCTGAGTAAAAGCATGCAAAGGACAGGACTGGAGGCCTCGCATCCTCCAACAGGCAATCAACCTTAGCGAATCAAAATAAGGCTTAAAGGTAAAGGTTTCCCTTGCTCGAAAGCCAGTTGTATCCGACTCTAGGGTTCAGTGCTCATGTTTCAAAGCCGAAGAGCCCGCGCTGTCTGCTTCCGCAGACGTTTCCGTGGGTCATGTGGCAGGCATGACTAAACACTGGAGTGCACAGAACACTGTTGCTTTCCCACCGAAGTGGTCCCTATTGATCTACTTGCAATGTCTTGCTTTCGAACTGCTAGGTTGGCAGGAGCTGGGGCAAAGACGGGAGCTCATTTCCGTCCCTGCAGTACTCGGGGATCAAACTGCTGACCTTCCGCCTCTCCCAGTCAGCGTCTTAGCCACTTGAGCCACTGCAGTCCTGACTTACACCGGAGTAAAACCTCTTAGGATGCAACAGCACCGTCGCCATCCTGTGCATTGCTCGGAAATAAACCTTACCAAGGCCAGGAGGGCTTCCTCTGGAGTAAGAACGCATCCGATCAGGGACTACTACTACTACTACTACAGCGCCCGCTGCTCCTCAATGCCCAAGGTCCTACTCGTGAACAATTTACCAGCAGGGTTTTGGGCCGCATCGGTTTGCATTCTGCTTCCAGGGAAACGCAGGCAACCCCGCCTGGTCGGAAGGGGAAACTCCTCTGCAGAAAGAAGCAGCTCTTGTCTCCCCACCCCAAAAGCCACCTCCACTTCCGGCTCCTGTTCAGAGCTGGATGGCTTGAACCCGTACGTCGGAACGCGGTCCGATCCACGTGTCCTCCGAGGAGCCCAGTGGGACTGGGTGACAGAGGCGGCGGACTTTTTCAGAAGGAGCCAATTCCAAATTTTTTTTTTTTGGGGGGGGGGCTGTTTCCTTCGCTGGAGCTTTCAGCTCCTCCTCCCACCTTGGCTCTGAAACTCATGCTTCGGGGCTCCAGTTCTGCAGCCAGCCGGTCTCCGGGTTTGGACCCCCGACCTTTCAGCAGATGCGGTGCTGCTGCTGACCTTGGCTAGTGTCCTAGATGTTGACCCAGGGCCACGAGTCACTTTCTGGTCCTGAGCCCTTTTAGCCCACAAAGTCCTCCTCCTCAGCCCCAAACCAGGATGGATGAAGCTCTTGCCCTCCATCAAGATGGATTCAAGTGGGATCTCATCCATCCCAGAGTTATCTCTGACCATAGCTGTCAAGTATCCCTTATTGGCCGGGAAAACCCCTTATTTTACCCTCTTTCCCGCCATCATCCCTTATTAATTAGACTGCAATGCCCTATTGCCGCCATTGGAGGGCAGCACAGGATAAGCATAGCTGTCAAGTATCCCGTATTGGCCGGGAAAACCCCTTATTTTACCCTCTTTCCCGCCATCATCCCTTATTAATTAGACTGCAATGCCCTATTGCCGCCATTGGAGGGCAGCACAGGATAAGCATAGCTGTCAAGTATCCCTTATTGGCTGGGAAAACCCCTTATTTTACCCTCTTTCCTGCCATCATCCCTTATTAATTAGACTGCAATGCCCTATTGCCGCCATTGGAGGGCAGCACAGGATAAGCATAGCTGTCAAGTATCCCGTATTGGCCGGGAAAACCCCTTATTTTACCCTCTTTCCCGCCATCATCCCTTATTAATTAGACTGCAATGCCCTATTGCCGCCATTGGAGGGCAGCACAGGATAAGCATAGCTGTCAAGTATCCCTTATTGGCCGGGAAAACCCCTTATTTTACCCTCTTTCCTGCCATCATCCCTTATTAATTAGACTGCAGTGCCCTATTGCCGCCATTGGAGGGCAGCACAGGATAAGCATAGCTGTCAAGTATCCCGTATTGGCCGGGAAAACCCCTTATTTTACCCTCTTTCCCGCCATCATCCCTTATTAATTAGACTGCAATGCCCTATTGCCGCCATTGGAGGGCAGCACAGGATAAGCATAGCTGTCAAGTATCCCTTATTGGCCGGGAAAACCCCTTATTTTACCCTCTTTCCTGCCATCATCCCTTATTAATTAGACTGCAATGCCCTATTGCCGCCATTGGAGGGCAGCACAGGATAAGCATAGCTGTCAAGTATCCCGTATTGGCCGGGAAAACCCCTTATTTTACCCTCTTTCCCGCCATCATCCCTTATTAATTAGACTGCAATGCCCTATTGCCGCCATTGGAGGGCAGCACAGGATAAGCATAGCTGTCAAGTATCCCGTATTGGCCGGGAAAACCCCTTATTTTACCCTCTTTCCCGCCATCATCCCTTATTAATTAGACTGCAATGCCCTATTGCCACCATTGGAGGGCAGCACAGGATAAGCATAGCTGTCAAGTATCCCGTATTGGCCGGGACATGTCCCTTAGTTCCAAATCCAAAACTTGACAGGTATGTCTCTGACACGAAAACACACACATCACCCTTCCCTCCCTGTGGACTTCAGCTCCCAAGTCCTCAGGGATGTCAGGTTAGTAGTTAACCGCCATCTGATGATGCTCAGCGTTGAGTCGCTGGCAGTATGCTCTACTCTCTAGCAATGAATAAAGATGGTCTATCTAACACCTAAACATAAAGGTTCCCCTTGCTTGAAAGCCAGTCGCATCCAACTCTAGGGTTCAGTGCTCATCTCTGTTTCAAAGCCGAAGAGCCAGCACTGTCTGCTATCTGCAGAAGTTTCCGTGGTCATGTGGCAGGCATGACTAGGCACCGGAGTGCACGGAATGCTGTTTACCTTCCCACTGAAGTGGTCCCTATTTATCTACTTGCAATGTCTTGCTTTTGAACTGCTAGGTTGGCAGGAGACCTCCTCCATCGGCTGAACTTATTTTCATAGAAGGCCGAACATACACCATATGAACACAATGGAAAGCCAACCTCTCTATATTCTTCTTCTTTCATGTTCGGATCAAACCCTGGACTGCCAAAATGAAGCCAGTTTCTTGGGTTTGTCATTGGCCAAACTGTTAAGCCTCATCCTGCGTGTTACCGGTAGCAGTTGTCAGACCAGCAGGTGAAAAGGATTCTGTATCTCTTCACAGTCACACTGTTTGTTGTTGTCCGCTAGCAGCACCCACTTGAGCATGTTTGTCTTACATTTATGGACTCCTACCACCAGCCTGTTTAGGGTCCTCAAACTGATGTAGGGGAGGTTGAGTTCCTCAGCTATATCCTCCTTTAATGTTATTCCTTGTCCAGTGAGCTCCTTCCTTCATCTTCTAATTTGGTTTTGTTCTTGCATACTCTCAACAATGTTTGTTCTTGCTGTAAAGCTCTTCCTGGATCTGAGCCGGTGGACTTGAGACTCATATCCATTCACAGGATGGTGAGGGTCATTCTCTTGCTGTTGGGTAGAAAGACATTCAACCCTATTTTCCCAACTTTGGCAGGCTTGCACATGCTTCCTGTTCCCTACCATGTCAGATATTGTACAAGTAGAGTTGCCAATGCCATAATTCTCTCTCACAAAACTGGGATAGAAGTACAAAATAGCCTTTTTAAAAACAAACATAATATAATGATATCTATTTTTCCAACCATGAATCCGGGACAATCCCGGTTTTCCGGGACATATGGCAACCCTACGTACAAGGCATTTGTGTTATGTAAGGCCCTATCCCTCCCAACTCCAGGGAGGGACAATTTGTGGCCTTCCAAATTAGAACTTGGAAATGATGCGTTAGATTCAGTATGTTGAGATTAAGATCATGCTTCTGCATTTAACAGAAGGACAAAGCCAGCCAAAACAGCTAAGAACAGTATGTTGGAAGGAGAAATTTTTACTGTCTAAATCAGGGGTTCCCAAACTTTACGTGCTGCAGGCCAGTCATATGGTTGAGCGTGCTCATGGTCATGTGGTTCCCCCTGCTGTAAAACGCATCCACGGTTGTTGTAAACTCGTTTTATGGCAGCTGCAGATGTGTTCATGCATGTACGGGTGCATTTTACGACAGGAAGAACTATGTGACCGCTTCCACTTCTGGTAGTGGCAACGGCTACATGAAATGGTGCTGCGGGCTGGGGCTGGCCCACAGGCCATAGTTTGACCACCCCAGTCTAAACAGTACTTACAAAACATTTTCAGAAAAGTGGATGCATTCCACTCGTTTAATAGGGCACAGACAATGTAACTGTTTGACATGTTCAAGCTGATGCATTAATCAGTAATCTTTGACTTTTAGGTAGAAGATGCATGGGAGTAAGACCATGTTCTGCCATGCGCTGGGAAAAACTATATTTTGCAAACATATAAAACCATAAGTGGCCTTTAAGCATGACACAGACCAAGATCTGGTAGTCTATAAGGCAGGGATCCTCAACCTAAGGCCCATGGGCCAGATATGGCCCATGGTACCAATTTATCCAGCCTTGCTCCAGCTGCTGCTGCCTCCGCCTCTGTTGTGGCTTCGGCCCCCGAGCCCACTCCCCGTGAGGACGAGGACTCAGACGATGAAGGAGAGGACCTCGGCAAGACCTCCCTCCCCAGGAGTTTCCTCCCCGACATTATTCCAGCCCCCGTTAGAAGACCAGCAGGAGCAACCCGAGGGTAGCCAGGAAGGGAACGCTTCAGGGCCACAGCAACAGCTGCAGCAGATGGAGGGCTTTGATGATGAATCTTGGCTTGATCCCAGACACCGTAGCAAAGAGAAATGCCATCAACAGCAGAGAAGGAGTGGCAGGGAGTAAAGAGAGTTTAGCGTATGGGACCAAGGACACCAGGACAGCCGAAGAGCTGGCTTAACACAACTTTATTACATGCTGGTCAGAGGGAACATGTGGTAATGGCGGATGAACAGCTCAATATATACAGTGGCTATACATTTGAATGTGGCTCCTTGACAGTCCATTGGCTACTGTCCGCGTGACGTCATTGTAGGTCACGCCCTTCTTGTCCAGGTGAAGGTAGTGGCGGGAATCTTCCCGCGCTGTTGTTCTAGGTGAGTCTTGGGCCAATGAGCTTGGACGCTCGCTATTGCCATCTAGTGGTCACTAGCTCGCGTCCTAGTAAGGTTACAGTGATGCAGCTGAAGGTTACAATGTTACACATAGAAAAGGTTACATTGGATACACATGGATAGGTACATTGCTTAAAGGCACAGGCTTTAGGACACAACAGAGAGCATTGAGCCACACCCCAGGAAGGGCTATAAATAGCCAGAACAGTTGGTCAGGCTTCGTGACGAACAAAGTTCAACACTCACCCGTCGGCCCTGGTCGCTCTTGTGGACTCTCATCGCCTTGCCTGGAAACCTTGTTTGGGAACTTTTGGATTGACCTTGGACTGGACTGACACCCCTTTGGATATACCCTATGGACTAGAGCACTGTGCACTGCTGGAGTCTGGAAACAATACAGAGACTTACAAATTTAACCCTTGCTGGTCGTGCCTGTTCATTGCTTGTCAGGGCTTCGGAAGAGGGATGGGGGACAGAGCATCTTGTTCGTCACCCCAAACAGACCACCTGCTAAGCAAGATGGGCCAGCTGCAGCAGCTACAGGCAGACAACCACCTTTTGCAGCAGCAGGTGGCACAACTGACTGCCCAACTCGCCTTGCAGAACGCCCCTGCGGCTCCCACTCCTCATCGGAAATGCCCAGTGGCCGTACCAGATAAGTTTTCTGGCCAGCTGGAGGGGTTCCCGGCCTTCATGGGACAGTGTCAGGTGTTTATGGCCATGAGGCCAGAGGACATCCCTGATGACCGGGCCCGGGTAGGGTTTGTTATTAGCCTCCTTTCTGGCTCTGTCGCCCAGTGGGCCACTCCTCTGCTAACCATGAACAGCCCTTTGCTGTCGGACTACCAGGGTTTCCGGCAACACCTGGGTCACATGTATGAGTACCCTATCCGGGTCCAGACGGCAGCCCGGTCTCGTTTGACGGCCCAGGAAAGGGCGCGACGATATCAAGGGGGGCTGTGCTTGTATTGTGGAGAGCCTGGACATTTTGCCACCTCCTGCCCCCGGAAGGGGGGGAGGAACGCCCATGCCTGGTGCTGGTTCTCGGCCCAGCCAGCCAGGAAACGGGGCTGGCCCGGTCTAGGGGAAACTCTGGGTCAGGCACGTACCATGCCTACACAGGAACCGGCGGATGTGGACTCTGAGCCGCCCCGGCACTTGATTCTGAACACCTGGGTCTTGGTATCCAGCCGGCCTGGGGGGGGGATTCCTGCACATGCATTGGTGGATTCCAGGGTTTGGTGTCTTGCAAGGAAGACAAAGAAGGAGCCGCAGTTGGGCTAAACACGACTTTATTGCATGATGGTCAGGGTGAACATGAGCTAATGGCGGACAAAACAGCTCTATTTATAGTACACTGTACATTTGAATATCCCGGGTGGTAGCTCATTGGCTACTGTCTGCGTGACGTCATAGATCGTCACGCCCATCTACTCCAGGTGTGGTGTGGCGAGAAGGTTTCCCGCTCTTCAGGTATTTGGGGAATCTGTACCATGTGAGCCGGATGCTCGCTACTGCCACCTGTGGCCATTTAGCTTGCATCCTTATACAGCTTGCTACTATGTGTCTTTGATTGGATACAATCGGATACATTGACTGGTTTTCCCTATCGCATAACACTAGAACTAGGGGACACTCCATGAAACTTTTGGGTACTAGTTCTCAAACAAATAAGAGAAAATCCTTTTTCACCCAGAGGATTACTGGTCTATGGAACTCCCTGCCAGAAGAAGTGGTGACAGCTGTCAGTCTTGACAGCTTTAAGAAAGGATTAGACAAGTTCATGGATTTAGTGTAAGGGACCAAAGACAATACAACAGCCGAAGGGTTGGCTTAACACAGGTTTATTGCATGATGATCCGGAGGAACATGTGGTAATGGCGGCTGGGTAGCTCATTATATACAGCTGGCTATACATTTGAATGTGGCTCGTTGGCAAGCTATTGGTTGCTGCCCGCGTGACGTCGTAGGGGGTCACGCCCTTCTTGACCAGGTGAGGAGGTCGCGGGGAATCTTCCCGCGCTGCTGATCCAGGTGGCTTTGATCCATTAGAGCTGGACGCTCGCTACTGCCCTCTGGTGGTCACTAGCTCGCGTCCCCTTATTAAGCATACATTGATACAGGTGATGGTTATAATGTTGCACACAGAAAGGTTACATTGATAACACATGGTACAGGTACATAGTTAAAGGCACTGCTTTACAGAACACAACATCCCTCCCCCCTAGGATGAGACGAAGTCTCTCAGCCAAGATGGCTTGTTGCGTGTGCGTGTGGGCCGTGAAGAAGGCTGCCCCCCCAGGGGCGTTATTGCTTCTTTGTTCCCCGGTCCCTTGTCCTGAAATGGGAAAGGGAGACTCGTTAGTAGCTTGCCGCTGTCTGGCGGTCTTAGGGGAAGGGAAAAACTCCATTGTGGGCAGACCGGGGGGTGTCGGGACTAACGGAAAACCCCTCTTCTCGCTTGGACGGGTGGGGGACCACTCCGAAAAAACCCCCCGGGTCTGAAAATCAAAATCTAAGTTGGTCGGGGTACCCGCATTTGTGGGGACTTTCCGCGAGATATGTATGGTGTCGGGTTCCTCTCCCTCGGAAAGATCCCCCAGGGTATCTACGAGGATATCCTCCTCCCCCCTTGGTGGTGACCCACGGTCCCCTTCTCCTCCCCCTTGGGCTAAACGGGTGGGGGAGAACCCTAACGCTGACTTATTTCCTGCGTGAACCGCGTCCTGCTCGTCGGGGACCCTGCGTCGGAGCTGGTCTGCGTGCCGCCTCCATAGGAGCCCTGTGCTGGTTTCCACGCGGTACGACATGGGGCCGGTTTGTTCCACGACTACGCCGGGCACCCAGGCTGGGCCTGTGCTGGCGTAATTCCTGCAATGCACGGGGGCGCCTATGCTGAAACTCTTTGTAACCTCCAGCCCGATGTTCCTTCCTTTGTCCTCTACCCTCGTGGGGTCTAGCCTAGTAAGGATAGTGGTCAGCTTCCTGCGCATTAAGAGCTCTGCGGGGGAGTATCCTGACGCCAACGGGGTCACCCTGTACCCTAGCAGAAACTGGCACACTTGTAGGTTCAAATCCCCTGGGCCCATGCGCCGCAACGCGTCCTTCGTGGTGCGGACGAGGCGCTCTACTTGGGCGTTGGTGGCCGGGTGAAACGGGGCGGAGGTAATATGCCGAACGGCGTTAATCTCCATGAATGCCTTAAACTCGGAGGACGTAAAACAACTAGCGTTGTCGCTAATTAGCGTGTCGGGTATGCCGAACGTGGAAAAGAGCCTCCGCAAGTGCCTAATGGTCTGGGCCGAGGAGGTGCTCGTGACTGGGATAACCTCCAACCATTTGGAGAAAGCGTCCACAACGAGGAGGAATAGGGTGCCTCTGAACGGGCCCGCGAAATCTATGTGCACCCGGGACCACGGCCCCTTAGCCGCGTCCCATTCCCTGTGGGGAAGGCGGGCCTCCTCCGGTCTGGAGCATTGGCAACTTTCGCAAGTGCCGACCATGTGCTCGATGTCGGCGTCTAGCTGGGGCCACCAGAAGTAACTCCGGGCCAGCGCCTTGGATCGCACGATGCCGGGGTGGCTGACGTGCAGCAGTTTGAGCACCCGCGGCCGAAGGGAAGTGGGAATCACCACCCGCTGCCCCCACAAGAGACATCCCCTCTCTAGGGACAGTTCTAGCTTTTTTCTGAAAAATGGAGCGAACTCCTCCGCTGGGGAGGATGCGGGCCACCCTTTCTGTAGCCAGGAGCTTACTGTCGCTAACGTTTTGTCTTTCTCTGTCGCTTTGGCGATGTCGGCGGGCACTACCGGGGGCGAATCCAGCACCTCGATCATGAGAACCTGACGGTCCCGCTCCCCCATGCTCACCTGGCTGGGCGTTAGGGGAAGGGGGGACCTAGATAGGGCGTCCGCATGGCTGATCTCTTTCCCGGGCCGGTAGACCAACGCGTGCTGATACGCGTTGAGAAAAATGGCCCACCTGAGCATCCTTGGGGACAGGATTTGAGGGGTGGGCTTATCCGCGGTAAAAATGCCTAGCAGGGGCTTGTGGTCCGTCACGATGGTGAAGGGGCGGCCATACAAAAAATCGTGAAATTTTTTCGTCCCCGAGACTATCGCTAATGCCTCCCTGTCCGTCTGCGCGTAGTTTCTCTCTGTTTGGGACAGGGACCTGGAGTAAAATGCTATCGGGGCCTCCCTTCCGTTCGCCAGCACGTGGCACAGCACTGCCCCCACCCCCACTGGAGATGCATCACAGATCAGAACTACTGGGCGTTTGGGGTCGAAGTGGGTCAGTATGGCGTCGGACGCCAGGAGGCTTTTCAGCTCACTAAATGCCCTTTCCTGGTCATCGCCCCACTTCCATGCCTGGTCTTTCTTAAGCAGCCTGTGTAGCGGTTCGGCCACCGCTGCCTTCCGGGGAGGAAGGAGTGGTAAAAGTTGAGCAGCCCTAGGAACGACTGCAACTCGGGCTTGGAGGTGGGGCGGGGGGCTTTCTTGATGGCTGCCACCTTAGACTTGGATGGTTTTATTCCCTCAGGAGTTACACAACTCAGGCCTTGAATTCGCTCACCCTCCTCGGTGCAATCAGGTCCACCAAGGTCCTTTTTGTTTCTTGTCCGAGCATTCTGGTGAAGATGGCCCTTTTCTTCGCCTCTTCCGTAACTTCGGACTCGATCAGTGCGTCCTGGAAGTCCATTTCGAAGATCTCCCAGTCGCCCGGTTTCCTGATTTCGAAACCGGCGCATGTCTTGGTCCCGTGGGCTGCCATCCCACCTTCGTCGCCAATTTAGTGTAAGGGACCAAAGACAATACAACAGCCGAAGGGTTGGCTTAACACAGGTTTATTGCATGATGATCCGGAGGAACATGTGGTAATGGCGGCTGGGTAGCTCATTATATACAGCTGGCTATACATTTGAATGTGGCTCGTTGGCAAGCTATTGGTTGCTGCCCGCGTGACGTCGTAGGGGGTCACGCCCTTCTTGACCAGGTGAGGAGGTCGCGGGGAATCTTCCCGCGCTGCTGATCCAGGTGGCTTTGATCCATTAGAGCTGGACGCTCGCTACTGCCCTCTGGTGGTCACTAGCTCGCGTCCCCTTATTAAGCATACATTGATACAGGTGATGGTTATAATGTTGCACACAGAAAGGTTACATTGATAACACATGGTACAGGTACATAGTTAAAGGCACTGCTTTACAGAACACAACAATGGAGGACAAGAGTATCAATGGCTATAATTATGGATACTTAAGGACAACCTCCGGGTTGGAGAGATAGGCAGGATATCTCTCAATATCATTTCCAGGGAATCCTAAGCAGGTGAAGGCATCTGCTTGGGAATACCCTGAAGGAAATGGTGAGCCACTGTGTGAGACAGAATGCTGGACTGGATGGGCTGTGGCCTGTTCCAGCAAGGCTGTTCTTATGTTCTTATGTTCTTATGTACATTCTGTTAAAGGGAACCTTGCAACATTCATTCAATACATAACACCCCTCCCCCCTTTTAGTGTTCAAGAACCAAGACAATAGAAACAGCCGAAGTCTGGCTTAACTCATCTTTATTGCATGATGGTCAGGGGGAATATGTGGTAATGGCGAATGAACAGCTCATTATATACAGTGGCTATACATTTGAATGTGGCTCCTCGGTAGCTCATTGGCTACTGTCTGCGTGACGTCACCCTTAGTCATGCCCTTCTTGTCCAGGTGAAGCAGTGGCGGAAATCCTCCCGCGGCTATAGGCATTTGGAGAATTTGTACCATGTGAGCTGGACGCTCGCTACTGCCCCCAGTGATCACTAGCTCGCGTCCTAATGCAGAAGGTTACAATGTTACTTTTAGAGATTGTTACATTCACTCATTCGTGTGGTTGCATTTACTTAAAGGCACATTGCAATCCATACACAACACCCCTAGGTGAGGACGAAGTCCTTCAGCCATTGAGGCTTCCTGCATGTTCGCTTTGGGTGAGTGGCGGCTGCACGGGGCCGGAGTCCCTGCACGCTCCTGACTACTCTGTCCTTGTCCTGCAATGGGAGAGTATAACTCGTTAGTGATTGGCTGCAAGTTCTGAGCCGGGGATTGGGGAGGTCTAGGTGTGGGAGTAAACTCCAGGGATGTGAAACCAGGGGCTCCAGGGACTAAAGAAAAACACTGCTCATCGCTTGGATGGGTGGGGGACCACTCCGAAAAATCCCCCCTGTTTCCTAACTCAAAGTCTGAAAGCTCCTCGAAATCCGCCTCTTCCAAATTGTTCCTGTTACCCAGGGGGTCGAAAGGATGCGGGTTTGTGTCATTTCCCTCCCCCCTGTGGTCTGCGTCTCCCCCTTGGGATAAGCGGGTGGGGGAGAACCCTAATGTTGAATGCTCTGCTTGGTCACTCAAGCCTTGCCTTCCTACTACCCTATCCCTGAGCTGGTCAGCATGCCTCCTCCAGACTCACCTAGAACAACAGCGCGGGAAGATTCCCGCCACTACCTTCACCTGGACAAGAAGGGCGTGACCCGCAATGACGTCACGCAGCCTGTAGCCAATAGGCTATCAAGGAGCCACATTCAAATGTATAGCCACTGTATATATTGAGCTGTTCGTCCGCCATTACCTCATGTTCCCTCTGACCAGTATGTAATAAAGTTGTGTTAAGCCAGCTCTTCGGCTGTCCTGGTGTCCTTGGTCCCATACACCAAATTGGCGACGAAGGTGGGATAATGGCTGCCCACGGGACCAAGACATACGCCGGTTTCGACATCAAGAAACCGCAAGATTGGGAACTCTTCGAAATGGACTTCCAAGGCGTGCTGGTGGAGTTCGAGGTGACGGACGAGGCGAAGAAGAGAGCCATCCTCACCAGAATGCTCGGGCACAACGGCAAGAGGGTACTGATTGACCTCATCGCACCCAAAAAGGCGGCTGAATTCAAGGCAAAAGAGCTCCTGATGGTGCTGAGAGACCATTTCCGGCCCTCGGTAGCGATGTTTCCCGCTCGGAGCGCGTTTTGGAGGCGAGTCCAAGCGCCTGGCGAGTCGGTCGCCGCTTTCGTAGCGGCCCTGCGTCTGGCTGCCGGCCCATGCAAATGGGAGAATTTGGAAGTCACCCTCAGGGACTGCGTGCTATGCGGCCTGAAGGACGCCGAGATTCAGCGCACGCTAATGAATCAGGAGCCGCCCCCCACGTTGCAGGAGGTCCTGAAAGCGGCACAGGCCGCGGAAGCCACGAAGGCCGGGGTGCAAGAGCTCCAGGACTGGCGGCCGAAGGCCGACAAAGCAGAGAGTTCGGTGCACGCAGCCCGGCAAATTTCGAAATCGTCCGCCGAAAGCAGCGACGACGAGGACGTCCGGAGGGTCCGGAAGGAGGGCCGGCGTTGCGACGGCTGCGGAGCGGCTCACGACCGTGCCAGGTGCCCGTTCAGAAAGGCCGAGTGCCACAACTGCGGGCGACGTGGGCACATAGCCAAAGTCTGCAGACAACGGCGCAAGGACCGGAGGAGCTCGCCCGACCGCCCAGCGAGGGATCGGAGGAGCTCGCCTGACCGCCCAGCGAGGCCAGACCGCTCGACGAGACTAAAGGATGGCGGCTGGCCCACAAGGAAGCAGGACGGCGTGGGCCGCATCTCCGACGACAGCGACGCCGCCGCCCCGGTTTTCAGCGTGTCCATGGGACACCCCCGTTACTTTGTTGAGGTACTGGTGCAAGGGGCCCCTGTTAGGATGGAGATTGACTCTGGCTCCTCTTACTCAATCATTTCCCAGAGGGAGTTTTTGAGAATTGCCCCCCGCGTATGGCCCAAGCTCAAAGCGTTGAGGTCCACGCTTCGGGACGTGCAAGGGAACAGTATCCCGGTGTTGGGGGTTGGGAATTTCCAGGTTCAGTACAAGCGGCACGCCGCGGAACTTCCCCTAGTCGTTCTCAAGGGGGGTAATTGCAGCCTCCTCGGGACTCAATGGTTTCAGCCCCTGGGTCTGTTCATTGGGGGGGTGCACGCCGTTGGGTCTGACCCGATACAGGAGGTGTGCGACGCGCACCCTGAAGCCTTCAAGAAGGGACTTGGGAAATTCAATGGACCCCCAGTAACGTTCGACCTGGACCCGGAGGTCCGCCCAATCAGACTCAAACCGCGCAGGGTGCCTTTTGCACTCAATGACAAAATAGAGGCGGAACTGGACAAATTAGTGGGCCAGGGGATTCTTGTTCCTGTTGATTCCGTGGAGTGGGAAACTCCAATTGTCACAGCATTGAAGGCCAATGGGGAGGTTCGCATTTGCGCCGATTATAAGTGCACCATTAATAAGGTAATCCGCCCTAATGCGTACCCGGTGCCGGTGGTCAGCCATTTGCTAGCCAGGTTACATGGGGGAAAGTGTTTCGCTAAGCTCGACCTGGCACAGGCCTATCAGCAACTCATGGTAACCCCTGCCGCAGCTGCTGCACAGACCATAATCACGCATAAGGGGGCGTTCCAGGTGACGCGCCTCCAATTCGGCGTGAACTCGGCGCCTGGAATTTTCCAGTCGCTCGTGGAACTCCTCCTCAAAGGGCTGGACGGCATTTTACCATATTTTGATGACGTATTGATAACGGGGGGAGTGAGGTTGAGTTGGCTGAAAGGCTAAACAAGGTCCTGGCGGCGTTCGAACGGGCGGGGTTGAGGTTGCGAAAAGACAAATGCGTCTTCTTCGCGAAGGAGGTTGAGTTCTTAGGGTTCCGAGTAACACCCGAGGAGATCAAACCGTCCAAATCTAAGGTGGCCGCCATCAAGAAAGCTCCTCGCCCCACATCCAAGCCCAAGTTGCAGTCGTTCCTAGGGCTCTTAAATTTCTACCACTCCTTCCTTCCACGGAAGGCTGCGGTGGCTGAGCCGCTTCACAAGTTGCTCAAGAAAGATGTGGCATGGAAGTGGGGCGATGACCAGGAGAGGGCATTCACAGAACTGAAACAACTCCTGGCGTCTGACGCCATTCTGACCCATTTCGACCCCAAACGGCCGGTGGTACTGATCTGTGATGCATCCCCGGTGGGGGTGGGGGCAGTGTTATGCCACGTGTTGGAAAACGGGAGGGAGGCCCCAATAGCGTTTTACTCCAGGTCCCTGTCCCAAGCGGAGAGAAACTACGCCCAGACAGACAGGGAGGCGCTGGCGATAGTTGCGGGGACCAAAAAATTTCACGATTTCCTGTATGGCCGCCCCTTCACCATCGTGACTGACCACAAGCCCCTACTAGGCATTTTTACCGCAGATAAGCCCACGCCACAGATCCTGTCCCCGAGAATGTTTAGGTGGGCCATTTTTCTCAACGCCTACCAGCACGCGTTGGTGTACCGGCCCGGGAAAGAGATCAGCCATGCGGACGCCCTATCAAGGTCCCCCCTTCCCCTAACGCAGAGCCAGATGGGCAGGGAGGGGCGTGACCGCCAGGTGCTCATGATAGAGGTTTTAGATTCGCCCCCCATAGTGCCCGCCAACATCGCCACAGCGACAAGGAAGGACAAGACGTTGGCGGCGGTTTGCTCCTGGGTACAGAAAGGGTGGCCGGTGTCTTCCCCAGCAGAGGAATTCGCCCCATTTTTTAGGAAGAAGCTGGAACTGTCCCTAGAGAGGGGGTGCCTCTTGTGGGGGCAGCGGGTGGTGATCCCTACATCCCTTCGACCGCGGGTGCTTAAACTGCTGCACGTCAGCCACCCCGGAATTGTGCGCTCCAAAGCGCTGGCCCAGAGTTACTTCTGGTGGCCCCAGTTAGACGCCGACATCGAGCACATGGTCGGCACTTGCGAGAGCTGCCAATGCTCCAGACCGGAGGAGGCCCGCCTTCCCCACAGGGAATGGGACGCGGCTAAGGGGCCGTGGTCCCGGGTGCACATAGATTTCGCGGGCCCGTTCCGAGGAACCCTGTTTCTCCTCGTTGTGGACGCTTTCTCCAAGTGGTTGGAGGTCATCCCAGTCACGAGCACCTCCTCAGCCGCGACAATTAAGCATTTGCGGAGGATTTTTTCCACGTTCGGCATACCCGACACTCTAATTAGCGATAACGCTAGTTGCTTCACGTCCGCTGAGTTCAGGGCGTTCACAGAGATCAACGCCATCCGGCATATCACCTCCGCCCCTTTCCATCCGGCCACCAATGGCCAAGTGGAGCGCCTCGTACGCACCACGAAGGACGCGCTGCGGCGCATGGGCCCCGGGGACCTCAACCTGCAAGTGTGTCAGTTTCTGCTAGGGTACAGGGTGACCCCGCTAGCGTCAGGCTACTCCCCTGCGGAGCTTTTAATGCGCAGGAAGCTGACCACCATACTCACTAGACTAGATCCCACGAGAGTTGAGGACAAGGGGAGGAACATAGGGTTAGAAGCCACCAAGAGTTTCAGCGTGGGTGCCCCGGTACATTGCAGGAACTACGCCAGCGCGGGGACAGCCTGGGTGCCGGGGGTGGTTGTGGAACAGACCGGTCCCGTATCGTACCGCGTGGAGACCAACACAGGTCTACTGTGGCGGCGGCACGTGGACCAGCTCCGGAGCCGGGTCCCAGGGAATCAGGGCGCCGGAAACACGGATACAAATTCAGCGTTAGGGTTCTCCCCCACCCATTTAGCCCAAGGGGGAGGAGAGGGGGGTCGAGAGTCCCCACCAAGGGGGGAGGAGAAGGAATTTGTCCTCGTAGATATCCCGCGGGATCCCCCAACAGAGTTTGATTTTGATTTTCAGAACCGGGGGGGGGGGTTTCAGAGTGGTCCCCCACCCATCCAAGCGAGAAGAGGGGCTTTACGTTAGCCCCTGGTGCCTCCGGTTCAACCACAACAGAATCTACCCTTTCCCCTAAAGCTGCAAAACCGCAGCAAGCCTCTAACAAGTCTCCCTCTCCCATTACAGGACAAGGGTCCAGGGAACAAGGAAGCGGGAGCGGCCCCCGGGTGGGCCAACCCACATCGCGGCCCAAACGCGAGTGCAATAAACCATCTTGGCTAAGAGACTTCGTCTCATCCTAGGGGGGAGGGGTGTTGTGTCCTAAAGCCTGTGCCTTTAAACAATGTACCTATCCATGTGTATCCAATGTAACCTTTTCTATGTGTAACATTGTAACCTTCAGCTGCATCACTGTAACCTTAATAGGACGCGAGCTAGTGACCACTAGATGGCAATAGCGAGCGTCCAAGCTCATTGGTCCAGGACTCACCTAGAACAACAGCGCGGGAAGATTCCCGCCACTACCTTTACCTGGACAAGAAGGGCGTGACCCGCAATGACGTCACGCAGCCTGTAGCCAATAGGCTATCAAGGAGCCACATTCAAATGTATAGCCACTGTATATATTGAGCTGTTCGTCCGCCATTACCTCATGTTCCCTCTGACCAGTATGTAATAAAGTTGTGTTAAGCCAGCTCTTCGGCTGTCCTGGTGTCCTTGGTCCCATACACTAAACAAACTATGTACATGCTAGCAAAAATATTGCGGCCTCTTTAAAACTAACACATTTCTTTCTCATGAAGGCTATGATGACAAATAATGTGGGAAATGCTCTGGGATTTGGACAGTTGGATTCGTGTTATTTTTCATAGACGACACAACATGCAAGTCAATGTGAATCCGCACTTTCTTCCTCCACTGCTGGAATGTCTATCTCCCCCTCCCCAATTGAATGTATTTATATCAGTAATGGTAAAGGTCACCCTTGCTCAAAGCCAATCATATCTGACTCTAGGGTTCAGTGCTCATTTCTGTTTATACCCAAAGAGTCAGCCAAATTATTTATCCCCCACCCCCAAAAGCTTAGTGCTAGTGTTGGTATCCTAGAATGCCAGACAGGGAGGATCCTGGGCATCTCGGAACTGAAGTCAAAGTACACCTGGAGGGCCAAAGGTTGAGAAACCCTCGCTTAGAGGAAACAGGTTAGTCCTCCAGGTGTTCTGGGATTTCAGTTCCCAGGCTCTCCTCAAAGCCACAGGTTTCTCACCCATGATCCTTAGGAAAATAAGAGTGAGACTAATAGGAGGAAATTAGCAACTGGCCCTTGTTTGCAGCTTGTTAAGGAGGCCCTGCTGTAGCCAAGTCTCCTGTAAATTTGGACAGCAGTAATAGAGCTGCCTTAACAATAAGTGCTGGTTGGCAATTTTCTTCTCTCCCTGCTGAATCTTGTGTGATTGGCTAAAGCAAATTCACCCAGGGAAACTTAACTGTGCAAATTCACAGTGAACCCACTTCACATTAATCCTGCAGTGCAGTCACACCCTTCACAGTGTGAGTTTTCACATTCAGGCAACAGTTTTATCTTTTCTCCTCCATTGTTTTAGCACAGGGGACCCCATGCACTGGTGCCGGGATGCAGGCTGTCATGAACCAGGTCATGAGGGGTGGGTGGCACTGGGAACCCCAGTGACACCCTTCTGCCCTCGGTGTGCTCTGCCAGGTCTGCCTGGCAGGTGGGGTGTGGGTGTGGGCTTCAGACACAGCAGATGGGCGGGTGGCCAGGCCACTCCTCCACGTTGCTTAACTGTAGTGGGGCTCTGCCCCGCACCTATGTGTAGTGTGATGCCTCACTGTCCCAGCCAGGTGGTGTGACAGGTGGACAGCTGGGCCCCTCCTTTTTAAAAAAAGAGATGCAGTGGGGCTCCCACTTGTGTGCAGAGTGCACTTTGTTGTATTTTGTTGTGTGCTTGCACTGTCTGGTCCCGCCACCCCCACTTGCCAGTCCATGGAAAGGTTGTTTGGCATGAAGCTGGTCCGTGGTGTAGGAAAAGTTAGGGACCCCTGTGATAGCAGATGTTTAGTCAGCAGAGTCGGTACACATGTAATATGGATTGTGCACTGAACTTTCATTTGTTTAGCATCATCTTCCCATACACCGAGAGACAGTTAGGCCCCTGTAGGGTGGGAACCAGGGCCCATGGTTTCATTTTCCTTTGCGTCTTCTTTTCTGACTCTTGGTTTGGCCAGTGTAGGAGTACTGAGAACCGAAGCAGCACTGGATGGGTTAGTACTCTGGAAAGATTCACCGGGGCTGCTGATGGCAGTTGACCTAGGTTAAGAGAACAATGCCGGTGAGGAATCATGGGTTTCTCATGTGTGCATGTTGACACTTCCCATTGTAGAACCAACTTAACATGGACACTGTCTTTACAAGGAAGTCCTTTAACAGGTAAAGGTCACCCTTGCTCAAAAGCCAGTCATATCCAACTCTAGGGTTCAGTGCCCATCTCTGTTTACAGCCAAAGAGCCAGTGCTGTCTGCGTCTGCAGATGTTTCTCTGGACATGCGGCAGGCATGCCTCAACACCGGAACGCTTAACTTTCCCACCGAAGTGGTACTTTAGTTCCCAGAAGCCCAGGGTCCTCCCATGTCTGGTATTCTAGGATACCAACACTGGCACCATTATTATTATTATTATTATTATTATTATTATTATTATTATTATTATTATTATTATTATTATTATTATTATTATTATTATTATTATTATTATTATTATTATTATTATTATTATTATTATTATTATTATTATTTTTTGGGGGGGGGTGGATATACAATTTGGAGACAAGGGGCACTTACTTTCTAGTAAAAAATGCTTGCCATTTCTTGCTTTCGAACTAAGCTGGCAGCAGTTGGGGTAGAGACAGGAGCTCACTCCGTCGTGCAGTACCCGGGAAACGAACTCTGACCTTCCAGTCAACGAGTTCAGCATCTTAACCACTTGAGCCACCACAGTCCCACTTCCCATTGTAAAACCCAACTTAACATGGACACTGTCTTCACAAGGAAGTCCTCTAACAGAAACCTCAGACTATAACTTCTAAAAATGTTGTGAATCAGTTGTGACACATCATAAAACTAATATAGTATTCTTGTAGAGACACATTCACTCCCATTTTAGAAGGTCCTTTAAAAACCTTAGTTACTCATACTTTGGATGAAACATTTAGGGCCCCCACTCTAGAACTATGACACCTCCAGAAGAGATGCTTCAGAGAATCCATTACTCTGTTCTTCATCTGCTTCGTTAAAAGAAAAAAACCTTCTCATGTAGGACCACTATGTAAAGTGGGAACAAATGTTATGTAGTGATGTCATATCTCACACATAAAAAGGTGGCATGAAATTATTTAGACAGTAATATGTGAAGACTTGTTTGTCATTTGCATAACTGTACAGTAAAACCCCGACTTACAAATGCCCCGAGTTACATAAAATGTGACTTACATAATGATTTTGTGCTAAAACCATGTCCCAATTTGCACGATTTCCTATGGGTTTGCTTTGAGTTACATAAAGATTCTTTTTCCTATGGGTTTGCTTCAAGTTAAGTAAAAATTTCATTTTTCCTATGGGTTTGCTTCGAATTACATAAAAAAAAAAACAATTTAAGCAAAAAAACCCGCAAGGCCAGAACCCATAAGTGTGCATTCACAAACAACACGGAGAACTGTGTCCGGTGTGCATTTTGCATAGGGACATTTTCCCTTCATTGAGGCATCGGCAAAATGTTCTTAGCAAACCTCGGAATGAAAAGCTACCTTGGAAAATTGGAGGACGTCAGCCTACTGAAGGAGTCATTCCCATGGAACGAGGCCCGGCAGCCCCCAGGATTCAACATTAAAGGATGCAGGTCAGCCAGGCTGTGGAGAGGCAAAAGGAAGGTTTGTTAGACCCAAAATCTGAGTTGTGATGTGTTAACAAAGAGAGCCAAGGTGATGTTGTTGGACTAGAGCTGAGGATAAAGGGGAAAGTAATGGTTGCCCGTAATGATCACCCTTGCTTCAAAGGCAGTCGTAGCTGACTCTAGGATTCAGTACTCATCTCTGTTTATAGCCAAAGAGCCAGTGCTGCCTGCGTTTGCTAATGTTTCCATGGACATGTGGCAGGCATGCCTCAACACCAGAGTCCACCTTTCCCACTGAAGTGATCCCCATTTATCTACTTGCAATTTCTTGCTTTCGAACTGATAGGTTGGCAGGAGCCAGGACAGCAGCATACCTGTCAAGTTTTGGACTTGGAAATAAGGGAAATTTCCCAGCAAATAAGGGATACTTGACAGCTATGCTTATTCTGTGCTGCCCTCCAATGGTGGCAATAGGGCATTGCAGTCTAATTAATAAGGGATGACGGCGGGAAAGAGGGTAAAATAAGGGGTTTTCCCGGCCAATAAGGGATACTTGACAGTTATGGGCAGCAGTATTCAGGAACCGAACTCCGACCTTCTAGTCGCTGAGTTCAGCGTCTTAACCACTTGAACCACTGCAGTTCCTGGGACTGAGGATACCCTGCTGCAAATCCATGCTTGGCCATGGAGACTCACTGGGATATGTGGGGAGTGGCCATGAGAAACCATTCCTGGAAGATCCGGTATGCCATGAAAACAGCATTAGGTTTGGCCTAAGTCCAAAAGGATATGATAGCATGTAACGACAAACATGCGGCAACAAATATTTTGCTAACAACTACATCTGTCGTAACAGACATTTCCTGGAAAGAACAAATGCATTAGGATCTTTGTGCAACAGCAAAAACAAGGGTGGATAATGCTGCTTTAAGACTTCAAAAAACGATAAAGAAATCCAAAAATCATCCTGGCCCAATTGACCTCAGGTCTGTCAATGGAAATCCCAGGTTGGAGTTTGGAGACCTATAGAACCAGCCTGAGAAACCAGAGATTGAAAGCTCCTCTGGCAAAGAGCATTTGTGTGGATTCATAGGGACTTAGGCTTCTGGGAATTGAAGTCCAAGAACACCTGGAGTGCCAAAGTTCACTATCACTGCTCTATGCCCTAGTCATTGAGCTTGTGAGTATTGTATAATCATTATTTTTGTAGTAGCTAACCTATGACCCGTGGGCTGGACCTGGCCTATGGCACCATTTCATGTGGCCTGCGCCGCTGCCTCTGCCACAACCAGAAGTGGATGCATTTACAACAGCCCTAAATGCGCCCACAGCTGTCATAAACATGTTTATGACTGCCATGGACGCATTTTACGGCAGCATGAACCACTGGTCCGGCCCGCTCAACTGTCTGAGGGGGTGTGGTCCGGCTCACAGCATGAAAATATTGAGAACCCCTGAGCTAATAGGAAAAGGGAAACTAGCTTACTTTTTGAAAAGGATGTGTTCAGGGATAGTGCTGGAGGAAACCCCAACTCTTTCACAGAAACTCCTAAATATGGCTTCCATGAGTGCAAGTGCTACAGAGAGTATGATGGAAACTCTCACATGCTACTGTCTCCAGCTAGGGAAAGGAACAAGGAATTACTCTGGCTTTAGAGAAAGGAGCGGTAAGTAAGTAACCCTAGGAGTAACAATCTACCCTATGGGGTAGCCGGGACTCCTCGGGCTGAGAGCTCTGGCAGCTCTCACACGTGCCCACTAGGTGTTCTATATCCGCGTCTATCTGGGGCCACCAGAAGTAGCTCCTGGCCAGAGCCTTGGAGCGCACTATTCCCGGGTGGCTGGTATGCAGCAGTCTCAGCACCTTCGCCCGCAACTTCTCTGGGATGACTACCCGCTGGCCCCAGAGCAGGCAGCCCCTTTCAAGGGAAAGCTCTACTCTGCGCCTGAAAAATGACTTAAAATGCTCCTCGGGGGGAGTTGTGGGCCACCCCTTCCTAACCCAGGAACTAACTTGGGACAGGATTTTGTCGGCCGCCATGGCTTTGGCGAGGTCAGCCGGGACTATGGGGGGTGAGTCAAGGGACTCGATCAGCAGGACTTGGTGGTCCTGCTCTACCTCGCATGCGGGATCTCCTAAACTAGGGAGGGGAGACTGGGACAGCGCATCCGCATGGGGGATCTCCTTCCCTGGGAGATAGACCAGTTCATACTGGTAGGCGTTAAGGAAAATTGCCCAACGTAGCATCCTGGGGGATAGAATTTGTGGGGTGGGTTTTCCTGTGGTAAAGATTCCCAGGAGGGGCTTGTGATCAGTCACAACCGTAAACTCGCGGCCATATAGAAAATCGTGGAACTTCTTTGTTCCCGCGATTATGGCCAGGGCCTCCCTATCAGTCTGCGCGTAGTTGCGCTCGGCCTTTGAAAGGGACCTGGAGTAGTATGCCACTGGGGCTTCCTGCCCGCTCTCCAACACGTGGCACAGCACCGCCCCCACCCCCACTGGGGACACATCACAGACTAAAACTACTGGTCTCCTCGGATCAAAATGGGTCAGGACAGCATCCGAGGATAAAAGCGCTTTGAGCTCCTTGAAAACTTTCTCTTGCCTATCCCCCCACCGCCAAACCGCCTCTTTCTTCAGTAGCGTGTGCAGTGGCTCCGCAATGGATGCCTTCCTTGGCAAGAAGGAATGGTAAAAATTTAGGAGCCCTAGAAATGACTGCAGCTCCGGTTTTGCGGTGGGACGAGGGGCGTTCTGCACAGCCGCAACCTTGGACTCGGAGGGCTTGATGCCCTCCGGGGTTATCTTGAACCCGAGAAACTCAACCTCCCTCGCAAAGAATACACATTTGTCCCTTCTCAGTCGAAGTCCCGCTTTCTCGAATACTGAAAGGACCCTGTCTAGTCTTCTCGCTAATTCTGATTCGCTCCCAGCTGTTATCAAAACATCGTCAAAATATGGGAGCACGCCTGGAAGCCCCTTTAAAAGGCGTTCCACAAGGGACTGGAAGATCCCGGGGGCCGAATTTACACCGAACTGTAGGCGCGTTACCTTAAATGCCCCCTTGTGCGTAACGATGGTTTGCGCAGCGGCAGCAGCTGGGGTTACTGTGAGCTGCTGATACGCCTGCGCCAGGTCTAGCTTGGCGAAACACCTCCCCCCATGCAACGTGGCCAGTAAGTGGCTAACCACTGGCACCGGATATGCATTTGGCTGAATGGCCTTGTTAATTGTACATTTGTAGTCAGCGCAAATCCTGACCTCCCCGTTTGATTTCAAGGCTGTAACAATCGGAGTCTCCCACTCCGCTGAATCAACTGGAACCAAAATCCCCTGCCCCACCAATTTGTCCAGTTCCGCCTCAATCTTGTCCTTGAGGGCGAAGGGCACTCTTCTTGGCTTGAGACGTATGGGCCGGATTTCTGGGTCCAACTCAAAAGAGACTGGGGGCCCCTTGTAAGTCCCGAGCCCCTTCTTGAAAACGTCCGGGTGCGCATCGCACACGTCCCGCATTGGGTCAGTCTCTATGGCGTTAATGCCGGACAGTTCGATTCCCAGGGGAGCAAACCACTGGGTTCCCAAAAGGCAGCATCTTCCCCCCTTGAGAACCACTAAGGGCAGTTTCTCTGCATAGACTTTGAACTTCACTGTGAAGTTCCCCACCCCCAACACTGGAATCCCATAGCCCTGCACGTCCCGTAAGTGTGACTTCATGGCCCGCAACTTGGGCCGTGCATTTGGAGGAATGCGCATGAATTCTTTTTGGGACAGGATGGAGTAGGACGACCCCAAGTCTACTTCCATCCTCACTGGAACCCCTTGTAACAGTACCTCTACGAAGAAACGCCGGTGCTCCAGGCCCACGCGGTTCACGCCTTCCGCGCCATCGTTGGCTGAGACCTTCCCGATGCCGGCCGCCTTTCGTTGGTGTGCTTGAGGGTGTCTCGATGCGCCCTTGTCCTCGGTTCGCCCGCGCCTGCAGACTCTGGCGATGTGGCCCTTCCGGCCGCAGTTGTGGCACTCGGCCTTCCGGAATGGGCACCTCGTCCTGTCGTGAGATGCCCCACAGCCGTCGCAACGGCGGCCTTGTCGCTCGCTGGTCTGGTGCTTCTCCTCGCATTTCTTTATCCTCTGGACGTCGTCGTCCTCGCTGGAGCAGGAGTCCGCCGTCGTGGACGACTCCTCGGAGGTCGCTGTCGTGCCTGCGGGCGACTGGGGTGCCCGCCAGGCCGTCTTCGCCGACGTCCGCCGGGCCGCTTGCACGGGTGACTTGGCCCTTTTGGGTGCGGCCCCTCGGGACTTGAACACTCTGACCCCGCTCCTGGCCGCCTCGGCTGCTTGGGCTTCCCGCAGTACCTCGTTGAACGAGAGGCGATGGTCGCGGGTCATCAACTTCCTCTGGACCTCCTCGTCCCTCAGGCCACACAGCATGCGGTCTCAGAGGGCCGTGTCCAGGTCCTCCCATTGGCAGTTTACCGCCGCAAGCCTGAGGGCCGCCGCGTAGGCGGACATGGACTCCCCCGGGCGCTGGTCCCGCCTGTGGAATGTGACACTGGCCGGGAAAATCGAGACGGGAGGCTGGAAGTGCTCACTCAGTAGCGCCAGGATGCGGTCGATGGGCACCACATCTACCTTCCGGGGGGCCACCAGGTTCATCAGGATACGCAGCGTGGCCGGCCCCACCTGGGCCAGGAAGTGCGAGCGCATCTTTGCGTCGTCGTTGATGCCTGCAGCATCCATCGCGTGCCGAAACTGGCACTCGTACAGCTCCCATTGTTCTGGATCGCTGATATCAAATTGATGAGGCTTGACTTTGGAATACGCCATGGATCCCATTCTCGTCGCCAATTTAGTGTCTTGCACAGAAGACAAAGAAGGAGCCGCAGTGGGGGCTAAAACACAGGTTTATTTCATGATGGTCAGGATGAACATGTGGTAATGGCGGAGGTACAGTTCATTTTATACTACAGTAAATACATTTGAATATCGTTGCACGGTAGCTCATTGGCTGCTACCGGCGTGACGTCATTCTGAGTCACGCCCATCTTCTCCAGGTGATACTAGCGCGGGAAAGATTCCCGCGGCTGCCGGTGATTTGGGGAATGTGAACCATGTGAGCTGAACGCTCGCAGCTGCCCTCTATGGGCAGCTTACTCGCGTTCCTTAAACAGCTGGGTTACATTGTAATCGTTGTCAGGTTACATTCATACATTCTTAAAGTAATATTGTTACATACACAACAGAATGATTGCTGTATGGGCTGGAACTTTACATTTAAAAACTCCCACCTCTTTTGATTGATTGATGACAGGCCAGTCCAGGGATTTTTCAAGTCAATTGATCTCTCTGTCTTTTGTAGATGGAAGATAAAAGATTGTTATCCACAGAAATCAATTAGACATCCAAAAATAAAATGACCTTTTGGTTGCTGGCCCGCTTCCAAACACATTCTTAGAGTATTTGTATAAAAGATGCAAAGGCAATCTATAGTGGAGCCTCAGTTAACAAATGGCTCGGTTAACATGAAATTGCATAACAAAAGGAAATCCATAGAAAATAGTGGCTCAGTTTACAGAATTTTTTTCTGAATGGATTAATTGGTTTTCAATGCATTCCTATGGAAAACTGTATTCAATGCATTCCCATGGGAAATTCGATTAAAGTAATTTTTGCTGTAAGAAACGTCCCGGAGAATGCATTAATTACGTTAACCGAGGTTCCACTGTATTGTATAGTGGAAATTGTATTTCTTTTTTACTTTACCTATTTATTTATTTATTTATTTATTTGCTTGCTTGCTTGTTTACTTAGATAAAGTTTACCCTTGCTCAAAGGCCAGTCATATCTGACTTTAGGGTTCAATGGTCATCTCCATCTAATGCCAAAGAGCCGCCGGGGACATGTGGCAGACATCACTAGACACAAAATGCTGTTTACCTTCTCATCAAAGTGGTACGTTACCTATTTATCTACTTGCAATTTCTTGCTTTCGAAATGCTAGGTTGGCAGGAGCTGGGACAGATGACGGCATCGTGCGGCAGTTGGTTTCAAACTGCTGACCTGCCGTTAGCATCTTAACCACTAAGCCACCTCAGTCCCTTGTTTATTTACTTTTTGGGAAAGTATTGTTTTTGTTCCAGGAGCCAGGTTGTCCATTCGGATCAACGATTCTTCCCCTAATGTCAACCATCTACCCCCTCCATACCACCAATTCCACTCCTGTGCAGATTAGTGATAGGAGAGAATAGAGCAGGGGTTCCCAACCGTTTTACACCATGGGCCTGGCCACGCCCCTGGTCAGCTGAGTGGGCTGGACCACGCCCTCCACACACACACACAAGAAGCAGAAGTGGGCACATTCATTGTTGATGTAAATGTGCCCACTTCTGCATTTACAACAGCCATGGACCCATTTACGCATGTGCAGGCGTGTTTTACGGCTGATGTAAATGTGTCCGCTTCCACTTATGGGTGCAGCGGAGGTGACGACGGGCTGGATGGAATGGTGCTGTGGGTCAGAGCTGGTCGGCCCATGGGCCATAGGTTGAGAACCCATGGAATAGAGGATCTGCCCTCCCTCTTGTCACTTGCTTTCCCTGGATGCAGTCAGGAACAAGAAAAAAGATCCAGTCTGATTCCATTGGAAAGGGTTGCTTTGCTGGGAGTGATCTCTTTTAAAACAACCCTTCTCTCCCTGCAGGAAACTCTCCAGCCCTGGATCCCAAAAAAGATTACCTTTTCCACTGGACCACAAAGGCCCAGCTTTGTATTGGTTCCAACCAACTTGCAATGTTGCAAAGGACCCATCATTGCATCAGAGGACTTTGGCTGACTATCCTGAGCACATACCTGTGTTGTTGTGTAAGGGCCAAACATTTTGGGCATGGGTGGTGGGGTTGTTTCAGGAACCCTTGTCTTGCCGGGGCAGATTTTCCCCAATGAAATATTCTTCCTCGTCCTTCTCTCCAGCGGCCAATGAGAAGCTCTTTTGGCAGCTGGAAAAGAATAAAGGAAGTCTTTAAGCATTTCACTCAAAATTTCAAGGCCAGAGTAATACGATGAAATGCTTCTCTGGATTCATAACAGGTCCTACATAAATCAATTAACACCTACTCTCTGCATGGTCCACCTAGATCAGTTGTGGTGAACCTACAGCACACATGCCAGAGGGGGCACTCATGCCCCCTCTGTGGGGCACGTGTGCCATCATCCCAGCACAGAATTCGCCCCACCCCATACCCGTCAAGTGCGGCTCCTATAAATACGGGAACTGCTCTGCCCCGGGTGCACATGCACCGCAACAACTCATTTGCGCATGCGCAGAACCCCTCTGTGCATGCGCAGAGCCCATTTGTGATACGGGAATCCCGGCCCATCTGGGATACTTGACAGGTATGCCCCACCCCTCTGCCCAGCAGCCCAATGGGAGCACTTCCTCCCTCCCCCCAGCACAGAGTTCGCCCGGCCCCTCTGTTTGGGCACTCGGTCTCTAAAAGGTTCGGCATCACTGGCCTAGATGAAGGCAAGATTTACCAAAAGCATAGCTGCTGGCCTTCTGCATCTCCCGTTTCAGCTGCTCCACCTCTTCTTCTATTTCTTCCACTTCCATTGGGTTGCTACAGTTGAGGAGCGACGAGAACTTGGCCTAAAATATAACCACTAAAAGATGAAAGATTTTGCCCAGGAAATGATGGGCATCACAGCACACCCACTTTACCAGAGAAAACAGGATGTTTTCTGTCACTTCAGACATTGATTCTATTTTTTAAGAACATTCCTCTACACAAGAGAGAGAGGGGGGAGGGAGGGAGAGAGAGAGAGAGAGAGAGAGAGAGAGAGAGAGAGAGAGAGAGAGAGAGAGAGAGAGAGAGAGAGAGAGAAACAGACATTAAGGTACTTGTTGTGTATGTAACTTAAATATTGCTTTAAACAGTTTGTAATTATTATTGTGGGATCAGGGTGATCCTCCATTTTGTCTTCATGGTACTAAGCTATCGCCGGACTTGCATTCCCGCCCTTTCTAATGAGATGTGCGAAGTCTCTCCAGTCTCTGATCACCCCACTACTCCCCCAACCATTCCTGTTGTTTCCCGCCCAAATGTATCCGTTGTATATCTATACCTATAAAAAGTACCCTTAACCGTTGGGTTGGGACAAAGGCTCCCGCACTCGGCCCAACCATCCCCGACTGAGCCCTCTGCACTTACCGTAACCCCCGCCTTCCCAATGCCACGGGGTTCCGGTGGTCACCAGTGGGGCAGGAGCCCCACGAACGTGACCAAAAAAACCCTACGAGTCCCAGAATCCTCTGCGCTGCGCAACCCCTCAGCCAATCAGGCTGAGGGACGTGAGCGCAGAGGAGGCTGGGAAAGCGCGGTGCGATGGTTTTAAAAGACAAACTGCGCCGGCCCGAGAGGAGGGAAAGAAAAACTTTCAAAGACCCATCCGGAGCCAGGAAAAGGTAGCGGCAGTCAGTGGGGGTTAGGGAGGGGGGAGGCACAGCCCCAGTAATCACGGCGCCCCCCGACCCACCACCTAGCCCCCTCCCTATCCTCCACCAACCGCACTTTCCTTTTGCCAGCTCCGGATGGGTCTTTGAAAGTCTTTCCCTCCTGTCGCGGCCTTCTGTGTAGGGAGAAGCACTGGCCTCTCCTTCGTCTCTACGGGCAACGTGGCCTCGAGGGAAAGTGTTTCCTGAGGGAACCGATTCGTCTTCCTAGGAGGACGGAGGCCAAAAGATTCGGCCCCCATCTTCCAAGGAAGACAAACACCTTAAAAACGGGAGACAAAGGCCAAACACAGAGTACCGTTCTTGGCCTCCGTCTCCCACAACCGCCCCATAGCTTGGGGGGGATGATAGCCCCCTCTTCCCCCCAAGCTTTGGAAAGACAGCAGGGGAAAAAAATTGAAATGTTTGTAGTAATGTCCATGTTATGGGAAAACATTCACATGCTAGTATCTTCCATCTTGCACTTTAGCTAAAAGTACAGGAGTAGCCCAGGCTTATGAATGGTTGGCAACAGTTCAATTCCCGAATACTACAGGACAGAATGAGTTCCTGTCTTTGTCCCAGTTCCTGCCAACCTAGCAGTTCAAAAGCAAGAAATTGCAAGTAGATAAATAGGGGCCACTTGAGTGGGAAGGTAAACAGCATTCCGTGTGCTCTGGTGTCTGGAAACGTCTGCAGAAGCAGAGAGCGCTGGGTCTTCGGCTTTGAAATAGAGATGAGCACTGAACCCTAGAGTTGGATATGACTGGTTATCTTGACCTTTTCTAGAAAACAGCAATAGGAACAAAAAGAGCAAATGAAGAAATGAGCCACAAAATGTTCGTGTATTAAAGATGGAGATAAATGGACTGCAGCATAGGGTTGTGTGGTCATAGGATACCTTGGACCTCCAGAAAGACAAATAAGTGGGTCTCAGATCAGATTGGAAGCTCATCTTTCCATGGAAAGAAAAATGATGAAACTAAAGTTGTTATACTTTGGGCAAATCTTTAGAACAGGGGTGCCCAAACCTTTTGGGCTGCGAACTGGTCACATGGTTGAGCGGGCCGGTCATGTGGTTCCTCCCACCGGAAGGGGAAGTAAAACGTACCAGCACATACACAGAATGCTGCTGTAAATGCACCTGCGACTTTTGTAAATGTGTTAATGACAGTTGCATGTGTTTTATGGCAGTGTTTTGTGCATGCATGTGCGCGTTTTACTTCCGCTTCCGGGAGCAGCGTGGGCGGTGTGAGCCGGATTATTTGGCCCCTGTTGTGTCCTAAAGCCGTGTGCCTTTAAACAATGTACCTATCCATGTGTATCCAATGTAACCTCTTCTATGTGTAACAATGTAACCTACAGCTGAATCACTGTAACCTTAATAGGACGCGAGCTAGTGACCACTAGATGGCAATAGCGAGCGTCCAAGCTCATTGGTCCAAGACTCACCTAGAACAACAGCGCGGGAAGATTCCCGCCACTACCTTCACCTGGACAAGAAGGGCGTGACCTGCAATGACGTCACGCAGCCTGTAGCCAATAGGCTATCAAGGAGCCACATTCAAATGTATAGCCACTGTATATATTGAGCTGTTCGTCCGCCATTACCTCATGTTCCCTCTGACCAGCATGTAATAAAGTTGTGTTAAGCCAGCTCTTCGGCTGTCCTGGTGTCTTTGGTCCCATACACTAAATTGGCGACGAGGATGGGATCATGGCTGCCCACGGGACCAAGACATACGCCGGTTTCGACATCAAGAAACCGCAAGATTGGGAACTCTTCGAAATGGACTTCCAAGGTGCGCTGGTGGAATTCGAGGTGACGGACGAGGCAAAGAAGAGAGCCATCCTCACCAGAATGCTCGGGCACGACGGAAAGAGAGTACTGATTGACCTCATCGCACCCAGAAAGGCGGCCGAATTCAAGGCAAAAGAGCTCCTGACGGTGCTGAGAGACCATTTCCGGCCCTCAGTAGCGATGTTTCCCGCTCGGAGCGCGTTTTGGAGGCGAGTCCAAGCGCCTGATGAGTCGGTCGCCGCTTTCGTAGCGGCCCTGCGCCTGGCTGCCGGCCCGTGCAAATGGGAAAATTTGGAAGTCACCCTCAGGGACTGCGTGCTATGCGGCCTGAAGGACGCCGAGATTCAGCGCACGCTAATGAATCAGGAGCCGCCCCCCACGTTGCAGGAGGTCCTGAAAGCGGCACAGGCCGCGGAAGCCACGAAGGCAGGGGTGCAAGAGCTCCAGGACTGGCGGCCGAAGGCCGACAAAGCAGAGAGTTCGGTGCGCGCAGCCCGGAGAACTTCGAAATCGTCCGCCGAAAGCAGCGACGACGAGGACGTCCGGAAGGTCCGAAAGGAGGGCCGGCGTTGCGACGGCTGCGGAGCGGCTCACGACCGTGCCAGGTGCCCATTCAGAAAGGCCGAGTGCCACAACTGCGGGCGACGCGGGCACATAGCCAAAGTCTGCAGACAACGGCGAAAGGACTGGAGGAGCTCGCCCGACCGCCCAGCGAGGGACCGGAGGAGCTCGCCCGACCGCTCAACGAGGCCAGACCGCTCGACGAGACCAAAGGATGGCGCCCGGCCCACGAGGAAGCAGGACGGCGTGGGCCGCATCTCCGACGACAGCGACGACGACGCTCCGGTTTTCAGCGTGTCCTTGGGACACCCCCGTTACTTTGTTGAGGTACTGGTGCAAGGGGCCCCTGTTAGGATGGAGATTGACTCTGGCTCCTCTTACTCCATTATTTCCCAGAGGGAGTTTTTGAGAATTGCCCCCCGCGCACGGCCCAAGCTCAAGGCGTTGAGGTCCACGCTTCGGGACGTGCAAGGGAACAGTATCCCGGTGTTGGGGGTTGGGAATTTCCAGGTTCAGTACAAGCGGCACGCCGCGGAACTCCCCCTAGTTGTTCTTAAGGGAGGTAATTGCAGCCTCCTCGGGACTCAATGGTTTCAGCCCCTGGGTTTGTTCATTGGGGGGGTGCACGCCGTGGGGTCTGACCCAATACAGGAGGTGTGTGACGCGCACCCCGAAGTCTTCAAGAAGGGACTTGGGAAATTCAAGGGACCCCCAGTAACGTTCGACCTGGACCCGGAGGTCCGCCCAATCAGACTTAAACCGCACAGGGTGCCTTTTGCACTCAAGGACAAAATAGAGGCGGAACTGGACAAATTAGTGGGCCAGGGGATTCTTGTTCCTGTTGATTCCGTGGAGTGGGAAACTCCAATTGTCACAGCATTGAAGGCCAATGGGGAGGTTCGCATTTGCGCCGATTATAAGTGCACCATTAATAAGGCAATCCGCCCTAATGCGTACCCGGTGCCGGTGGTCAGCCATTTGCTAGCCAGGTTACATGGGGGAAAGTGTTTCGCCAAGCTCGACCTGGCTCAGGCCTATCAGCAACTCATGGTAACCCCTGCCGCAGCTGCTGCACAGACCATAATCACGCATAAGGGGGCGTTCCAGGTGACGCGCCTCCAATTCGGCGTGAACTCGGCGCCTGGAATTTTCCAGTCGCTCGTGGAATGCCTCCTCAAAGGGCTGGACGGCATTTTACCATATTTTGATGACGTATTGATAACGGGGGGGAGCGAGGTCAAGTTGGCTAAAAGGCTAAACAAGGTCCTGGCGGCGTTCGAACGGGCGGGGTTGAGGTTGCGAAAAGACAAATGCGTCTTCTTCGCGAAGGAGGTTGAGTTCTTAGGGTTCCGAGTAACTCCCGAGGGGATCAAACCGTCCAAATCCAAGGTTGCCGCCATCAAGAAAGCCCCTCGCCCCACATCCAAGCCCGAGCTGCAGTCGTTCCTAGGGCTCTTAAATTTCTACCACTCCTTCCTTCCACGGAAGGCTGCGGTGGCCGAGCCACTTCACAAGTTGCTCAAGAAGGATGCGGCATGGATGTGGGGCGATGATCAGGAGAGGGCATTTATGGAACTAAAACAACTCCTGGCGTCTGACGCCATCCTGACCCATTTCGACCCCAAACGGCCGGTAGTACTGGTCTGCGATGCTTCCCCGGTGGGGGTGGGGGCAGTGTTATGCCACGTGTTGGAAAACGGGAGGAAGGCCCCAATAGCATTTTACTCCAGGTCCCTGTCCCAAGCGGAGAGAAACTACGCCCAGACAGACAGGGAGGCGCTGGCGATAGTTGCGGGGACCAAAAAATTTCACGATTTTCTTTATGGCCGCCCCTTCACCATCGTGACCGACCACAAGCCCCTACTAGGCATTTTTACCGCAGACAAGCCCACGCCACAGATCCTGTCCCCGAGAATGCTTAGGTGGGCCATCTTTCTCAACGCCTACCAGCACGCGTTGGTGTACCGGCCCGGGAGAGAGATCAGCCATGCGGACGCCCTGTCGAGGTCTCCCCTCCCCCTGACGCCCAGCCAGGTGAGCAAGGGGGAGCGGGACCATCAGGTTCTCATGATAGAGGTGCTGGATTCGCCCCCCGTAGTGCCCGCCGACATTGCCACAGCGACAAGAAAGGACAAGACGTTGGCGGCGGTTTGCTCCTGGGTACAGAAAGGGTGGCCGGCGTCCTCCCCTGCAGAGGAATTCGCCCCATTTTTTAGGAAGAAGCTGGAACTGTCCCTAGAGAGGGGGTGCCTCTTGTGGGGGCAGCGGGTGGTGGTCCCCACATCCCTTCGACCGCGGGTGCTTAAACTGCTGCACGTCAGCCACCCCGGAATTGTGCGCTCCAAAGCGCTGGCCCAAAGTTACTTTTGGTGGCCCCAGTTAGACGCCGACATCGAGCACATGGTCGGCACTTGCGAGAGTTGCCAATGCTCCAGACCAGAGGAGGCCCGTCTTCCCCACAGGGAGTGGGACGCGGCTAAGGGGCCGTGGTCCCAGATACACATAGACTTCGCGGGCCCGTTCTGAGGAACCCTTTTTCTCCTTGTTGTGGACGCCTTCTCCAAGTGGTTGGAGGTCATCCCAGTCACGAGCACCTCCTCGGCCGCGACAATTAAGCATTTGCGGAGAATTTTTTCCACGTTCGGCATACCCGACACCCTAATTAGCGATAACGCTAGTTGTTTCACGTCCGCTGAGTTCAGGGCATTCACAGAGATTAACGCCATCCGGCACATCACCTCCGCCCCTTTCCACCCGGCCACCAATGGCCAAGTGGAGCGCCTCGTACGCATCACGAAGGACGCGCTGCGGCGCATGGGCCCCGGGGACTTCAACCTGCAAGTGTGTCAGTTTCTGCTAGGGTACAGGGTGACCCCGCTAGCGTCAGGCTACTCCCCTGCGGAGCTCCTAATGCGCAGGAAGTTGACCACCATACTCACTAGACTAGATCCCACGAGAGTTGAGGACAAGGGGCGGAACATAGGGTTAGAAGCCAGCAAGAGCTTCAGCGTGGGCGCCCCGGTACATTGCAGGAACTACGCCAGCGCGGGGCCAGCCTGGGTGCCGGGGGTGGTCGTGGAACAAACCGGTCCCGTTTCGTACCGCGTGGAGACCAACACAGGCTTACTTTGGCGGCGGCACGCGGACCAGCTCCGAAGCCGGGTCCCAGGAAATCAGGCCGCCGGAAAAACAAATTCAGCGTTAGGGTTCTCCCCCACCCGTTTAGCCCAAGGGGGAGGAGAGGGGGGTCCAGAGTCCCCACCAAGGGGGGAGGAGAAGGAATTTGTCCTCGTAGATATCCCGCGGGATCCCCCAACAGAGTTTGATTTTGATTTTCAGAACCGGGGGGTTTTTTCGGAGTGGTCCCCCACCCATCCAAGCGAGAAGAGGGGTTTTACGTTAGCCCCTGGTGCCCCCTGTTCAACCACAATGGAATCTACCCTTTCCCCTAAAACTGCAAAACCACAGCAAGCCGCTAACAAGTCTCCCTCTCCCATTACAGGACAAGGGTCCAGGGAACAAGGAAGCGGGAGCGGCCCCCGGGTGGGCCAACCCACATCGCGGCCCAAACGCAAGTGCAATAAACCATCTTGGCTAAGAGACTTCGTCTCATCCTAGGGGGGAGGGGTGTTGTGTCCTAAAGCCGTGTGCCTTTAAACAATGTACCTATCCATGTGTATCCAATGTAACCTCTTCTATGTGTAACAATGTAACCTACAGCTGAATCACTGTAACCTTAATAGGACGCGAGCTAGTGACCACTAGATGGCAATAGCGAGCGTCCAAGCTCATTGGTCCAAGACTCACCTAGAACAACAGCGCGGGAAGATTCCCGCCACTACCTTCACCTGGACAAGAAGGGCGTGACCTGCAATGACGTCACGCAGCCTGTAGCCAATAGGCTATCAAGGAGCCACATTCAAATGTATAGCCACTGTATATATTGAGCTGTTCGTCCGCCATTACCTCATGTTCCCTCTGACCAGCATGTAATAAAGTTGTGTTAAGCCAGCTCTTCGGCTGTCCTGGTGTCTTTGGTCCCATACACTAAAGCCCCATGGGGTGGATCTGGCCCATGGGACATAGTTTGGGCACCCCTGCTTTAGAAGGTAAGACTCACTAGAAAAGACAATAATGTAGGAAAAAACCTGAAGGGGGTAGGGAAAGTGGAAGACCAAATATGAGATGAATTGACTCCCTAAGGAACCACAGCTATGAGTTCTCAAGAGCTGATCAGGGCTGTTGAGGATAGGACATTTTGCAGGCCACAGGTTTAGCATTGGTTGAAGGAGACTTGATCACATATAACAGCAGCAAATATACCTACATGAAAGTTATCAACATTATTATTGTACGTAAACTTCCTTTTATTTTTCCAGTAATCATTAGTGAGGCTTCTTGGCCTCCTTTTCTGCTCTCACACCAATTTCCCAATCATCTTGGTCAGGCCCAAATCTCACCTTCAAATAGGATGCTAGACCAGCCTCCTCATTCTCCAGCTGTTTCCTTTTTCTGACAATTGACTCACAAATTCCTGGATTTCGCTCCATTTTGCTGTAAAGGTCCTGCAGGGATTTCTGTGTGTAACTGAAGGACTGCCGTTCAAATTCTTCTGGGGAGATTCTTGTGCAGAAAGAGATATATAGGGGGGATTCGTTGTCAAATTCACCCAGAATCTCCATCTTAGAACTGCCTGGCCAGAAGAGAGAGGCAAATTGTAAAACAACAACAACCTACTCAAAATATCTATGGTAGTTTCCATCCCAGGTTTCCAACCTGGAAGAGATTGTCAGCCAACTAGTTGTGTTGTGAAAGAACATGACTGTGCTTAGCATGGCTAGGTATTAGCTGCTAAATAACAGCTGCCAATAAGAAGTCTTTCCTGACCCACCCTATACACATCAGGGTAAAGACAGATTGGGGGAAAGGGTGCCTGTGACAAACTTTTAGTATGGCTAAGAGGAAGAGGTTTTGGCTAATGGACCTAAAGAAGCAGACCAGTCTCAATCCCACGTGTGTTTACTCAGAAGTAATTCTCTGTGCGATCAGTGTGACCTTCTTCCAAGGAAGTAAGCCATGTAGAAGACCATCCCCAAATCTTCCTCTTAATGTTTCCCGACCTTTGGTTTTTGGACTTCGATTCCCCAAAGCACTGATCAGCCAATGTACTGACTTAGGCTTCTGGGAATTGAAGTACCCCTGTGGGGCCTGAGCATACCCATCAAGCGCTGCTCCTGGAAATACAGGAACTGCTCCAGTCCGGGTGTACATGCGCCGCAACACCTCACCTGCGCATGCGCAGAACCCCTCTGCGCACACATAGAGCCCATTTGTGATGGGCGCACGTGCGCAGTAACCTCTTTCCCCGCCATTCAAATATGGGATGGTGGTGGGAAAGGGGAGGAACGAGCAGAGAAATACGGGATATCCCGGCCAATCCGGGATACTTGACAGGTATGAGCCTGAACCCCATGTTGGAACCACTATAACAAAGATGCTACCGCGAATAGAAGAAATCAGTGCTGATTCTCAAAGATTTTCTAGGTCTCCAACAACCAGCTAGCCAGGAAAGAAAGTGTAGTTTTGACTCGGGAGGTGGCTGGTAGAAAATGGCATTGGAAACCAAGCCAACCGATCCTGCTTTAGCCTCCCATGGCTTCCTCCTTCCAAAGAATTGTGATGCCTAAGGACAAGCAGCCAATCATTGACTTCCAAGTAGTTGTCTTAAGTTGTGACATCATGAATCCAAAGAATCCCATCATCAATACCATCATCTCCTGGGGTATATCTTCTTGCTGAGCAAAGGTTCAACAGAGTTTCACTTAGTCTTCAGAAGTAATTTACTCTGCATCTCCATATAATCAGAAATGCCAGTTGCTATTTTCTGAACATCCTGCTAAATGCAAAGCAGGCGGCCAGGATTTGATTATTATTTTTTTAACTGATCAGTACAATACTGGTCAGACAACAACCCCTAGTTAGCTGGAAGTCATTTTAAAATTTATTTATGCCGTTCTTCCTTCAAGGAGCTCAAGACAGCATTCATGGGTTCTCCTGCACCCCCCATGTTTCCCTCACTGACTGAAGGCTTTTGAAGTAGGCATAATTGGCATAATTAGCCTCTGGCAGAGGTTACACCGGCGAAGGAGGTTCCTGGTCACTGGCCCTTGCCAGCACGGAAATTGGGGGGGGGGGCAGATTAATAGTATAAATCATAAGGGTTTATTCACCCACACCTGACCTGACCGGCGGTTCTGCTGAGAGAGCAGAACACTAACCTCCGTTACCCATTAAGCAATTACTGACTCACGGATCAGCCTAATCTTTGGTGCAAATAGAAGCCATGTTTACCCCGGTGTAAGCCTCAGACAATGAATTTCCCCCGTCAGTGTTTGCCCGAGTTAATTAACTTCCCCTAGAGAGATTTCCCATTAACCCGAGTAAATGGGTGATGTGATTTTCTGTCAGATGACGGTTTTTCCCTGTATTGCCTTCTGATCTATATATGATGATGCTTTTCCCTCAATAAACCACTGATCTGATCTCGCTCCATATTGCCTCGTATCGTTACTTGATCAGTCTCCTCCGGGACCTAACGGCCATCCTAGCGGCCCCGATTCCTACACCTGGTGACCCCGACGTGATCTACTCGAGAGTAAGCGATCCACACGGTCCGGTTCTGCGCTTGAACCGCGTCCGATCATCCCGGGGGACAGCGCGGCAGCCCGGTCAGTAAGCCAGCCGATCGGGCAGACGGCCCAAGCGGCGGGGCAGTACCGAAGAGGCATCCTACAGCTTGCTCCCGACTTTCGCGGAGGCATTGCGGTTACGGAAAAACGCGTTCCCCTCAGGGTCAGCTGTGAACCCCTGACAGCACAGAGGCCACCGAGGGCCCGTGGCACGGGGCCACGCTCCGAGCTCTACCCAGAGAATTGTCGCCAAAACCTATTACTTGCCCGAGACGCGTCGACTCGTCCCGAGGAGGAAACCTCGGAGGACCCCTTCGCAGGTAATATGGGGACTTGCCCTCAGCGACAACGTCCGTCCGCTAGCCAAAGAACTCATGAAGAGGAGTTCAGAATCCTGGCCAGGGTGTTTCAGTTAAGGTTTCACAGCGGAGAACTAGCGAGACTTTTGGTGTACCTAAGGGAACACTGCCTACTTTACCCAGAAGGAGGTACGTTAACCCTTCAGCTTTGGGACCAGATAGGAGACTGCATTCAGCAACCCCCGAAAGCTCCAGAGCACGTAATTCACACATGGGGCAAATGTAGGAAGCTCTTAGCGGAGGTAGATCCAGTCCGGATAGAAGCCAAAGAACCCCCAGCGCCAGCCGAACCATCGGCGCCCACAGCGCTCTATCCGTCACTCCAGTTTAGGCAGAGTAGTGTAGGGAGCTTTCCCTCGGTGACAGCTGCAGACGTCACCGACGGAATGCATGGAATGAGGAGCGCAGGTGCTTCTCTGACAGTTACAGGCTCCCAGACCAAGAGTGCCCTTCAGCGCACAGTTGAGGAGGAAATTAAGAAGGGGGAATTGCCAGCAGAAGAACTAGCTGAGCTTAGTCAGATTTGTCCAATTCGCTTGGAAATGGATGCCCTCACAGGGGCCCAGCAGGTAGTTCATTCACCAGTCCCGTATAAGCTTCTCATGGCTTATCAAGGCCATCACAGAGACAGGACTCCAAAGTCGCTTCACTAGGGGCACGCTTCAGCAAGTGTGCGAGAACACCATGTTCATCCCGCACGACTGGAAAGCCGTCATGCGGATGATGCTCAACCCCAGCCAGTATTTGCTATGGGACAGCGAGTATCGCCTCGAGGCTCAGACAAGGGCTGCCAGGATGGGAGGCGCAGTACTTCCTGACCAGTTATATGGGTCGGGGGCCTTCGAATCCATCGATGCGCAGACCAACTTGCCACTAGCCACTCTCCAAATGTCAGCCGAGGATGCCTTCAAGGCATTTCTCAAGGTTCCCGCAACTGGCAAAGCGGCTAAAAATTACACCGCAGTCAAACAGGGAGCCCAGGAGCCCTATATGGACTTCATCAATCACTTAGAGGAAGCAATCAGTAGGCAGATCGATAATGAGGAAGCCCAACAAGAGCTCATGATGAAGTTGGCCAAAGATAATGCCAATTTAGACTGCCGTAAAATCTTGCAGTCATTGGGCAACCGTCCCGACTTGACTCTCACAGACATGATTAGGGCTTGCACCGACGTTGGCACAGAATCCTACAAGATGGGTCTGTTGGCAGCGGCGGTGCAGGGAGGCAGGAAACCCAGACCCAAAGGAGCATGTCACAATTGTGGCAAGGTCGGTCACTTCGCTAGGGAGTGCCGATCCAAGGGAAGTGGACAAAATTCCGGCCATCCCAAGGCTCCAAACACCCCGTGTCCGAAGTGTAAGAGAGGCTACCATTGGGCCAGGAATTGTCCGAGTTCGGGAAACCGGAGCGCGGGCACGTCTCTGGCCCCGGTCCAAAGAGAGACATCCCTTGCTCTGGGCGCGCCAGAGCTAGACTAGATTCCATTCACATTCCAGGCATTGCGAAGGCACAGGTCAGCCCAAGGGTAGTACAGGGCTAGAATTGACTTGCCAGGCAGACGTCACATGCGACTTGCCAGGCACAGTCTATCTGGTGGACTCCCAGTACATGGGACCCCTGCCCAAAGGCTTTATAGGTTTAGTTTTGCCTCGCAGTGTAGCAGGAGCACGCGGAATTCTTGTAATTCCGGGAGTCATTGACTCCAATTTTTCAGACGTTCTCCAAGTTCAGCTTTGGACGCACCTACCCCAGACAATTCACAAAGGAGACACATTAGCGCAACTGATTATGGTTCCTTGTGACTTGCCAGCAGATAGCCAGGGAAGGCTCAGGGACAGCTCAGAGTCCGGGTCAGCAGACCGCTCGAGCGCAAGTGAGGCAGTGCAAGGATACCAAGTCTTAGCGACAGTGGAGACCAACATTGAGTGGAAACAGCGACCAGTTATTGAGGTATTTTTGAATAAAAAAATCATTCTCAGGGCTGTTAGATACCGGAGCTGACGTCAGTGTGGTCAGCCGGAGCCAGTGGCCACGGGAGTGGGCCATTGAGCCGGTCTCCGATGTGTGGGGGGTAGGCGGCATCCAAGAAGCGTTTAGAAGCCGGGAGTGGGTGGAAGTCACGATCCCAAGGGCTGACGGCACAGCGGTCATTCGGCCGCACATTCTGGACGTGCATATCAACCTTTGGGGGCGAGACATTTTACAGCAGTACGGTGCTACGCTTACCTTCGGGTAATGGCATTGCCACTTAAATGGCTCACCAATACGCCGGTCTGGGTGGAACAATGGCTGGTAGTGGGGGAGAAATTAGTCGCCCTAAAGCAACTGGTTAAAGAACAGCTAGACGCAGGACACATAGAGCAGTCCACGAGTCCTTGGAATTCGCCAATTTTTGTCATTAAGAAGAAGTCGGGGAAGTGGCGACTCCTCCACGATCTCAGGGAGATCAATAAGTGTATACAGCCAATGGGTCCGCTCCAATGCGGCATCCCAAATCCAAATATGATTCCCGAGGGGTGGGAGATCCTAGTTGTAGATCTCAAGGATTGCTTTTACACAATTCCCTTAGACCCCAGGGACAGGGAAAGGTTCGCCTTTACGGTGCCGGTTGTGAACCACAGTGAGCCCACGCAGCGTTACGCGTGGAAATTTTTGCCACAGGGCATGCTCAATTTGCCCACCCTGTGCCAAATTTATGTTCACAACGCACTGGCAAAGTTTCGAAGCCTTCATCCCACGGCTTTAGTATGCCATTTCATGGATGACATCTTGGTCGCAGTGCCGCAACTCGGCAGCGAAATGTTTTCAGACCTCCAGGCCAGCCTGGGGGAGAAAGGTTTACTCATTGCCCCAGAAAAGGTGCAGAGAACCGAGCCCTTCTCATACTTGGGTCATCGGCTTCTCCGTTCCTTTGCAGCACCAGTTTTGCCTCAGATCAATTTACAGGACTCAGTCACCCTGGTAGAATTGCAGCAGGTTTTAGGGAACATTAATTGGGCCCGACCGTATTTCCGATTGGATACGGATCTTTTGAAACCGCTCTTCTCGCTGCTGACGCTAGGTAAGCAGCCGGCAGACCGGATACAAATTCCTCGAGAAGCACGCTTGGCTCTCGAGAAAGTCAACCAAATTCTCAGTCAGAGGTGGGTGGACAGGATTGCACAGGGGCCATATGCCCCGATCCTGAACTTGTACATAGTTCGGGCAGGATCCATGTTCACCAAAGCCCTAGGAGTAGATTCCGAGAAAGGAGCGAGTATCGTGGAATGGGTGTACTTGCCAAACACCTCTTCCCGAAACATCGTTCCTCCCCAAGAATTGGTCTCCGCGGTGATTTACCGCGGAAGGCTGAGAGCTAGGGACATTTCAGGGCATGACTTAGCAAAGATCGTGGTCCCGTTCACCAAAGAGCAGGTTCAGCAATTGATGCAGCTCGGTGACTCGCTTCCAATTGCGTTGGAGGGATTCACCGGATGCCTGGCATACCATTTGCCGAAAGACCCCAGACTTGTCTCGCTTCAAACGCAGACAGTCAGCTTGTTCGAATTGCTTTCGCTGGTTCCACTTCAGGGGGCCAGGACAGTTTTTACGGATGGGGGTCGCACATATGGTGTCTTGACTTGGCAGGAGGACCAGGCTTGGCGCACGCTGTTAACTCTCCCACAGAAGTCCGCGCAGCGGGCAGAGTTGGCAGCGGTGAACCTCGCCTTGCGCACCTTCGCCAAAGAGCGCCTAAATATCATTACTGACAGTCAGTATGTCAGGAATTTGCTTCACAGTCTACCGGGAGCATACATCACTCCCGCGATAGACAAGAATTTGCTGAGTTTGTTCCTCACTGCTCAATTTCATTTGCGAAACCGCATGGAAGCGCTCTATATTGCCCACATCCGAAGTCACCAAGACCTACCGGGTCCGATTTCCGCGGGCAATATCAGAGCGGACGCGGCGGCAAAGGAAATTCAGCAACGTTCAGTGTTAGGTGTTTTCACTACGCCAATCCAAAGTCATGCATTCTTTCATCAGAATGCCAAAGCGCTTGCCAGACAGTTCAATCTGCCACTTTCTCAAGCCCAAGGCATAGTTCGCTCTTGCCAGCATTGTGCAGGGGCACCGGGGGGGCCCTCGTGGGGGGTCAACCCACGAGGGACAGAGGCCAACCAGGTATGGCAAATGGACGTCACGCACGTTCCACAGTTTGGCAGATGGCAGTACATGCGCGTTTGCTTCGACACCTTTTCGCAATTCGTCTGGGCGACAGCGCAAAAAGGGGAGACAGCTTCTCATGTGGAGCAGCACCTTCTGGCCTGCTTCGCGGCGATGGGCAAACCTCGGCACGTGAAAACCGATAACGCGCCATCCTACAGTTCTAGGCAGTTAGCGAACTTCATGGCCACTTGGGATATCAAGCATACCTTTGGCGTTCCTTACAATCCGCAGGGGCAAGCGATTGTGGAACAAGTCAATCGGACACTCAAGTCCTAAATTGACAAACAAACAGAAAGGGGGGAGCCACCAGCCCTCCCCAAGTCACAGGGTCAGGCACAGCATTGTCTGAATAAGGTATTGTTCACGTACAATCACCTTAATGTTTTTTCCGATTGCACGCCGCAGGAGAAACACTTCCGCCGTTCGGAAGCTCTCCCGCGACCGATGGTCCAATACCGGGTGCCACCGGACCCTTCCTGGAGGGGCCCGGCGCCACTCGTAACCTGGGGAAGAGGGTATGCTGCAGTTATGTCTCCTACAGGTGTCGTTTGGATCCCAGCTCGGTATGTCAAGCCTCACCTGGAACCACATGGCGTGGACCCAGACCGATCTGAGTCCGATCCCAGAGATGGAGGACCTCACCCTGACCGAGGGGACCCGTCGGAAGAAGCGGCGACAGCGGACGGAGCCGAAGGTCACCTGGGGGATGGTCAAGATCCTTTGCCGTGAGGCCGAGGACGTCGTCCGGCGCGAGGAACGGGAGCCAACGCCGGAGAACATCGTAGCTGCAGTCTTTTCCCTGATTACCGCCAACACCATGGCAGTCACCATCATCCTGATCCTCTCCCTACTTGCGGGGGGAGGCGTTCAGGCTGCCTCACTGAAGGCCAACGACTTGATGCCAGGCGGAGACCTCTCTGCCCGGATGCACTACAACATATGGGAGAGGTTGGCGGGTCTCGTCAACCAGTCCGATTTTTGCCTGAAGCAGGACATTGGTTCTGCCTCAATCCTGAGCACCTGTCTCATCCCTGTGTGCCACACTCCAGGCGTGCACCCCAGGGATGGCGACTGGCTAGTAAAACGGATTTTCAGCCCGTACGACCCAGCAAGTTCCTCGGAATATGCCCGCTGGGAGATGCGGCTGACAATGACTTTGCCGGCTGACGCAGCCACTCTCCACACTCCTCGAGTGGCGGTCAGCCCGAACTCTACCTGTGCTCGAATGACCGGCTGCTCCACAGTCGGCCGCAGGCGCCGTTGCCTTGAAGTCGGCAGCGGCAACTGGACTTGTAATAACCCACAGACACTTGGCTCAATGTATGCTCATGTCACCCTACCTTCGGGTTGGTTCTTTACATGTAACCAGTATACTTGGAACTACATTCCCGCAAATGTATCAGATGCTATATGTTGTATCAGTCGCTTGACACTGTTACTCCCCACTAAGGATATGGTTACCCCGAGCACAAATGTTTCAGATGTTTCCTCACCCATTAGACACACTCGTGCCACCCAGTTAGACAGCTCATGTGATAGCAACATTAGGGTCCTTAGCCCAGCTGAATACGTCTCGCTGGCAGTCAGCATACTTGGCGTGCCAGGCTTAGCCGTCGGCAACGCTCGGAGAATTGGTCAATTGGCTTGCGGATTAGCAAAAGCCATCAACCATACATCCTCAGCGATAGCGCTGCTCAATCAGGAGCAGGCAGAGCTTCGCCATGCCATTCTTGACAATCGAGCAGCGATAGACTATCTCCTGTTGTTGCACCACTTAGGTTGCGAATCTGTCCATGGCATGTGTTGCTTTAATCTCACTGACAACTCACGCAAGGTCCAGAGCCAGCTCACGGACCTCCACACCCTAGTCAAGAACATTAAGCAGGGTTCGATATGGGATTGGTGGAGTTCGCTATGGCCATGGATCCCGTGGGGGTGGCTCCATACGACGCTCCAAGTAATCGTGGGGGTGATAGTACTAGGCATAGCAGGATGCTGTTTCATGCAATGTATCCCCTCACTGTTCTCACTGACGTCACGGTGCCCCTCCTGGGGGGAACCCCGAATCGTCATTCCCGCTCATCAGTTGATGCCACTCTTACGCAAGGTCGCCTGTCAGGTCGCTAAACAATAGAAAAAGGGGAGATGCGGTTTCCCCATGCCCAATTGGCATAATTAGCCTCTGGCAGAGGTTACACCGGCGAAGGAGGTTCCTGGTCACTGGCCCTTGCCAGCACGGAAATTGGGGGGGCAGATTAATAGTATAAATCATAAGGGTTTATTCACCCACACCTGACCTGACCGGCGGTTCTGCTGAGAGAGCAGAACGCTAACCTCCGTTACCCATTAAGCAATTACTGACTCACGGATCAGCCTAATCTTTGGTGCAAATAGAAGCCATGTTTACCCCGGCGTAAGCCTCAGACAATTAATTTCCCCCGCCAGTGTTTGCCCGAGTTAATTAACTTCCCCTAGAGAGATTTCCCATTAACCCGAGTAAATGGGTGATGTGATTTTCTGTCAGATGACGGTTTTTCCCTGTATTGCCTTCTGATCTATATATGATGATGCTTTTCCCTCAATAAACCACTGATCTGATCTCGCTCCATATTGCCTCGTATCGTTACTTGATCAGTCTCCTCCGGGACCTAACGGCCGTCCTAGTGGCCCCGATTCCTACAGCTGGGCAAAGAGATCCAAGGTCATTTAGGTGAAATTCATTTTGAATCACAATCCTGGATCTCCCCAGGTTAGAGATGAACAAAGTAGAGGTTTCTAAGGGCTACCAGACAGTTCCCAAACAACTCTCATAGCCAGTGTTAGGATTGTTGGTATCAAGGGGGGGAATAGACTCCAAATAAATAGTAAGAAGAAATTTCAAAAAGCTGTTCTCCAAAGCAGGCAGAATTTTATTTAAGATGTACACGCAAATGGCAAAATGTCTTCCAAACAGTAAATAATAAAAGCATCACCACCACGGTCCACCACCCAAAAAATCACAGTGTTTAATACTCTTGCCATAACATGAATCAATTACAATTCACGTGTAGACCACCAAAATAAGTTACAAGGTTTTCAAACTGGAATTTTTCAACTACAGTAAAAATACATTTTGTGGTCTGTGGTTTGTAGTTAACCTCACAATTTCCAACCCGAGTTATAGCTCCCCCTGAATAGCTTTTTTGCTCAGAAGCTTAAACTTTGCAAACTGAACCAAATTTAAAAATCCTTTCTGTCTGTTATTTTTACTAATTAATAATGGTTAATTTAAATAAACATTTCTCATACTTGGAATTACAGTCCAATATCATATAGAAAGGAATGTATTGCTCACTCCTTATCTGGACCAATCCTCTAACTCAGGGGTTGGGGACCTGACACTCAAGTTTGTTGGACTACCACTCCTACTACCATAAACCAGCCTAGCCAGTCAGAGATACTAGAGGTTGTAACCTAAATCCAAGATCTAACAATTTCAGTCCTTTTCAAGCGGACACAAAGGAGTTTCATCTTCCTTCCTAATTTCTCCCTTTTTATTACTTTAGACTGGGGTACCCAAACTACGGCCCATGGACCAGATCCGGCCCATGGCACCATTCCATCCAGCCCACGCCACCCTTACTGCTCCTGGAAACGGAGGTAAAATGTGCATGTGCATAACGTGTTGCACATGTGCAGAACACTGCTGTAAATGACCCACGGCTATCGCAAATGCATTTACAACAGCCACGGGGTCATTTACGGCAGTGTTATGCACATGTGAATGTGTGTTTTACTTCTGCTTCTGGTGGGAGGAACCATGCATCTGGCATGCTCAATCACGTGACCAGCCTGCGGCGTGAAAAGTTTGGGCACCCCTGCTTTAGACCCATCTGATGTTCTTCAAAACCATGGTTGAATTGTCTCCCTTTTTTGTTGTGGGGAGTAGCAATGAAACTGGGTGTGTGCTTTACATTTGAGACAAAATGGGATCACTGGCCTTCAGTGAAGATAGCAGCCATCCCCTAGAGATATCACTAGGCCCCTGTCTGACTCAGAAGGGGCCATTACGTATCCATCACATAAAGGCTAGTTTGACCTCCTCTCTCTTATCCTCCAGTAACCAGGCAAAGACCTTTCATTGCAGACAGTTTTTGAACAGTGGTTTGAGTAGGATTCCTATTAACATCACGTACATGCATGAGAAGCCAAACCTTAGGTCCATGGTTTTTTTTACTTCTGCAAAGAAATACACCAAGTGAGCCATGATTTCTATGTCATAATCTGAGAGTACACGATGGGACCTGTGACTTAATGGTGTTTGGGGCCAGATGCCATGTAAAAAGTCATATGGATCCATGAAGATCAATGCTTGGGAATCCATATTTTTGCAGCACAATACCATGCACTGAAGGACACACCATTTTTGTGGATGAGTTTATTCAAAGCACATTAATGTGTGATAATAAACAGGGGGTGGGTGGGAAGAATTATAAGCAGAGAAGCTTGAACGTGAACGCCAAAAATAAGCACATGTGCCCATCTTCAGGGGCTATAGCTGTCCATGGGATTATGAGAATTACACGCACACATGAAAAAAAATAACACCTCCAAGTCTCTGCTCAATCTGAAGAGCATTTCAAATCCCCTTATAAAACAAATAATTTCAATCTCGTTCTGTGCAGGACAATGACAATAAAGATTTATCATATATCATATCAAATACAGTGGACTCTCGAATAACGACGTTACTTGGTTCCCCAAGTAGCGTCGCTATTCGAATAACACCGTGCAGTACCCAGGTCTTGAACTGCCAACTTGCCAGCTTGCCTTCCAGCTAACAAGGCGAGCTACCACTGATCCACCACAACCCCCTTGGCCACCTCCTCAGTCGTGAAAAATGGCTATGTGACTGTCCCAGACTCCAGGCTCTCCCTTATTACAATTACAGTGGACCCTCGATTAACGACGTGTTCGAATAGCATCATTTTCAATTAACAACGCTATGACGCTCCCAATGTGATTATTCGAATAACATCGTTATTCGAATAATGGCAAAAGTCGTTATTTGAATAACGACGGTAAAATACCATTGTTATTCGAATAACGATGTTATTTGAATAATCATATTGGGAATGTTGTAGCGTCATTAATCGAAAATGACGCTATTCGAATGTGTCGTTAATCGAGGGTCCACTGTAATTGTAATAAGGGAGACCCTGTAGTCTGGGACAGTCACATAGCCATTTTTCAGGACTGAGGAGGTGGCCAAGCTGGTTGTGGTGGCTCAGTGGTAGCTCGCCTTGTTAGCTGGAAGGCAAGCTGGCAAGTTGGCAGTTCAAGACCTGGGTACTGCATGATGGATTGAGTGCCTGTCTCTGTCCCAGCTCTTGGGGACATGAAAGGAGCCTCATTCGAGCGTTCCCTGAGAGGAGTTTCTTCCGTAAAAATCCTTTCAACCCAGAATAATTTCAGACACAAAATTATTATTATCTCTGAGTCTCCCTATTCCCCCCCCCCCGCCCCTCAGAGCAGTGACTTCAAATCCTGTTTTATTTCTGTTTGAATTATCACCATGGTTTCCGGGCAGGCATAGAAACATGAAGGAAATTAACCCATGCACCTTGGCAGGCAAATTCTGTGTCTAGTTGCCCCAAAATGTACGGGGGGGGGAATAAAATGATGGAGGAACATTTTCTGTGATGGGGATTGAAAGGTAGGCGGGGAGGACATCTTGCCAATGTCATCTGACATTTCCCCTCAGGTTTCCACTCACTTGCCTTTTCCCGCCAAAACGATAAAAGTCGCCTGCTCGCTCCGTCTTTGTGCTACTGAGTGAGGGGCTTCTTGAGATTCCCCACAGATTATTAGTGGCAAAAAGGTGTCCTTTTTTGCATCTTCTGAGGACCAAATTTATTTTTATGTAAGTTTTTGTGTGTGTGTGAAAAAAACACAAAACAGTATATGTTTGTTTATTTTCATCTTATTGGCAAAGAGAAATTGAAATAAATAAATAAAAATAAATAAATATAGAGAAGCGAGGACTCGCTAAACTACTATTCTGAGGAGGTGGAAAGGAAGCTGTGCTTTCTTCTCAGGAAGGAAGCACATTCTGCATGTGCTCAGAGACACTCTTCCTTTTCTTCCAAATGGGGTTAAGCCTTGGCAGTGTAAACACATATGAGGGCCTAGCTAGCAGCTGACAAACATTTATTAGTCTCTGTGGGAGTGAATGGCCTTCCCTACCCATTTTATAGAGGAGAAACATCACTTTTATCCACTTTATTTATTATGTATTTCTCTGGGACTTTTCTTCAGCTGATCCCCATCCATCCTGATGGGGTGGGTGTGCTATCCATAATACAGTAAAACCCCGACTTACATATGCCTCGAGTTACCTAAAATTCGACTTGCATAATGATTTTGTGCTAAAACCATGTCCCAATTTACACGATTTCCTATGGGTATGCTTTGAGTTACATAAAGAATCTTTTTCCTATGGGTTTGCTTCAAGTTACGTAAAAATTCATTTCCCTATGGGTTTCACTTCAATTTACATAAAAATTTCATTTTTCCTATGGGTTCGCGTCGAGTTACATAAAAAAATAATTATTCCTATGGGTTTGCTTTGAGTTACATAAAAAAAACGATTTAAGCAAAAGCCTACTGAGTGGACTTTTTACGTAAGTTGGGTTTTTACTGTACAGTGACTGCAGTGGCTCAAGTGGCTAAGATGCTGACTGGGAGGAGGAAGGTCAGCAGTTTGATTCCTGAGTACTGCAGTGACGGGATGAGCTCCCGTCTTTGTCCCAGCTCCTGCCGACCTAGCAGTTCGAAAGCAAGAAATTGCAAGTAGATAAATAAGGACCACTTCGGTGGGAAGATAACAGCGTTCCATGCACTCTGGTGTCTAGTCATGCCTGCCACATGGCCACGGAAATGTCTGCAGAAGCAGACAGTGCTGGCTCTTTGGCTTTGAAACAGAGATGAGCATTGAACCCTAGAGTTGGATATGACTGGCTTTCGAGCAAGGGAAACCTATACCTTTACTAAAACCCCTACTTATGTAAGAAGTCTGTTCCATAGACTTTTATGTAAATAGGTTTTTTACATAACTCGAAGCAAACCCATAGGAAAATGATTTTTTTTATTTAACTTGAAGCAAACCCATAGGAGAATGATATTTATGTAAATTGAAGCAAACCCATAGGAAAATGTTATGTAAATTAAAGCGACCCTGTAGGAAAAATCAATTTTTTATTTAACTCGAAGCAATCCCATAGGAAATTACTACTACTGTACTTACTTTATTACAGAAATTGTGTTATGTAAATCTGGACATTTATGTAAATCGGGACATAGTTTTAGTACAAAAATCATTATGTAAGTTGAATGTTATGTTACTCAAGGCATATGTAAGTCGGGGTTTTACTGTATTTTGTTACTTGAGATGGAGCATCAAAATGTCCCCTTGACACCCAAGTACCAATGCATAATACTCCAAATCAGGCACATTGTAGTGGCACATGAGACATATAATATCACAAGCATCTTTCATCAACTGTGGTGACAAAAATGGCATGATAACAAATTAAACAACAAGCACCTTGCTTATTCTCTTATGAGGGTTAAAATAAGCCGGCTGAGGCTGCCTCATTGTGTCTAATGGCAGGCCTGGTCCAAAGCCTTTGGATAGTAGCAAAACATATAATATTTGGATTTGTGACATGGCTGATTAGGTTTATCAGATGTTAGACTACAGCTCTGGGACTCAGAGGATTCCTTCTCTGGGTCTCAGGATTTAGCTCTGAAGTTTTAGGACAGGGGTTCCCAAACTTTTCAAGCCAGGGGCCAGGGCATGCTCGCTCAGTCAGCTTCTAGGGCTGGATGGCCATTTTGCTCTGCCTGCATGATGGGGGTGGCCATTTTGTCCCAACAGGTTCAAAGGGGTGGCCATTTTGTTTTTTGAATGCCATTGGAGGGGTGAGGGGCTATGAAATGGTGCTTTCGGCTGGATCCAGCCCATGGGCCTTAGGTTGGGAACCCCTGTCTTCAGGAATGAAAAGATGCCAAACTGGGAGCTACTATCTTTGGTTGTGGGTGGGATGACTTTGCCCCAAACAGTCCAGGTGCGTAATCTGGGGGTCCTCCTAGATTTATGTCTACTGCTCAAGGAGCATGTGGCAGCCGTGGCCAGGAGGGCTTTTGCACAACTTCAGGTCATACGTCAGTTACGCCCTCTCCTAGATTGGGACTCCTTGCTTATGGTCATGCATGCTCTAGTCACCTCCAGAATTGACTACTGCAATACGCTCTGCATGGGCCTGCTCTTGATGACCATTCGGAGGCTGCAGCTGGTCCAGAATGTGGTTGATCGGGGGTGATGGGGTGCGGGCGGTATGCCCGAGCCACGCCACTGCTTTGGGAGCGGCACTGATTGAGGGTTATTACCTTTAAAGCTCTACAGGTATATGGTAGAGGACCAGGATACTTAACAGACCGCATCACCCCAAGAACATCTGTCCATCTCACCAAGTTGCTGCCCTTCAGGAAAGGCTTAAAAACCTGGCTGGCAGAACAGGTGTAAGGCACCGGCAATACTGTGGCCCCGGCCTGCTGGCTGATTTAAGAGCACTCTCTCACTCTTTTTTAACTGGTGGGAGGGTAGGGGAATATTTTTGTGGTATTGTTAATGGGGTTTTAATTGTGATTTTTTAAATTGTGATGTTTTTAACATTTGTATGCTGCCCAGAGTCTCTGGAGTTGGGCGGCAATATAAATCCACAAATAAATAAATAAATAACGACATATAATGAGAGATTCCCCCCCCCCAAAAAAAATCTAAACATTTGGCCTGTGATGCGGATCTGTCTAGACAAGATTTAACTGAGAAAAACAGTGATTGCAGTCTCTAAGGTGACCTAAAGGTCTGGAAATGTTGGTGGGAAGAAGACATGTCAAGGTTATTGTGCTAACATTTAATAATAATTCAAGAATACACTGTTAACAATAAAAGGAATATTAAAAGATATTTCCCTATATGAAAATGTTGAAATTATACTTTTATTTCCTACGATAATGAAACCACTCAAATGCAAAAATATTGCAGGACCTTTAACACTAACACAATTTATTTTGGTGTAGCTTTTGTAGACTCTATTTCTTTAGAAACATGGGCACACAAAGAAATGGATTGTAATCCATGAAAGTTCATGTTTAAATAAATTTGTTAGTCTTAATGATACAGTATTTCCATTCTTTTGCTGTTGTTTATTTTTTGCTTTTACTGAAAGATTTCTTTGCTACTTCCTGCAGCAACTTTGGAAGTTGTTACATAGTGATATAAACCTGTAAACATTTGTGTACATGATATGGACATGACTTGAGTGTGTTCATGCAGGTATTAAAGATGCACCAATCAATTTACACACATACTGTAGACTGTACTGTACAATAGCAAATAAAATTAAAGGATATTACCCCACAAGCCAGTAGTTCCCTTTGATAACATTTGACATTCATGTGGGACTTCAAAGTACACAAAACATGCAGAGAGCTATTCAGTTGTAGCAACACATACATTTTGCACATGGAAAGTTCCAGCTTCAAGACAAGTTCAACAGTATTAGTCTAGAAATAAGAATGTAGGTTCAAATTCTCACCTAGTTTAGTCATGCTTCCTTAGCTTATCAGTAATCTACTTCACAAACTCCTTTTGATTGGAAAGGGGGAAGACTTTATACCCTGTGGTCCATCAAGAGCAGGGGTTTGCAACCTACAGCCTGTGGGCTGGACCTGGCCATGGTGCCATTTCATGTGGGCCACTGCTCTCACTCCCACCACAGGCGGAAGCGGCAAAAACAGTTAAAAACATGCCATAAAAGCACCCACAGCTGTCGTAAATGCATTTGCGGCAGCTGTGGATGCATTTTCTGGCAACGTTTATGGCAGGGGAACCATGCTGTCTGAGAGGGGCATGGTCTGGCCCACGGCTGGAAAAGGTTGAGAACCCCTGATCAAGAGGGTCTAATGCACCTCAAAACAGGGCATGGTTGCAGGGAATGCCGGTAGATGCTCTCCTGTTCAAACAATGAGCTGCTGCCACAAGGTGATTTTGAATGTTGTATGTGAATGGACTAAAACAATTGCACACATTTACAGTGAACCAGCAACTTTGCTATGAACTGAGTGTAGGGGAGCTTGAAAACAATCCTTGTACACATGCCAGGCTGGATTGCTGTTTCATAACTCTACCTCCTTATACATTCCTTTGATAATAATTGGAGTGTGAAAAGGCAGGACAAAGGAGGAAAAATCTGATGCGCCAACAATTTAATTAATTTTACCTTGTTTTCACGTATTTTGATTATTGAAACTCACTAGGAACATAAGAACATAAGAACAGCCTTGCTGGAACAGGCCACAGCCCATCCAGTTCAGCATTCTGTCTCACACAGTGGCTCACCATTTCCTTCAGGGTATTATTCCCAAGCAGATGCCTTCCCCTGCTTAGGATTCCCTGGAAATGATATTGAGAGATATCCTGCCTATCTCTCCAACCCGGAGGTTGTCCTTAAGTATCCATAATTATAGCCATTGATACTCTTGTCCTCCATGAACTTGTCTAATCCTTTCTTAAAGCTGTCAAGACTGACAGCTGTCACCACTTCTTCTGGCAGGGAGTTCCATAGACCAGTAATCCTCTGGGTGAAAAAGTACTTTCTCTTATTTGTTTGAGAACTAGTACCCAAAAGTTTCATCGAGTGTCCCCTAGTTCTAGTGTTATACGATAGGGAAAACAGTTTTTCCTTATCTACTTTGTCCACACCGTGCATGATTTTATAAACTTCAATCAGGTCACCTCTTAGACGTCGTCGTTCAAGAGTGAAGAGGCCCAACCATTGCAGCCTCAGATGGTAAGGAAGGTGTTCCTGTCCCCTAATCATTTTGGTTGCCCTCCTCTGCACTTTTTCCAGCTCCATAATATCCTTCTGGAGGTATGGCGACCAGAACTGTACACAGAGCTGCTGCATTTCCCACCCTCAGCTTATACTCGGGGTAATCAATTTTCCTGGGTTTTCCGGTCAAAAATAGGTACCTTGGCTTATATTCGGGTCATCTTATACTCGAGTATATACGGTACCTAATGAATCTTATCTTCTTTCAGGTGTCCACGGTAGATGGAAAACAGCTAACTAACATGAAATGGCTACTACTCAGGTGTTTCATACAAAACAGAAAAATAAAATTTCAAAGGTAAAAAAAAGCACCAGTACTAGTAATAAAGCTATGTTCAAATTAATCTTTTTTTTCCTTCTCTTCTAAAGCCAATTGAAAACATGTCTTCATTTGTTTCAGGAAGCAGCTGTGTTTCCTAACAAGATTGCTTGTGAACAACAGTCTATGATTTTGGTGAAAAGATTGCTGGCAATTTCAGTCTCTTGTATAACTTACCTCCGAGGGCTCTTCCCAGAAAGCTCTTATGGAACACGCTATTTAGATGGTAATATGTGCTGTTTTAGATCCTCTGGCTATTGTCAAAAATTTAATTTATATTAAAATGTTTATAAAATGGTTGTGATATCTATTATATAAAGCCTCAGTGTTTAGAGAGGCTATTTTTGTGCTAGCTGCAAATCAACTTCATGAACACTTTTTAACCCTTGATTGTTGCATTTTGTCTACAGATATGTGTCTAAAAATACTTCGAGAAGACAAGAACTGTCAGGGTTCACTACAGATAGTCAAGTGGTAAGAAATCAATAGAACCATGAAAACGCAGCCACCAAGGCTTAGTTTAGCGTAAAATTGGTACAGTATATTGAACCCAAAAGAAGGATTGTACAGAAATCAAAAATTATATTATCTTTATAATTTATCTCATTTTGCATGCCAGAGCCCTTTATATTATTTTCTTGTAACAGCTTAAAACTGCTTACTTTTGTAAATCTTTTTATATTTATCCATTAACATTTCTACTCTGATAGGATTCAGGGTTGCTTTGATGCACTGGAAAAGAATTATGTAAGTATTTATTGAGTTAATGTTACAATGTGCAGGTGTGAAAGCTGGGCAATGAACGTAACAAGAAGAACCTTATTCCAGATGGGTGGGAGGAAAACTTTACAGATACCCAGGCCCTCAAGAAGGACACATTAATGGGTTCTAGTCCAAATAAGGACTTAAAATTCACTTGAAACTAAAATGACTAAATTGAAATTATTGTACTTTGGACCATAACATAAGAAGATTAGAATTTGCAAGAATGCTAGCGAAAGGCAGTAGGAAAACAGGAAGACCAAACATGAAATGGATTGACTCAATAAAAGAAGCCATAGCCTTGTATTTGCAAAACCTGAGGAAGGCTGTTAGTGACAGAACTTCCGGAGATCATTTATTTAGAGGACCAACATAAGTCAAACACATCGACAGTACATAACAACAACAGAAGAAGGAATTGTACCAGGTCTGCCTGGCATGAGAACTATTCTTTATGATTATTAAAGGCATGACAATAGTGCTCTCTTTTACATCTGGTTGCCCTAGTGCAGTGATGGCGTACCATTTAGAGACAGAGTGCCCAAACTGCAACCCCAAACCCACTTATTTATTGCAAAGTGCCAACACAGCAACAGGGGAGGGAGGAAGTGCTCCCATTGGGCTGCTGGGCAGGGGGTCGGGGTGAACTCTGTGCTGGGAGGAGGGAGGAAGTGCTCCCATTGGGCTGCTGGGCAGAGGAGCGGGGCAAACTGTGCTGGGGGGAGGGAGGAAGTGCTCCAATTGGGATGCTGGGTAGAGGGGCTGGGCAAACTCTGTAATGGTGTGATGGTGTGTGTGCCCACAGAGAGGGCTCTGAGTGCAGCCTCTGGCACGTGTGCCATATGTTTGCCACTACTGCCCTAGTGATTGAGTAGCTGTGTCTAACCGCATGTGGACCCCTTTCCCTTATTTATCCATGTGGAGTGCTCTATCTCCATGCCATTTGTTTGAACTGATTTTATTCTTTAGTTCTTCCCAATCATGGGAAAGAAATCATTGGAGAATCCACATTGGCTCCTAAAAGGAGTGGTTGGAATATATACAGGGTGGCCTGTAAGTCCCTACCCGTCCATATGCTATTAAGTTATATTCAAAACAACATTATAATTCTAATGATAAGTTAAAGGCAGCAGTTACCGCAACATTTGGTAAAATAATCCTTGCTATGTTGAGGAAAATGTCTCACAGAACATGGCGCCGCATAATGTTATGCAGTGAGAATAAGGGGCAGCGGCGCACACAGATACAATGGATACATAAGATATATGGATGGGTAGGGACTTATGGGCCACCCTGTAGAACAACAGAACAAGTCCCTGGTTTGATTCTGGTAGCCTGAGACAAAGGCAAGAGAAATAATTAACATAGGAGTAAAACAAGGCTGAAAACAACTTCAAAAATGGTATAAATTTAAGATTCTGAGATCTATGTCGTCATCATGCCTTTATTAGGCCAAATACAAAGGTGAAAAATTCTTCCTGTAAATGTTTGAGAGAATAATCTTCCGTTCTGGAATGAAGTCAAAAAGCAGAGGGGGAGACCTACTGTTATGTGAGGTTACTGTTATAAGATCTCATGTCCTTAAATGAAATGTCCACATGGGGTCACTGAAGTTCTTTACAAATGCATTAAAATTACAGCACAATGAACTCCAGTGAACAGTTATCTAAATATGTATTGTTACATGGCTTACATGGAGCAAAGGGAATCATGTAAACATCCCAAGCACTCCAGCTGTCTCCCTGTTACATGACAACTTCCATAACCAATCTCAGAGCCAGTGCGAAAACAGGCATGTTACAGAGAGCATGCAGGGGAAACCAAATGTAAAATGTCCCCTCCGTTCCACATTTAGGCAGCACAATGCAGCACAATGCTATTTATGAGCTTTTCTGTTTGTATGACCCTATCAAGAGAGCTTGACTGTATGTGCCATTGGATACATCTCCTGTGTTTGAAGGACACTGCTCCTCACTGTTACAGGTGAGGGAGGGAATAACCCGCTTCATCAGGTAATCAAGCATTGTGCAGCATCTCAGTGAAATGTACAATATAATTTAGAAGGGAATGTAAACAGCGGTGTAAATAAGCCAATATCCCAGTGCCGTAATAGTATAGTAAATCCCTGGGTTACAACGGAGGTCCGTTCCAACATCCTCCATTGTAACCTGAAAAAATTGTACACCAAAACATCCATAGGGATGCACTAAAAAATTTAAAAAATGGTCCTGAATTGATCATTGTAAAACAAAAAAAATACATTAGAAATGTGTAAACAAGGACACCATTTCCATAGGATTTGCCATTGTAAACCGCAGCAAGCTTAAACTGTTGTAACCCGGGGTTTTGCTGTATATGGAAAAGTTTCATTAATGACCAATGTAATTGTCATCTTCAGTGCTTTGGACATTTGATTTTACCTTAATCTGCAGTGGCTCAAGTGGCTAAGATGCTGACTGGGAGGCGGGAGGTCAGCAGTTCGATTCCTGAGTACTGCAGGACGCAATGAGCTCCCATCTTTGTCCCAGCTCCTGCCAACCTATCAGTTCGAAAGCAAGACATTGCAAGTCGATAAATAGGTACCACTTCTGTGGGAAGGTAAATAGCGTTCCGTGCACTTCAGTGACTAGGCATGTCTGCCATGTATCCACAGAAACGTCTGCAAATGCAGACAGCTCTGGCTCTTTGGCTATAAACAGGGATGAGCACTGAACCCTAGAATTGGATACAACTGGCTTTCGAGCAAGCGCGACCTTTACCATTTCCTGTAATCCCACTTACAGTTCTAAGTGATCGATATTTGTAAATGAAATGCAGATTGTTAACAATTCCTTTATTTTTATTTTCCAGCTACGTATGGCTGTCTTGGCAGTAAGTACTATGTGAAAACAATATGTAGTTTATTTTCTCTTCCTCTGTTTGGAAAGAGTAGCTATTCATTTAGTAGTAAGTAGAGCATGATATCATAAAACCATAGACCTATAGAGCTAGAAAAATTATAGAGCTCAGCAGCATGCCGAATGTAGGAAATCCACACCTTAAAATATCGCTAACAGGTGAATATCCAAACTTATAAATCTCCATTGAAGGTTTGAGTCCCCCACCTCCTCGGCCCAGCCGCCATAATTCATGTGTGCATCAGGGGAATTTATTGGATTTGCTCCAGGCAGCAGATCTGAAGTTATACCTCATTACCACATCCAGAGGAACTTGATGACTGGAAGGTCAGCAGGTGAGCAGTTCAAGACCTGAGTGCTGTGTGATGGAATGAGCTCCCATCTCTGTCCCAGCTCCTGCCTACCTAACCTTTCAAATTCAAGCAATTGCAAGTTAATTAAATAGGGACCACTTTGGTGGGAAGGTAAATAGTGTTCTGTGCACTCCAGTGTCTAGTAATGCCCCATATGTCCATAGAAACGTCTGCAGGTGCACCAAACCCTAGAGTTGGATACAATTGGCTTTCGAACAAGGGTGACCTTTACCTTACTATATTCAGGACTCAAACATCAAGGAAGCTTTGTAATGTTTTTCCTCTCCCATTATCAACTTTTAACAACTCCTGTAACTTAGAGGCTCTCTACCTGGACATGTACCCAGTTCCTTGAGCAGATTGGAGCAGGTTAGTCGATGGCATCCATAACCACATTCAATCAGGCCAATTCACCCCAACCTGAGACCTTGTCAAGGGTTGAACTAGATTCGCCCACTGTAGTTTATCCCATCCCCAAGTATACAGTATGTGCACACTGGGGGCATGATAAAATTGAACGGCTGAAGGTGCCATGTCCCAGCTGACAGGGGGAACAGCTCTCCTTGTGAGCTCACACCCCTCAACAGCAACATGAAGAACACACGGCATCCCAGCTGATTGTGGGGAGCTGCTCCCCTTGTCGGTTGGGAAACACTGCTGCAGAGGAGATCATTTGTTTGAGGAAAATGCTGTCTGGATGACAAGATTGCACTGGACTAAATCTTGCTCTTCTCTCACCCCCCCCCCCCAAATATTTAGCAATGATATTGTGCTGTACTATAGAATAGGAAAGGGACTGTGGTGGCTTAGTGGTTAAGATGCTGAACTTGACGACTGGAAGGTCAGCAGGTCAGGAGTTTGAGACCCAAGTGCTGCATGACAGAGTGAGATCCAGCCTCTGTCCCAGTTCCTGCCAACCTAGCAGTTCAAAAGCAAGGAATTGCAAATAGATAAATAATGGGAAGGTGAACAACATTCCGTGCTCTCCAGTGTTGAGGTATGCCTGCCGCATGTCCCTGGAAACATCTCCAAATGCAGACAGCGCTGGCTCCTTGGCTATAGGCAGAGATGATCACTGAACCCTAGAATCAGATATGACTGGCTTTCAAGCAAGGGTGAACTTTACCTTTACCTATGGAATAGGAAAGTTTGCAGTGTCAAATGCTTCATTTTAACTTAAAGTGACAACACAAGAGGAACATTAACATTGACTGCTTTCTTAAAACAGATATATACAAATCCCAAGAAGCCTGAGGTAAGGAAAAAATAGCAAAACTTAAATGACAAGTCATGTAAACAGGGGTACACAGAAAGGGCCTTCTCGAAGAGTGTGATACTTTTGAACCACAATCGGGTACTTTTGAACCACAACCTTGTGTTGTCGGCTAATCTTTCTTGTACTAGGTCAGGTGAAAGGAACTGCAGAATGAACTCACCCAAAGGTGCCTTTGTTTTGGCAGTTTCACGTCTGGCCTGGCCTAGAAATGGAAGAATAAAATAATGTAGACAGAAATGCTGGTTTTGTGTTCACATCATCCAGGATTCATTTCATTACTTACCTTCTCATTTTAACAATGCTAAGACCCCCAATTAGTGAGCACATTTTTTGCTTCTTTCGGTACAAGTGGCCCATCATATATTTCTGCCCTGCTTAATTAATTTTTCTCCTATATTAGCTACCCGTCACATCCAACACATTCATGTCACATGGATGTCTCATTCAGGCGTCCCCTGAGTGGAGTTTCTCCAGCAAAAATCCTTTCAACCCAGAATAATTTCTGACACAAAATTATTATTATGTCACATGGAATTAATGTACAACAATACTAGAGCTCTGTAGATCTTTAATGTAGCATGTAATCTATTAAATGAGTGAGGGAAATTTCAAGATCCTTGGGTTATCACTAAAAGACTGATGAAGTGGACTTCATCCATGAAAGCTCACATTGAAATATAACAGTTATTCTTTAAAGTGCTACAGCGTTTTTATTTTTATTTTGTTTATTCTCTGATATCCCTGAAACACAGACTAACATGGTTACTATTCCAAGAAATTCCACTAAATTCCAAAAAGATCCACTAAAAGACTGCAAAACAATTTCCAAAATCTCACATGGGAATAGTCCTATGGTCATAACCACCTTTGCAGAGATAACCAAAGATATTTTTCAGCATCTGTTATAGTTACCTCAGCCTGCCCTATTGAAGTCTAATTGTTACAATAACATGTAATAATTTCTCTCTCTTTCTTTTTCATTCTGCAGCACATGACTGAATTCTACCAGTTCAGGTTCAAGTATTTAAAGAACGGCCCTCATATGGAATTTGTTGGGTAAATCTCTTAATTTAAATGGACCCAACTATTTCATTACCATTCCTAGAAAATCTAAATACTCTATATATATTTCTCAGCATGCATTTTCAAGGAATATATACTTGCTACACACAGAGAACGAGAGAGCATCTTTAGTCTACCACCAGATGGCTCAAATCACATGCCAATGTATTTTTGCATGCTAGCTGGCTCTAATCATCTATCAATGTATCTTTAAAGTGATCTATGGCATGTACACTGTCCATTCAAGATACTGTGCAGGGCACCAGGTTTTAAGTTCCTTTTTATATTCTTGATTCTTTTGAGGAACCATTTCAAAATTTTTATTTTCGTGCTTTTAAACCATAGCCATTCAAATTATTTAAAAGACTTTTAACAATTCAGCAGACTAACTCACATATTGAAGTAGCTGTAACCAAGGAATTGGCATGTTGAACAATCTACTTGATTGAGCAGTGTAATGTCCGAATTGTGAATCAGTGAAACCGCGGCTTTATTTACATGAAAACGAAAGGAGAAAAAGCCCATGATAATTATTTTGGGGATGCGGTGGCTTAGGGGTTAAGACTCTGAACTTGAAGACAGGAAGGTCGGCAGGTAAGGAGTTCAAGACCTAAGTGCAGATGCAGACAGCGCTGGCTTTCTGGCAATAAACAGAGATGAACACTGAACCCTAGAATCAGATACGTCTGACTTTCAAGCAAGGGCGACCTTTACCTAATGATTTCTCTTGGTGCCATTGGAGTTACAGTCTCACATAAGTTTGAAGCATTCACACCACACTGCTATTTTGAATATTCTTTTTCCCATTGGTAGCTATATACAATAAGTGGAGCTGTTTAGTGCAGGATCATAAGGCTGTCAGGGCTGCAGTGTCTCAGTGGTTAAGAAGCTCACCTTGTTAGCTGGAAGGTTGGCAAGTTGGTAGTTCGAGACCCCAGGTTAACTGCATGATGGAATGAGCGCCTGTCTCTGTGTCCCAGCTTCTGCCAACCTAGCAATTCGAAAGCAAGAAATTGCGAGTAGATAAATAGGGACCACTTCGGTGGGGAAAAGATCTTAGGGGATATGAAAGGAACCTCATTCGGGCATCCCCTGAGCAGAGTTCCTCCAGCAAAAATCCTTTCAACCCAGAATAATTTCTGACACAAAATTATTATTATAAGTTTAGTGTATGAGAACCAAGACAATAGAAACAGCCGAAAGGTTGGCTTAACACATCTTTATTGCATGATGGTCCGGGGGAACATGTGGTAATGGCGGATGAACAGCTCAATATATACTGTGGCTATACATTTGAATGTGGCTCCTCGATAGCCCATTGGCTACTGTCTGCGTGACGTCATTCCTCGTCACGCCCTTCTTGTCCAGGTGAGGTGGTGGCGGGAATCTTCCCGCGCTGTAGGTATTTGGGGAATTGGAACCATGTGAGCTGGGCGCTCGCTATTGCCCCTAGTGGTCACTAGCTCGCGTCCTGATACAGAAGGTTACAGTGTTACAGCTGATGATTATTATATCCACTCATTCGAGTGTTACATTACTTAAAGGCACAATATTCCAAACACAACATCCCTCCCCCCTAGGATGAGACGAAGTCTCTCATCCAATATGGTTTATTGCAAGCGCGTTTTGGGCGCAAGGCTGGCTGGCTTGTCCCGGGGGCGCTATCACTTCTCTGTTCCCTGGTCTCTTGTCCTGCAATAGGAGAGGGAGACTCGTTAGTGACTCGCCGCGGGTCTGCGGTTTTCGGGGTAGGGGTAAACTCCATTGTGGGAAAACCGGGGGCACTGGGGGCTAACGAAAAACCCTGCTTCTCGCCTGGATGGGTGGGGGACCACTCCGAACCCCCCCCCGGTTTTGTAACTCAAACTCAAACTCATCTTCTGGGATATCTGTGGGGGCATACTGCAGGATATCTGCGGGGACAAACTTATTCCCTTCCCCCCTTGGTGGGGACCACTGCCCCCCCTCTCCTCCCCCTTGGGCTGAACGGGTGGGGGAGAACCCTAACGCTGAATCCTGTTTCGCGCTTTCCGCGCTCTGGTCGCCGGGAACCCGGCGTCGGAGTTGGTCCGTGTGCCGCCTCCAGAGTAGACCTGTGCTGGTCTATACGCAATACGACACGGGACCCGTTTGCCCAATGACTACGCCCGGAACCCAGGCTGGCCCTGCGCTAGCGTAGTTTCTGCAATGGACCGGGGCGCCTATTTCGAAACTCTTCGTGCCCGCTAACCCGATGTTCCTCCCAGTGTCCTCCACCCTCGAGGGGTCTAGCCTGGTCAGTACCGTAGTCAGTTTTCTGCGCATTAGGAGCTCTGCGGGCGAGTATCCTGACGCTAGGGGGGTCACCCTATATCCCAGCAAAAACTGGCACAACTGCAGGTTTAAATCCCCGGGGCCCATGCGCCTCAGCGCGTCTTTGGTGGTACGCACGAGGCGTTCTACCTGGCCATTTGTCGACGGGTGGAAGGGCGCGGAGGTGATGTGCCGGATGGCGTTGATGTCAGTGAATGCCCTGAATTCGGCGGACGTGAAGCAACTAGCGTTATCGCTAACAAGCGTGTCGGGTATACCGAACGAACTGAACACCCTGCGCAATTGTTTAATTGTTGTGGCTGAGGAGGTGTTCGCAACTGGGATAAGCTCTAACCATTTGGAATAAGCATCTACTATGAGGAGAAAAAGCGATCCTCTGAAAGGGCCCGCGAAGTCAATGTGCACGCGGGACCACGGCCCCTTTGCCGCATCCCATTACCTGTGCGGAAGTCGAGCCTCTTCGGGCCGGGAGCTTTGGCAACTCTCGCAAGTGCCCACCATGTGCTCGATATCGGCGTCCAACTGGGGCCACCAGAAGTAGCTCCTGGCCAGTGCCTTGGAGCGGACAATTCCAGGGTGGCTGACGTGCAGCAGCTTGAGCACTCTTGCTCTCAGGGACTCAGGGACGACTACCCGCTGGCCCCACAGGAGGCAACCCCTCTCCATGGACAGTTCTAACTTTTTCCTGAAAAACGGGGCAAATTCCGCCGCCGGGGAGGACGTTGGCCATCCTTTCTGCACCCATGAACTAACCAGGGCCAACGTCTTGTCCCTGCCCGTCGCCTTGGCGATCTCTGCGGGCACTACGGGGGGTGAATCTAGGACCTATATCATGAGCACTTGGTGGTCTTGTTCCACCTCGCACATGTGGCTGCCCGTGTGGGGGAGGGGTGACCTCGACAGGGCGTCCGCGTGGCTTATGTCCTTTCCAGGGCGATACACCAGCGCGTTCTGGTACGCGTTTAAAAAATGGCCCACCTGAGCATCCTAGGGGACAGAATCTGTGGCGTGGGCTTGTCTGCGGTAAAAATGCCCAGCAGGGGCTTGTGGTGAGTCACGATGGTAAAGGGGCGGCCATAGAGGAAATCGTGGAACTTCTTCGTCCCAGCAATTATCGCTAATGTCTCCCTGTCTGCCTGTGCGTAGTTACGCTCTGCCTTAGACAGGGACCTGGAGTAGAACGCCACCGGGGCCTCCCGCCCGTTTTCCAACACGTGGCACAGGACCGCCCCCACCCCCACTGGAGATGCATCACATACCAGAACCACTGGTTTCTTGGGGTCAAAATGGGTTAATATGGCATCTGAGGATAAGAGTTGTTTCAGCTCATTGAATGCCCTCTCCTGGCTCTCGCCCCATTTCCATGCCTCGTCCTTTTTTAGTAACTTATGAAGCGGCTCTGCTACCGACACCTTCCTAGGCAGGAAGGAATGGTAGAAGTTTAAGAGCCCCAGAAACGACTGAAATTCGGGCTTGGAGGTGGGCCGAGGAGCATTTTGAACAGCGGCTACCTTTGATTCGGAGGGTTTAATGCCTGCAGGGGTTACCCGGAAACCCAGGAACTCAACCTCTTTTGCGAAGAAGACGCATTTGTCTTTCCGCAACCACAACCCCGCCTTTTCAAATACCGTCAGCACTTTGTCTAGCCTCTCAGCCAATTCTGACTCACTCCCCCCGTTATCAATACGTCGTCAAAATATGGCAAGACCCCCTCCAGAACCTTTAAGAGGCGTTCCACTAACAATTGGTAGATGCCTGGCGCCGAATTCACGCCAAACTGCAGGTGCGTCACCTGAAACGCCCCCTTATGAGTGACTATCGTCTGTGCAGCAGCTGCAGCTGGGGTTACCGAGAGCTGCTGATAAGCCTGCGCCAGGTCAAGCTTTGCGAAACACTTTCCCCCATGTAACCTGGCCAACTGGTGGCTGACTACCGGCACCGGATACGCATTTGGGCGTATCGCCTTATTAATGGTACATTTGTAATCAGCACATATTCGAACCTCCCCATTGGCCTTAAGCGCTGTTACAATCGGAGTTTCCCACTCCGCGGAATCAACAGGAACAAGGATCCCCTGGCTCACCAATTTGTCCAGTTCCGCCTCTATTTTGTCCTTAAGTGCAAAAGGCACCCTTCGCGGTTTGAGTCTTATTGGGCGGACCTCCGGATCCAGGTCGAACGCAACTGGGGGCCCCTTGAATTTTCCGAGTCCCTTCTTGAACACTTCGGGATGCGCGTTACACACCTCCTGTATTGGGTCAGTCCCAACAGCATGCACCCCCTGTTATGTTCTGTAAAGCTGTGCCTTTAACAATGTATCTGTGCCATGTGTTATCAATGTAACCTTTCTGTGTGCAACATTATAACCATCAGCTGTATCAATGTAAACCTAATAAGGGGACGCGAGCTAGTGACCACCAGAGGGCAGTAGCGAGCGTCCAGCTCCCATGGATCACATTCACCTGGTTCAGCAGCGCGGGAAGATTCCCCGCCACCTCTTCACCTGGTCAAGAAGGGCGTGACCTTCTACGACGTCACACAGGCAGCAACCAATAGTCTATCGACGAGCCACATTCAAATGTATAGCCAGCTGTATATATTGAGCTACTCATCCGCCATTACCACATGTTCCTCCGGATCATCATGCAATAAACCTGTGTTAAGCCAACCCTTCGGCTGTCTCATTGTCTTTGGTCCCTTACACTAAATTGGCGATGAAGGTGGGATATGGCAGCCCACGGGACCAAGACATGCGGCGGTTTCGAAATCAGGAAACCGGGCGACTGGGAGATCTTCGAGATGGACTTCCAGGCCGCACTGATCGAGTCCGAAGTCACGGAAGAGGCGAAGAAAAGGGCCATCTTCACCAGGATGCTCGGACAAGAAACAAAAAGGAGCTTGGTGGACCTGATTGCACCGAGGATGGTGAGCGAATTCAAGGCCAAGGAACTCATGCAGATGCTGCGTGAGCACGTCCGGCCCGCCACGGCGATGTTTCCCGCTCGGAGTGTGTTTTGGAGGCGAGTCCAAGCGCCCGGGGAGACGGTCGCTGCATTCGTGGCGGCCCTGCGGCTGGCGGCCGGCCCGTGCAAATGGGAGAATGCTGAAATCACCCTCCGGGACTGTGTGCTATGCGGCCTGAACGACGCCGAAACCCAGCACACATTAATGAACCAAGAGCCGCCTCCCACGTTGCAGGAGGTCGTCAGAGCGGCCCAAGCCGCAGAAGCTACGAAGGCCAGGGTCCAAGAACTTCAGGACTGGCGGCCGAAGTCGAGCAAGGCAGAGACAGGCGGCCCGGCGAACTTCGAGGTCGTCCACAGAGAGCAGCGACGACGAGGACGTCCGGAGGGTCCGGAAGGAGAGCCGGCGATGCGACGGCTGTGGAGCGGCCCACGACCGCGTAAAGTGCCCTTTCCGGAAGGCCGAGTGCCACAACTGCGGCCGCCGCGGGCACATCGCCATGGTGTGCAGGAAGAAGCGCGAGACCCGGAGGAGCTCCGCAGACCGTTCCGCGGGACAAGACCGCCCAACGAGACCCAAGGACGGCGCCCAGGCCACGCGGAAGCAGGTCGGCGTGGGCCGCATCTCCGACGGCAGCGAGGATGACGCCCCAGTGTTCAGCATGTCTACAGGACACCCCCGTTACTTTGTTGAGGTACTAGTCCAAGGGGTTCCCATTAGGATGGAAATTGACTCGGGGTCCTCATATTCAATCATTTCCCAGAGGGAGTTTTTGGGAATTGCCCCCCACAAGCGGCCCAAGCTCAAAGCATTGAGGTCCACACTACGGGACGTGCAAGGGAACAGTATTCCAGTGTTGGGGGTTGGAGAATTTCAGGTCAAATTCAAGGAGCACGCCGCATCCCTTCCCCTAGTCGTGCTCAAAGGGGGAGATTGCAGCCTCCTCGGGACTCAATGGTTCCAGCCCCTGGGGTTGTTTATTGGGGGGGTGCACGCCATTGGAATGCACGCCGTTGGGACTGATCCAATTCAGGAGGTGTGTGAGGCGCACCCCGAAGTTTTCAAAAAAGGACTGGGGAAATTCAAGGGGCCCCCAGTGACCTTCGACCTGGACCCGGAGGTCCGCCCAATTCGCCTTAAACCACGCAGGGTGCCGTTCGCACTTAAGGACAAGATAGAGGCGGAACTGGACAAGTTGGTGGGCCAGGGGATCCTTGTGCCTGTAGATTCTGCGGAGTGGGAAACTCCGATTGTAACCGCACTAAAGGCCAATGGGGAGGTCCGCATATGCGCCGACTACAAGTGCACCATCAACAAGGCGATCCGCCCGAATGCATATCCGGTGCCGGTAGTCAGCCATCTGCTGGCCAGGTTACACGGGGGGAAGTGTTTCGCTAAGCTCGACTTAGCACAGGCCTACCAGCAGCTTACGGTGTCCCCTGCCGCAGGTGCTGCGCAGACCTTGGTGTCCTGGTGGACAACTCAATGAAGGTGTCAACCCAGTGTGCCTCAGCAGTGAAAAAAGCAAACTCAATGCTAGGGATCATTAGGAAGGGTATAGAAAATAAGTCAGCAAGTGTCATTTTGCCTCTTTATAAATCTATGGTGAGGCCCCATCTGGAATACTGTGTACAGTTCTGGTCGCCATACCTCCAGAAGGATATTATGGAGCTGGAAAAAGTGCAGAGGAGGGCAACCAGAATGATTAGGGGACTGGAACACCTTCCTTACCATCTGAGGCTGCAACGGTTGGGCCTCTTCACTCTTGAACGACGATGTCTAAGAGGTGACCTGATTGAAGTTTATAAAATCATGCACGGTGTGGACAAAGTAGATAAGGAAAAACTGTTTTCCCTATCGCATAACACTAGAACTAGGGGACACTCCATGAAACTTTTGGGTACTAGTTCTCAAACAAATAAGAGAAAGTACTTTTTCACCCAGAGGATTACTGGTCTATGGAACTCCCTGCCAGAAGAAGTGGTGACAGCTGTCAGTCTTGACAGCTTTAAGAAAGGATTAGACAAGTTCATGGAGGACAAGAGTATCAATGGCTATAATTATGGATACTTAAGGACAACCTCCGGGTTGGAGAGATAGGCAGGATATCTCTCAATATCATTTCCAGGGAATCCTAAGCAGGTGAAGGCATCTGCTTGGGAATACCCTGAAATGGTGAGCCACTGTGTGAGACAGAATGCTGGACTGGATGGGCTGTGGCCTGTTCCAGCAAGGCTGTTCTTATGTTCTTATGTTCTTATGACCATAGTCACCCATAAGGGGGCGTTCCAGGTGACGCGCCTCCAATTCGGCGTGAATTCGGCGCCAGGAATTTTCCAGTCACTCGTGGAACGCCTCCTGAAGGGACTGGAGGGGGTGTTGCCTTATTTTGATGACGTGTTAATAACGGGGGGGGGGGAGTCGGGCTGAATTGGCCAAGAGGTTGGGGAAGGTCCTGACAATATTCGAAAAGGTGGGGCTGAGGTTGCGAAAGGACAAATGCATCTTCTTCGCAACCGAGGTTGAGTTCCTAGGGTTTTGTGTGACTCCTGAGGGAATAAAACCATCCAAGTCCAAGGTGGCAGCCATTAAGAAAGCCCCCCGCCCCACCTCCAAGCCCGAGTTGCAGTCGTTCCTAGGGCTGCTCAACTTTTACCACTCCTTCCTCCCCCGAAAGGCAGCGGTGGCTGAGCCGCTACACAAACTGCTAAAGAAAGACCAGGCATGGAAGTGGGGCGATGACCAAGAAAGGGCATTTAGCGAGCTAAAAAGCCTCCTGGCGTCCGACGCCATACTGACCCACTTCAACCCCAAACGCCCAGTAGTTCTGACCTGTGATGCATCTCCAGTGGGGGTGGGGGCGGTGCTGTGCCACGTGTTGGAGAACGGAAGGGAGGCCCCGATAGCATTTTACTCCAGGTCCCTGTCCCAAGCGGAGAGAAACTACGCACAGACAGACAGGGAAGCACTAGCAATAGTCGCGGGGACGAAAAAATTTCACGATTTTCTGTACGGCCGCCCCTTCACCATTGTGACGGACCACAAGCCCCTGCTAGGCATCTTTACTGCAGATAAGCCTACCCCACAGATCTTGTCCCCGAGGATGCTCAGGTGGGCCATTTTTCTCAACGCGTATCAGCACGCGTTGGTCTACCGGCCCGGGAAAGAGATCAGCCATGCGGACGCCCTATCTAGGTCTCCCCTTCCCCTAACGCCCAGCCAGGTGAGCAAGGGGGAGCGGGACCATCAGGTTCTCATGATAGAGGTGCTGGATTCGCCCCCCGTAGTGCCCGCCGACATTGCCAAAGCGACAGGGAAGGACAAGACGTTAGCGGCAGTTAGCTCCTGGGTGCAGAAAGGGTGGCCGGCGTCCTCTCCAGCGGAGGAGTTCGCACCATTTTTCAGAAAAAAGCTAGAACTGTCCCTAGAGAGGGGGTGCCTCTTGTGGGGGCAGCGGGTGGTGATTCCCACTTCCTTTCGGCCGCGGGTGCTCAAACTGCTGCACGTCAGCCACCCCGGTATCGTGCGATCCAAGGCGCTGGCCCGGAGTTACTTCTGGTGGCCCCAGCTGGACGCCGACATCGAGCACATGGTCGGCACTTGTGATAGTTGCCAATGCTCCAGACCAGAGGAGGCCCGCCTTCCCCACAGGGAATGGGACGCGGCTAAGGGGCCGTGGTCCCGGGTGCACGTTGATTTCGCGGGCCCGTTCAGAGGCACCCTGTTCCTTCTTGTAGTGGACGCCTTCTCCAAGTGGTTGGAGGTTATCCCAGTCACGAGCACCTCCTCGGCCCAGACCATTAGGCACTTGCGGAGGCTCTTTTCCACGTTCGGCATACCCGACACGTTAATTAGCGACAATGCTAGTTGTTTCACGTCCTCCAAGTTTAGGGCATTCATGGAGATCAACGCCGTTCGGCACATCACCTCCGCCCCTTTTCACCCGGCCACCAATGGCCAAGTAGAGCGCCTCGTCCGCACCACGAAGGACGTGTTGCGGCGCATGGGCCCCGGGGATCTGAACCTCCAAGTCTGCCAGTTTCTGCTAGGGTACAGGGTGACCCCTTTGGCGTCAGGATACTCCCCTGCAGAGCTCTTAATGCGTAGGAAACTGACCACCATCCTTACTAGACTAGACCCCACGAGCGTAGAGGACAAAGGAAGGAACATCGGGCTAGAGGCCACAAAGAGTTTCAGTATAGGCGCCCCCGTGCATTGCAGGAATTACGCCAGCACGGGCCCAGCCTGGGTGCCGGGCGTAGTCGTGGAACAAACCGGCCCCGTGTCGTACCGCGTGGAAACCAATACGGGACTCTTGTGGAGGCGGCACGCGGACCAGCTCCGACGCAGGGTCCCCGACGAGCAGGGCGCAGACCGAGCAGGGACAAAGTCAGCGTTAGGGTTCTCCACCACCCGTTTAGCCCAAGGGGGAGGGAAGGGGGACCGTGGGCCCCCACCAAGGGGGGAGGAGGATGTCCTCATAGATATCCTGGGGAATCTTTCCGAGGAGGAGGAACCCGACCCCATACATATCTCGCGGAAGGTTCCCACAAATGCGGGTACCCCCACCAAGTTAGATTTTGATTTTCAGAACCGGGGGGGTTTTTCGGAGTGGTCCCCCACCCGTCCAAGCGAGAAGAGGGGTTTTTCGTTAGCCCCGACGGCCCCCGGTCTGCCCACAATGGAGTTTTTCCCTTCCCCTAAGGCCGCCAGACAGCGGCAAAACACTAACGAGTCTCCCTCTCCCATTTCAGGACAAGGGTCCAGGGAACAAAGAAGCAATAACGCCCCCGGGGGGGGGCAGCCCTCGTCACGGCCCAAACGCACATGCAACAAGCCATCTTGGCTGAGAGACTTCGTCTCATCCTAGGGGGGAGGGATGTTATGTTCTGTAAAGCTGTGCCTTTAACAATGTATCTGTGCCATGTGTTATCAATGTAACCTTTCTGTGTGCAACATTATTACCATCAGCTGTATCAATGTAAACCTAATAAGGGGACGCGAGCTAGTGACCACCAGAGGGCAGTAGCGAGCGTCCAGCTCCCATGGATCACATTCACCTGGTTCAGCAGCGCGGGAAGATTCCCCGCCACCTCTTCACCTGGTCAAGAAGGGCGTGACCTTCTACGACGTCACGCAGGCAGCAACCAATAGTCTGTCGACGAGCCACATTCAAATGTATAGCCAGCTGTATATATTGAGCTACTCATCCGCCATTACCACATGTTCCTCCGGATCATCATGCAATAAACCTGTGTTAAGCCAACCCTTCGGCTGTCTCATTGTCTTTGGTCCCTTACACTAAACCCCCCCAATGAACAAACCCAGGGGCTTAAACCATTGAGTCCCGAGGAGGCAACAACTCCCCCCTTTGAGAACAACCAGGGGAAGTTGAGATACATTGTGATCATTGTCAGGTTACATTCGGACATTGCAGTGGCTACATTCATTCTTAAAGCGATACAGTTTCATACACAACAGCCGTCCAGCCCCCAAAGCTGTTTGGGGGAGTGTGACCCGGCCCCCGACTTAAAAAGGTTGAGAACTCCTGATTTAACTGTTTAGGAACTCAGGGTCTCTCTTCTTCAGTTCTTTTTAAGCCTTAACACTTAGCCAATATGGATTGGGTCAGGTTTTGACTTCTGTCTTGTTTTGTGGGCAGCACTCAGGTGAACAGTACAAATGGAGCAAACAGCGAAGAGGTTCAGAAAGCTAGCATCCTGCTGATCCACAAACTTTACATCTTAATGCAGAATCTTGGACCGCTGCCTAATGACATTACACTGACAATGAAACTGTTCTATTACAATGATGGTGAGTAGTGAAGTTTCTCCTTGTTCTGTTTGCCCAGACATAGTAATTGTTTCCCAGGATTAACACCCAGCCAGGGGGGAAAAAAGCTTTATCAGGAGATAGGTCAAGATGATGAGGTGGGTGTCAAACTGGTAGTCAAAGCGAGAAGCAGAGAGGGACATAGAAGAATCACGTAACAATAACCCAACTTGTACCCGAGTTATGGGTTGCTCAGGTTGAAGATGTAAGCCAGAGTGAGCAGTTGTACAGGGCAGTAGATTGCTGATCAGCAGCATTCATTTTTTAAAGCAAATTATTATAATAAATAGAAAGCATGGCAACTGGGCTTCTGTTGTTCAGTCACAGGGCCAAATCCATAGAGTGTCTTGAGAGACATTTCTTTTTGGTCTGACAAAGTGGACTTGACCCACGAAAGCTAACATCAAAATAGTTCAGTTAGTCTTTAAGGCATTGGTTCCCAACCTTTCCAAACCAGGGGCCGGGCCATTTTGTCCCAACAGCTTCAAATGGGTGGCCATTTTGTTTCTTGAATGCCCTTGGATTGGTGCCACAGGCCAGATCCGGCTGACAGGCCTTAGGTTGGGAACCCCTACTTTAAGGTGTCACAATGTCTGTCTTGTCTTGTCTGTTTGTTTACTCTCTGATATGTGACCTCCCCAGCCCTCCAAGGGCATTTGAGAAACAAAATGGCCACCCCTTTGAAGCTGTTGGGACAAAATGGCCACCCCCCATTGTGCAGGCAGGACAAAATGGCCGTCTGGCCCGCAAAGCTGTCTGAGAGAGTGTGACCCGGTCCCCAGCTTGAAATCTATAAAATATATAAACATTTTCGCTTGAAACATTTTGTCATCACAACTGGTTACATATATTTTTCTGTGAATCCGTGTTATAACTTGAATGAAGATTTGTTAATCAAGAGTCAGGACTTGTAGTTATACAGAATTACAGCTTAATTTGGAAAATTACTCACAAGAAGTCAAAGTGTGAATACAACACAGTGTCTTCAATTTTATTTTGGAAAATTATCCACAAGAAACTTTTAAAGTGTGCATATAACACAGTGTTTTAATAAGAGTGCTTTTGTGCAAGAATTATTTTTTATTTATAAATACAATACAATATAGATTGTTTACAACACAATCGTTTTTGTTCTATCATTGGATGCTTTTGCCGTGAACCGTTTTCTTGGATTGTTGTGCAGTTTCCCGTTCAGCCATATATTTTCACACAGATTCTGCACAGCAGTATTAAAGATTCACAGAAGTCTGAAGGGAAACTCTTAGCAAATATCTAATCTTATATCTGGTTGGATCAATTGTATGCATATATACTTGTTCTAGAGACAAAACTTAGACTGACTCAATCCAGACATTTTAGATAAAAATTTAACTTAGTATTACTTGTTTTAAAACTTTTATAGCTAGTAATTTAACAAATCTAGGCTGTCACATTTTAGATGAAATAATTTACCACACCAGTGGTGGTGAACCTTAGCACTTCAGCTGTTCTCGGACTTCAATTCCCAGAAGCCCAAGTCCCTGTAAATCCACACGAACTGATTTATAATACAGTAATAATAATTTAGTGTCAGAAATTATTCTGGGTTGAAAAGATTTTTGCTGGAGAAACTCTGCTCAGGGGATGCCCAAATGAGGCAATATCTTTTCCCATCCAAAGTGGTTCCTATTTATCTACTTGCAATTTCTTGCTTTCAAACTGCTAGGTTGGCAAGAACTGAGACAGAGACGGGCACTCAATCCTTCATGCAGTACCCGGATCTTGAACTGTTGACTTGCCAACCTTCTAGCTAACCAGGTGAGCTTCTTAACTACTGAGCCACCACAGCTGAGAAGTCCAAGAACAGCTGGAGTGGTAAGGTTCACCATCACTGCCATAGACCTTTTAACTCGTGTTTTGACTCAACTCTTTTAATGTAATTTATTTTGCACTGGTCTATGACTGTAATAAAGATCGATGATGATTGCAAATCTTATAAACACACATGATTCTGTGAATATATTTCCTTGCAGTCACACCCAATGACTACCAGCCCCCTGGTTTTAAGGAAGACAACATCTCAGACTGCCTCCTTTTCGATGGTGACCCTGTGAACCTCAAAGTAGGAACGGTCTCCACTGGGTTCCATGTTCTGAAAGTGAGAGTAACGACAGAGAGCAAAAGGATGGGAATGTTGGAGAGCAGTTTAGTTGAGGACAGTGGTCCCACTGAGATCGCCCATCAAGGACTAGACTGTGATGAGGAAGAAGAAGAAGAGAGCAACCCTGAAGGGCAGGAACAGGTTATATGAAACATAATTTTCCTGGATGCATTGTTTGTTTGCATGTATTTGGTAGTGAGAGACCTGTTACATACTGTGTTACAGATTTAAAACCAATTGGTGTGATTGTGCCCAACCTGTCGTCACTGCCTGAAGATAGGCTATCCTATGTTGAAGCTCCTCCTACCCAACCCAATAAATATCTTTCCTTATGCTTGAGAAGTTCCTCCTTCTTCTTTTGTGTCCTGATCAAACCCTGGACTGCCAAAATGAAGACACTTTCTTGGGTTTGTCGTTGGCCAAACTTAAGTCCTCATCGGTGCATGTTTCTGGCAGCAATCGGCAGACCAGTAAACAAGCTGGATTCCTTCTAATACAGCATATCCACCTGTTTGGTATAGATTTTTATACCCTCTACTACTGTTTGAGTATGTCTGGCTGGACATCCTGCTACAGTAATGGAGTAGACTGTACAGCCAGTGACTCAATGCTGAGTGTTGGACAGCTGTAAATAACCTGACTCCCTAAAGAGGCTAAAGGCTATGGGTGGATGGGCCCCTTTAGGTGGGCTGATGGCCCCCTCAGTGGAGGAAATGCCACTGGAAACCATCCTATGGGACCCAACGGCAAAATGAGTGGAGGAACTCTGATTCCCAACGGTCATGGAGGCAGAAGAGGCCATGACAGATGGACTGGCTGTGAAGGTGCACCTTGTTAATATCCTCAAGGCTGTGGCAGTCCATTGCAGTCCTGGTGTTAAATCCTGCATGTCTCATTTCATATGTGCAGCAGGAGATGGCTCCGTGATCATAGTGTATGGATCACTTCATGGCAAGATGGGATCCACTTTAAACAAATTCATGCCAGTGGCATTATTCCTGCTTCAGGGGGGGAAATGCTTTCTCAGATAAGAGTTGCAGCCGACGACAACTGTTTGGAAATGGCATGGTATTTCTTAATAGATGTTCTATCTTGCAAGCAACCCTGCGTAAGTCTACTTCTGTGGGGAAAACTAGATGTTTCTAACAGGAAATGTTGTATTTCTACTAATCTAAAGTCCCAAAGAAACTTTAGAAAAAGCCATAATAGTTAAAGCCAAGATAAATCTATCATTAGCTGTGCTTACATGTATTGCTTCACAGTTGTTTGGTTAGTTCTATATTTTTATAATTTTAAACAGCAGGATTTGAAAATCTGATACTTTAAACAAGTGGATTAAGCAACCAAATTTACACATTATAATTGGTCACATAATTCACTGATGGCTTCATGTGGCCAGAGATAAGGAATATTGGGTTTTCCCCCTGTATTAAATTTAATGAAGAACTAGTGTATTGTCAATTGTTTTACAGTACAACCATCAGGCAACTTGTGTGAATTTGGATAAACAAATAAAGAATGAAGGGATCGTAGAGTCAGATAGCAACAATATTTTACCATTGGATCCAAAGAAAACAGGTAAAGATTTTTCTTCTTCTTTAAAAACTGAGAACTTTGTATGTACATCCAATCTCACAGATTGGGCCCTCCAGTTCACTGCGACTTGAAGGACTGGATAGCTCCTCACATAAGCTCTGTAAATGTCATTTCACATGCACAACGGCTGTTATATAAGCAAAACAATCAAACAGGATGTTGTCTGTTTTATTTGTTATTTTTTCAGAAAAAGTATTACTAAAATTTTCTATTTATTCCACAATGACGTGTATAGATTTCTTCTTCTTCCATGTCTAGGCCAGACATGAAAGTGCCAAAATGAAGACACCATTTGATGAATTTGTTCTGCAGTTTCTTTTGCCTGACCTAGAGTGAGAAAGATTAGCCACCAACACAAGGTTGCCATTACCAGGGTGCGCCCGATTGTGGTTCAAAAATATCATAATCATCGAGGAGGCTCTATAGATCGGACTGGTCACGTAGTTCCTCCCACCGGAAGCGGAAGCAAAACGCACCTTGCAATCTGTTTTGCAACATAATGAGATAGATTTTAAGCTGCCATTTTCTATGCTTAAACCAAAGGTGCCCAAACTACGGCCCGTGGGCCAGATCCAGCCCCGAAACCAATTCATCTGACCCACACTACCCTCGTCGCTGCCGGAAGCGGAACTAAACTGTGCCTGGACAGGCACATTTTACTTCTGCTTCCAGGAGCGACGAGGGTGGTGCAGGCCAGATGTGTAGGAATCGGAGCCGCTAGGACGGCCGTTGGGTCCCGGAGGAGACTGATCAAGTAACGATACGAGGCAGTATGGAGCGAGATCAGATCAGTGGTTTATTGAAGGAAAAGCATCATCATATATAGATCAGAAGGCAATACAGGGAAAACCGTCATCTGACAGAAAATCACATCATCTATTTACTCAGGTTAATGGGGAATCTCTTGAGGAAGTTAATTAGCGTGGGCAAACATTGACAGGGGAAACACCATTGTCTAGGGCTTAGACCGGGGTAAATATGGCCACTATTTGCACCTGGGATTAGGCTAAACTCAGAGATGAGTGATTACCTTAATGGGTAACAGAATCTAGAGGAATGCCTCCTCAGCGGAACCGTCGGTCAGGTCATAATTGGGTGAATCAAACCCTATTATTAATCCACCCCCCTTAATTTCTCTGCCCGCAGAGCCCACGGGCCAGGAGCGTTCTCATGCCATTGGGGCATGGGGAATCCACATCTCCCCTTTTCGTTTTACTTAAGAGCCTGACCGGCGACTCTGCGTAAGAGAGGTGCCAGCTGATGAGCGGGAATGACGCTTCGGGGTTTCCTCCGGGAGAGGCACCGGCACCTTGATATTAGTGAGGGAATGCATTGCGCGAAACAGCATACTGCTATGCACAGTACAATCACCCCCACAATCACCTTGAGTACCATCTGAAGCCATCCCCATGGAATCCATGACCACATCCAGTCCCACAATGAACTCAGCCAAGTCCCCCATGCAGAACCCTCCCTGATGCCCTCGACTATGGTGTGGAGGTCTGTGAGCTGACTCTGAACCTTACGGGAGTTATCAGTGAGATTAAAACAACACATACCATGAAAAGATTCGCAACCCAGATGATGTAGCAATAAGAGATAGTCTATAGCCGCTCGATTGTCAAGTATGGCATGGCGAAGCTCTGCCTGCTCTTGGTTGAGCAGCGCTATCGCCGAGGAGGTATGGTTAATGGCTTTAGCTAGTCCTCAAGCCAGTCGACCAATCCTCCGAGCGTTGCCGACGGCCAAGCCTGGCACGCCAAGAATGCTGACTGCCAACGAGACGTATTCGGCTGAACTCATTACTCTAAAGCTGCTCTCACATGAGCTGTCTAACTGGGTGGTGCGAGTGTGTCGTATGGGTGCTGGAACATTTGTAACATTTGTGCTTGGGGTGACCATATCCTTAGTAGGGAGTAACAGTGTCAAACGACTGATACAACATATAGCATCTGATACATTTGCGGGAATGTAGTTCCAAGTGTACTGATTACACGTGAAGAACCAACCAGATGGTAGGGTAACATGAGCATACATTGAGCCAAGTGTCTCTGGTTTATCACAAGTCCAATTGCTGCTGCCAGTGTCGAGGCAGCGGCGCTGAGTTCGGCCGACTGCGGTGCAGCCGACCATTCGAGCACAGGTAGTTCGGGCTGACCGCCACTCGAGGAGTGTGGAGAGTGGCTGCGTCAGCCGGCAATGTCATTGTCAGCTGCATTCCTCCCCAGCGAGCGTATGCCGTGAAGCTCGCAGGGAGATGCGGACCGAAAATCCGCTTCAGCAGCCAGTCGCCATCCCTGGCATGCACGTCCAAAGTGTGGCACACAGGGATGAGACAGGTGCCCAGAATTGAGGCAGAACCAATGTCCTGTCTCAGGCAAAAATCGGACTGGTTGACGAGGCCCGCCAACCTTTCCCATATGTTGTAATGCATCCTGGCAGAAAGGTCTCCGCCTGGCATCAAGCCGTTGGCCTGCAGCGAGACTGCCTGAATGCCTCCCCCCGCAAGTAGGGAGAGGATCAGGATGATGGTGACTGCCATGGTGTTGGCATGAATTCGGGCAAAGATTGCAGCCGTGAGGTTCTCTGGCGATGGCTCCTTCTCCTCGCGCTGGATGACGTTCTGGGCCTCATTGCAAAGAGCCTTGACCATTCCCCAGGTGATCTTCGGTGCTGTCATCTGTGGCCGCTTCCTCCGATGGGTCCTCTTGGTCAGAGTGAGGTCCTCCATCTCTGGGATCGGACTCGGGTCGGTCTGGGTCCACGCCATGTGGTTCCAAGTGAGGCTTGACACACCGAGCTGGAATCCAAACGACACCTGTAGGAGACATAATTGCAGCATACCCTCTCCCCCAGGTTACGAGTGGCGCCGGGCCCCTCCAGGAAGGGTCCGGTGGCACCCGGTATCGGACCATCGGTCGTGGGAGAGCCTCCGAATGGCGGAAGTGCTTCTCCTGCGGCGTGCAATCGGAAAAAACTTTAAGGTGATTGTACGTGAACAATACCTTATTCAGACAATGCTGTGCCTGACCCTGTGACTTGGGGAGGGCTGGTGGCTCCCCCCTTTCTGTTTGTTTGTCAATATAGGACTTGAGTGTCCGATTGACCCGTTCCACAATCGCTTGCCCCTGCGGATTGTAAGAAACGCCAAAAGTATGCTTAATGTCCCAGGTGGCCATGAAGGCCGCCAGCTGCCTGGAGCTGTAGGATGGCGCGTTATCGGTTTTCACGTGCCGCGGCTTGCCCATTGCCGTGATGCAGGAAAGGAGGTGCTGCTCCACGTGGGAAGCAGTCTCCCCTTTCTGCGCCGTTGCCCAAACGAATTGAGAAAAGGTATCAATGCAAACGTGCATGTACTGCCATCTGCCAAACTGCGGAACATGCATGACATCCATCTGCCACACCTGGTTGGCTTCTGTCCCTCGTGGGTTGACCCCCCACGAGGGCCCCCCCGGTGCCCCTGCACAATGCTGGCAAGAGCGAACTATGCCTTGGGCTTGAGAGAGTGGCAGATTGAACTGTCTGGCAAGCGCTTTGGCATTTTGGTGAAAGAATGCATGACTCTGAATTGGAGTAGTGAAAACACCTAACACTGAACGTTGCTGAATTTCCTTTGCCGCCGCATCCGCTCTACTATTGCCCGCAGAAATCGGACCCAGCAGGTCTTGGTGACTTCGGATGTGGGCAATATAGAGCGGCTCCGTGCGGTTTCGCAAATGAAATTGAGCAGTGAGGAACAGACTCAGCAAATTCTTGTCTATCGCGGGAGTGATGTATGCTCCCGGTAGACTGTGAAGCAAATTCCTGACATACTGACTGTCAGTAATGATGTTGAGGCGCTCTTTGGCGAAGGTGCGCAAGGCAAGGTTCACCGCTGCCAACTCTGCCCGCTGTGCGGACTTCTGTGGAAGAGTTAACAGCGTGCGCCAAGCCTGGCCCTCCTGCCAAGTCAAGACACCATATGTGCGACCCCCATCCGTAAAAACTGTCCTGGCCCCCTGAAGTGGAACCAGCGAAAGCAACTCAAACAAGCTGACTGTCTGTGTTTTAAGTGAGACAAGTCTGGGGTCTTTCGGCAAGTGGTATGCCAAGCATCCGGTGAATCCCTCCAAAGCAATTGGAAGCGAGTCACCGAGCTGCATCAATTGCTGAATCTGTTCTTTGGTGAACGGGACCACGATCTTTGCTAAGTCGTGCCCTGAAATATTCCTGGCTCTCAGCCTTCCGCGGTAAATCACTGCGGAGACCAATTCTTGGGGAGGAACGATGTTTCGGGAAGAGGTGTTCGGCAAGTACACCCATTCCACGATACTCGCCCCTTTCTCGGAGTCCACTCCTAGGGCTCCGGTGAACATGGATCCTGCCCGAACTATGTACAAGTTCAGGATCGGGGCATATGGCCCCTGAGCAATCCTGTCCACCCACCTTTGGCTGAGAATTTGGTTGACTTTCTCGAGGGCCAAGCGTGCCTCTCGAGAGATCTGTATCCAGTCTGCCGGCTGCTTGCCTAATGTTAGCAGCGAGAAGAGCGGTTTCAAAAGATCCGTATCCAATCGGAAATACGGTCTGGCCCAATTAATGTTCCCTAAAACCTGCTGCAGTTCCACCAAGGTGACCGAATCCTTCAGATTGATTTGGGGCAAAACTGGTGCTGCGAAAGAGCGGAGAAGCCGATGACCCAAGTATGAGAAGGGCTCGGTTCTCTGCACTTTCTCCGGGGCAATGAGTAAACCTTTCTCCCCCAGGCTGGCCTGGAGGTCTGAAAACATTTCGCTGCCGAGTTGCGGCACTGCGACCAAGATGTCATCCATGAAATGGCAAACTAAGGCTTTGGGGTGAAGGTTTCGAAACTTTGCCAGTGCGTTGTGAACATAAATTTGGCACAGGGTGGGCGAATTGAGCATGCCTTGTGGCAAGAATTTCCACGCGTAACGCTGCGTGGGCTCACTGTGGTTCACAACCGGCACCGTAAAGGCGAACCTTTCCCCGTCCCTGGGGTCTAACGGAATCGTGTAAAAACAATCCTTGAGATCTGCAACTAGGATCTCCCACCCCTCGGGAATCATATTTGGATTTGGGATGCCGCATTGAAGCGGACCCATTGGCTGTATACATTTATTGATCTCCCTGAGATCGTGGAGGAGTCGCCACTTCCCCGACTTCTTCTTTATGACAAAAATTGGCGAGTTCCAAGGACTGGTGGACTGCTCTATATGTCCTGCGTCTAGCTGTTCTTTAACCAGTTGCTTTAGGGCGACTAACTTCTCCCCCACTACCGGCCATTGTTCCACCCAGACCGGCGTATCGGTGAGCCATTTAAGTGGCAACGCCATTACCCGAAGGTAAGCGTAGCACCGTACTGCTGTAAAATGTCTCGCCCCCAAAGGTTGATGTGCATGTCCAGAATGTGCGGCCGAATGACTGCTGTGCCGTCAGCCCTTGGGATCGTGACTTCCACCCACTCCCGGCTCCTAAACGCTTCTTGGATGCCGCCTACCCCCCACACATCGGAGACCGGCTCAATGGCCCACTCCCGTGGCCACTGGCTCCTGCTTATCATGCTCACATCAGCTCCGGTATCTAACAACCCTGAAAATGATCTTTTATTCAGAAATACCTCAATAACTGGGCGCTGTTTCCACTCAATGTTGGTCTCCACTGTCGCTAAGACCTGGTATCCTTGTACTGCCTCACTGGCGCTCGAGCGGTCCTTGGACCGGGACTCTGAGCTGTCCCTGAGCCTTCCCTGGCTATCTGCTGGCGAGTGACAAGGAACCATAATCAGTTGCGCTAATGTGTCTCCTTTGTGAATTGTCTGGGGTAGGTGCGTCCAAAGCTGAACTTGGAGAACGCCTGAAAAATTGGAGTCAATGACTCCCGGAATTACAAGAATTCCGCATGCTCCTGCTACACTGCGAGGCAAAACTAAACCTAGAAAGCCTTTGGGTAGGGGTCCCATGTACTGGGAGTCCACCAGATAGACTGTGCCTGGCAAGTCGCATGTGACGTCTGCCTGGCAAGTCAATTCTAGCCCTGTGTTACTCTTGGGGCTGGCCTGTGCCTTCGCAATGCCTGGAATGTGAATGGAATCTAGTCTAGCTCTGGCGCGCCCAGAGCAAGGGATGTCTCTGTTTGGACCGGGGCCAGAGACGTGCCCGCGTTCCGGTTTCCCGAACTCGGACAATTCCTGGCCCAATGGTAGCCTCTCTTACACTTCGGACACGGGGTGTTTGGAGCCTTGGGACGGCCGGAATTTTGTCCGCTTCCCTTGGATCGGCACTCCCTAGCAAAGTGACCGACCTTGCCACAATTGTGACATGCTCGTTTGGGTCTGGGTTTCCTGCCTCCCTGCACCGCCGCTGCCAACAGACCCATCTTGTAGGATTCTGTGCCAACGTCGGCGCAAGCCCTGATCATGTCTGTGAGAGTCAAGTCGGGACGGTTGCCCAGTGACTGCAAGATTTTACGGCAGTCTAGATTGGCATTGTCCTTGGCTAACTTCATCATGAGCTCTTGTTGGGCTTCCTCATTATCGATCTGCCTACTGATCGCTTCCTCTAAGCGATTGATGAAGTCCATGTAGGGCTCCTGGGCTCCCTGCTTGACTGCGGTGTAATTTTTAGCCGCTTTGCCAGTTGCGGGAACCTTGAGAAATGCCTTGAAGGCAGCCTCGGCTGACATCTGGAGAGTGGCTAGTGGCAAGTTGGTCTGCGCATCGATGGATTCGAAGGCCCCTGACCCATATAACTGGTCAGGAAGTACTGCGCCTCCCATCCTGGCCGCCCTAGTCTGAGCCTCGAGGCGATACTCGCTGTCCCATAGCAAATACTGCCTGGGGTTGAGCATCATCCGCATGACGGATTTCCAGTCGTGCGGGATGAACATGGTGTTCTCGCACACTTGCTGAAGCGTGCCCCTAGTAAAGCGACTCTGGAGTCCTGTCTCCGTGATGGCCTTCCGTATAGCCATGAGAAGCTTATACGGGACTGGTGAGTGAACTACCTGCTGGGCCCCTGTGAGGGCATCCATTTCCAAGCGAATTGGACAAATCTGACTAAGCTCAGCTAGTTCTTCTGCTGGCAATTCCCCCTTCTTAATTTCCTCCTCCACTGTGCGCTGAAGGGCATTCTTGGTCTGGGAGCCTGTAACTGTCAGAGAAGCGTCTGTGCTCCTCATTCCATGCATTCCGTCGGTGACGTCTGCAGCTGTCACCGAGGGAAAGCTTCCTACACTACTCTGCCTGAACTGGAGTGACGGATAGAGCGCTGTGGGCGTCGATGGTTCGGCTGGCGCTGGGGGTTCTTTGGCTTCTATCCGGACTGAATCTACCTCCGCTAAGAGCTTCCTACATTTGCCCCATGTGCGAATTACGCGCTCTGGAGCTTTCGGGGGTTGCTGAATGCAGTCTCCTATCTGATCCCAAAGCTGAAGGGTTAACGTACCCACTTCTGGGTAAAGTGGGCAGTGTTCCCTTAGGTACACCAAAAGTCTCACTAGTTCTCCGCTGTGAAACCTTAACTGAAACACCCTGGCCAGGATTCTGAACTCCTCTTCATGAGTTCTTTGGCTAGCGGACGGACATTGCCGCTGAGGGCAAGTCCCCATATTACCTGCGAAGGGTCCTCTGAAGTTTCCTCCTCGGGACGAGTTGACGTGTCTCGGGCAAGTAATAGGTTTTGGCGACGATTCTCTGGGTAGAGCTCGGAGCGTGGCCCCATGCCACGGGCCCTCGGCGGCCTCTGCGCTGTCAGGGGTTCACAGCTGACCCTGAGGGGAACGCGTTTTTCCGTAACCGCAAGCCTACGCGAAAGTCGGGAGCAAGCTGTAGGATGCCTCTTTGGTACTGCCCCGCCGCTTGGGCTGTCTGCCCGATCGGCTGGCTTACCGACTGGGTTGCCGCGCTGTCCTCCGGGACGATCGGACGCGGTTCAAGCGCAGAACCGGACCGTGTGATCGCTTACTCACGGGTAAGATCACATCTCGGGGTCACCAGATGTAGGAATCGGGGCCGCTAGGATGGCCGTTGGGTCCCGGAGGAGACTGATCAAGTAACGATACGAGGCAGTATGGAGTGAGATCAGATCAGTGGTTTATTGAAGGAAAAGCATCATCATATATAGATCAGAAGGCAATACAGGGAAAACCGTCATCTGACAGAAAATCACATCACCTATTTACTCAGGTTAATGGGGAATCTCTCTTGAGGAAGTTAATTAGCGTGGGCAAACATTGACAGGGGAAACACCATTGTCTAGGGCTTAGACCGGGGTAAATATGGCCACTATTTGCACCTGGGATTAGGCTAAACTCGGAGATGAGTGATTACCTTAATGGGTAACAGAGTCTAGAGGAATGCCTCCTCAGCGGAACCGTCGGTCAGGTCATAATTGGGTGAATCAAACCCTATTATTTATCCACCCCCCTTAATTTCTCTGCCCGCAGAGCCCACAAGCCAGGAGCGTTCTCACTGAAGTGGCCTCTGCGCGGGCCGTTCCATGCCATTGGGGCATGGGGAATCCACACAGATGAATTGGTGTCGGGGGCTGGATCTGGCCCAAAGGCCATAGTTTGGGCACTCCTGCTATAGGTGATCTTGGTCTTGTAGTCCATTGACAAATCTTTACACTTCAGGATCTCTTCTTGTTCCTTCATCAATTATAACTCTGTTATTTCCCAAGGGTCTTAAATTTTTTAAAATATTTTTATATATAATGAAGAATACTTTTAAAACTGATGTACTGTATTTGAGACTATAATGTTAATGTTTCAGAAACAACTAGCAAGTCAGTAGTACAAGAAAGAGCACCTTCTGTTAAATCATGTCACCAGGTAAGTGTCATTTTATTATAAATAAAACTAAGTAACAAATTCCAATCAGGCAACATCTTTATGAGGACAAATCCAATATGCACAAAACTGGGCTAAAATATCATGGCTAAGTTTCCTGTTCGTGAGAAAGAGATTCAATCCAACAGTTACTTAAATTTGCTTTCAATTTTAGGCAAAACAGACGTGTTCTTTGGTGGGTGAGAAGAAAAGTAACATTTAAAAACTTTGTACTAATATAGTTGGAAATGTAATTTGAGGTGTTTAGTGTATGGGACCAAAGACACCAGGACAGCCGAAGAGCTGGCTTAACACAACTTTATTACATGCTGGTCAGAGGGAACATGTGGTAATGGCGGACGAACAGCTCAATATATACAGTGGCTATACATTTGAATGTGGCTCCTTGATAGCCTATTGGCTACAGGCTGCGTGACGTCATTGCAGGTCACGCCCTTCTTGTCCAGGTGAAGGTAGTGGCAGGAATCTTCCCGCGCTGTTGTTCAAGGTGAGTCTTGGACCAATGAGCTTGGACGCTCGCTATTGCCATCTAGTGGTCACTAGCTCGCGTCCTATTAAGGTTACAGTGATGCAGCTGGAGGTTACAATGTTGCACATAGAAAAGGTTACATTGGATACACATGGATAGGTACATTGTTTAAAGGCACAGGCTTTAGGACACAACACCCCTCCCCCCTAGGATGAGACGAAGTCTCTTAGCCAAGATGGTTTATTGCACTCGCGTTTGGGCCGCGATGTGGGTTGGCCCACCCGGGGGCCGCTCCCGCTTCCTTGTTCCCTGGACCCTTGTCCTGTAATGGGAGAGGGAGACTTGTTAGAGGCTTGCTGCGGTTTTGCAGCTTTAGGGGAAAAGGTAGATTCCGTTGTGGTTGAACCGGGGGCACCAGGGGCTAACGTAAAACCCCTCTTCTTGCTTGGATGGGTGGGGGACCACTCCGAACCCCCCCCCCGGTTCTGAAAATCAAAATCAAACTCTGTTGGGGGATCCCGCGGGATATCTACGAGGACAAATTCCTTCTCCTCCCCCCTTGGTGGGGACTCTGGACCCCCCTCCCCTCCCCCTTGGGCTAAACGGGTGGGGGAGAACCCTAACGCTGAATTTGTATCCGTTTTTTCGGCGCCCTGATTTCCTGGGACCCGGCTCCAGAGCTGGTCCACGTGCCGCCGCCACAGTAGACCTGTGTTGGTCTCCACGCGGTACGATACGGGACCGGTCTGTTCCACAACCACCCCCGGCACCCAGGCTGGCCCCGCGCTGGCGTAGTTCCTGCAATGTCCGGGGCACCCACGCTGAAACTCTTGGTGGCTTCTAACCCTATGTTCCTCCCCTTGTCCTCAACTCTCGTGGGATCTAGTCTAGTGAGTATGGTGGTCAGCTTCCTGCGCATTAAAAGCTCCGCAGGGGAGTAGCCTGACGCTAGCGGGGTCACCCTGTACCCTAGCAGAAACTGACACACTTGCAGGTTGAGGTCCCCGGGGCCCATGCGCCGCAGCGCGTCCTTCGTGGTGCGTACGAGGCGCTCCACTTGGCCATTGGTGGCCGGATGGAAAGGGGCGGAGGTGATATGCCGGATGGCGTTGATCTCTGTGAATGCCCTGAACTCAGCGGACGTGAAGCAACTAGCGTTATCGCTAATTAGAGTGTCGGGTATGCCGAACGTGGAAAAAATCCTCCGCAAATGCTTAATTGTCGCGGCCGAGGAGGTGCTCGTGACTGGGATGACCTCCAACCACTTGGAGAAAGCGTCCACAACAAGGAGGAACAGGGTTCCTCGGAACGGGCCCGCGAAATCTATGTGCACCCGGGACCATGGCCCCTTAGCCGCGTCCCATTCCCTGTGGGGAAGGCGGGCCTCCTCCGGTCTGGAGCATTGGCAGCTCTCGCAAGTGCCGACCATGTGCTCGATGTCGGCGTCTAACTGGGGCCACCAGAAGTAACTTCGGGCCAGCGCTTTGGAGCGCACAATTCCGGGGTGGCTGACGTGCAGCAGTTTAAGCACCCGCGGTCGAAGGGAAGTGGGGACCACCACCCGCTGCCCCCACAAGAGGCACCCCCTCTCTAGGGACAGTTCCAGCTTCTTCCTAAAAAATGGGGCGAATTCCTCTGCTGGGGAAGACGCCGGCCACCCCTTCTGTACCCAGGAGCAAACCGCCACCAACGTCTTGTCCTTCCTTGTTGCTGTGGCAATGTCGGCGGGCACTACGGGGGGCGAATCCAGTACCTCTATCATGAGAACCTGATGGTCCCGCTCCCCCTTGCTCACCTGGCTGGGCGTCAGGGGGAGGGGGGACCTCGACAGGGCGTCCGCATGGCTGATCTCTTTCCCGGGCCGGTACACCAACCCGTGCTGGTAGGCGTTGAGAAAAATGGCCCACCTAAGCATTCTTGGGGACAGGATCTGTGGGGTGGGCTTGTCTGCGGTAAAAATGCCTAGTAGGGGCTTGTGGTCGGTCACGATGGTGAAGGGGCGGCCATACAGAAAATTGTGAAATTTTTTGGTCCCCGCAACTATCGCCAGCGCCTCCCTGTCTGTCTGGGCGTAGTTTCTCTCCGCTTGGGACAGGGACCTGGAGTAAAACGCTATTGGAGCCTCCCTCCCGTTTGCCAACACGTGGCATAACACTGCTCCCACCCCCACCGGGGATGCATCAGAGACCGGTACCACCGGCCGTTTGGGGTCGAAATGGGTCAGAATGGCGTCAGACGCCAGGAGTTGTTTCAGTTCCGTGAATGCCCTCTCCTGGTCATCGCCCCACATCCATGCCGCATCTTTCTTGAGCAACTTGTGAAGCGGCTCAGCCACCGCAGCCTTCCGTGGAAGGAAGGAGTGGTAGAAATTTAAGAGCCCTAGGAACGACTGCAACTCGGGCTTGGATGTGGGGCGAGGGGCCTTCTTGATGGCGGCCACCTTGGATTTGGACGGTTTGATCCCCTCGGGTGTTACTCGGAACCCTAAGAACTCAACCTCCTTCACGAAGAAGACGCATTTGTCTTTTCGCAACCTCAACCCCGCCTGTTCGAACGCCGCCAGGACCTTGTTCAGCCTTTTAGCCAACTCAACCTCACTCCCCCCGTTATCAATGTTGTTGTTGTTGTTCAGTCGCACAGTCGGTTCCGACCCTTTGCGACCCCATGGACCATTGCTCTCCAGGCGCCTCTGTCCTCCACCATCCCCCTCAGCCCTCCCAGCTCTGTGCCCATTGTGTCCACAATGCCATCTAGCCATCTCATCCTTGGCCTCCCCCTTCTTCTTTTGCCTTCCACCTTTCCCAACATCAGTGCCTTCTCAAGTGAATCCTCCCTTCTCATTTGATGTCCAAAGTATTTTAGCTTCATCTTTACTATTTGACCTTCCAGTGAGCAATCCGGGTTAATTTCTTCTAGGATTGACCTATTTGTTCTCCTCGCTGTTCAGGGCACTCTCAAAACCCTCCTCCAACACCACATTTCAAAGGCATCTATTCTTCTGCGTTCAGCCTTCCTAATTGTCCAGCTCTCACATCCATACATTACTACTGGGAAAACCATTGCTTTGACTATTCTAATTTTTGTTTTCAGTGTGATGTCTCTGCTTTTCACTATGTTCCCCAGGTTTCTCATTGCTTGTCTCCCAAGAATCAGTCTCCTTTTTATTTCATGGCTGCAATCCCCATCTGCAGTGATCTTGGATCCTAAGAAAGTAAGATCTGTCACTGCTTCTACTTCTTCCCCATCTATCTTCCAGGAGCTGATTGGGCCTGTTGCCATTATCTTGGTTTTCTTGATATTTAGTCTCAAACCAGCTTTTGCACTCTCCTCCTTCAGCCCAATCAAGAGATTTTTTAAGTAGCCGATGGAGCGGCTCGGCAACAGACGCCTTCCGTGGAAGGAAGGTATGGTAGAAATTGAGAAGCCCCAGAAATGACTGAAGCTCGGTTTTGGAAGTGGGGCGATGGGCTTTCTTGATGGCGGCTACCTTAGATTTGGACGGCCTAATTCCCTCGGGCGTGACACGGAACCCTAAAAACTCAACCTCTGTTTCGAAAAATACACATTTGTCTTTTCTCAGTCGCAGCCCCGCTTTCTCGAACACGGCCAGGACCTTATCCAATCTGTGGGCCAGCTCGGCCTTACTTATCAATACGTCATCAAAATATGGTAAAACGCCGTCCAGCCCTTTGAGGAGGCGTTCCACGAGCGACTGGAAAATTCCAGGCGCCGAGTTCACGCCAAATTGGAGGCGCGTCACCTGGAACGCCCCCTTATGCGTGATTATGGTCTGTGCAGCAGCTGCGGCAGGGGTTACCATGAGTTGCTGATAGGCCTGTGCCAGGTCGAGCTTAGCGAAACACTTCCCCCCATGTAACCTGGCTAGCAAATGGCTGACCACCGGCACCGGGTACGCATTAGGGCGGATTGCCTTATTAATGGTGCACTTATAATCGGCGCAAATGCGAACCTCCCCATTGGCCTTCAATGCTGTGACAATTGGAGTTTCCCACTCCGCGGAATCAACAGGAACAAGAATCCCCTGGCCCACTAATTTGTCCAGTTCCGCCTCTATTTTGTCCTTGAGTGCAAAAGGCACCCTGCGCGGTTTAAGTCTGATTGGGCGGACCTCCGGGTCCAGGTCGAACGTTACTGGGGGTCCATTGAATTTCCCAAGTCCCTTCTTGAAGACTTCGGGGTGCGCGTCGCACACCTCCTGTATCGGGTCAGACCCAACGGCGTGCACCCCCCCCCAATGAACAGACCCAGGGGCTGAAACCATTGAGTCCCGAGGAGGCTGCAATTACCTCCCTTAAGAACGACTAGGGGGAGTTCCGCGGCGTGCCACTTGTACTGAACCTGGAAATTCCCAACCCCCAATACTGTTCTCTTGCATGTCCCGAAGCGTGGACCTCAACGCTTTGAGCTTGGGCCGTACACGGGGGGCAATTCTCAAAAACTCCCTCTGGGAAATAATGGAGTAAGAGGAGCCAGAGTCAATCTCCATCCTAACAGGGGCCCCTTGCACCAGTACGTCAACAAAGTAACGGGGGTGTCCCATGGACACGCTGAAAACCGGCGCGTCGTCGTCGCTGTCGTCGGAGATGCGGCCCACTCCGTCCTGCTTCCTCGTGGGCCGGGCGCCATCCTTTAGTCTCGTTGAGCGGTCTGGCCTCGTTGGGCGGTCGGGCGAGCTCCTCCGGTCCCTCGCTGGGCGGTCGGGCGAGCTCCTCCGGTCCTTGCGCCGTTGTCTGCAGACTTTGGCTATGTGCCCGCGTCGCCCGCAGTTGTGGCACTCGGCCTTTCTGAACGGGCACCTGGCACGGTCGTGAGCCGCCCCGCAGCCGTCGCAACGCCGGCCCTCCTTTCGGACCCTCCAGACGTCCTCGTCGTCGCTGCTTTCGGCGGACGATTTCGAAATTCGCCGGGCTGCGTGCACCGAACTCTCTGCTTTGTCGGCCTTCGGCCGCCAGTCCTGGAGCTCTTGCACCCCTGCCTTCGTGGCTTCCGCGGCCTGTGCCGCTTTCAGGACCTCCTGCAACGTGGGGGGCTGCTCCTGATTCATTAGCGTGCGCTGAATCTCGGCGTCCTTCAGGCCGCATAGCACGCAGTCCCTGAGGGTGACTTCCAAATTCTCCCATTTGCACGGGCCGGCAGCCAGGCGCAGGGCCGCTACGAAAGCGGCGACCGACTCATCAGGCGCTTGGACTCGCCTCCAAAACGCGCTCCGAGCGGGAAACATCGCTACCGAGGGCTGGAAATGGTCTCTCAGCACCGTCAGGAGCTCTTTTGCCTTGAATTCAGCCGCCTTTTTGGGTGCGATGAGGTCAATCAGTACCCTCTTTCCGTCGTGCCCGAGCATTCTGGTGAGGATGGCTCTCTTCTTTGCCTCGTCCGTCACCTCGAACTCCACCAGCGCACCTTGGAAGTCCATTTCAAAGAGTTCCCAATCTTGCGGTTTCTTGATGTCGAAACCAGCGTATGTCTTGGTCCCGTGGGCAGCCATGATCCCACCTTCGTCGCCAATTTAGTGTATGGGACCAAAGACACCAGGACAGCCGAAGAGCTGGCTTAACACAACTTTATTACATGCTGGTCAGAAGGAACATGTGGTAATGGCGGATGAACAGCTCAATATATACAGTGGCTATACATTTGAATGTGGCTCCTTGATAGCCTATTGGCTACAGGCTGCGTGACGTCATTGCAGGTCACGCCCTTCTTGTCCAGGTGAAGGTAGTGGCGGGAATCTTCCCGCGCTGTTGTTCAAGGTGAGCCTTGGACCAATGAGCTTGGACGCTCGCTATTGCCATCTAGTGACAAAAGGAAATCCATAGAAAATTGTGGCTCGGTATATGGATTTTTTCCCCAGAACAGATTGATTGGTTTTCAACTCATTCCTATGGGAAATTGCATTCAATGCATTTCTATGGGGCCGGACGACCATTTTGCCCTTCCTCCACACATGGCATTTCCTGGTGTGGTGGAGGCAGTGTGGGGGTACATGAAATGGTGTCGTGGGCCGCATCCAGCCCACCGGCCACAGGTTGAGAATCCTTGCTCTAATTCCTAAATAGTGCCATGAGGGCAGACAAATTTTGCTGCATCTAGGGCGAGTGTGAGCAATGTTTGGAAGGCTACATGAGCCTATCCACGGACTTCTCATTCCCCATCCAATGCCAAGAACTGTGCGCATGAGAAACCACTGGATTGTCTAGCATTCTAGTAGCTGTACTGACAGTGATTATTCAAAAGATAGTTCCATAAATAGGTTAGAGGAGGGTTATTGTAGGAGATATGTCGGAGGGAACCATTAAATACACATGCACAGGAGAAATAGGATTGAAAATCCCCTCCCCACAAAATATATATTCTGCCCTACTGACAGAAATCAATAATATGAATATATGTACAAATAAAAAAGAATTGCTTTCTATAATGTTAACTGTGGCAAGACAATGTATAGCAAGGAACTGGAAAAATGATTTGGTTTTAAAAGTGGAAGAATGTTATAAAGAAATGTGGGAAATTGCATTAAACGCTAAACTGACATGTGAAATAATAGAAATAAAAATTTAAATTCATAAGTGGTAAATAGTATAAACGTTGTTTATGAAAAGAGGATGTATTTTATAAAGATGAATGGGTTAAAAGGGGTTGATATAAAATGAGGAGCACAATTAATGTTGTTTATGTAACGTTGGATTATTTTAGTATAAATACTTATATGGTATTCTTTTTTTCCTGAAATGTACTTTGTTTTATATATTTCTATTTTTTGTAATGTTTATTTCACTTTTGTTTATTCTATGAAAATCAGTAAAAATTATTTAAAAAGATACTAATACTAATAAAATAATAATAAAATACTACTACTACTACTACTACTACTACTACTACTACTACTACTACTACTACTACTACTACTACTACTACTACTACTAATAATAATAATAATAATAATAATAATAATAATAATAATAATAATAATAATAATAATAATAATAATAATAATAATAATAATAATAATTTCATGTCAGAAATTATTCTGGGTAGAAAGGATTTTTGCTGGAGAAACTCTGCTTAGGGGACGCCCGAATGAAGCTCCTTTCATGTCCCCAAGAGCTTTTTCCACCAAAGTGGTCCCTATTTATCTACTTGCAATTTCTTGCTTTTGAACTGCTAGGTGGCAGGAGCTGAGACAGACGCCGGATACTCATTCCGTCATGCAGTATCAGGGTCTCGAATTGCTGACTTGCCAGCCTTCCAGCTAACAAGGTGAGCTTCTTAACCACTAAGCCACTGCAGCCCTAATAATAGGATACTTGTATGAAAAAAAAAAATAACCCCGTGCTTGTTGATACATGAGTGTCTTTAAAAGGAAAAGCAAGAGAGAGGCAGTTCTATGGAATAAAAATGCCCATTTAACCAGACATATCCCAAAATATTTCAATCAGATGCAAAAATCCAAATTTGCACACCAACCTTTAATGATGTCTAAGGTCTGACCTCAGGCTATTACATCATTTTTTCTACTACATATCTATTTTGAAATCATGACTTGAGATTTTGGCTAAAAGTATTACTGTATAATTTTCCGGCTCTTTACCCTTGGATCTTTGTCTCTGCCTGGCATTCCTCTCGAATCAGCAGTCTGGATCTGCTGACTCACTGAAGTCACACAGAATGGTAGTCATCATTAAAATGTCACGATTCATGCTTTTCTCAGATCTGCAGTTAATGATTTATAGTACCAATCAAAGCACATTAGTATTTGGGAGTAGATACAGACCTCTTCAGGGACTGCAGTGGCTTAGTGGTTAAGACACTGAACTTGTCAACTGGAAGGTTGGCAGGTCAGCAGTTCGAGATCCGAATGTTACATGATGGAGTGAGCTTCTGTCTCTGTCCCAGCTCCTGCCAACCTAGCAGCATAAAAGCAAGAAATTGCAAGTAGAGAAAAAAGTACCACTTCAGTGGGAAAGTAAACAGCGTTCCATGTCTAGGCATACGTGCCACATGTCCATGGAAAATGCCTCCAGGCACAGATAGCGCTGGCTCTTTGGCTATAAACAGAAGAGAGCACTGAACTCTAGAGTTGGATATGACTGGCTTTTGAGCAAAGATGTCCTTTAACTATTTATAGACCTATTCTGTTCCCAGGCAACAGCCCCCTCCTTTCCCAATCTACACCTGTGTGAGGGCATGTAGAGAGGTACTTGATGATCCATTTGTAGCCTTGTCTGGGACTGTAATGGAGGCACATATCCATGCTTTCAGACTCACAGTCAAAGTAGTTAATGGTTTAGTAAACTAATTACTACATTGGAAAGCCAAATCGCAACAATTTGCCTCTGATGTGGTTTGATTCACAGACTCAGTTGCAACTGAAATCATAACAAGTGCTCATATGGGGCTTGCAGATGGAATCAAAGGGTTGGTGTCATGATGGCAATGTGATGGCCATTTCAAACCAACCCACAGTCCCTCTTCTTTCCTTCCTTCCCTTGATCCTCCTTTCTCCTTTGTGTAAGCCAGGAGTTCTCGACCTTTTAAAGCTGTGGTCCAGGTCACGCTCCCTTAGACAGCTTTGTGGGCCAGATGGCCGTTTTGCCCTTCCTCCACCACATGGCACTTCCTGGTATGGTGGAGGTGGACATGAAAGGGTGCTGTGGGCTGCATCCTGCCCACAGGCCGCAGGTTGAGAATCCCTGGTGTAAACACTGTTCTTTTATTTTATTTATTTTTTAAAAAATAAATGCAGTGGTACTTCGGTTAACGTAATTAATGCATTCTTTGGGACGTTTCTTACAGCGAAAATTACTTTAACCAAATTTCCCATAGAAATGCATTGAATGCAATTTCCCATAGGAATGAGTTGAAAACCAATCAATCTGTTCTGGGGGAAAAATCCATATACCGAGCCACAATTTTCTATGGATTTCCTTTTGTCATGCGATTTTTATGTTAACCGAGCCGTTTGTTAACCGAGGTTCCACTGCAGATAAAAATAGCACTATAAACACCCTATCATCACATCTAAAATAAAGACCTAGCAGTTTTCTAAAAGCAATGAAGAGGCTTGTGTGAAAATTGTGAGGGAAAAAAAGAGAAATCTTGTAGCATTTAAAAGCTAACTAGTTTTTATTTTTTGTAAACATTTGTGTCTCTAAACACACTTCTGCTGATGAATAGAAGTAACTGTGTCTCTGGGGGTTGTTTAAAACCGATGGCTGTGAGATTATATCAGGGAATCTAGGGTGAAGAAGATCAGAACAGGTGGTGATTAATGGCATCACAATGATGGTGATAAGGTAAAGGTTGCCCTTGTTCGAAAGCCAGTCATATCCGACTTTAGGGTTCAGTGCTCTTCTCTGTTTACAGCCAAAGAGCAAGCGCTGTCTGCATCTGCAGATGTTTCTGTGGAGATGTGGCAGGCATGCCTAGACCCTAGAGTGCATGGAACGCTGTTTACCTTCCCACTGAAGTGGTCCCTATTTATCTACTTGCAGTTTCTTGCTTTCGAACTGCTAGGTTGGCAGGAGCTGGGTCAGAGAAGGAGCTCACTCTATTGTGCAGCACTCAGGTATAGAACTCAGACCTTCCAGTCTTCAAGTTCAGCGTCTTAAGCATTAGGCTCTTCATTTATTCCTCCACTACCTTCTAGGTGTATTTTTAAAAAATTGTATTTTGGTAGACATCTGCTCCCCAGATACTTCTTAGAGTCCTCCTTCTTACAGACAGTTGTTGCTGCATCAAAACAGTGCACGAGTTTGTCCTCTTTTTACACCCCACTCTACTGCTTGCACCATTCCACCCCAAATAGTCAGCACTTTGAAGAAAAAAACAACACAGTTTCCTCTATCTGGGAATGCCCGTACAGTTAAGGCCATGGTTAGAAACTTTTGCTTTTTAACGTTTTGAGGTTTCCTGCCTTTCTAAAACAATGCTTTGCTTTCTAGTTAAGATGGTTACCACATAAAGGAAAGCACTTATGCCTTGAAAACAACACTTCTGCAAAGGAAATGTGGTAATTAGCTTCACTTTGCATGCTTGCAAAAAACTGCAAGTTGTGGACCAGTAAGCTACCATGGGGGGATCAGTGCAGAATGTGGTTGTGTAATGTTTCATGTGCTATAACATATCCTCATCATTCTGTTTTATTAAAGATGAACTAGGGAGATTAAGAGGGGACTGCGGTGGCTTAGTGGTTAACATGCTGAACTTGATGACTGACAGGTTGGCAGGTCTGCAGTTTGAGACCTGAGTGCTGCACAACAAAGTGAGCTTCCTTCTCTGTCGCAGCTCCTGCCAACCTAGCAGTTCGAAAGCAAGAAACTGCAAGTAGGAGCTGTGACAGAGACGGGAGCTCACTCTGTCATGCAGCACTCAGGTCTCGAACTGCTGACCTGCCAATCTTCCAATTGTCAAGTTCAGCATCTTTAGTGTTCAAGAACTTTAGTGTAAGGGACCAAAGACAATGAAACAGCCGAAGGGTTGGCTTAACACAGGTTTATTGCATGATGATCCGGAGGAACATGTGGTAATGGCGGATGGGTAGCTCAATATATACAGCTGGCTATACATTTGAATGTGGCTCGTCGACAGATTATTGGTTGCTGCCTGCGTGACGTCGTAGAAGGTCACGCCCTTCTTGACCAGGTGAAGAGGTGGCGGGGAATCTTCCCGCGCTGCTGAACCAGGTGAATCTGAGCCATGAGAGCTGGACGCTCGCTATTGCCATCTAGTGGTCACTAGCTCGCGTCCCCTTATCAGGTTTACATTGATACAGCTGAAGGTTATAATGTTGCACACAGAAAGGTTACATTGTTAACACATGGCTAAGGTACATTGTTAAAGGCACAGCTTTACAGAACACAACAAGAACCAAGACAATAGAAACAGCCGAAGTCTGGCTTAACTCATCTTTATTGCATGATGGTCAGGGGGAACATGTGGTAATGGCGGACGAACAGCTCATTATATACAGTGGCTATACATTTGAATGTGGCTCCTCGGTAGCTCATTGGCTACTGTCCGCGTGACGTCACCCTTAGTCACGCCCTTCTTGTCCAGGTGAGGCAGTGGCGGGAATCTTCCCGCAGCTGTAGGCATTTGGAGAATTTGTACCATGTGAGCTGGACGCTCGCTACTGCCCTGTTGTGTTCTGTAAAGCTGTGCCTTTAACAATGTACCTTTGCCATGTGTTAACAATGTAACTTTTCTGTGTGCAACATTATAACCATCAGCTGTATCAATGTAAACCTGATAAGGGGACGCGAGCTAGTGACCACTAGATGGCAATAGCGAGCGTCCAGCTCTCATGGCTCAGATCCACCTGGTTCAGCAGCGCGGGAAGATTCCCCGCCACCTCTTCACCTGGTCAAGAAGGGCGTGACCTTCTACGACGTCACGCAGGCAGCAACCAATAGTCTGTCGACGAGCCACATTCAAATGTATAGCCAGCTGTATATATTGAGCTACTCATCCGCCATTACCACATGTTCCTCCGGATCATCATGCAATAAACCTGTGTTAAGCCAACCCTTCGGCTGTTTCATTGTCTTTGGTCCCTTACACTAAATTGGCGACGAAGGTGGGATATGGCAGCCCATGGGACCAAGACATGCGCCGGTTTCGAAATCAGGAAACCGGGCGACTGGGAGATCTTCGAGATGGACTTCCAGGCAGCACTGATTGAGTCTGAAGTCACGGAAGAGGCAAAGAAAACGGCCATCTTCACCAGGATGCTCGGACAAGAAACCAAAAGGACCTTGGTGGACCTGATTGCACCGAGGAGGGTGAGCGAATTCAAGGCCAAGGAACTCATGCAGATGCTGCGTGAGCACGTCCGGCCCGCCACGGCGATGTTTCCCGCTCAGAGTGCGTTCTGGAGGCGAGTCCAAGCGCCCGGGGAGACGGCCGCCGCATTCGTGGCGGCCCTGCGGCTGGCGGCCGGCCCGTGCAAATGGGAGAATGCCGAAATCACCCTCCGGGACTGTGTGCTGTGCGGCCTGAACGACGCCGAGACCCAGCGCACATTTATGAACCAAGAGCCGCCTCCCACGTTGCAGGAGGTCGTCAGAGCGGCCCAGGCCGCAGAAGCTACAAAGGCCGGGGTCCAAGAACTCCAGGACTGGCGGCCGAAGTCGAGCAAGGCAGAGGCTCCGGTACAGGCGGCCCGGCGAACTTCGAGGTCGTCCACAGAGAGCAGCGACGACGAGGACGTCTGGAGGGTCCGGAAGGAGAGCCGGCGGTGCGACGGCTGTGGAGCGGCCCACGACCGCGTAAAGTGCCCGTTCCGGAAGGCCGAGTGCCACAACTGCGGCCGCCGCGGGCACATCGCCAAGGTGTGCAGGAAGAAGCGCGAGACCCGGAGGAGCTCCACAGACCGCTCCGTGGGACAAGACCGCTCAACGAGACCAAGGACGGCGCCCAGGCCACGCGCAAGCAGGACGGCGTGGGCCGCATCTCCGACGGCAGCGAGGATGATGCCCCAGTGTTCAGCGTGTCTGCAGGACACCCCCGCTATTTTGTTGAGGTACTAGTCCAAGGGGTTCCCATTAGGATGGAAATTGACTCGGGGTCCTCATATTCGATCATTTCCCAGAGGGAGTTTTTGGGAATTGCCCCCCACAAGCGACCCAAGCTCAAAGCATTGAGGTCAACACTACGGGACGTGCAAGGGAACAGCATTCCAGTGTTGGGGGTTGGAGAATTTCAGGTTAAATTCAAGAAGCACGCCGCGTCCCTTCCCCTAGTCGTGCTCAAAGGGGGAGGTTGCAGCCTCCTCGGGACTCAATGGTTCCAGCCCCTGGGGTTGTTTATTGGGGGGGTGCACGCCGTTGGGATGCATGCCGTTGGGACTGATCCAATTCTGGAGGTGTGCGAGGCGCACCCCGAAGTTTTCAAAAAGGGACTGGGGAAATTCAAGGGACCCCCAGTGACATTCGACCTGGACCCGGAGGTCCGCCCAATTCGTCTTAAACCACGCCGGGTGCCGTTCGCACTTAAGGACAAGATAGAGGCGGAACTGGACAAATTGGTGGGCCAGGGAATCCTTGTGCCTGTTGATTCCGCGGAGTGGGAAACTCCAATTGTAACCGCACTAAAGGCCAATGGGGAGGTCCGCATATGCGCCGACTACAAGTGCACCATCAACAAGGCGATCCGCCCGAATGCATATCCGGTGCCGGTAGTTAGCCATCTGCTGGCCAGGTTACACGGGGGAAAGTGTTTCGCTAAGCTCGACTTAGCACAGGCCTACCAGCAGCTTACGGTGTCCCCTGCCGCAGCTGCTGCGCAGACCATAGTCACCCATAAGGGGGCATTCCAGGTGACGCGCCTCCAGTTCGGCGTGAATTCGGCGCCTGGAATTTTCCAGTCACTCGTGGAACGCCTCCTGAAGGGACTGGAGGGGGTGTTGCCTTATTTTGATGACGTGTTAATAACGGGGGGGGGGGGAGTCGGGTTGAATTAGCCAAAAGGTTGGGGAAGGTCCTGACAATATTCGAAAAAGCGGGGCTGAGACTGCGAAAGGACAAATGCGTCTTCTTCGCAACCGAGGTTGAGTTCCTAGGGTTTTGTGTGACTCCTGAGGGGATAAAAACATCCAAATCCAAGGTGGCAGCCATTAAGAAAGCCCCCCGCCCCACCTCCAAGCCCGAGCTGCAGTCGTTCCTAGGGCTGCTCAACTTTTACCACTCTTTCCTCCCCCGGAAGGCAGCGGTGGCTGAATCGCTACACAAACTGCTAAAGAAAGACCAGGCATGGAAGTGGGGCGATGACCAAGAAAGGGCATTTAGTGAGCTAAAAAGCCTCCTAGCGTCCGATGCCATACTGACCCACTTCAACCCCAAACGCCCAGTAGTTCTGACCTGTGATGCATCTCCTGTGGGGGCGGGGGCGGTGCTGTGCCACGTGTTGGAAAACGGAAGGGAGGCCCCGATAGCATTTTACTCCAGGTCCCTGTCCCAAGCGGAGAGAAACTACGCACAGACAGACAGGGAGGCACTAGCAATAGTCGCGGGGACGAAAAAATTTCACGATTTTCTGTACGGCCGCCCCTTCACCATTGTAACGGACCACAAGCCCCTGCTAGGCATCTTTACTGCAGATAAGCCCAGCCCATAGATCCTGTCCCCGAGGATGCTCAGGTGGGCCATTTTTCTCAACGCGTATCAGCACGCGTTGGTCTACCGGCCCGGGAGAGAGATCAGCCATGCAGACGCTCTATCTAGGTCTCCCCTTCCCCTAACGCCCAGCCAGGTGAGCAAGGGGGAGCGGGACCATCAGGTTCTCATGATAGAGGTGCTGGATTCGCCCCCCGTAGTGCCTGCCGACATTGCCAAAGCGACACAGAAGGACAAGACGTTAGCGGCAGTTAGCTCCTGGGTGCAGAAAGGGTGGCCGGCGTCCTCCCCAGCGGAGGAGTTCGCTCCATTTTTCAGAAAAAAGCTAGAACTGTCCCTAGAGAGGGGGTGCCTCTTGTGGGGGCAGCGGGTGGTGATTCCCACTTCCCTTCGGCCGCGGGTGCTCAAACTGCTGCACGTCAGCCACCCCGGCATCGTGCGATCCAAGGCGCTGGCCCGGAGTTACTTCTGGTGGCCCCAGCTGGACGCCGACATCGAGCACATGGTCGGCACTTGTGAAAGTTGCCAATGCTCCAGACCAGAGGAGGCCCGCCTTCCCCACAGGGAATGGGACGCGGCTAAGGGGCCGTGGTCCCGGGTGCACGTTGATTTCGCGGGCCCGTTCAGAGGCACCCTGTTCCTTCTCGTAGTGGACGCCTTCTCCAAGTGGTTGGAGGTTATCCCGGTCACGAGCACCTCCTCGGTCCAGACCATTAGGCATTTGCGGAGGCTCTTTTCCACGTTCGGCATACCCGACACATTAATTAGCGACAACGCTAGTTGCTTCACGTCCTCCGAGTTTAGGGCTTTCATGGAGATCAACGCCGTTCGGCACATCACCTCCGCCCCGTTTCACCCGGCCACCAATGGCCAAGTAGAGCGCCTCGTCCGCACCACGAAGGACGCGTTGCGGCGCATGGGCCCCGGGGATCTGAACCTGCAAGTGTGTCAGTTTCTGCTAGGGTACAGGGTGACCCCGTTGGCGTCAGGATACTCCCCCGCAGAACTCTTAATGCGTAGGAAACTGACCACCATCCTTACTAGGCTAGACCCCACGAGAGTGGAGGACAAAGGAAGGAACATCGGGCTAGAGGCTACAAAGAGTTTCAGTGTAGGCGCCCCCGTGCATTGCAGGAACTACGGCAGCACGGGCCCAGCCTGGGTACCGGGCGTAGTTGTGGAGCAAACCGGCCCCGTGTCGTACTGCGTGGAAACCAGCACAGGGCTCCTGTGGAGGCGGCACGCGGACCAGCTCCGACGCAGGGTCTCCGATGAGCAGGGCACAGACCAAATAGAGGAAAAATCAGCGTTAGGGTTCTCCCCCACCCGTTCAGCCCAAGGGGGAGGGAAAGGGGTCCGCGGGTCCCCACCAAGGGGGGAGGGGGATATTCTCGTAGATAGCCTAGGGGATCTTCCTGAGGAGGAGGAGGAACCCGACCCCATACATATCTCGCGGAAGGTCCCCACAAATGCGGATACCCCTACTAAGTTAGATTTTGATTTTCAGAACCGGGGGGGTTTTTCGGAGTGGTCCCCCACCCGTCCAAGCGAGAAGAGGGTTTTTTCGTTAGCCCCGACTGCCCCCGGTCTGCCCACAATGGAGTTTTTCCCTTCCCCTAAGGCCGCCAGACAGCGGCAAGCCACTAACGAGTCTCCCTCTCCCATTTCAGGACAAGGGACCAGGGAACAAAGAAGCAGTAGCGCCCCCGGGGGGGGTCAGCCCTCTTCACGGCCCAAACGCACATGCAACAAGCCATCTTGGCTGAGAGACTTCGTCTCATCCTAGGGGGGAGGGATGTTGTGTTCTGTAAAGCTGTGCCTTTAACAATGTACCTTTGCCATGTGTTAACAATGTAACCTTTCTGTGTGCAACATTATAACCATCAGCTGTATCAATGTAAACCTGATAAGGGGACGCGAGCTAGTGACCACTAGATGGCAATAGCGAGCGTCCAGCTCTCATGGCTCAGATACACCTGGTTCAGCAGCGCGGGAAGATTCCCCGCCACCTCTTCACCTGGTCAAGAAGGGCGTGACCTTCTACGACGTCACGCAGGCAGCAACCAATAGTCTGTCGACGAGCCACATTCAAATGTATAGCCAGCTGTATATATTGAGCTACTCATCCGCCATTACCACATGTTCCTCCGGATCATCATGCAATAAACCTGTGTTAAGCCAACCCTTCAGCTGTTTCATTGTCTTTGGTCCCTTACACTAAATGCCCCCAGTAGTCAGTAGCTCATGTCCTAATACAGAAGGTTACAATGTTACTTTTAGAGATTGTTACATTCACTCATTTGTGTGGTTGCATTTACTTAAAGGCACATTATAATCCATACACAACAGCATTTTAACCACTAAGCCACCACAGTCCCTGCTCTTTTAACTGCTAAGTGAAAATATTTCCATTTCCCTAGAAATTTTTACTTCATTCTAGCTGGTTAAGTAATTTTTGTTTTGGACCTTTTTCATTTTGGTTATCTAGATATGGTTAGTTTTTGGTGTAGTCTCATACCTGCATAATTTCCCTGAAACCTTTTGTGTGTGTGTGTGTGTGTGTGCACGCAGAAAAGCTTAAACTGGATAAGTAAAATACTGCCTCACTATTCTCTTTTTAAACTGATTCTTGCAGAGATGGAATATGGACACTGGTTCTAGCCAGGAGGACGGAATTGTCCAAGTAAAGAAGAGAAAAGTCAGCATGCCAGTTGATCTGATTCCTGCAGCTCAGAAAGAATGACTACCATGACATTTGGAGCTTTAACTACAGTGTGCCATTTTGGCATCCTCTGTATACAAGAAGTTGTAACTAAATGCTAGTAAAACAGAGGAATTTTAAAAAAAACTTCACATAACACTTTTGCTTTCATCTGTCTCCAAAATGCAGATTATAGTGGGTAGCAATGACCAAACCACTGTGTGGTATAAGGTTGCTTCAGGGAACCAATGAGTAAAAGGGAATTCTTTTGTGGTCACCTTCCCCTATGAAGATAGTCCTTTATGACAATGCTTCACAGAAACCTCATGCCTTAATTCACAGATGTTTCAAATCTCCCTAGAAACTCAGGTATTGCTGATCAAGTAACGCCCCCAACAACATCCTCAGTGAGACTTTTGCTGGGAAAAGTACCGAAAAAAGAGATAAGAAAACCTGCAAGCCACTTCCTGACACTTTAAAAGAACAGTGAGAGAGGGAGGCAGATATGACTATCACTTGCCACTGACACATTTTTAGTGATTTACAGAGTTGCTCACAGTGATCAACAGTTTTGCTTTTGGTCAGACCACATGACCACCCCCAGGTTAGGAAAAAGGGCCTCCCTGCAAAACCCAAAATTGGTTATAATTCTTGTAAGCAGCAATAAAAATGCAAAGAAAACCCAATGCCTCTGTTTTGTGTCTTGCAAGGAAGACGATAGAAGGAGCCACAGTAAGGGCTAAAACACAACTTTATTGCATGATGGTCAGGGTGAACATGAGGTAATGGCGGACAAAACAGCTCTATTTATAGTACACTGTACATTTGAATATCCCAGGTAGTAGCTCATTGGCTACTGTCCGCGTGACGTCATAGATCGTCACACCCATCTTCTCCAGGTGTGGTGTGGCGGGAAGGCTTCCCGCTCTTCAGGTATTCGGGGAATCTGTACCATGTGAGCCGGATGCTCGCTACTGCCACCTGTGGCCACTTAGCTCGCATCCTTATACTGTTTGCTACAATGTGTCTCTGATTAGATACAATTGGATACATTGGCTGGTTGCACTCTGTTAAAGGGAACCTTGCAACATACATTCAATACATAACACTCTGTCAGTTTCTGTAACTGTGGTATGAAAAAGGATTTCACTCCTACCTATATTTGCCAGATTTCTCGCTCTGAATCAGTCAGGAGCCCAGGCTACCTAGCTAGTTTTAGACAACTGTGTTTGACTTTTCCAGTTCTCAGAGAGTAATAAGATTTCCAGGAGATCTTTAATGTGTCTTTCTGTTTCTGACATGGTGAAAAACAAGGCAATTGTGGCTTCACGCACCTGGTTCCCACCTCTCCACTCAGCCAGGTATCCTTGGACAAGAGCTGATTCACTTCCCTGACAATCCTTCCTTTCCTTCTAGTTATCCTGCAACCTTGTAGTCTCTCTCCCACAATCTTGTTGTTTTCATAAAATATGTGTGATATATGATTGGTAAGTTAAAGTTAAAGCTCTCCATTGCTTAAAAAAACAGTCGTATCCAACTCTAGGGGCCGGTGCTCATCTGTTTTCAGCCAAATAGCCAGTGCTGTCTTCAGCTGCAAATGTTTCCGTGGTCATGTGGCAGGAATAATTAAACACCAGAACACTGTTGCTGTTCCCACTGAAGTTGTACCTATTTATCTACTTGTAATTTCTCACTTTCAAACTATTAGGTGAGCAGGGGCAGGCGACAGGAGCTTAGTCTGTCATGCAGCACTTGGGTCTTGAACTGCTGACATTCTGGTCATCAAGTTCAGTGTCTTAAACACCAAGTCATCATGCCCCCATATGTTGGGTACCTGTACTCTTACTTGTAGCCCTATATGTTGGTGATTGTCCCCTCAGTGGAGGAAATACCACTGGAAACCATCATATTGGGCCCAATGGCAAAATGAGCAGAGGAGGAGCCAAATAAGAGAAAGTACTTTTTCACCCAGAGGATCACTGGTCTATGGAACTCCCTGCCAGAAGAAGTGGTGACAGCTGTCAGTCTTGACACCTTTAAGAAAGGATTAGACAAGTTCATGGAGGACAAGGGTATCCATGGCTATAATTATGGATACCTAATGACAACCTCCAGGTTGGAGAGATAGGCAGGATATCTCTCAATGCCATTTCCAGGGAATCCTAAGCAGGTGAAGGCATCTGCTTGGGAATAATGCCAGGACTATTGTCCAGGATAAGTTGGATTCTAGAGCATCTTTACTTCCACCAACTCATTTTTTAATGGATTTACTAGATATCATTTTTGAACACAATTATTTCAGATTCGACAAATCATTCTACTTACAGGTAAGAGGCGTGGCCATGGGGTCCCCATTGGCCCCCTCCGTCGCCAATATGTACTTGAATAATTTCGAAAGTCTTTACATTCATCACTCCTCTAATCCCCATTTAGGTCACATCATATACTATGGCAGATTCATTGACGACCTATTCTTTATTCTTGATTCCTATGACATTGTTGACCATTTTGTACAATGGATTAATTCCATTGACAACAATTTACGCTTTACCCCCCATTACCATACTTCCTCCATCCCTTTTTTGGATGTGGAGGTTTACATTTCAGGATCTAGAAAGGTGGCAGTCAAATTGTATAGGAAACCAACAGATAGAAACCCATACTTAGCATACTCCTCCCATCATCCAGCCTTTGTTAGGAACAACATCCCCTTTGGGCTTTTTGCTCGTGCTAAAAGAAATTCCTCTACACCCGCTGACTTTCACACATCTGCTTCTGAAATTCTATCTAAACTTAACAATAGGGGTTATCCCATGCATATTATTAATTCGGCATTCCAACGAGTCAGGGATACTCCCAGACAGTGCTTGTTCGATAGGAAACAACGAGGTGGGGGCAATTTAATCAGGTGCTCCTTTGAATATTCACCAGTGGCCAACCGAGTCAAGAATATAATCTATAAACATTGGCATCTGGTTCAAGACCTTCCAGGTTGTAAGGACAGACCATTGATAGGGTTTAGGAGAGCGCGATCTATCAGCAATATGCTAGTACGATCAGATCATACTGCTAGATATAAATCTACTGAAAAATTGCTTCCCACAGGACATTTCAAATGCCATTCGTGTACGGTTTGCCAATTTTCTTGGGAAACTAAGGAAATAGAGGTTCCAAACAAGGGTTTAACATTCACCTTGCAATCACTCTCAAGTTGTGCCAGTAAATGTGTTATTTACATGTGGGAATGCCCTTGTCAGAAGCGCTATGTGGGTCTTACCAGCAGACCCCTCAGACAGCGGATTTCGGAACATAGGTCCAAAATCAGACATCAGGTTAAAGAAGCCCCTTTGGTCTCTCACTATATTGAAAAGCGCCATACGGATAGGGACTTTCGTTTTGTGGTATTAGAGATTGTTAGACCAAAATTATTCGAGCGATGTGACATTTACAAAAGATTGAGACAAAGGGAGGCATTCTTTATTCATTTTCTCGACACAATGTATCCTAATGGGTTAAACCAGGAGCTTGACTTGGCAGCGTTTCTGTAGGAGTACTATCCTCATCACCTGGGTGAGCTCTAATTTAGCTATTGGCTACACATGAGTCGGCTTTCAACTGTGATAAAGGTAGCTGTTTCTCATACACCTTTCAACGTCCATATGCACCTAATAATTTGAGCGGAGGCAGGACGCGGGTTTAAGAAATCAGCATTACACATTGGTAAGCTTGTATTCTCATTCTGTACATTCATTGTATTTTTATGTGCCTATGTAATTTATATTCAGCCATGTTAATCATTCTGTTTATGTGTAATTTTTATGTATAGATCTCCTTGAAGAAGATATTTCTTATTCGAAAAGTCGCTATAACTAGTATCGACTTAGAGAACTACATCGCTATTTCTGTGCACTTCCATGCTTGTACAGCTCATTTTTGTTCATCTTGGCTCATTTTCCTATTTACCAGCGATCAGCTATAGTTTTTGTTTCTACCCATAGAGGAATTTTTTATGTTATCACGTTCCTGGCTATATTTACACCTATAAAGACTTTTATGAAAATACGACGGTTGTACTCCTTTCTTAGCCAAGATATTTCTCCAAACGGTTTTTTCACTAGTTGAGCTCTTCACCGTTTGCGCCCCTTTCTTCTCGTGTTATCATCATGGCGGTTTATGACAGAGGATTTGCATATACAGATTCACAGAGAGAACAAATTTTAGAAAAAACCTTGTCATTAAATATGGACATGGACACACAGAATAGTGATTTCTCCACATTAGAGACTCTAAAAAAGAAACAGGTTAGATTCCAAATGCATGCATCATTTTTGGCTGATTATCATCGTCTCTCCAGGATACCTCGAGGACTCAGAATTAATAAGGGACCCACCCTATTTAGACACAACAAGGAATTTACGGACAAATGGGCTGCCATTTTAGACCGTTGCTCCTTCGATCTTATTTTACTGATTATTGAACAATCACATAAAGAATTGGAAGTGGTTCAGGAGGATATTCAAAAGCTTTCTACTACTCTCCAGACGCAATTAGATCAGCCCACGTTCGACAAATCAGTAGAGGATCTCAACAATAAGATTCACCAATTCCGGGATTCCCTAGTACAATTCAAGAAGAAAAAGTTTTCTAGGGATACCCAGGACTATTCCTCTGATAGAGTTTACAGGTGGAGCTTTCAGCAAGGATTTTCTCGACCTAAGCGTGTCACTTGGAAAGACCAGACTTTCTCTTCGGACTTTGAGACTTCGGATTCCGATGCCCCATCTACCTCCTGTGATGAGTCCCAACAAAAGACTTATGATTTCAGAACTAGGAATCGACAAGGCTTGCCGCAACGCTCAAATTCTTTTTTAGGGAAAAGAAGGACTCTGCGGGGGGGCAGGAAAACATAGTTTTCAATTTGTCTTCCAGACCGTTGGCTAACAATGAGGTACGTCTTCTTTCGTTGGGTCTTACTTTTGTTCCCACTCCCCATTACCGTTCCTTCAACACTCGTGTTGATGTGTTTTAACTTATTAGATTGCTTAAATTGAAGGTCTTTTTTAAGGGGATAGATTCACAGTCCAGGGACATGTTTAAACCCAAGTCTCAGTTTAACCCACCAGTAGACGACCCTGCAATTGAGGTTTTCCACAAACAGGTACTCCGGGATTTGTCGCATATTGAGAAGAGCCACACCAAAGGTTGGCATAATTTATCTAAACAAGACCATGCCACCTTAAATGAGTTAGCACACGACTCTTCTATTGTCATAAAACAGGCAGACAAGGGGGGAGGAATAGTGATATTAGACACCTCTGATTACACGGCGGAGGCAATTAGACAATTGGGCGATGAGTCTTCTTATTTAAACATCAAACATGATCCGACCCATCATGTCATGAATATCATTAAAACGGTTATATTTGAGGGCATTTCTTTGGGCTACATTACACATAATACTGCTAAGTTTTTGTATAATGAATACCCTAGAACTCCTATCTTTCACCTGATTCCCAAAATCCATAAGCCCAGAATTCAGGGCATGCCCACCCCCGCCAGGCCAATTATCTCCGGCGTAAACTCCGCCCTCGAACCCATTGCTAAGTATTTGGATTCTTTCATTAACCCATATGCTAGACAAACCCCTTCATTCATTAAAGACACCACACATTTTATTTCTCAGGTAGAGGGCTTGGTCGTCCCTCCAACGGGGGTGCTCCTTACACTTGATGTGGAAGCGCTCTACACCAATATACCCCTTGAGGAGGCCAGGACTATTGTCCAGGATAAGTTGGATTCTAGAGCATCTTTACTTCCACCAACTCATTTTTTAATGGATTTACTAGATATCATTTTTGAACACAATTATTTCAGATTCGACAAATCATTCTACTTACAGGTAAGAGGCGTGGCCATGGGGTCCCCATTGGCCCCCTCCGTCGCCAATATGTACTTGAATAATTTCGAAAGTCTTTACATTCATCACTCCTCTAATCCCCATTTAGGTCACATCATATACTATGGCAGATTCATTGACGACCTATTCTTTATTCTTGATTCCTATGACATTGTTGACCATTTTGTACAATGGATTAATTCCATTGACAACAATTTACGCTTTACCCCCCATTACCATACTTCCTCCATCCCTTTTTTGGATGTGGAGGTTTACATTTCAGGATCTAGAAAGGTGGCAGTCAAATTGTATAGGAAACCAACAGATAGAAACCCATACTTAGCATACTCCTCCCATCATCCAGCCTTTGTTAGGAACAACATCCCCTTTGGGCTTTTTGCTCGTGCTAAAAGAAATTCCTCTACACCCGCTGACTTTCACACATCTGCTTCTGAAATTCTATCTAAACTTAACAATAGGGGTTATCCCATGCATATTATTAATTCGGCATTCCAACGAGTCAGGGATACTCCCAGACAGTGCTTGTTCGATAGGAAACAACGAGGTGGGGGCAATTTAATCAGGTGCTCCTTTGAATATTCACCAGTGGCCAACCGAGTCAAGAATATAATCTATAAACATTGGCATCTGGTTCAAGACCTTCCAGGTTGTAAGGACAGACCATTGATAGGGTTTAGGAGAGCGCGATCTATCAGCAATATGCTAGTACGATCAGATCATACTGCTAGATATAAATCTACTGAAAAATTGCTTCCCACAGGACATTTCAAATGCCATTCGTGTACGGTTTGCCAATTTTCTTGGGAAACTAAGGAAATAGAGGTTCCAAACAAGGGTTTAACATTCACCTTGCAATCACTCTCAAGTTGTGCCAGTAAATGTGTTATTTACATGTGGGAATGCCCTTGTCAGAAGCGCTATGTGGGTCTTACCAGCAGACCCCTCAGACAGCGGATTTCGGAACATAGGTCCAAAATCAGACATCAGGTTAAAGAAGCCCCTTTGGTCTCTCACTATATTGAAAAGCGCCATACGGATAGGGACTTTCGTTTTGTGGTATTAGAGATTGTTAGACCAAAATTATTCGAGCGATGTGACATTTACAAAAGATTGAGACAAAGGGAGGCATTCTTTATTCATTTTCTCGACACAATGTATCCTAATGGGTTAAACCAGGAGCTTGACTTGGCAGCGTTTCTGTAGGAGTACTATCCTCATCACCTGGGTGAGCTCTAATTTAGCTATTGGCTACACATGAGTCGGCTTTCAACTGTGATAAAGGTAGCTGTTTCTCATACACCTTTCAACGTCCATATGCACCTAATAATTTGAGCGGAGGCAGGACGCGGGTTTAAGAAATCAGCATTACACATTGGTAAGCTTGTATTCTCATTCTGTACATTCATTGTATTTTTATGTGCCTATGTAATTTATATTCAGCCATGTTAATCATTCTGTTTATGTGTAATTTTTATGTATAGATCTCCTTGAAGAAGATATTTCTTATTCGAAAAGTCGCTATAACTAGTATCGACTTAGAGAACTACATCGCTATTTCTGTGCACTTCCATGTTTGTACAGCTCATTTTTGTTCATCTTGGCTCATTTTCCTATTTACCAGCGATCAGCTATAGTTTTTGTTTCTACCCATAGAGGAATTTTTTATGTTATCACGTTCCTGGCTATATTTACACCTATAAAGACTTTTATGAAAATACGACGGTTGTACTCCTTTCTTAGCCAAGATATTTCTCCAAACGGTTTTTTCACTAGTTGAGCTCTTCACCGTTTGCGCCCCTTTCTTCTCGAGCCACTGTGTGAGACAGGATCATACCCGTCAAGTTTTGGATTTGGAAATAAGGGAAATTTCCCGTCAAATAAGGGATACTTGACAGCTATGCTTATCCTGTGCTGCCCTCCAATGGCAGAAATAGGGCATTGCAGTCTAATTAATAAGGGATGATGGCAGGAAAGAGGGTAAAAATAAGGGGTTTTCCTGGCCAATAAGGGATACTTGACAGCTATGAGACAGGATGCGGGACTGGATGGGCTCCTGTGGCCTGTTCCAGCAAGGCTGTTCTTATGTTCTTACCACTTCACTATTCTGATTCCCAATGGTCATGGAGGCCTGATCCATTGCGATGTTCTTAACAGTGTATTTACATGGAGAAATCAGCACTAGAAACTCTGCAGAGCATAGAGCTAAAACATGAAAGAAAGAAAGAAAGAAAGAAAGAAAGCTAAAGCAAGGCCAGTATCTGTCAAATCTCTATATTCCACACTGCAGTAAAGGCATGCAGGAAGAGCAAAACTTTTAAAATCTGGCAACCCTGCCATGTGTGAACCGTCACTCACTATCATTATACAATATATGCTGCCATGTAACAGATTACTCTGTTCCCCCTTCAGAAGTCTTTGAAAATGCAGGAGTCAGCATGGTTTATACTGGAGAGATCAGAAATTGAGGAAAGAGTATTCAGCACTTTGTTCACTAAGTAAAACCAAAACCAGAAGATTCAATGTTTACTGAATTAATGCTTTCTCGCTAGGAAGACAATCCTTCTTTTTGTTCTGCCATACAGTATCTAAATCCAAATACAGAATTGGCAATCCTCATGGTGATCAGCCATGAAGACTGTCCTGAGAATATAATGCTATGGCCCTTCATCTGTCTTCTGCACCACAGCGTGACACTCGTACCACTGGTCCACTTAACAGTGAGTCACTTTCTAGTCCTGAGCTCTTTTGGCACACAAAGTCTTCATTGGCTCCAAGCCGTACGGGTGCGTTTTACTTCCGCTTCCAGGAGTGACGAGGGTGGCGCGGGCTGGATGAACCACAGTAAACCCATTCATGCGGATACATGGGGGCTTGGACTTCTGGGATTTGAAGTCCAAGAACATCTGGAGTGCCAAGGTTCGTCATCACAATTTAAAAGAACCTGAAAGCTCAACAGGCTTGGCCAGCCTGAGTTAGCAAGACGCAGGTGCTGCGGATTGATTTTGGAGTTCAGCGTTCATACTAGCTGCAATGCAATTCGCATACCAGCCATAGCAACTTCCTTCTTTTCATTCCTTCCTCTGGTCCTGCCTCTTCAGATCCTTTTATAATTTCTTACATATACTGTATAAGATTTAGCACTACTCTTATATAGGCAAGGAATCCCCCCCCCCCTAAAAAATGGGAGAAGATCAGGGGGAAAGTGTCAAATCCGGAGAGGGGAGTATTCCCCCACAGTCTCCAACATCACAACTCAACTGTCTGCTCACTGAAAACCCCACGTACAGACATGACCCTGTCTTCCCAAGAATGTATCACACAGGAAAAAGCACATTTGAATCATTCCAGCTGGAAAAAGCAGAATGCTCCCAGTAGCATGGGCGGGGGGGGGGGGAGGGGGCCCCTCCGCTTCGGAAGTAAAAAGGGCTGGACTGATTCAAATCAGCCTTTACGTCATGTGGTTAGTAAGAAACATTTCTAATTCGTAAGAGGAGCAAATTCTTTGATATTTGACTGTGTAGTTTTTACCGTGGCATATTCCCAGGACTGGACAAAGGAGACATTCAGTAACTGACAGCCTCCTTGTGACTCAAGGACCACTAAAGCAGAGCTTATGAAATCCAGGTATCTGGGCACAAAAGCAAAGTGTGTAGTAAATGATCTGGCAATAAATGGTCCTTTGAAGTTCCTCCTCCCAATGAACTCGCTTTCCTGTTTAAATTTCCTTGAAGGTTGCAAAAGAAGGCATAGACGACGGTGATGTCTCATTAAAAGTGCAACAGATCTTACTCACTGGCAGAGGACTTCAAAAGATCTCTCTCTCCGACACTTTAAATGCAGGAAATTCTGTTCTGATACAATTCGGGAAAATTTGGGTTTGCTTGTGCTTTTTGTGTGCTTTTTATTTTTAACTAACTCTCCGATTCTTCGACATTTCCCAAATTTCTTCTCTTGCTGCTTTGATTTCTCTGGGGCCAGCCCATTACTACAGTGTCAGATAAGGGTGCTTCATCTCTATTGATCTGATCAGTCTATCATCTCTATTGATCTGATCAGTCTATCATCTCTATTGATCTGATCAGCCTATATGGCTATAATATTCCTCAGATCGTTGGGAAGTCTAACTTCTCCATGGGTGGGGAATGTGCAGGAGATAATTTCCTAGTGATCTGAGATTTAAAAAGAAAATAATTAAAAGAGCAGAACAAAAGCAATTTAGCAGCTTACATCTATGCATTATCACTCCATTCCTATCTTTCCAGCTGTCATCATTTTATCAACATGGTTTGAGAGAGGGGTTTAACAACAACATTACAGCAAAAACATTTTAAAAATTTAATGCATTCATTTCACTGCAATTTCTTTGCTTTGATTTGGTCTTTGTCCCTTTCCTTTCTCCTTTTCTAATTGTGCTTTTAAACTTTTAAATGTTTTTAATTAGGGTATGGAATTTTCATTATTATTGCTAATTCCCAACCCACCCACCCATCTGTCATTTATTGTGGTTTTAGTATTGCTTCTTTTAACATCGTGATCCACTCTGGTCCCCTCACTGGAAGAAAGGCATCTTACAAATGATAAGGTAAAGGTAAAGGTTTCCCTTGCTCGAAAGCCAGTCGTATCCGACTCTAGGGTGCAGTGCTCATCTCTGTTTCTAAGCCGAAGAGCCAGCGTTGTCTGCTTCTGGAGACATTTCTGTGGTCATGTGGCAGGCATGACTAGACACCGGGGCGCATGGAACACTGTTTACCTTCCCACCAAAGTGGTCCCTATTTATCTACTTACAATTTCTTGCTTTCAAACTGTTAGGTTGGCAGGAGCTGGGACAAAGGCGGGAGCTCATTCCATCCTGCAGTACTCGGGTATCGAACTGCTGACCTGCCGCCTTCCAGTCAGCTTCTTAGCCACTTGAGCCACTGCAGTCCCCTCTGCCACAGTTAATTGCAGCTAATTGAGGAAGTGCCAGGGTGCCTGCCCTTGGTTAGGCAATGAGGTGCATGCGCTTGGCAATTAAGTGCAATTCGTTGCCACAAGTTACACAAACCTTTTGTGAACACTAACAGGTATCTGACCAGAAAGGGGTATCAGAAATTTTGGACATTCATTTCCATGCAAATTCCCATAATTTTTTTTGTCTTTGTATCACATTAAACCTGCATTTTATCTTGCTATCTGCTAGGAAATAGAAAGGTTGAGTAGATGACTGACATGTACCGGTAGGTAGCAGGAGATAAATTGCCAGTAGTTCTGGGAGAAAATCATTGTCCTGTCATTGTCCTATATCAGTGATGGAGAGCTTTGGCATGCCAGTTGCTCTTGAACTTCAATTCCCAGAAGCTCAAGTTCTTGTGAATCCACACGAATGGGTTTACTGGCACTCCAGCTGTTCTTAGTCTTCAGTTCCCAGATGCCCAAGTCTTTGTGGATGCACACAAATGGGCTTACTGTGCGGACGTGCTGTAAACCCATTCGTGTGGATTCGCAGGGACTTGGGCTTCTGGGAATTGAAGTCCAAAAACATTCAGCTCTAGCTGACACAGTAGATATGCTCTTTAGACTCACATTGATAAATTCAAATATAAAACAAAAATACTGTTAACTGAAAATTTGGCATGATTTACAGATTCCACTGGTCTTTTCTACTCTCTTTTTCATTCTTCAGTGGCAGCAAGCCTAGACAAGAGAGAACAACCTTTGCCTGCCAAGTTGGCCTCACCCAATACCAAGCTGTATAAACCCACATGGAAACCCAAAATATGCAGACTATTAATCTGAATCATATGAACCTTTTAGATTAAAAAAAATGTCAATATTAAACAAACGTCTAATCCATCATGGGCCAATGTCTTTACTGAGCCAACCGAAAAGGCATGAAAAATATGCAAACTTTTGTAACATCTTTATCAGGCGAGATGTTACACAAGTCAGCCAGGAAGAAAGGGGAAAGGAAAGCTCCATTGTTAACACTTTAATCAGTTCTGTGTGGTATCTTGAGATAGCATGGAAAAGGAAAGATGGGCAGGTAAAGATATGCGCGTCTGTTTTATTATTTTGTATGCCATCTAGCCACAAGTGGCTTGTGGCAACCCTAAAAGAGTTTTCAGGGCTGGCTGGCTGGATAGATCAGTGGTTTAGGTGAAGTTGGGAATTCGATTCCCCCCACAATGCCTCCCAGAAGAAAAAGCACCCTATGTAGCAGCCTTGGGGAAGCAAGCTTCACAATCCCAGGGCTCCCCACCCACCACCCACTCCACCCAGAGGAAGGAAATTAGAAACCACTTCTCAATATTCTCTACTTAGAAAAGTGAGAAGTTACATATTCTCAGTGTTGCTATATTGAATCAAATATTGAGTCAAAACATGGACTAGAGAGATGACCAACCTTGGCGCTCCAGATGTTCTTGAGCTTCACTTCCCAGAAGCCCTGATCAGCAGGTGTGCTGACTTAGGCTTCTGGGAATTGAAGTCCAAGAACACCTGGAGTGCCACGTTTCGCCATCACTGGACTAGAGGTATGGCCAAGCTTGGCGCTCCAGATGTTCTTGAACATTCAGTGCCCAGAAGCCCTGATCAGCAGGTGAACTTTGGCTTCTGGGAACTGGAATCTGTTGCAGTGGCCCATTTAGGGGGTCACCTGATGTGGTAAATGGCCCACGGAGGTTCGGAATGACTGGCCGCAAGGGAAGGCACGTGAGACGAATGTGCAGTGAAAGTCCAGTCTCAATCTGTCCCGGGTGGACATATTTATTATCCTGCCTCAAGGGTTACGTGCCTAAGGTGCACGTGACCTCGTTACAGAAGGCTTTTGCATACGTGGCATTTCGCTGACCAAGTTACATTTGTCAGCTCTTGGAAGTTATTCGGACGTTACTGAGTACCCTGGACCTCCGCTGAGGAACTAATTAACCAGGTTGGTGAAACCCATTGTTCTCGCCTTAATCTCAGAGTCTTGGCTATATTGACTCCGGACAACTAAACTTAATTAACTTGTCCAGCGCAGCTTGTTTGCCCACCTAAGCCTGCGGACGTGAGTTAGATATTGTGCATTGCCTGAGTTAGGTATCTGTGCATTAACTTGGGTTCGTCGCCTTATGACATTTGCCCTACTTCTCTCAGAGCCTCCAACCAAGGTAATATGAATTGCCCTATAACTATCAATAGCCCGTACCCTGATTGCCTTTCCGTCCAAGCCCGTGGTTTCTCAAGCCGTGTGCTGGCGAGCGAACCCATCGGGAAAGGTTTTGGCCAATTACGAACGTGGGCAACCCACAGGAATCCAAGAACACCTGGAGGCCCACGGTTGCTAAACCCTGGCCTAGGATATTTGTGCACACCAAAAGCACAAATTGGCAGCTATTTCCCAGAATGCCCCAGCAAGGATGCCATGAGCCGCAGGCCAGACAATGTGCTTCTCCAATCTCTGCCCACAATTGCCCTCAAGTTGTCTGGCCAGCCATTTTCTGAAGTAAAGCCCCCAAACTCAGAATTAGGATAAAAGTGGTCTACCTGGTCCTGATAGAGCAGTGGTACAAGGAGTGGGGGCTAAGACGCTGATTGGAAGGCGGCAGGTCAGCAGTTCGATTCTGAGTACTGCAGGATGGAATGGGCTCCCATCTTTGTCCCAGCTCCTGCCAGCCTAGCAGTTCGAAAGCAAAAAAAATTGCAAGTAGATAAATAGGTACCACTTTGATGGGAAAGGTAACAGCATTCTTTGTGCTCCAGTGACTAGTCATGCCTGCCACATGTCTGTGGAAATGTCTGCAGATTCAGACTGTAAACGGAGATTAGCATCGGCCCCTAGAGTTGGACATGACTGGCTTTCAAGCAAGGGAGACCTTTACTTTGCCAGGAATGGGTGAACCTCCATCATTAATGGGGGACATGGTTTTCTCTTGGAAAAGGGTGAAGCTTGGTTCTCTGGAAGCTCTCACTAAAAGGAACAAGTGGATGGTGGAAGGAAATACCCATTCTGCTCAGGAATATGGGTAATAATAATTTCGTGCCAGAAATCATCCTGGGTTGAAAGGAATTTTTTTTGCGGAAGAACACCCAAATGAGGCTCCTTTCATGTCCCCAAGAGCTGGGACAGAGACAGGTGCTCAGTCTGTCATGGGGTACCTGGGTCTTGAACCGCCGACTTGCCAGCCTTCCAACTAACAAGGCAAGCTTCTTAACCACTGAGCCACCACAGCCCCTAAGATTACGGACAACAGAGCCACTTCCTGCAAGAGCAGAATATAGCCAGAAGAGAGCACACAAAATCCAGGGAGCACATGATTAAATCATGACCAGGCATGATATTTTTCAGTTTCCTTTGAATTAAGCTCATACAAGAGAACTTCCCACTGGATTATGCCCCCCCCCAGCTTGGATTGTTTCCATTTTGCCCTCCTTCATGGTAGCCAAGATCTGCTTGGGAGGTCCACCTTTCCTTTCTTGAGACATTCCCTGCTTCACTTTGCTCAACACAACTTCCTTTCAGCGCCGGAATTGTTCTGTCAGAGATCACATCTACCCAGATGTCTAAGAATTCAAAGGCCGGTGCCAACAATGCAGCTGACGATGCCCGAGGGGGATGTTGGTGTAGGAGGCTGGATCAATGCAGCCGGTTGATCAAAAACAGCAGCGCAATCAGACTGTGCAAACCCATAGGAAGGAATGACTTAATTGTCTACTTATGCTATGTAGAAGAAAACCACAGAAAGGTTACTCTGAATTGAAACAGGTCTTAGGGTGAAGAGAAAGGCTTCCATAAATACAAAGATGCTTGTTGAGGTGGGGAGTGGGCCAGAAGGAGTTGGAGTCCCATGTTCTCTTCAGGGCAACTGATACCCTTCTCAATGCAGATGTTGGGGTACACAGAAAGAGCCTCCTCCAAGATTGGGGTATTTTTGAACCACAATCAGGCGCACTCCAGCCAACGGCAATGTGGCTGTGCCGGCTAAATCTTTCTCACACTTGGTCAGGCATAAGGAATTACGGAATGACTTCACCATCATTTTGGCCATTTCACATCTGGCCTAGACATGGAGGAGGAGGAGAAGAGGAGGAGAAGAGGAGGAGAAAAGGAGGAGGAGGAGAACAGACTGTCCTTCCCAAAAACCCACTGCAGTTGACACAAGCAGCTGCATCATTTCTGACACCGTGACCCCAGAAATGCAAAAGGGAAACACCCAGCTGGTTGTCCATCACCAGTATCAGAAGCAGCTGGTTCGCACCTTCCCCCAAACCAGCTGTTGACAGCAGAAGCAGCTGTCAAAGCTGCATGGCTACCTTTAGCCAATTCTCAGCATCCATGTTCAACAGATGTGGATGCCATAAAATGCAGTGGACCAGCTTTCTGCCAAACTGCCCCATAGGCTGGTTATGGATTTATAGACACTTTAAACTTCACCCTTCTCTTGGTTCTCAATAGGAAATGTTCACAGTGACTAGAAAATATGTTCTTCTTTACACTAGCAACACAAGCTACTGTTTCTTCTTCTTGTGCCAAATATTGGCGAACCTCTTGGTGATCAGTCATGATGATTGTCCTGGGAGCAATATAATGCAATGGCATTCCATTTACCTTCCGCATCGCAGCATGACACCCATAATACCACTGATCCAGCGCCATGAAACACTTTTTGGTCCCGAGCCCTTTTGGCATACAAGGTCCTTGTCAGCCCCAGGCCAGGAGATTTGAGAAAGAGATTTGAGCTGTTATGGGTATGAGACTTAAATTGGGGCCCAGTACTGTTTTATTTATTTATTTATTTATTTATTTATTTATTTATTTATTTATTTATTTATTTATTTATTTATTTATTTATTTATTTCTCAAATTTCTATGCCACCCAATCAGGCGAACCCGACTCAGGGCGGTTTTGTTGACAGATGCGGAAAATATGGATTTAAATAAGGATAAAAAAAGAGCTATTGTCGATAATGTTGACAACGGGCAGACAGTGTATAGCCAGGAATTGGAAAAATGAAGCAACTCTGAAAATAGAAGAATGGTATAAGGAGATGTGGGATCTTGCGTTGAACGATATGCTAACATGGGAAATGAATAAGAAAAAGGGTAGAGTTAAAGAAAATAGATTTTGGAAAATATGGCAACTATTCGTGGATTACACATTGAAGGGGGATGAAGGGAATAGACCAGTACCGGAACAAAGGAGTTTCTGGGGTTAGAAAACAACTGTGACACTCTGTTTTCTCCAGGGCACCATAAATAACACTGGGTGCATTATGTGAAAATTGTATTTTAATTATTGTATTTTTACTTCGACTTAATAGTTGTATCAAATTGATGAGTTTAAGAATAGAGTTTGAATATGTTTATTAGGATAGTTATAAGAGTATTATAATGTATTTAAAAAAATCGGAAATATAACTAAAGATGTATGGAAGAAAGAGGAAGGTAGTATATTATTAAGTCGTAGTTTAATTATATTCTTATGCTTGTTTTCTTTTATATTTTTTGTTATATATATATTGTATTTGTAAGTATGATGTTTGTATTTCATTTATAGTTGTTCTTTTTAAGTTGTATTATTGTTAAAAAATTAATAAAAATGTATTTTTTTAAAAAAGAATCACTTTTTGGTCCCGAGCCCTTTTGGCACACAAGGTCCTCGTCAGCCCCAGGCCAGGATGGATGAAGCTGCTTCCCTTCATCAAAAGGGATTCAAGTGGGATTTAACCTACTTGGGGATCATCACCATAGCTGTCAAGTATGCCTTATTGGCCGGGAAAACCCCTTATTTTACCCTCTTTCTCGCAGTCATCCCTTATTAATTAGACTGCAATGCCCTATTGCCACCATTGGAGGGCAGCAAAGGATAAGCATAGCTGTCAAGTATCCCTTATTTGCTGGGAAATTTCCCTTATTTCCAAATCCAAAACTTGACAGGCATGATCATCACTCTTCCTTGTGGACTTCACCACTCAAGACTGTTAGTCCTCAGGGTTGTCAGGAGAGTTCACCGCTGCCTGATGACCAGCGTTGAGTTTCTGGCAGTAGGGTCTACTCTATAACCATAGCAGAATAACCTGGCCAGATTGGAGCAACACAAGCACCCAATACATTTAGAATTTGTGGGTCCATGTTTTGTGTGGGAGGAGAAATCAGGTGTGTGTGTGTGTGTGTGTGTGTGTGTGTGTGTGTGTGTGTGTGTGTGACTACACTCCCAGCTGGTATATGATGAGGGATGAGCTCAGTGGTGGGCATCAGCAGGTTCGCACCAGTTCGCCAGAACCAGTAGCTGAAATTCTGGCTGGCCCCTCCCATCCAAGTTTTGAAATAAAGTAGTTCTAATTCAAGTGCAATGCAGGGCTTTCCCCCTTGCCATGCACACCATACCACACCCACAGTGTGATAGTAATTTTTTTTGGAGCCCACCACTGGATGAGCTGTTAGGCGTCTTATCATCTTAAGACCACCTTATCACACAATTGCGTGCTGTCAAATTGAGTCTGATCTAGGACAACCTTTCTCAAGGTTTTCTAGGTAGAGATGACACAGAAGTGGTTTACTATTTCCTTCCTCTGGGGAGAGTTCTTGGGACACTGCAGCTTACCAAAGGTTACCCAGACTGGCTCGTCTTCCTGAAAGCACACCGGGGGAATTGAACTCCCAACCTCTGGCTCCACAGCCTTAACCTTAACCTCCGAGCTATTCAAAATAGCATCCCACAGCACACAAAAACCAGCAGAGTCGGAAGAAAGGATTTATTTATTTATTTAAATTTATATGCCGCCCGATCAGTAGAACCCAACTCAGGGCGGCATACAACAGTTAAAAATGTATAAAAAAAGATTTTAAAATCCCAAATCGCCCACTCACATCCCCACCCTACTACCCCCACCCCAATTAAAAGAATAAAAAGAAATAAAAGGGAATGGGGGGATACAACAACAGAGGGCTTGTGCGGACACGGAGAAGGCCCTTCTTCGTGTACCAAAGAGACGGGCCCCTCTGGCAGATGGAACAATTAGGGAGCCCCTCCGGTCCGCTCTGGTTGGATGGGCAGACACTCTTGGGATGATGCGGTCTCTCAGGTATCCTGGCCCACTGCCATATAGGGCTTTAAAGGTCAAAACCAGCACCTTGAATTTCACCCGGAGGCAAACTGGTAGCCACTGCAGCTCCCAGTGTAGTGGGGAGGATCACAGTTTGTACCTGGCTTTTTGCAAATGTTTGGGTCTGCTTAATTTGGTGACTGATCAGAGGTTTTGTGGGTGTCTCCTTTCATTATTCCACTTCCGGATTTCACCTCTGCAAGGAGGACAGAAGATGCAGATCCGTCTGACACCGAACTTGAGAAAATGCAGCAAGAAAACGAATGGGAAGGGAAAGAATGAGGGTGAATTCTGTGCATTCCCTCTAAAGCACTTCTAAAAACAAAACTTTTTAATCCACCTTTAATCCCAGTGCCAGGAAAGAGGCCAATTAAAAGGAGCTGCTTCCTCCCACTCAGGGTACTTGAGTAAAGGTGTGGCCGCACCCCAGATGCATTCGATTTCCGTTACCGGTGAGTGGTAGGGCAAGAAGCCATCTTTCCACAGAACCCACTCTTTTGACACCTAGCCTGGGTGTGGCAAGAAATCTGGCTGCAGGCAGTGCAGTTTTGCATAGACCATGTGGCTTTCAGGTGCTCTGGGCAAAGGTGCTGTGCCGTTTCTCTTCCTGCTTCGGCGATGTTGTGTATGTAACTTAAGCGAACTGTGATTGAAAGCAAACATGTAACCAAGTGAAATGTGAATGAATCGGATCTAGCCATCCTCCATTTTCCCCCTCCCTTTTCCCCCCTTGTGAATACTCCACTGGCGGGAAATTATCAATGAAAGTTCCCAAAGTTCATGGCAAATTGCCAGGCTCTGTTTCTTTGAGATGCATAAGAACAGCCTTGCTGGAACAGGCCACAGGAGCCCATCCAGTCCAGCATTCTGTCTCACACAGTGGCTAACTATTTGCTTCAGGGTATTACCAAGCAGATGCCTTCACCTGCTTAGGATTCCCTGGAAATGGCATTGAGAGATATCCTGCCTATCTCTCCAACCTGGAGGTTGTCCTTAAGTATCTATAATTATAGCCATTGATCCCCTTGTCCTCCATGAACTTGTCTGATTCTTTCTTAAAGCTGTCAAGACTGACAGCTGTCACCACTTCTTCTGGCAGGGAGTTCCATAGACCAGTGATCCTCTGGGTGAAAAAGTACTTTCTCTTATTTTGTTTGAGAACTAGTACCCAAAGGTTTCATGGAGTGCCCCCTAGAAAAAACAGCTGACTGAATCTGGAGGAATTTCCCATTCCTCCAGCACTGTTCTTCAGGATCTGTCACTAGAGCACTGACTTACATGATGATTATGGTGAGAAGTTTTCCATAAAGCCTCATAGTTGTTATCTGCCCAGAGTTTGCATTATAACCCCTAGCTCAACGGATCCCAAACTTTTTACGCCATGGGCTTGACCACGCCTCCGGAAGCGGAAGCAGGTGCATTTATGACAGCCATTTATTATTATTATTATTATTATTATTATTATTATTATTATTATTATTATTATTATTATTATTATTATTATTATTATTATTATTATTATTATTATTATTATTATTATTATTATTATTATTATTATTATTATTATTATTATTATTATTATTATTATAAGTGCACCCACTTCCACATATACAACAGCTGCGGGTGCATTTTACAGCTGATGTAAATGCCTCTGCTTCCACTTCCGGGTGTGGTGACAGTGGCAGTAGGCTACATGAAATGGTGCTGTGGGCTGGGGACGGCCCACGGGCTGTAGGTTGGGAATCCCTGCCCTAGGTGCTTGAGCAGTGCCTCATCTTTTAATGTGATTAATTTTAATCCGTTTAAATGTTATTGTTAGATATCTTGAATACTTTTTTCAGCCACAAATCAAATTTAAAAAGAAACAAACATTAGGGTAAGAATGCACAGATGTAGAAGTTATTTTTAAATAATTATGTTTGACCTCCAAAGCTGTAGATAGCAGACTAATAGTAGCCACATTATTCTTTTCAAGGAACTGGCATAAAGTGACCAGGGCATTAATCATCCTGTATAAGCAAAGCAACAGTCTGTGTATCATTTTATTATAGATTCTAGCTATCTCGCCCCTCCAGAAGATCTGAGCATAATACCCCATTCACCCATGGTTCTCAGCTGTCATAAACCTGGTGAAGGTCGGGAACTTGTGTGTGTGTTTTACAATATCAGCTTGTTTTTAAAATATGCAAGTCAAGCAGTTTGTTACTCAGCAGGAGTGACATCAGAGCAGACAAGCTGAGCATCAATTAAAATCCAGAGTCCCATTGTGAGTTTCTCTTTGCAAAGTTCACCACCCTAGATTTTAAAAATAAAACTCGAGCATATAAATACTTTCCTTTTTTTATTCATGAAGTTGATCATTATTGAGGCATCATTATATCATCACTTAATGTGTTCTCGCAGGAGGAGAAAATTTTATCTCCCTCTCAGAGGAGGTAGGAGAAATTCTGTGCCTTATTCACAGTTGAGGGGGTACACATAAGAACGTAAGAACATAAGAACAGCCTTGCTGGAACAGGCCACAGGAGCCCATCCAGTCCCACATTCTGTCTCACGCAGTGGCTCACCATTTCCTTCAGGGTATTCCCAAGGAGATGCCTTCACCTGCTTAGGATTCCCTGGAAATGGCATTGAGAGATGTTCTGCCTATCTCTCCAACCCGGAGGTTATCCTTAAGTATCCATAATTATAGCCATTGATACCCTTGTCCTCCATGAACTTGTCTAATAAAGTTGTCAAGACTGATAGCTGTCACCACTTCTTCTGGCAGGGAGTTCCATAGACCAGTAATCCTCTGGGTGAAAAAGTACTTTCTCTTATTTGTTTGAGAACTAGTACCCAAAAGTTTCATGGAGTGTCCCCTAGTTCTAGTGTTATGCGATAGGGAAAACAGTTTTTCCTTATCTACTTTGTCCACACCGTGCATGATTTTATAAACTTCAATCAGGTCACCTCTTAGACGCCGTCGTTCAAGAGTGAAGAGGCCCAACCATTGCAGCCTCAGATGGTAAGGAAGGTGTTCCAGTCCCCTAATCATTCTGGTTGCCCTCCTCTGCACTTTTTCCAGCTCCATAACATCCTTCTGGAGGTATGGCGACCAGAACTGTACACAGTATTCCAGATGGGGCCTCACCATAGATTTATAAAGAGGCAAAATGACACTTGCTGACTTATTTTCTATACCCTTCCTAATGATCCCTAGCATTGAGTTTGCTTTTTTCACTGCTGAGGCACACTGGGTTGACACCTTCACAGAAAGAGCCTCCTCGAAGATTGTGCTATTTTTGATCCACAATCAGGCGTACCCTGGGCAATGGCAACCTTGTGTTGCCCACTAATCTTTCTCACACTGGGTCAGACAAAAGGAACTGCGGAAATGAATTCATCAAAGGTGGCTTCATTTTAACAATTTCACATCTGGCCTAGACACAGAAGAAGAATTTATTTATTTATTTAATTTATTTTTGCACATTTATATCCTGCCCTCCTGGTGGGTACACCACTCTGGGCGGCTAACAATATAATAAAAATTACAATAAAAATAATTCAATGACAATAACTAAAAACAAACCTAACACCCCAATTAAAACCAGCATTAAAACACAAACAAATCGTCATTAAGAAACAACCCACCCCCACCCTAGCCCAGTTAAAACAGAATAACCAAGCCTGGGGGGCAGCCCCTCACATAGGCTAAATCAGCCACTGGGCCTGACTGGCATAGTCAAGCGTGCCCCAAACTTGCTGAAAGAGCCATGTCTTCAGCCTCTTTCTAAAGGGGAGTAGATCCGTCTGGAGACGCAACTCAGGTGGTAAGAGGTTCCACAGGGCTGGGGCAGACACGGAAAAGGCTCTTTTCCTGGTCCCAATAAGATGTACTTCTTTCACTGATGGGACCACCAGTTGAGCACCTTTTAAAATACAAAACAAAACAAAAAGTGTGAGTTTAGTGCAAAAAAGAAGAAAAGAAAAGAAAACCACCCCATTCCTTTTTACCTTACATGGAAAACCATGTTATTTCGCACAAAATGCAAGTTTTTCTGTTCAAAATATAAGCCATTTGGCAAAGGAAACAGGATTCTCAGTGCAAAACTCAATTTGTTAGTTAATGCTGTCGCTGATGGACAAAGACCCGTCTTATTTGAAAAAGGCGTGAAAAATACTCAAAGTGTTCACCATGGTTTGGTTTGGTTTTGGTTGGTATTTTCCAAAATACTGAGACGCTGACGTTCCCTTTTCCATCAAAGGTGAGATAAATCTGTCGATATTTTCTATATCTTTATTACAAACGTGACTATGTGGTGACATACAACACATCTCAACAGGGACTACAATGGCTTCGTGGTTAAGATGCTGAACTTGATGACTGGAAAGTCAGCAAGTCAGCAGGTGAGCAGTATGAGATCTGAGTACTGCATGATGGATTGAGCCCCCATCTCTGTCCCAGTTCCTGCAACATAGCAGTTCGAAAGGAAGAAATTGCAAGTAGATAAATAGGTACCACTTCGGTGGGGAAAGTCAACAGCATTCTGTGCACTCCAGTGTCTAGGGATTTCAAGGTAGGGTGACTTTTACCTTACAACACATTCCTTGTCTCGCTGGACATCCCACTGTGGTAATGGAGTAGACCCTACAGCCAGCAACTCAATGCCGAGTGTTGGGGAGTGGTAAATAACCTGTGTGCATCAGACACCATCCAATAGGGTTCAAAGACCAATTCAGGGGTTTAGAGTGGATCTCATTTTGGTCTGTGTTGTGTTCTAATAGTGTAACCTTCCACATGTGATATCAATGTATCTGAACCAATGTAACCTTGCCTATGAGTAACAATGTAACCTTCAGCTGTATCACATAAACCCTGTAATAGGACGCGAGCTAATGACCACCAGCTGGCAGCAGCGAGCGTCCAAGCTCTCTTGGTTCAAACCCATCAAAGACCGCAGCGCGGGAAGTTTTCCCGCCGCTACCTACACCTGGACAAGAAGGGCGTGACCAGCCATGACGTCACGCGGACCAGTAGCCAACGGGCTACCGTGGAGCCACATTCAAAATACGTTACTACCATATATATAGAGCTGTTCGTCCGCCATTACCTCATGTTCCCTCTGTCCACCATGCAATAAACCTGAGTTAACCCAGCCGTTGGCTGTGCCTCGTGTCTTGACTCTCATACACTAAATTGGCGACGAAGGTGGGATGATGGATCCCCATGGAGCCAGGACACAGAGCGGGTTCAACATCACCAAACCGCAAGACTGGGAGCTTTTTGAGATGGACTTCCAGGCGGCACTGGTGGAACTCAAAGTCAAAGAAGACGACGAGGAAAGGAAGAGGGCCATCCTCACCCGCATGCTCGGGATGGAAACCAAGCGGACGCTGGTGGGCATCCTCGCACCGAAGAAGGTGAGCGATTTCAAAGCCGGTGACATCATGAAACTGCTGCGTGAGCGTTTCCGACCCTCGAGGGCAATGTTTCCCGCTCGGAGCGCGTTTTGGAGGCGAGTTCAAGCGCCGGACGAGTCGGTAGAAGCCTTCGTAACGGCTATGAGGGTAGCCGCCGCCCCCTGCAAATGGGACCACATCCTAGATATGGCCCTCAGGGACGGAGTGCTGTGTGGCCTGAAGGACAAGGAAGTACAGCGCACCTTGATGAACAAGGAGCCACCACCCACACTGGAAGAGGTTGTAGAGGCCGCGGAAGCCGCGGAATCCACGAACGCTGGAGTAGATGAGATGCACAAGTGGCGTGAGTGGCGTCCGAGGGCCGGCAAAGCGGAAAACACGTCGCACGGGAAGTCCGGTCAGTCGGTGCATGCAACCCGACCGACCTCGAAATCGTCTTCTGAAAGCAGCGATGGCGAGGAGGTCCAGAAGGTCCGGAGAGGTGGGCGCCGCTGCGATGGTTGCGGAGCGGCCCATGAGCGCGTGAAGTGCCCATTCAGGAAAGCCGAGTGTTTCAACTGTGGACGTCGGGGGCACATCGCCAAGGCGTGCAGGAAATGGAAAGAGGGCCGGAGACAGTCGCAGGACCGCTCAGCCAGACCGGACCGTCCAGCGAGGCCCAAAGATGGCGCCCGGGCCACGAGGAAGCAGGACGGCGTGGGCCGCATCTCGGACGACAGCGAGGGCGACGCTCCTGTGTTCAGCGTGTCTGCGGGACAGCCCCATTACTTTGTTGAGGTACTAGTACAAGGGACCCCCATTAGGATGGAAGTTGACTCGGGGTCCTCCTATTCAATAATTCCCCAGAGAGAGTTCTTGAAAATCGACCCCCACGTGCGGCCCAAACTTAAAGCGTTGAGGGCCACACTACGGGACGTACAGGGGAACAGCATTCCAGTGTTGGGGGTCGGGACATTCCGGGTTCGTTTTAAGAGACATTCTGCGGAACTTCCCCTAGTGGTGCTAAAAGGGGGGAGTTGCAGCCTCCTCGGAACCCAGTGGTTTCAGCCCTTAGGTCTGTTCATAGGGGGGGTGCATGCCGTAGGCGAGGACCCAATACAAACGGTGTGTGATGCGCACCCCGCTGTTTTTAAAAGTGGACTGGGAAAGTTCAAGGGACCCCCTGTAGCCTTCGACTTAGACCCGGAGGTCCGCCCGATAAGACTTAAACCGCGCAGGGTACCGTTCGCGCTAAAGGACAAAATAGAGGCGGAACTGGACAAACTGGTGGGTCAAGGAATTCTTGTTCCTGTGGATTCCGCGGAGTGGGAGACTCCAATTGTAACAGCACTGAAGGCTGACGGGGAGGTGCGCATCTGCGCTGATTATAAGTGTACCATTAATAAGGCAATCCGCCCTAATGCATACCCGGTGCCAGTGGTCAGCCACCTTCTGGCCAGGCTAAATGGGGGAAAGTGTTTCGCTAAACTCGATTTAGCACAGGCCTACCAGCAACTCCCGGTAACCCCCGCCACAGCGGCGGCACAAACAATAGTCACACATAAGGGGGCGTTCCAGGTGTCGAGGTTACAGTTCGGCGTGAACTCGGCACCTGGCATTTTTCAGTCGCTAGTGGAACGCCTCCTGAAGGGACTGGAGGGGGTGTTGCCATATTTTGATGACGTGTTGATAACGGGGGGGAGTAAGGACGAGCTGGCTCGCAGACTGGATAAGGTCCTGACCGTGTTCGAAAAAGCGGGGCTGCGACTGAGGAAAGACAAATGTGTATTTTTCGAAACAGAGGTTGAGTTTTTAGGGTTCCGTGTCACACCCGAGGGAATTAGGCCGTCCAAATCTAAGGTAGCCGCCATTAAGAAAGCCCCTCGCCCCACTTCCAAAACCGAGCTACAGTCGTTTCTGGGGCTTCTCAATTTCTACCATACCTTCCTTCCACGGAAGGCGTCTGTTGCCGAGCCGCTCCATCGGTTACTTAAAAAAGAGGAAAAATGGCTGTGGGGTGACGAGCAAGAACGAGCGTTCACAGAGCTAAAGCAACTCCTCACATCCGAGGCAATCCTGACTCATTTCGACCCCAAACGGCCCATAGTTTTAGTCTGCGATGCATCCCCGGTGGGGGTGGGGGCGGTGCTTTGCCACGTGTTAAACGACGGAAGGGAGGCCCCGGTAGCGTTTTATTCAAGGTCCCTGTCCCAAGCAGAGCGGAATTACGCACAAACCGATAGGGAGGCACTAGCGATAGTAGCGGGAACCAAGAAATTTCACGATTTTCTGTATGGTCGGCCGTTCAAGGTCGTTACTGATCACAAGCCCCTGTTAGGAATATTCACTGCAAATAAGCCCACGCCACAGATCCTGTCCCCGAGGATGCTGCGGTGGGCTATTTTTCTTAACGCATATCAACATGAGTTAGAATACCGGCCAGGGAAGGAAATCAGCCATGCAGACGCACTCTCACGGTCGCCGTTACCCTTGTCGGACGACCAGAAGGCAGGGGTAAGAAGAGACCGCCAGGTATTACTAATAGAGGTCTTGGAGTCACCCCCGATAGTACCGGCCGACATTGCCAGGGCGACCAGAAAGGACAGAACACTAGAGAAAGTATGCTCGTGGGTGCAGAAGGGGTGGCCGGCGTCATCCCCAGGCGCGGAATTCGACCCATTTTTCCGAAAGCGAGTAGAATTGTCTTTAGAGAGGGGGTGCCTTTTGTGGGGCCAACGGGTGGTGGTTCCTACGTCCCTGCGGCCGAAGGTGCTAAAGCTGTTGCACGTCAGCCACCCGGGAATCGTCCGCTCCAAGGCGTTGGCCCGGAGTTACTTCTGGTGGCCCCAGCTGGACGCCGACATAGAGCATATGGTTGGCACTTGTGAGGCATGTCAGTGCTCCCGACCGGAGGTGGCCCGCCTCCCGCATAGGGAATGGGACGCAGCAAGGGGACCGTGGTCCAGGGTGCACGTAGATTTTGCTGGCCCGTTCCGAGGAACCATGTTTCTCCTGGTGGTGGATGCATACTCAAAGTGGCTGGAGGTCGTTCCGGTAAAGAGCTCATCCTCCGCCACTACCATTCGCCAGCTAAGAAGGGTCTTTTCCACGTTCGGTTTACCCGACACTTTGGTCAGCGATAACGCCAGTTGCTTCAAGTCCGCTGAGTTCGCAGCATTCATGGGGGCAAATGCAATTCGGCATGTCACATCCGCGCCGTTTCACCCGGCCACGAATGGCCAGGTGGAACGGTTGGTGCGCACCACAAAGGAGGCGCTGCGGCGCATGGGCTCGGGAGATCTAAATCACCAAGTTTGTCAATTTCTATTAGCGTATAGAGTGACCCCCTTAGCGTCTGGATACTCGCCGGCTGAGCTGCTGATGCGGAGGAAACTGATGACGCTTTTGTCCAGGTTGGACCCGTCGAGGGTCGAGGACAAAGGGAAGAACATAGGTTTAGAGGTTTCGAAAGGTTTCGGCGTAGGCGATCCTGTACACTGCAGGAACTATGCCAACGCAGGCCCAGCCTGGGTGCCAGGGACGATAATAGAACAGACGGGGCCAGTGTCATATCGGGTGGAAACTAGCACCGGCCTCCTCTGGAGGAGGCACGCTGACCAACTGAGGCACCGAGTGAGTGAGGGGCCGATCAGTGGGGCTCAGCGACAGGATTCAGCGATAGGGTTCTCCCCCACCCGTTTAGCCCAAGGGGGAGACAGAGAGGGACACCAGTCCGAGGTCAGGAGGGAAAGCAGTGAGCCCAACTCATATCCTTTTGATACCCCAGTTCTATCCGAGCCCGGGGGGAGGGAAAAGGAGTGTGCGGCCGCCGCTGCCGCTTCCCCCGAAGCCGATTTTGATTTTGATTTTGCTAGCCGGGGGGGGTTGGAGTGTTCCCCCACCCGTCCGAGCGAGAAGAGGGGTTTTTCGTTAGTCCCCAGTGCCCCCGGTTCTTCCCAAACAAAGCACACACCTTCCAGCAAAGCCGCAGAACCGCGGCAAACCACTAACGAGTCATCCTCTCCCGTTACAGGGCAGGCAGCCAGGGAGCAAGGAGGAGGGAGCGAAGCCAGGGCAGGGCAGCCCGCGCCGAGACCCCAGCGTGTTCGAAATAAGCCATCTTGGCTGAGAGACTTCGTCTCATCCTAGGGGGGAGGAGTGTTGTGTTCTAATAGTGTAACCTTCCACATGTGATATCAATGTATCTGAACCAATGTAACCTTGCCTATGAGTAACAATGTAACCTTCAGCTGTATCACATAAACCCTGTAATAGGACGCGAGCTAATGACCACCAGCTGGCAGCAGCGAGCGTCCAAGCTCTCTTGGTTCAAACCCATCAAAGACCGCAGCGTGGGAAGTTTTCCCGCCGCTACCTACACCTGGACAAGAAGGGCGTGACCAGCCATGACGTCACGCGGACCAGTAGCCAACGGGCTACCGTGGAGCCACATTCAAAATACGTTACTACCATATATATAGAGCTGTTCGTCCGCCATTACCTCATGTTCCCTCTGTCCACCATGCAATAAACCTGAGTTAACCCAGCCGTTGGCTGTGCCTCGTGTCTTGACTCTCATACACTAAAGTCTGGAGTTCTCTGTACCCTATTCATGTTGAATCATCGTTGTAAGGAAGTGCAGCTAGCATATTATTGAGAACGGAGGGTTGATGTTTTGAAATGCAAGCCCTCCTCAGTTCCCCTTTCCTTTTCTCTTAGCTCCTATTGAGGAAATACCCAAGCACAGCCTTAGCAGAAGGAAAAAGATGGTTTACTTTCAAGGATTGTCCATTTGTAAAAGATGAGCTTGGGAAAAGTATTATCTCTCTTTCTTTTTACATAGATTACTATCATTTATTTATTTATTTATTTAATCATATTTCTAATGCTGCCCCCTCGCCGAGGTGACTCCGGGCGACTTACACCTACAATAAAAGCACAGAAACATTTAAAAAGCATAAATCATCTAAAATTTAAAGTTTTAAAATTTTCTTTAAAAAATACCCTCCAGTGCCACATCCCAAGCTACAAGGACTGACCGCTCAAACAAGCCACCCCAAGGTGGTTGTCTCCCCAGCCTCTGCCGCCCCCCCCCCCACACACACACCTGTTGCACCAGCCAGGTCTTAAGGCCCCTGCGGAAGGGTATGAACTCTGCCTGGAGATGGAGTTCAATTGGTAGGAGGTTCCACAGGGCTGGAGCAGACACAGAGAAGGCCCTCCTTCTTGTGCTAGAGAGGCGAGCCTTTCTAGCGGATGGGACTATGAGAGAGCCCCTCCGGTCTGCTCTAGTGGGACGTGCAAATATCCTTGGAGTGATGTGGTCTCTTAAGTATCCTGGCCCACTACCATGTAGGGCTTTAAAGGTAATCACCAGCACCTTGAATTGCACCCAGAGGCACGCTGGCAACCAGTGCAGCTCCCGAAGCAGTGGCGAGGTACGGGTGTAATGCCCGCACCCTGTCACCAACCGAGTCATGAAATCATGTAAACAATCGAGCAAATTTGCAGGTTTCCTCATTCCTCATATTTATATTATTTCTGCAGAATGTATTGTTATGGCATTGCTTGCTGGGAGAGGTGAGGAAATATGATGGCCACTGTAACATCCACCTCTGATCATTGTGAAGCTTGTCCCAAACCCTCTGACTTCCAAAATTTCACAAGACACTAACCATAAATGTTGAAATACATCCTTGCATCCTAACAACCAGAAAACTGTGTCAATAAAACAACAGCAACAGAAAACGTAAATTCTCAAATTCTGTGTTCCACCCATGCTTATGCAGAATCATAACTGTGATGTATCCCTGTGCATGTGGATCTGTGAAATTGATTACACACCCTCAAATCCTGCTGCTTTCTTGCTAAAATCGGCCATCTGTTGCTTTGGGCGCCCTGCATGTTTTGTCAACAATACTAAATTATGAGCCTGAACAGAGATACAAGACGATCAGCTGGGAGTATTTCCACTATTCAGTTCTTGCAAGATAGCACAAACTACACATCTGGATGCCAGCTGCCTTCGCTTCTGGGTCAGAAGTGTGAAACACAACTGGGGTAAAAAGAAAATGGCCCAACTGATGGCAATGGGAAACACATGTGTTGTCCCTGTAAGAGCTGTGAAAAGCATGATCCATGGTACATGTTGCAGACAGATGTTGGTTGTGGCTCAGTTGCACAAGCAAACTTCTTCCCTGTCAAAATGCAGTGAAACCCCAGTTAACAAATGGCTTGGTTAACATAAAAACTGCATAACAAAAGGAAATCCATTAAAAAATAGTGGGTCGGTTTACGGATTTCCCCCGGAACAGATTGATTGGTTTTCATTGCATTCCTATGGGAAACTGTGTTTCGGTTAAAGTATTTTGGTTTTCAATGTATTCCTATGGGAAATTGCATTCAATGCATTCCTATGGGGAATTCAGTCAAAGTAATTTTTGCTGTAAGAAATGTCCCATTAATTACGTTAACTGAGATTCTACACTGTATTAGATTTCATTATGAATGAGATTTTCAGATTTTTCTGGAGTTTACATACCGTAATTCTCCATTGTGGGAGTTCTGCTGACAGACACCTTAGGTAAAGGTAAAAGTAAAGGTTGCACTTGCTCGAAAGCCGGTCATATCTGACTCTAGGGTTCAGTGCTCATCTCTGTTTATAGCCAATGAGCCAGTGCTGTCTGTGTCTGCAGACATTTCTGTGAATATATGGCAGGCATGACTAAATACCGGAGAGCATGGAACGCTGTTTACCTTCCCACCAAAGTGGTACCCATTTATCTACTTGCAATTTCTTGCCTTGAACTTCTAAGTTGGCAGGAGCAGGGACAGAGATGGGACCTCACTCCATCGTGCAGCACTCAGGTCTCGAACTGCTGACCTGCTGATGTTCTAGCCATCAAGTTCACCATCTTAACCACTGAGCCACCGCAGTCCCATGACAGACACTTTACAGACACCTAAGCATAGATGATCTTGGAGTAAGGCCTAAATTGGAAGGTTCTGAGACTATAGTTAATATCTACATCATACTTAGGCTGTGCAATTTACTAACAACAAAACCAAAAGAAAATTAAAATAAACATATTCTTGTGCCTGAAGTAACAGGATGACATTCAGAAAAAGTCACACCGTGTAGGAATTGGGGCCGTGAGGAGGCCCTTAGGATCCCGGAGGAGACTGGTCAAAGGAACGACACGAGGCAAGATGGAGAGAAGACCAGTCTTTATTGGGAGAATGCGTACACCTTTTATAGACCAGAAGGCCAGGAGAAAACAGCTATCACCAACAAGCCACTCACAATACCTGTTTACTCAGGTTAATTGGGGAAACTCTTCAGGGGAAGTTAATTAGCAGGGATAAACATTGACAGAGGAAGCCCTATTGTTTCGGGCTTAGAGGCTGGGCAAACATGGTCACTATTTGCACCAGGGATTTACGCCAGGCTAGGGAGATGAGTTGTTTGCCTAATTATGCACAGGAGATAGCGATCTGCTTACCTGGCAGAGCTGTAGGTCAGGTCAATGAATTGGGTGAATCAAACCCTATAATTTATCCACCCCCCTTAATTTGTCTGCCCGCAGAGCCCGCGGCTCAAGGAGCGTCCTCCCGAAGCGGCCTCTGCAAGAGCCGTTTCCATGCCCGATGGGCATGGGGAAACCATATTTCCCCTTTCTGTTTTATTTAAGAACCTGACTGGCAACTCTGCGTAAGAGGGGCATCAGCTGATGAGCGGGAATGGTGCTTCGGGGTTCCCCCCATGGGGGACATCTCGATAGCAGTGAGGGAATACATTGCACGGAACAACACACTGTCGTGCCCAGTACTGCCACCCCCACAATCACTTGGAGTGTCGTCTGGAGCCAACCCCATGGGAACCGCAACCACAGGGAGTCCTGCCACCCCCATGAAGAATCCTCCTTGATGTTCCTAACTAGGGTGTGGAGGTCCGTGAGCTGGCTCTGTATCTTGCGGGTGTTGTCTGTGAGGTTAAGGCAACACATGCTGTGGGCAGACTCGCAACCCACAGGGGACAATCGATGGCTTGCTTGATTATCCAGTATGGCATGGCGAAGCTCTGCCTGCTCCTGGCTGAGCAGCTCTATTGCTGAGGAGGTATGGTCAATGGCTTTTGCTAATCCGCAAGCCAGTTGACCAATTCTCCGAGCGTTGCCTATGGCTAAGCCTGGCACACTGAATATACTGCTGCCTGGTTTTTCAGAGCTGTGGGTCTGAATTCAGACTGCTTTCTGTAGCAAGGCAAGATAACGAGATGTGTTGTTGATCTCTTACTGTGACCTGGGGCGATTCTAAGCTATCTCTGCAGCTTCTGGCATTGTGCAATTGTCTTCCTAGCACCTATGGGGAGGTGTGAAACTAACTGGGGATTGCCAGCTACCGGGTACTCAATCTTTCCAAGCAATGGGCCGATGCAAAACATGGGCTGGTCTGGCTTCCTTTGGTGGAAGCTGGCCGTTATTAACAACATACAGAAATTCAAGTGTCCCTTGCAAATCCCAACTGGAGCATTGTACAAGGCATGTATCAATAATAGCACTATAGATAACAATAGCAATAAAAGACATTCAGCTGCTTCTTGAGGCTTCCCTTCTTGGTGGGGCTTCATGTGCAACTTGAGTTTGGAAAAGTCCTTAGAAGTGGCACTGAGTGTGCAAAATGTTCATAGAAATGTCTTTGGAGATGTAAGTCATAAAGGAAGACGGACAGCTGATGACCTCCAGGACAGTGACTGGTGCCGCTCTTTGCAATCATCCGGGTCTGACTCTGGCCTCTGGGACCTGCATGGGGAAGAGACTTGTTTGGGAGATAAAAATTCTGAAAGAGTTAGTTAGTTTTTGCACTTATAGGATAGCAATTGCTGTGCAACTATGGGACGTTGTTTGTTTGTCAATGTAGGACATAAGCGTCCGATAGACCCGTTCCACAATCGCTTGCCCCTGCGGATTGTAAGGAACGCCAAAAGTGAGCTTAATATCCCAGGTGGCCCTGAAGGTGGCCAGCTGCCTGGAGCTATAAGCTGGGGCGTCATCGGACTTCGGGTGCCGAGGTTAGCCCTTGGCAGTGGGAAAGGAAATGCTGCTCCACATGGGGAGCCGTTTCTCCCTTCTGTGCTGTTGCCCAAACAAACTGTGGGAAGGTATTAATGCACGTGCATGTGCTGCCATTTGCCAAAATGTGGGGATGTGTGACGTCCATTTGCCACACCTGAATGGCCTCTGTCCCTCGTGGGTTGACCCCCCACGAGGACCCCCCCAGTGGCAGGTTGAACTGCCTTGTGAGCGCTTTGCCATTCTGAAGAGGGAATGCATGACTCTGAATTGGAGTTGTGCGGGACAAACTTAGCAAACTTTTGTCTATCCCGGGAGTGATGTGTGCTCCCAGTAGACTGTGAAGCAAATTCCTAGGAAACTGGCTGTCAGTAATTATGTTGAAGCGTTCTTTGGCAAAGGTGCGCAAAGCGAGGCTCACGGCTGCCAACTCTGCCTGCTTGCGGAAGAGTCAGGAGCGTGTGCCAAGCTTGGTCCTCTTGCCAAGTAAGAACCTAATATGTGCGACCCCCATAAGTGAAAACTGTCCTAGCCCCCCCCCCCCCGAAGAGGAACCAGTGACATAAATTCACACAAGGTGACTGCCTGCGTTTGAGACGAGTATGGGGTCTTATGGCAAACCTTGGCGCATGAAGCGCCAGGCTTTCCTTGGGTAAATTTCTCAAGAAGGCCCCCCTGTGCACATCCATTCATGGTGTGCGTGCACACTTTCACTGGAGCGATTTTGGTGCTCCTGTGAGAAGGGTGCCAGATGCTGGCTTAGCCTTTTGCCTGTGCTTAGACCAGCAGCAAAAAGGGAAGGGGTGGCCTAAAAATGCCTGTATCTGATTGAAGGTGTGACCTGACTGCACTCTTAAAATGGTCCTAGGCTGTCCTGACTAATGGGTGGCACTCTGCACATGCTCGGGAGCCCAGGGACTAATCCTTCCTCTGTGCTCTGGAGTTTGCAAAATGTGTCTGCACACTAGAGAGGGTGCTGCGGGCCAGGTGCCATACTTAAAATGACCTACTAAGACTTGTTAAAGACAAGCCAACTATGGCGTGCCAGCTGTAAGGAAATAATACACAAAGAAAATGAAAAGACACACAGTTAAATATTTCCAGCAGGGAGTTCCACTGGCGAAAGGAGGGAAGACAAGTCAGAAGTTAGCACAATGAAAATGCAGCAACTCTTATCATAACGAAATCAGATTAAGTCAGGTAACCAAGGCAACTGGCTGGGATCCTCCTGTTAAGAAAATCCCTCTCAGTAATTAGCTTCTGGACCCTGTGAAAGGAAGCAATTTAAGACTTAGAAGGAAGCAAATTGGTTAGTTTTGTTCCTGTAAAGAGGCAAGCATCTTTTGAATATGCAGAGCGCAAGGATGTTTGCGTGCTTTTTCCTGTGAAAGGGGTACAATGAATGAGTTACTGATTACAGTCAAAATAGCAGAACAGTATCTTCCTTAAGAGAATGAAGGAGAGTTAGAGCGATTCTCAGCCTGCGGCCAGATGTGGGCGAGTGGGCCGGATGTGGCCCATGTTGCTCTGCCACTCCCCCCACCAAGCCAAGAAGGGCTGTGCGGCGAGGGAATGGCAGGATGACTGTCCGGACCCCCAGAGCTGCCTGCGGCCCCGGAACTTTGGCCCCTGACTTTAAAAGGTTGAGAACCGAGGTTACAAGATGATGACACAATACACACATGAAGACAAGGCAATTCTCTCACTCCTAGTGAGATACGACTTCCAGACGCTAAGAGACATTAAAAAAACCTTAGACACAGAGGTGGTGGTTTGAGGAACACAGACGTAGGAAGGAGCCCCATAGTTTATGATACAGTGAGGAAAACTCATAGAAGTAATTTTTGTTTTCAGATCGCGCTTCTGAAAAGAAAAATCTGTTTTCCTGAGTGGCAAAACCGGTTTCCAAGAGAGGCTTAATCCTTTGACAAAGAGAAAAGTCTCAAGGGAAGGAGGGGGAAACCACCCCCCTCCTGCTTTTCGCCGCCCTTAAGCTGCTAGGCAGGCAAGGCAAAGGGTTTCGTTCATCATGCTTTCTCAACCTTTAAATAGCTCCTGTCCATGAGCAGAGTGCAAATTGTTTTAACACATATTTCACAGTGACATTACCACGCAGTTACACACAAGGAACACTTTTCCAGTCATACTGTGGTCATAGAGACAAGGCTTTTGCAATCATACACAGTTCTTGCAGTCATACATTCAGTGGTGCACCACGCATACACACATTTATTTACGCATTCGCACATTCCTCCCCTGGTCTGCAGCGTTCTATACTACACATGAGGAGATGGCTTTATGCACAGATGGCTGTTTACAGCCACCTGGGCGCTTCTACTTAGGGGCAAGTTTCTCTGGGCTACTCCCAAGGTGAGACAAGTAGGTTCTGCCTGTGCCCTGGGGGAACTCGGGGTACTATTGCTGGGATGGTTCTTCTGGCATAGCCAGGGCGATGGCTGCCTCCTTTCTAGCCTGGGCCAAATGCATGCCAGGGTGGCCATTTGGCATGAAGACAATCTTTTGAAGATCTGCCTGGTCTAGACTGGCTTTCTCTTCTAAGGTGTCTCATTTTTCCACACTGGAAGCCGGCGCCTTGGGGTTTTGGCACTGCTCTGCGCCTGAGTGTGGCAATGGGTCTGCTCTGGAGCCCTGCGTGGCCAAGGGCCGTGCAGATTTCCGTGAGCAGCGGGCGCTGAGCAGCCCTGCCTGAACGTGTGTCTGCCTTCAGATAGGCTGAGCACAGCAGTTGGGCGCTAGCTAATTGTGCCACTGGCAATTTCCCCGTGAATGGATCTTCCTCACCCCTGCGCTGAATGGAGTTCTTTCTTTGCAGGGAACTTATCACTGTCAGAGAAGCACCAAGGCCTCTCATGCCATGAATTCCTTCAGTGGCGTCTGCAGCTGCCACTGAGGGAATGCTCCCTACACTGCCCTGCTTAAGCTGAAATGACGAATAGAGACTTCTTGGGGCTGATGGTTCTGACTGCGCTGGGGTTTTCTGGGTCTCTATCCGGACTGGGTCATCCTCTACGGAGAGCTTCCTACACTTTCTCCAAGTACGAACTATCCCTCCTGGAGCTTTCGGGGGTTGCTGAATGCAGTCTCCTATCTGATCCCAGAGCTTCAGGGGTAACGTACCTACTTCTGGGTAAAGTAGGCAGTGTTCCCCGAGATACGCCAAAAGTCTCGCTAATTCCCTGCTGTGAAATCGTAATTTAAAAACCCTGGCCAGGATTCTGAACTCCTCCTCATGAGTTCTTTGGTTAGCGGACGGACTTGGCCTATGAGAACAAGTCCCCATATTACCTGCAGATGGTCCTCTGAAGTTTCCTCCTCGGGATGAGTCTTTTCAGGCAATAGGTTCGGGCGTCTAGTGTCTGGGGTAGACCTCGGAGCGTGGACCTTCTGCCACGGGCCCTTCGAACGGCCTCTGCGATGTCAGGGGCTCACAGCCTGCCCTGAGCGGAACGCGTTTCCCTCTATGGCAACCTCCTCGAAAGCGGGAGCAAGCTGTAGGAATGTCTCTCTGGAATGCCTCGCCGCAGGCCACTTCTCCGATCGGCTGGCTGCCGGCCGGAGCGCCGCGCTGTCCTCCGGGGTGACGGGTCGCGGTTCAAGCGCAGGACCGGACCGCGTGGATCGCTACTCACGAGCAGACCTCTCCGGGGTCTCTTACTCTCGAGTAGAATCACGTCGGGGTCACCAGATGTAGGAATTGGGGCCATGAGGAGGCCCTTAGGATCCCAGAGGAGACTGGTCAAAGGAACGACACGAGGCAAGATGGAGAGAAGACCAGTCTTTATTGGGAGAATGCGTACACCTTTTATAGACCAGAAGGCCAGGAGAAAACAGCTATCACCAACAAGCCACTCACAATACCTGTTTACTCAGGTTAATTGGGGAAACTCTTCAGGGGAAGTTAATTAGCAGGGATAAACATTGACAGAGGAAGCCCTATTGTTTTGGGCTTAGAGGCTGGGCAAACATGGTCACTATTTGCACCAGGGATTTACGCCAGGCTAGGGAGATGAGTTGTTTGCCTAATTATGCACAGGAGATAGCGATCTGCTTACCTGGCAGAGCTGTAGGTCAGGTCAATGAATTGGGTGAATCAAACCCTATAATTTATCCACCCCCCTTAATTTGTCTGCCCGCAGAGCCCGCGGCTCAAGGAGCGTCCTCCCGAAGCGGCCTCTGCAAGAGCCGTTTCCATGCCCGATGGGCATGGGGAAACCATAACACCGAAATGAAGTTCAAGTGACACAATACTTTCGTTTTGTTGCTGAAACAGCGAAGTCCCTGAAAACTGCTCTGCTCTGTCAAGTACAGAAAAACTTGGTTCCACAAGTCTTAGTGTTATCCGATTTTTAATGGGATGAATCGCATTACGTTAAAACTCCATAGAGATACGTTGTAACCGGCACAGGCTTTAGCGAACGTTATCTGATGCATCCCATAGGATTTTAACATTATGCGATGCAATCCCCCCCCAATTGCTTAACATTATACGGTTTTAGCGTTATCTGATGCAAATGTCATCTGAGGTATTACTGTAGTTCATATTGCAGAGAGCCAGTGTGGTGGAGTAGACTGAATGTCAGACTAGGACTCAGGAGACATGGGTTCAAATCCAGGCTGCTCATGCAACCTCACTAGGGAGTGGCCACAATCACATATAGTGAGATTGTTATAAAATGGAAGTGATGTGATGCTACATAATAGAAACTGGTCACTCCAACCACTGTTTGAGGTGTTGGATGGAGTGTTGGAGTAGGACTCAGGAGATCTAGGTTCTAATCCTCATTTAGCTATGGAAACTCACAAGAGTTTGTGACTGACAAAGTGGACTTAATTCACAAGAGCTAACATCAAAATGCAGCAGTTAGTCTTTAAGGTGCCACAATGTTTTTGTCTTTTTGTTTTGTTTACGCCCTGATATGCTTGCACAGACTAACGGGGTTACTATTTTAAAAAATTTCACAATAGTGTTATGCCATTAGCGACTTAGTGGTGAAGACGCTGAACTAGACAACCGGAAGGTTGGCAGGTCAGCAGTTTGAGACCCAAGTGCTGTGTGACAGAATGAGCTCACATCATCTGTCCCAGCTCCTGCCAATTTAGCATTTTGAAAGCAAGAAAATTCAAGTAGATAAATAGGTACTGCTCTGACGTGAAAGGTAACAGCATTCTGTGTGCTCCAACAACTAGTCATATCTGCCACATGACCACAGAAATGTCTGCAGATGCAGATAGCACTGGCTCTTTGGCTGTAAATGGAGATAAACACCAAATCCTAGAGTTAGACACGACTGGCTTCCGAGCAAGAGAGACAAACAAGAGGGTTTTTTGTCTTTTTTTGCTTTGTTTTATTTACTATCTGATATGCAATATTTTAGTGTGAGCTTTCGTCGACTAAGTTCACTTCTTCAGACAATGAATCTTTCCATGGGTCCAAAATCTTGAACACCTTTTTGTTGCATGGAGGATGCTAGGGATAGTAGAAAATGTAAAATTTTGTAGCTGTAATATTTACAGATTGTGTGACTCGGGAAATCAGCAATCAGGGGTATCCACAGCATAGAAATGGTTCGAAGTATGGACAGACAAGTCTAAACTTGTCTCAACATGGCCCAGCATGCCCTAATCCATGAACAAACATTGCCTGCTGGGGGAAAACAAACATCAACAATGAATGTTTTCAGTTGTTTACATTTTCTACTGATTTTAATGTTTTATTGCCTTCCTTGTTGATTTGATGGTTTGGATTGTTCCCAACTTTCCATGTTATTTTTTAAAATCATTCTCCTTAAATTTTATCATACATTTTGTGCTGAAAGGGAGGCTAAAAGCATTTCACAGAAACACAATGTGCATTTCTGTAATTTAGTGTAGAAATTGTTTGTTTTATTTCTTGTCCCTATAACAGTTTTATCCAGTCTGGCAAGGTTATCCTGCTAGGGTAATAGTTTAGACTCTACTGCCAGCGACTCAATGCTGATTGTCAGGTGTCGGTTAACTAACCAGACAACCCTGAGAACTCATGGCCTTAGGTGGCGAAGTCCACAGGGAAGGGTGATGGTCCCCAAGTGGATTAAATCCCACTTGAATCCATCTTGATGGAAGGCAGCAGCTTCATCAATACTGGCCTGAGGCCGAGGAGGACTTTGCATGCCAAAAGGGCTCAGGACCAGAGAGTGTCTCACGGAGCTGGATCAGTGGTATGGGGATCATGCTGCAATGTGGAAGGCCAATGGAAGGCCACTGCACTATATGGTTCCCAGGACAATCTTCATGGCTGACCACCACGAGTATTGCCAATATTTGGAACTGTTTGCAGCAGAAGAAGAACAGTTTTAAAGCAATTATTAAGGCCAAATTCTATTGCAAGAGTGCTGATGTGGGCTTCTGGTAATTGAAGTCCAAGACCACCTGGAGTGCCAAGGTTGGCCATCACTGCTTTAGGGAGTCAATCCATCTTTTGTTTGGTCTTCCTCTTTTCTTGATGCCTTCCACACACTGGTTTGCATCTATATCCCTTTGGTGTAAAGGCAAAACACCATCCTGGTTTTGGTTCTGGTGGAGAAGCTATTTCATCGAACTGAACTGAACAATAGCAAGGACGAGTTTTTGAACCATTAGGAAATAGTGTGGCTGGTGGCCACAGCTGAGGGTGGATGGAGGGTGGAGGGGATGGTGGGCTGGTCTTCCATATTACAGATATCTTTCTCTTTTCCTCCCTCTGTCTCACACACTTTGATGTTTGCAGATTGATACGCAGTAGGCAGCAGTCAGGGGGCCAAACACATCTTTATTGCAGTGTAGTCAATCTGAACATGAGGTCAATGGCGGAGTGATGCTCCTTATATACATAACAGTAATGATTCAAACCTGGCGCGGAGCCACATACACAACATCCCTCCCCCCTAGGATGGGACGAAGTCCCTCAACCATTGTGGTGGCCTGCATGTTCGTTTGGGCCGCACAGCCGCTTGGGTGAACTCGGAGGAATTGAGGGGTTTGGGTTCCGCAGACTCTCGTTCCGCAGTGGGAAAACAAGTAGCGCTAGTGGCATGTCAGGAGCACTGGCCCGTTTCAGAAAAGGAACCGGGAGGAGATAGTTCAAATCAAAACCCCGTTTTGTTTCAGCTGGAGCAGGGGATCGCTCTAAATCAAAACCTGGAAGGGATGGAGAATAACTTAAAGGAAATTCCCGCCTGTTACTCTGAGTAGGGGGCGACTCAACAGAAAATTGCCTCGTTTGTTTGGGAGTAGAGGTAGACTCGAATACCAGAGGACGGGGGGTTGCTGGGGAGAAATCAAAGCCCCACTTCTCTCTTGGACGAGTGGGGGAACACTCTGCAAACTCCCCCCAGTCCTGTAACTCAAAATCTAAACTGTCGGGGTCTGGGCTTTCGTACTCTTCCCTGCCTATTTGCATAGGATGAATGAGACAGGGATTCGATTCCCTTGGTGGGCTGTCTGCCGTGTCTCCCCCTTGGGATAAGCGGGTGGGGGAGGACCCTAACGTTGAATTGCACAAGCCTTCATCTCCCTGAAACTCCATGACCCGACGCCTGAGCTGGTCGGTGTGCCGCCGCCACAGTAGCCCCATACTTGTCTCTACTTGGTAGGACACTGGTCCTGTTTGCTCGACCACAACCCCTGGGACCCATGTTGGGCCAGCAGCTGCATAATTCCTGCAATGTACTGGGTCCCCAGCAGCAAATACCTTTGTGTGTGCAATTTCCACATTCCTTCCCTTATCCTCCACCCTGGTTTGATCCAGCCGGTTGAAAAGCGAGACCGGTCTCCTGCGCATCAAGAGTTCAGCTGGCGATAGCCCAGATGCCAGGGGGGTTACCCTGTAGCAAAGGAGGAACTGGCACAATTGCAACTCTAAATTCCCATGGCCCATTTGCCGAAGTGCCTCTTTAGTAGTTCACACTTGGCACTCAACCTGGCCATTTGTTGCGGGGTGAAATGGGGCAGACGTGATGTGTCGAATCACATTCCTCTTGAGGAATGCTTGGAATTCGACAGAAGTGAAAGTACTGGCGTTGTCGGAGACAAGCACATCGGGTAAACCAAAACAACTGAATAGCCTCCACAATTGCTTAATGGTTGCGGCCAAGAAGGTGTTGGGCATTGGAATAACCTCCAACCATTTTGAGAAGGAGTCGACCACTAGCAAATCGAGCATGCCCCTGAACGGACCAGCGAAGTCGATGTGTAATCGAGACCATGGTCCACGGGCTGTGTCCCATTCTCTGGAAGGAAGTCAGGACTCTTTGGGTCGAGAACTCTGGCAACTCTCAAGAGTGCATAAATGAATAAATGAATAATACTCTGAGATCCAATGCTTGGTAAAACCAATGTGTTCTTTATATGGTTATCAAGATCCAAAGCTTTTTCCGGATAATTATATAGCTTTTCTGGGATCAACCCTTTCCTCAGGGATCTTAGAGCGATATAGTGACTATTGAAGTGGTAATTTTTAGAAATAGTAATTTTTTCAAAATAATATTTCTTCCAGCGTCGAGCCTCGTGGCGAAATCTGCTTATTGTGCTATAGACGTCTACAGCACTTCAATAGTCACTATATCGCTCTAAGATCCCTGAGGAAAGGGTTGATCCCAGAAAAGCTATATAATTATCCAGAAAAAGCTTTGGATCTTGATAACCATATAAAGAACACGTTGATTTCACCAAGAATTGGATCTCGGAGTATTATTCATTTATTATCTTATTCTGGTGCCGTGCAGTATTCACAAGCGGATTTTGTATTCCATTGAACTTCTCTCCGCTTTTCCCATTTGCTTCTGGTAACTCTCAAGAGTGCCCACCAACTGCTCAATATCTGCGTCTATCTGGGACCACCAAAAATAGCTCCTGGCCAAAGCCTTTGAGCGCACGATTCCCGGTGGCTAATGTGTAGCAGTCTGAGTAACTATGAATGCAATACCTCAGGAATGACCACCCTCTGGTCCCACAGGAGGCAGCCCCTTTCTATCGAAAGCTCGAACCTCTTTTGGAAATATGCTTTGAACTCCTCGGCCGGAGGAGTCGTGGGCCACCCTTTCTTTACCCATGAAATAACCAGGGACAGAACCTTGTCCTTCACCGTAGCCTTGGCGAGATTTGTGGGCACAATTGGGGGCGAGTCGAGGGATTCGATCAGCAATAACTGATGATCCTGCTCAACCTCGCACTCGGGTTCTCCTAACTCAGGTAAGGGAGACCGGGAAAACACATCAGTGTGGCTGATCTCCTTGCCCGGGTGGTGGATCAGTGTAAACTGGTAAGCATTTAGGAATATTGCCCACTGAAGTATTCTAGGGGACAGAATCTGAGGTGTGGGCTTGCATGTGATGGTCGATTACAATAGTGAACTCCCGACCATAGAAGAAATCGTGAAACCTTTTGGTTCCAGGAACTATCATAAGAGTCTCCCTGTCCGTAATTTCGCTCTGCTTTCGAAAGGGACCTTGAGTAAAAGGCAACCGGGGCTTCTCGCCCATTTTCCAACACGTGGCACAACACTGCCCCCACCCTCACTGGTGAAGCATCACAAACTAACACCACGGGCTTTCTTGGGTCGAAATGAGTTAGGATTGCCTCTGAAGACAGGAGCTGTTTTAACTCTTTGAAGGCCCTTTCCTGACTGTCCCCCCCACCACCAAACCACGTCTTTCTTTAAAAAACAATGCAGAGGCTACGCTACGGAAGCCTTCCTTGGCAAGAAGGAATGATAGAAGTTGAGAAGTCCCAAGAAGGACTGCAATTCTGGTTTCGCGGTAGGGCGAGGGGCATTTCGAACTGCGGCAACCTTTGAGTCGGAGGGCTTAACTCCTTCAGGGGTTATCTTAAACCCTAGGAACTCTACTTCCCTTGCAAGAAACATAAGAACATAAGAACAGCCTTGCTGGAAAAGGCCACAGCCCATCCAGTCCAGCATTCTGTCTCACACAGTGGCTCACGCATTTGCTTCAGGGTATTATTCCCAAGGAGATGCCTTCACCTGTTTAGGATTTCCTGGAAATGGCATTGAGAGATATGCTGCCTATCTCTCCAACCCGGAGGTTGTCCTTAAGTATCCATAATTATAGCCATTGATACCCTTGTCCTCCATGAACTTGTCTAATCCTTTCTTAAAGCTGTCAAGACTGACAGCAGTCACCACTTCTTCTGGCAGGGAGTTCCATAGACCAGTAATCCTCTGGGTGAAAAAGTACTTTCTCTTATTTGTTTGAGAACTAGTACCCAAAAGTTTCATGGAGTGCCCCCTAGTTCTAGTGTTATGCGATAGGGAAAACAGTTTTTCCTTATCTACTTTGTCCATACCGTGCATGATTTTATAAACTTCAATCAGGTCACCTCTTAGACGTCGTCGTTCAAGAGTGAAAAGGCCCAACCGTTGCAGCCTCAGATGGTAAGGAAGGTGTTCCAGTCCCTTAATCATTTTGGTTGCCCTCCTCTGCACTTTTTCCAGCTCCATAATATCCTTCTGGAGGTATGGCGACCAGAACTGTACACAGTATTCCAGATGGGGCTTCACAATAGATTTATAAAGAGGCAAAATGACACTTGCTGACTTATTTTCTATACCCTTCCTAATGATCCCTAGCATTGAGTTTGCTTTTTTCACTGCTGAGGCACACTGGGTTGACACCTTCATTGAGTTGTCCACCAGGACACCAAGGTCCCTTTCCTGGTTTGTTGCAGAGAGTTCAGAACCCATCAGTTTATAAATGCAATTGTTTTTTTTGCCCCAACATGCATCACTCTGCACTTACTAATGTTGAAGCTCATTTGCCACTGTTTTGCCCACTCCCCCAGTGCCAAGAGATCCCTCTGGAGCTCCTCACAATCTCTCACAGTTTTCACTACCCTGTATAATTTAGTGTCCAGTTCCGCCTCAGTCTTGTCTTTGAGGGTGAAGGGTACTCTTCGTGGCTTGAGCCGTATGGGTCTAATTGCTGGATCCAGGTAAAACGAGACTGGGGGCCCCCTATACTTCCTGAGCCCCTTCTCGAAAACTGCTGGGTGTGCATCGCATACGTCTCACACTGGGTCAATCTCGATGGCGTTGATGCCGGACAGTTCAATTCCCAAGGGAGCAAACCACTGGCTCCCCAGGAGGCAGCTCGAACCCCGCTTAAGAACCACTAGGGGCAGCTTCTCCGTGAAACCCTTGAACTTGACCCTGAAGTCCCACACCCCCAAAACAGGAATTAGGCTGCCCTGCACGTCCTGCAAGGATGTCTTTTGGGCACACATTGGGGGGAATGCGCAGAAACTCTTTTTCGGACACGATGGAGTAGGATGAGCCTGAATCCACCTCCATCCTAACTGGGACCCCTGCAACAGTACCTCAACAAAGAAACGTCGGTGTGCGTTAGACACATGGCCCACGGTCAGCTCCTCAGTGGAAATCTTCCCAATGGCCCCTCCTCTTCCTCGAGGGCGCTCGGATGGCTCCTGGTCCTGCTTCCGACGATGCCTGCATACCTTTGCAATGTGGCCCCGGCACCCGCAGTGGTGGCATTCGGTCTTCCGGAAGGGACACGTTTTCCGGTCGTGGGGCACTCCGCAGCCGTTGCATCAGCGGTAGGCCTTCTCGCTGGCCTGCATCTTGGCCGACTTTCTCCGGACTTTCTGGACGTCATCGTCGCTGGACCCAGACCCCGAGGATTAAGAGGCCTCCGGAGATGAAAATGAGCTGGACGAGCATGGGGGCGAACATCGGGCGGCCTGCACAGCGGACCCAGACCCTCCAGGTGCGGCAGGCTTTGCCTTGAATGCTTTTACCTCGGACCTTGCTGCTTCAGCTCCCAGAGCCTCTTGCAGGACGGAGTTGAATGTGAGATGGTCTTTGGCCACCAGCCTCCGCTGGGCTTCCTCGACTCACATCCCAGACAGCAGGCTGTCCCTCAGAGCTTCCTCTAGGTTGTCCCACTGCCAAGGGCTAGCGGCTAACCTGAGGGTGGCGGCGTAGTCAGCCACAGACTCTCCCGGGCACTGGTCTCGCCTGTGGAAGGCAACTCTCGCCAGGTAGATGGATACCTTTGGCTGAAGGTGTTTCTGCAACGCGGCCAGGATCTCCTTGAGCGGGATTGTATCGATGTCCGAGGGCAGCAGGAGGTGTGTTGCAAGCTCGAGCGTGGGGAGGCCGCATTGGGTGAGGAGGCAAGAGCGCATTTGCTCCTCATCTTCAATCAGCTTGGCCGCCATTGCGTGCTTGAACTGGCGCTTGTACAGAGTCCATTTCTCTGGTTCCTTGAGGTCAAACGGAGGTAGCTTGATACTATGGGAAGCCATAATCCTACCTTCATTGTCAATTTGATGTTTGCAGAGTGATACGCAGTAGGCAGCAGTCGGGGGGCCAAACACATCTTTATTGCAGTGCAGTCAATCTGAACATGAGGTCAATGGCGGAGCGATGCTTCTTATATATGTAACAGTAACAATTCAAACCTGATGTGGAGCCACATGATTGGTCAGTGCAGGTAAACAGCCAGGTGACAACACTTGATTGGGTAATGAGTAAACAATAGGTACATCTACGGCAGGAACGCAGCCCCGCGATATCTACACAAGTATTCACAAGGGGGGGGGAAGGGGGGGAAATGGAGGATCGCTAGATCCGATTCATTCACATTTCACTTGGTTACATGTTTGCTTTCAATCACAGTTCGCTTAAGTTACATACACAACACACACATCATACTTTCTCATCTTCCTTCCTTCAATCCCATCTATGGAAGCCATATAAAATTAATCAAGAAACATCATTCAACCCAGAAAAACACGGGCCGCTCATGAACAAAATTTGCAAAGTGATCTCTTGCTCTGGTCATAAGGTATCCCTGCCTCAAACCCAAGGTTCCTCACCCTGAAAGGACAGCGCACCAAGCCACATATGTCGGCTGTCACTTGTGGCACTGGCCTCTTTATCAGGATCGTTCTGTTACAAGACGTCCTTCGATGTTTATCTGCTTGGTGTGAGATTAAAGCTGTTGCAACTGTCAATAAGATAAAAACACACAATTCTATCTGCTTTTGGCTTCCTTGAAAGGAAGATGTCCACTCATAATGAACTGCAATCAGGGTGAAGCCCTGAAAGATGTCTCTTAGTTGACATCTTATGACTCTGGCCTTTTTCACTGGATGGAAAAACAACATTGGTTTCTATCGGTTGGTGATCTAAGACCATGATGATGAACCTTGGCACTCCAGATGTTCTTGGACTTCAATTCCCAGAAGCCCAAGCACCCTGTGAATCCACACAAATGGGTTTACTGTGATTCATCTGCCCCGCGCTGCTCTCGTCACTCCCAGAAGCGGAAGTAAAACGCTCCCGTACGGTTAAGGCTCTTCTGAGTTAACCCTTCCTCCGTACGGGCGTGTTTTACTTCCACTTCCAGGAGCAATGAGGGCAGCGCGGGGTGGATGAATCTCATTAAACCCATTTGTATGGATTCATAGGATACTTGGGCTTCTGGGAATTGAAGTCCAAGAACATCTGGAGTGCCAGGTTCGCCATCACAGATCTAAGATGTTAGGCAGATAATACTTGGGCTTCCGGTCACCAGAAAGGTGATTGAGCCTCTAGGTTGGGCAATGAAGTTCTTTTCTTCAGAACCCTGCAAGCACATGATGGCAAGCAGTTCTAGGAAAGCTTCTGGTAGCATTGCATCTCATCACGGGTAATTTCATTTGAAGAAGTGCATTAAGGTAAAGGTAAAGGTCTCCCTTGCTCAAAAGCCAGTCATATCTGACTCTAGGGTGTGGTGCTCATCTTGGCTTATAGCCAAAGAGCCAGTGCTATCTGCATCTGCAGACATTTCCATGGACATGTGGCATGCATGACTAAACATCGGAGTGCACAGAATGCTGCTTATCTTTACCACTGAAGTGGTACCTATTTATCTACTTGCAATTTCTTATTTTTGAACTGCTAGGTTGGCAGGAAGTGGGACAGAGACAGGAGCTCACTCTGTCATGCGGCACCTGGGTCTTGACCTGCTGACCTGCTGACCTGCTGACCTTCCAGTCATCAAGTTCAGCGTCTTAACCACTAAGCCACGGCAGTCTCCTGTTTGCCCTATTATAACTTTTTATTATAAATTCTGAAATCCACACAAAACGATTTCTCTGTTTCTCTATGGCTTCTTGTTTTGTCTTTGAGCGTGCATCGTTAATCTGTAGCGTTAGATATCTAAAACTCCACAATTTTAGATCTGTGATAACTAAAAGGGAAACTTGTGCTTTTAACTGCTAACTTGATGAAGTGCTTGAACCATCCTGAGCCCTTCTGGGGAAGGAACCAGTATAAACTGAACAGATTAATGCAAATAAAGACTATAAAACTGAAATGGATGTCAGTAGAGTGGCGGCGGGTTTTCTAAGGAGGATGTCTGTTTCTTTGAAAGAGCTGAAACATCAGAATGGACAAAGGAGAACTTTCAAAGAGAAAGCAAGGCTGGACCAGAGCATCACCAACTTCCTTTTCTACTGCATACAGGAGGGGAGTGTTTAATTGTGAATTCATGAAGCCAAGCTGAGACTTAAGCAAGCAAGACATTCTGAAGTGTTCATGTGAGTGAAAAAACTCCATTGCTGAACGACCTTGATCTTTTCTTCTTTCTTTGGGCGGGCGACTAAAAAGCCCAGCTGGCTTCTCTGTGTTCAATGGCTTCATCCTTACCATGTCCTGGAGAGGGAGGCCAAATAAACCATCTCTTTCTCTAGCATCCAAGCCATGGGGAGACCCGGGATTAAGGGTTTGCTCTTTTGGCTGCATGACGCAGGCTTCAAATGCCATCTCAGCAGGACAGTGGATGACACATAGCAGGACCTATTTCTAAAGCTAAAGTCTCAAGTGAGCCATCAATGAGCCGTTTTGTGCCCGGGCATCCAAAAGGACGTTGGCCGCTTTGCATCAGCAAGAGGTCAAAGGCTGGCCTTCGGCTGCCTCATCCCTCGTGATTCCTCTGCTCGGGAGCAAAGCAACCTGACGGAGCATGTTGTGAAAGGCAAGTGTTCAACTCCCCCCGTGAAGACGTGGGTGATGATCAAACAGGATCTTAGCTCATCCTCTCTGGGCCTCCTGCCTGGGAGGTTTTGGCAAGAACATTTCCAGGCTTTGGCAGGCCATTATTTCATCACACTGGTCGCAAATCAGCCTTGCTTTTTGTGTGAACTGACATGGCCTAATTTTTGTAGCCAATGGGAGATTACCATCTGGTCCATGATCTAGGTCTGTGATGGTGAACCTTGGCACTCCAGGTGTTCTTGAACTTCAATTCCCAGAATCCCAAGTCTCTGTGAACCCACATGTACGTGCAGTAAACCCATTCGTGTGGATTCACAGTGACTTGGGCTTCTGGGAATTGAAGTCCAATGAACAGCTGGAATGCCAAGGTTAGCCATCACTGTCATAAAAGAATGAAGTTGGGACAAGTTCTAGGTATTGGATAACCCAGAACTTACTTCCCTTGAATGGATCATATGCCTGTATGTATGTGTGTAATAATTGTGTGCTATCAAGTCATTCTGACTTATGACAACCCTTTCCAGGGTTTTCTAGGTAAAGCTCACACAGAAGTAATTATCATCCTCTTCATCTGGGGCCACCCTGGGACTCTACAGCTTGGCCAAGGCTATATAGGGGAAGGGTCTTCTCCCTGAAAAATTGAATACCCAACCTCTAGCTCCATAGCCAGATGACTAATTCATTGAGATATCTAGCCAGTGTGTGTCTATATCCAGTTAGTTAGTTATGTGTCTTCAAGTCAGAACTGACTTAAAGTGACCCTTTCCAGAAGCCAAAGTCAATTCACCAAAGCACTGATCAGCCTTCTTTTTCTACTGCCTAGCCCAGACATGAAACTGCCAAAATGAAGGCACCTTTTGGTGAATTCATTCTGCAGTTTTTTCCACCTGACCTAGTATGGGAAAGATTAGCTGACAACACCAGCTTGCAGTTACCAGGGTACGCCTGATTGTGGTTCAAAAATACCACAATCTTCGAGGAGGCTCACTCTGTGTACCCCAATGATCAGCCAATGTACTGACTTAAGCTTCTGGGAATTGAAGTCAAAAAACCAAAGGTTTTACCAGTTCAACTCTTCCAGTGAGTTTCTATGGCTAAATCAGGATCCGAACCCTGGTCACCAGAACTTTAATCTGCCATTCTATCCAATCCACCACACTGGGTACCTTGTGTATACCTTTGGTGTCTTGCACGGAAGACAAAGAAGGAGCCGCAGTAAGGGCTAAAACACAACTTTATTGCATGATGGTCAGGGTGAACATGAGGTAATGGCGGACAAACAGCTCTATTTATAGTACACTGTACATTTGAATATCCCGGGTGGTAGCTCATTGGTTACTGTCCGCGTGACGTCATAGATCGTCATGTCCAACTTCTCCAGGTGTGGTATGGTGGGAAGGTTTCCCGCTCTTCAGGTATTCGGGGAATCTGTGCCATGTGAGCCGGATGCTCGCTACTGCCACCTGTGGCCACTTAGCTCGCATCCTTATACAGCTTGCTACAATGTGTCTCTGATTAGATACAAATGGATACATTGACCGGATACATTCTGTTAAAGGGGACTTGCAGTATTCATTCAATACATAACATCCCTCCCCCCTAGGTGAGGACGAAGTCCTTTAGCCATTGAGGCTTTCCGCATGTTCACTTTGGGCGAGTGGCGGCTGCACTTCAGGCCGGAGTTCCCGCACACTCCTGATTACTCTGTCCCCATCCTGCAGTGGGAGAAAGTGGTTCATTAGTGACTGGTTGCGAGTCCCAAGCTGGGGATTGGGGAGGTCTAGGTGTGGGAGTAAACTCCAGGGATGTGAGACCGGGGGCTCCAGGGACTAAAGAAAAACCTCGCTCTTCGCTTGGACGGGTGGGGGACCACTCCGAAAAATCCTCCCGGTCTCCTAAATCAAAGTCTAAAAAATCATCGAACTCCCTCTCTTCCAAGTTGTCCCTGTTACCCAGGGGGTCAAAAGGATGCAGGTTTGTTTCATTTCCCTCCCCCCTGTGGCCTGTGTCTCCCCCTTGGGATAAGCGGGTGGGGGAGAACCCTAACACTGAATGCTCTGCCTGGTCACTCGAATCTTGCCTTCCTATTACCCTACCTCTGAGCTGGTCAGAATGCCTCCTCCAGAGGAGTCCTGTGATTGTCTCGACGTTGTAGGAGACTGGCCCTGTTTGCCCGACCACTATTCCAGGCACCCAGGTAGGCCCACCGGCCGCATAATTACGGCAATGCACTGCCTGGCTGATCTCGAAACTCTTAGTGCTGCCTGTTTCTATGTTTCTCCCCGTGTCCTCCACCCTGGTCGGGTCTAACCTCGAGAGGATCATGGTGGGTTTCCTCTGCATGAGGAGCTCAGCAGGTGACAGGCCTGACGCTAAGGGGGTTACACGGTACCTCAGTAGGAATTGGCAGAGTTGCAAGTTCAATTCCCCGGGGCCCATCCTATGCAGTGCGTCCTTTGTTGTTCGCATTAGGCATTCCGCTTGACCATTTGTAGCGGCGTGAAAGGGGGCCGCAGTTATGTGGCGAATTTTGTTAATTTCCATGAAACCTTGGAACTCTGCTGACGTGAAAGTTGTAGCGTTATCGCTAACAAGTACGTCAGGTAAACCGAAACAGCTGAATACCTTGCATAATTGCTTAATCGTTGCAACTGACGATGTACTGGCCATCGGAATTACCTCCAACCATTTGGAGTAAGAGTCCACTACTATAAGGAAAAGGGTGCCCCTGAAGGGACCCGCGAAATCCACGTGCAGGCGCTACCAAGGCCCCCGGGCTGTGTCCCATTGTCTGTGCGGAATTCGGGACTCCTCGGGCTGGGTGCTCTGGCAGCTTTCGCAAATGTCAATCATGTGTTCTATGTCTGCGTCTAGTTTGGGCCACCAGACGTAACTTCTAGCTAGCGCCTTGGAGCGCACGATGCCTGGGTGGCTGTATTGTAGCATCTTGAGCACCCAAGACCTCAGAACTTCGGGGATTATTACCCGCTGCCCCCAGAGTAGGCAGCCCCTTTCTAGGGAGAGCTCGTCCCTCCGCCTACCATAAATCTTGAATTCCTCCATAGGGGAGGTTGCCGGCCAGCCTTTTTGTACCCGTGAGCTGACTAGGGCCAGTGACTTGTCTTTCACCGTAGCCTTAGCGATCTCGGCCGGCAGAATGAGGGGCGACTCTAGGGCCTCGATCAGGAGCACCTGGTGGTCTTGCTCTACCTCGCACTCTGGGTCCCCTGCCTGTGGGAGGGGTGACCTGGAAAGAGCGTCGGCATGGCTGATCTCCTTGCCGGGGCGGTAGGTCAACGCGTTGAGGAAAATGGCCCATCTCAGCATCCTTGGGGATAGGATCTGTGGGGTTGGCTTATCTGTGGTGAAAATCCCTAACAGGGGCTTATGGTCGGTCACGACTGTGAAGAGTCTACCATAAAGGAAGTCGTGGAACTTTTTGGTTCCTGCGACGATCGCCAGGGCTTCCCTATCTGTTTGCACGTAGTTGCGCTCTGCCCTGGACAGGGATCTCGAATAGAACGCCACCGGGGCTTCTCGCCCGCTCTCTAGCACGTGGCAGAGGACCGCCCCCACCCCACCGGTGAGGCATCACAGACTAGCACAACGGGTTTCTTTGGATCGAGGTGGGTCAAGACAGCCTCGGAAGATAGAAGCTGCCTGAGCCCTCGGAACGCCCGTTCTTGGCTGTCCCCCCACTGCCAAGCCGCATCTTTTTTGAGTAACTTGTGCAGTGGCTCTGCAACTGACACCTTTCCCGGCAGGAAAGAGTGGTAAAAATTTAGGAGCCCTAGGAAGGACTGCAGCTCGGCCTTGGTGGTGGGGCGAGGGGCATCCTGCACAGCCGACACCTTTGATTCTGCTGGTTTGATACCCTCTGGAGTTATTCAAAAACCCAGAAATTCTACCTCCTCAGCAAAAAAAACACACTTATCCTTTCTCAATCTGAGCCCCGCTTTCTCGAACACGGTTAGTACCCGGTCAAACCACTTGGCCAATTCCTGTTCCGCCATTATCAAAATCTCATCAAAGTAGGGGAAAACGCCTGGGAGCCCTTTTAACAATCTTTCCATGAGGGACTGAAAGATTCCTGGAGCCGAATTTATGCCGAATTGGAGGCGCGTCACTTTAAAGGCTCCCTTATAGGTAACAATGGTTTGAGCAGCGGCTGCAGCTGGGGTCACCATTAATTGTTGGTTTGCCTGCGCTAAGTCTAGCTTGGCGAAACACCTCCCCCCATGCAAAGTTGCTAACAGGTGACTTACTACCGGCACCGGGTACGCATTTGGGCGAATTGCCTTGTTAATCATGCACTTGTAGTCAGCGCAGATCCTGACCTCCCCGTTAGCCTTAAGTGCCGTAACGATGGGGGTTTCCCACTCAGCAGAGTCCACCGGCACCAAAATCCCGTGACCCACCAGTTTGTCCAGTTCAGTCTCAATTTTGTCCTTTAGTGTGAAAGGCACTCTCCTTGGCTTCAGTCTAATGGGTCGGATGTTGGGATCCATTTCGAATGAGACTGGGGGCCCCTTGAACTTCCCTAGCCCCTTCTCAAAGACGGCAGGGTGTGCGTTACACACCTCCGTGATCGGGTCAGCCTGCATGGTGTGTATGCCTCCAATGAAAACCCTCAGGGGACCAAACCACTGCATACCCAGGAGGCAGCAGGACCCTTCCTTTAAAACTACTAGGGGCAAGTGCACGGAGCGCCTCTTGAATTGTACCTTGAACTCTCCCACCCCCAACACTGGGATACTTTTGCCCTGAATGTCCCGCAAGTTAGTCTTTAGGGCCTTCAGTTTGGGGCGTGACTTGGGGGGAATGCGCAAAATTCCCGGTGGAAGATGATGGAGTATGACGACCCCGAGTCGATCTCCATTCTTCCTGGGACCCCCTGTATCAGTACCTCAACAAAGAACCGGGAGTGCCGCAAGGGCACGCTGTGAACCGCCTGATTGCGGTTGTCGGGAACCCATCGAGACACGCGGTGCTCCTGGGGCTCATCGTCATTGAAGATTCAGCCGCCTCCATCTGCTTTCCGTTTTGGCCGTTCCGCCTGGCCCTTGCCGTCGTCTCGATGCCACCTGCAGACCTTTGCGATGTGCCCGCGCCGCCCGCAGTTGTGGCACTCCGCCTTCCGGAATGGGCATAGGCTCCGGTTGTGGGATGCCCCGCATCCGTCGCAGCGACGGTCCTCTCTGGCGCGGCCTCGAACCTCGGGCCTCCTCTGCACCCGCTGCACGTCGTCGTCCTCGCTGAAGTTGGAGGCGGACGTGGTGGACTTGCCCCTGCTGTCCGTGGGAGGAACAGCTGTGGACTGGGACCGCCGGCGGGGGGCCCCCAACCACGGCGGTCCTGGCCGGGCACACCCGTTCGCCTTGTTGCACTGACTCGGTGGCTTGGGCAATGCACAAGACATGCTCAAAGGAGATGCTCTCGTCCTTGGCGAGCAGCTTCTTCCTGGGGCCCCCGTCTCACAGGCCCAGCAGGAGCCTGACTCTCAGGGCCTCGCTCAGGGACGCTCCCCACTGGCAAGGCACAGCAGCCACCCTCAGGGCTGCAACGAAATCGGCCACGGACTCACCGGCCCACTGGCACCGCTGCTGAAAGGCCAACCTTGCCAGAAACACTGACACTTTCGGGCGAAAGTGTTTCCTCAGCTTGGCGAGGATCTTGTCTAGGGGTACCTCCCTGAGCGGCCTCGGTGTCAGGAGGTTCATGGCCAGTTCCAATGTCTCCAGGCTGCACTGGGCCAGTAGGAATGCCCAGCGCTGGGCTTCCTCCTTGATGCCTTCGAGGTCCATTGCATAGAGGAACTGCTGTTTGTAGAGTTCCCATTTTTCTGGCTTCGTGGTGTCGAACGGCTCGATGTTCACTTTTCGGGACGCCATCCCACCTTTGTCGCCAATTTAGTGTCTTGCACGGAAGACAAAGAAGGAGCCACAGTAGGGCTAAAACACAACTTTATTGCATGATGGTCAGGGTGAACATGAGGTAATGGCGGACAAACAGCTCTATTTATAGCACACTGTACTATATCTGTACTATATCCCGGGTGGTAGCTCATTGGATACTGTCCGCGTGATGTCATAGATCGTCACGCCCATCTTCTCCAGGTGTGGTATGGCGGGAAGATTTCCCGCTCTTCAGGTATTCGGGGAATCTGTGCCATGTGAGTCGGATGCTCGCTACTGCCACCTGTGGCCACATAGCTCGCATCTTTATACAGCTTGCTACAATGTGTCTCTGATTAGATACAAATGGATACATTGACGCGATACATTCTGTTAAAGGGGACTTGCAGTATTTATTCAATACATAACAATACCTAAATCAGTTTCAAATGATTTGAACTCTATGGCTTCTGATCAACACCCCCCCACCCCCCCAAATTCTTAGCTAGTGTAGTTGTGGATTGTAGGTTGAGAAATCACCACATGTGAAACCAAACTCTTCCAATTTTCCCCAGTTTTCACAGGAGTCTGCTACCAACTGAGCTATGGGCCATTTTTGTAACTGTTCCATCTGTACGACAGATGATTCTGCTTAAATGGTGAAATATATAAAGCACAAGTATGCAAAGTTCACATGAGGAGAAATGGTTTTTGTCATGCTGGTGAAGTTATCCCTCCCAACAAGGAGAACAACTCTGCTTGTATTAGGTAAAAGTAAAGGTTGCCCTTGCTTGAAAGCCAGTCGTATCTGACTCTAGGATTCAGTGCTCATCTCTGTTGGCAGCCAAAGAGCCAATGCTGTTTGTGTTTGCAGACGTTTCAGTGGACATGTGGCAGCCATGCTGTTTACCTTTCCCACCAAAGTGGTACCTCTTTATTTACTTGCAATTTCTTGCTTTCGAACTGCTAGGTTGGCAGGAGCTGGGACAGAGACTGTTGACCTGCCAACCTTCCAGTCATCAAGTTCAGTGTCTTAACCACTATGCCACTGCAGTCCCATCTGCCAGTATTACTGGTTGATAATTTTAACAGGTATAGCAGCCGTGACAACTAAAAGAGAGTTGAAAGGAATTAGCTCAAATTTGCAGGAAATGTGCAATCTCCAAAATATATGGGTAACAAAACAACGAGAGCAAAACTGTTCTGAAGGACATTTTAAAAGAAATTTTTATTTTTTTAGAAATCCAAAAAGTGTAAAAAAATATATAGACAACAATATAGATAAATATACTGTATACATTAAAGATATTGTCACTCCCCTTTTCCAAAGTCATATAAAACATTACAGTTAGTGCTGTAAGAATTCTTGTCTGGTGCTATTGCCAGACAAAGCTATATTGATTACCCTGTTGTTGTACTTTAATAAATAGTTTATCATCATCATCATCAATCATCATCATCATCATCATCATCATCATCATCATCATCATCATCATCATCATCATCATCATCATCATCATCATCATTATTATTATTATTATTATTATTATTATTATTATTATTATTATTATTATTATTATTATTATTATTATTATTATTATTATTGAATTTGTACATAGTTTTCTGCCCAGCAATGCCAAGGCAACGTACAGTTTGAACAATAAATACACTAAAATCACAGCAAATAGAAACAGAAATAAAACATGATTTTAAAAACAGGCCCAGACAATATTAAAAGGTCACACAGGCAGTAAAACATTCTTTCCCTCCCCTGCCTCTTTCAGTCTTATCAGCGATGCAAACTTTAATTTCCAAAGCTTGCTGATTCTCACGATCAGCTTTTTTGAGTATTTGAGAGGTTGGAACAGAGAGAAATGGGCTTACTAAGGACGTCTCCCTACAGCAGTGGTGGCGAACCTATGGCACACATGCCAGAGAGGGCACTCCCAGCCCTCTCTGTTGGCATGCATGCCGTCAATTCTTTCCTCCCCCCAGCACAGAGTTCACCCCACCCCTTTGCCCAGCAGCCCAATGGGAACACTTCCTCCCTCCCCCAGCACAGAGTTTACACCACCCCTTTGCCCAGCTGCCCAATGGGAGCACTCCCTCCTTCCCCCACGTACAGAGTTCGCCCCACCTCTCTGTTTGGGCAATTGGTTTCTAAAAGGTTCACCATCACTGCCCTACAGAATCAACTATTTGGATTCCTATCCTTGATGTAACATGAACCACGAAATTTATTTATTTATTTATTGAATCTGTATCCCACACCAATTAGTGCAAACAAACTACAGTACTCTGGGCAGCTCATAACATCACATACACCAACAAATAGTGAGCAACAACACCCACCCACCCGCAATAATCATTAAATAAAAAACAACATATGCAACTATATAACAAATGCAAATTTTTTTTTACAACAAGTAAATAAGTAAACATAACTACTCAGATGACCATATAAGTTCAAATTACCCCCAATATCCTAAAAACTTTAAAACGTCTATCTGATGGGACTAGTCAATCAGGTCAAAATCAAAATAAGATTTGTAATTTATAAATGAGAGGATTCGGATGAAAATGCTTGATGAAAAAGATAATGTTTCTACGTTGTTTCCTAAAGACAATTAAAGAGGGAGCTGATCTTTTTTCATCTGCCAAACTACTCCTTAATGTAGAGGCTACAGAAGTAAATTCTCTTCCCATAGTCACAGGGTCTTATACGTCTTTAGGACGGGCTACTTGTAACTTAACCTGCTCCTCACTATGGGATCTTCGGTTCATTTTTGCTGATTTCCCCCCTTCTTGTGCTACACTTTGTTAACATCACTTGAGGCACACTGGAAAAAAACTTGAAAACTGGGAAAACAGTCAACAATGCCCTTAAACCAGACAGGAGAAAAACTAGGTGTAAGCATGGGCAGGAGGGGAAGTTATTTGGAAGGTTATGCCAAAACTAGGGAGCCACTACTGAAAAGGCCCTGCCCAAAATTTGTAGAGGTTTTTAGCAATAGAAATTACACCTCTACACCACACCATAGTGCTTAGCGCACTCTCTGAGCGGTTCACAAGGTAATTAGGCTGAGTCAACCTTATGCCCCTCAGGATTGAACTCACAATGTCATCAGTTTTGGTTGCAGTACAGTAGTTTAACCACTGCACCACCACTTTTCATGCTAAAATATAATAAAAATAATTAAGCAAGACAATAAATACTACCACCACAAAATAACAATGACCAGAGTACAAGTAGCTGAAATCTGAAGATACTTGGGACAACCCTATAAGGTAGGCAAGTCTCAACTACTCGCTCCCTGTTTACATGAGGGGAAAGAGAAGGACCATCCCTTGAGCTTCTTGTATGAGTAAAATAATTCAAGCGTTTTAAAAAAAATCTCCTCTATTCCCATCAGTGATAGTCAGAGTGGGGAAATGTACTATATTTATCTGTTTTAGGATTTTTAAAGATATTCCCTCCCTGCTCTCTCTCTCTCTCCTCGTGGAATGTAAGAAACAAATTTGCAGGTCTTCAAAGAACATTCAGCTTCCCGCTACCCAAAATCCAGGGCCAAATGTGTGTTTATGTATCCTAAAAATAGTACACGATTAAATCCAAGTTTAAAGTTGGGAGAGAAAGCACAGGGATGGAAGGAACTTTTAAAAACACACACACTTTCTAGAACCGACCAGCGGCAACATGGTACCGGATGAAAAAATTACAAGAATGTTGATTTAAAAAGAATAATAAATAACAGAAGATATAGTTAAAATAGTTCACATACAGTACTTTGCTTGTCAGAAATCATCTTTTAAAAGCCAACCCTGTGAGGTAGATAAATATAATCTATATATCTGTATCTGTAATATTTATAATCTGTATTACGGATTGGAAAGATAGATGCGTAAGATCCAAAATTTCAAACCCATTGCTAGTTCGCACTGCTCCGTCTCTGAGATGCACTTGGAAATCTGACTATGCCGTGCTGTGTTGAGAATTTCTGGGTGGTGATGGTGGGGAGTTTATAGTCTGTAAAAGTAACAATTTACAAGTTCCTGATAAATTCTAATATATTACCATCCCCATTGGCACATGAAGAGATAATTGCTAAGTACCTGAACATAACTATCTATCTAGCAATCAACTGTTGCATGGTAGGGGTCCCTTGAAGACGACAGGCCAGGGTGCTATTATCCTTACACCCAACCCTCTTCACTTTATCCAGACTTGGGACCGGCAGGGTTTCTTCAAACAAAGTAGAGTTTACAGTATTAGCTAGGCCACCCAGTTTTGTGTCATCTACAAATTTTACGAGAATTCCCTTCACCTCCTCATCCAAGTCATTTATGAAAATATTGAAGAGCACAGGGCCCAGGGTTGATCCTTGTGGTGCTCCACTTCTTACCCTCTCCAATCTTGAGAAGGAGCCATTAATAATAACTGAGTATGATTCTGTAACCCCAAATGTAGCCCTCGGGTACCAAAACCCAACCTTCTGGTCTCCAAGCTCAGCGTTTTACCCACTAAGCCACCGGGGGAGCTGCATGAAAGGAGCCTCATTCGGGCATTCCCTGAGTGGAGTTTCTCCAGCAAAAATCCTTTCAACCCAGAGTAATCTCTGACATGAAATTATTATTATTATTATTATTATTATTATTATTATTATTATTATTATTATTATTATTATTATTATTATTATTATTATTATTATTATTATTATTATTATTATTATTATTATTATTATTATTATTATTATTATTATTATGTAACCAACTGTACATCCACCTGGCACTTGTGCTATCTAGGCCACCCTCGGTTATTAGTTTGCTAATCAGAATATCATGGGGCACTTTGTCAAAAGGTTTTGCTGAAATAAAGATATATTACATCAACAGCATTCCCACTGTCCCCTATGGAATAAAACATTATTATCAGGTACAGTACAAATAAATAAATATCCTGAGCCACAGCAGGCTTCTAAAAAATTTAAAGGACTGCCTGATATTTTAGCCCTGCAGAATGAGGGTGAAATATCTTGTTAAATATTACATTTCTTGGGAGCGGGGGGATTACTTCTCAGCAATGGGCATAAAAAATTTCTCTTTGTCTCTACCTTCCATCCTTCCTCTTAACCTCAAATTTTGTCTCTCTGTGTGTGCTAATTTCCACTTTCTTCCAATAAACCTCTGAAGTTATTAAGGTGCTGAATTCAACGAGCAGAAGCAGAAATCAAAGGTACATTTTCTTTGAAAAGTAGTAAATCCCTGAGATTCATTCAAATAAATATTAGATCAAGAGCAATAAGGCAGCTGATACTCAAGTGATGAATAGTGGAGTGCCATAATAAATAACTAGAGGTCAGGGAAATGGGACCTTTGCCCATTCGGGTACTTGTACATGAAAGAGCATGGCTTCTCCGGAAGGCACAAAGAATTCAAATGAAACCAGGGCCAATTTCTTCCACTTCCTTCTTGGAAACCAACAAGTGGCAGCTCAAAAGCAACCTGGATGGAATAGAACAGGGGTTCCCAATCTTTTCAAGCCGGGCCCCGGGTCACACTCTCTCAGTCAGCTTCGAGGGCCGGACAACCATTTTGCCCTGCCTATATGATGGGGGTGGCCATTTTGCCCCAACAGCTTTAAAGGGGTGGTCATTTTGTTTCTCAAATGCCCTTGGAGTGGTGGGGGCCAGATAAAATGGCACTGGAGGCCAGATCTGGCCCATGGGACTTAGGTTTGGAAACCCCTGGAGTAGAAGGTCTTTTGAGAGAGGCTAGAGGTCTCAGCTTCAGGGACTGCAAGGGCGTGACTAAAGTAACAGTCCATTTGCAATGCTGTGCCCTCGAGGTCCGAGGAAAGATAAAGTCTGGCATCCTGGAAATCCTAAACCCTACTTGGTGCATTTTCCTATGGCGTATGCTGCATTCGAGATGACCTCTGTGTAACGTTTCAGCACCTGACACCCGTGCTGTTTCTTCTGGAAAGTGCGTGAGCTGGAGTGCCTGTCATAAGTTACGTTGACATGGTTGACTTTGTACTTGGAGCAGAGCAGGCAGGTAAGGTTAGACAGAAGGCCTTGGACCATGTTTGTGGTGTTTCTGAGCTGCCTCAACAACTCCTCTTGCTCTCTGCCCGTGCCAAGGTTCTCCTGGTCTTGGGTGATGTTGCCCAGGGAGGAGTTGAAGAAGACGAAGATCTTGTAGAGGGAGATCAGCTTCTTTTCCCAATTCGTCCGATCAAAGCTAGGGAAGAAGTCCCTGTCCTTTTCACAGAACCTGTCTGGTTGGCTCACAAAGGGTTTACCCTGGTGTTCCAACTGTTGAGAAACAAAACAGAAAAATCTAGTTTAGTGTCAAAAAAAAGTTACAAAGTAAGATAAAAAGAATAATCTAGGTTTCCATAGAGGATGAAAGAAGAGGACTTTGGTGTGTGTAAGTGAGCGAGCAAGTGTGTTCTTGTTCTTGTTGTTTGGTTATTGTTTAAAAAAACCATCCTGCATCAACATGTGATGGGGCCTACCAATAACAGGTGTTCGCCCTTACTCGAAAGCCAGTCGTATCCAACTCTAGGGCTCAGTGCTCATCTCTGTTTATAACCAAAGAGCCAGCACTGTCTGCATCTGCAGATGTTCCATGGACATGTGGCAGGTATGGCTAGTGCACTGAATGTTGTTTACCTTCCCACCGAAGTGGTCCCTATTTATCTACTTGCAATTTCTTGCTTTGGAACTCTAGGCTGGCAGGAACTGGGACAGAGATGGGAGCTCACTCCGTCGTGCAGTATTCGGGCCTCGAACTGCTGACCTTCCAGTCATCAAGTTCAGTGTCTTAACCACTGAGCCACCGCAGTCCCAATAACAAGAGGAAAGATGGAAGGTAGAGATGAAGAGGACCTTCCGCTTTAGGAAGTCAGATAGACTGGTTGGTTCCCCACCCCAATTGGTAAAGCATTATGGACTAGAAATTTATAACTGAGGGACGGCAGTCCCAAATGTAACCAAGAATACTCAGGTAGGCTTCAGGAACTGAGAGAATTGTCACCTTACCCCTTAGATTCTCTAAGGCAGGGTTTCTCAATCATGGGCCCCCAGATGTTCTTGGACTTCAATTCCCAGAAGCTCTGATCAGCAGGTGTGCCAATTTGGGCTTCTGGCAATTGAAGTCCAAGAACACCTGGAAGCCCAAGGTTGAGAAACCTTGTTATAGGGAGATGCTGTCAACAAACTACCCTCCCCATGGAGCCACGAGGCAACTCTTTGCAAGCAATGAAACTGAAGAGGTGTTCCATTCCGCTTCTCTGCCAGAGCACGTGGAGTGAAGCTGATAATAGCAATAGAAAGACCTCTCTTTGCCCTTATTCTTTCTCTTCTCCCCATCCCATAAGTCTACCTGAAGGGTTCCAGGTGACATCTGGTGCTAGGCTTCCTGGAATTACGAAAATCCTGTCCCGACCAAAAACCTCTGCTGCTATTACATACCCGATACAAAATTCAACCAGATATTACAGATACAACTGTACGGTATATACTAGGCTGGCACAGATGTTTCCAGTGATGGTGAACCTTTTAGAGACCGAGTGCCCAAGCTCAACAGGCTGCCATCTGTGCCACAAAGGAGGCTGGGAGAACTCTGTGCTGGAGGAAGTGCTCCCATTGGGATGCTGGACAGAGGGGTGGTGGCAAACTCTGTGCTGGGGCAATGGCACGCATGCCCACAGAGGGGGGCTCAGAGTGCGGCTTCTGGCATGCGTGCCATAGGTTCGCCAACAGTGTCAAAAGAGAAATGATGGGTCTATGTGTTGCCTCCTTCTCCTTTTTCTTTCTCTCCCCCCTCTCTCCAACCCTAGCTTCAGCAATACTATTCCTTCATGAGTTTTTCTCTGCCTGCATACATCACCCAGGAAAAACGTACATAGATGTTGTAGAGTCCCTGAGCCGACATGTTCAGTTGTGCAACTTGGCACTGGATCTGTTTGAAGACACTGTCTTTGCAGGAGTGGACATTCGTACACATAGAGGAGTTCTCTTCGCTCAGCGGGAGTGCTCTCGTGGGGACTAGTCTGAAGAGCATGGCCAGGATCAATGGAAGAATTCCTGCTTAAAAAAAAGAAAGGATTTAGTTTACAGCTGCCGTAAACGCATCCGCAGCTGTTGTAAACAGTCCACCTCAAATATTTGAAGCCTTTGGCCCAGGGATTCATATATTTTGTTTGCTAAATTTGTTCATTCATTCATCCATTAAATTCCCAGGTGAAATTTTACATCATCATTAGCCATCTAAGAATGGCTAGTCTAGAATTGTAAGCACAAATGGTTAGATCAGGGATTTTCAACCTGCGGCCTGTTGGCTGAATGTGGCCCATGGCACCATTTCATTTGTCGCCCCCGCCTCCACTACACCAGGAAGTGCCATGTGGTGGAGGAAGGGCAAAATGGCCATCCGGCCCCTGAAGCTGTCTGAGGGAGCGTGACCTGGCCCCTGGCTTTAAAAGATTGAGAACTCCTGGGTTCGATCAATCACATTTGCTATCTATCTATTTCTCATTTTCCATTTCTTCTCCTGTTTGTGGCTAAAAAAGAAGTCCATACAAAAAGATAATTTTCTTTCATGCAGATACTAATATCCATTTCCCCCCCCCCCCCGCCCTAACATTTTTGTTTTGTAAGTTCTTTGCCAGACACAAACTGCAAGATAGTCTTTTGCAGGGGTAAGCAACCTATGTCCTTCAGGCTGGATCCGGCCCATGGTGCCAAATAATCTGGCCACTGCCCTTGCTCCAGCCGCTGTTGCCACCAGAATTGGCTGCAGAGTCAGCTGCGGAATCATTTGTGGTTGTCGTAAACGCGTTTACAACAGCTGAGGATGCATTTACGGCAGCTGTAAATGGCAGGGGGACCACCAGTCCTGCCGCCTCAACTGTCTGAGGGAACATGACCAGGCCCCCGACTTAAAAAGTTTGGCAGCCCCTGGTCTACTGTATCTGTGTTGGAAAGAAGAAAGGTGAAAAGGGCAGAACTAGAAAGATTTAAGGGAGAATCATATCTGTTGCAGAATTAATTAACTTTGCAAAATAAAGCACTGGCCAAATGAGACCAAGTATATAGTGTGAAATGTGATACTACGAGGTGTGATACACAGCTAGATGGCCAGCATGGCAGAACGGGTAGAGCGTTGGAATAGGATTGAGCAGACCTGGGTTCAGAACAAAGCTGTCTTGCATTATATTGTGGCTTGGAAAGTCCTAACCCCCTACTCTGATTGTAGCTAAATTCAGAGAGGAAGAGGAAGGTCTGAGGGGAGACGTACCAAATGATATTCTTCTTCTTCTGCCGTATCCAATTCCAAATATTGGCTATCCTGATGATGATTAGCCATGAAGATTGTCTTGAGAATATAATGCAGTGACCTTCCATTTACCTTCCGCATCATAGTCATACCTGTCAAGTGCGGCTCCGGAGATTACAGGACCTGCGCAGAACGCTTCTGTGCAGGTCTGTTCTATGTATGCGTATAACGGACTTGCGCAGAACCATTCTGCACAGGTCACTTCTACGCATGTGTAGAAAGCTTCTACGCATCCCCTTCTGCACAGAACCCTTCTACGCATGCGTAGAATGGACCTGCGCAGAAGGGATGTGCAGTAACTACTTCCCCCTGCTGCCAAATTACGGGGTAGCAGCAGCTCCGGGCAGGAAATAGAGAAAATCGGCGTGGAATTACGGGGTAATCCCGGCCAATACAGGGTACTTGACAGGTATGATCACAGTGTGACACCATCCATCAAGATGGATTCAAGTGGGATTTAATCCACTTGGGGACCATCACCCTTCCCTGTGGACTTTGCCACCCAAGGCCATTGGTCCTCAGAGTGGTCAGGTTATCTGCCTCCTGACACTCGGCATCGAGTTGCTGGCAGTATGGTCTACTCTATTACCATAGCAGGAAAACCTGGCCAGACTGGACAAATGATATTATCCACAAAATTCAACTTAGATATGGTTCCCCCAAGTCTGTTTAGGGTCCTATTTGGAATTTCAAAAGGGATATCATTTTAGCCCAGAGCAATCCGTCTGATTTGCTTTCTGTCCCAATCAATAAATAAATAAATATAGATCCCTACCTTTCACTGGAAAACCCCCAATGGCTATAACTCAGGGTTTCCCAACCTTGGGCCGCCAGGTGTTCTTGGACTTCAATTCTTTAGTGTAAGGGACCAAAGACAATGAAACAGCCGAAGGGTTGGCTTAACACAGGTTTATTGCATGATGATCCGGAGGAACATGTGGTAATGGCGGATGGGTAGCTCAATATATACAGCTGGCTATACATTTGAATGTGGCTCGTTGACAGACTATTGGTTGCTGCCTGCGTGACGTCGTAGGAGGTCACGCCCTTCTTGACCAGGTGAGGAAGTCGCGGGGAATCTTCCCGCGCTGCTGAACCAGGTGGCTATGATCCATTAGAGCTGGACGCTCGCTACTGCCCTCTGGTGGTCACTAGCTCGCGTCCCCTTATTAGGCTTTACATTGATACAGGTGATGGTTATAATGTTGCACACAGAAAGGTTACATTGATAACACATGGTAAAGGTACATTGTTAAAGGCACTGCTTTACAGAACACAACATCCCTCCCCCCTAGGATGAGACGAAGTCTCTCAGCCAAGATGGCTTGTTGCATGTGCGTTTGGGCCGTGAAGAGGGCTGCCCCCCCCGGGGGCGTTATTGCTTCTTTGTTCCCTGGTCCTTTGTCCTGAAATGGGAGAGGGAGACTTGTTAGTGGCTTGCCGCTGTCTGGCGGTCTTAGGGGAAGGGAAAAACTCCATTGTGGGCAGACCGGGGGCCGTCGGGACTAACGAAAAACCCCTCTTCTTGCTTGGACGGGTGGGGGACCACTCCGAACCCCCCCCCCGGTTCTGAAAATCAAAATCTAAGTTGGTAGGGGTACCCGCATTTGTGGGGACCTTCCGCGAGATATGTATGGGGTCGGGTTCCTCCTCCTCGGAAAGATCCCCCAGGGTATCTATGAGGATATCCTCCTCCCCCCTTGGTGGGGGCCCACGGTCCCCTTCTCCTCCCCCTTGGGCTAAATGGGTGGGGGAGAACCCTAACGCTGACTTATTTCCTGCGTGAACCGTGTCCTGCTCATCGGAGACCCTGCGTCGGAGCTGGTCTGCGTGCCGCCTCCATAGGAGCCCTGTGCTGGTTTCCACGCGGTACGACACGGGGCCGGTTTGTTCCACGACTACGCCCGGCACCCAGGCTGGGCCTGTGCTGGCGTAATTCCTGCAATGCACGGGGGCGCCTATGCTGAAACTCTTTGTAACTTCCAGCCCGATGTTCCTTCCTTTGTCCTCTACCCTTGTGGGGTCTAGCCTAGTAAGGATGGTGGTCAGCTTCCTGCGCATTAAGAGCTCTGCGGGGGAGTATCCTGACGCCAACGGGGTCACCCTGTACCCTAGCAGAAACTGACACACTTGTAGGTTCAAATCCCCTGGGCCCATGCGCCGCAACGCGTCCTTCGTGGTGCGGACGAGGCGCTCTACTTGGCCGTTGGTGGCCGGGTGAAACGGGGCGGAGGTAATATGCCGAACGGCGTTAATCTCCATGAATGCCTTAAACTCGGAGGACGTAAAACAACTAGCGTTGTCGCTAATTAACGTGTCGGGTATGCCGAATGTGGAAAAGAGCCTCCGCAAATGCCTAATGGTCTGGGCCGAGGAGGTGCTCGTGACTGGGATAACCTCCAACCATTTGGAGAAAGCGTCCACTACAAGGAGGAACAGGGTGCCTCTGAATGGGCCCGCGAAATCAACGTGCACCCGGGACCACGGCCCCTTAGCCGCGTCCCATTCCCTGTGGGGAAGGCGGGCCTCCTCCGGTCTGGAGCATTGGCAACTTTCATAAGTGCCGACCATGTGCTCGATGTCGGCATCTAGCTGGGGCCACCAGAAGTAACTCCGGGCCAGCGCCTTGGATCGCACGATGCCGGGGTGGCTGACGTGAAGCAGTTTGAGCACCCGCGGCCGAAGGGAAGTGGGAATCACCACCCGCTGCCCCCAGAAGAGACACCCCCTCTCTAGGGACAGTTCTAGCCTTTTTCTGAAAAATGGAGCGAACTCCTCAGCTGGGGAGGATACGGGCCACCCTTTCTGCAGCCAGGAGCTTACTGTCGCTAACGTTTTGTCTTTCTCTGTCGCTTTGGCAATGTCGGCGGGCACTACGGGGGGCGAATCCAGCACCTCTATCATGAGAACCTGATGGTCCCGCTCCCCCATGCTCACCTGGCTGGGCGTTAGGGGAAGGGGAGACCTAGATAGGGCGTCCGCATGGCTGATCTCTTTCCCGGGCCGGTAGACCAACGCGTGCTGATACGCGTTGAGAAAAATGGCCCACCTGAGCATCCTTGGGGACAGGATTTGAGGGGTGGGCTTATCCGCGGTAAAAATGCCTAGCAGGGGTTTGTGGTCCGTCACAATGGTGAAGGGGCGGCCATACAGAAAATCGTGAATTTTTTTCGTCCCCGAGACTATCGCTAAGGCCTCCCTGTCCGTCTGTGCGTAGTTTCTCTCTGTTTGGGACAGGGACCTGGAGTAAAATGCTATCGGGGCCTCCCTTCCGTTCTCCAGCACGTGGCACAGCACCGCCCCCACCCCCACTGGAGATGCATCACAGATCAGAACTACTGGGCGTTTGGGGTCGAAGTGGGTCAGTATGGTGTCAGACGCCAGGAAGCTTTTCAGCTCACTAAATGCCCTCTCTTGGGCATCGCCCCACTTCCATGCCTGTTCTTTCTTTAGCAGCTTGTGTAGCGGTTCAGCCACCGCTGCCTTCCGGGGAAGGAAGGAGTGGTAAAAGTTGAGCAGCCCTAGGAACGACTGCAACTCGGGCTTGGAGGTGGGGCGGGGGTCTCTCTTGATGGCTGCCACCTTAGACTTGGATGGTTTTATCCCCTCAGGAGTCACACAAAACCCTAGGAATTCAACCTCGGTTGCGAAGAAGACGCATTTGTCCTTTCGCAACCTCAGCCCCGCCTTTTCGAATATCGTCAGGACCTTCCCCAACCTCCTGGCCAATTCAGCCCGACTCCCCCCTGTTATTAACATGTCATCAAAATAAGGCAACACCCCCTCCAGACCCTTCAGGAGGCGTTCCACGAGTGACTGGAAAATTCCTGGCGCCGAATTCACGCCGAATTGGAGGCGCGTCACCTGGAACGCCCCCTTATGGGTGACTATGGTCTGCGCAGCAGCTGCGGCAGGAGACACCGTGAGCTGCTGGTAGGCCTGTGCTAAGTCGAGCTTAGCGAAACATTTCCCCCCGTGTAACCTGGCCAGCAGATGGCTGACTACCGGCACCGGATATGCATTCGGGCGGATCGCCTTGTTGATGGTGCACTTGTAGTCGGCGCATATGCGGACCTCCCCATTGGACTTTAGAGCAGTTACAATTGGAGTTTCCCACTCCGCAGAATCTACAGGCACAAGAATCCCCTGACCCACCAATTTGTCCAGTTCCGCCTCTATCTTGACCTTGAGTGCGAACGGCACCCGGCGTGGTTTTAGACGAACCGGGCGGACCTCCGGGTCCAGGTCGAAAGTCACTGGGGGCCCCTTGAATTTCCCCAGTCCCATTTTGAAGACTTCGGGGTGCGCCTCGCACACCTCCTGAATTGGGTCAGTCCCAACAGCGTGTATCCCCACGGCATGCACCCCCCCAATGAACAAACCCAGGGGCTGGAACCATTGAGTCCCGAGGAGGCTGCAATTTCCTCCCTTGAGCACGACCAGGGGAAGGGACACGGCGTGCTCCTTGAATTTGACCTGAAATTCTCCAACCCCCAACACTGGAATACTGTTCCCTTGCACGTCCCGTAACGTGGCCCTCAATGCTTTGAGCTTGGGCCGCTTTTGGGGGGCAATTCCGAAAAACTCCCTCTGGGAAATGATTGAATACGAGGACCCCGAGTAAATTTCCATCATAATGGGCACCCCTTGGACTAGTACCTCAACAAAGTAGCGGGGGTGTCCCGTAGACACGCTGAACACTGGGGCGTCGTCCTCGCTGCCGTCGGCGACGCGGCCCACGCCGTCCTGCTTCCGCGTGGCCTGGGCGCCGTCTTTGGGTCTCGCTGGGCGGTCTCGTCCCGCGGAACGGTCTGGGGAGCTTCTCCGGGACTCGCGCTTCTTCCTGCACACCTTGGTGATGTGCCCGCGGCGGCCGCAGTTGTGGCACTCGGCCTTCCGGAAGGGGCATTTCACGCGGTCGTGGGCCGCGCCACAGCCGTCGCATCGTCGGCTCTCCTTCCGGACCCTCTGTACGTCCTCGTCGTCGCTGCTCTCTGTAGACGACCTCGAAGTTCGCCGGGCCGCCTGCACCGGAGCCTCTACTTTGCTCGACTTTGGCCGCCAGTCCTGGAGTTCTTGGACCCCGGCCTTCGTAGCTTCTGCGGCCTGGGCCGCTCTGACGACCTCCTGCAGCGTGGGAGGCGGCTCTTGGTTCATTAATGTGCGCTGGGTTTCGGCGTCGTTCAGGCCGCACAGCACACAGTCTCGGAGGGTGATTTCGACGTTTTCCCATTTGCACGGGCCGGCCGCCAGCCGCAGGGCCGCCACGAACGCGGCGACCATCTCCCCGGGCGCTTGGACTCGCCTCCAAAACGCACTCCGAGCGGGAAACATCGCCGTGGCGGGCCGGACGTGCTCACGCAGCAACTGCATGAGTTCCTTGGCTTTGAATTCGCTCACCCTCCTCGGTGCAATCAGGTCCACCAAGGTCCTTTTTGTTTCTTGTCCGAGCATTCTGGTGAAGATGGCCCTTTTCTTCGCCTCTTCCGTGACTTCGGACTCGATCAGTGCGGCCTGGAAGTCCATCTCGAAGATCTCCCAGTCGCCCGGTTTCCTGATTTCGAAACCGGCGCATGTCTTGGTCCCGTGGGCTGCCATCCCATCCTCGTCGCCAATTTAGTGTAAGGGACCAAAGACAATGAAACAGCCGAAGGGTTGGCTTAACACAGGTTTATTGCATGATGATCCGGAGGAACATTTGGTAATGGCGGATGGGTAGCTCAATATATACAGCTGGCTATACATTTGAATGTGGCTCGTTGACAGACTATTGGTTGCTGCCTGCGTGACGTCGTAGGAGGTCACGCCCTTCTTGACCAGGTGAGGAAGTCGCGGGGAATCTTCCCGCGCTGCTGAACCAGTTGGCTATGATCCATTAGAGCTGGACGCTCGCTACTGCCCTCTGGTGGTCACTAGCTCGCGTCCCCTTATTAGGCTTTACATTGATACAGGTGATGGTTATAATGTTGCACACAGAAAGGTTACATTGATAACACATGGTAAAGGTACATTGTTAAAGGCACTGCTTTACAGAACACAACAAATTCCCAGGAGCCTAAGTTAAAAGGTAAATGTAAAATGTCGCCCTTGTTCGAAAGCCAGTCATATCCGACTCTAGGGTTCAGTGCTCAACTCTGTTTATAGTCAAAGAGCCAGTGCTGTCTGCGTCTGCAGATGTTTCCGTGGACATGTGGCAGGCATGCCTCAATACCGGAGTGCACAGAATGCTGTTTACCTTCCCACCGAAGTGATCCCTATATATCTACTTTTGATTTCGAACTGCTAGGTTGGCAGGAGCTTGGACCGAGGCAGTAGCCGGGAATCGAACTCCGACCTTCCAGTCAGTCAGTTCAGTGTCTTAACCACTTGAGCCACCCCACAACTGCTAATCAGGTCTACTGGGAATTGAAGTCCAAGGACATCTGAGGGCCCAAGGTTAGGAAACCCTGCTATAACTCTTTTGGTTTTGCACCAATGAAATTATGAGATATAAAAGACCCTTTTTTAAAAAAGTAAACCAGCCCAATTTCAGATACAGTAAAACCCCAGGTTACAACAGAGGTCTGTTCCAACAGCCTCTGTTGTAACCCGAAAAAAATTGTAAATCAAAACATCCTGGCCTTTAGAAGAGATTTAAAGACATGGTTTGCCCAGCGGGTGTGGGGTGAAGCTAATGGACCTACTCTCCCCCTCACTGGCTCATATGATTATCAAACAATTCTGCCATCTGGATTTTAGATTTTTTTAGATTTGAGATTCCTAGATTTCTAGATTTAAGAGTTTCATGTGTATCGTGTTTTGACATGTTTTATGTTAATGGCGGCTTTTTGTATTTTTGCCTGGAGTCGCCTTGGTGAGGGGGTGGCTAAACAAGTTGAAACAAACAAACAAACAGGGAATTTATTTATTTATTATTCAAATTTGTATATTGCCGCCCCATTCGAACAAGCACCTCTGGGCGGCATTACAACAATAATATAAAAACATACAATCTTAAAACATTTTAAAAATGCATTGAAAAATTCAAAAACAGTCCTGAGTTGATCGTTGTAAACAAAACAAAACAGAAAATATATTAAAAATTGTAAACTGGGACGGCATTTCCATAGGATTTGCCATTGTAAACCACAGCAAACTTAAAATGAGGTGGTTGTAACCTGGGGTTTTACTGTAGTTAACTTCTGGGGTTGTGAATAGATTTTGCTCCCCCCCAGACAACAATTAGCAAATAGAAGCTATTTGTGCACTGGACCTAAATTAATTTATACATTTGCTTCAGCCACTTTGAATGAGGCTTCCTATGAATGAGGCTGAATCAGGTCCGTTCAACTGCACGCTCCTCATCAAAACATCCTGGCCTGCTGACCTCTTGATTCTCCTAACTCAGCAGGATATATGTTAAACTCCAGCCAGTTGCAATGACTGAAAAAAAGCGTAGCATGTGAATCAGTCCTCAGACGAGCTTCGTTCTCGGAAATGAATGGGGAGTGTCCACACACGCATTCCACTTTCCTTCTGGATTGGCTCTTGACTCTGCTTCCCCCTCACACTGTACTACAGTCAAAGACATTCTTCTCTGGCAGGGCCACCCACAGCTCTCCTGCTCTGTCTGCCGATTCATGCAGCCATGCCCATAGCGACGTCATTAGAATTCCCCTTCCCGCTTCCATGCCATATGGCATGATTTCCAGATTTCATAACCACCAGCCCAAGCACTGTCAAATATGCAAAGCGTTTCTGTACTTCAGCATCTGAGCAGGGTTCAGCGTGGAAAACTTTTCCTTCTCCTCGCTACATCCTGTTTTGTTCTTTTTGTAAGTGATTCTTCTCAACCACCTACAACTCCCAAGATTCCTTGTCGGATACAATAACTCAGAAATCTTCAGTTCCCCCTGATCTTCCAGCAAAACCCTTCTTCTTCTTCGTTGTCTGCTTCTAATTCGTCTTCTTCTTCGTCTTCTTCTAATGCCGTGGCCTTTCATCTGCCTTCTGCATTGCAGCATGACCCCCGTACCACTGATTCATCATCTTCTTCTTCTTCTAATTCGTCTTCTTCTTTTGCCATATCCAAATCCAAATATTGGTGATCCTCATGGCAATCAGCCATGAAGACTGTCCTGAGAATATAATGCCATGGCCTTTCATCTGCCGTCTGCATCGCAGCATGACTCCCTGTACCACTGATTCATCTTCTTCTTCTAATTCATCTTGTTCTAATTCATCATCATCTTCTAATTCATCTTCTTCTGCCATATCCAAATCCAAATATTAGCGATCCTCATGGCGATCAGCCATGAAGACTGTCCTGAGAATATAATGCCATGGCCTTTCATCTGCCTTCTGCATTGCAGCATGACCCCCATACCACTGATTCAGTTCTACAAGTCACTTTCTGGTCCTGAGCTCTTTTGGCACGCAAGTTCTCATCGGCCCCAGACCAGGATGGATGAAGCTGCTGCCCTCCATCAAGATGGATTCAAGTGGGGTTTAATCCACTTGGGGATCACCACCCTTTCCTGTGGACTTCGGTACCCAAGGCCGTTAGTCCTCAGGATTGTCAGGTTAGGTAACCACCGGCTGATACTCGGCATGGCGAACAATGGGCAACAATGGATGGGCAACAATGTCATATATACTGTGTGTGTGTGTGTGTGTGTGTGTGTGTGTGTGTGTGCACGCGCACGCACACACACACACACACACCTAAACTGTAACTCAGGGTAGGCAACGCCCACCCTGGCCTCCCCCTGGCTTTGGCCCTGAGCAGGCTAACCTGGCCAGACTGGCGACTCACAGAGCCATGATAAAATATTTCAGCATTGACTTGGTTCTTCCAGTGAGGATTTTCTAATCTCCATGAGGGATCTTGACTCCAGCACAAACCTGAGCCATCAAATTCTTTTGAAAGGGTTAAGTTTTCCTCTCTTTACACAAAACCACTCTGCAAAAGTGGACACCTTTTCCCTTTGTGAAGTTAAGCATGCAGACAGACAAACAGACAGACAGACAGAGGAAGCACAAAAGAACCAGCTGCTTGGTCACTAGGACACAAACAACCTATCTGGTGCTGCTACTGCTTCTAGTCCATGCAACAAGGCAACATTGGCCAGATTTAAACCTTTCCTCCAAAATGTGCAAAAACCATTTTTGAGCTGAAAACATGCTAAACACCTTGGAGACCACCCTAAAAAAACCTCTTGCTATTTCTAGTATTTTCTTATTTACCATGAATGAACCAAGGACAAGCCGGATCAAGATTTACATCTCTGGTGATGCATTAGCCATAAGAGCTAGTGGGCTCTTGCTCTTCTAATGTGCATTTTTAACCATCTAAGCTTACACATTTAACACCAATATTAAAAACTCTGCATTCTTGTCCCTTCTTTTGTTTGCAGGCCTTTTTTTTTTAAATCTACTTTTATAATATTGACATACACATTTATATTCAACTTTGCATTTCTCTTCTACGGACTGTGGTGGCTTAGTAGTTAAGATGCTGAACTTGAAGACTGGAAGGTGGGAGTTCAATACCTGAGTACTGCAGGACGGAGTGAGCTCCCGTCTCTCCCAGCTCCTGCCAACCTAGCAGTTCGAAAGCAAGAAATTGCAATTAGATAAATAAGGACCACTTTGGTGGGAAGGTAAACAGCGTTCTGTGCACTCCGGTGTCTAGTCATGTCTGCCACGCGTCCGCAGAAATGTCTGCAAATGCAGACAGCGCTGGCTCTTTGGCTATAAACAGAAATGAATACTGATCCCTAGAGTAAAGTACGACTGGCTTTCGAACCTTTACCTTGCATTTCTCTTGATGCCTTTCTGCAGTTTTCCCAACTCTACTAATATTTTGTCATTGGCATTTGTAATATTAATGAAGCATGCAACGTAATGTACTTCTCCAGAAAGCCCTTTACATCTGCACGCGTCAAAATCTGTTTTGTCTCACCCAGATTTCCAAGTGAGACTCTTGCTCTAACTCAGGTCTTGAAAGGGGTAGAAAATTAATTAGGAATCACAGCCTCAATTGAATCCTCCCCCCCCCCCCGGGGTGGTGGGGGTGGTTATGGGCTTTAACAGGATGAAAATTGAGGTGGGTGGAATCAATCCTGTGGAACTGCTCTTAGATTCCTCCAAGTCATTATTTAGCAAGGAGTCTGCACATTGGTAGACATCTCTGCAATGAAATTCCGTACCCGTGAACGGACTTGAGAAATCAAGTCCATCTGTATGTTGTTTTTAGCCATTTAGATATTACATCACCCACTGGCTAGGCGGACCATGACATGTGCCCTCGGCTTTCGCCTGGCCCAAGAGATCCGATGGAGGGCGCTTTGGTGACTTTTAGTCCTGGCCTAACATCATTACCCTAGATGAGCAACACTGCCTAGTTAGACAGCTCAAGCCCCTGTGCCTCAACAAGGCTCTCACCTAGCTCTGGACAGAAAAGGGTTAAAATGGAGAGAGGGAATGAGGGGGGTTGCCATCCAAAGACTGAATGTATAAGACAAGGGTGCCCAGATTATGGCCCATGGGACGGATCCAGCCCCCGATGCAAATTCATCCAGACCACATCGCCCTCGTTGCTCCTGGAAGTGGAAGTAAAACGCAATGAGGAAGCAATGAGGGTACCATGGGCCAAATGAATTGGCGTCGGGGGCTGGATCCGTCCCACGGGCCATAATTTGGGCACCCTTGGTTTAAGCAGAGAAAATGGCAGCCTAAAATCTATCTCAACCTGTTGCAAAACAGATTGCAAGGCGTGTTTTACTTCTGCTTCTGGTGGGAGGAACCATGTGACTGATCCGCTGAACCACATGACCAGCCCACAGCCCAAAAAGTTTGGGCACCCCTGGTATAAGAGGCGTTGGCATGCTGTGGGAAGGGAGACTGGTGGGGAAAGACATGTAAAATGTACAAGAGGAAAGTGAATGAGTTGGAGGTAGAAAGATGAAACTCATCACCCCACACTACTTCTCAAGAAGGAACAAGTCAAGGCAGGGCATGACACGGAAGCAGAGGTAGCTATGGACAGGATTGCCCAATAGAACTGACAATCAGAGCCATAAACTGGTGAGAAATGCAAGACTGGAAGCAAGCAAAGATGTGGGTGATGTAACTCCTGAAACCTCAAAACCGCATCAGGGTTTGTATACATAGGTCAGTTCCATCTCTCGCTCAGATCAGCTGTGTTTCCAAGGCTCCAGATAAGCGGAATAACTGAGAGGTTTATTGGATCCATTTATCAACGATGTATAGTAGTTAGAAATTGTTTTATTCAAAGGTAAAGGTAAAGGTCACCCTTACTTGAAAGCCAGTCGTATCCGACTCTAGGGTTCAGTGCTCATCTCTGTTTCAAAGCCGAAGAGCCAGCGTTGTCTGCTTCTGCAGACGTTTCCGTGGTCATGTGGCAGGCATAACTAGACACCAGAGTTCATGGAACGCTGTTTACCTTCCCACCATAGTGGTCTCTATTTATCTACTTGCAATTCCTTGCTTTCGAACTGCTAGGTTGGTAGGAGCTGGGAGAAAGACAGGAGCTCATTCCGTCCTGCAGTACTCGGGTATCGAACTGCTGACCTTCCACCTCCCAGTCAGCATGGATTTTTCCGTTTCCCCAATCCTCTGCATCAGAAGCAACAAGTAAGAGAAACTTTGCAAAGGCTTAACTGCTGGATTCTACAGCTGATCTCTTGCTAAAGCTTATCTTGCTTTATCCCAAAGGTATGCAATGTGAATTAGGAAATAACAGAATGCAAAAAATAAACAAACAGGAGGTTAGGTCTGGTGAGGTTAAACAAACAAAACCCAGGTAACAAAACAGGGAAGCAGCGGAGGGAAAACACCCAAGAATCCAAACCTCAGAAGAACAGAATATGCTTTAGAGTCAACCAAATGTTGAACAAGTCAGCACATGTGCCTCCTTTACTCTGCCATGAGTGAGAGGTTGAACACAGCCTTAGAACAGATTCGGTGTCTAAGTTTCTCCTTCTCATACATGTTCTTTAAGAATTATTCCTCCCCCCTCCCCTAAGAGACATTAAAACCTGCACTTTAACAACCCAGATGTTTCTCCAGTGGCCTGAATGGGAAAGAACACCCATTCCAGCTTTCTCTTCTCTGCTGCCCAGATGTTCATCAGACAGGTGCCAAAAATTAGCATGTGCCTGGCTCCGCTCCTGCCAAAAAATAAAATTGCTAGGAGAGGCTCAGTCTAGAACTGGGAGAATCACTCCATGGTGATGCCATAGAGACAAAAGATCTACAAGACAGAACTGGTGGTGTTGGGAAGTTGGGGGTTGGAAGGGGGGGGGGGACTGGCAAAGTTCAAAAGAAAGAAAATACAAGTTGGAGAGTGTTACCTGCACAGATGGATTTCATGCTGGGATGATGTAACAGAGATGGCTCTCAACAGGAAGGTTCATTCAAAAAGTGATGCTTATACCGGGAGATATCAACTGGTTTATATATATACGGTTGGTGGCTGTTTGGGAGAAGGGGGAGGGGAGGAATATTATTGAAGGTGGTTTTGGAGAGACTTCCCAAGAACTTTGAGGTCATTGCATTTTGTGCATTTCTCTCTCTCTCTCTCTCTCTCTCTCTCTCTCTTTCTTTCTTGTTTTGTCCCACCCCACCCCTCCTCCCCCTGGCAAATTGCTCATTTGGGAATTTGGGTGCAAATTCAGTAGCTTGGTTTTTAAAAAAAATCCACTTTTTTTTAAAAAGGAAGGAAAGAAGGAGGGTGAGTCTGCCTTTATCGGCACAATCAAGAGAGCAGAGGAAAATAGCTGTCGCATCAGAAGGCCCTGACATCATAACTTTTGTGAAAGGGGGGGGGGGGAGAGAGAAGGAGGACACTTTCACTTTTCTAGCCAGGGGTTATTGAAAGAAGCCACTTTCTTCTAAAGTGTCTCAGAGCCTGAACAGCGCATAGGTAGGGGAAAACCCAAGCAATGGCCTCATTTGGAAATTATTGGGGCAAGACAGAGACTGAACAAAAGGGAAAGTCGCAGAGGAATTCAGCGTGGGCGGACATGAAAGCAAGAAAGTTTGTGTATTACTTGTGCGTGTGTGTGTGTGTGTGTGACACACACACACAGATAACTTAACTGCCTTTTCTGTGGTTGCTTTGCACCCTCAACTGGGTCCACGTGAAATTACCCCTCGTAGGTTGCAACACTTTTATTAAAAATATCAGAGAATAAATGAAACAAAAACGTTGTAGCCCTTTGAAGACTGTTATACAATAAAACCCAGACTTACAAACTTTTATAATTAAAATATCCCATGAGAGTACAGGGCACTCTATTAGTACAGAGCCCGAGCAGAGTATGAGCATTATTGTGTGTGAGCATGTGGATATGAGTATATGTTTTCATTCACACACACATATACTGTAAGGCTAAAGACAAGAACTGCATTCTAAAATACAGTAAAACCCCGACTTACATATGCCTCGAGTTACATAAAATTCGACTTACATAATGATTTTGTGCTAAAACCATGTCCCCATTTACACGATTTCCTATGGGTTTGCTTCTGGTTACATAAAGATTCTTTTTCCTATGGGTTTGCTTTGATTTACATAAAAATTTCATTTTTCCTATCAGTTTGCTTCAAGTTACGTAAAAAAAAATGAATCCCCCCCATGGGTTTGTTTAGAGTTACATAAAAATTCGATTTAAGCAAAAGCCTACGGAACGGACTTTTTTTTCGTAAGTAGGGGTTTTTACTGTATTTTAATGACAGCTCTCGTGGATCAAGTCCACTTGACCAATGAGTGGAGGGAAGTCTTCAAAGAGCTACAACGTTTTTGCTTCGTTTTGTATTGTTTATTCTCTGATATGCTTTGAAACACAGACTAAGACAGCTACTATTTCAATATATATATATTGTGTCTGAGTGATGAATGGTCGAACTTCTCAGACTTTGAAGCGAAGAACTGTGTTTAAAAAGCTAACCAAAATAATTAAATCTCAGCACGGATCGATTAATAATAATCAAGTAGTCATCGGTTGTGAGTAATTATCCAATTTGAAACCTCCTTTGGATGAGGTTCAAAAGCAGTTTAATACAAAAAAAATTACTGTTTTATATGTCTTAGCCAATGTCTAAGTCAAATATTGGTGGAGGCACAGCTTAAAGCAGATGGTAGTTAAGGTTAAAGGGTACCCTTGCTCAAAAGCCAGTCGTATCCGACTCTAGCATTTGGTGCTCAGCTCCATTTATAGCCAAGCAGCCTGTAGGCATTTCCATGGTCATGTGGCAGGTGTGACTAGACACCGGAATGCACGGAACACTGTTACCTTCCTTCCCAGTGAAGTGGTACCTATTTCTCTACTTGCAATTTCTTGCTTTCGGACTGCTAGGTTGGCAGGAGCTGGGACAGACAACGGGAGCTCACTCCGTCGTGTAGCACTCGAGTCTCAAACTGCCAACCTGCCAACCTTCTAGTTGTCAAGTTCAACGTCTTGAGCTCTAAGCCACCGCAGTTACTCCAAATCCCATCACCCCTTTCCAAACTAGCCAAAGACATCAGATTCTTACCTCCAATTGCAGTCCAATCCATCACCTTGTGACTTACAGAGTCAGGGCAGCTGCCCCCCCCAAAAAACAACAAAAAAAAAAAAAAACAAAAAAAATCTGGCTAATTTAAAGATTCAGCTCTCTGTCTCAATTTTTCTTGCTCATACACAAAACCTGCAACCTATACTTTTTGTGGCTCAAAACAAAACAAAGGAAAGTCTTATAACATCTTATTTTACAGTGAGCATTAAGTGGATCACAGTCTACTTCTTCACATGGGTGGTTTTTGGGCACCCTCCAGAGGAAAAAATTGGGAAACCACCTCTGTGCATTCTCTACCAAGGAAATGCTGAAAAGAGTCACTTTAATTTGGAACTGACCTGGTGGCACAATGACTAGCATGGAATGCTGCAAAGAGGTACACATTTATCTGCTTGCAATTTCTTGCTTTCGAACTGGTAGTTTGGCAGGAGATGGAAAAGATGACGGGAGCTCACTCCAATGTGAAGCACTTGGGTCTTGATCTACTGACCTTCTGGTCATTAAGATCAGCATCTTAACCACGAAGCCTCTACAGATCTTATCCTTGGTTTACCAGGATCAGCCCCCCCCCCCCCCGTGAACTTCTACACAAACCCAATCCTTCTGATCCTTGTCCATTCCCTGATCTAGTCAATTCCACAGGGACTGTGGTGGCTCAAGTGGTTAAGACGCTGAACTTGCTGTCTGGAAGGTCGGAGTTTGATTCCCGGGTACTGCAGCCCAGTCAGATCTGTGCCCACTGCATCAATGATACCATCTAGCCATCTCATCATTTGCCGCCTCCTTCTCCTTTTGCCTTAGATCTTTCCTAGCATCAGGGCCTTCGCCTCCCCCAAAAAGATTGTGGTATTTTTGAGCCACAATTGGGCATACCCTGGGCAGCAGCCACCCTGTGTTGCCGGCTAACCTTTCTCACACTAGGTCAGGCGAAAGGAACCGCAGAATGAATTCACCACAAGGTGTCTTAATTTTGACATTTTTCACAACTGGCCCAGACACCGAAGAAGGAGGAGGAGGAGGTGGAGGAGGAGGAGGAGGAGGAGAGTGTAGTTTATATTCTTTGTAAGGATCAAAATATGTGGATTCTAAACACAAATGCACTTCTCTTTCCAAAAATACAAGTAAGAATGTACCAATTTTAATGAGGCTCTTGAATCCTGTCAATTCTTTCCAGCCCTTAACAGAGTTGTCCTTATATTAAAGGTAAAGGTTGCTTGAAAGACAGTTGCATCCAAATCTAGGGCTCGGTGCTCATCTTTATTTACAGCCAAAGAGCCAGTGCTGTCTGGGTCTGCAGACATTTTTGTGGTCATGTGGCAGGCATGACTAACATGGAATGCTGCAAAGAGGTATACATTTATCTGCTTGCAATTTCTTGTTTCCGAACTGCTAGTTTGGCAGGAGATGGGAAAGATGACGGGAGCTCACTCCAATGTGAAGCACTTGGGTCTTGATCTACTGACCTTCTGGTCATTAAGATCAGCGTCTTAACCACTAAGCCTCTACAGACTTTGTCCTTATATTACTATTCCTCTCAATATTTTATTTTCACTGGTATATCAATCCAGTCAAGAAGATATCATGAAGTGCCCTGGTTCATTGCATGGTGTAATGCAGGAGTTGTATGCTTTCAGTTTACTGTATGGCAGATATTCGTCTTTTCTAGCATGGAAATGCAACTATGAGTAAGCTTCACCTGCCTATGTTGTGCTATGAAACATCATGTTAGGCATGAGAAGTCCTGGTTGATATTTTCTGCCATCCTTCCCCTAACTGAATCAAATAAATCAAGCTAATATTTATAGGTCAGCAGTACATTGTTAATAATATACAATTATTTTTTGGATAAGCAAATATAACCCAACAAAATGCATCTATTAAATAATTAATACATGTTGCCCCCATGTCCACAGGTTCGGACTGCACAGTTTCAGGTCTAAAAATATTCAGCAAAACATCCTGAAATACAGTAGATAGATGCATTGAGGTTGCAACTTCCAAGTCAGACTTTACTTTTATGGTGCATTACCAGAACTGACCACAGGAGGCCACTGTTTACAATCTAAAACATAGGGTTCACTGTTAGCAGGAGTTTGAGGTATCCGCACTAGGTATGTATCCCCCAGGGATACAAAGGGTGGCCTGTATTCTTACCTTATTTCTTCTAATAATCTGATACTTTCTTTCTTTATAGTATTTTATTAAAAGCTTTTCTAAATAATCATCTTTATGTTTAAATACACTTGTTCTTGTTCATTTTATTATCAGCTGCTGTTTGAGAAACAGTATAAATCTAACAAATAAAATGATTAATGTATTAAAAGCAATTCCACTTTGTATCCCTGATTTACACTTACCAAACAATATGATTCAAATGCGATTAAAAGACCAAATGACCTAGTCAGAAACTATATCATGTCAGGTTTAAATTAAAATAAATTATAGGCTGAAATCCTGCTGCTTAGTGTGATAAGTTGCACTAGAGTTGACCCATTAAATCAGTGGAAATGTGTTGAGTTACCTCCTCTGTAAGTCCCATTGTTTCAAATGGGTCTACTTTAGTTGCAATTTACTATACTAGAGGTCATACAGAGCAGACACACTTAAACCAATGGAACTTAGAGATAAACTGACTCACTGAACCCCCACTGGTTCAATGAGTCTCCTCTAGTGTGACTTACTACGCCAAACAATAGGATATCAGCCATAATAGTTGCCTCCTGTAGGGACTGCAGTGACTTAGTGGTTAAGACACTGAACTGGTCAACTGTAAGGTCAGCAGGTCAGCAGTGCTGCGCGACAGAGTGAGCTCCTGTCTCTATCCGAGTTCCTGCCAGCCTAGCAGTTTGAAAGCAAGAAATTGGAAGTCAATAAATAGGTACCACTTCAGCAGGAAAGGTTACAGTGTTCCCTGTGCTCTGGTGTCTAGTTATGCCTGTCACATGACCATGGAAACATCTGCAGACACAGACAGCACAGGCTCTTTAGCTATTAAGCAGAGGTGAGCACCAAAGCCTAGAGTCGGATACAACTGGATTTAGAGGAAGGGCGGCCTTTGCCTTTACCTAGTTTCCTCCTGTACATATAAATTTGCATTTGAAGTTTTTAATGGAAGCTTTGTCTGCTTTTACAGGTAAGTTGCAAACTTTCAGGCAGTGGTCTGGTGACCTGTGAAAATCCCATTTGCGCCCCTATGCTTAGGTACAATGGAATGCCAAAAGTCAACATTCTAAATGTATAGTTCAAAAGCCTCTGAAAATGGATAAAGAGATTCCACTGAGTTATGGAAAAATTGAGGTTGCAACTTCCAAGTCAGAAAAAAGGTGCTGGTAAAAAAAAAGAAGAAGTTCACCTCTGCCAGAGACTAATAAGGGCAGTAAAGAAATTCTGCTGGAAAAGAGTTCAAAATAAGGATAGAAAACACGGTACATAAATGGCAGCTTTCTCTAAAACAGAGTTTTCAAGATGTGCTAATTTATAGCTTTCGCCGTTCTCACGTATTTGTCACTATTCACACACCCCTACCTATGTATGAAGAGGCAATAATATGAACAAAGTCTGTGCATTGGGAAAGTGGATGACGAAAAATTAATATCTTTAAAATATTAATAATTAATAATATTAATGTCATATATCTGCTTTGATTCGGATTCCTGCATTGAGCAGGGGGGTTGGACTCAATGGCCTCAAAGGAGTCTTCCAACTCAGTGATTCTATGATTTTTATGATTCTAATAAGAACCTCAACAAAGTTTTCCTGTTCAGATCAGACAGGCAGAGGTTCAAGATGTATTTTTTCCCATATTTGCCACAAAATCAGATCTGGGAAGGAAAAAAAATTATCTCAGGACAACTTGAGAAAAGGGAACACATTTCGGGACATGGTTGAAAATCTTCAAGAGCTCACAGAACCTCCCCTGGAACCTGAAACCCCCTAGGACAGTGGTGGCGAACCTATGGCACGCATGCCAGAGAGGGCACTCAGAGCCCTTTCTGCGGGTGCAGGTGCTGTCGCCCCAGCAAAGTGTTTACCCCTGTCCAGCAGCCCAATGGGAGCGCTTTCTTCCGCTCCTCAGCACAAAGTTTACTCCACCCCTCTGCCCAGCAGCCGAATGGGAGTGGTTCCTCCCTATCCCAGCATAGCATTTGCCCAGCCCCTCTGCCCAGCAGCCCAATGGGAGCGCTTCCTCCCTCCCCTAGCACAGAGTTACCTTGAAAGCCCTATTAAGACACCTATAAGTCAGTTCCAACTTGACAACACATAGCCAGCTCTGGTTTTCCTTAAAGACGTAAAAATCCTCAAGGGTTCATCTCTGAAAGACTCATTAGCATTATGACCTTCTCCCATACCATGTCTAGACATGGGTATTGGCCAAGAACAGAGACAGAGAAAAAGAGTGACATGGCTAGTTGGCTAAGGGACAAAAATGTATTCCTCTAGGCTTGTCTGAGGTTTCTCTCAGTCCTATTCCTCCTCTTACTCATACAGGGGGGTATTTCCCCCATCTACATCCCCCCACTATTATTTCCTACTACATTATCCCTGAGATATATGGAAAAGTTACAACATTTCCATTGACAGTATTGGCTGCGTCTGCTTTTACCATGAAGATTGTCCTGAGAATATAATCCAGTGGCTTTTGACATCACAGCATGACACCCGTACCACCACTGATCCAGTTCCACAAGTCACTTTCTGGTCCTGAGCCTTTTTGGTGCGCAAAGTCCTCCTCAGCCCCAGGCCAGGATGGATGAAGCTGCTGCCCTTCATCAAGATGGATCAAGTGAGATTTAATCCTCTTGAGGACCATCATCCTTCCCTGTGGACTTCACCCAAGGCCGTTAGTCCTCAGGGTGGTCAGGTTAGTTAACCACCACCTGACACTCAACATTGAGTCGCTGGCAGTATGGTCTACTCCAGGGGTTCACAACCTAAGGCCCACGGGCCAGGTCCGGTCCCAACACCATTTCATATGCCCCTCCAAGGGAATTTGAGAAACATAATGGCTTTCCCTTTGAAGCTGTTGGGACAAATAGCCACCCCCATCATGCAGGCAGGACAAAATGGACATCTGGCCCCCAAAGCTGAATGAGAGACCGTGACCCAGCCCCTGGCTTGAAAGGGTTGGGAACCCCTGGTCTACTCTATGCCCACAGCAGGATAACCTGGCCAGACCAACATTCGCTGCCGGTGATAGGAATATATAGAAATACACACATTCACAGAGAGAGTCAAATGAACACAATATACACAGGATCTTATGTTTTAAAAATGGAATATAAAATCAGGCCATGGGTTTCAAGGAAGCACCAGTTGGAAGAACCTGGGGGAGCCACGTACAAATTATCTCTAGCCTGGGAGAATTGAGGGGCAAGGGAAAATTAAACGGCACCTTCCTATCTAGTGAGCAGCAAAATATTCTAGCAGAAGCTGCATTGAGATACATGAGATGCTCTGGCCAAAGGAAGGAAGGAAGGAAACTTACATTTAGAGCAGGGATACTCAACCTGTGGCCCACAGGCTGGATGTGGCCCACAACACCATTTTATGTGCCCCTCCTACTGCCTCCACCACATGTGTATTTTTAAATGTGTGACTGTTTTTAATGTGTGAGTTTGTGCTGTTAGCCGCACAGAGTAGGAAAACTTCCTAGATGGGCGGGGTATAAATATAATAAATAAATAAATAAATAAATAAATAAAATATTAGTTGATTTGTCAGATGACCATATCAAGTTAAAATATAATAAATTGGATTGAATAAAATATAATTACATAACATGGGGTAATAATAGATTTAATGTGGGGTGGTATAATCTCAATAAAATAAGATGCATAAAAAATAATATGATTAAATAATCATTTAAAATTCAGAAGGATTCAATAAAATTTATCAAATTTGCATTCAATCTCTGTCTGATCAATAAAACATCTTCTCATTTGAGTAGCCATGACTATAAACTTGACAGTTCTGATAATTGTATATTTGTTTGTGTCTTGAAGAAAGTTAAAAGAAAGAAAGAGAGAAAGAAAGAATGAATGAATGAATTGGCACCCCTTTTTGTCTACAAGTCTCAGAAACCTTAGTCACAATAGCTGAAGGACTTAGCCTTTTTCTATCACTTCCTTGTAAAGATTGTGAAGGTAAAAGTGGGATGATTGTCAGATGATTCAAAATACCCCCAGGACCCTTGGCTATGTTGTCCTTGGAAGTTGGGCATAAACTTCAAAATCCATTTCTTTCTTTCTTTCTTTCTTTCTCTCTCCCCTGGATTTTTTTTAAAAAAAGAATGAGAACAACTGTGCGAGAGAAATTTTAAAGTCATGACAAACAGTTTGTGTCTGCTGCAAGAGGTGGAAATTGTTGCCAAGTTGTTACGTCATATGGTTGACATGTCATCAGTCCTGAATTAATCCAGAAATCCTCTCTCACTGACTGGGAAGAAGCGCGCTCAGATGACAAATTGTGAGGGGTGGGAAAAAAAGGCCTCCTTGCTATTCTGCAGAACTTAGCTGGTCCTTCTTCTTTGGCCAAATTCCAGCAAGGAGAAATGGAAAATCTGACTCTCCAAAGCTCATCAAATTCTGAATATCTTGCTTTGAGGGGTTCTGGGACCAAAGCATTGTGGAAGAACTGACACAGCAACATCCAGAGTATGGCATTTGAAGTGAAGCAGAAGAATGGAGAGGTTGAAGGAGAATTCAGAGCAGCAATATGGCAGTTAGAATAATGTGTGTCTTCCAGCCCCGTGCGATGCGATACCTTTGGTCATCTCTGGATTCCCCAGCACTATTGTAGCTAAGAGAGTGCCATAGTTAAGCTTGGAACCAGTGTTGAGCTGCTCCCGGTGCCCACAGGTGCCCGGGCACCGGTAGCGGAAATTTCCCCAGGCCACACCCACTTGGCTGGCCATGCCCACCTCCCTACCCCAGACCATGGTGTAGGGAGGCCAAGTGGGCATGGCCCACAGAGTTAGCCATGCCCACAGCATTAGCCACGCCCATGGTGGGGGTAGTAAAAAAATTGCAGAGCATCACTGCTTGGAACATTATATTTTGAACAAAACTTATTTTGTTATTCATTATTTCTCTGCAGCCAGGTTGTTGTTTTCACCGTTGTTGGTTTTGTTGGATATTTAGTTAGTTGTGCGGTGTTCTATGAATGTCATTACCAACAGCCAGGGAAAAAATACAGGGAAATAATTTCTGGTAACTTCTAGTGATCAGTTCTGATAATGCATCTTGTAAAATATTTGTAAAAACTGGGGAGGAAAGGAATATTTCCCTCGCCACTTAGGTTTGAGCAAAGAATAGTATACAACATGAAAAATTAATGTGGTAGTGACTAAAAAACAAACAAAAGTATCTCCAGAAAGTAACTAGGTGTTACTTCTGGCATCAAGGTAACTTTAGTTTTACCAACCATTAGTTTTACATCTAGAAACTAATGTTATAGTTCAAAGTTACATCACATGGTATCCAAAAGTATCTAGTTAAAAGTAACATAATACTTGGGTGTGGAATGGATTGTGTTTCCAGGGGAATCATTTAATGAGTGGACATGAAAGATGGATTGAGGCATTTGCAGCACTCCCTGTTTATATGACTTAGGTATATGTGCTGTAATACAGGGTACATGCCTTCCAGTTTCAGGCATTAACACAAGGATTCCCAAACTTTTTGTGCTGCTGGCCAGTCATGTGGTTGAGTGGGCTGGTCACGAGGTTGAATGGGACGGTCATGTGGTTCCGTCCGCCATAAATGCTGCCGTAAAATGCATCTGCGGCTGTCATAAATGCATTTACAACAGCCACGGGTGCATTTATGGCCGGCGCTGGGACATTTACATGTTTTACCACTTCCCGGACCAGATGCCAGTGCAGACCCTCACCGCAGCAGAGCACATCTGGGCGACCCGCCACGTGGCTCTGGGGACTGCTCCAAGGACACCAGCGACCTCCTGGGGCAACTCCATGATGATCGACCCTCCTCCAGCGTACCATCAGCGATGCCCATCCCTCAGAATGCCTTCGGACGACTTCAAGCCTCCACCGACAAGACCGGCAGAGCAGAGATCCTTCCTCGTCAAAGACCAGTGCAGAATGAGCTCCACGCATGCACAGTCATAAGAACATAAGAACATAAGAACAGCCTTGCTGGAACAGGCCACAGCCCATCCAGTCCAGCATTCTGTCTCACACAGTGGCTCACCATTTCCTTCAGGGTATTCCCAAGGAGATGCCTTCACCTGCTTAGGATTCCCTGGAAATGGCATTGAGAGATATCCTGCCTATCTCTCCAACCCGGAGGTTGTCCTTAGGTAGCCATAATTATAGCCATTGATAGCCTTGTCCTCCATGAACTTGTCTAATCCTTTCTTAAAGCTGTCAAGACTGACAGCTGTCACCACTTCTTCTGGCAGGGAGTTCCATAGACCAGTAATCCTCTGGGTGAAAAAGTACTTTCTCTTATTTGTTTGAGAACTAGTACCCAAAAGTTTCATGGAGTGTCCCCTAGTTCTAGTGTTGTGCGATAGGGAAAACAGTTTTTCCTTATCCACTTTGTCCACACCGTGCATGATTTTATAAACTTCAATCAGGTCACCTCTTAGACGCCGTCGTTCAAGAGTGAAAAGGCCCAACCGTTGCAGCCTCAGATGGTAAGGAAGGTGTTCCAGTCCCCTAATCATTCTGGTTGCCCTCCTCTGCACTTTTTCCAGCTCCATAATATCCTTCTGGAGGTATGGCGACCAGAACTGTACACAGTATTCCAGATGGGGCCTCACCATAGATTTATAAAGAGGCAAAATGACACTTGCTGACTTATTTTTTATACCCTTCCTAATGATCCCTAACATTGAGTTTGCTTTTTTCACTGCTGAGGCACACCGGGTTGACACCTTCATTGAGCTGTCCACCAGGACACCAAGGTCCCTTTCCTGGTTTGTCGCAGAGAGTTCAGACCCCATCAGTTTATAAATGTAATTGGGGTTTTTTGCCCCAACATGCATCACTCTGCACTTACTGATGTTGAAGCTCATTTGCCACTGTTTTGCCCACTCCCCCAGTGTCAAGAGATCCCTCTGGAGTCAAATCATCACTACCTCTTCAGACAAGGTGAAGAAGGACATGCTTCCAGGCAGGCGAGCTCCCCCTTCAGCCAAGGAGGAGAAAGACAAGTTGACTGTCTGAACCTGACAGACTGCATTCCTGAACCCTACTGTCAGTTCAACCACATTCCTGGACACCAACTTCAGCAGCTGACCAGCACTAGCTCCAATCAACAAAACAACCTGCCAAGCAACTTTCCAGTACTATGCACATCTGGGAAGAACTTAATGGACAGGGTTCAAAATTTTCAGGTAATCCTTTTGCAAGAGAGTGTTCTTTTCTTAATTAAAAGCCCACCTGAAAAGCCATGGACCCTAGAAATAGATCGCATTCACCATAAGGCATTTATTTTGTTGTTATGTTCCATTGACCCCGCGATTTATAATAGCATACCAAATAACATGACTATATCCGAAGTTTGGGGTAAACTGTGTAAATTGTTTTATTGCAAAAACAGGAGTGCGATCAGTTTGTTGGCTAGAGAGTTCTACTCAGCAAAACTCAGAGCAGATGTGCTCATGAGTGACCACTTACTGAAACTCACAAACATGAGGTCAGATCTAATGCGCAGGGGTGAGACAAATGCGGATGAATGCCCAATTAATATCATATTTAACTCTCTAGACTCAAGCTAGGACCACCTCCTGATCCATTTTGATAATATGGGTGATAACAAACTTTCTCTTGAGTATATTTCTGGGAAACTCATATCTGAGGACAGCCTCACAAAAGACAGGGCCTTGTTTCACAGGGAAGGTAGGGGCACTAGAAGGGTCGAATTTGCAGAGCAGGCAAACCCGCCAACCGGATGCAATCTTTGCGGGTCGAAACACCACTTCAAGAGAGATTGCCCTAGGGCCAACAGAGGCAGGGATTTCCCTGAACATACACACACTTACCTCAACCACTGCAGTGACACGATCAATGCAGGACAGAGATCCCAAGGTAGGACACTACCCAGACCAAAGGGAGATACTGACCCAAGGAGGTGGAGGTCACCCAGCCCCAGGGGAGACTCTAGGACCCGAAAAGAGACGGGGGAGACATACTCTACTAAATGAATGGAGTCAGGCACAGGGAAATAGGTGCCCACATTACCACAGATGACCAAATCTGGCTGTTTGACTCTGGGGCCATCACACACATATACTGCAGCAAAAGGTTGTTCATTCCTTCACCGAAACATTGTCCCAAATAAAGGTTGCAAACCAGGGGTACGCAAGAGTGGCCGGCTAGGGCAATGTACACATACCAGGAATAGGGAAGATCAGAGGAGTACTTTATGTCCCTGAAGTTCCTTACAATGTGTTGTCTGCCATCAAGTTCTGTGAAGACACAGGATTAAAGATAATCTTCCAGGGAAAGGAAGCATCAATTGAAAGGGATGGAGAGAAGATAAGGAATGTAGTAATCACAGGAGGATTACCCCACTTGTTACCCATGGGAGAAAGCGATAATCAAGCCAGCATCAACATCATTGATCGGGATCATGTTTGTTTATTCATGTTTATGTTTATTCAATTTATATCCTGCTCTACTCAACACATGGCCGACTCAGGGCGGCTAACAACATATAAATGACCCCAGGGCAACCCAAGGGGTTTACATATAAGATACAAGATACAATGTTCAAAATACAATAATAAATACAATGTTTCAAGTAAATACAATAACACAAATTACAATATAAAGCAAAACAATCCACAAAATGCAAAATATCAGCACCACATCAAAATAGAAAACAATTCAACCGAAACCACCCACAAAAAACCCTTGCCTCCAGAGTCTTATGAAGGGGAGGACAGGGCCGAGAAATGCCAGCCGGTGGCATGGCCAGAAGGGCCTCATTCGAGTCGGGAGCGCTGCGGCAGTGGATTCGCCCGGCAGACCCCCTCGCCTTTTAAATCCTGGCAAGGGGGGGAGGGCGGGTCCCGGAACGCCGGCTGGTGGTGTGGCCGGAAGGCCTCTTCGCCCCCACCGGGGCTGGGAGTGCTGCGGCGGTGGTGATCATACCTGTCAAGTGTCTCGGATTGGCTGAGATTTCCCATATTTCGGTGCTGATTTTCTCCATTATCCTGTAATTTGGCAGCGGGGGGAAAGAAGTTACTGCACATCCCTTCTGCGCAGGTCCTTTCTATGCATGTGTAGAACCCTTCTACACATGCATAGAACCCTTCTACGCATGCGTAGAACCCTTCTGTGCAGAAGGGGATGCGTAAAGCCTTCTACGCATGCGTAGAAGTGACCTGCGCAGAAACGTTGCTTGACTTGTCCCTTTTCACCATGCACCCTTGCCGTTTGTCTGCTCTCCAGGAAGGAGGCCCACAGAAGGGGACACCAGCGTGACCCATGGAACATCTCAATTGTCAATAGGCAAACCCATACGTGATAACTGTGCACACCTACTGCACCGGAAATTGGGACATATAGGTTTCCCCACCATAAAGAAAATGCTAGAATGCTCTGAGGGCCTCAAGATGAAACACTGTGAAAGCTACTTAGAATGTTCCGTATGCAAGTGCGCCAAATCAAAGACCTCTCCACAGCCGAAAACATCTGGTAGAAAGGCCAACCACCTTTTTGAGCTAGTACACATGGACCTTGTCAGTCCCCTGAAAAGCTCCCTAGGCCAAAAGAGGTTCTTCCTGACAATTGTTCATGACTTCTGCAGATACAGTTTCATGTACACACTCAAGATCAAAGGAGAGACATTCTCGAAGTTCAAATAATTCTATAGAAGAACAGAGACTCAGAACAACATTAAGATAAAACGGATAATGACTGATTGAGGCTCAGAATTCCTCTCGAAAGAATTCGAAGACTGGATCATCGACAAAGGGATGATACATTACAAGACTGCCCCATTCTCAGCATTCCAAAATGGGATAGCTGAGCAGAGAAATGGGGTACTCCAAACAATGGTCAAATGTGTGCTGGAAAATGCCAGACTGAGCTTCTCATACTGGGGAGAGGCACTGCTCTATTCCAACTTTACTCTGAACAGACTGTGGTCCAGTGTCATAGGGGAAACACTGTATGCGGTCATGTATGGCCGAAAACCCAGATTGTCCCATCTTCACATTTTTGGAGTATTCGCAGCTGTGCATATCCCAAAACAGTTGAGGAGAAAAGGGGACAAAGTATCAAAAAGATTGAGGTTCCTAGGATACGAGCCAGGTTCGAAGGCCGACTGTTTCCTAGACTCCAACCTCAAGCTAGTAGTATCCAGATCAGCAAACTTCTATGAAAACGCAAACTGGAGCAAGATACACTCAAACGAGACCTGTTCAGAGACCTCTCCACCCCCCACCCCCACACACACCGAGAGAGGAGACTCACTTACTGGGAAGGTGCAGGACGTGTGCCACGACGAGGAGCTGAAGCCGCCGCCAGCCTCCCCTCCTCCTATGACGACACATGGACAGTGGAGAAGGATGGGCAGGCAGCGGCGGTGGCAGCAGCAGCAGGGGCACTTCGAAGGCAGCAATGCCTCCACTGCCTCCTGCCGTGCCAGTCCCGGAAGTGGTTGCGCCATTCCCAGAAGTGGTTCTGGATGTCTCTGTAATGCACAAATGCATCCCTGCCACTCTTGAAAGTGGTTTTTGCCATTCCCAGAAGTGGTTCAGGATGCACATGTGCATTTGTGTGTGTGTGGGGGGGGGCATCCATTTTTGGGAGTGGCGAGGGCATCAGAGGCTTGATACAGCCTGCGGGCTGTTGTTTGGGCACATCTGTCATATCTTCTTACAACCCTAGTAACAATGCTGTCACACATAATTCTTGAACAGTGTCAACAGTCTTCTGCTTAAGTTGAGAATCCGCACATCCATACATACCACTACCAACACCAACACCAGCTTCAAAATAATTCCAAATGTCACTTTACCTGTTTTGTACCCTTCATATTTTCCACACCAAATCACAAGTACCAGGCAGGTCTGTTTCATTTCCGCCGTCCAATGTTCTAGGGTTCATGAAGAAATGTTACTTCCAATGTTGCCCCTGGCTTCTCTTTGGAAGACACCTCAAGATGGAGCATGCATAGACACTCCCGACGTTGCTAGCATTCAGTTGCTAAGGAGGAAGGGACCCGAAGATGCCAAATATGAGTCTTCCGAAGCCAAGCCAGGAGGTCGAGAGACCAACAGAACTCCTCCTTATTATCAAATCCTTATTGAGAGAATCCAGAGTGGGCCATCAAGCTCAGTGGAGATGCTAAGACCCCACCAAGGAGAGGACAATCCAGCAAGTGAAGTTCTATCTTTTCCCCCAAATCCAGGCTCAGGGCTATGGAGAAGAAACAAGCATTTGCCTCAGAGAGAGCGTGGAGCTCACATCTCTTTCTTGTGGCTGCCGTCTAAGAGCCAAACTTTCCTCAGGACTGACTCACTGATCCAGCTGATTCTTGCTCCACTTGATTCCTGGGTCCTGCCTGAAGGCCATGGCCATGCAAGAGAGGAATGACTGAGTGTCTTTGGTCTCATGATCAAGCCCTCAAGCCTAGGGACTTTCCCATTCGGGCAGCGGCTCCACTTCACCTGCCACACTAACTATGCCACTTGTCGCCTTCCTATAAAATGCAGTTGTCTCCGTCCCCATTCAGCCCACTTTTAATCTGTGTGGAGTCTTCACATGGACTAGCTCAGAAGATGAACCTGGTTGAGTGTGTGTGTGTGTAAGAATAAGCCTCCATCATAGGACTCATTCCATCTTCCAGAGACCTGCCACCCATTCAGGAAGCCCACACAAACCTTTGTGCTGCTTCAGAGAACCTGTGGTCCTGCTCCAGGCTAAAGAAATTCAGGCTTCAATCACTGACTGTTTAGGCCAGAGGTTCCCAACCTAAGGCCTGTGGGCCAGATCCGGCCCCTGGTGCAATTTCATGTGGGCCCCCATCACCAAGATGTGTTCTATGTTGATCATTATTTTTAATTGAGGTTATTATTTTTGTTTTGTTATTTATAATAACACACTGGTCCCCTCCAAACTGGATTACTGTAATGCGCTCTACATGGGGCTGCCCTTGATGACAATTCAGAGGCTGCAGCTGGTCCAGATGTGGCCGCCGGGGTGTTGATGGGGTGAGGACATTATGCCCATGCCACACCCCTGCTGCGAGCTGCATTGGCTGCTGGTGTGCTTCCAGGTGCAATTCAAGGTGCTGGTGATGACCTTTAAAGACCTACATGGTAGTGGACTATGGTACTTAAGAGACCGCGTTACCCCCCAAGGACATACAGGCGCATTTTACTTCCGCTTCCGGGAGCAACGAGGGCAGCGCGGGCAGGATGAATAGCAGTAAAACCATTTGTGTGGATTCACAGGGTGATTGGGCTTCTGGAAATTGAAGTCCAAGAACATCTGGAGTGCCAAGGTTCACCATCATGGATATATACTGTAGTTGATTTTGAAGGAATTTGTCATGTTATGCATATGAATGCATGCTAAAAGAGGTAATCTAGAATGGTACATTTTATTGAAATCAGTGGTGAGATTCAATTTTTTTTACTACCTACTCTGTGGGTGTGGTATTGTGGGCATGGCCAGGGGAAAGCCCTACGTTGCACACGAATTAGGACTACTTTATTTCAAAACTTGGATGGGTGGGGGCCAGCCAGAATTTCTGCTACCAGTTCTGGCAAACTGGTGCGAACCTGCTGATGCCCACCACTAATTGTAATATAATAACAACAGAGTTTTGCAAGAGGTCACCATAAAAAGGATGGGTTAAAAAAAACTGATTTTAGAGAAATATTGGGAGAATGTTTAGATTATATGTTTTAGGGAAAGGCATAAAACCAGACCAAGATGTATTGTCTTTTTCGAATGCAGGGGGAAATATATAAAAACTTAATGATATTGAGAAAATTTAATCAAGACGGTAGAGGGTGCACATTGTAGTTATATTGTACTATGTGTAATTTTGTTAAGATTTTTTGTGTAGTTTCTTTTGCAGTTGTGATTTTTTGTTTATTTTGTGTGTTCTTGTCTGTATTTTAATTAAATCTACTGAAAATGCTATTGCTCCTCAATAATCATTAAATAAATAATGCTGATTATAACTAAAATCCACACATAAAAATTAACTTCATCCAGAAATATAACCTACGGAGACTGTGTCCATTTGTTGTTCAGTCACACAGTTGATCCCAACCCCCTGTGATCCCATGGACCATTGCACGCCAGGCACCACCATCCTCCTCAGCCCTCCCAACTCTGTGCCCATTGCGTCCACAATACCATCCAGCCATCTCATTTTTGGCCGCCCCTTCTTCTTTTGCCCTCCTCCTTTCTCAGCATCAAAGCTTTCTCAAGTGAATCCTCTCTTCTCATTTGATGACCTTTCTATTTGACCTTCCAATGAGCAGTCAGGGTTGATTCCTTCTAAGATCGACCTATTTGTTCTCCTCGCTGTCCAGGGGACTCTCAAAACTCTCCTCCAACACCACATCTCAAAGGCATCTATTCTTCTGCGCTCAGCTTTCCTTATGGTCCAGCTCTCACAACCATACATTACCACCAGGAATACCATTGCTTTGACTATGCGAATTTTGCTTTGCAAAGGTGATGCCTCTACTTTTCACTGTGTTCTCCAGGTTTCTCATAGTTTGTCTCCCCAGAATCAGTTGTCTTTTTATTTCATGGCTGCAATCCCTATGTGCAGTGATCTTACATCCTAAGAAAGTAAAATCTGTCACTGCTTCTACTTCTTCCCCATCTATTTTCCAGGGACTGATGGGGCCTGTGGCCATTATCTTGGTTTTCTTAATGTTGAGTCTCAAGCCAGCTTTTGCGCTCTCTTCTTTCAACCTAATGAGGAGCTTCTTTAGGTCTTCCTCACTTTCTGCCATTAGGGTAGTATCATCTGCGTATCTCAAATGTTTGATGTTTCTCCCAGCAATTTTGATCCCAAATTGTGATTCATCCAACCCTGCATTGCGCATTATGTGCTCTGTGTATAAGTTGAATAAGCAGGGTGACAAAATGCAGCCTGTTTTACTCCTTTTTCTATTCAAAACCACTCCATCATTCCGTATTCTGTCCTAACTGTTGCTTCTTGACTCATGTACAGATTTCTCTGAAATCTGCGTAGACACCGGCAAACCACGCCACAAATCTTGCCAAGAGAACCCTATTGACCAAAACAAAAGGCAAAACAAAGGAGCAGGCTAGGTGATGCAGGATGCTTAACACCACAGAGTGGAGGAAGGGGAGGGACAGGAAGGAGGGAGGAGGAATGCAATGTTGTAAGGAGCAATACTGCATATGGACATGGAATGTGAGATCAATGAACCAAGGTAAACTGGAAGTGGTAAAAAATGAGATGGAAAGAATAAGCATTGACATCTTAGGCATCAGTGAGCTAAAATGGACAGGGATGGGGGAATTCAGCTCTGGAAACCATCATATCTACTACTGTGGGCAAGAAAACCTTAGAAGAAATGGAGTAGCCATAATTGTCAATAAAAGAGTGAGAAAAGCAGTAATGGGATACAATCTCAAAAATGACAGAATGATGTCAGTCAGATTTCAAGGCAAACCTTTCAATGTCACTGTGATCCAAATATACTCACCAACCACTGGTGCAGATGAAGCCACAATGGACCAGTTCTATGAGGACTTACAACACCTCATAGAACAGACACCAAGAAATGATGTCCAAATTATATTAGGAGACTGGAATGCCAAAGTAGGAAATCAAAAAGTGGAGGGAATAACAGGCAAATTTGGTCTTGGAGTACAGAATGAAGCAGGGCAAAGATTGATAGAGTTCTGCCAAGAGAACGCACTGGTCATAGCAAACACTCTCTTTCAGCAACACAAGAGGCAACTTTACACATGGACATCACCAGATGGCCAACACCAAAACCAGATTGACTACATACTCTGCAGCCAAAGATGGAGAACCTCCATACAGTCAGCAAAAACAAGACCTGGAGCAGACTGTGGCTCAGATCACAACCTATTGATCACAAAATTCAGGCTTAGACTAAAGAAAATAGGGAAAACACGGAGACCAGAAAGATATCACCTAGACAGCATCCCTAAAGAATACACGGTGGAGGTGATGAACAGATTTAATGGCTTAGACTCGGTAGACAGAGTACCGGAAGAATTATGGACGGAGATGAGGGACATCATGCAGGAAGCAGCAAAGAAAACCATACCAAAAGAAAAGAAGAGTAAGAAAGCAAAGTGGTTGTCTGATGAGGCTCTTAAAATAGCAGAGGAAAAAAGGAACGCAAAAGCCAAAGGAGAAAGGAAAAACTACAATCATTTGAACACAGAATTTCAAAGAAAAGCAAGGAGAGATAAGGAAAACTACCTAAAAGAACAGTGCAGAGAAATGGAGGAAAACAACAAAAGAGGCAGAACCAGAGATCTTTTCAAAAAAAATCGGGGAAATTAAGGGAACATTTAAAGCAAAAATGACCATGATAAGGGACTGTTATGTATGTATGCATGTTCATTATACTGTAAGGCAAGATTGTAACCACTCCAGATACAAACGATATCAGCTATGAAGGAACGCGAGCAGACAGCCTATAGAGGGCAGCTGCGAGCGTTCACTCTCACATGGTTCACATTGCTCAATCACGGACAGCCGCGGGAAAACCTTCCCCGCATTCAGCAGCTGAAGAAAGACCTGCATTCAGCAGCTGAAGCAAGACCTGCATTCAGCAGCTGAAGAAAGACCTGCATTCAGCAGCTGAAGCAAGACCTGCATTCAGCAGCTGAAGAAAGAGGCGTGCCTGGGCGAGGCCACGCCGGTAGCAACCAATCAGCTACCGTGCTACAAGATTCAAATGTAGAGAGCGACTGTATATATTGAGATGTATCACCGCCATTCCTCATGCTTCACTGGAACCTCATGCAATGCAATAAACCTGTGTTAAACCAACCTTTCGGTTGTCCGGTTGTCTTTGGTCCCATACACTAAATTGGCGACGAAGGTGGGATATGGCTGCCCACGGGACCAAGACATGCGCCGGCTACGAGATCAAGAAGCAGGGAGACTTGGAGCTGTTTGAGATAGACTTCAACGCAGCGCTGGTGGAGCTCGAAGTCTCCGATGAGGCCAAAAAGAGGGCCATTTTCGTCCGCATGCTCGGACACGAGACCAAGAGGACCTTGGTGGACCTGATCGCCCCGAGGAAGGTGGGCGACTTCAAAGCTTCAGAGCTCCTGGCGGCGTTGCGCGCCCATCTCCGGCCGGCAATAGCGATGTTCCCCGCTCGGAGCGCGTTCTGGAGGCGAGTCCAGGCACCCGGAGAATCGGTCGATGAGTTCGCCGCGGCCCTGCGGTTGGCCGCCGGCCCTTGCAAGTGGGAACTCCCCGACGTCACCCTCCGGGACTGCCTGCTCTGCGGTCTAAGGGACACAGAGACTCAGCGCGCGCTGATGAAAAGGGAGCCGCCTCCCACGTGGCAACAAGTCCTCGACGCGGCACAGGCCGCAGAGGCCACGTCGGCCGGGGTGCACGAACTTCAGGACTGGCGCCCGAAGACCGCCAAGGCAGAGAGTTCGGTGCGCGCGGCCCGGCGGACTTCGAACTCGTTTTCTGCAGAGAGCAGCGACGACGAGGACGTCCGGAGGGTCCAGAGAGAGGGCCGGCGCTGCGATGGCTGCGGCGCCGCCCACGCCCGCACCAAATGCCCATTCCGCAAGGCCGAGTGCCACAACTGCGGCCGGCGCGGGCACATCACCAAGGTCTGCCGGAAACGACGCGAGGCCACCCGGAGTTCTCCAGACCGCTCGGCGAGGCAGGACCGCACCACGAGGCAGGACCGCACCACGAGGCCGAAGGACGGCACACGGACCACGAGGACGCGGGACGGAGTAGGACGAGTCTCCGACGACAGCGAGGACGACGCGCCGGTTTGCAGCGTTTCCACGGAGCACCCCCGTTACTTCGTTGAGGTAGTAATACAAGGGGCCCCTGTTAGGATGGAGGTGGATTCGGGTTCCTCATACTCCATTATTTCCCAGGGGGAGTTCATGAAAATCGCCCCCCGCGTGCGGCCCAAGCTCAAGGCGTTGAGGGCCACGCTGAAGGACGTGCAGGGGAACCGCATCCCAGTGTTGGGGGTTGGGAAGTTCCAGGTCCAGTTCAAAAAGTACACCGCAACGCTTCCCTTAGTCGTCCTCAAGGGGGGTAAATGCAGCCTCCTCGGGACTCAATGGTTCCAGCCCCTGGGGTTGTTCATTGGGGGGGTGCACGCCGTGGGAGCACACGCCGCCGGGACTGATCCAATACAGAGCGTGTGCGACGCGCACCCCGAGGTTTTTAAAAAGGGGCTAGGAAAATTCAAGGGCCCCCCAGTGACTTTCGACCTGGACCCTGGAGTGCGTCCAATCAGACTTAAACCGCGCAGAGTGCCTTTCGCACTAAAGGACAAAATTGAGGCGGAATTGGACAAATTAGTGGGCCAGGGGATTCTTGTTCCTGTTGATTCTGCGGAGTGGGAAACTCCAATTGTAACAGCGCTCAAGGCCAACGGGGAAGTCCGAATATGCGCTGATTACAAGTGCACCATCAATAAGGCGATCCGCCCTAATGCGTATCCGGTGCCGGTAGTCAGCCACTTATTGGCCAGGTTACACGGGGGGAGGTGTTTCGCCAAACTCGACCTGGCCCAAGCCTACCAGCAACTCCCGGTGACCCCCGCCGCAGCTGCTGCACAAACCATAGTCACCCACAAAGGGGCGTTCCAGGTTTCGCGCCTCCAATTCGGCGTGAATTCGGCGCCCGGGATTTTCCAGTCATTGGTGGAACGCCTCCTGAAGGGGTTGGAGGGGGTGTTACCCTATTTTGATGACGTATTAATTACAGGGGGGAGCCGGGCCGAATTAGCAACAAGGTTGGGAAAGGTCCTGACAATATTCGAAAAGGCGGGGTTGAGGTTGCGGAAAGACAAATGCGTCTTCTTCGCTACAGAGGTTGAGTTCCTAGGGTTCCGTGTTACTCCCGAGGGAATTAGGCCAGCCCAATCCAAGGTAGCCGCCATCAAAAAGGCCCCTCGCCCCACCTCCAAGCCCGAGTTGCAGTCGTTCCTCGGACTGCTCAACTTCTACCACTCCTTCCTCCCGCGGAAGGCAGCCGTGGCAGAACCGCTACACAAATTGTTAAAAAAGGACGAGGCATGGAAGTGGGGCGACGTCCAGGAAAAGGCTTTCAATGACCTGAAGCGACTCCTGGCATCAGATGCTGTACTGACCCACTTCAATCCCAAACGCCCGGTGGTCCTGATATGCGATGCATCCCCGGTGGGGGTGGGGGCGGTGCTTTGCCACGTGCTGGAGAACGGTAGGGAGGCCCCGATAGCTTTCTACTCTAGATCCCTGTCCCAAGCGGAGAGGAATTATGCTCAGACAGACAGAGAGGCGCTAGCAATAATTGCGGGGACCAAGAAATTTCATGATTTCGTGTACGGCCGCCCCTTCACCATAGTGACTGACCACAAGCCTTTGCTGGGCATCTTCACCGCAGACAAGCCCACACCCCAGATCCTGTCCCCGAGAATGCTCAGATGGGCCATTTTTCTCAACGCGTATCAGCACGCGTTGGTATACCGGCCCGGGAGGGAGATAAGCCATGCCGACGCTCTGTCGAGGTCCCCCATTCCCCGGGATTGCTGCCACGTGGGCGGAGTAGAGAGGGACCACCAGGTCTTAATGATAGAGGTCCTAGACTCCCCTCCAGTAGTACCGGCCGAAATCGCCAAAGCGACAGGCAAGGACAAAGCGCTGGCCACAGTTTGCTCCTGGGTGCAGAAAGGGTGGCCCGTGTCTTCCCCAGCAGCGGAATTCGACACATTCTTCAAAAAGAGATTAGAGTTGTCCCTGGAGAGGGGTTGCCTCTTGTGGGGACAGCGGGTAGTGATCCCCACGTCTCTCCGGCCGAGGGTGCTTAAACTGCTGCACGTCAGCCACCCGGGGATCGTACGCTCTAAGGCACTAGCCCGCAGTTACTTTTGGTGGCCCCAGTTAGACGCCGACATCGAACACATGGTCGGCACTTGTGAGGCGTGCCAAAGCTCAAGGCCAGAAGAGGCTCGCTCGCCACCTAGGGAATGGGACGCTGCGAGGGGACCCTGGTCCCGAGTTCACGTAGACTTTGCTGGCCCATTCAGGGGAACGCTTTTCCTCCTCGTGGTGGACGCGTTCTCTAAGTGGTTGGAGGTCATTCCAGTCTCGAGCACCTCCTCGACCACAACCATTAAACAGTTAAGGAGGGTCTTTTCCACGTTCGGTTTACCCGACACCCTCGTCAGCGATAACGCTAGCTGTTTCACGTCCGCCGAGTTCAGGGCATTCATGGAACGCAACGCCATTCGGCACGTCACCTCCGCCCCCTTTCACCCGGCCACCAATGGCCAAGTAGAGCGCCTCGTGCGCACCACGAAAGACGCGCTACTGCGCATGGGTCCCGGAGACCTCGACCTGAAATTGTGCCAATTCCTGCTGAGATACAGGGTCACCCCCTTAGCGTCAGGGTACTCCCCCGCAGAGCTGTTGATGCGCAGGAAGCTGGCCACGGGGATATCCAAGCTAGACCCCACGAGAGTAGAGGACAAGGGGCGGAACATAGGGGTGGAACCCACCAAGAGTTTCGGCATAGGCGCCCCAGTATACTGCAGGAATTACGCCAGCGCGGGGCCAGCCTGGGTGCCGGGCACCGTAGTAGACCAAACCGGCCCCGTCTCATACCGCGTAGAGACCAGTACAGGTTTCCTGTGGAGGCGACACGTGGACCAACTCAGGCGTAGGGTCCCCGGAGAGCAAGACGAGGATGAGGCCAGCATTGATTCAGCGTTAGGGTACTCCCCCACCCGTTTAGCCCAAGGGGGAGGAAAAGGGGAGCATGGGTCCCCACCAAGGGGGGAGGAAAGGGAATCGATCCACGGAAATCTTTTGCGGGAGTCCCTGCCAGAGAGGAGGAGCCCCGGGTTGCGGGAGTCCCCGTCAGAAAGGAGGAGCCCCAACCACACTCATACCCCGCGGAAGCCGCGGAAGTCCCCCCGAGGCTCAGAGGCCCATAGAGGTTTAGACGTTGATTTACAGTACCAGGGGGAGTTAGCGGAGTGGTCCCCCACCCGTCCTAGCGAAAAGAGGGGTTTCAGTTCAGCCCCTGGTACCTCCAGTCCCAGTAGCCCCTGTGAGTTAGAATGCAATATAGCGCCCATGTTCCGGAGACCGACACCTCCAAGACCAGAGGCATCAGCGAGTCCGCCCACCACCACAGTCTTAAGGTCCCCCGAGCAGGGATCAGAAGGTAGCCATTCCCCAAGGGCGACCTCATCGGTGCCGCGGTTCACACTAGGAGGGTCCCCGGGGTCCGAGGGCAATAGGCAGGGATTTACCTCCCAACTGTTCATCCCATGCCCTTCCCCAAGCGCAAGGCAGGCACGGACGCCCCACAGAGCCACTAACGAATCCCCGTTTCCCGTTGCAGGACAAGCGCCCGCGGAGTCAGGGATCACAGGCTCTCCAGAATTAGGGCAGGCGCAAGCACGCCCCAAGCGAACGTGCGGCAAGCCACAATGGTTGCGGGACTTCGTCCCATCCTAGGGGGGAGGGATGTTATGTATGTATGCATGTTCATTATACTGTAAGGCAAGATTGTAACCACTCCAGATACAAACGATATCAGCTATGAAGGAACGAGAGCAGACAGCCTATAGAGGGCAGCTGCGAGCGTTCACTCTCACATGGTTCACATTGCTCAATCACGGACAGCCGCGGGAAAACCTTCCCCGCATTCAGCAGCTGAAGAAAGACCTGCATTCAGCAGCTGAAGCAAGACCTGCATTCAGCAGCTGAAGCAAGACCTGCATTCAGCAGCTGAAGAAAGAGGCGTGCCTGGGCGAGGCCACGCCGGTAGCAACCAATCAGCTACCGTGCTACAAGATTCAAATGTAGAGAGCTACTGTATATATTGAGATGTATCACCGCCATTCCTCATGCTTCACTGGAACCTCATGCAATGCAATAAACCTGTGTTAAACCAACCTTTCGGTTGTCCGGTTGTCTTTGGTCCCATACACTAAAGGGACAAAGAAGGAAAGGAGCTAGCTGATGCAGAAGAGATTAAGAAAAGATGGAAAGAGTACACAGAGGAACTCTACAAAAAGGACCTCAACACTCCTGACAATCACAATGATGAAGAAGTAGAACTTGAGCCAGACATCCTGGAGAGCGAAGTCATAAAGGCCCTAAAGAGCACTGCAAACAACAAAGCTAGTGGAGATGATGGTATCCCAGTTGAATTTTTCAAAGCGCTAAAAGATGACGGCGTCAAATTACTGCATTCAATATGCCAGCAGATTTGGAAAACAAAACAATGGCCACAGGATTGGAAAAGATCAGTATATGTTCCAATCCCAAAAAAGGGCAATGCCAAAGAATGTTCAAATTATCGAACAATTGCGCTCATCCCACACGCCAGTAAGGTGATGCTCAAGATAATACAGGATAGACTCCAGCAGCATGTGGAGAGAGAATTACCAGAGGTGCAGACCGGTTTCAGAAGAGGCAGGGGGACTAGAGACCACATTGCCAACATACGCTGGATCATGGAGAAAACAAAGGAATACCAGAAACAAGTTTACTTTTGTTTTATTGACTACACTTAGGCATTTGACTGTGTGGACCACAACAAGATGTGGCAAGTAATTAAAGAGATGGGAATACCAGAGCACCTCATATGCCTCCTGAGAAATCTGTACATGAATCAAGAAGCAACAGTTAGGACAGAACACGGATTGACAGAGTGGTTTGGAATAGGAAAAGGAGTAAGACAAGGCTGCATTTTGTCACCATGCCTATTCAACCTATACACAGAGCACATAATGCGCAGGGCAGGGATGGAGGAATCACAATATGGGATTAAAATCACTGGGAGAAACATCAACAATCTGAGATATGCAGACGATACCACCCTAATGGCAGAAAGTGAGGAAGACCTAAAGAATCTCTTGATTGCATTGAAGGAGGAGAGTGCAAAAGCTGGCTTGAGACTCAATATCAAGAAAACCAAGATAATGGCAACAGGCCCAATCAGTTCCTGGAAAATAGATGGGGAAGAAGTAGAAGCAGTGACAGATTTTACTTTCTTAGGATCAAAGATCACTGCAGATGGGGATTGTAGCCATGAAATAAAAAGACGACTGATTCTTGGGAGACAAGCAATGAGAAACCTGGGGAACATAGTGAAATGCAGAGACATCACACTGCAAACAAAAATTAGAATAGTCAAAGCAATGGTTTTCCCAGTAGTGATGTACGGATGTGAGAGCTGGACAATTAGGAAGGCTGAACGCAGAAGAATAGATGCCTTTGAAATGTGTTGTTGGAGGAGGGTTTTGAGAGTCCCCTGGACAGCGAGGAGAACAAATAGGTCAATCTTAGAAGAAATTAACCCTGACTGCTCATTGGAAGGTCAAATAGTAAAGATGAAGCTAAAATACTTTGTACATCAAATGAGAAGGGAGGATTCACTTGAGAAGGCATTGATGTTGGGAAAGGTGGAGGGCAAAAGAAGAAGGGGGAGGCCAAGGATGAGATGGCTAGATGGCATTGTAGACACAATGGGCACAGAGCTGGGAGGGCTGAGGGGGATGGTGGAGGACAGAGGCGCCTGGAGAACAATGGTCCACAGGGTCGCAAAGGGTTGTAACCGACTGTGCGACTGAACAACAACAAAACAGAAGTAGACTTGTTTCTGATATTCCTTTGTTTTCTCCATGATCCAACGTATGTTGGCAACGTGGTCTCTAGTTCCCCTGCCTCTTCAGAACCCAGCCTGCACTTCTGGTAATTCTCTCTCCACATGCTGCTGAAGCCTACCATGTATTATCTTGAGCATGACCTTGCTAGCATGTGGGATGAGTGCAATTGTTCAGTAATTTGAACATTCTTTGACATTGCCCTTTTTTAAAACACAGATACTGTATCCTTGATAACAGTATATAACAATAGTCTCATTTATTTTGCAAATTCAGAAACATCAATATTGATTATTCAAAGGAAATGAATGTATATATGTGCAATTTCAGATTCATGATCATGAACCAATTTTATGCAAAACGCAGTTGTACAAAACAGTCTCGTTCACGTGCCTGAGGTTCGACGTGATTAGGAAGATTCGGTCATCCACTGTTTCTTTTCACCTGTGTGCAAACACACTCACAAACACACTTATAAATAATCCTGAGAATAGAAGCAAGACGTGTCCTACCAGCAGGACTGCCAATGTAACAAAACTTTTCATTAAAAAAATCTTAAGAACAACACTAATAAATACCGGTAGTAAAAGTTTAAATAGTTTTAACAAAATGTATAATCAACAATAAATAATAGAACCTCAATGCAATTCCATTGCAAAGCCTTGTCGGCAGCAGAAAGGTATAAAAATTAATTTAATTGTCAGTATCCCATTAAACTAACATGTGTGTGTGTTGTATAAAGTAGCCAAGAGATTGTGCTCTCTGGTGTTTTAGTCGTCATGCATAAAACAGCAACTTTGCCAGTTCAGCAGGTTTGTGCTGACAAGCAGCCATAAAGTATTTTGACACAAGAGTACACTAAAGCAATCACACATTTCTATACTCTTCCCCTTAGCACTTAGTGCACTCACAAGTTAATTAGCATTTTGCCCCCAACATACTGGGTACTCATTTTACCAACCTTGGAAGGATGGAAGGCTGAGTCAATCTTGAACCCTGGTCAGGCTCGAACTCACAACCTTTTGGTTGCAGGACAGCAGTTTAACCTCTGCGCCACCAGGGCTCCTACACTAGTCATGAAGGAGAGGTTGATAACGGGAGGTTGGTAACATATCATGTCCTGGCAGGAAAGCAGATCCCCCATTGGGAACCAGCTGATCAGTGGCTACAACTATTTTAGCAGAGATTAAAAGGGTTTAGGATTGTGATTTTTGTGAGTCGCCCTGAGTCAGCGTATGCTGAGTGGGCAGCATACAAATCAAATAAATTAAATCAAATCAAACAATAAATGGCTAGACCATCAGGGACCACAGTGGCTTAGTGGTTAAGACACTGAACCTGACAACCAGAAGGTCAGCCGTTCGAAACCCAAGCACTGAAACCTTTGGACATGAAACTGAAGAATTAAGGACACAAAATTTGAGAGATCTTCTCTTTTTTCCATCCTGCTCTTCCCAATCACATGATGGAAATAAACTTTGGGTTGTTATACAGAGAAACAACATGTTTAATAGAAATAACTTTGTGGGAAGCAAAGTTGTTGTAATTAGAATTCTTTGGTGTGTTTTTTTAAAGAAGAATTCAGTAGTCTGAGACCCAAGAAAAAAGCAGAAGTAACGTTTTAAAACCAGGTACCCTGTTTCCCCTAAAATAAGACCTAATCAGAAAAGAAGCCCTGGCATGATTTTCCAGGATGCTCATAATATAAGCTTTACCCCCCAAATAAGCCCCAGATAAGCTCATCAGCCAGATGAATGCATTTAGTATGTCCATTGCAACATACGATGGACCTGTTGAATTATAAATTAATAATATTAATATATAGGTAAAGGTAAAGGACTCTCTTGCTTGAAAGCCAGTCCTATCCAACTCTAGGGTTCTGTGCTCATCTCTGCATCTGCAAATGTTTCCGTTGACATGTGGCAGGTATGGCTCAACACTGGAGTGCACAGAATCCTGTTTACCTTCTCACCAAAGTGGTCCCTATTTATCTAATTGCAATTTCTTGCTTTCAAACTGCTAGGTTGGCAGGAGCCATACCTGTCAACCCGCAGCTCCGGAAAAACGGGACCTGTGCACAAGCGATGTGCGCAGGTTGCTTTCCACGCATGCGTGGAAGGGTTTTACCCCTTCCATGCATGCGTGGAAGAGCTATGCCGCTTGCACAGCCCCTACACAAGCGGCGTAGCACTTCCGCGCATGCGAGGAAAGCATTTTTTTCCTGCTGCCAAATTACGGGGTTTTGGCAGCAGGGGGCGGGTTATGACGTCAATCGACGCCAAATTACGGGGTTTTCCCGGCCAAATCAGGATGGTTGACAGGTATGGTAGGAGCTGGGTCCGAGATGGGCACTCACTCCGTTATAGCAGTACCCGGATATCAAACTCCGACCTTCCTGACAGCGAGTTCAGCATCTTAACCACTTGAGCCACCACACTCCCACTAATATTAATATATACCGGTAATTAAATATGAAACAATATTATTGACATTAATATTTAAAATAAATGATAATATAAATTATAATTAAGTATTTGTAAATACATAACTGGGTGCTTTTAGAAGAGAGGTAAACACCTATGTAAACAGCTGGATTCGAGCCTTATTGCCAAATAACCAATCAGATTACAGACACAACACACAAATCACGTGTGCACTTGATAGCAAATGGTTGCGTCTAATATGAATATTCATAATTCAATACGCCATGTTGTAATGGACAAATGAAAGAGATCCCCTGAAAATAAGCCCTATTGCATCTTTTGGAGCAAAAATTAATACAATCACAACGCAATGACACTGCTATATCACCCAATAGAACTTAGTTCACTCTCTAGGTCAGGGATTCTCAACCTGTGGCCTGTGGGCTGGATGCAGCCCGTGGCAACTTTTCATGTGGCCTCCCAATGCCTTCACCACTTTTCATGTGGCCTCCCACTGCCTCCACCGGAAGTGCCATGTGGTGGAGGAAGGGCAAAATGGCTGTCCGCCCCCCCCCCCCCCGAAGCTGTCTGAGGGAGCATGACCCGTCCCCCTTCTTTAAAAGGTTGAAGACTCCCGCGTTAACCAAAAGCTGGGGAAGGCAGAGAAAAGGTGCCCATCCATTCAACTCATATGTAGCAACCGGACCATGGATCATGCAGCCAGTTGGTATCTGTAACATGCATCCAGTACTTTAGTCAGAAATCATTACTAGATACAAAATCATGGGAGACTGAATCACTGGGGAAAAACATCAGGCTGTGATTGAAAACTGCCCTACATTGCCCTGCAGTAACCTTTGTTTTGGAGGCTTTCCAAGGAAACTCATTTCTGTAGCAGCGGAGAATAAGCAGTTCCAGCAGAAAACACATTTCCACCTACCCACCCACTGACAGTAGGGTTTTCTCCTGGATATTTGTCTAGGCTCTGTCTAGGCTATGGTAATGGAGTAGACCTTGGCACTCCAGATGTTCTTGGACTTCAATTCCCAGTAGCCCAAGCCCCCATGAATGCTATATGCAGTACGGGCACATTTTACTTCCGATTCCAGAAGTGACAAGGGCAGCACGGGCCGGATGAATCACAGTAAACCCATTTGTGCAGATTCACAGGGGCTTGGGCTTCTGGGAATTGAAGTCCAAAAACATCTGGAGTGCCAAGGTTCGTCATCACGGAAGTAGACTATACAGCCAGTGACTCAACGCCAAGTGTTGGGCGGCAGTAACTAACCTGACTCCCTAAATGGGCCAATGGCTACGGGCGGATGAGCCCCTTTAGGTGGAGTGATGGTTCCCTCAGTGGAGGAAATGCCACTGGAAACCATCCTATTGGGTCCAACGGCAAAATGAGCGGAGGAGGAACCACTTCACCATTCTGATTCCCAATGGTCATGGAGGCGGAGGAGGCCATGCCAGATGCACTGGCTGTGAAGGTGCACCTTGTCCATATCCTCAAGGCTACGGCAGTCCATTGCAGTCCCGGTGTTAAATCTAGCAAGTCTCCGAGATTACAATGTGTGGGTCACTTCATGGCAAGATGGGATCCACCTTAGACAAATTCACACCAGTGGCGTTTTTCCTGGTTGTCATTCTGCTTACATCCATCAACTGTGTAAAGGATTTTCGGGGAGGGGGGAATGTATACTTGGACATGAGTAGCAGCCGACAATGACAACGATAATGTGTCTAGGCCAGGAGTTCTCAACCTTTTAAAGCTAGGGGCCAGGTCCATACCTGTCAAGTATCCCATATTGGCCGGGATTTCCCGTATTTTAACGCTCATTCCTCCCCTTTCCCGCCGCCGTCCCGTATTTTGAATGGCGGGGAAAGGAGTTACTGCGCATGTGCGCCCATCGTAAAGGGTTTTTTGTGCATGTGCAAAGGGATTCTGCGCATGCATAAAGGGATTCTGCGCATGCACAAACGGGTTACTGAGCATGCGCGACTGTGCTTGTGCAGTAATTTCCTGTATTTTCCGGAGCTGCGCTTGATGGGTATGCCCAGGTCACGCTCCCTCAGACAGCTTCGGGGGCCAGGTGGCCATTTTGCCCTTCCTCCACCACATGGTACTTCCTGGTGTGGTGGAGGCAGGGGGGCACATGAAATGGTGTCATGGGCCGCATCCAGCCCACAGGCCACAGGTTGAAAATCCCTGGTCTAGGCTGTTAGATGTGCAAGTTATTCCTATGTTTACCTTCCTGTGGCAAGCCACAAACCCAGGCACTCAAAAGGCAACATACAGAGGTGAAGAAAAATGGAAGCTATGACAAACAGGTTGCTGTTTGGCTCTTGACAAAGAGGGAGAAGCCATCTTCTGCCTGTTTCCCCTTTCTTGGGAAGGACCAAGTTGTCTGCCACATCCATCCTTCAGATCTCCTTCCCTCAGGTGCAATGGGAAATACTGGTCCATGGGCTGTCCTGCTGTGCATCCAAGCTGGCTTTTGTCAATGGTCTGTAGGAGGAGCATTGACTTTGCTTCAGGCAGCAGAAATGCTTTGGGCTGGCCTTGCCGGTATCAATGACGTAACCTCCCGAGTGCAGGAAACGACAGAGGGAACGATTCTGTGGCCACATATTGCTCCAAGATCATTCCGGGGAAGAGGTTTCTCAAACATGATCCTCAGCAGTAGCTGTGTAAAGACCTTACTCTTTACTCCCGGTTTTCCCCCACCATGAAGCCCAGTTGCGGAGGCTGGAGCATGGGAAGCCGTCTGAGATGGCCGCCAAGAACCTGGAAGCAGGACTTTAAAGCAAAGGTCGAAGGTCAAGACGGAAGACTTAAGTCAGTCCCAGAAGATAATCCCCATCCTGTGTCATCTGAAGGTCTCTTCCTCTTTATATGTATTGAGGACATTGCATCATCAACGCTTGTGTCGGACCCGCATGCAAATTCATTTCCACTTATTATTTCTAAGAGGCACTTATGAAAACCATGGGCTTGTATGTGTGTGTTTCTTTGAAGAGCATCATTTCTGATGAGTCAGTCTGAAAGAAGCAGTCTGTTCCAGTCTACTTCTCTCTTTTTTTTTCTCCCTGCCATCCTGGCCTTTTTCCTCTTGCAAGTTGCCTTCTGAAGACCTTTGCCAAGTGACTGATGAACTTCGAGTAGCTCCAAAGGACGCGACATCCCTCAACCTTTTGATAGAAGTCTGAAACGGCGAGTGTCCTCTCGGAGGGAACTGCCCTGGGTGGGTCAAGATCATGCAGGCAAAGGGCACATCGGATGTTGGAGAGAACCCCAGCTACTGAGGAGGAAGCCTTTTCCAGTTCATTATACAATGAATCCTCTGGGTTATATAAGCGTTGCTGCCCTTTGAGGACCGCAAGGGAATCCTCCAGGTTTGCAAAAGTCCTATGCAGGTCTTGCAGCATCAAACTCTCCGGCTTCCTGGTTACATTTTGGCTTGGAAACCAAGGAACTGGTGTCGACTCACAAATGTGTTGCATGACTAGCAAATCCATATGAGTCGCCTAGAGGGGGAAATCAGAACAGTGAAATTAAAATTATTCCCAAAGGATTTTAATCTAAGGCGAAAAAGTTGCTAAATAAATATGCGGAGAAACGTTATCAAGAGTACACGTGAGCAAAACCAGATTAGAAGATGGAGGAAGAAACTCACTGGACATGGATTAACATTTTAGAAAGATATGGCTGAGAAACTCAACCTCCCCTACGTCACTTGGAGTCCCTAAATGCAAGACTAACATGCTCAACTCAGAGCTGCTGGCAGACAACAACACGCAGTGTGAATGTGGAAAGATACAAAATCCGGCTCAGTTAGGTAAAGGTAAAGGTCGCCTTTGCTCGAAAGCCAGTTGTATCCGACTCTAGGGTTCAGTGCTCTTCTCTGTTTATAGCCAAAGAGATAGCGCTGTCTGTTTTGTTGTTGTTCAGTCGCACAATCTATTTTGATCCTTTGCGACCCTATGGACCATTATCCTCCAGGCACCTCTGTCCGCCAACATCCTCCTCAGCCCGACCAGCTCTGTGCCCATTGTGTCCACAATACCATCTATCCATCTCATCTTTGGACGCCCCCTTCTTCTCTTGCCCTCCACCTTTCCCAGCACCAAGGCCTTCTCAAGTGAGTTCTCCCTTCTCATTTGATGTCCAAAGTGCTTTAGCTTCATCTTCACTATTTGTCCCTCCAATGAACAGTCAGGGTTGATTTCTTCTAATATTGACCTATTTGTTCTCTTTGCTGTCCAGGGGACTCTCAAAACTCTCCTCCAACACCACATTTCAAAGGCATCTATTCTTCTGCGTTCAGCCTTCCTAATGGTCCAGCTCTCACACCCATACATTACCAACAGGATTACCATTGCTTTGACTATGCGAATTTTGCTTTGCAAGGTGATGTCTCTACTTTTCACTATGTTCCCCAGGTTTCTCATAGCTTGTCTTCCCATAATCAGTCATCTTTTTATTTCATGGCTACAGTCGCCATCTGCAGTGATCTTAGATCCTAGGAAAGTAAAATCTGTCACTGCTTCTACTTCTTCCCCATCTATTTTCCAGGGACTGATCAGACCTGTTGCCATTATCTTGGTTTTCTTAATATTGAGTCTCAAGACAGCTTTTGCACTCTCCTCCTTCAATCCAATCAAGAGGTTCTTTAGGTCTTCCTCACTTTCTGCCATTAGGGTGGTATTGTCTGCATATCTCAAATTGTTGATGTTTCTCCCAGCAATTTTGATCCCATATTGTGATTCCTCCATCCCTGCATTGCACATTATGTGCTCTCTGTATAAATTGAATAAGCAGGGTGACAAAATGCAGCCTTATCTTACTCCTTTTCCTATTCCAAACCACTCTGTCATTCCATGTTCTGTCCTAACTGTTGCTTCTTGGTTCATGTACAGTTTCTCATGAGGCATATGAGGTGTTCTGGTATTCCCATCTCTTTAATTACTTGCCACATTTTGTTGTGGTCCACACAGTCAAATGCCTTAGTGTAGTAAATAAAACAAAAGTATACTTGTTTCTGGTATACCATGATCCAACGTATGTTGGTAATGTGGTCTCTAGTCCTCCTGCCTCTTCTGAAACCGGCCTGCACCTCTGGTACTGTATTTTCTGGCGTATAAGACTACTTTTTAACCCCCCAAAATCTGTGCCAAAGTTGGGGGTCATCTTATAGGACAGGTACTTAACTGCAGCTTGTTCCCCCTTGCTTCATATGTCCGGCGCATATGGTGGGGGGTGCCGCGGCCGAGTACCTGCTCTGTGCGAGGAGTATGAAGCAAGGGGAAGCAAGCTGCACACATCTTCCTGTACCTCGAGGAGGAGAACGTGAGCGTGGATTGGCTCTCCACCAGAACCTGCCCATTCGACTTGGAGGGCTGTGCGTCTTTGGGTTGAGTGTGGGTTAATTTTTATTTGGTGTGCATTGGAAGAGAGGTAGTCTTATACGGCAAGTATATTCCAAACTCTGTATTTTAACTGGAAAAGTTGGGGGTCGTCTTATACGCCCAGTCGTCTTATACGCCGGAAAATACGGTAGTTCTCTCTCCACATGTTGCTGAAGTCTATCCTGTATTATCTTGAGCATCACCTTGCTGGCATGTGGGATGAGCGCAATTGTTCGGTGGACATGTGGCAGGCATGCCTCAACACCTTCCCACCGAAGTGGTTCCTGTTGATCTACTTACAATTTCTTGCTTTCAAACTGCTAGGTTGGCAGGAGCTGGGACAGAGACGGGCGCTCAATCCATCGTGCAGTACCCGGGAATCAAACTCTGATCTTCCAGTCAGCGAGTTCAGCATCTTAATCACTTGAGCCACCACAGTCCTTTCAAGTCATTTACTGACCTACCAATTACTTTCAGAAACATGCACCAATGAGGACTTAATTTTGGCCAACGACAAAGCCAAGGAAGTGTCTTCATTTTGGCAGTCCAGGGTTTGATCGGGACACGAAAGAAGAATATGTGAAGTGAAGGAATTGTCTCTATATTGACGTCAGTGGGACCGGAGACAATGCTGAGTTGAAAGGAAAAATGTCATCAAAGAGTCACAGCAACTTCCTTTTGTGGTTTTGATCTTTGCTTGGTTTAGTTGGTTTAGCATTCTGGGCTGGTATCAACACAGGTCAGGCATGCCTTTAAGGAAGCAGTTAATTTCTTGTAGATGTGGGATTCTCAACCATTCAGATGTTCAGACTTTTAAACCCACAAATCCTTAACCATTGGCAAGGTATATGGAACACTGTTTACCTTCCCACTGAAGTGGTACCTATTTATCTACTTGCAATTTCTTGCTTTTGAACTGCTAGGTTGGCGGGAGTTGGGACAGAGACGAAAGCTCACCCCAGCATGCAGCACTCGGGTCTCGAAATGCTGACCTGGTGACCTTCCAGGCATCAAGTTCAGCATCTTAACCACTGGGCCACCGCAGTCCCTGCTAAGAGTGTTAGTGCACTATTCACATTGTGACACTTTTTGCAAAGTTTAGCAAACGGGCCATTCAACAATTACATGATTCTCAAGGGGGGGGAGAGGGGGTCTGCCATCTGAATTACGGAAAATTACTTTGGGGCGGGGGGGGATCAGGTCAAAGATTATGTAATCCATTTGGAGCTGTTGTGGTTTCGAAACATGGCACTTTTTTAGGTTTAAAAATGATCTCTGGGAATTTTGATCCAATTTGAGATTTTGAATTGCTTGTGCAGTCTATTTCTAACCCACATAAATTCATACAATATCTCATACTTTCGCATCGGTGGGCGGCGGTTCTGCATTAGGCACCAATAGAGAAAAGCTCTAAAAATTAGAGTTTCGATACAAAAGCTATGGATTATGTAATTTTAAAGAGATTAAATGGGGGGGATGGGGCCAATTTCCCCCAAAAAATGCATCATGTAATTGCTGAATGGCCCCAAAGAACAACTGGGTTTTGCACAGAAAACCTTGAGTTTTACACTGAAAATGTTTGATTTTGTGCAAAAAAAGCCCTGTATTTTGTGCCATATGCAAAGCTCTTACCGCAAGCTTTTGCATAAATCCCACAAGATGTTTTCATTTGTTTCAGAAGCTGGGATAATGCAAGCGCGGCGCCAAAATGGCCGCCGCGCCCTTTGCGGGCCCCCCCCCCACAGGACAGAGAATCCGGGTAGTTAGGGGCGTGGCCAGCTCCCTTATAAAAGGGGTGGCCACGAGGCAGCCGCGCTGCCATTTTGCCTCAGCGACGGAGCGGAGAAGTTTTTTCCCCTGCGCCTCCGTCGCTCGTTGGTATTGCCGGGAAGCCTTTTGGGTCGATTTTGCTTAGCTAGCTTCCCTTTTTCGCTCGAGATGCCTTCCAAAAAGAAGGCTGCTGCGAATTCAGCTCGGGCTGTTAGGAGGCGCAACCCAGGTCGGAGGACCGTGGTGCCGCCTCCTCAACAGCCACCTTCGCCATCCCCGGCCGGGGCTAGTGGCTTGGGGTCTATCGCACCTTGGCCCGTTCAGAGTGCGGGCGCGGAGGGCGCTCCGGCCCGCGGCCCGCGAGCGGTGGACACCGCTCCCCCTTCCGCCCAACCCGTTGGGCCGACTACTTCTGGGCCGCAGCCTCTCCCGGGGCCCTCTAGCCTTGGGGGGTGGCCCGGTGCCCCGCCTTGGCAGGTTTCCTCACCAGCCCTACCGGGCTTCGGCCCTGGCCAATGGCCATATCTGGGCCATGGGGTGCAGGGAACTGTCCCCATGCAAGGGTCAGGTGGGCCGGCCGGCTCTTTACCCATGGTTACTGTAGACACCTTACTGGCCCGTATTGCGGCCTTAGAGGAGTCTTTGGCCCGGGCCAGTCAGGCAGGTGCCCCTTTCGGGGTACCTTTGGAGGCGCTATCGGCAGCAGGACAACGGCCGGCGGGGAGGGTTGAGCTGCTGCAGGCGGGTGGCGCGGCTCCGGCCACTGCCTCGCAGCTCCCCAGCCAGCAACCTGGCGCGGGTCAAGCCCCGGTGATGAGCTCTACATCGGTCGTGAGCTCCGACGCCCCCAGTGGGCCGGAACCCCCGTTGGGGGCGGCCCGCGGGGGTGCAGCATGTGAGTATATGGTGCAAACGAGTACATCCACACACATTCCCAATATAGGGGGGACCTTTCAGTGGCCTTGGCCTCGCGCCGGTGGTGCAGGGGCTACGCCGCTGGCGACCCACCCGGCGACAACTACTGCCACCATGCCCGCTGGGGTGGGCATTGGTTCTTACACTGCTGGGAACGTACTTGGGGTGGCAGGGTTAACTCAGGCCCCTTTGGGTAGGCCAGCTATCCCCTTTTCGGCTTTGCCGACGGCAGGGTATTCCCTGCCATTGGGTGATCACTTGGCTCAGGCTACCAGAGAAAAGATATGGCGAGGGGAGTACGTGGATATCTTCTCACTCCTGAACAGAGAGCCCACTAAGGAAGAAAGGGAGGGTCAGGATGAGAAGGACAAGGAGCAGGCACGCCGCCGTAAGCCGCCGCGTACCTGGGCTAACTGGCTCCCCGCTTATTTGATATACATGGCGGTGTATTTGAGGGCGCGGCCGGATCTAGCTATTCCCATGGTCCAATATTTGGACAACATATACAGGGCAATGGTAGATTTCCCGGGCCCCTCATGGCTAGCATATGATGAGGAATTCCGTATGAGGATTCCCCTGCACCCCGAGATGAGATGGGATGAGCCGTGCCAGAGACTGTGGCTCTTGTATATGACACCCACACGTCCTGCCCCGGGGGATAGGTATCATTGTGGACATGCGGTCCAGCGAGCAGCTCCAGCGCAGGTTACCCGCCAAATGGCGGGGCAGGGGGTTCCAGCCCGCCTGCTGTGCTGGACTTTCTCGTCCAATGGTTCCTGCAGTCGGAAGAACTGCAGGTATAAGCACGAGTGTCCCACATGTTCTGGTCCCCATGCAGCCTCTGCTTGTCCCAAGCCTGGGGGGGTGCGAGGCAGAGGGAGGGGTGGACAGTGGGCTGGCAAGCCTGCCACGGATGGAACTAGTTCTCCGAAAGGCCCCCTCCCCAATTAAGGTGGACATGCTGGAGCGCTGGCTCGCATCGTACCCAAGGGGAGAGGACAGGGAGTACCTCATCCAAGGTTTTAAGCAGGGATTTCGTATCCCTTTTATGGGTGATAGATCTCCTCAGGATGCTCCCAACCTTTTATCCCTCAGAGGAAGGGAGGAGGTAGCCGAGGCCAGCATTAAAAAGGAGTTAGACGCGGGCAGGGTCGCCGGACCTTTTCCCGCACCCCCTTTTCCCAACCTTAAGGTTTCACCATTGGGTTTGGTTCCTAAAAAGTCCCTAGGTGAGTTTCGCCTTATTCATCATTTGTCCTACCCAGCCGGCCGATCGGTCAACGATGCGATACCTGATGACCTTTGTTCGGTCAGGTATACATCGTTCGACCATGCGCTGCGCATGGTGCGCTCGTGTGGCCCGGGTGCCTTGCTGGCCAAGTGCGACATTAAGTCAGCTTTTCGCCTCTTGCCGGTGCACCCGGGCGACTTTGAATTGCTGGGTTTTAAATTTAAAGGGGAGTATTATTTTGATAAGGCCATGCCTTTTGGCTGCTCCATATCATGCTCGGCTTTCGAGCGTTTTAGTACCTTCCTAGAGTGGGCTTTCGTCCGCAGGTCAGGGTCCCGGTCTGTAGCCCATTACCTGGATGACTTTTTATTCGGGGGTGAACGGGGCTGGGACACGTGTGCACGTCTCCTCAATACATTTCAGACGCTAATGCAGGAACTGGGTGTCCCTTTAGCGCCCGAAAAGACCGAGGGCCCGTCGACCAAACTAGTATTCCTGGGGGTTGAGATTGATACAGTAGTACAGGCTTCTAGGTTACCGGGTGATAAGGTGTCCAGGATAGTGACCCTTATCTCGGAATTGCTGGCTAAGCGTAAGGCATCTCTGAGGGAACTGCAGGTGCTACATGGGCACCTCAATTTTGCCTGCAGGGTGGTCGCACCGGGCAGGGCTTTCGCCCGGCGCTTATGCGACGCCATGGCAGGGTTATCCAGGCCCCACCACAGAGTCAGGCTTACCCGGGGTATCAGGGCAGACATGTTTGTCTGGTTGCAATTCCTGAGGGAGTTTAATGGGGTCTCATTTTGGAGGTCTGACCTCCTGGCATCCCCCAATTTCCAGATCCAGTCTGATGCCTCAGGATCCCTGGGTTATGGGATGTACTTCAATGGGAAGTGGGCCTATGGTGGGTGGCCACCGGCATGGGCAGGCACAGGTCGCCTGCGGGATCTCACATACCTGGAATTTTTTCCCATTCTGGGGGCTTTGATGCTATGGGGCGAACAGTGGGCTAATTCGGTGGTGCATTTCTGGTGCGACAATGCTGCCGTGGTGCACATTGTCAATGCACAGACTTCTAAATCGCCCAGGGTCATGGATCTAGTGCGCCATTTTGTGCTGCGCTGCCTGCGCCTCAACGTCTTGTTCAGGGCCAGGCATGTCCCGGGGGTTAATAACGATATTGCTGACGCTTTGTCCCGCCTGCAGATCTCCCGGTTCCGCGCCTTGGCCCCGGATGCGGAGGAATTTCCCTCGCCACTCCCGGACGAGATGTGGACTATTGGCAAGGAGAGGTGAACCGGGCGATTGGCCTGTCACTGGCGCCACGCACGCGTAAGGCGTATCAACAAGCATTCAATTTGTATAGGGCTTTTGCTACTCGATTTCAATGGCCAGAGACCTGGCCCATCCCGGTGGACCATGTTCTGCGGTTCATGGTTCACCTGCATGCACAGGGCCTTGCACCTCGCACCATAGCATCTAAGCTCTCGGCGTTGGCTTTTATGGCCAAAGTAGGGGGTCATGTGGATACCACCTCTGACTTCCGTGTGAGACACGTTTTGGAGGGGTGGGTGCGCGAGCGCGGGCGTTGCCCGGATGACCGGCACCCTATTTCCCCAGGGGTTCTTACCCAGTTGGCCCGGGGCTGGCCAGGCCTCTGTTTTGATCATTATGAGGCAGCCCTTTTTCATGCAGCCACAACGGTGGCATTTTTTGGAGCGCTCCGCATCAGCGAACTCGTGATGCTGTCTAAGGCGGATGCAAGTGGTAGGGCACTGGAACTCGGAGATGTACATGTTGCCAAAGACTGGGCCCAGTTGAGGATTCGCTCCTCCAAAACAGATCAGCATGGCGTAGGCAGTGGAGTAAGACTGCTACGGTGTTCTTTGGCAGACATCTGTCCGGTTGGTGCCCTACAGGAATACCTGGCACTGCGTGGCTGGCACCACGGCCCGTTTTTCTGTCACCAAGATGGGTCTCCCCTTACTAAATTTCAGTTTTGGAAGGTGACAGCCAGAGCCCTCACCAGGGTGGGACTACCAGGTGCCCGTTATGGCACACATTCGTTCCGTATTGGCGCAGCCTCTACAGCGGCTGCTTTTGGGTACTCTGGGGCTGACATACGTAGCATGGGGAGGTGGGGCTCACAATGTTTTCAGTTTTATGTGCGCCCACTCCCGCCATGAGTACCAATCCAGTCACCTTACCTTCCTTTTTCTCAATTTTCTTACAGACCCTGGGTGTCGTATTACACCGGTGACAGTATGGCTGGTGGGCCACAGCTATGTGCTCAGGGCAGCGCGTTACGCTGCGGCGACAGAGTGGGGACCCCGACTGGGACTGGGTGACCACGCCAGTCTCTCATGGCACGGTAAGCCTGGGATGTTATGGCGGGAGCTGCGGCCTTTCCTTTTTTCTGGCCTGGGGGCTGACCCGCCTGACATTCTAATCATCCACTTGGGGGGCAATGATTTGGGCCAGGTCACCGGCTTATCGCTCAAGCATGCGATTTGCGAGGACCTCGCCTACTTGCATTATGTCTGGCCTGCCACAGCCCTGGTTTGGTCGGACATTGTTCCGCGCCACTCTTACAGAGGGGGCGTTAACCTCCTGGCCCTTGACCGAGCTAGGCGCGCGGTCAATAAGGCAGTGGCGCGGTTTCTCACCACCAGGGCTCGGGGACGGGTTAGTCATCACCCCGATATTAGTCTACAAAATTGTGACTTGTATGCAGGGGATGGGGTCCATCTGTCGCGAGGAGGTATGGACCTCCTGTTGGGTGACTGGCGAGCAGGCCTGTTGACCGAGCTGACGGTCTGGGGGGGGGCGTCAGGTCTTCTGTGAAGCCCCTCCGTGTGGCGGGTAGCACTGGTAAGGTAAACAGTATGACCCACAAGTATCCGGCAGGTTCGCAATTGACTGGACAACACTAGACAGGAATAAAGTAGTTAAACGTTGTCCGGTCAACGACGAATCAGGCGATGGGGTGATGATGATTGCTAACCAGCATGCATCACCCCTGTGATTTCACGGATACGCGTCAGAGGGTGGGGTCATGAGTTAGTTATTGACTACGGTCAACAATTTGTTTGTTGTTAACAAACAAATTGATACAATTTGATACATTGTAACCAATTGCCGTTGGCAATTTTGGGGTGGTACCTTACCAGTGTTACTTCGGCCTGCTTGCCTTAGGAATTATGATTGGTCGTTTTACCAATACAAATTTATAATTCGGACTAGGGCATTGAATCAATAAATGTGGCCCTTTGCTGTTATCCACTTTCAATGTTGTCTGTGTCCGTTATTGGGGGGGTGCGCCTGCAATGCAAGCGCGGCGCCAAAATGGCCGCCGCGCCCTTTGCGGGCCCCCCCCCCACAGGACAGAGAATCCGGGTAGTTAGGGGCGTGGCCAGCTCCCTTATAAAAGGGGTGGCCACGAGGCAGCCGCGCTGCCATTTTGCCTCAGCGACGGAGCGGAGAAGTTTTTTCCCCTCCACCCCCTCCCTAGTTAACAGTGTGATTATGGTCGCTTCGGGGCCGGGTGGGAATTTTTGGTTGGGACCCACATTGGCTTCGGGTCCTGGCTTTTTTGCCCATCCCACACTGTTGCTATGGTTTGATATAGGGGTCTTTCTTCGTTCCTACTGTTGACTTTGGTCACATGGGCGGGTAGCACTGGTAAGGTAAACAGTATGACCCACAAGTATCCGGCAGGTTCGCAATTGACTGGACAACACTAGACAGGAATAAAGTAGTTAAACGTTGTCCGGTCAACGACGAATCAGGCGATGGGGTGATGATGATTGCTAACCAGCATGCATCACCCCTGTGATTTCACGGATACGCGTCAGAGGGTGGGGTCATGAGTTAGTTATTGACTACGGTCAACAATTTGTTTGTTGTTAACAAACAAATTGATACAATTTGATACATTGTAACCAATTGCCGTTGGCAATTTTGGGGTGGTACCTTACCAGTGTTACTTCGGCCTGCTTGCCTTAGGAATTATGATTGGTCGTTTTACCAATACAAATTTATAATTCGGACTAGGGCATTGAATCAATAAATGTGGCCCTTTGCTGTTATCCACTTTCAATGTTGTCTGTGTCCGTTATTGGGGGGGTGCGCCTGCAAACCCTATGGACAGCAAAAACAACACGCCTTGTTAAATGGATACATGTTGGAAAACATCTCTCACTAAGACAAGATTCTGGCTGGACCATTCAGATGTCACTTAATAGACTTCAAAGTGAAGTAAGGAAATTAAAGAATAATAAAGTAAAATATGGCTGCTTAGATACAGGATAGATTTTCTGTGAATATGGAATCACTACAGCATTTATGTGCATGCAATTTATGCCCCATCACCAGTACAAAGGAAGATCTAGTAACTGGTTGAGAGAACACTGCTAACGTATCCCTCTTCTGATGAAACATTGTCTAATCATTTTGACATTTTAATTTGTTTTGAATTTTAACCTATATTTCTTGTAGGTCTGTAATTTTAAATTGTGAGAAAGGAAGGAAGGAAGGAAGGACGGATGGACGGACGGACGGAAGGAAGGAAGGAAGAAAGGCCTGAAGGCTCAAAGTCTGACACCCATTGGACTACATTACAGGTGGGTGGACAACTATGGGTTTCCAGATGTTTTTGGGTGTTGTCTTTCCTCATTTAGAGCTAATCTGACCAGGGCTGATGGAGAATTGCAGACCAACCACAGCTGGATACCAAACCCTGCACATTCATCTTCTTTTTGGCCAGATGCCCACTTGGGACTTGAACTGTTGACCTTCCATTCTCTAAAAGATGGACGAAGACTGAGGCCAGCAGAAGCAGGCAGCAGCTTTCTTCTGATTGGCTGTCTTTATGTCAATCCTAGATCCAGTTCCTCCCTCCCTTCAAGCCTGGGGCAGTGTTGCAAAGAAACGTGAGAACACGCATTGGTCTTTTCTAAAGACACCAAATGATAATTTCTTTACATTGACATGTGTTTCATTTTATTTATTTATTTTGATTATTTTCATTGGCTGATGTTGAAAACCTGGCTCGCTGGATCAAACGCTATCAAGCTACCTCTTGGGGTTAAGACTGGGATTGTGGAGGCTAAAGTGGTTAAGATGCTGAACTCGCTGACTGAAAGGTCGGAGTTCGATTCCCGAGTACTGCACAATGGAGTACTCTGTCCCAGCTCCTGCCAACCTAGCAGTTCAAAAGCAAGAAATTGCAAGTAGATAAATAGGGATCACTTCAGTGGAAAGGTAAACAGCATTCCATGTACTTTGATGTCTAGTCATGCCTGCCACATGTCCATGGAAATGTCTGCAAATGCAAACAGTGCTGGCTCCTTGGCTATAAACAGAAATGAGCACTGAACCCTAGAGTCAGATACGACTGGCTTTCGAGCAAGGGCGACCTTTACCTTGGGGTTAAAGAAGTGTTGCAAAGCGTAAGAAAGACCAGAGGCAAAAGGTAAAATGACAGACCTCTCCATTCTACATTTTTTAAAATTAAACCCAATGAATTGGTAGCATAGCTGTCAAGTTTTGGATTTGAAAATAAGGGAAATTTCCCGGACAAGACGGGGAACTTGACAGCTATGCTTATTCTGTGCAGCCCTCCAGTGGTGGGATTAGGGCATTGCAGTCTGACTGATACAGGCCGGCGGCGGGAAAGAGGGTAAAATACATGAGGTTCCCGGCCAATACAGGACACTTGACAGCTATGATTGGTAGGTGAAAACATAGTTGAAGAGTAGCTATGACAGAGTTCCTCCAACTCACCTTAGGCTACAAACTAGTTTAGGGAAGCCAAAATAACTTCTTCTTCCAAATTAGGGTAACAATTGGAGTTTAAAGAGAAACACGGGTAAAACTGTCTAATGGTAACGAATCTACTTAATGGCAGGGCAGGGGCCCCTAGTTCGAGGATTGTGCAGAACTGAAACTCGAACCACCAGCTGTAAAGGCTACCCTTGCTCGAAAGCCAGTCGTGTCTAAATCTAGGGTTCGGTGCTCATCTCCATTCATAGTATGTAGAAACAGTGGCCAAACAGTACAGTAAATTGATGAATTGTTACGTGAATTCATGTTGATTAATGGCTGAATATCTTGTTTATATTATATTTTAATTCATTGTCTTTAGAGTTATCCTTAATAAGCGTGACCTGTCTTTACAGATATTGGAAAACTAACAAGGATTATTAAACAATAATATATAAGCTAAGTGCTGTAAATTTGAAATTGGAAAATCGGGCAACTAGTTATGTCTGAAGAAGGAAGTTATCCGAAACCGGTCACAGATTTCAAAACTTTTTTGTTGTTGTTCAGTCGCACAGTCGGTTCCGACCCTTTGCGACCCTATGGACCATTGCTCTCCAGGCGCCTCTGTCCTCCACCATCCCCCTCAGCCCTCCCAGCTCTGTGCCCATTGTGTCTACAATACCATCTAGCCATCTCATCCTTGGCCTCCCCCTTCTTCTTTTGCCCTCCACCTTTCCCAACATCAATGCCTTCTCAAGTGAATCCCCCCTTCTCATTTGATGTCCAAAGTATTTTAGCTTCATCTTTACTATTTGACCTTCCAGTGAGCATTCAGGGTTAATTTCTTCTAAGATTGACCTATTTGTTCTCCTCGCTGTCCAGGGGACTCTCAAAACCCTCCTCCAACACCACATTTCAAAGGCATCTATTCTTCTGCGTTCAGCCTTCCTAATTGTCCAGCTCTCACATCCGTACATTACTACTGGGAAAACCATTGCTTTGACTATTCTAATTTTTGTTTGCAGTGTGATGTCTCTGCTTTTCACTATGTTCCCCAGGTTTCTCATTGCTTGTCTCCCAAGAATCAGTCGCCTTTTTATTTCATGGCTACAATCCCCATCTGCCGTGATCATGGATCCTAGAAAAGTGAAATCTGTCACTGCTTCTACTTCTTCCCCATCTATCTTCCAGGAACTGATTGGGCCTGTTGCCATTATCTTGGTTTTCTTGATATTGAGTCTCAAGCCAGCTTTATAATGTTAATAAATTATAAACTTTGTAATGTTAATAAATCAATTAGTCATTTCATCATGTTTTCCCATCTCCATTTATAGCTAAAGAGCCAGCATTGTCTGTGTCTGGAGACGTTTCCATGGTCATGTGGCAGGCATGCCTAGACACCGGAATGTTGCTACCTTTTCCACCAAAGTGGTACCTATTTATCTACTTGCAATTCCTTGCTTTCTGCTTGGTTGGCAGGAGCTGGGACAGACGACGGGCACTCACTTCTGTCATACAGCACTCAGGTCTCAAACTGCTGACTTGCTGACCTTCTAGTCATCACGTTCAGTGTCTTAACAACTAAGCCGCCACAGTCCCCGCTCTAAAATACAGAATAATCCCAACATACGTCAGCAAAGGGATGAATGACAGGTTACTTACATAGGACACGTAAAGCTTCTGCACAGACCGTTTCATCCACATGATCTGCAGCTTGGTATTGTTGAGAAAGTCAACAGTAGCAGGGCACCTTGGACAGAAGGTGGGGACAGAGCCCACTGTGGATAAGCTCAGGAGAACAAGAGCAAACGCTATGGCTGGACAGGAAGAAGCACAAGGAGGAGGAGGTTAGTCACAGTCAATGAATGAGCATCACTCCAGAAGCCTCTTGGGGAAAGTCATTCTGATATATTTGGAATTTGGTCCACAATGAAAAGCTTCTCTTTTTAAAAAAGAATACAAGTACAGAGAACCATAGTAGCTACAGTGTCTATGAATGCAACAAAAATCCTTGCTGTTAGTGGCTGCCCTGGATTGATTTTAAGTGGAGGCCAATGCCTCAATGCTTCCAATGATAGGGGCTATGAAATGCAAAGAATTGTGGCCAAATAAACCTAATTAGCCCCTCAGGCAGTGATGGCAAACCTTTTAGAAACCGAGTGCCCAAACTGCAACCCAAAACCCACTTATTTATTGCAAAGTGCCAACACAGCAACAGAGGAGGAAGGAAACACTCCTATTGGGCTGCTGGGCAGAGGGGCGGGGCGAATTCTGTGCTGAGGGGAGGGAGGAAGCGGTCCCATTGGGCTGCTGGGCAGAAGGACAGGACGAACTCTGTGCTGGGGGAGGGAGGAAGCGGTCCCATTGGGCTGCTGGGCCAAAGGGCAGGGCAAACTCTCTGCTGGGATGACTGCACGGGTGCCTGCAGAGAGGGCTCCAAGTGCCACCTCTGGCACGCATGCCATAGGTTCACCACCACTGCCCTAAGATACAAATGAATTCTTGGTTGTTTGGTGCAACTGAATATTGACCATCTCAGGGCCCTTAAGTATATCAAAACAAAACCAGTGTTTCTCCGTCATAAAATCATTGCGACATGAAATAATTGGCAGTTATTTCTCAAAACTGGACTCGCAGCGTGGTGTAGCAAATAGAGTGATGGACAAGAATGCAGGAAGCCCGAGGTCAAATTCTGTATCAGCTATGGTCTATGACTATGGTGGAGGAGGAGTGGAATTGGGTTTTTTTAATTGGTTTTTAAAATGTGATTGGTTTTATTTTCTGTGCGCCACCCAGAGTCTTTGGAGTTGGGCAGGAAGTAAAAATCAGGAAAATAAATAAATAAATAAATAAATAAATAAATAAATAAATAAATAAATAAATAAATAAATAGTTAAAATTTGTTCTCATTTTCTGTTAGGTAAAGGTCACCCTTGCTTGAAAGCCAGTCGTATCTGACTCTAGGGTTCTGTGGTCATCTCTGTTTATAGCCAAAGAGCCAGTGCTGTCTGCTTCTGCAGACGTTTCCGTGGTCATGTGGCAGGCATGGCTAGACACCGGAGAGCACAGAACACTGTTTACCTTCCCTCCAAAGTGGTTTCTATTCATCTACTTCAATGTCTTGCTTTCGAACTGCTAGGTTGGCAGGAGCTTGAACAGAGACAGGAGCTCACTCCGTCATGAAATACTCAGACCTTGAACTGCTGTTGTTGACCTTCCAGTCTTCAAATTCAGCGTCTTAACCACTAAGCCACCACAGTCCCCCAAAAGACTTATTAGGGTGGCTATAAACAGTGTTCCATGCACTTTGGTGCCTAGGCATGTCTGCCACATGTCCACAGAAACGTCTGCAAATGCAGACAGTGATGGCTCTTCAGAGATGAGCACTGAACCCTAGAGTCAGATATGACTGGCTTTCAAGCAAGGGTAACCTTTACTAAACAGCTTCTGACAGACGATACATAACATAACCAGTCTGTAAATGGGATAAAGACACCATTCAGTTTCCAAAAATAAACACATTGGGATACCTATTTTCACATTTCCTGCCTTTTCTAACTAAATGGAGCACATATTTCTTCAATACATTTCAGGGCATACTGGGAAAAATGCATGCAAACCCGTGTTCTTCTTTCAAAACAACATGCCATGAAAAATCTATATTTTTGAACCATTCAATCAATAACTGCTTTAGTGGGGTACACCGAAAGAGCCTCCTCAAAGCTTGTGGCATTTTGGAGCCACAATTGGGTGTATGCTGGTAATGGCAACCTTGTGTTGCAGGCTAACCTTTCTCACACTAGGCCAGGCAAAAGGAACTGCAGAATTGTTGTGTTCTGTAAAGCTGTGCCTTTAACAATGTACCTTTGCCATGTGTTACCGATGTAACCTTTCTGTGTGCAACATTATAACCATCAGCTGCATCAATGTAACCTAATAAGGGGACGCGAGCTAGTGACCACCAGAGGGCAGTAGCGAGCGTCCAGCTCACATGGATCAGAGTCACCTGGTTCAGCAGCGCGGGAAGATTCCCCGCGACCTCCTCACCTGGTCAAGAAGGGCGTGACCTCCTACGACGTCACGCAGGCAGCAACCAATAGCCTGTCGATGAGCCACATTCAAATGTATAGCCAGCTGTATATATTGAGCTCCCCATCCGCCATTACCTCATGTTCCTCCGGATCATCATGCAATAAACCTGTGTTAAGCCAACCCTTCGGCTGTTTCATTGTCTTTGGTCCCTTACACTAAATTGGCGACGAAGGTGGGATGGCAGCCCACGGGACCAAGACATGCGCCGGTTTCGAAATCAGGAAACCGGGCGACTGGGAGATCTTCGAGATGGACTTCCAGGCCGCACTGATCGAGTCCGAAGTCACGGAAGAGGCGAAGAAAAGAGCCATCTTCACCAGAATGCTCGGACAAGAAACAAAAAGGACCTTGGTGGACCTGATTGCACCGAGAAGGGTGAGCGAATTCAAGGCCAAGGAACTCATGCAGATGCTGCGTGAGCACGTCCGGCCCGCCACGGCGATGTTTCCCGCTCGGAGTGCGTTTTGGAGGCGAGTCCAAGCGCCCGGGGAGACGGTCGCCGCATTCGTGGCGGCCCTGCGGCTGGCGGCCGGCCCGTGCAAATGGGAGAATGCCGAAATCACCCTCCGAGACTGTGTGCTGTGCGGCCTGAACGACGCCGAAACCCAGCGCACGTTAATGAACCAGGAGCCGCCTCCCACATTGCAGGAGGTCGTAAGAGCAGCCCAGGCCGCAGAAGCTTCGAAGGCCGGGGTCCAAGAACTGCAGGACTGGCGGCCAAAGGCGAGCAAAGCAGAGGCTTCGGTACAGGCGGCCCGGCGAACTTCGAGGTCGTCCACAGATAGCAGCGACGACGAGGACGTCCAGAGGGTCCGGAAGGAGAGCCGGCGATGCGACGGCTGTGGAGCGGCCCACGACCGCGTGAAATGCCCTTTCCGGAAGGCCGAGTGCCACAACTGCGGCCGCCACGGGCACATCGCCAAGGTGTGCAGAAAGAAGCGCGAGACCCGGAGGAGCTCCGCAGACCGTTCCACGGGGCAAGACCGCCCAACGAAACCCAAGGACAGCGCCCAGGCCACGCGGAAGCAGGACGGCGTGGGCCGCGTCGCCGACGGCAGCGAGGACGACGCCCCAGTGTTCAGCGTGTCTACTAGACACCCCCGCTACCTTGTTGAGGTACTAGTCCAAGGGGTCCCCATTAGGATGGAAATTGACTCGGGGTCCTCATTTTCAATCATTTCCCAGAGGGAGTTTTTTGGAATTGCCCCCCATAAGCGACCCAAGCTCAAAGCATTGAGGTCCACACTACGGGACGTGCAAGGGAACAGTATTCCAGTGTTGGGGGTTGGAGAATTTCAGGTCAAATTCAAGGAGCACGCCGCGTCCCTTCCCCTAGTCGTGCTCAAAGGAGGAAATTGCAGCCTCCTCAGGACTCAATGGTTCCAGCCCCTGGGGTTGTTTATTGGGGGGGTGCACGCCGTTGGGATGCACGCCGTGGGGACTGATCCAATTCAGGAGGTGTGCGAGGCGCACCCCGAAGTCTTCAAAAAGGGACTGGGGAAATTCAAGGGGCCCCCAGTGACTTTCGACCTGGACCCGGAGGTCCGCAAAATTCGCCTAAAACCACGCCGGGTGCCGTTTGCACTCAAGAACATGATAGAGGCGGAACTGGACAAGTTGGTGGGCCAGGGGATCCTCGTGCCTGTAGATTCTGCGGAGTGGGAAACTCCAATTGTAACCGCTCTAAAGGCCAATGGGGAGGTCCGCATATGCGCCGACTACAAGTGCACCATCAACAAGGCGATCCGCCCGAATGCATATCCGGTGCCGGTAGTCAGCCATCTGCTGGCCAGGTTACACGGGGGAAAGTGTTTCGCTAAGCTCGACTTAGCACAGGCCTACCAGCAGCTCACGGTGTCCCCTGCCGCCGCTGCTGCGCAGACCATAGTCACCCATAAGGGGGCGTTCCAGGTGACGCGCCTCCAGTTCGGCGTGAATTCGGCGCCTGGAATTTTCCAGTCACTCGTGGAACGCCTCCTGAAGGGATTGGAGGGGGTGTTGCCTTATTTTGATGACGTGTTAATAACGGGGGGGAGTCGGGTTGAGTTGGCCAAAAGGTTGGGGAAGGTCCTGACGATATTCGAAAAGGCGGGGCTGAGGTTGCGAAAGGATAAATGCGTCTTCTTCGCAACCGAGGTTGAGTTCCTAGGGTTTTGTGTGACTCCTGAGGGAATAAAACCATCCATGTCCAAAGTGGCAGCCATTAAAAAAGCCCCCCGCCCCACCTCCAAGCCCGAGTTGCAGTCGTTCCTAGGACTGCTTAACTTCTACCACTCCTTCCTTCCCCGAAAGGCAGCGGTGGCTGAGCCGCTACACAAACTGCTAAAGAAAGACCAGGCATGGAAGTGGGGCGATGACCAAGAAAGGGCATTTAGCGAGCTAAAAAGCCTTCTGGCGTCCGACGCTATACTGACCCATTTCAACCCCAAGCGCCCAGTAGTTCTGATCTGTGATGCATCTCCAGTGGGGGTGGGGGCGGTGCTGTGCCACGTGTTGGAAAACGGAAGGGAGGCCCCGATAGCATTTTATTCCAGGTCCCTGTCCCAAGCAGAGAGGAACTACGCTCAGACGGACAGGGAGGCACTAGCAATAGTCGCGGGGACGAAAAAATTTCACGATTTTCTGTACGGCCGCCCCTTCACCATTGTAACAGACCACAAGCCCTTGCTAGGCATCTTTACCGCTGATAAGCCCACCCCACAGATCCTGTCTCCGAGGATGCTCAGGTGGGCCATTTTTCTCAACGCGTATCAGCACGCGTTGACCTACCGGCCCGGGAAAGAGATCAGCCATGCGGACGCCCTATCTAGGTCTCCCCTCCCCCTAACGCCCAGCCAGGTGAGCATGGGGGAGCGGGACCATCAGGTTCTCATGATAGAGGTGCTGGATTCGCCCCCCGTAGTGCCCGCCGACATTGCCAAAGCAACAGAGAAGGACAAAACGTTAGTGACAGTCAGCTCCTGGGTGCAGAAAGGGTGGCCCGCGTCCTCCCCAGCGGAGGAGTTCGCTCCATTTTTCAGAAAAAAGCTAGAACTGTCCCTAGAGAGGGGGTGTCTCTTGTGGGGGCAGCGGGTGGTGATTCCCAGTTCCCTTCGGCCGCGGGTGCTCAAACTGCTGCACGTCAGCCACCCCGGCATCGTGCGATCCAAGGCGCTGGCCCGGAGTTATTTCTGGTGGCCCCAGGTAGACGCCGACATCGAGCACATGGTCGGCACTTGTGAAAGTTGCCAATGCTCCAGACCAGAGGAGGCCCGCCTTCCCCACAGGGAATGGGACGCGGCTAAGGGGCCGTGGTCCCGGGTGCACGTTGATTTCGCGGGCCCATTCAGAGGCACCCTGTTCCTCCTTGTAGTGGACGCTTTCTCCAAATGGTTGGAGGTTATCCCAGTCACGAGCACCTCCTCGGCCCAGACCATTAGGCATTTGCGGAGGCTCTTTTCCACGTTCGGCATACCCGACACGTTAATTAGCGATAACGCTAGTTGTTTCACGTCCTCCGAGTTTAGGGCATTCATGGAGATTAACGCCGTCCGGCATATCATCTCCGCCCCGTTTCACCCGGCCACCAACGGCCAAGTAGAGCGCCTCGTCCGCACCACGAAGGACGCGTTGCGGCGCATGGGCCCAGGGGATCTGAATCTACAAGTGTGTCAGTTTCTGCTAGGGTACAGGGTGACCCCATTGGCGTCAGGATACTCCCCCGCAGAGCTCTTAATGCGCAGGAAGCTGACCACCATCCTTACTAGGCTAGACCCCACGAGGGTAGAGGACAAAGGAAGGAACATCGGGCTAGAGGTTTCAAAGAGTTTCAGTATAGGCGCCCCCGTGCATTGCAGGAATTACGCCAGCACGGGCCCAGCCTGGGTGCCGGGCGTAGTTGTGGAGCAAACCGGCCCCGTGTCGTACTGCGTGGAAACCAGCACGGGGCTCCTGTGGAGGCGGCACGCGGACCAGCTCCGACGCAGGGTCTCCGATGAGCAGGGCACTGATCAGGCAGGAGATAAGTCAGCATTAGGGTTCTCCCCCACCCGTTTAGCCCAAGGGGGAGGAGAAGGGGACCGTGGGCCCCCACCAAGGGGGGAGGAGGATATCCTCATAGATACCCTGGGGGATCTTTCCGAGGAGGAGGAACCCGACCCCATACATATCTCGCGGAAAGTCCCCACAAATGCGGGTACCCCTACCAAGTTAGATTTTGATTTTCAGAACCGGGGGGGTTTTTCGGAGTGGTCCCCCACCCGTCCAAGCGAGAAGAGGGGTTTTTCGTTAGCCCCGACGGCCCCCGGTCTGCCCACAATGGAGTTTTTCCCTTCCCCTAAGGCCGCCAGACAGCGGCAAGCCACTAACAAGTCTCCCTCTCTCATTTCAGGACAAGGGACCAGGGAACAAAGAAGCAATAACGCCCCCGGGGGGGGCAGCCCTCTTCACGGCCCAAACGCACATGCAACAAGCCATCTTGGCTGAGAGACTTCGTCTCATCCTAGGGGGGAGGGATGTTGTGTTCTGTAAAGCTGTGCCTTTAACAATGTACCTTTGCCATGTGTTACCGATGTAACCTTTCTGTGTGCAACATTATAACCATCAGCTGCATCAATGTAACCTAATAAGGGGACGCGAGCTAGTGACCACTAGATGGCAGTAGCGAGCGTCCAGCTCACATGGATCAGAGTCACCTGGTTCAGCAGCGCGGGAAGATTCCCCGCGACCTCCTCACCTGGTCAAGAAGGGCGTGACCTCCTACGACGTCACACAGGCAGCAACCAATAGCCTGTCGACGAGCCACATTCAAATGTATAGCCAGCTGTATATATTGAGCTCCCCATCCGCCATTACCTCATGTTCCTCCGGATCATCATGCAATAAACCTGTGTTAAGCCAACCCTTCGGCTGTTTCATTGTCTTTGGTCCCTTACACTAAAAGAATGAACTCACCAAAAGGTGGTTTTATTTTGGCAGTTTCATGTCTGACCTAGACATGATAGTTGGGGAGAGGTGGAACAGACCAAGGGCGTCCACCCCACTATTCCATACTGAAGGCCGGGTTCAAAACAAAACCCCAAGGATGTATAAACATGAATATATGTTGTCCCTCCACACCCGTTTCTGCACCAAAGAAAGACACAAAGTGTGACTGGAGGAAGAACTTTTGTGAGAGATGTGGTAGAGATGAAAACAACAGATTTTCCACACCTCTAATTTCCACTGAAATGAATGATTTACCAGTCTAATTTCCCTCAAGAGGCATTCTTATATTATTTTATCACAATAACAGAACAAACTGGAAAGTTTCAGGTACCAATTTAACATCGAATACGTCAAAAATGAAGAAATATTTGAAGAATGACCTTAAAACCAAGTTACACAATCCAGATGGGCTGACTATAAGCATAACAGGATTCTTATCATTGAGGTGCAGGTACCAATAAAGACCTGTTTCATATACCAGTCAAACATGCTTCTTGAAGTACTGGGGCATGCAACCTGACCTCTTTCTGGCAAAGATTCAGATGTAATATTTCCTCAAAATTCTTTCCTTTCTGCAATCCTAGTTAAAAATTCTGTTGAATTTGAAGGAGAGGGAAGTGTAAAACATCTTTCAAATCTTTACATGACTTCCAAATTCACCCATCTTCTTCTCCTTTCATACCTACGTCACACTTTAAACTGCCAAAGTGAAGCCACCTTTGGGTGAGTTCATTCCATAGTTCCTCTCGCCTGACCTAGTGTGAGAAAGATTAGACGGCACAACAAGGTTGCCGTTGTACACCTGAATGTGGTTCAAAAATCTTCAAGGAGGTTCTTTCCGAGTACCCCAATTCACCAGTGAGATTTAAGGAGCAATTGGTAGTAAACAAATGTGGTTTCTGATTATTTCCAAAGAAGACGGCTAACCACAGCTACCAGGACAACAAACCACATGTTAGGGGGGAAAAGCATGAAGTACATTTTTGGCATCCTTATACTGCACAAGAACATGAGAACTTCCATATGATGCGTTCAAGGACCCAGCTGGTCAATAGTCCTTCCCACTTCCCAATCTGAGCCCATCCACTTCTTCTGGATGCTCAAAAGTATTATTCATTTATTTGCCTTTCTCCAACTCCCTAGAGGGTCAAGGCAGTGTATATGGCTCGTCTACTCTGCATTTTGACCCTCACAGCAGCCCTGTAAAGTAGACCAGCCCAAGAAAGAGAACAACATGGTTCAGGATGGAAACCTGGATCCAGTTCTTTTCTGACACTCTCAGCTGGTGGGTTTCTAACTTTGGGTCTCCAGATGTTCTTGGACTCCAGCTCCCAGAAACCTATGGTTTTCCCCATACCAGAAATATACAGCACCCTACAGAAGTACATTTGAGACATCCCAAATGTTCTACCTCTAGTTGATCCATCTCTCATTCTCTCTCTGTCTGTCCAGTTAGACGTCTGGTTTCCTCACCTCCTACTGCTAGGTCTAAACAGAAGAGGATCTTGAGGGAAAGCAACTTTCAGGAGACACATCACAGGGTCCTAAACTAGGAGAAAGCATCACATACCATGACAAACGTCAAGTGCCGGCAGCTTCTGAACCATACTCAAGTCACTTCACAATACAGAATGCCACCACTTCCTCTGTGATGGATTGTATGAGAAGCAACTTTGTTTCCTCCTTCCTTTTCTTTTCTTTTCCTCCCCCGCCCCCCAACACCTCAAGCTGATTAGCCCAACTTGCCGGGGGCGGTTGTGGGTGGAGGAAAGAAGACAAAAAAAATGGAAAGGAGAAGTTATAGAAATGGCTGGCCCCAAGGACAATTTTGCCTGGGCAACCTCCCACAACCGATGCGTGGTTACCTGTTCTTCGCCCAGAGTTCCTCCTTTGCAGATGTTGGAGATCTCTCCACAAGTGATGCTCTTAGGAAGCTTCCTGTGGAGAATGGAGAAAGCAAAGGCTTCACAACACCACCCTGGGATGATAAAATCAACACCGACATTGCATACAATGAACCAAAACTACTGCTGCTGCCGAATCCGAATATTGACAATCATCAAGACTGTCCTGCAAATATAATGCGGTGGCCTTTCATCTGCCTTCTGCATCGCAGCATGACCCCTATACCAATGATCCAGTTCCATGAGTCACTTTCTGGTCCTGAGCTCTTTTGGCATGTAAAGTCCTCCTCATCCCCAGGCCAGGATGGATGAAGCTGCTGCCCTCCATCAAGATGGATTCAAGTGGGATTTAATCCACTTGGGGCCCATCGCCCTCCCTGGTGGACTTTGGCACCCAAGCTGTTAGTCCTCAGGGTGGTCAGGTTAGTTAACCGATGCCTGACACTTGCCATTTGGTCACTGGCAGTATGGTCTACTCTATAACCATAGCACAGTGATGGTGAACCTTGGCACTCCGCTGTTTTTAGACTTCAACTCCCAGAAGCACAAATCAGCACTCTTGCTGATTAGGGCTTCTGGAAATTGAAGTTCAAAAACAGCTGGAGTGCCACGGTTCATCCTCTCACCATAGCAGGATAACCTGGCCAGACTTTTACATGCAAATCGCAACGTTAATTTTTCTTTTTTTTTTTCTTTTTTCTTGTCCCGATCAAACCCAGGTCTGCCAAAATGAAGCCACTTTCTTGGCTCTCGTTGGCCAAACGTAAGTCCTCTTTGGTGCATGTTTCTTGCAGTAATCTACAGACCAGTAAATGAACCGGATTCTGTATCTCTCCACATTCACACAGCGTGTTGTTGTCTGCCAGCAGCCCCCACTTGAGCATGTTGGTCTTCTATTTAGGGACTCCAACCCTCCAACCCACAAAACATTAATAAGCAAGGGTTCCCAATCTTTTCAAGTCAGAGGCCGAGTCATGCTCTCTCAGTCAGCTTTGTGGACAGGATGGCCATTTTGCCCTGCCTGCATGATGGGGGTGGCCATTTTGTCCCAATAGCTTCTAAGGGAGTGGTCATTTGCTTCTCAAATGCCCTTGGAGGGGTGGGGACCACATGAAATGGCGCCATGGGCCTAATCCAGCCCACGGTCCGTAGGTTGGGAATCCCTGATGTCGAGTTTTGCCCCTTCATCTTACTTTCCTAAATTCAACTCAGCGAATTAAGGTTGGAGGCGCGTGGTGGACTTGGAAGTCCCTGCCTCAGAAGTATCTGAAAGGCATAACATTGGAAGAGAATGCTTGGATATAGCTCAATAACCTGTTGGTAAAAAGAAATGCATAAGAAGATTGTCTCTGACAGATGACTTTCCTGGACCCAGCCTGGAGGAACTTCCACCTTCCCGTTGGGTCAAAGGGCTCACGGAGGTTTATAACTTCCCCTAAATAAAGAAACAAACCCCAGTTTCCTGATTTGCAATCTTTTTCCATGCCTTTGACCTACTGTCCTGACCCTGAAAGAAAATTAGACCTCTTAGAGTTGACCTAGCAGTTCAAAAGCAGTTTGGAAGCGAGAAATTACAACTAGATAAATAGGGGCCACTTCAGTGAAAAGGTAAACAGCATTCTGTGCATTCCGGTGTTGAGGCATGCATGCCACATGTCCACGGATGTAGGAATCGGGGCCGCAGAGGGCCGGAGGTCCCAGAGGAGACTGATCAAGAAACGATACGAGGCAGTATGGAGGAGGATAAGATCAGTGGTTTATTGGGGAACAGACATCACCTTTTATAGATCAGAAGGCAAGGTAGAAAAAACCATCACCCGACAGTAAATCACATCACCTATTTACTCAGGTTAATTGGGAATCTCTCTTGGGGAAGTTAATTAGTCTTGACAAACATTGACTGGGAAAACACCATTGTTTTGGGCTTAGGAGCTGGGTAAACATGGCCACTATTTGCGCCAGAGATTTACGCTAAGCTCGGAGGTGAATGTTTGCCTAATTAAGTTACAGGAGTTAGCGATCTGCTTACTTGGCAGAGCCTTAGGTCAGGTCAAGGAATTGGGTGAATCAAACCCTATAATTTATCCACCCCCCTTAATTTGGGTGCTCGCAAAGCCCACGGGCCAGGGAGCCTTTCTCCCGAAAGTGGCCTCTGCCGGGCCGTTCCATGCCCATGGGGGCACGGGGAATCCACATCTCCCCTTTTAATTTTTCTTAAGAGCCTGACCGGCAACTCTGCTTAGGAGCGGCATCAGCTGTTGAGCGGGAATGACGTCTCGGGGTTTCCTTCTCGGGCGGCACCTTGAGATCAGCGAGGGAATACATTGCGCAAAGCAGCAAATTGCTATGCCTAGTATAATCACCCCCACAACCACCTTGAGTACTGTTTGGAGCCACCCCCAGGGGATCCATGACCACATCCAGTTCCACAATGAACTCCACCAAGCTCCCCATGCAGAACCCTCTGTGATGCCCTGGACTATGGTGTGGAGATCAGTGAGCTGACTCTGTACTTTGTGGGAGTTGTCAGTAAGGTTGAAACAACACATGCCGTGAAAGGATTCGCAACCCAGGTGGTGCAGCAATAAGAGGTAGTTGATAGCCGCCCAATTATCAAGAATGGCATGGCGAAGCTCTGCCTGCTCTTGATTAAGGAGCGCTATCGCTGAGGAGGTGTGGTTGATGGCTTTTGCTAGACCGCAAGCCAAGCGACCAATCCTCTTTGCGTTGCCGACGGCTAAGCCTGGCACGCCAAAGATGCTGACTGCCAAAGAGAGATATTCGGCAGGGCTCATTACTCTAAAGCTGCTCTCACATGAGCTGTCTAACTGGGTGGTGCGAGTGTGCCGTATGAGTGAGGGAACATTTGAAACATTTGTAACATTTGTGCTTGGGGTGACCATATCCTTGGTAGGGAGTAACAATGTCAAACGACTGATACAACATATAGAGTCTGAAACATTAGCAGGAATGTAGTTCCACGTATACTGGTTGCATGTGAAGAACCAACCGGATGGCAGGGTAACATGAGCATACATGGTGCCAAGTGGTACCGGGTTATTGCAAGTCCAATTGCCACTGCCAATGTTGAGGCAGCGGCGCCGGGTACGACCAGCTGAAGCGCAGCTGTACATTCGTCCACAGGTAGTGTTCGGGCTGACCGCCACCCGAGGAGTGTGGAGGGTGGCTGCATCAGCCGGCAAAGTCATGGTCAGCCGAATCTCCCAACGGGCATACTCTGAAGAAGCCGCTGGGTTGTACGGGCTGAAAAGTCTTTTCACAAGCCAGTCCCCATCCCTGGGGTGCGCGCCTGGAGAATGGCACACTGGGATGAGGCAGGTGCTGAGGATCGAAGCAGAACCAAGGTCCTGCCTGAGGCAAAAATCGGACTGGTTGACGAGACCCGCCAACCTCTCCCAAATATTGTACTGCATCCGGGCAGAGAGGTTTCCGCCGGGCAGCAGATCGTTGGCCTCCAACGAGACGGCCTGAGCGCCTCCCCCCAAAAGCAGGGAAAGGGTCAGGATGATGGTGAGCGCCAGGGTGTTGGCATGAATCTGGGCGAAAACTGCAGCTGTGAGGTTCTCCGGCGTTGGCTCCTTCCTTTCGCGCCGGACGGTGTCCTCGGCCTCACGACAAAGGATCTTGACCATCCCCCAGGTGATCTTGGGTGCTGTCGTCGGTGGCCGTTTCTTCCGACGGGTCCTCTCGATCAGAGTGAGGCCCTCCATCTCTGGGATCGGACTCTGGTCGGTCTGGGTCCACGCCATGTGGTTCCAAGTAAGGCTTGACACACCGAGCTGGAATCCAAACGACACCTGTAGGAGACATAACTGCAGCATACCCTCGCCCCCAGGTTACGAGTGGCGCCGGTCCCCTCCAAGAAGGGTCAGGTGGCACCCGGTATCGGACCATCGGTCGCGGGAGAGCTTCCGAATGGCAGAAGTGCTTCTGCGGCGTGCAATCCGAAAAAACATTAAGGTGATTGTATGTGAACAATACCTTATTCAGACAATGCTGTGCCTGAGCCTGTGACTTGGGGAGGGCTGGTGGCTCCCCCCTTTCTGTTTGTTTGTCAAAATAGGACTTGAGCGTCCGATTGACCCGTTCCACAATCGCTTGCCCCTGCGGATTGTAAGGAACGCCAAAAGTATGCTTAATATCCCAAGTGGCCATGAAGGCGGCCAACTGCCTAGAGCTGTAGGACGGGGCGTTATCGGTTTTCACGTGCCGCGGCTTGCCCATCGCCGCGATGCAGGAAAGGAGGTGCTGCTCCACGTGGGAAGCAGTCTCCCCTTTCTGCGCCATTGCCCAAACGAATTGTGAAAAGGTATCTATGCAAACGTGCATGTACTGCCATCTGCCAAACTGCGGGACATGCGTGACGTCCATTTGCCACACCTGATTGGCCTCTGTCCCTCGTGGGTTGACCCCCCACGAGGGCCCCCCCGGTGCCCCTGCACAATGCTGGCAAGAGCGAACTATGCCTTGGGCTTGAGAAAGTGGCAAATTGAACTGTCTGGCAAGTGCTTTGGCATTTTGGTGAAAGAAGGCATGACTCTGGATTGGCGTAGTAAAAACACCTAACACTGAGCGTTGCTGAATTTCCTTTGCCGCCGCATCCGCTCTGCTATTGCCCGCGGAAATCGGACCCGGTAGGTCTTGGTGACTTCGGATGTGGGCAATATAGAGCGGCTCCGTGCGGTTTCGCAAATGAAATTGAGCAGTGAGAAACAAACTAAGCAAATTCTTGTCTATCGCGGGAGTAATGTATGCTCCCGGTAGACTGTGAAGCAGATTCCTAACATACATGCTGTCCGTGATGATGTTTAAACGTTCTTTGGCAAAGGTGCGCAAAGCAAGGTTCACCGCTGTCAACTCTGCCCGCTGCGCGGACTTTTGTGGAAGAGTTAGCAGCGTGCGCCAAGCTTGGCCCTCCTGCCAGGTCAAGACACCATATGTGCAACCACCATCAGTAAAAACTGTCCTGGCCCCCTGAAGCGGAACCAGCGAAAGCAATTCAACCAAGCCGACTGTCTGCGTCTGGAGTGAGACAAGTCTGGGGTCCTTTGGCAAGTGGTATGCCAAGCATCCGGTGAATGCTTCCAATGCTATTGGAAGCGAGTCACCGAGCTGCATCAATTGCTGAATCTGTTCTTTGGTGAACGGGACTACAATTTTGGCCAAATCGTGCCCTGAAATGTCCCTAGCTCTCAGCCTTCCGCGGTAAACCACCGCGGAAACCAGTTCTTGGGGAGGAACGATGTTTCGTGAAGAGGTGTTCGGAAGGTACACCCATTCCACGATACTCGCCCCTTTCTCGGCATCTACGCCGAGCGCTCCAGTGAACATGGATCCTGACCGTACGATGTACAAATTCAGGATCGGAGCATATGGCCCTTGGGTGATCCTATCTACCCACCGCTGGCTGAGAACTTGGTTGACTTTCTCGAGAGCTAAACGCGCTTCTCGAGAAATTTGTATCCGGTCTGCCGGCTGCTTACCTAATGTCAGCAGCGAGAAGAGCGGTTTTAGAAGATCCGTATCCAATCGGAAATACGGTCTGGCCCAATTGATGTTACCTAGAACTTGCTGCAATTCTACAAGGGTGACTGAGTCCTGTAAATTGATCTGAGGCAAAACTGGTGCTGCGAAAGAGCGGAGAAGCCGATGACCCAAGTATGAGAAGGGCTCGGTTCTCTGCACTTTCTCTGGGGCAATGAGTAAACCTTTGTCCCCCAGGCTGGCCTGGAGGTCAGAAAACATTTCGCTGCCGAGTTGCGGCATCGCGACCAAGATGTCATCCATAAAATGGCAAACTATGGCTTTAGGGTAAAGGCTTCGGAACTTTGCCAGTGCGTTGTGAACATAAATTTGGCACAGGGTGGGCGAATTGAGCATGCCCTGTGGCAAAAATTTCCACGCGTAACGCTGCGTGGGCTCACTGCGGTTCACAACTGGCACCGTAAAGGCGAACCTTTCCCAGTCCCGGGGGTCTAAGGGAATTGTATAAAAACAATCCTTGAGATCTACGACTAGAATCTCCCACCCCTCGGGAATCATGTTAGGATTTGGGATGCCGCATACACCCATTGGCTGTATGCATTTATTGATCTCTCTGAGATCGTGGAGGAGTCGCCACTTCCCCGACTTCTTCTTTATCACAAAAATTGACGAATTCCAAGGGCTTGTGGACCGTTCTATATGTCCTGCGTCTAGCTGCTCTTTGACTAGCTGCTTGAGGGCAACTAATTTCTCTCCCACTACCGGCCATTGTTCTACCCAGACCGGCGTATCGGTGAGCCATTTAAGTGGCAACGCCATTACCCGAAGGTAAGCGTAGCACCGTACTGCTGTAAGATGTCTCGCCCCCAAAGGTTGATGTGCACGTCAAGAATGTGCGGCCGAATTACCGCCGTGCCGTCAGCCTTTGGGATTGTGACTTCCACCCACTCTTGGCTCCTAAACGCTTCCTGGATGCCGCCTACCCCCCACACATCGGAGACTGGCTCAATGGCCCACTCCCTTGGCCACTGGCTTCTGCTTATCACGCTCACATCCGCTCCGGTATCGAGTAACCCTGAGAACGCTCTTTTGTTCAAAAATACCTCGATAACGGGGCGCTGCTTCCACTCAATGTGGTCTCCACTGTCGCTAAGACCTGGTATCCTTGTACTGCCTCACTGGCACTCGAGCGGTCCTCTGACCGGGACTCGGAGCTGTCACTGAGCCTTCCCTGGCTATCTGCTGGCGAGTGACAAGGAACCATGATCAGTTGCGCTAAGGTGTCTCCCTTGTGGATTGTTTGGGGCAGGTGAGTCCAAAGCTGAACTTGGAGAACGCCTGAAAAATTCGAGTCAACGACTCCTGGAATTATAAGAATTCTGCGTGCTCCAGCCACACTGCGGGGCAAAACTAAACCTATAAAGCCCTTGGGCAGTGGACCCATGTACTGAGAATCCACCAGATAGACCGTGCCTGGCAGGTCGCATGTAACGTCCGCCTGACAAGTCAAGTCTAACCCTGTACTACCCTTGGGGCTGGCCTGTGCCCTCGCAATGTCTGGGATGTGACCAGGATTTAGTCTAGCTCTGGTGAGCTTTGGGTGAGGGGAGTCCCTGTTTGGACCGGGGCCAGAGACATGCCCGCGTTCCGGTTTCCCGAATTCGGACAGTCTCGAGCCCAGTGGTAGCCTCTTTTGCACTTCGGACATGGGGTGTTTGGAGCCTTGGGACGGCCGGACTTGTGTCCGCCTCCCTTGGATCGGCACTCCCTAGCGAAGTGACCGATCTTGCCACAATTGTGACATGCTCCTTGGGTCTTCCCTTTCGGTCCCTTACCCCCTTGCACCGCTGCCGCTAGCAATCCCATCTTGTAGGATTCTGTGCCAACGTTGGCGCAAGCTCTAATCATGTCCGTAAGGGTCAAATCGGGACGATTGCCTAGTGACTGCAAGATTTTACGGCAGTCTAAGTTGGCATTGTCCTTGGCTAACTTCATCATGAGCTCTTGCTGGGCCTGCTCATTGTCAATCTGGCTGCTAATAGCTTCCTCCAGGTGATTGATGAAGTCCATATAGGGTTCCTGGGCTCCTTGCTTGATAGCGGTGTAATTTTTAGCCACTTTGCCAGTTGCTGGGACTTTGAAAAACGCCCTAAAGGCGGCCTCGGCCGACATCTGGAGAGTGGCAAGAGGCAAGTTGATTTGGGCATCGATGGGCTCGAAGGCACCTGAACCATACAGCTGGTCAGGAAGTACTGCGCCTCCCATCCTAGCAGCCCTTGTCTGCGCCTCTAGGCGAAACTCGCTGTCCCAAATTAAATACTGGCTAGGGGTGAGCATCATCCGCATGACGGCTTTCCAATCATGGGGGATCCACATGGTGTTCTCGCACACTTGCTGAAGCGTGCCCCTAGTAAAGCGACTTTGGAGCCCTGTTTCTGAAATGGCTTTCCGTATAGCCATGAGAAGCTTATACGGGACTGGGGAATGAACTATCTGTTGGGCGCCCGTGAGTGCGTCCATCTCCATGAGGATAGGACATATCTGACTGAGCTCTGCTAGCTCCTCTACCGGCAATTCCCCCTTCCTGAGTTCTTCCTCTACTGTGCGCTGAAGGGCACTTTTGGTAGCTAGGGAACCCGTTGCTGTCCGAGAAGCGCCTGCGCTCCCCATTCCTTGCATTCCGTCGGTGACGTCTGCAGCTGTCACCGAGGGAAAGCTCCCTACGCTACTCTGCCTAAACTGGAGTGACGGATAGAGCGCCGTGGGCGCCGTTGGTTCGGCTGGCGCATCTGGCAGATTTGGGGGTTCTTTGGCCTCTACCCGGACTGGCTCTATCTCCGCCAAGAGCTTCCTACATTTTCTCCATGTGCGAATTACGCCTCCTGGAGCTTTCGGGGGTTGCTGAATGCAGTCTCCTATCTGATCCCAGAGCTCAAGGGTTAACGTACCTACTTCTGGGTAAAGTAGGCAGTGTTCCCCTAGGTACACCAAAAGTCTCGCTAGCTCTCCGCTGTGAAAACGCACCTTAAATACCCTGGCCAGGATTTTGAACTCTCCCTCACGAGTTCTTTGGCTAGCGGATGGACGCTGTCGCTGAGGACAGGTCCCCATATTACCTGCGATTGGGTCCTCGGAAGATTCCTCCTCGGGACGAGTCGACGCGTCTTTGGCAGGCAACAGGTTCTGGCGACGACGCACTGGGTAGAGCTCGGAGCGTGGACTGCGGCCACGGGCCCTCGGTGGCCACTGCGCTGTCAGGGGCTCACAGCTGCCCTGAGCGGAACGCGTTTTTCCCTTTGGCGCAAGCCGCCGCGAAAGTCGGGAGCAAGCTGTAGGATGCCTCTTTGGACTGCCTCATCGCAGGCCGTCCCTCCGATCGGCTGGCTGCTGGACAGAGTGCCGCGCTGTCCTCCGGGATGATTCGGACACGGTTCAAGCGCAGAACCGGACCGTGTGATCGCTACTCTGAGGAAGACCGCTCGGGGGTCGCTTACTCACGAGTCGATCACGTCGGGGTCACCAGGTGTAGGAATCGGGGCCGCAGAGGGCCGGAGGTCCCGGAGGAGACTGATCAAGAAACGATACGAGGCAGTATGGAGGAGGATAAGATCAGTGGTTTATTGGAGAACAGACATCACCTTTTATAGATCAGAAGGCAAGGTAGAAAAAACCATCACCCAACAGTAAATCACATCACCTATTTACTCAGGTTAATTGGGAATCTCTCTTGGGGAAGTTAATTAGTCTTGACAAACATTGACTGGGAAAACACCATTGTTTTGGGCTTAGGAGCTGGGTAAACATGGCCGCTATTTGCGCCAGAGATTTACGCTAAGCTCGGAGGTGAATGTTTGCCTAATTAAGTTACAGGAGTTAGCGATCTGCTTACTTGGCAGAGCCTTAGGTCAGGTCAAGGAATTGGGTGAATCAAACCCTATAATTTATCCACCCCCCTTAATTTGGGTGCTCGCAGAGCCTATGGGCCAGGGAGCCTTTCTCCCGAAAGTGGCCTCTGCCGGGCCGTTCCGGGCCCATGGGGGCACGGGGAATCCACACACGGATACATCTGCAGATGCAGATAGTGCTGGTTCTTTGGCTATAAATAGAGATGAGCATTGGACCCTTGAGTTGGATATGACTGGCTTTCGAGCAAGGTAGACCTAGAGTTGATTAGCCCGATCTCAAAAAGAAAGAAAGATTTCTTCTTCTGTTGCATTGATCCTTCATGTGGAGTTCACACACCCTGTTGGCATGGCCTGACCAACTTGCTTTATCTTAAAGGAATCCAACAAACATCCCCAGATTGTGAAGACATGGAGCAAAACTTCCCAGATGCTCTTTATTCTACTGTTATTCATGTATTTTTATCTTCTTTGATGACCTGCAGGGGCTGATACTGACATACTTATCTTATCTTCTGCATTGAGATATCTCCATTGATCCCAATTGATGCGTTCACCTTTGCCCTTTCCAACCATCCAGAGAAAGCCAAGGATAGTTTTGCCTGGGCAACCTCCCACAATCGATGCGTGGTTACCTGTTCTTCATCCTGAGTTCCTCCTTTGCAGATGTTGGATATCTCTCCACAAGTGATGCTCTTAGGAAGCTTCCTATGGAGAATGGAGAAAGCAAAGACCTCACAACAACACCCTGGGATGAAAAAATCAACACCGATGTTGCATACAGTGACACCAAATGTGGAAGGAATACGTTTCGGTGCCTTTAGGTATTAGGAGATTAGCCTCGGAGCTTAACCAATAAGGGACTTATTTATAATACAGTATTTAATTTAAATTGTACAGAGACAAGAATCAGCCAAGTCAAATTCCAGGGAATTTTGTCTCACACAATCAAGTTTTCGTCATTCCACAGCATCTATTTTTTCAGGTCTTTCTGGGAACTGTTTCGGAAAATGTAACAAATTGACCTGTGTATGGGTATAGGCCGTGATGGTGAACCTTGGCACTCCAGTTGTTCTTGGACTTCAATTCCCAGAAGCTCAAGTTCCTGTGAATCCACACGAATGGGTTTACTGCACATTTGTGTGGATTCACAGAGACTGGGAATTGAAGTCCAAGAACAGCTGGAATGCCAAGGTTTACCAGCACAGGTATAGGATGTGTGAGGGTGTTGTTTTTACAGAGTGGGATGGAATGAGTGAAACTGTTTCAGCAAATTACTTCCAGTTGTGTAAGGTTTTTATTTGAAAATACAATACAGGGAAGCTTGTAGACACGTGATGCTTTTCTTACATCATGAAATGGTTTGTGGTGTTTGCAGGAGACCAAAATTTATGTGAAACAAAATTCTAGAAGATTATGCTGTGTTACTGAAAACTTTTAAATAAATCCAGAATCTAGGTTTAGGATATGCTTTACTTCCAGAGACACCTAAACATAGGCTAAATTGTCTTTAAACAATGAAGTACAGATGTATTTAGTTCTAGTCTGTGTAACTTTCCTGTGTTGTTGCCTTTTTAACCGCAGATCCATGCCCGTCAGGGCTTTAATCTTTAATTTAAAACTAATCCACTTGAAATACTTTCTCTCCAAAATATGAATGTTAAATAAGGACTTTATTATGTCCAAACCAGAGCTTGGAACATCTTTTCTAAATAAAATCATTGATTGCATCACTCATGAAGCTAGAAAGGCAGACTGGCGTAGTTATCCATGCTGCTGCAATTTGTGTTATTAAGGCCAGGAAACACAGGAAAATGTTCTTTAGTTTCTGTGGTTGGTCCATCCTGATAACACTTCAAAATGCAAGAATATCAAAGGCAAAACAAAGCAGTTTCCCCTTTCCATTTACAATTTGTGGATTCCGCGTGCCCAGTTGGCATGCATGGCCTCTGGCAGAGGTTAAACCTAGCGAGCACGCTCCTGGCCCCTGGCCCTTGCCAGTAGAAAGAAATTAAGGGGGGTGGATAAATGATAGGGTTTGATTCACCCAATTCCTTGACCTGACCAGCGGACCTGCTGAGAGAGCAAATATGTTACCTATTAGAGTAATCCCTCATCTCCGAGTCTCAGTCTTATCCCAGAAGCAAACAGGAGTCATGATTGCCTTAGTCTAAGCCTTGAACAATGGTGCTTTCCCAGTCAGAGTTTGCCCGCACTAATTAACTTCCCCAAAAGAGATTCCCAATTAACCTGAGTAAATAGGTGAGGTGATTTTCTGTCAGATAACCATCCTACCATGCGCAGCCTTCTGCATAATATATACTGATGATTTTCCCTCAATAAATCACTGGTCTTCGCTCCATCTTGCCTCGTGTCGTTCCTTTGACCAGTCTCCTCCGGGATCCTAAGGGCCTCCTCACGGCCCCAATTCCTACAACAATTGATAAGAGAATGTCTTAACATTTAGGGGAAAATATTGGCAACGTGACTCTGAAAATACCCTCTAAAAGTCTTTTAAAAGTAGCTTTTGAAAACAAAAATACCAACATTATAACAAAGAAGGGAACTCGGTCATTGTTCGTTACATTGCTTTTGAAATGGAACTTAATTACACCTTTGTTACACTCCAAATAACTAGTGACAAATAACTAGTGTTTTATGGGTGCCATGGCCAGATCCAGCCCGCGGGCCGTAGTTTAGCCACCTCTGGTTTAGATGTACTGTAAGTAGTTACAAGTAATATGCATAGGCCAGCATCAATGGGGATTTTTGGTCCAGGAATGAATGCACCAATGCACTGCAGCGGGTGGAAAGTGGACCTGACTGTCACTGACATTTGATGTTCCATAGTCAGAGATTGGTCAAGTAGCACAAACAAGGCCTTTATCACCCTATAAGCACTTACAACACTCTCTGGGTGATTCCAATGTCATTAGCATTTTGTTGCCCCAAACGTGCTGGGTACTCATTTTACCAACCTTGGAAGGGTGGTCAACCCGGATGTTGTCTATGTTATTCCAAACCACCGTGCCCATACCTGTCAAGTTTCGGGAAATTTCTGTCAAAACCACGTATTTTACACTCTTTCCCACTGTCATCCCATATTAGTTAGACTGCAATTAGACTGGAGTTAGACTGGAGGCCAGCACAGGATAAGCATAACTGTCCAGTTTCCCGTTTTGGATGGGAAATTTCCCTTATTTGACAGGAATTTCCCGAAACTTGACAGGTATGGTGGGCTCCTCTCATCAGCCCGGGATGGGAGGCAGCTGAGCCTGACGCCCCTCCCCCCTGGCCCCATCCGGGCAGGGGGTAGAAGAGACGCCGAGCTGCCGCCGACACCGGACTCGCCGTGCCTCTCCCGGGGCTCCTGCCATCAGCCCTGGGATGGGAGGCAGCTTGCCCTCGGTCCGGGACTGAGTGTCTGGTGCATCGCCTCCCTTGCCCCTGAGCCGCGCCCGCTCAGAGGGCTCAAGAGAGATGTCGCTCTCCCTCGGGCTGTCCCGATGGGTGGGGAGGACCGCAGCGAAGACGCTGACCACTGCCGCCGCTGCGCCTCCAGCCCCGCCTCCCACCTCTGGCCAGGACTGCGAAAGGCCATTGAGGCAGTAGAACTTTTGTGGTCTGTATTTTCATCAGCTGGGGAGTAGGAATAATCATAGTTTTGCTTTATATTGCCTATATTGTGTTTTGTATTTATTGTACCCTGTAATAGAGAACTTGCCATATTGAGATTTCTATTGTAATTTATTTGTATTTACATTGTATCTTTGCCTTTTGTTACTTTAAATGTTGTAAACCGCTTTGAGTCTCCCATTGGGACGAGAAAAGCGGTATAGAAATAAAACTCTATCTATCTATCTAACTCCAATAAAAACTGGCAGGATTCCGAAGAACATGCTTGATTTTTATTCAAGGAATTGGCTGTTTCCATGGGTAATCATCTGTCTGGCAAATGTCAGCACCAAAAGGAGGCCACTTGAGATGAGAACAAAAAGATGATCAGCAGAAGGGGACAGAAAAGGAAAGTACAGTAATACCTCATACAAAGTCTGCTTCATACAGCATCGGATTCATACAACATCGCCTAATTCCTTGAAAAGAGTTCCCTCATACAAAGTCGTGCGACGTTGTATGAGGCATTGGGGTTTTCCCAGGTTGCATTGTGCCTGGGCAGTATAAAAGGCAGGACACATGCGTGCATTGCTCTTGTGGGTTTTGCATGAGGCAAAGAGTGTTTAGGAGTGGCTTTGAGCACGATTTTAGATTTTTTTGAATTATTTATCAGAATTTTTAGAAGCATTCCTGGGATTTTTGCAGCATTCTTCAGGTTCTTGGACAATCAGGGTTGTTTGACATGTTTTTGTAAAGTATTTAGCCTTTAGACAATGATTTCTTAAAGTTTCCTGTCTGTGTTCTTGAGTTTGCCCTGAAGTCTGTGCTGTTACAGTACAATGTACCTCTATGGAAACGACATTGTACGAGGCATCGCAGCAAGGATTTGGACGTTGTATGAGGCATCGCGGCTAGGATTTTGCATGCCTCATACAAAGTCCAAATCTGTATAAAGTCCAAACTTGTGGAACCAAGTTTGGACATTATATGAGGTATCACTGTACTGCCTTCGGTCTTAGATCTGATCTAGTCTTGACAGAAGATCTCCTAAATCCTTTTTTCAGTCTTTAGAAGCAACCATACATCTACAAATGTATACCCTTTGGGCTGAAATTACTATTGCCAAAGAAACATTTTATTCCCTGAGGCAGATCATCCGTCATTCTATCTTTGCTTGTTTGTTCTGTTTATATCCCAAATGTTCTCCCATGAACTCAAGGCAATGTCCATTTCTCACCTCTCGCCTTTTTCTTCACATCGACCCTATGAGATACTGTAACCGGCCCAAAGTCTTCTGTGAATTTCATGCCTGAATGGAAGCCTGAACCCAGGGTTTCCTGAGTCATCGTCCGACACAGACAACAGGAAAACACTGTGAAATACAGTGGGTGGAAAAACTGTGCATTTTAACCGCACGACTGCTATTTGCTAAGCAAACTTTTGAACAAGGGGAAGTCCCGTGGCTTTGAACCAGGCTCTGGTTTGTAGGATGAGAAACGAGAGAACACACAACCTGCGGGTACCGCAGCATCAACCATGTTTCATCAGCAGGATTTCATCGGATTGCAGCAAGATAGCAACAAGCATTAAAATGAGATCGCCAACTAACTTGGGTCTTCTAAAAAAGATAGCGAGGACCAATTAAGTCATCAGGAATTATAGCTGTCATTTCAAAACTTTGTGCAGTGAGATGTCTTTAGAGTTCTGGAATCAAGACGCCTGATGCAGCTGTAGAATAGCTTAACACATCTTTATTGCATGATGGTTAGGGGGAACATGTGGTAATGGTGGACGAACAGCTCCTTATATACGGTAGCTATACATTTGAATGTGGCTCCTCAATAGCTCATTGGCTACTGAAGTCACGCCCTTCTTGTCCAGGTGAGGTAGTGGCGGGAATCTTTCCCGCCACTGTAGGTATTTGGAGAATTTGTACCATGTGAGCTGGACGCTCGCTACGGGCCCCTGTGGTCACTAGCTCGTGTCCTTATACAGTAGGTTACATTGTTTCCTAGACATGATAGAGATTGTTACATTCACTCATTTGTGTGGTTGCATTGACTTAAAGGCACATTACAATCCATACACAACAATGTCTGAGGAGGCCTTTTTGACCTTCATGACATCTGGAAGACAAAGAGGAGATGGTGGTGTTAAATATTTCCTCCTCCCCACACCCTGCCAAAACTCTCCTAGCCACAGAGGTGAGGAGGAGAGACAGAAGAAATGAGTGGACGATTGTTACTCCCTCCACCACTAAGAACATCTTCAAGGAAGGGATTGAAATTGGGGGAGATTGGCTCCTCTCCCCTGGCCCCAATTGAAATTCTTTCCACCGTGGCTGGTTTTGAGAGAGGAGCGAGGAGGAAATGTCAAGCTCATCCTTCACATCATTCTCAGTCTATTTTCCTGCTTCTTTCTCTAGTCCAGGGGTTCCCAACCCAAGGCATGCAGGCCAGATCTGGCCCATGGCACCATTTCATGTGGCCCCACCCTCACCCCTCCAAGGGCATTTGAGAAACAAAATGGCCACCCCTTTGAAGCTGTTGGGACAAAATGGCCAACCCCATTGTGCAGGCAAGGCAAAATGGCCATCCAGCGGCCAGCCCTCGAAGCTGACTGAGACAGCATGACTGACCGAGCCAGCGGCTTGAAATGGGTGGGAACCCCTGCTCTAGTCAATGTGAGAAAATAAAACCAGCCTTAATCTCACCAGTGGGGAGAAGAGATAAATTAAGCTGGCATACGGCTTGCCTAGGCATCAGTCTGGTACCCACCTCCCCAAATGTACTTAGCCTCAGTTGCCCTACATTTCTTGGAAGCAGATAAAGGAACGAAGGGAGAACTTTCTTTAGGGAACTTGGATTTAAAATAGCATTCAAGGGTATTGGGATTTGCAGTTTCTTCATATTTCTGGGTCTTTGGCTGATGTCACAGCCGCCTCATGACTAGCGGGAAAAGAGCAACATAATAGGAGGAAGTGAGGACAGAGAGGAAAGAGATTGGAGGCTGTCAGCACTCTTGGGGAAAAACCATTATGGAATTTGAATTACTTCTTTAAAACTATAAACCATGTTACCCATTCCCAGTGTTGCCTATAATGGCAGTGATGGTGAATGTTGGCATTCCTACTGTTCTTGGACTTCCATTCCCAGAACCCCAAGTCCCTGCGAATCCATATGAATGGGTTTATTACACTGGGCCTTAGGTTGGGAACCCCTGATGTAAACACAGGATCAACCTGGAGGTGATGGGGGGCATCTTTCTTGGCAGCTCGCTGGAACCGTTGTGTGGGGAGATCTTCTGCAATGTCCCACTACCCTCCGTCTCATCCAACACCCCTTCTATCTCTTGAGGTCCTCTCCCTTCTACTGCTTCTCCTAAGACCCCTTTTACATCTTGTAGCCACCAGGTCCTCTGATCACCACCTTTGCACCCTCTAGCATTGGCTCCTCCTCCATTCCAGAACTTTCCCCCTCCATGCAGAAGGCTCCAGCCGCTTCTGTGTCTTCAGCCCATCTCTGGGGATCCATGTCTAGAGGACAACTCAAGGTCAGGAATTCCACTAAGGGCAATGGGATTCATCTGACATCTAGCAATTCTGCATGAAGAAAGGGTCACTTTAAAAGAACTCATGCCCAGTACCACATGATTGGGCATGATAATTTCTCCCATGACTTCCTGAGTTAGAGCATCTCAGGGCTTTCAGGAATGCTGATGTAGTCAGCTTTCCCGCTGTTTCCCGGCACATTTCCCATCCACTAGCATGCGCAACTGCCTGTCTCATATTCCTGAGCGGATATCTCATTTCCATCCCAAACTTATTGAGATGGAAGCTCTGTGATCCTCTCACAAGTCTCACTCACTTGTTCAGTTGCAGGGTCAAGTCCGACCCTTTGCGACCCCATGGACCACTGCATGCCAGGCTCCTCCGTCATCTGCCATCCTCTGTAGCCACACAGATATATGCCCACTGAATCAACGATGCCATCTAGCCATCTCATCTTCTGCCGCCCCCTTCTCCTTTTGCCTTTGATCTTTTCCAGCATCAGGACCTTCTCCAGTGAGTCCTCTCTTCCCATTTGGTGGCCAAAGTAATTGAGCTTCAGCTACAGTATTTGTCCTTCCAAGGAGCAGTCAGGGTTGATTTCCTTCAGGATGGACTGATTTGATCTCCTTGCAGTCCAGGGGACTCTCAAGAGTCTCCTCCAGCACCACAGTTCAAAAGTGTCTATTTTCTGCGTCCAGCCTTCCTTAGGGTCCAGCTCTCACAGCCATACATTACTTATGGGCAGACTATCACTTTAACTATGCGATCATATAATTGTTTAATGGCCCCTTGGAGGTGGAGGTCAGTCGTTGGGAGGTTCCAAAAGCCAGAGCGGATACCAAAAAGGCCCTCCGTCTAGTGCTGGAGAGACGAACTTCTCCAGCTGTTGCTACCTGTAAAGAGCCACTCCTGTCCGCTCTAGTGGGACAGGCAGATGTTCTTGGAGTGATGTGGTCTCTTAAGTAACCTTGCCCACTACCATGTAGGGCTTTAAAAGTCAAAACCAGCACCTTGAATTGAACCCGGAGGCACACCAGATATTGTATTCGGCCTCTCCGTCGCCAATAGGGTTTTGTATTTTTTAAGAATGTGTTTTTAAATATGTTTTTAGTATGCGAGTTTCATATTGTTAGCTACCCAGAGTAGGAAAACCTCCTAGATGGGCGAGATATTAGTAAAACAAACAAACAAATAAAAATGTCTCTACTTTCTATTCCGTACTGCAGGACAGAATGAGCTCCTGTCTATGCCCTAGCTCCTGTCAACCTAGCAGTTCGAAAACAAGAGATTGCAAGTAGATAAATAGGGACCACTTCGGTGGGAAGGTAACAGCGTTCCATGTACTCCGGTGTCTAGTCATGCCTGCCACATGACCACGGAAACTTCTGCAGAAGCAGACAGCGCTGGCTCTTCGGCTTTGAAACAAAGATGAGCACTGTACCCTAGAGTCGGATATGACTAGCTTTCGAGCAAGGGAAACCTTTACCTTTACTTTCTATTATGCTGCCTAGATTTGTCACACCTTGCCTCCCAAGGAGTAAGCATTTTTTTCTTTCATTGCTACAGTCACCACCTGCAGTGATATACAGGTGAAACACAGAAAGTTGGAATATCATGCAAATGTTCATTCAGTCCAGTAATGAAACTTAAAAGGTGAAACAACTATATGAGATAGACTCATTACATGCAAAGCGAGATAGTTCAAGCCTTACTTTGTTATAATATTGATGCTTATGGCTTACAGTTTATGAAAACCCCAAAACCCCAATCTCATGTACCCCATAATCATCACATAATCTCATGTACGCTGTACGCCATGATCATCACAATTATAACGAATTAAGGCATGGCATCTCTCGCTTTGCATGTGGTGAGTCTATCTCGTATATTTGTTTCTCCTTTTAAGTGAAATGAATGGACATTTGCACAATATTCTAATTTTCTGAGTTTCACCTGTATAATGGTGGAGTGCTGTCACGAGTAGCAACTGTCATGAGTTGCTACCCATGACAGCCCCCACGGCTATTTTTCCAGAAATAGTCCAGAAATACAGGTTGCTGCGTCAGTCTATATCAGCAAATTAAGAGCAGGTCTTTTGTAATGTTAACAGTTCTTAATTACTTTTTTTTTAAAGGACAAGTCCCCATGAGATACTTTGGCCCACATCCTCGTTGAAGCAGACACAAATTGCATAAAGACGGCTGGGCTCTTAGAACTTCCTCCCTTCCCGTTGCATAAGATACGCAAGCAGTGAAAGGCCAGAGGTGAAGAAAGAAGCAACTGGGGAAATACAATGAACTACTCGCTATCCAGTCGGAATGGGCCTCTTTTTTAAAATTCATTCCATGAGTGAGCTTGGAAGCTAATAAGCTTTGCTATTATGACGACAATTTGTGGAATCCCTTTGTGAATCACCGGCCGGCCGTGAGTGAGCGCATTTTGCCAGCTATCGGAGATAGCCCTGTGGGAAGTGCAATAGCCAAGCTCTTGCGTCCAGATCATGAGAGATTCTCCCAAAATGCGGTCACATCCTGTCCCACTCTAGATGGATGGACTGAATGGCAGCTTTGTCAGGGCAAAGGCCTGCCAAGAAATGATGGTGCATTTCCCAAGGGTTGGACGCTCGTGTCAATTTTCCCTGCTGCTCCATTGGCCAAGAGACAATTCTGTGTGCATGACAAAGCCCTCGAAGACAGAAAGAACCCGTTTCAGCATGAGTTAGGATTTCCATTATCCCACCCTCAGCCTCCCCACCGATGCCCCCCAAATCACAAAATCTTGGTGTGTCTCTAAAACAGACAACCTAAATAAAGCATCACCCCAGCTGACTACCATTTCTATGAGAAAAGGGGCTTGGATAAGTTTTTTAAAAAATCACTGAGTTGAGTAAACAAATTTTTTTAAGTTTAGTTTTTTTAAAAAAACAATGTTTGATTTCTTCTGGTTGCACGTCAGGCTTTGCGATAACCGAAGGATTGTGTTTAACAAGGGAAAAGAGAAAGTGGCCTCATAACTACGTGCCAATTTTAAATCGACTCCAACTTATGGTGACCCTTTCCGGGGGTTTTCTAAATAGAGAATACACAGAAGTGGTTTCCAGTTTCCCTTCTTCTGGCAATGCTCTGGGACTGTGCAGCTTGCCTAAGGCTACACATGACTGCCTCTTGGAAACACTGTGGCTTAGTGGTTAAGATGCAGAACTTGACGGCTGGAAGGTGGCCAGGTTGGGACCTAAGTGCAGCATAAGAGAGCGAGGTTCCATCTCTGTCCCAGCTCCTGCCAACCTAGCAGTTCGAAAGCAAGACATTGCAAGTAGATAAACAGGGACCACTTTGGTGGGAAGGCAAACAGCGTTCCATGCGCTCCGGTGTTTAGTCATGCCTGCCACATTCCATGGAAACATTTGCAGAAACATTTGAACATTTGAACTCATATAGAGCAGGATCACTCAGGTTTTTAGTTTTTCACTTGATGTTCTTTTCTGTGTTTTTAGGGAATTTTTGAGGGTTTTTTGTTGTTTAATGTTGGGGATTTTATGTACATTGCCCAGAGTTGCATGTCGATTGGGACGGCTATACAAATTGAATTAAATAAATAAATAAACTTCCAGCCTCTGGCTCCACAGCCAGATAACTATACCACTGAGCGATCCAGTCAGCTCCGTCTCCATGTAGAGGCTGTTGTAACTATAGCGGGGCCTGACCATAGAGTGAGATGTCCATCTGAGACGACAGGGGTTGGGGGACTACCGTGAGAGCCTCCAACTTGTAGCCACCTGAACTTTCTGCCGGCAGTTCTCTTCGAATTAGCAGAAAGAAGTGTCTCACCACTACCTGGCCAGGGACTCAACACCAGGCTGTTGCCTCAAGTGTCCTGAAGAACTTTGTCCTATAAGATAAGACCCACCTGTAAGATCTGGTCAGTTTCTGTAGAGATCTGAACTTGGCAGGTCTGTATTCGAGACCCGAGTGCTGCATGACAGAGTGAGCTCTTGTCATCTGTCCCAACTCCTGCTGACCGTGAAAGCAAAAAATTTGAAGTAGATAAATAGGTACTGCTTTGTCAGGAAAGGTAATAGCATTCTGTGTGCTTCAGCATCTAGTCATGTGCCTGCCACATGACCATGGAAACGTCTGCAGATGCAGACAGCACTGGCTCTTTAGCTGTGAATGGAGATCACCACCAGTCCCTAGAGTTGGACATGACTGGCTTTCAACGAAGGGAGTCCTTGACCTTTACTGGAACCAAACAGGAACCCAATGGTTTTGACCCACCATGACATAAGAACCTAACATTGGCAAGTATGCAGCTCTGTTATCCAAATGGGAGACGCTGCCTACAACCCAATGTGACCGTCGGCATCCACAGCAAACTGTTTTTCATAGAGGCCATGAATGCGCCAACAGGAATATATGACAATTTTTTAAAGCTATCTCCTCCCTCAATTGACTGAATCAAGAACTTGGACATAGCACTGTGATGTTTATACATGTATATTTTATCCACATTCTAATTTTTTTAAACCTATAGTAAAGGTAAAGGTTGCCTCTGCTCAAAAGCCAGCTGTATCCAACTCTAGAGTTCAGTGCTCATTTCTGTTTATAGCCAAAGAGCACTCTGCTTCTGCAGACATTTCCATGGTCATCTGGCAGGCATGACTAGACACCGGAGTGCACAGAATGCTGTTATCTTCCAACCAAAATGGTACCTGTTGATCTACTTTCAATTTTTCTGCTTTCGAACTTCTAGGTTGTCAGGAGCTGGGACGGACGACAGGGGCAAACTCCGTTGTGCAGCACTCAGGTCTCAAACTGCTGTCCTGCTGACCTTCCAGTTGTCAAGTTGAGCATCTTAACCAACATTAAATTGACTTGTTTTGTGCAGATTCAATTAGCATTCGATTAGAAGGCGTCCTCAGCACAACGTCATAGGGCAGTAGTGGCCAACCCTGGCACTCCAGCTTGGACTTTAATTTCCAGAAGCCCAAGTCCCTGTGAATCCACATGAATGGGTTTACTGCAAGTAGAATGGGCTTCTGGGAATTGAAGTCCAAGAACAGTTGGAGTGCCAAGATTGACCACCACTGTTATAGGGTACTTCTGCCCAATGAACAGAGCGGGGGCGGGGAGTGTTTCAGTGCTGGCCTGGCCTTGATTCTAACCAGATACTCCATGAGCCGGAAGGAAAGCCTGTCGAATGAGCAGCATTTGCAGCATACAAACTTTGCGGTTAAACTGTGATAGGAGTCCCTTCTTTCAGAAACCAAGCTCCAGTCTCGCTCTGTTAACCAATCCCTGCCATTTCCACATAGACATACAAAAAATAAAAAATAAAAATACCCTCACAAGCCTGCAGCCGGTTGCAGATTGCAATTTACAGACATCAATGTCTCTGGGTCACTCAGATTTGGATAGATCATCTTGGAATTGGCAACAGCACTTTTGTCGCTTAATGTACTGGGATGTCTTGTAATCAGGGGTCCCGCACTATGGACCGGCTTCATACCAAACAATTGTTCCACAGATCGGTAAGTGGGGGTGCTGGGATTTGAGTGTAAGCGCATAATAAAATACACCCATGGCCCAGTTTGGAATAGCCTGCGGCCTGGCCACTATCTTATATCATCCTGGTACCACCAGGTCACATAACATCTGGAACTGCTCACTGAGAAATCTCTCAACACAACCTACCCTCCCATCTTTTTTCAATATTTTCTCCTCTCCCTCCCTTCTTTTACATCAGGGGTTCCCAACCTAAGATCAAACGGGATGAATCTGGCCCACAGCATCATTTCATGTGCCCCCCTGCCCCTCCAAGAGCATTCAAGAAACAAAATGGCCACCCTTTTGAAGCTGTTGGGACAAAATGGCCATCCCCATCACACAGGCAGGGCAAAATGGACGTCCGGCCCGCAAGCTGACTGAGAGAGCGTAACTCGGCCCCTGGCTTGAAAAGTTTAGGAGCCCCTCTTTTACATGCTCACAGTTTTCCATCCTTCAGAGTTCCACCACAGAGCTTTGGAATATATTTTTTAAAATTTTAGTTTTCACATGGTGCTGGAGTACTAAAGGAAAAGTGAAAGGTCGCCCTTGATCGAAAGCCAGTTGTATCCGACTCTAGGATACCAAAGCGGTGCCTATTTATCTACTTGCAATTTGTTGCTTTCGAACTGCTCAGAGGTGGGGGCTCACTCTGTTGCGCAGCACTTGGGTCTTGAACTGCTGAACCTTCCAGTCATCAAGTTTAGCTTCTTAACCACTAAGCCACTGCAGTCCTGTCAGCACTCAAGTGATAATATGGGAGAAAAATGCCAAGCCGCAGAACAGCTAGAAACCTAACCTGGAGGGTCAGCAAGGCATGAAGGCAAAATGCCCAGCAGAAAAACACGGATAAAGAAAGGTCATCTATATCTTTACCTATAAGGAGGGACGTTAACCGTTGGAATCCGGCATACACACCCGCACCCGTCCCTACTATCCTGTGCCAAGCTGCCTGCACTTCCCTTTAGACCGACCAACCATCGCTGCAAGGGTCTGGCAGCCGCGAGTGGGGCATCCGCCCCACGAACGCAGACAGAAAAAACTAACTACAAGTTCCAGCATCCTCCGCGCAGTAACCACTTCAGCCAATCAGGCTGAAGGGCACAAGCACGTAAACGTTGGAAAAGCCGGATCGCGAAAAATAAAATAACGCCTCACGCAACGGGAATGCAAGGCCTCCACAGGCAGATGCAGCGGCTTACGTAACGGGAGCGCAAAGCCCACCAAAGGCGGACACAGCGCCTCACGGCCTCGCTAACCCAAACCCGCAAAAGCCATGGCGAGACAACCTCCAGCCTTCTTTCCCGGAGCAACGAGGGGAGGAGAAGGATTCCCTCTCCTCCACGCTGAAGACAGAGCGAGACCATCGCCGACCTCAAAGTAAGTTGAGCCGGGGGGGGAGCCAGCAGCAGGCAGCACTTCATCAGGGGAAGCACACTCCCTGGCGAATTATTGGCTGCTGCCTTTGTACTACCCACACCACTGTTTTGAAACCTAGCATGAAACAGTGGTGGAGATAATAGAAAAGCAGCAGCCAGCAATCTGCAAGGAAGAACACCACCCCTTACGGATCGTTGCCTGCTGCACTACCATTTAACAAAAAAAAAAAAAAAACACCTCGTTGCCTGCCGCACTACAATTTTACAAAAAAAGCGCCTTCACAGCCACAAACACAGATCTCCCGTTAGGTAAGCCAGGGGAAAAGGAGGTCAAGAGGAGAGAACCATCGTGAAGCAGATAACTGTTCTCTGCCTCCTTCTCCCCCAACCAACATAACGAACATTACCGGACGAAGAGCGAGCTAACTGCCAGCTCTTCATTTTCCCCATCGCTGCATCGAAAGCTAATGCCGGAACAGCAATGGGGAAAAGAGGCAACGACAGGCCGTTCTTCACCCTGCAAAACACAACCACAACAAAACAAATAAGTTAAACACAACACCAACCATCAAAAATAAACCCAAATAAATAAGCAAAAAATGCAAATAAACCCAGTAAACAAGAAAACAATAAACAACAAACCCAACGAAACTGTCCACAACATAATAATAATACAAAAATAGCTTACTCAAAATCCAAAAACAACTCAATTTAAAAAAATAAATACAAAAATCAAAATAATAAATAACAACCAGAAATATCCAACTCAATAAAACACATATAAAATCAAAAATCAATACTAATCAAGCAAAAATAATAAATTAAATACAGAAACACTCTACTTAAACCCCCAGCCCAGCACCCCAAAATCACAACAAATTAGAAAATAAAATAATAACTCAAAGAGAACTTACGAAACACGTCCTGCCTCCATGCCTCCGCAGCAGAACTGAAGAACCAAATACAATCACACTCTTAATCACAGCCCCACCTAGAGGCCGGAAGAGTATCCTACAGTCCAAAAAATATTTTAAAAATCCAAATAAAAAATAAACAGATTTTTTAAAAATCAAATAAATTCAAGAAACGCAAAATTCAAGTCACCACCACCCAAACCACCCCTAACCACCAAAAACACACACAAAAAAACTGCACAGCAAGGCCGGGCAAAATATACTAGTAATACTTAAATCCCAAGCTGCATGGATCCAATACATCAAGAACTGCTGTGTAGCTTAATGATTTAGGTCTGTTCTTTCTTCAGTTTTCTATAGGTCTCCATGGCCCCAAAGGCACTCAAGTCCAACTCTATGAGGCAGTGATAATCTCAGTTTACAGCCAAAGAGCCAGCAACCACTGCATCTGCAGATACTTCTGTGACTAGATACCAAAGCACATGGAACATGCTTACCTTTCCTGTCGAAGTGGTTCCTCTTTATCTACTTGCAGTTTCTTGCTTTCGAACTGCTAGGTTGGCAGGAGCTGGGAGAGATTACGGTAATTCACTTCATCCCGCTGCACCCAGGTCTTGAATTGCCAACTTTCAAGTCATGAAGCTCAGTGTCTTAACCATTAAACCACATCAGCCCACCAGTTTTCTTTAGGTAATGCTATTCACAGGTAGCAGGTGAGGTTTCTCCCACCACTTTAGAGTTTACTTCCTTCCCCACGCCCTGAGGTTTCTTCCCCATTGCTGTGGAATTTTTTCCTCTTCCTTCTAGTTTTATTTCCTTTTTCCCTCCTAAGGTTTTGCTTTTAGCCTCAGCGACCGCGATGGGAAATGCAAAAGGTGTTGTCAGAGGACTTAAAACTCTCCAGGTCTCAAAAAGCTCTGCATGACTCCCACAGGTTTCTCAAAGAAACTGCCCCCCCCCCCCGAAAATCTTAAACTTTAAGACAGGGGTTCTCAACCAATGGCCTGTGGGCCAGATCCAGCCCACACAACCATTCCATCCAGCCCACGTTCTCTTTCCTGCCACCGCCATCCTTGTCCCCTCCTCCTGGCTTGGCATGTCCCTAATGCCACTCCATAGCAGGGCAGATGTTGTAAGGCTTACGGCAGGGGTTCTCAACCTACGGCCCACAGCACCATTCCATCTGGCCCATGCCCTCACTCCTGTTGCCGCTACCATCCTTGTCCCCTCCACATGGCGGCGATGGAGGCAGAAGCGGCAGACGCAAGTGGCCAACCGTCTTTCCCGGGTGCTGCTCTGGATAAGGACCTTTCCTTTGCTCATGGCACACTGGTAGGCAAGGAAGTGGTGGCACTGGCGGTGTGCAGGGGGGGGAGCGGTGGCAGTGGTGGCAATGGGGGGGGAGCGGTGGCAGTGGTGGCAATGGGGGGGGAGTGTTGGCGGGCAGTGGTGGGGAACACCAGTCCCACCTACCAACAGTCTAAGGGGGCATGATCCAGTCAGTCCCTGGCTTGAAAAGGTTGAGAACCCCTGCTTTAAGAACTTCCAGAAAGATTATTTTAAAAATTCCATGCTTACAATCCCCTTAAGCTCAACAGGTTGAGTATTTTTTTTTTAAAAAAAGAGACATATTTAGAAAATTAACAAACTGACGAAAAACCGGATTTTATGAGAAAATCGTAACAATGAGCTTTGCAAGAGAGGAGAAAGAGAGAGGACAGTATGACTTCATTTTCCAATTTATTCACATGAAGGAAAACAACACCCTGAAGAGGTTCTTTGGGAAAAAATGACCTTTATTGACAAATTTTAAAACTATTCCAAAAAAGGGGGAGAAGAGAACTTTATAAAGAAATCTGAATTTTTGCTGGACATAAACACGTTTACATTCCTGTAATGCAGAGAAAATCCCACCACCAAAGGGGAATGGGACTCAGAAGCCAAGAATGGGTTGTTTGTAGCCAAGTTTAACCCCTTATGACATATCCTGTCTGAGAAAGCAGGTCAATCCTCTGTTCTGCCTGTTGGGACACCCCTATTCCCATCCCTACATTGACAATTTACCGCTCCGGATATCAGTTCCCTTTTCCCTATCAAAGAAGGCCAACGCAACTGTCAAGTCACAACTTCTCCTGCCTATACATAGCGTGATTGTTTCCGGGGAAAGAGTCCGACACCTCCAGTGATCTCCTGTTCTAAACTTGGCAAAGAGTGAAAACCAACCCTGTCTTTTCACAGCTAAACATGGTAAGAATCATTTCCAGCTCCATCAGAGGGAGAATAAAGCTAGAACTTTGGCTTCAGCTACGGACCTTTCCCCAAGAAGACACACCAGTTCATGGATGAAAAGACCATCTGAGGGCCCTTCCATCCACTGGAAGAGCCATCATAAAGGGTTGGCCAACTTTTCAATTGGGCAAAGGGGACAAACATCCCAGCTTTAAGTAAATCCAACCTTTGCCTAACTGTAGCCTTAATCTGTGGTAGACTGATTCACCAGTTGGGGGCGGGGGGGGGGGGAGGCAGTGGTGTCTGGGTTGCCATGGTGCTTTCCCCTTTACCTGTAGAAGGTAAGAATGATGGCTGTGAGCAAGACGAACAAGGAGGAGGAAAATGAAATGGAAACTCACGTTGTACAATTTGGAAGAGGGCTGGGGGAGATTTATTTCCCCAGTTGGCTCACACACTGGTCATCTGCTCTGTAACATGACACACACAAGAACCTCTGTTCCACCCCATGAAAACCTATCGTCCTCTTCAGATGTTCTGGACTACGATCACATTGGCCTGGAAATATCTGAAGGCTCAAACTAGCTAAACGGGCCCCCAGTTGCTTAACCTTTGGCAATCATCTCTGACTTGAAGAAAACGATGAAGAAAAACGGAAGCGGCCATTCTGAAAGATATCCAAGTCGCCGTTTCTTATAAACAGATCAAACTGTTCCGGGGTTAGAAGACAAGACGGACAAGTTACACCACACCACTGAACAGCTCTCAAAAAAAAAAAAAAGCCTCCAGAAAATGACATGGCTGGATCTCCCATCTCCTCCTAGTTGCAATGAAAGTGTGTAGTTGTAGCAACAGATGCTCACCCACTCACCCAACACAGAAACCACAACAAAAATCAGCACAGTTGGGACAACCTAATACAGAAGGAATAAGTACATCCAATAAGTCAGTGATGGCGAACCTTGGCACTCCAGCTGTTCTTGGACTTCAATTCCCAGAAGCCCGTCTCTGTGAATCCACGTGAATGGGTTTACTGCACATACGATTCACAGGGACTTGGGCTTCTGGGAATTGAAGTCCAAGAACAGCTGGAGTGCCAAGGTTCACCATCATGGCAATAGGGCAAGACCTAGAGAACTATTTTGGGTTTCCAGATGTGCCAGAACCACAAGTCCTATCAGTCCCAGTCAAGACTGTCTGGTAAGTGATCAAGAGTCTTGTAGTCCACCATCATCTGGAGGTGGCCAACCATGGTGCTCCAGGTGTTCCTGAACTTCAAGTCTCAGAAGCCCAAGTCAGCACACCAGCTGATCAGGGTTTCTGGGAATTGAAGTCTCAGAACATCTGGAGACCCAAGGTTAGACACCTCTGCAAGTCTATCTAGTACTGGCTGAATTACTTATTTAATCATTCATTGATTATGATTCATTCTTCTGATTTTCCCTCGGCCCAGCTTCAATGGCGATTTTTTATTCCTCCAGTTGCTATGACCAACGTCTTTAGGTCTTTTTTCTCCTTCCTTTCTTTTTTTTATCACATGTCCCTTCACCCACTGCTGAGACGATCCAAAAAGACACCCCCTCCTCCCTAAACTATCACCCTCCCCACCACCACGGGGGGGGGGGACGACACACTCTTAGGTAGAAAACCCCTGCACCACGAAGACCATTTCTCTACAGAAAGTAGAGAAGGCAGAAAGTAATACTCTGTTACTCACATGATAATGCTACAAAACTGAACATTCATGTACAAGAAGGCACTCTAAGGCATTTTAAGGCTATCCAGATGGCATTTCTGCCCAAGACTTCCACCTGCTACGCAGCTCAAATACATCCAACAAATGTTTCACTGCCATCACTGCATTGTCCTAATACCAGGAGTGCACAAACTAAGGGTCTGCAGGCTGGATCTGACCCCCGATGCTAATTAATCCGGCCCACGTGGCCCCCATCACTCCCGTATGGGCATTTTACTTCTGCTTCCAGAAGCAACAAGGGCCATGCAGGCTGGATAAATTGGTATGGGGGCCGGATCCAGCCCACGGACCGTAGTCTGGGCACTCCTGGTTTAAGCAGAGAAAATAGCAACCTAAAATCTATCTCATCCTGTTGCAAAACAGATGGCAAGGCGCATTTTACTTCTGCTTCCAATGGGAGGAACCATGTGACCGGCCCGCTGAACCATGTGACCAGCCCACAGCTCGAAAAGTTTGGGCACTCCTGTCCTAATACTGTTAACAGATGGCACTAAGTCAATGGTGGTCAACCTTGGCATTCAAGGTGTTCTTGAACTTCAATTTCCCAGAAGCCCTGATCAGCTGGTGTGCTGACTTGGGCTTCTGGGAATTGAAGTCCAAGAACACCTGGAGCGCCAAAGTTGGCCACCGCTGCACTAAATAGTGCAGATGGTGGTTTCATACTACAACTCCCAGCCTTTTGCAGAGGTCTGGGAGCTGTAGTCCAAAACCGTAAATCCAAAGTCCTCCGAATGGCAGATAAACCCAATGAGCAAGCCGCTGAGTTAGAACCATGATGGTGAACCTTAGCATTCTGGTGTTCTTGGACTTCAATTCCCAGAAGCCCAAGTCAGCAAACCTGCTGATGAGGGCTTCTGGGAATTGAAGTTCAAGCACAGCTGGAGTGCCAAGGTTAGCCATGACTGAGTTAGAATGTGAGAAGGCTCTGTAGCCATCATGGTGCAAATGACCTGTTGAACAAGAAATTTGACACTGGAGGCAAAAGGCAGATCAAATTGTGGTCTGTTTGCTTCTAACATCCAGCCCCTACCTCCCAAAATTGGTTCCAGTGTCTCCTCTTTCTTAGTGTTGTGCATTTTCAATAAAATAAGAAACAAATTAACTTTAGTCCATAGGGGGACTGTGTGCAATTCTAACACAGTAGCTACCACCTGCAAGTTAAAAAACACTTTTACTAACACTTCTCCAAACTTTAAACACATTCTAGGCTTGGAATTCCAAGCCAAACAGCTCAGGAGGGGAAACGTGCAAATCCAAACAGCCCAGGAAATGGGAACCAGAAAACCTCCCGCTGGGAAGCATCCCGGAATTTTCCCCCGCCTGAGTTCCGGACACAGACAGATGAAAGGACTCAAGCGCTGGGTCCAAACGCCAGACCAGGCTTTGATAATACTGAGATCTGTCAAAGGGCAACAGCGCCTCCTTCATCAGGTTCCAGGAAGCATCCAGAGAAGACATCAGCTTCTTTCCCAAGGAGGCAAAGCGCACAGATCCCTCCCACTGGGAATGACAGGCCGAAAACCACTGTACAAATTGTGGAGTGTGCGCCGCCTCCCGGAAACGCCTGCAGAATCCACCAGAGACAGATGGGCAGACAAGCAGCGATCACAAGGCTAACTCCCGCTTTCCTGCCGTTTCTGGAGCACTTCTGTGACATGATCAATGCCTTCTTCTGGAACCTTTAGGAAAGGCGAGAAATTCAGAAAGACACATTCATACAACCCTTTCCTCCTTACTCTCAACAAAGACAGGGGAAAGTTTCCAATTAGCAATAACACTGCACAACAACTATTTTGCTACTGGGAATAACACATGTGGTTTACATGATTTCGAGTGTGCTGATTCCAAATCTGAACACAGAATTTTACAGATTTTAAGATGTGCTATAGCTGTTCAAATGGTCGGTAAATGGGTAATGCATTTTAACATGGGAACATTGTAACAGTTGCAGCTACTGCCTGCTGCCGCCTCAGCTGAATCACATTCCCTGGTGGCATGCATGTTCCAGCAACGGCCAGGTATGTCTGGGCAAGTCAGTGAGCTGATGTTAGAAATAGATATATAAGACGGGATGGACCATGGACTTGTCTCTTGGCCAAACCATCTTATTGGACAGTACAGCTAGGCCATAGTGAGTCTGTTTTGAAACTAAAGATGAGTAGGCGCAGCTGTGTTAATAAACAGGACAATTTTTGCTACATTTGTGGTAAATAAACCCCCTGTTATCAATGCAAGAAACCTAACCAAGAGGGTGAGATTTGCTAATTTAAGATCCTGACGTCCTAGGCAGAATCAGACTTCAGATTTGGATTTGGTTTACAGTGGACCCTCAATTAACGATGCATTCGAATAGCGCCATTTCTGCTTACCGATGCGCCGTCACTCGCCACGTGACTATCCGCACAATGACGAAAAACTGTTGTTGTGCGGATTAACGATGTCTTTCTAACGTTGTTATGTGGATGAGTTTTTTGCCGCTAGATGACACAGCTGCCATTGAAAACTGCACAACGACGGTTCCCCTATAGCGACGCTACTTGGGGAACCAAGCAACGTTGTTATGTGAGGGTCTACTGTACTTGATTTATTATAGGACACATGGATTAGACCAAGTAGCAGACCATATTTTTTGTATGATGCAGTATAATCACACCTTGGATTAACCTCATTGGCTACAATACTATCACTGTGCAAAGACAGTTATGATAAGGCAAGATTATAGTTAGCCTCTCTCAACCTCTGGTTTAAGATCTGATTTAATCCTATTGGCCTGGGCTCTGTTAATTAAGAGCCCTGGTGGAGCAGTGGTTAAACTGCTGTACTGCAACCAAAAGGTCATGAGTTCGATCCTGACCAGGGTTCAAGGTTGACTCTGTCTTTGTCAATCGATCAATCACTTTATTACGGTCTACAACCAGCACAGTAAAATGAGAAGTAATTTTTTTTAAAAAAATGCAAATGCTTAGAATGTAGTTAAAATATATTATTTTTTAAAAAAATATCCAGGTTAAAAAATTTAAATGCTTAAAATGTAGCTAAAATTTATTTTTTTAAAAAAAACTTATCCATTCCAAGTTAAAAGAAATAAGGGAATCAAAACTTACATCAGGGGTTCCCAACCTTTTCAAGCTGGGGGCCGGGTCACTCTCTCTGTCAGCTTCAAGGGTTGGACGGCCATTTCGCCCTGCCTGCACGATGGGGTTGGCCATTTTGTCCCAACAGCTTCAAAGGGGCAGCCATTTTCTCTCTTGCATGCCCTTGGAAAGGGTGGGGGCCACATGAAATGGCGCCATGGGCTGGATCTGGCCCACAGGCCTTAGGCTGGGAACCCCTAGCTTAGATAAATTATCTTATTTGGATCACAACTCCCAGAAGCCAGGATTGATGGAGGATTGCTATCTATTTTAAAGGATTCTGGGACATGTAGCAAAAAAATTTTTTAAACACCCCCAACTTTTGAAGGAGTTACAAACTAGGTTTGTCATCAAGAGCCCACCAGACAAAGCTATCTATGACCAGACAAAGCTATAACTCTGGTTTCTTCATTCTCATGTTATATAGCATTTCAGGGGGCGACTGGCTGACTTACCAGGGCATGATCAAAGTTGAAGGTACTGATGTAATAAGCAGGTATGTCTGCATCCGCTAGAGGCTCAGCGATTTGGGCCACAATTCCACATTCATCTGAGGAAGGAATAAGTTGGGGAAAGTTAGGACGGGACCTCTGGAAGAAGCAACCCATTTCTTCTCCAAAAGCCCAGAGCATTCCCTTAAAGCAGCGTTTCCCAACCTTTGGTGCTTGGACTTCAATTCGGCTGACCAGCGCTTTGGGGAACTGACTTAAGGCTTCTGGGAATTGAAATCCAAGACCCAAAAGTTGGGAAACGCTGCTTTAAAAGGACTTCGGTTTGATTAAATTGCCTCCCACTACCAGTGCAATCCTGTTGCAAAGTTAATTTCGGCTAGAAAATCTACTTCCATTTGGGAAAAGGGCCAAAAACACGGAGAATGGTACACTCATTAAATTAATTTTCTATACTTTCCATATAGGATATTTTCCCAATTCTGGGCAATGTACACTAGCAAAAATCAGAAATATACACACACTAACTATTGATAGCAGCCCGCAGCGTGATAAGCGCAACTACAGTTGGGGGCTAGTTCTAATGCATCCCAAATGTGCCTAATGCATCCCAAATTTAGACCTAGCCCCCAAATGTATTTGCTATCAATAACTATTGTGTGTATATTTCTGGTTTTCACTATTGTACATTGCCCAGAAGTGGGAAATATCCTAGATAGAAAGTATAGAAAATTAATTTACTGGTCTGCCGATGACTGCCAGAAACATGCACCGATGAGGAACTTAGGTTTGGCCATTGACAAAGTCAAGAAAGTGGCTTTATTTAATTTTAATTGGTTTGCCCAGAAATCCTTGGTGCCTCCTTGGGGTATTCTTCTTTCCAGTCCCGATCCAACCCGGGATCGCCCAAACGAAGTCACTTTCTTGGCTTTGTCATTGGCCAAACTTAAGTCCTCATCAGCACGTTTCTGGCAGTCATCGGCAGAGCAGTAAATGAGTTGGAATCTGTATCTCTCCACATTCACACTGTGCATTGTTGTCCACCAGCAGCCCCCACTTGAGCCTATTGGTCTTGCATTTAGGGACTCCGACCCTCAGCCTGTTCAGGGTCCTTCAAGTGATGTAGGGGAGGTTGAGGTGTTCAGCTATATCCTCCTTTAATGACACTCCCTGGATTATTATTATTATTATTATTATTATTATTATTATTATTATTATTATTATTATTATTATTATTATTATTATTATTATTATTATTTCATGTCAGAAATTATTCTGGGTTGAAAGGATTTTTGCTGGAGAAATTCTGCTCAGGGGACACCCAAATTAGGTTCCTTTCATGTCCCCAAGATTTTTCCCCCACCAAAGTGGTTCCTATTTATCCACTTGCAATTTCTTGCTTTCGATCTGCTAGGTTGGCAGGAGCAGGGACAGAGACGGGTGCTCAATCCGTCATGCAGTACCTGAGGCTCGAACTGCCAACTTTGCTGACCTTCCAGCTAACAAGGCAAGTTTCTTAACCACTGATCCACCGCATCCCTGGGGTGTCTGGCAGGGACAGTCCTGAGATGCTTCCAAGGCAGCATAACACACACACTCCTTTGCCACTAGAGGGCATAAGTGAACTTCTGATGTTACAAAAAAGTTTTAAAAAATTAAATTTTTATTTTGGAAGAAGCAGCCCTACAATATCCAGGGCTGCTGCAAAACTCTGACAACCACCCACCTCTGGGCAACCCCAAGACCAGTGCTAGGCAAGACCTATAGTGATACATCGCATAACGAACGCACCGTATAGCGAAAAATTCGCACAATGAAGCGTTCGTTATGCAATGGTATTTCCCCGCATAACGAAAAAATGTTCGTTGTGTGGGTTTTTTTGTAACCAGGGTATACCCGCTAAATGGGAACCCCAGTTAACGAACATTCCCCCCCTCCCCCCCGCACTATGTGGGGCATCTCCCATAAGTAACCGCATAACGGGGGGGAAACCGCATAGCGAAGAGCTCCATGGAACTTATTTCGTTAGGCGGGGTTCTACTGTACCTCAGTAGGCTATAAAATAGGATTACAAATGCAAAGTAAAAATCATTATACTGTAGCTGGTTGACTCCCAGGCTTGTTGTAGCAAAGCTATTATTGGAAGAAACAAGATATTCAGAAGCTATAAATTATCAGCCCTTTGGCCTTATCACTTCCCAAAGACAGAAAGGCCAAGTCTCATTTTACTCTTCCCTTTACTAGATTCATGGCAGATTTAAAGACCCTGAAAACGACATGGGAGGGTGCTGAAATACTCGCCCAGATTGAAACCCCAGTCCCCGGGAAATTCCCTTGTTGCCTGGTTTGCTACATAGCATGGGAGGATCTAAATAAATCTAATTCTTTACTAAACTAGATTAACCTGGGTCTGATCCAACTCTGCCCTTTGCCCCTGCTGCCCTATGTGAATGGAGCCATTCCCCCAAACTGGCACAGATACATTGCTTTGCCCACATCAACAATCCTTCTTCCCCTTGAAGCCCCCGATGGAATCTGTCTCTTACACTTAGGCACCTTCTCCATGATCGCCTTTTGTGCTCACCTGCAGGAGACTCAAACTTGCCACAGGAGATAAGTTACCTGCTATTTAAGGCCCTTTAGGTAGTCACCATTGCTCAAAAGCCAGTCATATCTGACTCTAGGGTTCATCTGACTCTAGGGTTCTTTGCTCATCTCTGTATACAGCCATAGAGTCAGTGCTGTCTGCGTGACACTTCCATGGACATGTGGCACGCATGACTAGACGCAGGAGAACACGGAATGCTACTACCTTTCCTACTGAAGCGGTCCCTATTTATCTACTTGCAATTTCTTGCTTTCGAACTGCTAGGTTGCCAGGAGCTGACACAACGACGGGAGCTCACTCCGCCATGCAGCACTCGGGTCTCGAACTGCTGACCAAGCAACCTTCCAGGTATCAAGTTCAGCGTCTCAGCCACCGCAGTTCCTTACCTCGCACCTAACTGCACCAATATAAAGTTACAGGAATTTATTAGGAAAAGTGGAGTTTGAGGTGTGAGTGGTAAGAGCGGGTTGTGGTCACCCACTTACCAAAACCCAGAGGCTGACCACCGATTCTCACCATCCTCCACAGCTCTCCAGAGGAGCTGGTCAACAGGAGGTCGCTGGGGAATCTGGAAAAAAGACAGAAGAATTTGATCCCCCCTCTCTCTTAATTCTTCAGCCACATGGAGAGTAATTGCTTAAACACTATAGCAACAGTGACCACTGTCTGTTACTAAAGGTGTGGCGAACAAAGGTGGTGGTGGTGGGGAAATACAGAGGAACCCTGCTTTATGCTTAAGGGAAAACTCGCTATATGGAAGGAAATCCTGTGAAAATGGCACACGTTTACTGGAAATAAATCGCTATAAGGAAAGTTTTTTTTTTTGGGGGGGGGGGTGTTGCAACGCTTCCCGCAGCAATGGGAGGGTGTTTGGAGAACTCCACTCCATTTTTGAAATTTTTCATCACTTTTTGGCACCTCCAGAAGCTTCCTCCGCAACCAAGAAGTGCGGGAAATTCCCCCACCCCCTCATCAGCTGTTAGGAGGGGACTTTTACTGTAATTAGTAGGACTGGCCACTAGATGGCGCTGTCGGAACCATGCTGAATACTCATTGCAACAACAACAAAAATCAGTTCCGGAACTCACTAAAAAGCCAAATTAACGTCTTTTTTCTCTTCAAAACTCTTTCTAAAGTGCACTTTGGAATTTTTTTTGCTGTGTTTTCGGTACTTTAGAAAGAATTCTGAAGAGAAAAAAAATCCTTTTTTTAAAAAACCTTTTTTTATAAAGTGCAGTTCGGTTTAAGGAAAAATCACTATAAGGAATGGATTAATTCCGTAAAATGGAGGTTCACTGTAAAGCAATCAGCAATCACACGTCTATACCACCCCATAGGGCTTAGTGCACTCTCTGGGCAGTTCACAAGTTAATTAGCATGTTGCCCCAAACATGCTGGGGATTCAATTTACCAACCTCAGAAGGATGGAAGAGGCTGACTCAACCTTGACCCCTGGTCTGGATCGAACTTGCAACCTTTGATGCCCAGCAGTTTAACCACTGCGCCTCCAGGGCTCAATATCCAATATCTCGAATATCAAGTTTATTGGAGTATATCCAATAATTAAACATTAAATATAAGGTTTGCAAGCTGCTCCATTTCTCCTACCCACAGAGATTATGCAAAATTAGGATTTTCCCCTTGGGGAACAATTCCAACCCCTCCTGGCCCAAACCCCAGTCTCAACCCAGAGATAAGCCCCTACTTACTTCTCCTTGGTCTCAGCATCCATGACGATGGAGATGTAGCCCTCAATCATTGAGAAAGCAAAGAAAGTAATGGAATCAACATCTTGCCCGGCTGGAGCAGTTTCCTTTGGAGGGCTGAAAACACAGGAGGGTTCGTGGTGGAATTTGGATAATTGCAGGTCAAAGTCAAGGTCACCCTGGCTCAAAAGCCAGTCACATCTGACTCTAGAATTCAGTACTCATCTCTCTTTATAGCCAAAGAGCCAGCGTTGTCTGCCATCTGCAGATGTTTCCATGGACATGTGGCAGGCATGACTAGACACCAGAACGCTGTTACCTTTCCCACTGAAGTGGTACTGATTAAACTATTTGCCATTTGTTGCTTTCAAACTGCTAGTTTGGCAGGAATGGGACAGACAACAGGAGCTTTATTTGTTGTGCAGCACTCGGGTCTTGAACTGCTGACTTTCCAGTCATCAGGTTCAGCTTGTTAACCACTAAGCCACTGCAGTCTCTTCTTCTTCTTCTTAGCTGAGCCTACTCTCTCCACGAGTACAACTTTAGGTCAGTAATAGCAAACCTTGGCACTCCAAGTGTTCTTGGACTTCCAATTCCCAAAAGCCCAAGTCTCTGTGAATTCACATGAATGGGTTTACTGCGTACGTGCAATAAACCCATTTATGTGAATTCACAGAGGCTTGGGCTTCTGGGAATCGGAAGTCCAAGGTTCACCATCATGGACTTAGGTGGTCTACATGGTCTCAGCCTGCAAGTGTCATTCACAGAAAGGAGAATTATGAGATTTATAGCCCAAAATGTAGAAAGACACATACCAAGTAAAAAAAGGTTTTCCAGGAAGGTGCCCATTTTAGTCTGTTGCAACAAAACCAAGAAAGAATCCTGTGTCACCTTTATTACTAAACAGGTTTATTTGTCATAAGCTCCGATGGACTGTAAGCCACTTCTTCAACAGCAATCACACTTATATACCGGCCCCATCATGCTTAGTGCACTCTCTGGCCAGTTTACAAGTTAATTAGCAAATTTTTGCTCCACAACATGCTTGGGTACTCATTTTAGGAACCATGGAAGGATGGGAGTCAACCTTGTGCCCTGTCAGGATCAAACTCACAATGTTATGGCTGCACTACAGCAGTTTAAAAGCACGGCGCCATCAGCAAATGAGACACAACCATCATCAGGGCCACATGGTGTGCATGAGCAGAAGTGGTCCATGTTCCACAGAAATACTGATTTCAAATAAACCTTTTAAGAGTTTGAAGAAAGAAATCAAATATTCGTTATAATTAGAAATTTGCCTAGAATAGCACTGTTAATGGAGTTTGGAAATATAAAAGTAGATAAATAGAAGAGATGATTATTATTATGGTAACGGCAATAAGCTTATTAATGGCTAAAAAGTGGGAAATGGAATTTCTGGTATAAAGAATTATGGAATATTGCCAATAATGATAAACTGACCTGCAAATCAAAATTAAAGAAAGGTTTGATAAAGAAAAAATGATTTTATAGATATACTAGCAAAGGTTGCCCGGCGTTGCCGGGCTGTTTTAAATGGTGTTGGAAAGTTTTTGTTGTTGTTGTTGTTAATGTTTGTAAAGAAGAGGTTAATCTATATTTGAAATTTTTAAAATTTTTATTTATACAAATTTTTTTTGATAGCCTGTTTTAAACTGTGATGAGTTTTGTTTGGTGTTTTGGTTTTGTGGATGAAAAAAAGAATAAAGGATGATATACTTTTTCGAAAAACTCTTGGGGCCTTTTGTGTGGGGCTATTGTGTCTTTTTGAATTTTTTTTATTATTGTGGGCAGCAAGTGCTGCTGGTAGGGGTTATCTTGTATTTTGACTGTTTTTTCTCTCGTGGCCTCTGGGTGGAGCTTCTTCCAGTAAGTAGTCTCTTTCTTTATTCATTTCTTTTCCAGTCGTTGTGGTATGAGGTCGTGTCGTGTTGAGTTAGCTGTTTTTCTTTATTTGGGGTGGTGGTGGTGGTTGGATTTTGTGGTGTTTGGCTGGGTGCTGGGTGTGTTTGGAAATGTTTGTTGTTGTTTACTTTTTTGGTGTTATTTTTGTTTGTTTTTGTGTATTTTTGAATGTTTTTGATTGTTTGTTTTTGTGTTTTTTGGTGTCCTGGGGGGGGGATCCCCTCTCAGACAGACTCCTTTGGTCCCCCCCAACCCTCTCAACCCCAGGGGAGCCAGTAGAGAGGGGGATTTCCCCCCCACACACACACACACTCCATTTTTAAAGAGAAGTAACCACTTGGTTTCTTCTCTTTAAAATGGGGCGTGTGTGTGTGGGGGGGAGGGAATCCCCTCTCTGCCAGGTCCCCTGGGTCAGGAGGGTGGGGGAGACAGACTCCTTTTGTCCCCCCCCACCCTCTCAACCCCAGGGGAGCCAGTAGAGAGGGGGATTCCCCCCCCACTCCGTTTTTAAAGAGAAGTAACCACTTGGTTTCTTCTCTTTAATATGGGGCGTGTGTGTGTGGGGGGGGGAGGGAATCCCCTCTCTGCCAGATCCCCTGGGGTCAGGAGGGTGGGGGAGACAGACTCCTTTTGTCCCCCCCACCCTCTCAACCCCAGAGGAGCCAGTAGAGAGGAGGATCCTCCCCCCAACTCCGTTTTTAAAGAGAAGTAACCACTTGGTTTCTTCTCTTTAATATGGGGCGTGTGTGTGTGTGTGGGGAGGAAATCCCCTCTCTGCCGGGTCCCCTGGGGTCAGGAGGGTGGGGGAGACAGACTCCTTTTGTCCCCCCCACCTTCTCAACCCCAGGGGAGCCAGTAGAGAGGGGGATTCCCCCCCCAACTCCGTTTTTAAAGAGAAGTAACCACTTGCTTCTTCTCTTTAATATGGGGCGTGTGTGTGTGGGGGGAGGGAATCCCCTCTCTGCCGGGTCCCCTGGGGTCAGGAGGGTGGGGGAGACAGATTCCTTTTGTCCCCCCAACCCTCTCAACCCCAGGGGAGCCAGTAGAGAGGGGGAGCACAACACCCCCACCCACCCAGTGATATTAAAGGGGAAACTCCAATTAGGAGCTTCAGGCACCGTTGGGGAGGGGGCTTTGGTTCCCGCGGCTTGGCGGACTTGCTCTCCCGGTGTTTTTGTTTTTGTTTTGTTTTTTGGGTGCTGGCTTCCTCAGCGTTCTGCGCGCTCATAGCGCGCAGGACGCTGGGGCTTGTAGTTATGGGTTGGTGCTTTGTGTTTGTGCTGCGTTTTTTTAAAATGGTTTTCTTTTGATTGGCTGCGGCGCGTTTCCGAACGCTGCACCGTGCGAGAGCCTCTCAGTCTGATTGGCTCTGGCGCGGCGCGGCGCAAGGAATGTTGGGAAGTGAAGTTGTTTCCCTTTCTTTGCGTTTGTGGGGCTGTTGCCCCACTGCCGGTTTTCTCAATCCTTCGTTGACCTGCGGACCCAGATCGGCCGTGTGCAGGAAGGGTGAGTGCAGGCAAGTAGGGCGAGGCATAGCAACCTATAGCCAGTTCCAACGGTTAACCCTTGGATTTATAGGTTAAGATTGGGGTGTGTTTATTAATTATGTATTTGTTAAAACTAAAGGGATGAAGCCGGGACAAAAATGTTTAATTTTTTGGAGATAACAGGGAAGAGAAATTTTGTTCAGATTATACGGGTAAGATAATAATGTCCCAGTGGTGGTGGGTGCACACTTGTTGGTGTAATGTTATTTTTATTAATTTTTAGTGTTGTGGGGTTTTTTGTATGTATTTTTCTTTCTTTTTTTATGTTAAATGAAAATTAAACAAAAAAATTAAACCTTTTAAAGGGACCACAGCCAGTGGAAGGCCATTGCATTATATGGTTTTCAGGACGATCTTCATGGTTCATCACCATGAAAATAGCCAATATTCAAAATCAGATATAGCTCTTGAAGAACAAGAAAGAGGCCACAGGTCCAGGCAATACTAATTCTCATTAAAACATGTACGCAAAATCCATTAAAAATTGTAGAAAGGGAGAATGTGGTTTAAAGTACAACCTGACCCCATCAAGAGAGAACAGCCTTACCTGTGCGAGTAGAAGAGGACGTCAATGAGGATAGTGGCAATGGCTGGCAAGGAGTCAGAAGCCACACTCAAGATGCAGAACCTGTTAGGGGGACTCTGGACTGGGTGGATGGTGGTGTTCCCTACTGGGAAGGAGAGAGAGAACCATCAGAAACTGGATAAACAGTCCATGTTTCCCAAGAGAGAACGGGGGCATGGGGGGTGGACCAAACCATCAAAGAGCAATGGGAAGATGGCGGTGGCTCCGTGGTTAAGAAGCTCGTCTTGTTAGCCGGAAGGCCGGCAAGTCAGCAGTTCGAGACTTGGGTACTGCATGACGGATTGAGCACCCATCTGTGTCCCAGCTCCTGCCAACCTAGCAGTTCGAAAGCAAGAAAACTGCAAGTAGATAAACAGGGACCAATTCGGCAGGGAAAAGATCTTGGGGACCTGAAAAGAGCCTCGTTCGGGCATCCTCTGAGCGGAGTTCCGCCAGCAAAAATACTTTCAACCCAGAACAATTTCTGACACAAAATTATTATTATAACGGGAAGGCGACGAATTCTCCAAACAACAGAGAGGTTATTTCTCAGCCAAGGGGACAGGTTGCTCATAACACAAAAGGAAGACCTTTGTGAGAGAACCCTACACTTTGCCAAGAGTTTTCACCTGCTGGGGCACCTTCGGTTTTGACACCGTTTTCCACGGGATCGTTTTGTTTTTAAGCACAAATACAAAGTGCTGCAAAAGCATTGGATGGGCAGGTTTGGATTAAGGAATTGAAGTCCAAGAACATGCGTAGTAAACCCATTCATGTGGATTGACAGAGACGTGGGTTTTGGGGAACTGAAGTCCAAGAACACCTGGGGTGCCAAGATTCAACATCACTGGTCTAAGAGCAAACTTCCAATATACACTTACTTGGTTTCGGTTTGAGGAACCCGTTGCTCACGTCTTCACAGTTTATAGGCACCGGTTCCCCGTTCACCTCGTTGTAAATCTCAAACTCTCTGGAGAGGGTGTGAATCACTACAGGCAGGTCTTTCTCTCGCACCTGGAAGGAAGGCCTCCACGTTAGCAAGGGGCGTCACGGACAAGAGGTGTGGAACGCTGGAAACCGGACCCTGCCATAAAGTCCTCTGGCAACCATCAGTGAGCCAAACTTAGACTGTCCTGCAAATATAATACGGTGGCCTTTCATCTGCCTTCCGCATTGCAGTGTGACACCCATAGTACCACTGATCCAGTCCCATGAGTCACTTTCTGTTCCTGAGCCCTTTGGGCATGCAAAGTCCTCCTCAGCCCCAGGCCAGGGTGGATGAAGCTGTTGTCCACAACTTAGCCAAACTCTCCCAACACCCCAATGTAGGGCTAAATCACTGAATTGGAAGGGGCCTGTGAGGCCATCCAGTCCAACCCCCCTGGGCTCAAGGCAGGAATCCCAACCCAAGCAGATCTGATTGATGGTTACCTAACTAAATAAAGTAATATACCCCATGGCGGTCTGCCCTCCCGCAGCATTTTTTCCAGCTAGAGTTCAGTGGCGGGAGGGTTAGCCACGAAATCAATGTCCTCACCGGAGGTTTCAGTTGCTTACAGGCTTAGACCCAAGTAGAAGACAATATTTATTTTTTTGTGGTGCAGTGTCCCCCCGTCCCCGTCCCCCAGAGGAAGACCACCAACATCTTAGCAACATCCCAACTGCCTGGAGCTGACCCTAACCCAAAGTGGTGCCTTCAGCGTACGCCATGTCACCCACTGAAGGGCTTGGGGGCTCACCAGGATAAAGTCAGTCTGGTAGGTGGAGAGCATCAGCACCGAGACATTGTGTTCTGCCAAGGGGGCGATGACGGACTTGGCGATCTTGGTGACACCAATGGGCTGGACCGTGGCCGAAGCACTTCCATTGGATGAGACGTTGAGCACCAACCACGTTGAATCAACTGCCCGCAGGAACTCTGACGGGGGCAGTTCTGGAAGGAAAGCAAGGGACTGCTGATCAGAACGTGGGGATTAAAGACAGGTTAGGTCAAGGCCGCCCTTCCTTGAAAGCCAGTCATATCCAACTCTAGGGTTCATCTCTGTTTATAGGCCAGCATCTGCAGACATTTCCATGGACATATGGCAGGCATGATTAAACACCGGACTGCACGGAACGCTGTTACCTTCCCACCGAACTGCTTTCAAACTGCTCGGTTGGCAGGATGGCACAGACAATGGGAGTTCACCCCATCATGCAGTACTCGGGTCTCAAACTGCTGACCTGCCGACGTTCCAGTCATCAAGTTCAGCATCTTAACCGCTACGCCACCACAGTCCCCATATCAGGGGTTCCCGACCTTTTCAAGCCAGGGCCCGGGTCATACTCTGTCAGTTTACAACACCCTGGGATGATAAAATCAACACCAACGTTGCATACAATGAACCAAAACTACTCCCTACTCCTACTGCCAAATTCGAATATTGACAATCATCATGGCGCTCAGCCATGAAGACTGTCCTGCAAATATAATACGGTGGCCTTTCATCTGCCTTCCGCATTGCAGTGTTGACACCCTTAGTACCACTGATCCAGTCCCATGAGTCACTTTCTGTTCCTGAGCCCTTTGGGCATGCAAAGTCCTCCTCAGCCCCAGGCCAGGATGGATGAAGCTGTTGTCCTCAATCAAGATGGATTCAAGTGCGATTTAATCCACTTGGGGACCATCATACCTTCCCTGGGGACTTCGGCATCCAAGGCCGTTTAGTCCTCAGGGTTGTCAGGTTAGTTTATAATGTGTGAGTTTGTGCTGTTAGTCGCCCAGAGTAGGAAAATCTCCTAGATGGGCGGGGTATAAATATAATAAATAAATACAGTGGACCCTCGATTAACGACGCATTCGAATAGCTTCATTTCCGCTTACCAACGTGTCGTCACTCGCCACATGACTATCCGCATGACGGAAAACCGTCGTTGTGCGGATCACGTTTTTTTAATGTCGTTGTGTGGATAATGACAGCTTTTGCCACTAGATGGCGCAGCTGGCATTGAAAACTGCACATTTCCCCTAAAGCAACGCTACTTGGGGAACCTGTAGGGTTTACTGTAGTTAAGCGCCACCTGACACTCAGTGTTGAGTCACTGGCAGTAGGGTCTACTCTATCGCCATAGCAGGATAACCTGGCTAGATTGAAGTTAAAGTTCCTAGACCAGGGGTGCCCAAACTACGGCTCAGGGGCTGGACCTGGCCTGCAATGCCCATTCATCTGGCCCATGAAGCTCTCATTGCTGCCGGAAGCAGAAGTAAAACATGTGTTTTATTTCCGCTTCCGGGAGCGATGAGGGCTTTGCAGGGTGGATGAGCTGGCGTTGCAGGATGGATCAGGCCCCTGGGCCGTAGTGACCAGCCCCCTGAACCATGTGATCAGCCCATGGCCCAAAAGGTTTGGGCACCCCTATCCTAGACGATGTTTATGGGTGTCAATAAGAATTGTGGGAGGTTGAAAGAGAAATCTTCTCTGTCCTCCCAGTAAAAATACCTCATCGTCTCCCTATCCAACCTTGAGCTTCTCGCACAGGACAGCACTCGCCAAGTAGTTGTCCGGTCCCTTTTCTGGAGGAGGGGAAACTCCCCTTCCAGGGAACAGCAGAAGAAGCACCATCATGGCCTGTTGAAAGAGCCACACCTTCCTTCCAACCACTTTGAAAATGTGCTGCCAAACCCATTCTGGAGAAACGCCAGTTTTAAGACAAAAGCTGCTGTTCTCAGCATTGACCGGGCAGCCCTGGGCCACTTCCTATCGCTCTTCCGCCCTTCCCCGTGGGGTAAATAAAACAGATTTACAATGCTGTTGCTCTCTCCCCTTTTGCAAGGAGAGACTGGCAAAGGAGATTTTATTAACCCATCACACCAGAACCCAAGGTCATTGTGATCAACGTTTCATTTTATTTATTTATATATGACTGTTGATTTACTAAATGGGAGCGCGGTGGCTAAGGGATTAAGACGCTGAACTTCACGACCGGAAGAGCAGCAGGTCAGCAGTTTGAGACCCGAGTGCTGCATGACTGTTCCAGTTCCTGCTAAACTAACAGTTTGAAAGCAAGAAATTGCAAGTAGATAAACAGGCACCACTTTGGTGGAAAGGTAAACAGTGTTCTGTGCAATCTAGTCATGCCTGCCACATATCCACAGAAATGTCTGCAGATGCAGCCAGCTGTAAACAATGAGCACTGAACCCTAGAGTCAGATACGAATGGTTTTCGAACAAGGGCCACCTTGACCTTTACCTGGTTTACTTAATTGGCGAAGTTGTTTTAAAAATAATTTTTATTGTTCTATTACAAAATAAAACATCATTGAAAACATGTATAAAACCCACTAATAATTGTCGACTGCAACTTGTATCCAAGAATGCATTTTTTCCCTGAAGCAGGAAAAATGTCATTGGCGTGAATTTGTTTAAGGTGGATCCCAGCTTGCCATAAAGTGACCCACACACTATGATCACAGAGCCATCCCCTGTGGCACACACGAAATGAGACGTGCAGGCAATCTGGGAAGAAATTGAGATGAGGGATCTAAATCAAATGGGGGAAATGGTCTTTTTAGATAGTAATATGGGGGAAATAGTTACAAAAAATAAAATGATGAAGACAATATTGGGAGTATGGAAAAAGGTGAAGAAGGAATTGACTTAAGACACATCTTCAATAATATAAATAGAGGATATCAAAAAATTTCCAATACAAATGGACAAAAGGATGAAAGAAGTTCTTTCTAGAAATGATGTTTTCCTGTTGAGAGACTGGATATGGGCTTGTAAAGATAGAGAGAGAAAAGCAGACATATATGCACAGTTGAGATTGAATTGGCTCCAGATAGTGTTGGTAAATAAGTGGAACAGTAAATATTTAAGGGAAACCAGTTTGGGAAGAGGTAAGACTGATTTTGAAGAATTGATATTAAAGATAAGAAAGGGAGAAAGGTGAATTAAGGGCTTAGTAAGCAAAATATATATAATGTTAAATAAAGATGGTAATCCACAAGAAGCGTTAAAAACAAATTGGGAACAAGATTTGAAAATAAAAAATTACAGATGAGGTTTGGAAAAATAAATGGGAAAAAAGGATTATGAGAACTATGTCTGTTAGAGTGAAAGAACATAACTATAAAATGTTGTGGAAATGGTACTTGACCCCAGTGAGGTTACATCAGATAGATAACAATAATGATAAAATGTGTTGAAGATGTAAGGATACACTGGGAATGTATGAACATATGTGGCACGCCTGTCAAGTTTTGGATTTGAAAATAAGGGACATTTCCCAGCAAATACGGGATACTTGACAGCAATGCTTATCCTTTGCTGCCCTCCAATGGCGGCAATAGGGCATTGCAGTCTAATTAATACGGGGTGACGGCAGGGAATAGGGTAAAATAAGGGGTTTTCCCGGCCAATACGGGATACTTGACAGCTATGATATGTGGTGGGGTTGCAACGTGGTAAGAGATTTTGGGGGGGAAATTGAGAAAGAGATTTATGCTATTATGGGCAAGAGACCTAAATTGGGGCCAAGCACTGTTTTGCTGACAGATGTGGAAAATATGAATTTAAATAAGGATAAAAAAGAGTTACTGTCGATAATGTTGACAACGGGTAGACAGTGCATTGCTAGGAATCGGAAAAATGAAGTAATTTTGAAAATAGAAGAATGGTACAAGGAGATGTGGGATCTTGCGTTGAATGATAAGCTAACATGGGAAATGAATAGAAAAATAGATTTTGTAAAATATGGCAATTATTTGTGGATTACTCATTGAAGGGGGGGATGAAGGGAATAGACCAGTACCTGATCAAATGAGTTTTTGGGAATAGAAAAACAACTGTGACACTCCGCATCCTCCAGGGAATTGTATAAAACACTGAGTGTATATTGTGAAAACTGTTTATTGTATTTTAATTATTGTATTTTTATTTTGACTTAGTAGTTGTATTAAATTGAGGAGTATAAGAAGTGAGTTTGAATATGTATATTAGGATAATTGCAAGAGTGTTATAATGTACTAAAAAATTTGGAAATATAATCAAAGATGTATGGAAGAAACTTGTAATTTAATTGTATTTTTATGTTTTTCTTTCTTTTTTTATTTATATATTGTATTTGTAAGTTTGTTGTTTGTATTTTTATTCATAATTGTTTTAAGTTGTATTATTGTTGAAAATTTTATATATGCAAAAGGATTCAATACTGGGACAGCAATGGACTGCCGCAGCCTTGAGGATATTGACAAGGTGTACCTTCACATACGTGCAGTAAACCCATTCGTGTGGATTCAGAGTCTTAGGCTTCTGGAAATTGAAATCCAAGAACAGCTAGAGTGTATGTTCTAGCTCATTCATTTGGATTCACAGAGACTGTTGTTGTTGTTGTTGTTGTTGTTTTGACACTTATCTCTTGACAACTTCACCGCAATGTAACAGGAAACCGCAGAGGAGGGAAGGCAGACCCACCTAACCCACCCCCACCCCACTAGAGAAAACAAGGATCAACTCTCCTGTTGCAGCAGAGGTCGTGGAGGGATCGCTTCTCCTTCCGTGCAGATACCAGGGCCTTCACAGATGTTCCTACAGAGAGGCGCCAGCATGCTTCGCCTCCAAAACAACATCCAGATGTGCAGCGGCCTCCTGCTGCGAAACCGACATGGATCAGGGCCTGCCGGGCCGAGGATCACATGTTTACAGATTTGCAGCAAGGTTACGTAATCGTTCTTTTTTTTTCGTTTCTTTTTTAAAAGGACACTTTGCACTTTGCAGAGGCACAAAGTCGCTCAGATATCTCAAAGCTCTGCTGCGGCAGATATTAAAATAAGGAAAGGAAATGGCACCTGGAAGGATTTTGAGAGCTGTTGACCAGAAGAAGGAGCATTTGGAGGCCTAACAAGGCCCTCTGTCTTCCTCACCCTTAAATCACCACCACCAACCAAGCCTAGAAGCAAACAAAAGACTAAACTGAGGCTGTTATACTTTGGGTGTATGGTAAGACAAGAATTGTTAGACAAATGCAATCCTGGGGGGGGGGGGGGGAGCAGCAGGAAAAGAGGAACCCCAGACATGAGATGGAACAACTCCATCAAGGAAGCCACGACCTTCACTTTGAAATTGCTGAGGAAGACTTTTCAAAGGTCATTACATCATCGGGCACCCTCAGTGAGGAATGATTTGATGGCACGTACCAAGAGTTATATGGCCTTAGTGGTTGACACTGAACCATACCTGTCAACCTTCCCAGATTGGCCGGGATTTCCCGATTTATGGCGCCGATTTGCGCCATTTGCCGCCCACAGCTGCCAAAACCCCGGAATTGGCAGCGGGGGGAAAGAGGTACTGTACATCCCTTCTGCGCAAGTCACGTTCTACGCATGCGTAGAAGGCTTTTACGCATGCGTAGAACGTGACTTGAGCAGAACCGTTGTGTGCAGGTCCCGGATTGTCCGGAGCCGCGGTTGACAGGTATGCACTGAACATGACGACTGAAAGGTCGGCAGGTCAGCAGCGACCCTTACCTTTACTTACCAAGAGGTATTAATTCAACTGCATTGTTAATTTTAAAGTCTCAACTGAAGAATGGCGAAGAAATGCTCTTATTAAAGTGAAATAAAGGAAAAACAGCAGGGAAAAGAGAGATCTTTGGACTGCCACAGAGAAACAGAACTATTAACACACCATAAACACAAAAGCAAGATCTGTACCTTTGAAGCCTTCTTCGTCCAGCATAAGGGTATAGTCTTCGGGTGTCTCAATTAAGCTGAAGAATTTGCACCTAAGTAAGAAGAGAAGGCAGGTCTAAGTTTAGTCTTCCCAGCAAGAATGTTTGCTAGCCAAGACTCATTCCAACTTATTACAGTCAAAGACCAGAACAGATGAGAGATAAAAACCTTTTACAACTAAATTGAACATCTTGTGGTGGGATTATAAAACAAATTGTGTTCATTTTCTTAATTTTAATTTTTTATTACAATTCCAATAACAAAAATAAACATTACATCAAATACATCAATATATCAACATAAATGAACACCTAAAACAAATTGTAGAGTGCTGCAGCTAGATTCAATTAAACGAGATTTCGTATATATCATGTGACGATCATAATATATGCATAGTATAATAAAAAAGGATAATATAAAATATAACAACATCTATGTTCACCACCACAACGTATTCAATTTTGTTGTAAACGTTTTATCTATAATCTGTTCCGGTCTTTGGCTGTATAATAAATTGAACTGAATTTGCTAGTCAAAGAGGCAAAGGTTTTGCCCACAACACAGATCAGTGATGGCGACGGTTGTGAAAAGGATTCGGAGCCTTTGGCTAGTCCCAAATCGGGGCGACCGTTTTCAATCAGGAATGAGCAGCCTAGAGATGCTCATACTTTAATTCCCAACCACTTCTACCCTTCATTACGCTGACTTACAGCTGCTGGGAGGCACAGCTTGACAATATCCAGAGGTTCGCGCCACTGCCTGCCTGTTTTAAATCAAGATCGGCCACATGGAAATATAGAAACTGCAGTGTCGTCCTATGGGCACAGCTTCCCACTGCATGTCCAAAAGCCTGGATCAGACGTTCTCAACCTAAGGCCCGTGGGCCAGATCCTGCCCACGGTGCCATTTCATATAGCCCCCACCCCACCCCTCCAAGGGCATTCGAGAAACAAAATGGCCATCCCTTTGAAGCTATTGGGGAAAAATGGCCACACATACACACCCATCGTGCAGGCAAGGCAAAAGGGCTATCCGGCCCTCAAAGCTGATTGAGAGAGTGTGACCCAGCCCCCAGTTTGAAAAGGTTGGGAACCCCTGGGAAAGTAAAGAGCATTCTGTGCACTCCGGTGTTGAGGAAGCGTCTGCAGACGCAGACAGCCCTGGCTCTTTGGCTATAAGCAGAGATGAGCACTCAACCCTAGAGTCGGATACAACTAGCTTTCGAGCAAGGGCGACCTTTACCCACCACTCCTAGATTCTGAATTTAGCTGATAGGTTTAGCTGATCCATTCATTTCTTCTACTCCACAAACTGGAAACTACTAGAAAACTTTTTAACTGAAACTGACAAAAGCAAACTTTACTCTCCTTTGTTGGGGGTGGGGGTGTATAAATGTCTGGCCAGGTGACCCTGCTATGGTCATAGAGTAGGCCCTAATGCCAACAACTCAACGCCGAGCGTCAGGTGGCGGTTAACTAACCTGACCGCCCTGAGGACTAGCAGCCTTGGGTGGCAAAGTCCACAGCGAAAGGGGATTGTCTCCAAATGGATTAAATCCCACTAGACTCCCTCTTGATGGAGGGCAGCCGCTTCATCCTTCCTGGCCTGGGGTTGAAGAGGACTTTGCGTGCCAAAAGGGCTCAGGACCAGAAAGTGACTCGTGGAGCTGGACCAGTGGTACTATGGGTGTCATGCTGCAATGTGGAAGGCAGATGAAAGGCCAACTGCGATATAGTCTCAAGATAATCTTCATGGCTGATCGCCATGATGCTCGCCAATATTCAGATTAGGCAGAAGAAGAAGAAAGAAGGGGGGGTACAGTACTGTATATAAAATGATCCCAACCAAAAGTTCTTTCTTTCACCCTGTATTGCTATTCACTCTTTGATTCCTGGAAATCATCATACCTCTAATGTCCAACTTTACCAAGCCAAAACTTTCCCCAAGCCTACTCTTATGTCATGATCAGGAAATCTAGCAGAAAGTGATTTAGAATAGGCTAAAGCCGTGATGGCGAACCTTGGCACTCCAGATTTTCTTGGACTTCAATTCCCAGAAGCCCCCGTGAATCCACACAAATCCAGCCAGAAGAGCCTTAACTGTACGGGGGCATTTTACTTCCGCTTCCAGGAGCGACGAGGGCGGCGTGGGCCGGATGAATCGCAGTAAACCCATTTGTGTGGATTCACGGGGGCTTCTGGGAATTGAAATCCAAGAACATCTGGAGTGCCAAGGTTCACCATCACGGGGCTACAGGATCATTCAAAAGACGTGGGCTGTGCCTAACATTTCTCAAAGACTAGAATGCGTTGGCCACAGTTTCTGGTTCTTTATTGCTCTGCTGGGATCCAATTCTTAGAAATAACAGACAGAAATGCAGTTCCTGGAATAGGCAGACATTGTTTCAGCAAAACACAGTTTTCTAATCCCCTGCATGAAATGGACCTTTCTTCTTCTTCTGTGTCTAGGCCAGACCACGGATCTATCCTCTGAAACTGAACCTCTTCTAATTCCAGAATAGGCTATTCATGTGGCCCACATCGCCGCCGCCGCTGGAAGCTTTCACGACATTTGTAAATGCATCTCCGGCTGTCGTAAACACATTTATGACAGCTGTGGACGTGTTTTGCGGCAGTTTTATGGCAGGGGAACACCAGTCCAGCCCGCTCAGCTATCCGAGGGGGCATGGTCCGGCCTGCGGCTTTAAAAGGTTAAGAACCCCTGGGTAAAGAGGAACGGAAAGTCAGCAGTTCAAGGCCTGAGTGCTATGTGATGGAGTGAGTTCCCATCGTCTGCCCCAGCTCCTGCAAAACTAACAGTTTGAAAGCAAAAAATCGCAGGTAGATAAATAGGTACAACTTCAGCACATGACCTTGGAAACATCTGCAAAAGGTACTGGGTTTTCAGAGATGAGCACCGACACCTAAAATTGGATACAACTAGCTTTCAAGCAAGTCTGGATCTTTACCTTTACCGTCAACTGTTGCCACAAAAGCTCTGCCTCTTACTAAAGATCATAAAATGATCAACCAATGTTCCCATAACACCAGGCGTTTCATCTATGCATTATGACCTTCCTTGCTTTGACGGTCCCAGGGCAAACCTTTTGAATTCATCGAGCACCAGGTAGCTTCTGCCTTAGAAGACCTTTCCTTATATAAAGGTAAAGTTTTCCCTTGCTCGAAAGCCAGTCATATCCGACTCTAGGGTGCAGTGCTCATCTGTTTCAAAGCCGAAGAGCCAGCGCTGTCTGCTGCTGCAGACTTTCTGTCGTCATGTGGCAGGCATGACTAGACACCGAAGCACACAGAACGCTGTTACCTTCCCACCAAAGTGGTCCCTATTTATCTACGTACTTGTAATTTCTTGCTTTCGAACTGCTAGGTTGGGCAGGAGCTGGGACAAAGACGGGAGCCCATTTCATCCTGCAGTACTCGGGAATCAAACTGCTGACCTTCCGTCTCCCAGTCAGCGTCTTAGGCACTTGAGCCACTGCAGTTCCTTATATCTATACCTATAAAATGGTGCGTTAACCGTTGGAATGTGACAAAGGATGTTGCACCAGGCCCCCACTAGCCCCGTCCGAGCCTCCGTTCACTCACCCGAACGAGGTTCGCAGGTAACTGTCTGGTTGAAATTTTCGACCCGGGGGCAGGAGCCCCCCAGTCGCAAACAAAAAAAAGGGAACTTCAATTCCCAAAGTTCCTTTCACTGCGCCGCGCCAGAGCCAATCAGGCTGAGCGGTGCGGCAAAAGGAACGTTCGGAAACGCGCCGCGGCCAATAAAAAAAAGACGCAAAAGAAAAACCACCGCAGAAAACAAACACGCGTAGCCAAAACTACAAGCCCCAGCGCCCTGCATGCCATTAGCGCGCAGGACGCTGAGGCAGCCGGCGCGCGAAAAATAAAAGCTAAAAAAAATTAAGCCCGCCGCCGCTGCCATTCATCCCCACGGGCGAGCCAGCATGGCCCGTGGGGGGAAAAAATAACACCCCCCCCGCCGCCGCTGCCCTTCCGTTCAAAGGGCCAGCCGGCGCGCGAAAAAAAACAAGTTAAAAAAACCCCGCAACTGCCCTTCTTCACCACGGGCCAGCAAGTATGGCCCGTGGGGGGAAAAAAATACAACCCCGGCCGCCGCTGCCCTTCCGTTCAAAGGGCCAGCCGGTGCGCCAAAAATAAAAGCAACCCCCCCCCGCAACTGCCCTTCTTCCCAACGGGCCACCAAGCATGGCCCGTGGGAACGAAAGGCACCCTCCCCGCAACAACGCTCCCTTCCCAAGGGCCATCCAGCATGGCCCATGGGAACAAAAGGCACCCCCGCCGCAAGTGCCCTTCCTACCCACGGGCCACCCAGCATGGCCCATGGGAAGAAAAGGCACCCCCGCCGCAAGTGCCCTTCCTTCCCACAGGCCACCAAGCATGGCCCGTGAGAACAAAAGGCACCCCCCCCTAAAAAAAGAACGCACCAAAAAACAAACCAAAAACACTCAAAAAGACACACAAAGAAACCCCCAACCAAAACCCAAAAACATTCCAAAAAACACACACACAAACCCCCACCCAAAACCCTAAACAAAAACAGAACGCCCCCCAACCCAACCCCCCCTTTAAAAAAACGGAGAGAACTTACCAAAAGACGTTTTGCTCCGATGAAAACCGGAAATGAAATGAAGAGAAGAAGAGACTCACCGGAATAAGCAATAAAAAAAAATTGCTCAACACCACCACCCAGTGGCCAAAGGAGAAAAAACATTCAAAATATTCCCAAATATTCAATAAATCCCCAAAAATAGGGTAATCAATTCCAAAAACATTCAAAAATATCCAAAAAAATCAAAAATAATTCACAGATAAAAAAATAAATTTTCAATAAAAAATAAAAAAACACTGTAAAATACATTCAATTTAAAAAAATAAATTTACACATTTTTAAAATTATTATCCAAAATAAAACAATTTACAAAAATTCACAAAGTAACACATTCTTTTTAAAAATACAATAATTAAAAAACAACAACAACCTAACCTCTTTTTAAAATCCAAACAACAACAACATAACAACACAGTTTAAAACAGTTTAAAAAATAAACATTTTCACAAACACAAATAACACACTAACCTCATTTCCATAAACAAAAAACAAAAACCTTAAAAAACTTTTCAAACAGCCCGGCACTGAGGAAGCCAGCACACAAAAAAAGCCAAAAAAAGCCCCCACTGGGAGCGCAAGTCCGCCGCAGGCGGACGCAGCGCCTCAAAGCCAAAAAAACAAAAAACCTTACACCACCACTTAAAAAAGCACAGAAAAAAATGAAACCCTTTACTATCCAACACAATTTTAAAAAGCCCGGCACCGCCGGGTAAAATATGCTAGTACTGTATTATAAAAACAACCAGCTGAACCCAAACCCTTTGGGAACACAAGCACTGTGCCTTCCCATTAAATACCAGAGGACAGAGGTCGTTCCAAGTTATCTGAGAAAGCAAGATTTTGGAACATTATATATTATAATAATAATTCAGGCTGCTGCTGCTTCTTCCCTGTCTAGACCAGACGTATACACCCACAAACAATAAGTACAAGCACCTGGTCTCTGCTACTTTGCAGCGGAATGTGCTACTGCTGTATAGTATGAATCAGCATGTGCCAAATAATTGAATGCAGTTCTTAATGAGCCATGCAGGATTATTACTGGCCGCCTGAAATTTACCCACCCCCATGAAGAAGTCTATTATTGGGCTGGCGCTGCCCTTCCAGAAGTACTTCCGAGAGATTCTAGCAAATAAAATAACACATCAAAGCCCTCCACTTCATAGACACACAGACGGTCACACACATGGACACACAGACGGACAGAGACACACACAAGGACACACACACCAACAATGGCTTCTTCTCCTTCTTTCATGTCTAGGTCAGACTTTCAACTGCTAAAACAAAGCCACCTTCGGGGGAATTCATTCCATAGTCCCAACAACGGCTAAAATTGAGGAAACATTTTAGGCGCACCTCTGGTGCCCTAAATATGAAACCCTAAACCAGGGGTGCCCAAACTACAGCCCACGTAACTATATCATCCAGCCCATGCCACTCTCACCACTCCCACAAGCGGAAGTAAAACATGCCTGCATATGCGCAAAACGCTGCCGTAAATGACCCGAGGCTGTAGTAAACACTTTTACGACAGCTGTGGGTGCATTTACAGCAGCGCTATGCGCATGCGTGGGCACATTTTACAATGGAACCTCTTACAACAATCGCCCTGTATAACAACAAAATCACATAACAATTAGGTTTTGGGGGAAGATGGTGTCCAGCATAACCATTTTCCCTATGGAAAACATCTGTACAACAATTTTTCAATGGGAAAAACCACTTAGTGAAAAAAATAGTTGTACAATGCATCCCATAGGGAAAATCGCTATATGATGCATGCATCCTATAGCAATTGTTTCATACAATGAGCCCTGTGGAACAGATTAAAATCGTACAAGGTACCACTTGTACTTCTGCTTCTGGTGGGAGGAACCATGTGGCCGGCCCAACCAACCAACCAACCAAGTGACTGGCCCACAGCCCGAAAAGTTTGGGCACCCCTGCCCTAAACCTATGGAGGACAAAAACAGCACATCTTGCTAAATGGAAAAACACACAAAAGTTTCTCCAACCAGGACAAGATTCCGACTAGACCATTGGGAGGTCATTTAATAGACTTAAAAGCAAAGAATAATCAAGTTAAACGAAGTAACTTAGACAAATTATCAGTGGATTTGGAAAATTTCTAGAAGATTTTTACTGGAGAAATTCAACCAATGCAGCATGTATAGTTTATGAAGTGGCAACCCTGCTAGTCTGGACAGGCGATATCAGCCAAGAAACAAAATTTATCTTATTTTTATTTATAGTATTAAAATTTAAAAAAACATTAAGACAACAAAAACTTAAAAGACATGTCTGAGGAACTGGACTTGATCCACGAAAGCTCACATTAAAATCTAGCAACATGTGCCTGACGGGCAATTGTCCACGGGGTCGCAAAAGGTCGGAATTGACTGTGCGACTGAACAACAACAAAATGTTTTATCTTCTATGCAGTGGCTCAAGTGGCTAAGATGCTGACTGGGAGGCGGCAGGTCAGCAGTTCGATTCCCGAGTACTGCATGACGGAATGAGCTCCCATCTTCGTCCCAGCTCCTGCCAACCTAGCAGTTTGAAAGCAAGAAGTTGCAAGTAGACAAATAGGGACCACTTTGGTGGGAAGGTAACAGTGTTCCGTGTGCTCCGGTGTCTAGTCATGCCTGCCACATGACCACGGAAACGTCTGCAGCAGCAGACAGCGCTGGCTCTTCGGCTTTGAAACAGAGATGAGCACTGAACCCTAGAGTCGGATACGACTGGCTTTCGAGCAAGGGAAACCTATCTTCTAAATATCTTTGGTTTTTACCTGTTTTGTTTCTTGTCTGATGTTTGCTATTTTATACGCATGCAATTTATTTCACATGACATTCAAGTTCCTGTACAGTAAGTAGTTCACTTCTGGTCAAAAAAAAAACAGTTTAATCCTTTAAATGTGTTTCATATGTGTTCCTAATTTTAATATTAACTTTAAACTGTGCAAAGTGCAATAAATACATAAAACACCCTGACCCAAATGAAGAAAGGAATAATGGTTCGATTTTGTGATGTTGTTTTTAACCAAATTTTTGATCAGTCCTTTAAAAGACATTTAGAAATTTTTAAAAAAATGTAAGTTGGTTTCATTTTGGTAGTATCCAAAAATTGTTTCTTTTCCGGGCTACAATCCCAACATAGGGCTGGCAACTAAAAATTCCAAGTAAACTCATAAATCTTTCTTATTTTCATCCGACCCCTTTGAAAGAGATTCCTGGGAAAGAAGAAGAACTGGGAGAGAAAAACTATAAATTAATAAGCCGTTTCCTTTAAACTTTAAATCAATTTTTTCAGGAACTTGCTTTTTTGCTCTCTATGCAAAACCTTTTCCAATAGTTTGGTAGAATTCCAAAAGACACAATTCAGAATTAAAAGAAATCTTAACCAGCCTGCCAATAATTAGGGATAATAAGTTATTTATTCACACACTGGAGAAGAGGGGACGGTTCTTCTTTCCAAGGATACAAATGGTAAAAAGCTGATTTTTCTTCTTTAAAGGTAAAGGTTTTCCTTGCTCGAAATCCAGTCTTATCCGACTCTAGGGTGCAGTGCTCATCTCTGTTTCAAAGCCGAAGAGCCAGCGTTGTCTGCTTCTGCAGACGTTTCCGTGGTCATGTGGCAGGCATGACTAGACACCGGAGCGCACGGAACGCTGTTACCTTCCCACTGAAGTGGTCCATATTTATTGCCCTGCAATTTCTTGCTTTCGAACTGCTCATAGCTGTCAAGTATCCCTTATTGGCCGGGAAAACCCCTTATTTTACCCTCTTTCCTGCCATCATCCCTTATTAATTAGACTGCAATGCCCTATTGCCACCATTGGAGGGCAGCACAGGATAAGCATAGCTGTCAAGTATCCCGTATTGGCCGGGAAAACCCCTTATTTTACCCTCTTTCCCGCCATCATCCCTTATTAATTAGACTGCAATGCCCTATTGCCGCCATTGGAGGGCAGCACAGGATAAGCATAGCTGTCAAGTATCCCGTATTGGCCGGGAAAACCCCTTATTTTACCCTCTTTCCCGCCATCATCCCTTATTAATTAGACTGCAATGCCCTATTGCCACCATTGGAGGGCAGCACAGGATAAGCATAGCTGTCAAGTATCCCTTATTGGCCGGGAAAACCCCTTATTTTACCCTCTTTCCTGCTGTCATCCCTTATTAATTAGACTGCAATGCCCTATTGCCACCATTGGAGGGCAGCACAGGATAAGCATAGCTGTCAAGTATCCCTTATTGGCCGGGAAAACCCCTTATTTTACCCTCTTTCCCGCCGTCATCCCTTATTAATTAGACTGCAATGCCCTATTGCCGCCATTGGAGGGCAGCACAGGATAAGCATAGCTGTCAAGTATCCCATATTTGCCAGGAAATTTCCCTTATTTCCAAATCCAAAACTTGACAGGTATGGAACTGCTAGGTTGGCAGGAGCTGGGACAAAGACGGGAGCTCATTCCGTCCGTTTCTTCTTTAGGGGAAAAAAATCTGCATTTATTTTCAGTAACAAAGAAGGTAGAAAAAGGATTTTTTTTCTTCCCACTTCCAATTGCCATTTCACAAACTTGAATGGAAAGAGAAGTCTATGGAGTTGAGTCTTATTAATAGCCTGGAAACATTTGTTTGCTTATTTATTATGTCTTATCTGGGAAACGCCTGGGGTTGCTTTGCAAAATCCAGAGCAAAAGGCAGCCAAAACATCCATTATCATTTATTATTATATATATATTTTTTTTGGGGGGGGAGAATCCGATTTAAGATCTAGCAATAAAAATGCAATGAGTAGAAGGAAAATTTATCTTTAGGGAAGAGGAAGAAAGCAAGCTTCTACAACCAACCCCTTCCCTTTCAACATACATCTGGATCATTTAAAAGCCCCTGTTTTGCCCCAGATCTGGTTTGGGGGGAGAGAAATCCGAATTGGATTTAAAAAGCAGATCTGACCCAACCTGGTGCAAACCCATTCTCACATAACCACCTCCTTCTTGCCTCCTACCCCACTGATAATACCGCCCACCCAGCATCCTCCTGCAACCATTCTAAAACACGCAAGTCACAGGATCCAAACAAACCAGCCCTGAGTACACGTGTATATGCATGCACTCGCTTCCAAGCGGGGCAAATAATCCAAAGTGCTCCCCTTGGCTAAGAGGAGGGGAAAAAAGATTTGGCGACGGGCATAGGTAGAGTTGCATACACGTGTAGACATATATACTCACATACACCTGCACGTGCCCCTCCTTAAATTGCTCCATGACCCAAACGCCCAATATACGTGTTCAGGCATACACACGAACACAAAGAGAGAAAGAAGCTAATCTTACAGCTGCAACTTTGCAGCTGCGCCAAAGCCCCCGCTGGCCAAGCTCATCTAGGGAAGCGTGTCCGCGCGTCCCCACGTTCGCTCATGCACACGCGTGTACCCCACCCTACCCCAGCGTGGCACCTGCTGCGCTGGGGCAGGAGCAGCATCTTGAGAAGCGGGTGGGTGTAAAGCCAGAGGCCCCGACGGGCCAGGCTCAAGACCCGCACGCGGGGCTCCAGGATCCGCAGCTCCATGATGGCCGGGCCTCGGGCGGCGCCGGCGCGGTGGCAGCAACGGCGGCAGCCACCAATCATGCAAGGCCGGCCTATAGGGCAGGCCGGGGACGGCGCCGCCTCCAGTCCGCCCAGGCCCGGCCCACCACCGGGGAGGGCTTAGGCAAGGCCGGACCTACCCCCTCTGCACGAAGCCTCTCTTGCCATTAAGGACTACAACCCCCAGCACCCTGCTCGGGGATTCTGGTGTGTGTTCGCTCTTGGCATTAAGGACTACAACCCCCAGCACCCTGCTCGGGGATTCTGGTGTGTGTGTGTGTGTGTGTGTGTGTGTGTGTGTGTGTGTGTGTGTGTGTGTGTGTGTGTGTGTGTGTGTGCTCTTGGCATTAAGGACTACAACCCCCAGCACCCTGCTCGGGGATTCTGGTGTGTGTGTGCGTGTGTGTGCGTGCGCGCTCTTGGCATTAAGGACTACAACCCCCAGCACTCTGCTCAGGGATTCTGGTGTGTGTGTGTGTGTGTGTGTGTGTGTGTGATTCTGCCCCCCTAAGTGATATATAATTCTTATTATTCAAAAATTAAACTCCTATTCATGTGGAGGAAGCCTAAATGGATATTAACTTGGTCTCACTCAGGGGTGCCTAAACTGTGGCCTGTGGGCCGGATCTGGGCCCCAGTGCCAATTTATCCAGCCCGCACTGCCTTCATCGCTCCCGGAAGTGTTAAGTAAAAGGCACCAGTACGTCCATAGTTTGGGCACCCCTGGTTTAAGCAGCCAAAATGGCAGCCTAAAAGCTATCTCATCCTGTTGCAAAACATTGCAAGGTGTGTTTTGCTTCCATGGGAGGAACCACGTGACCGGCCCACTGAACCACGTGACAGGCACACTGCCCAAAACGTTTGGGTACCCTGGTCTAACTCAATCTCAAATTGTCCCCCTTAAAAAATCCAATTGCTCCCTTGTGGGGCGTGTGCCCTACCTTGTGAACCAAATTGGTCTTGTTTCCAGCTTTTTTAAAATTTATTTATCATTATTTAATTTTGGCCCCTCTGAGCGTGTGCAGAGTGTCCCCCTCTTGTCAAGTTTCCGATGGGCAACATTTTCTTTTGCCACTTTTTTTGCTAGTCTAAACCATAAGCAGTTTAAAGCTGGTTTTACTCTCGGATTTCCGAAACTTTTTTTTTAAGTGAGTTGGTGTGTTTTGTTCATAGCTGTCAAGTATCCCATATTGGCCAGGGAAACCCCCTTTTTTTACCCTCTTCCCTGCCATCACCCCGTATTAATTAGACTGCAATGCCCTATTGCCGCCATTGGAGGGCAGCACAGGATAAGCATCGCTGTCAAGTATCCTGCATTTGCCAGGAAATTTCCCTTATTTCCAAATCCAAAACTTGACAGGTATGATTTTGTTTTGTTTGGAAAAGACCAGGGCAACGTTTTGTAAACCATGTTTGTTGTAAATAAATAGAGGCACCCCACCGCTCCCTTCAGCACTGCAGGAAAAGGACAAAGAAGTAATTCAAATAAAAGAAATAGTTGGCTTGTTTTTAAATAAAACAAGAACAAAGTTACTGCTATTTATTTGCCACTATTTTAGACAGCAGGGGTCTGTTTTTCTTTCGAACATCTCCAGCTTTCTCCTTTTGACAATAATATAGAATTTGTGGGGAAATTCTGTCCCAGACTACATCATGCAAAATTCCCCAACCAAAGTAGGTTCATTGGCCATACTGTCCGAGGCAGCTGGGATCTGTAATCCAAAAATATACTTCCAAAGCTGAGTAAAACTTCCCTTGCCAATTGATGATAAACTGGGCTTCAATCCACAAAGTCTGCTGCTAATAATTATTATATAGTGAGAATAAGGGAATAATTTGCTTTTTTATGCTGCTATTATAGCAAAGTGTCCTTAGAATGCACAAAGTACATTTCAGTTCCTCCTGCTGAAAACACCTTAAGAAAGAACTGAAATGTTACTTCCGTTTCCAAAGAGAGAGAGAGATAAGGAAACTTCTAACTCTTTCATAGAATAATTCCCACAATCCCATGCAGGTTGGGGCTTCTGGGAACTGAGGCAGAAAAGGCAAAATATCTTTTCTCCTCCATGCCTTACAATATATATTTAGCCTCATTTCTGTGCATATGTATAAGACTGCAGTTTACGTCTCCATCATATCTCAGATGTTCATTAAGGCTGCTACCCTATGCTCATTTATCTCAGAGTAAGCCACAATGAAACCAATGGGAATTTCTTCTGACTGAACACACATAGGTGTAAACTCCATGGCTCTTACAACATTAGGCAAGGGTATAAGTCCAGGATCACAACAATGGATGGCCTTTTGTTGGATTGGGGCCGCGGGGCGGCCGTGAGGTCCCGGAGGACACTGGTCGAGTAACGACACGAGACAAGATGGAGCGAAGACCAGTGGTTTATTGAGGGAAAATCATCATCATATATAGGAATTCAAGGCAGCGTGTCATAGAATCGTCATCTGACAGAAAATCACATCACCTGTTTACCCGGGTTAATTGGGAATCTCTCTTGGGGAAGTTAATTAACTAAGACAAATACTGACAGGGGAAATCCATTGTTCATGGCTTGCACAAGAGTAAATATGGCCACTATTTGCGCTAGGGCTTGGGCTAATCTGCAGGTGCGGAATTGCCTATTTCCTAACTGCAAGTTAGACATTCAATTTCCTCCTGCCGGACTGCCTGTCAGGTCAGATATGGGTGAATCAATCTTATGACTATTAATCCGCTCCCCAATTTCTGTCCCCGCAGAACCCAGGGACCAGGAGCTTTCTCTACCGGTGTAGCCTCTGTCAGGGACAGTTATGCCAATTATGCTTGCGGATCCCGCACTCCCCCTTTACTTGTTGTGGACCTGACAGACAGCCCTGCGTAGGAGTGCCATCAGCTGGTGTGGGGGGATGACGTTCCGGGGTTCCTTCCATGGGGGACATCTCGATATCAGTGAGGGAATACATTGCACGAAACAACACACTGTTGTGCCCAGTATTACCACCCCCACAATCACCTTGAGTGTCGTCTGGAGCCAACCCCATGGGAACCACGACCACAACGAATCCCACCACCCCCATGAAGCATCCTCCTTGATGTTGTTGACCAGGGTGTGGAGGTCCGTGAGCTGGCTCTGTACCTTGTGCGTGTTGTCTGTAAGATTAAAGCAACACATGCGGTGGACAGACTCGCAACCCAAGTGATGTAACAACAGAAGGTAATCGATAGCTGCTCGATTGTCTAGTATGGCATGGCGAAGCTCTGCCTGCTCCTGGTTGAGCAGCGCTATCGCCAAGGAGGTGTGGTTGATGGCTTTTGCTAGACTGCAAGCCAATTGACCAATTCTCCGAGCATTGCCAACGGCTAAGCCTGGCACGCCAAGTATGCTGACTGCCAACGAGACGTACTCAGCTTGACTCAAAACCCTAATGTCATTATCACATGAGCGGTCTAGCTGGGTGGCGCGAGCGCGCCGTATGGGTGAGGGAACATTCGTGCTTGGGACAACCATATCCCTAGTGGGGAGCAACAATGTTAAGCGACTGATACAACATGTGGAATCTGATACATTGACGGGAATGTAATTCCAAGTGTACTGGTTGCATGTAAAGAACCAACCTGAAGGCAAGGTAACATGAGCATACATTGAACCAATTGTCTCTGGGTTATCACAAGTCCAATTGCCGCTGCCGGTGTCGAGACAACGATGCTGAGTCCGGCCGACCGCGGAGCAGCCGGTCATTCGGGCACAAGTAGAGTTCGGGCTGACCGCCACTCGAGGGGTGTAGAGAGTGGCTGCATCAGCCGGCAAAGTCATGGTTAACTGAGTTCCCCAGCGAGCGTACGTTGAGAAACCCGTTAGGTAAAACGGACCGAAAATCCGCTTCACCAGCCAGTTGCCATTCCTGATGCACGCCTCCGGAGAATGGCACACCGGGATGAGACAGGTGCTCAAGATTGAGGCAGAACTGGTATTCTGCTTTAGGCAAAAATCAGACTGGTTGATGAGAGTCGCCAACCTTTCTCATAGGTTGTAGTGCATCCGGGCAGAGAGGTCTCTGCCTGGCATCAGGTCGCTGGCTTTCAGCGAAGCTGCCTGAACGCCTCCCCCCGCAAGTAGGGAGAGGGTCAGGATGATGGTGACCGCCGCGGTATTGGCGGTAATCAGGGCAAAGACTGCAGACAAGATGTTCTCCGGTGTCGGTTCCCAGTCCTAGCGTTGGACGACGTCCTTGGCCTCATGGCAAAGGGCCTTGACCATCCCCCAGGTGACCTTCGGCGCTGTCATCTGCTGTCGCCGCTTCCTCCGCCGGGTCCCTCGGTCAGGGTGAGGTCCTCCATCTCCGGGATTGGACTCGGGACGGCCTGGGTCCCCGCCATGTGGCTCCAAGTGGGGCTTGACGCACCGGGCTGGAATCCAGATGACACCTGTAGGAGACATAACTGCAGCATACCCTCTCTCCCAGGTTACAAGTGGCGCCGGGCCCCTCCAAGAAGGATCCGGTGGCACTCGGTAACGCACCATCGGCCGCGGGAGAGCTTCCGAGCGGCGGAAGTGCTTCTCCTGCGGCGTGCAATCCGAAAAAAAACATTAAGGTGATTGTACGTGAACAACACCTTGTTCAGACAATGCTGTGCCTGACCCTGAGATTTGGGGAGGGCTGGTGGCTCCCCCCTTTCTGTTTGTTTGTCAATGTAGGACTTGAGTGTCCGATTGACTCATTCCACAATCGCTTGCCCCTGCGGATTGTATGGAACGCCAAAGGTATGTTTGATGTCCCAGGTGGCCATGAAGTCGGCCAGCTGCCTGGAGCTGTAGGCCGGGCCGTTATCGGTTTTCACGTGCCATGGTTTGCCCATCGCCTCAAAGCAGGAAAGGAGATGGTGCTCCACGTGGGAAGCTGTCTCCCCTTTTTGTGCCGTTGCCCAAACGAATTGTGAAAAGGTATCAATGCAAACATGCATGTACTGCCATCTGCCAAATTGCTGGACATGTGTGATGTCCATTTGCCACACCTGATTAGCCTCTGTCCCTCGTGGGTTGACCCCCCACGAGGGCCCCCCCCCCGGTGCCCCTGCACAATGCTGACAAGAGCGAACTATGCCTTGGGCTTGAGAGAGTGGCAGGTTAAACTGTCTGGCGAGCGCTTTGGCATTCTGATGAATGCATGGCTCTGAATCGGAGTTGTGAATACACCCAAAACTGACCGTTGCTGAATTTCCTTTGCGGCCGCATCCGCTCTGCTATTGCCCACGGAAATCGGACCAGGTAGGTCCTGGTGACTTCGGATGTGGGCGATATAGAGCGCTTCTGTGCGGCTCCGCAAGTGAAATTGAGCTGTGAGGAACAAACTCAGCAAATTTTTGTCTATCGCGGGAGTGATGTATGCTCCCGGTAGACTGTGAAGCAAATTCCTAACGTATTGGCTGTCAGTTATAATGTTGAGGCGTTCTTTGGCGAAGGTGCGCAAAGTGAGGTTCACCGCTGCCAACTCTACCCGCTGCGCGGACTTCTGTGGAAGAGTTAGAAGCGTGCGCCAAGCCTGGCCCTCCTGCCAAGTTAAGACACCATATGTGCGACCCCCATCCGTGAAGACTGTTCTGGCCCCCTGAAGTGGAACCAGCGACATTAATTCATACAAGCTGACTGTCAGCGTTTGAAGCGAGACGAGTCTGGGGTCCTTTGGCAAGTGGTATGCCAAGCATCCGGTGAACCCTTCCAGGGCAATTGGAAGCGAGTCACCGAGCTGCATCAGCTGCTGAACTTGCTCTTTGGTGAATGGGATCACGATTTTTGCTAAGTCGTGCCCTGAAATGTCCCTTGCTCTCAGCCTCCCGCGGTAGACCACCGCGGAGACCAACTCTTGGGGGGGGGAACGATGTTTCGGGAAGAGGTGTTCGGTAAATACACCCATTCCACGATACTCGCTCCTCGCTCGGAGTCCACTCCTAGGGCTCCGGTGAACATGGATCCGGCCTGAACGATGTACAAGTTCAGGATCGGGGCACATGGCCCCTGAGCAATCCTGTCCACCCACCTTTGGGTGAGAATTTGGTTGACCTTCTCGAGAGTCAAGCGTGCCTCTCGAGGAATTTGTATCTGGTCTGCCGGCTGCTTACCTAACGTTAGCAGCGAGAAGAGCGGCTTTAGAAGATCCGTATCCAATCTGAAATACGGTCTGGCCCAATTAATGTTACCTAAAACCTGCTGCAACTCTACCAAGGTGACTGAGTCTTTTAAGTTGATCTGGGGCAAAACTGGTGCTGCGAAAGAACGGAGAAGCCGATGACCTAAATATGAGAATGGTTCGGTTCTCTGTACTTTCTCTGGGGCAATGAGTAACCCTTTTTCCCCCAGGGTGGCCTGGAGGTCTTTAAACATTTCGCTGCCGAGTTGCGGTGCTGCGACTAAGATGTCGTCCATGAAATGACATACTAAAGCTGTGGGGTGAAGGTTTCGAAACTTTGCCAGTGCGTTGTGAACATAAATTTGGCACAGGGTGGGCGAATTGAGCATCCCCTGTGGCAAATACTTCCACGCATAACGCTGCGTGGGCTCGCTGTGGTTCACAACTGGCACCGTAAAGGCGAACCTTTCCCTGTCCCTAGGATCTAGGGGAATGGTATAAAAACAATCCTTAAGGTCTATTACCAGGATCTCCCAACCCTCGGGGATCATATTTGGATTCGGAATGCCGCATTGAAGCGGACCCATTGGCTGAATACATTTATTGATCTCTCTGAGATCGTGGAGGAGTTGCCACTTCCCCGACTTTTTCTTTATGACAAAAAGGGGTGAATTCCAAGGACTGGTGGACTGCTCTATATGTCCTGCGTCTAGCTGTTCCTTAACCAGTTGCTTTAGGGCGACTAATTTCTCCCCCACTACCGGCCATTGCTCCACCCAGACTGGCGTGTTGGTAAGCCATTTAAGTGGCAGAGCCATTACCCGAAGGTAAGAGTGGCACGGTACTGCTGCAAAATGTCTCGCCCCCAAAGGTTGACGTGCACGTCCAGCATGTGCAGCCGAATGACCGCTGTGCCGTCAGCCTTAGGGATCGTGACTTCCACCCACTCCCGGCTCCTAAACGCTTCTTGGATGCCGCCTACCCCCCACACATCGGAGACCGGCTCAATGGCCCACTCCTGCGGTCACTGGCTTCGGCTGACCACGCTGACGTCAGCTTCGGTATCTAGCAGCCCTGTGAACGATTTTTTATTCAAAAATACCTCTATAACTGGTCGCCGTTTCCATTCTATGTTGGTTTCCACTGTCGCTAAGACCTGGTATCCTTGCACTGCCTCACTTGCGCTCTTCCGACCCGGACTCTGAGCTGTCTCTGAGCCTTCCCTGGCTATCTGCTGGCGAGTTACAAGGAACCATAATCAGTTGCGCTAGCGTGTCTCCCTTGTGAATGGTCTGGGGTAGGTGCGTCCAGAGTTGAACTTGGAGAACACCCGAAAAATTGGAGTCAATGACTCCCGGAATTACAAAAATTCCACGTGCTCCTGCGACAATACGAGGCAAAACTAAGCCTATGAAGCCTTCGGGCAGGGGTCCCATGTACTGGGAATCCACCAGATAGACTGTGCCTGGCAAGTCGCATGTGACGTCTGCCTGGCAAGTCAATTCTAGCCCTGTACTACCCTTGGGGCTGGCCTGCGCCTTCGCAATGTCTGGAATGTGATTGGAATCTAATCCAGCTCTGGCTCGCCCAGAGCGAGGGAAGCCTCTGTTTGGACCGGGGCCAGAGACATGCCCGCGTTCCGGTTTCCCGAATTCGGACAGAATTTGGGCCAATGGAAGCCTTTGTTACACTTCGGACATGGGGTGGTTGGAGCCTTGGAACGGCCGGAATGTTGTCCGCCGCCCTTGGATCGGCACTCCCTAGCGAAGTGGCCAACCTTGCCACAGTTGTGACATGCTCCTTGGTTCTTGTTCTTGGGTTTCCTACCCCCTTGCACCGCCGCTGCCAGCAGACCCATTTTGTAGGAGTCCATGCCAACGTCGGCGCAAGCCCTAATCATGTCCGTGAGAGTCAAGTCGGGACGATTGCCCAGTGACTGCAAGATCTTACAGCAGTCGAGATTGGCGTTGTCTTTAGCCAATTTCATCATGAGCTCTTGTTGGGCTTGCTCATTGTCGATCTGTCTACTGATCGCTTCCTCTAATCGATTGATAAAGTCCATGTAGGACTCCTGGGCGCCCTGTTTGACTGCGGTGTAATTTTTGGCCGCTTTGCCAGTTGCTGGGACCTTGAGAAAAGCCCTGAAGGCCGTCTCAGCTGACAACTGGAGGGTGGCGAGCGGCAAGGCGGTCTGCGCATCGATGGATTCGAAGGCACCTGAGCCATATAGTTGGTCAGTAATTATTGCCCCACCCATCCTGGCAGCCCTTGCCTGAGCCTCGAGGCGATACTCGCTGTCCCATAACAAATACTGGCTGGGGTTGAGCATCATTCGCATGACGGCTTTCCAGTCATGCGGAATGAACATCGTGTTCTCGCACACTTGCTGAAGCATGCCCCTAGTGAAGCGACTCTGTAGTCCTGTCTCTGAAATGGCCTTCCGTATAGCCATGAGGAGCTTGTACGGAACTGGTGAATGAACTATCTGCTGCTGCCCTGTGAGGGCATCTACCTCCAAGCGAATTGGACAAATCTGACTAAGCTCAGCTAGTTCTTCTGCTGGCAATTCCCCCTTCCTGATCTCTTCTTCAACTGTGCGCTGAAGGGCACTCTTGGTAGTTCGGGAACCTGTAGCTATCAGAGAAGCGCCAGCGCTCCTCATTCCATGCATTCCACCGGTGACGTCTGCAGCTGTCACCGAGGGAAAGCTCCCTACACTACTCTGCTTAAACTGAAATGACGGATAGAGCGCCGCGGGCGCCGATGGCTCGGGTGGCGCTGGGGATTCTTTGGCCTCTACCCGGACTGGGTCCACCTCTGCTAAGAGTTTCCTACATTTGCTCTAAGTGCAAATTACGCCATCTGGAGCTCTCGGGGGTTGCTGAATGCAGACTCCTATCTGATCCCAGAGCTGAAGGGATAACGTACCTACTTCTGGGTAAAGCAGGCAGTGTTCCCTCAAGAACACCAAAAGCTGCGCTAGTTCTCCACTGTGAAAGCTTATCTGATATACCCTGGCCAGGGTCTTGAATTCATCCTCATGAATTCTTTGACTAGCAGATGGACGTTGCCGCTGAGGACAAGTCCCCATATTACCTGCCGGTCCTTTGAAGTCTCCTTCTCGGGATGAGTCGACGTGTCTGAAGTTCAGGCAATAGGTTTTGCGTGACGAATCTCTGGGTAGAGCTCGGAGCGTGGACTGCTGTCACGGGCCCTCGGTGGCCTCTGCGCTGTCAGGGGTTCTCAGCCGACCCTGAGCGGAATGCGTTTTTCCGTGCTGCAACTGCCGCGATAGCCGGAGCAAGCTGTAGGAAGCCTCTCTGAGATGCCTCGCCGCGTAGCTGTCTTCCCAATCGGCTGGCTTTCTGACCGGGCTGCCGCGCTGTCCTCCGGGGTGATCGGACACGGTTCTAGCGTAGAACCGGACCGCGTAGATTGCTTACTCACAAGTAGGATCACGTCTCGGGGTCACCAGATGTTGGATCGGGGCCGCGGGGCGGCCGTGAGGTCCCAGAGGAGACTGGTCGAGTAACGACACGAGACAAGATGGAGCGAAGACCAGTGGTTTATTGAGGGAAAATCATCATCATATATAGGAATTCAAGGCAGCGTGTCATAGAATCGTCATCTGACAGAAAATCACATCACCTGTTTACCCGGGTTAATTGGGAATCTCTCTTGGGGAAGTTAATTAACTAAGACAAATACTGACAGGGGAAATCCATTGTTCATGGCTTGCACAAGAGTAAATATGGCCACTATTTGCGCTAGGGCTTGGGCTAATCTGCAGGTGCGGAATTGCCTATTTCCTAACTGCAAGTTAGACATTCAATTTCCTCCTGCCTGTCAGGTCAGATATGGGTGAATCAATCTTATGACTATTAATCCACTCCCCAATTTCTGTCCCTGCAGAACCCAGGGGCCAGGAGCTTTCTCTACCGGTGTAGCCTCTGTCAGGGACAGTTATGACAATTATGCTTGCGGATCCCGCAGCCTTTCCCAAAATAAAAGCATTAATTAGGATTATGGACCAAAAATGACCAGATGTTCAAGCTAGATTCAGAAAAGAAACAGGCACTAGAGATCATACTACAAAGAGCTACCAAAAATCCCAAAGGAAAAGCAATCTGTGCTTTTTAGATACAGGAAAGCCTTTTGACTATGTGGATGATGGAATCATTTTAACAGAGATGGATATGCCACAGAATTTGATCATCCTGATGTCTGATTTACATTGTGGACAAAAGGTAACTGATGAAGCAGAATACAGGGGGGGGGGGGAAATTGTTTCCTCCTGACAGATATGTCAGACAAGGATGTATTTTATCTCCTTATCCATGCAATTATTTTTGTTGCTGTTGTTCAGTTGCACAGTAGATTCTGACCCTTTGTTACCCCATGGACCTCTTTTGCACTCTCTTCTTTCAAACGAATCAGGAGCTTCTTTAGGTCTTCCTCATTTTCTGCCATTAGGGAAGTATCATCTGCATATCATCTGTAGGGGACGGAGTAATTTGGGTGGCAGTTTTAATGGGGTTTTTAAAATGTGATTGGTTTTATTTTCTGTGAGCTGCCCAGAGTCTTTGGAGTTGGGCGGCAATATAAATCAGAAAAATAAATGAATAAATATGTCAAATCGTTGATATTTCTCCCAGCAATTTTGATCCCAAATTGTGATTCGTCCATTCCTACATCGCACATTATGTGCTCCATGTATAAGTTGAATAGACAGGGTGACAAAATGTAGCCGTGTCTTACTCCTTTTCCTATTCCAAACCACTCTGTCATTCCGTATCCTGTCCTAACTGTTGCTTCTTGACTCATGTACAGATTTCTCATGAGGCATATAAAGTGTTCTGGTATTCCCATCTCTTTGATTATTATGTACAGAACAAATCATATGAACAGGGGATTAGATTCAATTGGGGGGGGGGGGAGAATGATGAAAGAAAGACCAATAATTTAAGATATACCGACAACACCATGTTGCAGAAGATCCTTTGGGGCAGGAACCAGGAGATAAGCAACTGCAAGTCTGCTGCAGACAGTGTTCTGGGAGGAAGGGCTGGTTCTTCTATAGCTAAGCCACCCAGGGACTCTAGGTGAAGGCTGTGAAAGTCCAGAACCTTCCCCAAGGCTTGGGGGGGGGGCTTTGCAAAAGCTTCCAGGCTGAGGGCTCAAGTTCTGCAGGACTTAGAGTACCAGCTGTAAATCCTGACAGTAGAAAAATAGCAAGGAATGTAAAATATCCTCTGATGAAAAGCAAAGAAGAAAGTGGGAAAGCAGGATTATAGTTGAATAGTAACAGGACAAGCATAATCATTAAAGAAGACTTACCAGTGTTGATAAGAAAGACAATGAATTGGTTAAGGATTTCCCATACCTTAGTTCAATTGTTAATTAAAATGGAGGTGGCAGCCAAAAGTTCAGAAGGCTGAAATGTGGGAGTAGCTGCTATGAATAAAGTAGAAAAGATAATCAAATGCTGTACAAGGTTTTCTATAAGGCAAAGGCAGGTTCATCCATATTCTGTGATTCTTGATCACTATGTATGGATGTGATTAGATGAACAGTGAACAAAGAAGCTGAGTGGAGATCAATTAGTTCAAAATACGATGTTGGAAGAGAGCTTTGCAGATACAGTAGCTCTCCAGGAAGCCTAAAGAGGTGAGATCAAATCAATTGTGGAATTTCCCAGAAGCAAAAGTGATGAAACAGGTTACTGTACTTCGGGCATATTGCAAGACCACACGCCTTATGAAAATAGGCAATAAAACTGGGGGAAATCGGGAAAATGGGACCAGAGATATATTGACTCAATAAAAGAGCCTATGGCCTTGAATTTGTAAGATCTGAACAGAGCTGCTGCTAATAATTCCTCTTGGATGTGATTTGCCTGAAGTCAGAAGCAATGTGATACATACCTGTCAAGTATCCCAATTGGCCGGGATTTCCCATATTTCCATGCCGATTTTCTCCATTTCCTGCCCGGAGCTGCCGCTACCCCGCAATTTGGCAGCGGGGGAAAGGAGTTACTGCACATCCCTTCTGCGCAGGTCCTTTCTAAGCATGCATAGAACCCTACACATGCGTAGAAGGCTTCCGTGCAGAAGGGGATGTGTAGAAGCTTTCTATGCATGCGTAGAAGTGACCTGTGCAGAACGGTTCTGTGCAGGTCCATTCTACGCATGCGTAAAAGCCTTCTACGCATGCGTAGAAGGCTTTTACGCATAGGTAAAACGGACCTGAGCAGAAACGTTCTGCGCAGGTCCCGTAATCTCCAGAGCTGCGCTTGACAGGTATGATGAGATAGTGAGGAGCAAAGTCAAACACCGATGGCACTAGAGATGGGGTTCCCAACCTTTTCAAGCTGGGAGCTGAGTCACACTCAATCAGCTTTCAGGGCCGGATGGCTATTTTGCCCTGCCTGCACAATGCAGGTGGCCATTTTGTCCTAACAGGTTCAAAGGAGTGGCAATTTTGTTACTCAAATGCCCTTGGAAGGGTGGGGGGCCACATTAAACAGTACCAGGGGCTGGTTCTGGCCCACGGTCCTTAGGTTGTGTTGTGTTCTAATGGTTTTACCTTCCACATGGATTACAATGTATCTGAGCCAATGTAACCTTGCCTATAGCAACAATGTAACCTTCAGCTGTATCATATAAACCCTGTAATAGGACGCGAGCTAATGACCACCAGCTGGCAGCAGCGAGCGTCCAAGCTCTCTTGGTCCGAACTCATCAAAGGCAACAGCGCGGGAAGCTTTCCCGCCACCACCTACACCTGGACAAGAAGGGCGTGACCCACAATGACGTCACGCAGACAGTAGCCAATGGGCTACCATGGCACCACGTTCAAATGTATTCCTACTGTATATAAAGAGCTATTGATCCGCCATTACCTCATGTTCCCTCTGTCCACGATGCAATAAACCTGAGTTAACCCAGCCCGAGGCTGTGTCCTGTGTCTTAGTTTCATACACTAAATTGGCGACGAGGATGGGATCAATGGATTCCCAAGGAGCAGCCAGGGCACAGAGCGGGTTCAACATCACCAAACCGCAAGACTGGGAGCTGCTTGAGATGGACTTCCATGCGGCGCTGGTGGAGCTTAAAGTCAAGGAAGACGATGAGGAGAGGAAGAGGGCCATCCTCACCCGCATGCTTGGAACGGAAACCAAGCGGACGCTGGTGGGCATCATCGCTCCAAAGAAGGTGAGCGAATTTAAGGCGGACGACATCATGAAGCTGCTACGGGAGCGCTTCCAACCCGCGAGGGCGATGTTTCCCGCTCGGAGCGCGTTTTGGAGGCGAGTCCAAGCGCCGGACGAGTCGGTCGAGGCATTCGTGGCCGCCATGAGGGTAGCCGCTGCCCCCTGTAAATGGGGCAGCATCCTAGAAATTGCCCTCAGGGACGGCGTGCTGTGTGGCCTGAAAGACAAGGAGGTGCAGCGCAGCTTGATGAATAAGGAGCCGCCACCCACGCTGGCAGAGGTCGTCGAGGCCGCAGAAGCCGCAGAGTCCACGAATGCTGGAGTGGACGAGATGCACCAGTGGCGTGAGTGGCGTCCCAGAGCCGGCAAGGCGGAAAGGTCGGTGCACGCAACGCAACGGGCCTCAAAGTCGTCCTCAGAGAGCAGCGACGGCGAGGAGGTCCAGAAGGTCCGAAAAGGGGGGCGCCGCTGCGATGGTTGCGGAGCGGCCCACGAGCGTGCGAGGTGCCCGTTTAGAAAGGCCGAATGCTACACCTGCGGCCGTCGGGGGCACATCGCCAAGGCATGCAGAAAACGGAAGGAGGGCCGGAGGCAGTCACCAGACCGTTCGACCAGGCCGGACCGTTCAGCGAGGCCCAAAGATGGCGTCCAGACCACGAGGAAGCAGGACGGCGTGGGCCGCGTCTCGGACAGCAGCGAGGACGACGTCCCAGTGCTCAGTGTGTCCGCGGAACAGTCCCATTATTTCGTTGAGGTACTAGTACAAGGGGCCCCCATCAGGATGGAAATTGACTCGGGGTCCTCCTATTCCATAATTCCCCAGAAAGAGTTTTTAAAAATCGACCCCCACGTGCGGCCCAAACTTAAAACTTTGAGGTCCACGCTACGAGATGTACAGGGGAACAGCATTCCGGTGTTGGGGGTCGGGAAATTTCGGGTTGAGTTTAAGAGACACTCTGCGGAGCTGCCCTTAGTTGTCCTCAAGGGGGGGAGTTGTAGCCTCCTAGGGACACAGTGGTTCCAGCCCCTAGGCCTGTTTATAGGGGGAGTACATGCAGTGGGGGTGGACCCAATACAAGCGGTGTGCGATGCGCATCCCGCCGTTTTTGAAAAAGGACTTGGGAGATTCAAGGGACCCCCTGTAGCTTTCGACCTAGACCCGGAGGTCCGCCCGATAAGACTCAAACCGCGCAGGGTGCCCTTCGCACTAAAGGACAAAATAGAGGCGGAACTGGACAAATTGGTGGGCCAGGGGATTCTTATTCCTGTTGATTCCGCGGAGTGGGAAACTCCAATTGTAACAGCTCTGAAGGCTAACGGGGAGGTGCGCATTTGCGCTGATTATAAGTGTACAATTAACAAGGCGATCCGCCCTAACGCATACCCGGTGCCGGTGGTCAGCCACCTTTTGGCCAGGCTAAATGGGGGAAAGTGTTTCGCCAAGCTCGACCTGGCACAAGCCTATCAGCAGCTTCCCGTAACACCCGCCACGGCCGCGGCACAAACGATAGTCACACATAAAGGAGCGTTCCAGGTGTCGCGTTTACAGTTCGGCGTGAACTCGGCACCCGGCCTTTTTCAGTCGCTTGTGGAACGCCTCCTGAAAGGGCTGGAGGGGGTGTTGCCTTATTTTGATGACGTATTAATAACAGGGGGAAGTGAGGCCGAACTGGCAAAGAGATTGGACAAAGTACTAACGGTGTTCGAGAAAGCGGGGCTGAGACTGAGGAAGGACAAATGTGTCTTTTTCGAAACCGAGGTCGAGTTCTTAGGGTTCAGGATTACACCCGAGGGTATCAAGCCATCCAAATCCAAAGTAGTAGCCATCAAAAAGGCCCCTCGCCCCACATCCAAAACCGAGCTACAGTCATTCCTGGGGCTCCTCAATTTTTACCATACATTCCTTCCGCGGAAGGCGTCCGTGGCCGAACCGCTTCATCGGTTGCTTAAAAAAGAGGAGACTTGGATGTGGGGTGACGAGCACGAGAGGGCGTTCAAAGAATTAAAGCAGCTCTTGACCTCTGACGCAATTCTAACACATTTCGACCCCAAACAGCCGGTGGTCCTAGTCTGTGATGCATCACCGGTGGGGGTGGGGGCGGTACTTTGCCACGTGTTGGATGACGGAAGGGAGGCCCCGGTTGCATTTTATTCAAGGTCCCTGTCCCAGGCAGAGCGAAATTACGCACAAACCGACAGGGAGGCATTGGCAATTGTAGCGGGGACCAAAAAGTTTCACGATTTTTTGTATGGCCGCCCGTTCAAAATCGTGACGGATCACAAGCCACTGTTAGGGATTTTCACGGCAAGCAAGCCCACCCCGCAGATCCTGTCACCGAGAATGTTGCGATGGGCCATTTTTCTCAACGCTTACCAACACGAGTTGGTGTACCGGCCCGGAAAAGAGATCAGCCATGCTGATGCACTTTCGAGATCCCCTTTGCCCTTGTCGGACGACCAGAAGGCTAGAGTAGGAAGAGACCGCCAGGTGTTACTAATTGAGGTTTTAGATGCACCCCCAATCGTACCAGCGGATATTGCTAGGGCGACAGGCAAGGACAGAACGCTCGAGAAAGTCAGCTCATGGGTACAAAAGGGGTGGCCGGCATCATCCCCGAGCACGGAATTCGACCCATTCTTTCGGAAAAAGCTAGAGTTGTCCCTAGAAAGGGGGTGCCTGCTGTGGGGCCAACGGGTGGTGGTCCCTACATCCATGCGGCCGAGGGTGCTCAAACTGCTGCACGTCAGCCACCCGGGGATCGTGCGTTCGAAAGCGCTGGCCCGCAGTTACTTTTGGTGGCCTCAGCTGGACGCGGACATTGAGCACATGGTCGGCACTTGTGAGGCATGCCAGGGATCCCGACCAGAGGCGGCCCGCCTTCCGCATAGGGAATGGGACGCAGCGAGGGGGCCGTGGTCCAGAGTGCATGTAGATTTCGCTGGCCCATTTCGAGGGACCATGTTTCTCCTGGTGGTGGATGCGTTTTCCAAGTGGCTGGAGGTTATCCCAGTAAAGAGCACGTCCTCCGCCACGACAATTAGCCAGCTACGGAGAGTCTTCTCCACGTTCGGTTTACCCGACACTTTAGTCAGCGATAACGCGAGTTGCTTCACCTCCTCGGAGTTCGGGGCATTCATGGAAGCAAACGCCATTCGGCATGTTACATCCGCGCCGTTTCACCCGGCCACGAATGGCCAAGTGGAACGGTTGGTGAGGACAACAAAGGATGCGCTTCGGCGCATGGGCCCGGGGGACCTAAACCACCAAGTGTGTCAGTTCTTATTAGCGTATAGGGTGACCCCCTTAGCGTCAGGTTACTCGCCGGCAGAACTCTTGATGCGGCGAAAACTGACCACGCTTCTGTCCAGGCTGGACCCGACGAGAGTCGAGGACAAAGGGAAAAACATAGGATTGGCAGTCTCGAAAGGGTTCGCCGCCGGCGACCTTGTTTACTGCAGGAACTATGCAAGCGCAGGGCCAGCCTGGGTGCCGGGAACAGTAGTTGAGCAGACGGGGCCAGTGTCATATCGGGTGGAAACGAGCACCGGCCTCCTCTGGAGGAGACACGCTGACCAACTGAGGCGCCGAGTGAGTGAAGGGCCGGTCAGTGGGGCTCAGCAACAGGATTCAGCGATAGGGTTCTCCCCCACCCGTTTAGCCCAAGGGGGAGACATTGAGGGACAGCAGTCCGAAACCGGGGGGGAAAGCGGTGGTCCCGAATCATATCCTTTTGATACCCCAGTTCTATCAGGGCCCGGGGGGAGGGAAAAGGAATGTGCGGCCGCCGCCGCGTCCCCCGAATGTAATTTTGATTTTGATTTTGGTTTTGCGAGCCGGGGGGGTTTTCAGGAGTGTTCCCCCACCCTTCCAAGCGAGAAGAGGGGTTTTTCGTTAGCCCCCAGTGCCCCCGGTTCTTCCCCGAGAAAGAGCACACCTCCCAACAACGCCGAGGAGCCGCGGCTAGTCACTAACAAGTCTCCCTCTCCAATTACAGGGCAGGAAACCAGGGGACAAAGAGAAGGTAGCAAACCCGGGGAAAGGCAGCCCGCATCGAGACCCCAGCGTGTTCGAAATAAGCCATCTTGGCTGAGGGACTTTGTCTCCTAAGGGGGGGGAGTGTGTTGAAGGTGGGCTCGAGACATTGTCTCGTCCTAGGGGGGAGGGATGTTGTGTTCTAATGGTTTTACCTTCCACATGGATTACAATGTATCTGAGCCAATGTAACCTTGCCTATAGCAACAATGTAACCTTCAGCTGTATCATATAAACCCTGTAATAGGACGCGAGCTAATGACCACCAGCTGGCAGCAGCGAGCGTCCAAGCTCTCTTGGTCCGAACTCATCAAAGGCAACAGCGCGGGAAGCTTTCCCGCCACCACCTACACCTGGACAAGAAGGGCGTGACCCACAATGACGTCACGCAGACAGTAGCCAATGGGCTACCATGGCACCACGTTCAAATGTATTCCTACTGTATATAAAGAGCTATTGATCCGCCATTACCTCATGTTCCCTCTGTCCACGATGCAATAAACCTGAGTTAACCCAGCCCGAGGCTGTGTCCTGTGTCTTAGTTTCATACACTAAAGGTTGGGAACCTCTGCACTAGAGAAACAATATGTAAAGATAAAGCAATTTCACGTATTCCATCTTTTCTCTTTGATTGCCTCCTTTTCTGCTTTTTGGAAGGAGGAGGAGGAGGAGAATTAGCATCCATTCAGATCAACTCAGAATCCTTGCTTCTTTGGGGGCCGGACGGCCATTTTGCTCATCCTCCACCACATTGCACTTCAGGGTGTGGTGGAGGCAGTGGGGGGCCCACATGAAATCGCACTGCAGGCAGCATCTAGCCCACGGGCCACAGGTTAAGAATCCCTGTTCTAAATGATTATTTAAAAAAATCGCCACAGTTGAAATCTAGCAGTTAAGTCACAACTAAAAGTAGGCCCACAGAATCATTTAGCTTACAGAGGTGTTGAATCACCAAATCCCCTCGGATTCAATGGGTTTGCTTTAGTTGCAACTTTCCACTGGATTTCAGCCATTATGTTAGTAATTGTTTGCCAGTCTCTAGCACTTTGTTACTCATTATTAACATCCAGTGAGTATTAACACATCCCTTTTTTCACATAACAGTCCCAAGATCTGCTGTCTTTGACATTTATCATTTTGGGAACATCAGATATTTGTTTCAACCTCTGATTGGTATCTGCTTAAAGCGGGGGTTCCCAACGTTTTTATGCTGTGGGCTGGACTACGTCCCCCAGACAGCTGAGCGGGCCGGACTGGTGGTTTCCTCCAGCGTAAACGCTGCCGCAAAACACATCTACAGCTGTCGTAAATGCATTTACGACAGCCACAGACACATTTACGGCTGTTGTAAATGCATCTGCTTCCACTTCCAGTGTGGCAGTGGCATGAGCCACATGAAATGGCACCGTGGGCCAGGTCTGGCCTATGGACTGTAAGTTGGGTACCCGTGGCTTAAAAGCTCATTTTTTCTAGCAAGGCCTGAGAGAAAGTAGCAGTGAACAGACTGACTTTTAAAGTTTTATTTACTTGTAAATAAGTCACAGCAAGAACAATCAGCACTGTTATGAAATATTCAGCAGTAGTGAAAGACTATTTATACTATTTCTTATCCTCAACCAAGGCATTTTCTTAACGTACCAAACCTTGGAGAACATGTAAAATGTTTACTAATGGCAAAACGCCATTAGACAAAAACTTGTCAGATGTGGAAGACAGGATGTTATTTGTCTCATCTTTTGTATCAGTCAGAAATAGGTGTTGTTTGGCTGTACAGAATAAATTTATCTGGACCTGCTCAGAGCCAAACAACACCTATTTCTGACTGATACAAAGGATGAAACATATAAAATCCAGAGGACAGCATTTACACTGGAGGAAACCACCAGTCCAGCCTTGAGACAATGCCGGCTTGCAAACACGTTGCAGACATAGCTCATTATTATAGACAAAAGAACTCACAGAAGGCAAAATAGGCAGAGGCAATTCAAAATTTCCTAAGTAGGCAGTTTTCAGATCACCACACACTCTAAAGCTGTTGCTTCCAGAAATGCTTTCTCAGATTTCTATATTTCTATCAAACGCCTGTTTACAGGCTCTGCTTCGGCCAGGTTCCAGGGTGTTGGTGGTGTTTATGCCACAGGGTGTTGGTGGTGTTTATGCCACAGACGATTTCTCCCCCGTCCCCCGCCATTAATCTAATTAAGTTGCATTAAACATGTACCTCATGGAGAAATAGTTCTTTTTGATATATATATATATATCAAAAGCAAGAAATTGCAAGTAGATAAATAGTTACCACTTTGGTGGGAAGGTTGCAGCGTTCCGTGCACTCTGGTGTCTAGTCATGCCTGCCACATGACCATGGAAATGTCTGCATATGAAGACAGCACTGGCTCTTTGGCTATAAATGGAGTTGTGCACCAAACCCTAGAGTTGGATAAGAACAGCCTTGCCGGAACAGGCCACAGGAGCCCATCCAGTCCCACATTCTGTCTCACACAGTGGCTCACCATTTGCTTCAGGGTATTCCAAAGGAGATGCCTTCACCTGCTTAGGATTCCATGGAAATGGCAATAATTGAGAGATATCCTGACTATCTCTCCAACCCGGAGGTTGTCCTTAAGTATCCATAATTATAGCCATTGATACTCTTGTCCTCCATGAACTTGTCTAATCCTTTCTTGAAGCTGTCAAGACTGACAGCTGTCACCACTTCTTCTGGCAGGGAGTTCCATAGACCAGCGATCCTCTGGGTGAAAAAGTACTTTCTCTTATTTGTTTGAGAACTAGTACCTAGAGTGCCCCCTAGTTCTAGTGTTGTGCAATAGGGAAAACAGTTTTTCCTTATCTACTTTGTCCACACCGTGCATAATTTTATAAACTTCAATCAGGTCACCTCTTAGACGTCGCCGTTCAAGAGTGAAGAGGCCCAACCGTTACAGCCTCAGATGGTAAGGAAGGTGTTCCGGGACCCTAATCATTCTGGTTGCACTTTTCCCAGCTCCATAATATCCTTCTGGAGGTATGGCGACCAGAACTGGCTTTTGAACAAGGGCTACCTATATACACAAACAAACTTGTAGAGGGGGGAAATTATGTAAACGAAATGATGTGTAGCTCCGATGATGGTCTCCGAAATATTAAAAGTAAATAGTTTCACCTTCCATGAACATCTGTAAGCTCCAAAAGGTTTCTGTTTGGCTACGTGAAGTGTTGTGAATAGTACATTGCGTGTCTCCCCCCCCCCCCCGTCTCCCGGGTCAAAATACCAAGGGTTTTACCAGTGGCCCTTATATGTTCAGTGTGGACATATCTTTATTCTGTCCTGGAGAGATATCTCTGAGTTGTTATTGCAGGGATCTTTCCGAGTACGATTTTGTGCACATGAGCTGTATTTCAGCTGGAAAATATCCATCCAGACACCCATTTCCCTGAACACCACCTTGCTTAGGTCTTTCTGCATGCTTTTTTTCCTCTTTAAAACTGTAGTGGCTCCGTGGTTAAGAAGCTCGCCTTGTTAGCTGGGAGGCCGGCAAGTCGGCAGTTCGAGACCCAGGTACTGCATGATGGATTAAGTGCCTGTCTCTGTCCCAGCTCCTACCTACCTTAAGCAAGAAATTGCAAGTAGATAAATAGGGAATCAGTGAGCTAAAATGGACAGGTATGGGCGAATTCAGCTCTGGAAACCATCATATCTACTACTGTGGACAAGAAAACCTCAGAAGAAATGGAGTGGCCATAATTGTAAATAAAAGAGTGAGAAAAGCAGTAATGGGATACAATCTCAAAAATGATAGAATGATGTCAGTCAGACTACAAGGCAAACCATTTAATATCACTGTAATCCAAATATATGCACCAACTACCAGTGCAGATCAAGCCACACTAGACCAGTTCTATGAGGACCTACAACATCTTATAGAACAGACACCAAGAAACAATGTCCACATTATCTTAGGAGACTGGAATGCAAAAGTAGGAAATCAAAAAGTGGACGGAATAACAGGCAAGTTTGGTCTGGGAACACAAAATGAAGCAGGGCAAAGACTGATAGAGTTCTGCCAAGATAACACACTAGTCATAGCAAACACCCTTTTCCAGCAACACAAGAGGAGACTCTACACATGGACATCACCAGATGGCCAACATCGAAACCAAATTGACTACATACTCTGCAGCCAAAGATGGAGAACCTCCATACAGTCAGCAAAAACAAGACCTGGAGCGGACTGTGGCTCAGATCACAATCTACTGATTGCAAAATTCAGACTCAGACTGAAGAAAATAGGGAAAACTAATAGGCCGGATAGATATGATCTAGACAACATACCCAAGGAATACACGGTGGAGGTGAGGAACAGATTCAATGGTCTGGACCAGATAGACAGAGTACCAGAGGAATTATGGACAGAGATGAGAGACATTATGCAGGAGGCAGCAAGGAAAACTATACCAAAAGAAAAGAAGCGCAAGAAAACAAAGTGGTTGTCGGATGAGGCTCTTAAAATAGCAGAGGAAAGAAGGAACGCAAAAGGCAAAGGAGAAAGGAAAAAATACAATCACTTAAATAAAGAATTTTAAAGAAAAGCAAGGAGAGATAAGGAAAGCTACCTAAATGAACAGTGCAAAGAAATAGAGGAAAACAACACAAGAGGCAGGACTAGAGATCTCTTTAAAAAAATTGGGGAAGTCAAGGGAACGTTCAAAGCAAAAATGATCACGATAAAAGACAAAGATGGCAAAGAGTTAGCGGATGCAGAAGAGATAAAGAAAAGATGGAAAGAGTACACAGAGGAACTTTACAAAAAAGACCTAAACACCGCGGATAATAACAATGAGGGGGAAATTGAACTTGAACCAGACATCCTAGAGAGTGAAGTCAGAAAGGCCCTAAAAAGCACGGCAAACAACAAAGCCAGTGGATATGATGGTATCCCAGTTGAATTCTTCAAAGCCCTAAAAGATGATGGAATCAAGCTACTACATGCTATATGCCAGCAGATTTGGAAAACGAAACAGTGGCCACAGGATTGGAAAAGATCAGTATATGTCCCAATCCCAAAAAAGGGCAATGCCAAAGAATGTTCAAATTATCGAACAATTGCGCTCATCCCACAAGCTAGCAAAGTGATGCTCAAGATAATGCAGGATAGATTACAGCAGCATGTAGAAAGAGAACTACCAGAGGTGCAGGCTGGATTCAGAAGAGGCAGGGGGACCAGAGATCACATTGCCAACATACGTTGGATCATGGAGAAAACAAAGGAATACCAGAAACAAGCTTACTTCTGTTTCATTGACTACACCAAGGCCTTTGATTGTGTGGGCCACAACAAAATGTGGCAAGTAATTTAAGAGATGGGAATACCAGAACACCTCATATGTCTCATGAGAAATCTGTACATGAGTCAAGAAGCAACAGTTAGGACAGAGTATGGAATGACGGAGTGGTTTGGAATAGGAAAAGGAGTAAGACAAGGCTGCATTCTGTCACCCTGCTTATTCAACTTATACACAGAGCACATAATGCGCAATGCAGGGATGGAGGAATCACCATATGGGATCAAAATTGCTGGGAGAAACATCAACAATTTGAGATATGCAGATGATACCACCCTAATGGCAGAAAGTGAAGAAGACCTAAAGAAGCTCCTGATTAGGTTGAAAGAAGAGAGTGCAAAAGCTGGCCTGAGACTCAATATCAAGAAAACCAAGATAATGGCAACAGGCACTATAAGTCCCTGGAAAATAGTTGGGGAAGAAGTAGAAAGTAACAGATTTTACTTTCTTAGGATCCAAGATCTCTGCAGATGGGGATTGCAGCCATGAAATAAAAAGGCGACTGATTCTTGGGAGACAAGCTATGAAAAACCTGGGGAACATAGTGAAAAGTAGAGATATCTCACTGCAAACAAAGGTCCGCATAGTCAAAGCAATGGTATTTCCGGTGGTAATGTATGGCTGTGAGAGCTGGACCATTAGGAAAGCTGAGCACAGAAGAATAGACCCCTTTGAGATGTGGTGCTGGAGGAGAGTTTTGAGAGTCCCCTGGACAGCGAGGAGAACAAATAGGTCAATATTAGAAGAGATTAGCCCTGAGTGCTCCTTAGAAGGACAAATAACAAAGATGAAGTTGAAGTATTTTGGACATCAAATGAGAAGAGAGGATTCACTTGAGAAGGCCTTGATGCTGGGGAAGGTGGAGGGCAAAAGAAGAAGGGGACGGCCAAAGATGAGATGGCTAGATGGTATTGTAGACACAATGGGCACGGGGCTGTGTGGACTAAGGAGGATGGTGGAGGACAGAGGTGCCTGGAGAGCGATGGTCCATAGGGTCGCAAAGAGTCAGAATCGACTGTGTGACTGAACAACAAATAGGGACCACTTTGGTGGGGAAAAGATCTTGGGGACACGCAAGGAGCCTCATTCTGGCATCCCCTGAGTGGTGTTTCTCCAGCAAAAATCCTTTCGGTCCAGAATAATTTCTGACACAAAATTATTATTATTTAAGATGAGAACGATAGGCAGACTGCTTTAGGATTAGAGAAGCTCTTCAAACCTGCTTTCCATAACAACACAGTAGCCGAGCCAATCACTGTCAGGTACAACAAAATTACCAAATACAGTGGAACTCCGGATAACGACAAAACTTTGTTCCACAAGTCCTGTTGTTATCTGGATTTTGACGCTATGCGGTCCCTATGGGGGATGCTCCGCATAAGGATGGAAAAAAACGCCAAAAAACATTGTCATCCGGAGCATTGATACCAAATGCCCCACATAAGGATGTTTCTTGGCGGTTTTTTGTCCTTATGTGGAGCATCACATGGTGGGTGCATCACGAATGCGTCATTATGCGGATTTGTCTTTATCTGGTGCTGTCATTATCTGGAGTTCCACTGTACCTTACTTATAGGATGAATAGGACTGCTCCTCAAGAACTTTCCCGTAGCTGAGCAGGTAAGATGCAGTCAGAAACGTGTCAGTTACTACTTCTCAGAGCAAGTAAAGTACATAGGAAGGGAGAGAGAGAAAAGAAACCTGAGTGTTTCATTTCAAAAATAATGCAAAACTGTGCAAGAGTTCTGATCTCCAGTAAGATACTATGTAGACCAAATTCCTGAGCATCAAGCATTTTTTCTCGTCCGGCCCGCACCACTACCATTACAACCAGCAAGCAGCTACCTCTTAAGCATACCTGTCAAGTATCCTACATTGGCCGGGATTTCCCATATTTCAGTACTCCTTGCTCCAATTTCCCGTCGCCATCCCGTAATTTGACTGGCGGGGGAAAATAGTTACTGCACATAGGTTCTGCACAGAAGGGTTCTGCGCAGAAGGGTCCTGCGCATGTGCAGAAGGAGTTGTTGCTGCGCATGCGCGGCCAGGCCAGAGCAGTTCCTGGATTTTCCAGAGCCGCGCTTGACAGGTATGCTCTTATGACAGCACAACCTGGATAGACTGAAAGCATTAAAAGATTTACCTGGAATTTTAAAAATCCTACAGAAAACCTTCTGTCTTCCATGGCAATAGAAATGAGATAACGTAAAGTGCTTTCATGTCAGATCTGATTGATAGCAACCCTAATAGTTTTTCAAGGTAGGTGAGATATTAAAGAAGTGGTTTTACTGGTTCCACACCTCCAGTGAGCTTCCATGACTAAGCCAAGATTCGAACCTAGGCCTCATGTATCCTAGTCCATCACTCTGTCCACTACACTCGGTAATAATGACTTATCCCACTAAAAATACAGTACAAAAATGCCTAGTTTGCTTCAGAACGCGCTGATGATTCCTTGCTAGCCCTTCAATCTATTTCATGGGTGCCCAAACTACAGCCCATGCCACCCAATAATCCGGCCCACACCACCCTTGCTGCTCCCAGAAGTGGAAGTAAAATGCACCCGCGCATGTGCAAAATGCTGCCATAAAGTACCCCCAGCTGTCATAAATGCTTTACAACAGCCACGGGTGAATTTACGGCAGCATTTTGCACATGTGTGAGCATGTTTTACTTTGACTTCTGGTGAGAGGAACCACATGACCGGCCCGCGACCCGTAAAGTTTGGGCAGCCCTGATCTATTTGGCTGAATGGCACCTTTGAATCCCTCCTCAAAATCCTACCTACATTCTGTTTGTTAAGGCTAACAATGGAAAATTTCAGCCCAATGACCACATTTTGGGGAAAGTTACAGGCAGCTGCAACCAGACCAGGCAGTGGTAAAGAGAGATGAGTTACGCAACTGCATGGAGAAGAACCTAAGCTATATTTCCAGTAAATCCAGGTTTTAGGTGGTTCTTTATCTGAACAAAGGAGGACACACCAATACTATCAGCGCAAGCCAAGGGCAATGGCAATTTTTCAACCTCATACACAATACATATTGTGGCATATACAGTAAAACCTCGCATAAAGAGCGTCTTGCTTAAAGACTAACTCACTTAATTTAGTGTCTTGCACGGAAGACAAAGAAGGAGTCGCAGTGAGGACTAACACAGGTTTATTGGTTGATGATCAGGATGAACATGTGGTAATGGCGGAGGTACAGCTCATTATATACTGTGGGACATACATTTGAATCTCGTTGCACGGTAGCTTATTGGCTGCTACCAGCGTGACGTCATTCTGAGTCACGCCCATCTTCTCCAGGTGATCCTCGCGCGGGAAGGATTCCCGCGGCTGCCGGTGATTTGGGAAATGTGAACCATGTGAGCTGAACGCTCGCAGCTGCCCTCTATAGGCAGCTTACTCGCGTTCCTTAACAGCAAAGCTACATTGTAATTATGGTCAGGTTACATTCGTACATTTCTTAAGGCAACATTGTACATACATAACACCCCTCCCCCCTAGGATGGGACGAAGTCCCTCAACCATTGTGGCTTGCCGCACGTGCGTCTGGGGCGCGCGGCCGCTTGACTTAACACAGGGGAGCCGGAGGCTCCTGGTTCCGCAGAGTCCTGTCCTGCAACGGAAAGTGGGGAGATGTTGTGTTCTGTAAAGCTGTGCCTTTAACAATGTACCTAGCCATGTGGTAACAATGTAACCTTTCTGTGTGCAACATTATAACCTTCAGCTGTATCAATGTAAACCTGATAAGGGGACGCGAGCTAGTGACCACTAGATGGCAATAGCGAGCGTCCAGCTCTCATGGCTCAGATTCATGCCACCTCTTCACCTGGACAAGAAGGGCGTGACCTTCTACGACGTCACGCAGGCAGCAACCAATAGTCTGTCGACGAGCCACATTCAAATGTATAGCCAGCTGTATATATTGAGCTACCCATCCGCCATTACCACATGTTCCGCCGGATCATCATGCAAAAAACCTGTGTTAAGCCAACCCTTCGGCTGTTTCGTTGTCTTTGGTCCCTTACACTAAATTGGCGACGAAGGTGGGATAATGGCAGCCCACGGGACCAAGACATGCGCCGGTTTCGAAATCAGGAAACCGGGCGACTGGGAGATCTTCGAAATGGACTTCCAGGCAGCACTGATTGAGTCCGAAGTCACGGAAGAGGCAAAGAAAAGGGCCATCTTCACCAGGATGCTCGGACAAGAAACCAAAAGGACATTGGTGGACCTGATCGCACTGAGGAGGGTGAGCGAATTCAAGCCCAAGGAACTCATGCAGATGCTGCGTGAGCACGTCCGGCCCGCCACGGCGCTGTTTCCCACTCGGAGTGCGTTCTGGAGGCGAGTCCAAGCGCCCGGGGAGACGGTCGCCGCATTCGTGGCGGCCCTGCGGCTGGCGGCCGGCCCGTGCAAATGGGAGAATGCCGAAATCACCCTCCGGGACTGTGTGCTGTGCGGCCTGAACGACGCCGAAACCCAGCGCACATTAATGAACCAAGAGCCGCCTCCCACGTTGCAGGAGGTCGTCAGAGCGGCACAGGCCGCGGAAGCTACAAAGGCCGGGGTCCAAGAACTCCAGGACTGGCGGCCGAAGTCGAGCAAGGCAGAGACTCCGGTGCATGCAGCCCGGCGAGTTTCGAGGTCGTCCGCAGAGAGCAGCGACGACGAGGACGTCCGGAGGGTCCGGAAAGAGAGCCGGCGGTGCGACGGCTGTGGAGCGGCCCACGACCGCGTAAAATGCCCGTTTCGGAAGGCCGAGTGCCACAACTGCGGCCGCTGCGGGCACATCGCCAAGGTGTGCAGGAAGAGGCGCGAGACCCGGAGAAGCTCAGCAGACCGTTCCGCGGGACAAGACCGCTCAACGAGGCCCAAGGACAGCGCTCAGGCCACGCGGAAGCAGGACAGCGTGGGCCGCATCTCCGACGGCAGCGAGGACGACGCCCCAGTTTTCAGCGTGTCCGTAGGACACCCCCGCTACTTTGTTGAGGTACTAGTTCAAGGGGTTCCCATTAGCATGGAAATTGACTCGGGGTCCTCATATTCAATCATTTCCCAGAGGGAGTTTTTGAGAATTGCCCCCCACAGGCGACCCAAGCTCAAAGCGTTGAGGTCCACACTACGGGACGTGCAGGGGAACAGCATCCCAGTGTTGGGGGTTGGAGAATTTCAGGTTAAATTCAAGAAGCACGCCGCGTCCCTCCCTCTAGTCGTGCTAAAAGGGGGAGATTGCAGCCTCCTCGGGACTCAATGGTTCCAGCCCCTGGGGTTGTTTATTGGGGGGGTGCACGCCGTTGGGATGCACGCCGTTGGGTCTGACCCGATTCAGGAGGTGTGCGAGGCGCACCCCGAAGTTTTCAAAAAGGGACTGGGGAAATTCAAGGGGCCCCCAGTGACTTTCGACCTGGACCCGGAGGTCCGCCCAATTCGACTCAAACCACGCCGGGTGCCGTTCGCACTCAAGGACAAGATAGAGGCGGAACTGGACAAATTGGTGGGCCAGGGAATCCTTGTGCCTGTTGATTCTGCGGAGTGGGAAACTCCAATTGTAACCGCACTAAAGGCCAATGGGGAGGTCCGCATATGCGCCGATTACAAGTGCACCATCAACAAGGCGATCCACCCGAATGCGTATCCGGTGCCGGTAGTCAGCCATCTGCTGGCCAGGTTACACGGGGGAAAGTGTTTCGCTAAGCTCGATTTAGCACAGGCCTACCAGCAGCTCACGGTGTCCCCTGCCGCAGCTGCTGCGCAGACCATAGTCACCCATAAGGGGGCGTTCCAGGTGACGCGCCTTCAGTTCGGCGTGAATTCGGCGCCTGGAATTTTCCAGTCACTCGTGGAACGCCTCCTGAAGGGGCTAGAGGGGGTGTTGCCTTATTTTGATGACGTGTTAATAACGGGGGGGAGTCGGGTCGAATTGGCCAAGAGGTTGGGGAAGGTCCTGACAATATTCGAAAAAGCGGGGTTGAGACTGCGAAAGGACAAATGCATCTTCTTCGCGACCGAGGTTGAGTTCCTAGGGTTTTGTGTGACTCCCGAGGGGATAAAACCATCCAAATCCAAGGTGGCCGCCATTAAGAAAGCCCCCCGCCCCACCTCCAAGCCCGAGCTGCAGTCGTTCCTAGGGCTGCTCAACTTTTACCACTCCTTCCTCCCCCAGAAGGCAGCAGTAGCTGAACCGCTACACAAACTGCTTAAAAAAGATCAGACATGGAAGTGGGGCGAGGACCAAGAAAGGGCATTTAGCGAACTAAAAAGTCTCCTAGCGTCTGATGCCATACTGACCCATTTCAACCCCAAACGCCCGGTAGTCCTGACCTGTGATGCATCCCCGGTGGGGGTGGGGGCGGTGCTGTGCCACGTGCTGGAAGACAGAAGGGAGGCCCCGATAGCATTTTACTCCAGGTCCCTGTCCCAAGCGGAGAGAAATTACGCACAGACAGACAGGGAGGCACTAGCAATAGTTGCGGGGACGAAAAAATTTCACGATTTTCTGTATGGCCGCCCCTTCACCATTGTAACGGACCACAAGCCCCTGCTAGGCATTTTTACCGCAGATAAGCCCACCCCACAGATCCTGTCCCCGAGGATGCTCAGGTGGGCCATTTTTCTCAACGCGTACCAGCACGCGTTGGTCTACCGGCCCGGGAAAGATATCAGCCATGCGGACGCTCTATCAAGGTCTCCCCTCCCCCTGACGCCCAGCCAGGTGAGCAAGGGGGAGCAAGACCATCAGGTTCTTATGATAGAGGTGCTGGATTCGCCCCCCGTAATGCCCGCCGACATTGCCAAAGCGACAGAGAAGGACAAGACGTTAGCGGCAGTTAGCTCCTGGGTGCAGAAAGGGTGGCTGGCGTCCTCCCCAGCGGAGGAGTTCACCCCATTTTTCAGGAAAAAGTTAGAGCTGTCCCTAGAGAGGGGGTGCCTCTTGTGGGGGCAGCGGGTGGTGATTCCCATTTCCCTTCGGCCGCGGGTGCTCAAACTGCTGCACGTCAGCCACCCCGGCATCGTGCAATCCAAAGCGCTGGCCCGGAGCTACTTCTGGTGGCCCCAGTTGGACGCCGACATCGAGCACATGGTCGGCACTTGTGAAAGTTGCCAATGCTCCAGACCAGAGGAGGCCCGCCTTCCCCACAGGGAGTGGGACGCGGCTAAGGGGCCGTGGTCCCGGGTGCACATTGATTTCGCGGGCCCGTTCAGAGGCACCCTGTTTCTTCTTGTCGTGGACGCCTTCTCCAAGTGGTTGGAGGTTATCCCAGTCACGAGCACCTCCTCGGCCCAGACCATTAAGCATTTGCGGAGGATCTTTTCCACGTTCGGCATACCCGATACGTTAATTAGCGACAACGCTAGTTGCTTCACGTCCTCCGAGTTTAGGGCATTCATGGAGATTAACGCCGTTCGGCATATCACCTCCGCCCCGTTTCACCCAGTCACCAATGGTCAAGTAGAGCGCCTCATCCGCACCACGAAGGACGCGTTGCGGCGCATGGGCCCCGGGGATCTGAATCTACAAGTGTGTCAGTTTCTGCTAGGGTACAGGGTGACCCCGTTGGTGTCAGGATACTCCCCCGCAGAGCTCTTAATGCGTAGGAAACTGACCACCATCCTTACTAGACTAGACCCCACGAGGGTAGAGGACAAGGGGAGGAACATTGGGCTAGAGGCCACAAAGAGCTTCAGTGTAGGCGCCCCCGTGCATTGCAGGAATTACGCCAGCACGGGCCCAGCCTGGGTACCGGGCGTAGTTGTGGAGCAAACCGGCCCCGTGTCGTACCGCGTGGAAACCAGCACAGGGCTTCTGTGGAGGCGGCACACGGACCAGCTCCGACGCAGGGTCCCCGATGAGCAGGGCGCAGACCAAACAGAGAAAAAATCAGCGTTAGGGTTCTCCCCCACCCGTTCAGCCCAAGGGGGAGGGAAAGGGGGCCGCGGGTCCCCACCAAGGGGGGAGGAGGATGTTCTCATAGATATCCTGGGGGATCTTTCTGAGGAGGAGGAACCCGACCCCATACATATCTCGCGGAATTCCCCCACAAATGCGGATACCCCAACTGAGTTAGAATTTGATTTTCAGAACCGGGGGAGTTTTTCGGAGTGGTCCCCCACCCGTCCAAGCGAGAAGAGGGGTTTTTCGTTAGCCCCGATCGCCCCCGGTCTGCCCACAATGGAGTTTTTCCCTTCCCCTAAGGCCGCCAAACCGCGGCAAGCCACTAACGAGCCTCCCTCTCCCATTGCAGGACAAGGAACCAGGGAACAAAGAAGCAGTAGCGCCCCCGGGGGGGGTCAGCCCTCATCACGGCCCAAACGCACGTGTAATAAGCCATCTTGGCTGAGAGACTTCGTCTCATCCTAGGCGGGAGGGATGTTGTGTTCTGTAAAGCTGTGCCTTTAACAATGTACCTAGCCATGTGGTAACAATGTAACCTTTCTGTGTACAACATTATAACCTTCAGCTGTATCAATGTAAACCTGATAAGGGGATGCGAGCTAGTGACCACTAGATGGCAATAGCGAGCGTCCAGCTCTCATGGCTCAGATTCACCTGGTTCAGCAGCGCGGGAAGATTCCCGCCACCTCTTCACCTGGACAAGAAGGGCGTGACCTTCTACGACGTCACGCAGGCAGCAACCAATAGTCTGTCGACGAGCCACATTCAAATGTATAGCCAGCTGTATATATTGAGCTACCCATCCGCCATTACCACATGTTCCTCCGGATCATCATGCAATAAACCTGTGTTAAGCCAACCCTTCGGCTGTTTCGTTGTCTTTGGTCCCTTACACTAAAGGACTCCTTAGTGGTTCGGTGGGGACTCTGCGACAACCTTGCATTGGGGGACGGGAATGGAATGAACAGTTGGGACGTGAACCCCTGCCTGCCGCTTGGGGAGCTTGGGGTTCCCCCCAGTACGAATCTCGGGACTGACGAGGAGGCCCTCATGGCCTCGCCACCCCCCGTTACCTGCCCGGGAGTTCTAGAGACTGTGGTGGGCGGACTCCCCCCCGTTGCCTGTCTTGGGGGGTGTTTGTCTCTGGGGAGCTGGCGCTATGGTATATTCTAAAACAAAAGGACTGGGGGGACTGGAGGTACCAGGGGCTGAACTGAAACCCCTCTTCTCGCTAGGACGGGTGGGGGACCACTCCGCTACACCCCCCTGGTACTGCAACTCATAATCATAATCAAACTGATCCCTCTCTTTCAAAGTATCCTCCTCTGTGGTCGAGAACCCAGGATATGCATTTGTATCCGCGGGTTCCGCCATGTCTCCCCCTTGGGTAATGCGGGTGGGGGAGGACCCTAACGCTGATTCCCCTTCACTGGTGACTCGCCTTCTGAGTTGGTCGGCGTGCCTTCTCCAGAGTAGACCCGAGCTAGTCTCGAGCCTGTAGGATACTGGCCCCGTCTGCTCGATGATTGTCCCTGGTACCCACGCTGGCCCCGAGGCCGCGTAGTTCCTGCAGTGAACCGGGTCCCCTACCGAAAAACTTTTGGAGCTCTCTCCCCCTATGTTTATATTCCTTCCTTCATCCTCCACCCTGGACGGATCCATCCGGTCAAAAAGTGTTACCGGACGCCTCCTCATGAGGAGTTCGGCTGGGGAAAATCCTGAGGCTAGGGGGGCTGTTCTGTAGCAGATGAGGAACTGACACAGATGAAGGTTCAACTCACCGGGACCCATGCGCCGCAGTGCGTCTTTCGTAGTACGCACTTGGCGCTCTACCTGACCGTTTGTGGCGGGGTGAAACGGGGCAGCGGTAATGTGCGTGATGGCGTTCCGCTCAATAAACGTCTTGAACTCTGCAGACGTGAAGGTACTAGCATTATCGCTAACAAGGACGTCTGGCAGGCCGAAACAGGCAAACAGCTTGCGCAACTGTTTAATGGTTGCCGCAGAGGAGGTGCTGTTCACGGGGATTACCTCCAACCACTTGGAGTAGGAGTCGACTACCAGCAGGAACATGGCCCCGTGGAAAGGGCCAGCGAAGTCAACATGAATCCGGGACCATGGCCCGCGGGCCGTGTCCCATTCCCTATGGGGTAACCGGGACTCCTCGGGCCGAGAGCTCTGGCAGCTCTCACACGTGCCCACTAAACGTTCTATATCCGCGTCTATCTGGGGCCACCAAAAGAAACTCCTGGCCAGAGCCTTGGAGCGCACGATCCCGGGGTGACTGGTATGCAGTAGCTTGAGTACCCTGGCCCTTAGCTTCTCTGGGATAACTACCCGCTGGCCCCAGAGTAAGCAGCCCCTTTCTAGAGAAAGCTCTACTCTGCGCCTGACGAATGACTTGAACTGTTCCTCGGGGGGAGTAGTGGGCCACCCTTTCCTCACCCAGGAGCTCACTTGGGCCAGCATCTTGTCGGCCGCCGTGGCCTTGACGAGGTCGGCCGGGAGGATGGGGGGTGAGTCGAGAGACTCGATCAGCAGGACTTGGTGGTCCTGCTCTACCTCGCATGTGGGGTCCCCTACACTTGGGAGGGGAGATCGGGACAGCGCGTCCGCATGGGAGATCTCCTTCCCTGGGCGATAGACCAGCTCGTACTGGTAGGCGTTGAGGAAGATAGCCCAACGCAGCATCCTGGGGGATAGAATTTGCGGTGTGGGTTTGCCGGTAGTGAAGATCCCCAGAAGTGGCTTGTGATCCGTCACTACCGTAAACTCGCGGCCGTATAAAAAGTCATGGAACCTTTTCGTACCCGCGATGATGGCTAGGGCCTCCCTATCAGTTTGCGCGTAATTGCGCTCAGCCTTCGAGAGGGACCTTGAGTAGTACGCTATCGGGGCTTCCCGCCCGCTCTCCAACACGTGGCATAGAACCGCCCCCACCCCCACTGGGGACGCATCACAGACTAGAACTACTGGTCTCCTAGGGTCGAAGTGGGTCAGGACAGCACTCGAGGATAGAAGTGCCTTCAGCTCCCTGAAAGCTTTCTCTTGCCTATCTCCCCACCGCCAAACCGCCTCTTTCTTCAATAGTGCGTGCAGTGGCTCAGCAACGGATGCCTTCCTCGGCAGGAAGGAATGGTAAAAATTTAAGAGCCCTAGAAACGACTGCAGCTCCGGTTTCGCGGTGGGGCGAGGGGCGTTTTGCACAGCCGCAACCTTGGACTCGGAGGGCTTGATGCCTTCCGGGGTTACCTTGAACCCGAGGAACTCAACCTCCCTCGCAAAGAAAACACATTTGTCCCGTCTCAGTCGGAGGCCCGCCTTCTCGAATATTGAAAGGACCCTGTCTAGCCTTTGCGCTAGTTCTGATTCCCCCCACTGTTATTAACACATCGTCGAAATATGGGAGGACGCCTGGAAGCCCCTTTAAAAGGCGTTCCACGAGGGACTGGAAAATTCCAGGGGCCGAATTCACGCCGAACTGAAGGCGCGTTACCTTAAATGCCCCCTTGTGCATTACGATCGTTTGCGCAGCGGCAGCAGCCGGGGTTACAGAGAGCTGCTGATATGCCTGCGCCAGATCTAGCTTGGCAAAACACCTCCCCCCATGTAGCGTGGCCAGCAAATGGCTGACCACGGGTACCGGATATGCATTTGGCCGAATGGCCTTATTGATCGTACATTTATAGTCCGCACAAATCCTAACCTCCCCGTTTGATTTAAGGGCCGTAACAATTGGCGTTTCCCACTACGCCGAATCAACTGGAACCAAAATCCCCTGCCCCACCAATTTGTCCAGTTCCACCTCGATCTTGTCCTTGAGGGCGAAAGGCACTCTTCTTGGCTTGAGGCGTATGGGTCGGATTTCTGGATCCAAGTCAAAGGAAACTGGGGGCCCCTTGTAAGTCCCGAGCCCCTTCTTGAAAACGTCTGGGTGTGCGTTGCACACGTCCCGCATTGGGTCAGTCTCTATGGCGTTAATGCCGGATAGTTCGATTCCCAGGGGAGTGAACCACTGTGTTCCCAAAAGGCAGCATCTCCCCCCCTTGAGGACCACTAGGGGCAGTTTCTCGGAGTAATTCTTGAACTTCACCTTGAAGTTCCCCACCCCCAACACTGGGATCCCATTTCCCTGCACGTCCCGTAGGTGTGACTTCATGGCCCGCAGCTTGGGCCGCACATCTGGGGGAATGCGCATGAACTCTTTTTGGGACAGGATGGAATAGGACGACCCCGAGTCTATCTCCATCCTCACTCGGAGCCCCTGTAACTGTACCTCTACGAAAAAAACGCCGGTGCTCCAGGCCCACGCGGTTCACGCCTGCCTCGCTGTGGTCGTCTGAGACCTTCCTGGTGCCGGCCGCCTTCCGTTGGTGCGTCTGGGAATGGCTCGAATTGCCCTTGTCCTCGACTCGCCCGCGCCTGCACACTCGGGCGATGCGCCCCTTTCGGCCGCAGTTGTGACACTCGGCCTTTCGGAACGGACACCTCGTGCGGTCGTGGGACGCCCCACAACCGTCGCAGCGGCGGTCTTGCCGCTCGCGGGTCTGTCACTTCTCTCCTCGTTTCTTGACCCTCTGGACGTCGTCGTCCTCGCTGGAGCAGGGGTCTGCCGTAGTGGACGACTCCTCGGACGCCGTTGGTGTGCCGGCAGGCGGCTTGGGGGCCCGCCAGGCCGCTTTCGCTGGTGTCCGCCGGGCCGCTTGTACTGGTGACTTGGCCCTTTCGGACGTGGCCCCTCGGGACTTGAACACTCTGACCCCGCTCCTGGCCGCTTCGGCCGCTTGGGCCTCCCGCAGTACCTCGTTGAACGTGAGGCGGTAGTCGCGGGTCATGAGCTTCCGCTGAAGCTCCTCGTCCCTCAGGCCACACAGCATGCGGTCTCGGAGGGCCTGGTCCAGGTCATCCCACTGGCAGTGCACCGCTGCAAGCCTGAGGGCCGCCGCGTAGGCGGACACGGGTTCGCCCGGTCGCTGGTTTCGCCTGTGGAACGCGACCCGGGCCGGGAAGATCGACACGGGAGGCTGGAAATGCTCGCCCAACAGCTCCAGAATGCGGTCGATGGGCACCTCGTCCACCTTCCGGGGGGCCACCAGGCTCATCAGGATACGCAGCGTGGCCGGCCCCACCTGGGCCAGGAAGTAGGAGCGCATTTTCGCGCGTCGTCGACGCCCGCGGCTTCCATCACGTGCCGAAACTGGCACTCGTAGAGCTCCCATTGTTCGGGCTCGCTGACATCGAACTGGTAAGGCTTGACCTTGGGATTCGCCATTGATCCCATCCCACCTTCGTCGCCAATTTAGCGTCTTGCACGGAAGACAAAGAAGGAGTCGCAGTGAGGACTAACACAGGTTTATTGTTTGGTGATCAGGATGAACATGTGGTAATGGCGGAGGTACAGCTCATTATATACTGTGGGACATACATTTGAATCTCGTTGCACGGTAGCTTATTGGCTGCTACCAGCGTGACGTCATTCTGAGTCACGCCCATCTTCTCCAGGTGATCCTCGCGCGGGAAGGATTCCCGCGGCTGCCGGTGATTTGGGGAATGTGAACCATGTGAGCTGAACGCTCGCAGCTGCCCTCTATAGGCAGCTTACTCGCGTTCCTTAACAGCAAAGCTACATTGTAATTATGGTCAGGTTACATTCGTACATTTCTTAAGGCAACATTGTACATACATAACACTTAAACAGCAGAATTTTCTCTGAATGGTTACATCACTTAACAACTAAAACCAATCAAAAACTCGCTTAACAACTAAAACGGGGTTTGCAACCCACCCACCCCAAGTCACAAGTGGCCACTTACACTGGTGTTTCACTTAAAGAGCAAACTCGCTTAAAGAGCAAACCCATGGAACGCATTATGCTCTTTAAGCGAGGTGCCACTTTACAGTGAACCCCCGCCTAACGACGCATTCAAATAGCATCATTTTCGATTAACAATGCTAGTGACACACCTCACGTGATCATTCGAATGATAAAAAGTCATTATTCGAATAACGATGGGTTTTTACCGTCGTTATTCGAATAACAATGTTTTTTGTCGTTATTCGAATAATGTTTTCTGCATAACGACACTACTTGGAGAACCAAGTTACATCGTTATGCGAGGGTCTACTGTATATATATTCTTTCATGTCCCAATCAACCCCTGGACTGCCAAAATGAAGCCATTTTCTTCGCTTTGTCCATGGCCAATCCCAAGTCATCATTGGCGCATGTTTCTGGCAGTAATTGGCAGACCAGTAAATGTATTCCTCCACATTCACACCATGTGTGTTGCTGTCTGCCAGCAGCCCCCACTGTGGTATCTCTTTATCTCCTTGCAATGTCTTCCTTTCAAATTGCTAGGTTGCAAGGAGCTGGGACAGAGATGCGGGCTCACTCCGTTGTGCAGCACTCGGATCTCAAACTGCTGACCTGCTGACCTTCTAGTCATTGAGTTCAACGTCTTAACCACTAAGCCACCATGCTCCCTCCATAAACAAAACTATATATCAGTGGACTAACTTTGCTAAGACATTTTGGTAAAACTGCATACATTTATATAGGGATTGTCTGGCCAGACATCCCACTACGGTAATGGAGTAGACTGTATAGCCAGCGACTCAACGGTGAGTTATGGGATGCGTTAAATAACCTGACTCCCTAAAGGGGCCAATGGCTACCGGTGGATGAGCTCCTTTGGGTGGAGGGATTGTACCCTCAAGTAGAGGAAATGGCACTGGAAACCTTCCTATTGGGCCTAAAGGCAAAATGAGATGAGGAGGAACCATTCTGATTCTCAACAGTCATGGAGGCGGAAGAGGCCATGCCAGATGAACTGGCTGTGAAGGCGCACCTTGATCAAGTCCTCAAGGTTGCGGCAGTCCATTTCAGTCCTGGTGCTAAACCCTGCATGTCTCATTTCATACATGCCGCAAGAGATGGCTCTGTGTTCATAGTATGTGGGTCATTTCGTGGAAAGCAGGGATCCACCTTAAATAAATTCACACCAGTGGCAATTTTCCTGCTCCCAGGAAAAAATGTATACTTGGATACGAGTTGCTGCTGATGACAATTTATCTATACCTATAAAGAGGGACATTAACTGTTGGACATGCTCACACCCGTCCGTAGTATCCCGCACCGAGCTGCCTGCACTCACCTTAACCTGGCCCGCAGAGTGCCGCAAGGGTCCAGCAGTCGCCAGTGGGGCAGTTGCCCCACGAATGCAAACAAAACAATTCAACTTCAATTCCCAATGTTCTCCACGCCGTGCCGCCCCTCAGTCAATCAGGCTGACAGGCGAGAGCAAAGAGAACGTTGGGAAAGGCAGCGTGCCCAATAGAAACCGAGCCGCAGGAAAAAAACCACCACACAAACAAAATAAACTAAACTTCAAGTCCCAAGCGTCCTCCGCGCCATGACCACTTCAGCCAATCATGCTGAAGGGCACAAGCACGCAGAATGCTGAAAAAGCCAGTGCGTGAAAAATAAAATAAAAAATGCCTCACACAATGGAAGCGCAAGGCCACCGCAGGCGGACACAGTGCCTCATGGCCTCACAAACAAAACCCCACAAAAAACCACGACAAGACCACCTCCGCCCTTCTTTCCCGGAGCAATGGGGAGAAGAGGGACTCCTTCTTCTCCCCCCTACCCCGCCAAAGACACGGCAAGACGACCGCTGGCCTCAAGGTAAGTTGAGCCGGGATAGGGGAAAAAAGCAGCAGGCAGCAATTTGTCAGGGGAAGCACTCTCCCTGGCGAATGACTGGATTCTGCCTTTCTACTACCCACACCGCTATTTTGAGAACTAGCACAAAACAGCAGTGGAGGTAATAGAAAAGCATCAGCCAACAATCCGCAAGGAAGAGCACCACCCCTTATGGATCGTTGCCTGCCGATCTCCCATTAGGTAAGCCTGGGAAAAAGAAGGCCGAGAAGAGAGAACCATCGTGAAGAAGTTAGATCTTCTCTGTCTCCTTTTCACCCAACCTACCTAATGAACATTACTGGTCAAAGAGCGAGCTGACTGCCGGCTCTTCCTTTTCTCCATCGCTGCATCGAAACCTAATTTCGAAGCAGCAATTGGGAAAAAAGAAGAAATGACAGACAGGCCGTTCTTCACACAACAAAACACAACAACAACAAAACCCAACAGTTACCAAACGCAAAGCACCAAAATTAATAAAACACAAATAAATAAACAAATAATTAAAATAAACCCATTAAACAACAAAATAAACAAAAAACACCCAAAATACCAAAGGCTAACGAAAAACCATAAAAGCACACTAAAAACACCTATCTACAACATGAAAATACCTAACGCAACAAAAAATAATAACTCAAATTAAAGAAATAAATACGGAAAATTTAAAAAATAATAATAACTACAAATAATTAAAATACTTAAACACATCTAAAACCCACAATACAAACAAACAAGCCGAAGCACTTTGGGAGGTTTAAGTAGAAACTCTCTACTTAAACCCCCCAGCCCAACACCACAAAATCAAAACAAAATAAAAACAGAATAAACAATCAAGAGCACTTACCAAACACGTCCTCCCTCCATGGGGTCTGGAACTAAACTGAACAAAGAAAGGAAAGTCGCAATAATCTTAATAACAGCCCCACCTAGAGGCCGGAAGAGTAAAAACAGTAAAAAATGTAAAAAATCAAAATGACAAATATAAATTAAATAAATCAAAGTCACAAACCACAAATGCAAAACACCCCGACCCAAACCACCCCTAACCAAAAAAAAACACAAATAAAAACTGCCCAGCAAGGCCGGGCAAACTATGCTAGTATAGGATTAAAAACAAAAGCTATAACGCAGGAGACAAACTCTACTTGTTTTAAGAGAAAGCATGAACAGATGAGTCCCAACGTGTAGCAGTTACGGGAAACTGTAGCTCAGCAACAAAACACCTAATTTGCATATACTGTAGATAATTGCAGATTCACTTTGTAGTATTTCAAATTCCTAGGCTTGTAATGCTGCGGGTATATGAACTCCTGCCGCCACCACCTCTTTTTGAGCTCCTTCCTCGGTCTGGCATTGGCACGGTGAAGTCGGAGTACCTGGGCTACACTGTAATTGATATTATTGATATTATGATGTTGGACTGTATTGGAATTTTTTTGCTATGCTGAATTGTATTTAATTTTGTATTGTGTTTCTGTATGATGTCCGGCTATTTATTGATATGCTCTTGTTATTTATGTTGACTCTGTAAACCGCTTTGAGTCGCTTTCAAGCGAAAAAAGCGGTATAGAAATGCTACTATAAATAAATAAATAAATTTCCTAATTAAGATGGGAAAGATCCTGTCTTAAGGGGCAAACTATGGCTAGACTCCCACTGGGATTTTACTGTGGAATAATTGAATGGGTGGTGGTGGTGGAGGAGGAGGGCGGCAGCGATGACGATGACAACGACTACCACCTATGGTCTCCTAGATGTTGTTGACCCACAGGCATAAACATCTTCAGGTCTTTTGACCCTTAGTTCAAAAGTCTAACCAGATCCCATGGTGAGTCTCTGATGTAGGCATTGAAGTAGCAATGAGGTGAGTAGTAACTAAGCTTTGTTGCTGTATCCGCGAGCACAATTGGCATTAACTGTCTCTGACAGAGGTTACACCGGTTGAGGAAGACCCCTGGTCACTGGCCTCTGCGGGTACAGAAATTGGGGAGCGGATTAATAGTCATAAGATTGATTCACCCACATCTGACCTGACCGGCAGTTCTGCAGAGGGAAGCTGAATAGCTAACTCTAGTTAGGAATTAGGTAATTCCACACTTGCAGATTAGCCCAAGACCGAGTGCAAATAGTGGCCATGTTTACCCTTGTGCAAGCCATGGACAATGGATTTCCCCTGTCAGTATTTGCCTTAGTTAATTAACTTCCCCAAGAGAGATTCCCAATTAACCCGGGTAAACAGGTGATGTGGTTTTCTGTCAGATGACGATTCTATCATACGCTGCCTTGAATTCCTATATATGATGATGTTTTTCCCTCAATAAACCACTGGTCTTCGCTCCATCCTGTCTCGTGTCGTACTTGACCAGTCTCCTCCGGGACCTCAAGGGCCGCTTCACGGCCCCAATCTAACACTTTGTCTCACAGGCCAATGGCATGTTGCATTTTGATGTTTTAAAAGTAACTAGTTATTAGAAAGTAGAAACCAGAGTTCCCACTTTTAGATGGGAATTCTAATGAAAAATAGCTGTTCCTAGGAGACTTAGAATTATACTGGTGACAATAAAATTTCTAAAATTAACTTCTCAAACTCTCTGAAACACCATCAATTCTTGAGCATTTAAGGGGGAGGGGGGACTGCAGAATAATGTTTCCAAACTATCAGGTAGTTCTCTGGACCTTAGTTTTATCATTTAATCTCCCCTCTTGACAGACAACAAATAATTAACTTGAAGGTATTGCTGATGGCACATTTTTAAATAGTTTCTTGATTCAACACATTTACCTCCCTCAAAATAGCTTTGTCTACCCAATCCTCATAATTTGAGATCAGTTTATTTGGGGAAGAGATTTTTATATAAAACCACACAAGAGGGTGGATAGCTATAGTGGGATCTAAATACTATACAGATTTTTCAAGTTTAAGGCAGTGCTAGTGGGAATCGTACCCCTACTCTGTAACAGGAGAGTTGATTTTAATAATCTTTTGAGCAAGCATGTGGCGGTAAATTTCAAAGTGTAGATGCTCATTATCTCAATCCTTACAGCATTCCATCATCTCCAGAAAAGTCCAGGAAAAAAATAAGCAATTAGATTGTCCAAATTCAGTTTTTTTGTAAGGTTAACGGCTCTTAAATATTAATTCAAGACCAAACTGCCTTCCAATATATGGATTAAAAGAGTGATAGTTTGCACCAATATTTAATTCTGCAAAAACCTGTTTCTTTCCTAGGTACTATAAGGGTGCAATAAATTCAGAAGGAACAAGAAGGTTTTTTGGGGGGTGGGGTTCATAGTCCCTGCTATTCAAAAAGTGTTAGAGGATGTGACTCTTGCTCCACGACACCCCTGAACACATGTTGCTATTTGCCTGGAAAAGGTCCCAAATTAGCATTAGCTAGAACAGATACAGGACAAACCTGGAAAACATCATAAATTTCCAATACACATGTGGAAAGAAAAGTTATGGGAAACAGTGAATTTAGATAGTTTAACACTAAAAAGAAGAAAGGGCAACTGAATCGTCATGTAGAGAGGTGCATGGATGACAAAGATCATAAGTGTCTGGCAGGACAGCCCGCTACGGTAATGGAGTAGACCTTACAGCCAGTGGCTCAATGCTGTGTGTTGTGTGGCAGTAAATAACCTGACTTCCTAAAGGGGCCAATGGCTACTACGGGCGGATGAGCCCCTTTGGGTGGGGTGATGGTCCCCTCAGTGGAGGAAATTGTGGGTTCCGCGAGCGCAATTGGCATACTGTCCCTGACAGAACCCCACTGATGGAGATCACTTCGTCGCCGCGAGTTTCCGAGGGGACAGAAATTGGGGGAGCGGAATATTAGATAGAGTTTAATTCACCAATAGCTGATCTGACAGGCAGCTAGGACAATGGAGAGCTAATGACTAACTCGCTAGGCATGTAATGGGTAATCTCGCGTCCGCAGATTCCTTAAAGCCCTAGAGTCAACGTTGGCCACTTGTTTGCTTCCGATAACGAGGAACAATGTATATCCCCGGTAGTTAATTAAGTTAAATAAGGAACTTCCCCCGGTGAAGACTTCCCCAATTAACTTGTGTAAACATGGTGTGCAGACTCAGGGATTCCTTTGTATCGCTCTGTGCAACGTATGCACGCAGCCAGATTAAGGCAGGCATAAATGCTTCTGATTTGTCATCATTAAACACTGGTCTTCGCTCCATCTTGCCTCGTGTGTCTTGCTTGACCAGTCTCCTCCGGGACCCACCGGCCCGCTTCGCGGCCCCAATCCAGCTTGCCTGGCCCGCTTCGCGGCCCAGATCCAACAGGAAATGCCACTGGAAACCATCCTATTGGGGCCCAACGGCAAAATGAGAGGAACCATTCTGATTCCCAACAATCATGGAAGCAGAAGAAGCCATATCTGATGGACTGGCTGTGAAGGTGCACCTTGTCCATATCCTCAGGGCTGCGGCAGTCCATTGCAGTCCTGGTGTAAAATCCTGCATGTCTCATTTCATACATGCCACAGGAGATGGCTCTGTGATCACAGTGTTTGGGTCATTTCATGGCAAGCTGTTGTTGTTGTTCAGTCGCACAGTCGATTCCGACCCTTTTCGACCCCATGGACCATTTTCCTCCAGGCACCTCTGTCCTCCACCACTCTCCTCAGCCCGTCAAGCTCTGTACCCATTCTGTCCACAATACCATCTATCCATCTCATCTTTGGACGCCCCCTTCTTCTCTTGCCCTCCACCTTTCCCAGCATCAAGGCCTTCTCAAGTGAGTCCTCCCTTCTCGTTTGATGTCCAAAGTACTTTAGCTTCATCTTCACTATTTGTCCCTCCAATGAACAGTCAGGATTGATTTACTCCAGTATTGACCTATTTGTTCTCTTTGCTGTCCAAGGAGCTCTCAGGACTCTCTTCCAACACCACATCTCAAATGCATCTATTCTTCTGCGCTCAGCCTTCCTAATGGTCCAGTCCTCACACCCATACATTACCACTGGGAATACCATTGCTTTGACTATGCAAATTTTTGTTTTCAAGGTGATGTCTCTGCTTTTCACTATATTCCCCAGGTTTCTCATAGCTTGTCTCCCCATAATCAGTCGTCTTTTTATTTCATGGCTACAGTCTCCATCTGCAGTGATCTTAGATCCCAGGAAAGTAAAATCTGTCACTGCTTCTACTTCTTCCCCATCTATTTTCCAGGGACTGATCAGACCTGTTGCCATTATCTTTGTTTTCTTGATATTAAGTCTCAAGCCAGTTTTTGCACTTTCCTCCTTCAATCCCCTGGGCCTCTCTGGATGGCAAATGGGCAGGAAAGCAGAGCTAGGCCTGTGTCTTCCTTTTGGTGCCTTTTCCTTCTCTCTGGCCATTGGTCTTTGGATGGGGGGGGGACGGGCAGTTTCTTCCACTCACCTCCCCTGGGCCTCTCTGGATGGCAAATGGGCAGGAAAGCAGAGCTAGGCCTGTGTCTTCCTTTTGGTGCCTTTTCCTTCTCTCTGGCCCTTGGTCTTTGGATGGGGGGAGGGGCAGTATCTTCCACTCACCTCCCCTGGGCCTCTCTGGATGGCAAATGGGCAGGAAACCAGAGCTAGGCCCGTGTCTTCCTTTTGGTGCCTTTTCCTTCTCTCCGGCCCTTGGTCTTTGGATGGGGGGAGGGGCAGTATCTTCCACTCACCTCCCCTGGGCCTCTCTGGATGGCAAATGGGCAGGAAAGCAGAGCTAGGCCTGTGTCTTCCTTTTGGTGCCTTTTCCTTCTCTCTGGCCATTGGTCTTTGGATGGGGGGGACGGGCAGTTTCTTCCACTCACCTCCCCTGGGCCTCTCTGGATGGCAAATGGGCAGGAAAGCAGAGCTAGGCCTGTGTCTTCCTTTTGGTGCCTTTTCCTTCTCTCTGGCCCTTGGTCTTTGGATGGGGGGGAGGGGCAGTATCTTCCACTCACCTCCCCTGGGCCTCTCTGGATGGCAAATGGGCAGGAAAGCAGAGCTAGACCTGTGTCTTCCTTTTGGTGCCTTTTCCTTCTCTCTGGCCCTTGGTCTTTGGATGGGGGGAGGGGCAGTATCTTCCACTCACCTCCCCTGGGCCTCTCTGGATGGCAAATGGGCAGGAAAGCAGAGCTAGGCCCGTGTCTTCCTTTTGGTGCCTTTTCCTTCTCTCCGGCCCTTGGTCTTTGGATGGGGGGAGGGGCAGTATCTTCCACTCACCTCCCCTGGGCCTCTCTGGATGGCAAATGGGCAGGAAAGCAGAGCTAGGCCTGTGTCTTCCTTTTGGTGCCTTTTCCTTCTCTCTGGCCCTTGGTCTTTGGATGGGGGGACGGGCAGTTTCTTCCACTCACCTCCCCTGGGCCTCTCTGGATGGCAAATGGGCAGGAAAGCAGAGCTAGGCCTCTGTCTTCCTTTTGGTGCCTTTTCCTTCTCTCTGGCCCTTGGTCTTTGGATGGGGGGGAGGGGCAGTATCTTCCACTCACCTCCCCTGGGCCTCCCTGGATGGCAAATGGGCAGGAAAGCAGAGCTAGGCCTGTGTCTTCCTTTTGGTGCCTTTTCCTTCTCTCTGGCCCTTGGTTTTTGGATGGGGGGGCAGTATCTTCCACTCACCTCCCCTGGGCCTCTCTGGATGGCAAATGGGCAGGAAAGCAGAGCTAGGCCTGTGTCTTCCTTTTGGTGCCTTTTCCTTCTCTCTGGCCCTTGGTCTTTGGATGGGGGGAGGGGCAGTATCTTCCACTCACCTCCCCTGGGCCTCTCTGGATGGCAAATGGGCAGGAAAGCAGAGCTAGGCCTGTGTCTTCCTTGTGGTGCCTTTTCCTTCTCTCTGGCCCTTGGTCTTTGGATGGGGGGAGGGGCAGTATCTTCCACTCACCTCCCCTGGGCCTCTCTGGATGGCAAATGGGCAGGAAAGCAGAGCTAGACCTGTGTCTTCCTTTTGGTGCCTTTTCCTTCTCTCTGGCCCTTGGTCTTTGGATGGGGGGAGGGGCAGTATCTTCCACTCACCTCCCCTGGGCCTCTCTGGATGGCAAATGGGCAGGAAAGCAGAGCTAGGCCCGTGTCTTCCTTTTGGTGCCTTTTCCTTCTCTCCGGCCCTTGGTCTTTGGATGGGGGGAGGGGCAGTATCTTCCACTCACCTCCCCTGGGCCTCTCTGGATGGCAAATGGGCAGGAAAGCAGAGCTAGGCTTGTGTCTTCCTTTTGGTGCCTTTTCCTTCTCTCTGGCCCTTGGTCTTTGGATGGGGGGATGGGCAGTTTCTTCCACTCACCTCCCCTGGGCCTCTCTGGATGGCAAATGGGCAGGAAAGCAGAGCTAGGCCTCTGTCTTCCTTTTGGTGCCTTTTCCTTCTCTCTGGCCCTTGGTCTTTGGATGGGGGGGAGGGGCAGTATCTTCCACTCACCTCCCCTGGGCCTCCCTGGATGGCAAATGGGCAGGAAAGCAGAGCTAGGCCTGTGTCTTCCTTTTGGTGCCTTTTCCTTCTCTCTGGCCCTTGGTTTTTGGATGGGGGGGCAGTATCTTCCACTCACCTCCCCTGGGCCTCTCTGGATGGCAAATGGGCAGGAAAGCAGAGCTAGGCCTGTGTCTTCCTTTTGGTGCCTTTTCCTTCTCTCTGGCCCTTGGTCTTTGGATGGGGGGGGGCAGTATCTTCCACTCACCTCCCCTGGGCCTCTCTGGATGGCAAATGGGCAGGAAAGCAGAGCTAGGCCTGTGTCTTCCTTTTGGTGCCTTTTCCTTCTCTCTGGCCCTTGGTCTTTGGATGGGGGGGAGGGGCAGTATCTTCCACTCACCTCCCCTGGGCCTCTCTGGATGGCAAATGGGCAGGAAAGCAGAGCTAGGCCTGTGTCTTCCTTTTGGTGCCTTTTCCTTCTCTCTGGCCCTTGGTCTTTGGATGGGGGGAGGGGCAGTATCTTCCACTCACCTCCCCCGGGCCTCTCTGGATGGCAAATGGGCAGGAAAGCAGAGCTAGGTCTGTGTCTTCCTTTTGGTGCCTTTTCCTTCTCTCTGGCCCTTGGTCTTTGGATGGGGGGGGAGGGGCAGTATCTTCCACTCACCTCCCCCGGGCCTCCCTGGATGGCAAATGGGCAGGAAAGCAGAGCTAGGCCTGTGTCTTACTTTTGGTGCCTTTTCCTTCTCTCTGGCCCTTGGTCTTTGGATGGGGGAGGGGCAGTATCTTCCACTCACCTCCCCTGGGCCTCTCTGGATGGCAAATGGGCAGGAAAGCAGAGCTAGACCTGTGTCTTCCTTTTGGTGCCTTTTCCTTCTCTCTGGCCCTTGGTCTTTGGATGGGGGGAGGGGCAGTATCTTCCACTCACCTCCCCTGGGCCTCTCTGGATGGCAAATGGGCAGGAAAGCAGAGCTAGGCCCGTGTCTTACTTTTGGTGCCTTTTCCTTCTCTCTGGCCCTTGGTCTTTGGATGGGGGGAGGGGCAGTATCTTCCACTCACCTCCCCTGGGCCTCTCTGGATGGCAAATGGGCAGGAAAGCAGAGCTAGACCTGTGTCTTCCTTTTGGTGCCTTTTCCTTCTCTCTGGCCCTTGGTCTTTGGATGGGGGGAGGGGCAGTATCTTCCACTCACCTCCCCTGGGCCTCTCTGGATGGCAAATGGGCAGGAAAGCAGAGCTAGGCCCGTGTCTTACTTTTGGTGCCTTTTCCTTCTCTCTGGCCCTTGGTCTTTGGATGGGGGGGGACGGGCAGTTTCTTCCACTCACCTCCCCTGGGCCTCTCTGGATGGCAAATGGGCAGGAAAGCAGAGCTAGGCCTGTGTCTTCCTTTTGGTGCCTTTTCCTTCTCTCTGGCCCTTGGTCTTTGGATGGGGGGGGAGGGGCAGTATCTTCCACTCACCTCCCCTGGGCCTCTCTGGATGGCAAATGGGCAGGAAAGAAGAGCTAGGCCTGTGTCTTCCTTTTGGTGCCTTTTCCTTCTCTCTGGCCCTTGGTCTTTGGATGGGGGGGAGGGGCAGTATCTTCCACTCACCTCCCCTGGGCCTCCCAGGATGGCAAATGGGCAGGAAAGCAGAGCTAGGCCTGTGTCTTCCTTTTGGTGCCTTTTCCTTCTCTCTGGCCCTTGGTTTTTGGATGGGGGGGCAGTATCTTCCACTCACCTCCCCTGGGCCTCTCTGGATGGCAAATGGGCAGGAAAGCAGAGCTAGGCCTGTGTCTTCCTTTTGGTGCCTTTTCCTTCTCTCTGGCCCTTGGTCTTTGGATGGGGGGGCAGTATCTTCCACTCACCTCCCCTGGGCCTCTCTGGATGGCAAATGGGCAGGAAAGCAGAGCTAGGCCTGTGTCTTCCTTTTGGTGCCTTTTCCTTCTCTCTGGCCTTTGGTCTTTGGATGGGGGGGGGAGGGGCAGTATCTTCCACTCACCTCCCCCGGGCCTCTCTGGATGGCAAATGGGCAGGAAAGCAGAGCTAGGTCTGTGTCTTCCTTTTCGTGCCTTTTCCTTCTCTCTGGCCCTTGGTCTTTGGATGGGGGGAGGGGCAGTATCTTCCACTCACCTCCCCTGGGACTCTCTGGATGGCAAATGGGCAGGAAAGCAAAGCTAGGCCTGTGTCTTCCTTTTGGTGCCTTTTCCTTCTCTCTGGCCCTTGGTCTTTGGATGGGGGGAGGGGCAGTATCTTCCACTCACCTCCCCTGGGCCTCTCTGGATGGCAAATGGGCAGGAAAGCAAAGCTAGGCCCGTGTCTTACTTTTGGTGCCTTTTCCTTCTCTCTGGCCCTTGGTCTTTGGATGGGGGGGAGGGGCAGTATCTTCCACTCACCTCCCCCGGGCCTCTCTGGATGGCAAATGGGCAGGAAAGCAGAGCTAGGTCTGTGTCTTCCTTTTGGTGCCTTTTCCTTCTCTCTGGCCCTTGGTCTTTGGATGGGGGGGGAGGGGCAGTATCTTCCACTCACCTCCCCCGGGCCTCCCTGGATGGCAAATGGGCAGGAAAGCAGAGCTAGGCCTGTGTCTTACTTTTGGTGCCTTTTCTTTCTCTCTGGCCCTTGGTCTTTGGATGGGGGGAGGGGCAGTATCTTCCACTCACCTCCCCTGGGCCTCTCTGGATGGCAAATGGGCAGGAAAGCAGAGCTAGACCTGTGTCTTCCTTTTGGTGCCTTTTCCTTCTCTCTGGCCCTTGGTCTTTGGATGGGGGGAGGGGCAGTATCTTCCACTCACCTCCCCTGGGCCTCTCTGGATGGCAAATGGGCAGGAAAGCAGAGCTAGGCCCGTGTCTTACTTTTGGTGCCTTTTCCTTCTCTCTGGCCCTTGGTCTTTGGATGGGGGGAGGGGCAGTATCTTCCACTCACCTCCCCTGGGCCTCTCTGGATGGCAAATGGGCAGGAAAGCAGAGCTAGACCTGTGTCTTCCTTTTGGTGCCTTTTCCTTCTCTCTGGCCCTTGGTCTTTGGATGGGGGGAGGGGCAGTATCTTCCACTCACCTCCCCTGGGCCTCTCTGGATGGCAAATGGGCAGGAAAGCAGAGCTAGGCCCGTGTCTTACTTTTGGTGCCTTTTCCTTCTCCCTGGCCCTTGGTCTTTGGATGGGGGGGACGGGCAGTTTCTTCCACTCACCTCCCCTGGGCCTCTCTGGATGGCAAATGGGCAGGAAAGCAGAGCTAGGCCTGTGTCTTCCTTTTGGTGCCTTTTCCTTCTCTCTGGCCCTTGGTCTTTGGATGGGGGGGAGAGGCAGTATCTTCCACTCACCTCCCCTGGGCCTCTCTGGATGGCAAATGGGCAGGAAAGAAGAGCTAGGCCTGTGTCTTCCTTTTGGTGCCTTTTCCTTCTCTCTGGCCCTTGGTCTTTGGATGGGGGGAGGGGCAGTATCTTCCATTCACCTCCCCTGGGCCTCTCTGGATGGTAAATGGGCAGGAAAGCAGAGCTAGGCCTGTGTCTTCCTTTTGGTGCCTTTTCCTTCTCTCTGGCCCTTGGTCTTTGGATGGGGGGAGGGGCAGTATCTTCCACTCACCTCCCCTGGGCCTCTCTGGATGGCAAATGGGCAGGAAAGCAGAGCTAGGCCTGTGTCTTCCTTTTGGTGCCTTTTCCTTCTCTCTGGCCCTTGGTCTTTGGATGGGGGGGAACGGGCAGTTTCTTCCACTCACCTCCCCTGGGCCTCTCTGGATGGCAAATGGGCAGGAAAGCAGAGCTAGGCCTGTGTCTTCCTTTTGGTGCCTTTTCCTTCTCTCTGGCCCTTGGTCTTTGGATGGGGGAGGGGCAGTATCTTCCACTCACCTCCCCTGGGCCTCTCTGGATGGCAAATGGGCAGGAAAGCAGAGCTAGGCCTGTGTCTTCCTTTTGGTGCCTTTTCCTTCTCTCTGGCCCTTGGTCTTTGGATGGGGGGGGAACGGGCAGTTTCTTCCACTCACCTCCCCTGGGCCTCTCTGGATGACAAATGGGCAGGAAAGCAGAGCTAGGCCTGTGTCTTCCTTTTGGTGCCTTTTCCTTCTCTCTGGCCCTTGGTCTTTGGATGGGGGGAGGGGCAGTATCTTCCACTCACCTCCCCTGGGCCTCTCTGGATGGCAAATGGGCAGGAAAGCAGAGCTAGGCCTGTGTCTTCCTTTTGGTGCCTTTTCCTTCTCTCTGGCCCTTGGTCTTTGGATGGGGGGGAACGGGCAGTTTCTTCCACTCACCTCCCCTGGGCCTCTCTGGATGGCAAATGGGCAGGAAGGCAGAGCTAGGCCTGTGTCTTCCTTTTGGTGCCTTTTCCTTCTCTCTGGCCCTTGGTCTTTGGATGGGGGGAGGGGCAGTATCTTCCACTCAAATCCCCTGGGCCTCTCTGGATGGCAAATGGGCAGGAAAGCAGAGCTAGGCCTGTGTCTTCCTTTTGGTGCCTTTTCCTTCTCTCTGGCCCTTGGTCTTTGGATGGGGGGGGAACGGGCAGTTTCTTCCACTCACCTCCCCTGGGCCTCTCTGGATGACAAATGGGCAGGAAAGCAGAGCTAGGCCTGTGTCTTCCTTTTGGTGCCTTTTCCTTCTCTCTGGCCCTTGGTCTTTGGATGGGGGGAGGGGCAGTATCTTCCACTCACCTCCCCTGGGCCTCTCTGGATGGCAAATGGGCAGGAAAGCAGAGCTAGGCCTGTGTCTTCCTTTTGGTGCCTTTTCCTTCTCTCTGGCCCTTGGTCTTTGGATGGGGGGGAACGGGCAGTTTCTTCCACTCACCTCCCCTGGGCCTCTCTGGATGGCAAATGGGCAGGAAGGCAGAGCTAGGCCTGTGTCTTCCTTTTGGTGCCTTTTCCTTCTCTCTGGCCCTTGGTCTTTGGATGGGGGGAGGGGCAGTATCTTCCACTCACCTCCCCTGGGCCTCTCTGGATGGCAAATGGGCAGGAAAGCAAAGCTAGGCCCATGTCTTACTTTTGGTGCCTTTTCCCTCTCTCTGGCCTTTGGTCTTTGGATGGGGGGGAGGGGCAGTATCTTCCACTCACCTCCCCCGGGCCTCTCTGGATGGCAAATGGGCAGGAAAGCAGAGCTAGGTCTGTGTCTTCCTTTTGGTGCCTTTTCCTTCTCTCTGGCCCTTGGTCTTTGGATGGGGGGGAGGGGCAGTATCTTCCACTCACCTCCCCTGGGCCTCCCTGGATGGCAAATGGGCAGGAAAGCAGAGCTAGGCCTGTGTCTTCCTTTTGGTGCCTTTTCCTTCTCTCTGGCCCTTGGTTTTTGGATGGGGGGGCAGTATCTTCCACTCACCTCCCCTGGGCCTCTCTGGATGGCAAATGGGCAGGAAAGCAGAGCTAGGCCTGTGTCTTCCTTTTGGTGCCTTTTCCTTCTCTCTGGCCCTTGGTCTTTGGATGGGGGGGCAGTATCTTCCACTCACCTCCCCTGGGCCTCTCTGGATGGCAAATGGGCAGGAAAGCAGAGCTAGGCCTGTGTCTTCCTTTTGGTGCCTTTTCCTTCTCTCTGGCCCTTGGTCTTTGGATGGGGGGGAGGGGCAGTATCTTCCACTCACCTCCCCTGGGCCTCTCTGGATGGCAAATGGGCAGGAAAGCAGAGCTAGGCCTGTGTCTTACTTTTGGTGCCTTTTCCCTCTCTCTGGCCTTTGGTCTTTGGATGGGGGGGAGGGGCAGTATCTTCCACTCGCCTCCCCCGGGCCTCTCTGGATGGCAAATGGGCAGGAAAGCAGAGCTAGGTCTGTGTCTTCCTTTTGGTGCCTTTTCCTTCTCTCTGGCCCTTGGTCTTTGGATGGGGGGAGGGGCAGTATCTTCCACTCACCTCCCCTGGGACTCTCTGGATGGCAAATGGGCAGGAAAGCAAAGCTAGGCCTGTGTCTTCCTTTTGGTGCCTTTTCCTTCTCTCTGGCCCTTGGTCTTTGGATGGGGGGAGGGGCAGTATCTTCCACTCACCTCCCCTGGGCCTCTCTGGATGGCAAATGGGCAGGAAAGCAAAGCTAGGCCCGTGTCTTACTTTTGGTGCCTTTTCCCTCTCTCTGGCCTTTGGTCTTTGGATGGGGGGGAGGGGCAGTATCTTCCACTCACCTCCCCCGGGCCTCTCTGGATGGCAAATGGGCAGGAAAGCAGAGCTAGGTCTGTGTCTTCCTTTTGGTGCCTTTTCCTTCTCTCTGGCCCTTGGTCTTTGGATGGGGGGGAGGGGCAGTATCTTCCACTCACCTCCCCCGGGCCTCCCTGGATGGCAAATGGGCAGGAAAGCAGAGCTAGGCCTGTGTCTTACTTTTGGTGCCTTTTCCTTCTCTCTGGCCCTTGGTCTTTGGATGGGGGGAGGGGCAGTATCTTCCACTCACCTCCCCTGGGCCTCTCTGGATGGCAAATGGGCAGGAAAGCAGAGCTAGACCTGTGTCTTCCTTTTGGTGCCTTTTCCTTCTCTCTGGCCCTTGGTCTTTGGATGGGGGGAGGGGCAGTATCTTCCACTCACCTCCCCTGGGCCTCTCTGGATGGCAAATGGGCAGGAAAGCAGAGCTAGGCCCGTGTCTTACTTTTGGTGCCTTTTCCTTCTCTCTGGCCCTTGGTCTTTGGATGGGGGGAGGGGCAGTATCTTCCACTCACCTCCCCTGGGCCTCTCTGGATGGCAAATGGGCAGGAAAGCAGAGCTAGACCTGTGTCTTCCTTTTGGTGCCTTTTCCTTCTCTCTGGCCCTTGGTCTTTGGATGGGGGGAGGGGCAGTATCTTCCACTCACCTCCCCTGGGCCTCTCTGGATGGCAAATGGGCAGGAAAGCAGAGCTAGGCCCGTGTCTTACTTTTGGTGCCTTTTCCTTCTCCCTGGCCCTTGGTCTTTGGATGGGGGGGACGGGCAGTTTCTTCCACTCACCTCCCCTGGGCCTCTCTGGATGGCAAATGGGCAGGAAAGCAGAGCTAGGCCTGTGTCTTCCTTTTGGTGCCTTTTCCTTCTCTCTGGCCCTTGGTCTTTGGATGGGGGGGAGAGGCAGTATCTTCCACTCACCTCCCCTGGGCCTCTCTGGATGGCAAATGGGCAGGAAAGAAGAGCTAGGCCTGTGTCTTCCTTTTGGTGCCTTTTCCTTCTCTCTGGCCCTTGGTCTTTGGATGGGGGGAGGGGGAGTATGTTCCACTCACCTCCCCTGGGCCTCTCTGGATGGCAAATGGGCAGGAAAGAAGAGCTAGGCCTGTGTCTTCCTTTTGGTGCCTTTTCCTTCTCTCTGGCCCTTGGTCTTTGGATGGGGGGAGGGGCAGTATCTTCCATTCACCTCCCCTGGGCCTCTCTGGATGGTAAATGGGCAGGAAAGCAGAGCTAGGCCTGTGTCTTCCTTTTGGTGCCTTTTCCTTCTCTCTGGCCCTTGGTCTTTGGATGGGGGGAGGGGCAGTATCTTCCACTCACCTCCCCTGGGCCTCTCTGGATGGCAAATGGGCAGGAAAGCAGAGCTAGGCCTGTGTCTTCCTTTTGGTGCCTTTTCCTTCTCTCTGGCCCTTGGTCTTTGGATGGGGGGGAACGGGCAGTTTCTTCCACTCACCTCCCCTGGGCCTCTCTGGATGGCAAATGGGCAGGAAAGCAGAGCTAGGCCTGTGTCTTCCTTTTGGTGCCTTTTCCTTCTCTCTGGCCCTTGGTCTTTGGATGGGGGGAGGGGCAGTATCTTCCACTCACCTCCCCTGGGCCTCTCTGGATGGCAAATGGGCAGGAAAGAAGAGCTAGGCCTGTGTCTTCCTTTTGGTGCCTTTTCCTTCTCTCTGGCCCTTGGTCTTTGGATGGGGGGGGGAACGGGCAGTTTCTTCCACTCACCTCCCCTGGGCCTCTCTGGATGACAAATGGGCAGGAAAGCAGAGCTAGGCCTGTGTCTTCCTTTTGGTGCCTTTTCCTTCTCTCTGGCCCTTGGTCTTTGGATGGGGGGAGGGGGCAGTATCTTCCACTCACCTCCCCTGGGCCTCTCTGGATGGCAAATGGGCAGGAAAGCAGAGCTAGGCCTGTGTCTTCCTTTTGGTGCCTTTTCCTTCTCTCTGGCCCTTGGTCTTTGGATGGGGGGACGGGCAGTTTCTTCCACTCACCTCCCCTGGGCCTCTCTGGATGGCAAATGGGCAGGAAAGCAAAGCTAGGCCCATGTCTTACTTTTGGTGCCTTTGCCCTCTCTCTGGCCTTTGGTCTTTGGATGGGGGGGGAGGGGCAGTATCTTCCACTCACCTCCCCCGGGCCTCTCTGGATGGCAAATGGGCAGGAAAGCAGAGCTAGGTCTGTGTCTTCCTTTTGGTGCCTTTTCCTTCTCTCTGGCCCTTGGTCTTTGGATGGGGGGGAGGGGCAGTATCTTCCACTCACCTCCCCTGGGACTCTCTGGATGGCAAATGGGCAGGAAAGCAGAGCTAGGCCCGTGTCTTCCTTTTGGTGCCTTTTCCTTCTCTCCGGCCCTTGGTCTTTGGATGGGGGGAGGGGCAGTATCTTCCACTCACCTCCCCTGGGCCTCTCTGGATGGCAAATGGGCAGGAAAGCAGAGCTAGGCCTGTGTCTTCCTTTTGGTGCCTTTTCCTTCTCTCTGGCCCTTGGTCTTTGGATGGGGGGAGGGGCAGTATCTTCCACTCACCTCCCCCGGGCCTCTCTGGATGGCAAATGGGCAGGAAAGCAGAGCTAGGCCTGTGTCTTCCTTTTGGTGCCTTTTCCTTCTCTCTGGCCCTTGGTCTTTGGATGGGGGGACGGGCAGTTTCTTCCACTCACCTCCCCTGGGCCTCTCTGGATGGCAAATGGGCAGGAAAGCAGAGCTAGGCCTCTGTCTTCCTTTTGGTGCCTTTTCCTTCTCTCTGGCCCTTGGTCTTTGGATGGGGGGGAGGGGCAGTATCTTCCACTCACCTCCCCTGGGCCTCCCTGGATGGCAAATGGGTAGGAAAGCAGAGCTAGGCCTGTGTCTTCCTTTTGGTGCCTTTTCCTTCTCTCTGGCCCTTGGTTTTTGGATGGGGGGGCAGTATCTTCCACTCACCTCCCCTGGGCCTCTCTGGATGGCAAATGGGCAGGAAAGCAGAGCTAGGCCTGTGTCTTCCTTTTGGTGCCTTTTCCTTCTCTCTGGGCCTTGGTCTTTGGATGGGGGGGCAGTATCTTCCACTCACCTCCCCTGGGCCTCTCTGGATGGCAAATGGGCAGGAAAGCAGAGCTAGGCCTGTGTCTTCCTTTTGGTGCCTTTTCCTTCTCTCTGGCCCTTGGTCTTTGGATGGGGGGGAGGGGCAGTATCTTCCACTCACCTCCCCTGGGCCTCTCTGGATGGCAAATGGGCAGGAAAGCAGAGCTAGGCCTGTGTCTTCCTTTTGGTGCCTTTTCCTTCTCTCTGGCCCTTGGTCTTTGGATGGGGGGGGACGGGCAGTTTCTTCCACTCACCTCCCCTGGGCCTCTCTGGATGGCAAATGGGCAGGAAAGCAGAGCTAGGCCTGTGTCTTCCTTTTGGTGCCTTTTCCTTCTCTCTGGCCCTTGGTCTTTGGATGGGGGGGAGGGGCAGTATCTTCCACTCACCTCCCCTGGGCCTCTCTGGATGGCAAATGGGCAGGAAAGAAGAGCTAGGCCTGTGTCTTCCTTTTGGTGCCTTTTCCTTCTCTCTGGCCCTTGGTCTTTGGATGGGGGGGAGGGGCAGTATCTTCCACTCACCTCCCCTGGGCCTCCCTGGATGGCAAATGGGCAGGAAAGCAGAGCTAGGCCTGTGTCTTCCTTTTGGTGCCTTTTCCTTCTCTCTGGCCCTTGGTTTTTGGATGGGGGGAGGGGCAGTATCTTCCACTCACCTCCCCTGGGCCTCTCTGGATGGCAAATGGGCAGGAAAGCAGAGCTAGGCCTGTGTCTTCCTTTTGGTGACTTTTCCTTCTCTCTGGCCCTTGGTCTTTGGATGGGGGGAGGGGCAGTATCTTCCACTCACCTCCCCTGGGCCTCTCTGGATGGCAAATGGGCAGGAAAGCAGAGCTAGACCTGTGTCTTCCTTTTGGTGCCTTTTCCTTCTCTCTGGCCCTTGGTCTTTGGATGGGGGGAGGGGCAGTATCTTCCACTCACCTCCCCTGGGCCTCTCTGGATGGCAAATGGGCAGGAAAGCAGAGCTAGGCCCGTGTCTTACTTTTGGTGCCTTTTCCTTCTCTCTGGCCCTTGGTCTTTGGATGGGGGGGGACGGGCAGTTTCTTCCACTCACCTCCCCTGGGCCTCTCTGGATGGCAAATGGGCAGGAAAGCAGAGCTAGGCCTGTGTCTTCCTTTTGGTGCCTTTTCCTTCTCTCTGGCCCTTGGTCTTTGGATGGGGGGGAGGGGCAGTATCTTCCACTCACCTCCCCTGGGCCTCCCTGGATGGCAAATGGGCAGGAAAGCAGAGCTAGGCCTGTGTCTTCCTTTTGGTGCCTTTTCCTTCTCTCTGGCCCTTGGTTTTTGGATGGGGGGGCAGTATCTTCCACTCACCTCCCCTGGGCCTCTCTGGATGGCAAATGGGCAGGAAAGCAGAGCTAGGCCTGTGTCTTCCTTTTGGTGCCTTTTCCTTCTCTCTGGCCCTTGGTCTTTGGATGGGGGGGGCAGTATCTTCCACTCACCTCCCCTGGGCCTCTCTGGATGGCAAATGGGCAGGAAAGCAGAGCTAGGCCTGTGTCTTCCTTTTGGTGCCTTTTCCTTCTCTCTGGCCCTTGGTCTTTGGATGGGGGGGAGGGGCAGTATCTTCCACTCACCTCCCCTGGGCCTCTCTGGATGGCAAATGGGCAGGAAAGCAGAGCTAGGCCTGTGTCTTCCTTTTGGTGCCTTTTCCTTCTCTCTGGCCCTTGGTCTTTGGATGGGGGGAGGGGCAGTATCTTCCACTCACCTCCCCTGTGCCTCTCTGGATGGCAAATGGGCAGGAAAGCAAAGCTAGGCCCGTGTCTTACTTTTGGTGCCTTTTCCCTCTCTCTGGCCTTTGGTCTTTGGATGGGGGGGAGGGGCAGTATCTTCCACTCACCTCCCCCGGGCCTCTCTGGATGGCAAATGGGCAGGAAAGCAGAGCTAGGTCTGTGTCTTCCTTTTGGTGCCTTTTCCTTCTCTCTGGCCCTTGGTCTTTGGATGGGGGGGAGGGGCAGTATCTTCCACTCACCTCCCCCGGGCCTCCCTGGATGGCAAATGGGCAGGAAAGCAGAGCTAGGCCTGTGTCTTACTTTTGGTGCCTTTTCCTTCTCTCTGGCCCTTGGTCTTTGGATGGGGGGAGGGGCAGTATCTTCCACTCACCTCCCCTGGGCCTCTCTGGATGGCAAATGGGCAGGAAAGCAGAGCTAGACCTGTGTCTTCCTTTTGGTGCCTTTTCCTTCTCTCTGGCCCTTGGTCTTTGGATGGGGGGAGGGGCAGTATCTTCCACTCACCTCCCCTGGGCCTCTCTGGATGGCAAATGGGCAGGAAAGCAGAGCTAGGCCCGTGTCTTACTTTTGGTGCCTTTTCCTTCTCTCTGGCCCTTGGTCTTTGGATGGGGGGAGGGGCAGTATCTTCCACTCACCTCCCCTGGGCCTCTCTGGATGGCAAATGGGCAGGAAAGCAGAGCGAGACCTGTGTCTTCCTTTTTGTGCCTTTTCCTTCTCTCTGGCCCTTGGTCTTTGGATGGGGGGGAGGGGCAGTATCTTCCACTCACCTCCCCTGGGCCTCTCTGGATGGCAAATGGGCAGGAAAGCAGAGCTAGGCCCGTGTCTTACTTTTGGTGCCTTTTCCTTCTCTCTGGCCCTTGGTCTTTGGATGGGGGGGAGGGGCAGTATCTTCCACTCACCTCCCCTGGGCCTCTCTGGATGGTAAATGGGCAGGAAAGCAGAGCTAGGCCTGTGTCTTCCTTTTGGTGCCTTTTCCTTCTCTCTGGCCCTTGGTCTTTGGATGGGGGGGAGAGGCAGTATCTTCCACTCACCTCCCCTGGGCCTCTCTGGATGGCAAATGGGCAGGAAAGCAGAGCTAGGCCTGTGTCTTCCTTTTGGTGCCTTTTCCTTCTCTCTGGCCCTTGGTCTTTTGATGGGGGGGAACGGGCAGTTTCTTCCACTCACCTCCCCTGGGCCTCTCTGGATGGCAAATGGGCAGGAAAGCAGAGCTAGGCCTGTGTCTTCCTTTTGGTGCCTTTTCCTTCTCTCTGGCCCTTGGTCTTTGGATGGGGGGAGGGGCAGTATCTTCCACTCACCTCCCCTGGGCCTCTCTGGATGGCAAATGGGCAGGAAAGCAGAGCTAGGCTTGTGTCTTCCTTTTGGTGCCTTTTCCTTCTCTCTGGCCCTTGGTCTTTGGATGGGGGGGAGGGGCAGTTTCTTCCACTCACCTCCCCTGGGCCTCTCTGGATGACAAATGGGCAGGAAAGCAGAGCTAGGCCTGTGTCTTCCTTTTGGTGCCTTTTCCTTCTCTCTGGCCCTTGGTCTTTGGATGGGGGGAGGGGCAGTATCTTCCACTCACCTCCCCTGGGCCTCTCTGGATGGCAAATGGGCAGGAAAGCAGAGCTAGGCCTGTGTCTTCCTTTTGGTGCCTTTTCCTTCTCTCTGGCCCTTGGTCTTTGGATGGGGGGGAACGGGCAGTTTCTTCCACTCACCTCCCCTGGGCCTCTCTGGATGGCAAATGGGCAGGAAAGCAGAGCTAGGCCTGTGTCTTCCTTTTGGTGCCTTTTCCTTCTCTCTGGCCCTTGGTCTTTGGATGGGGGGGAGGGGCAGTATCTTCCACTCACCTCCCCTGGGCCTCTCTGGATGGCAAATGGGCAGGAAAGCAGAGCTAGGCCTGTGTCTTCCTTTTGGTGCCTTTTCCTTCTCTCTGGCCCTTGGTCTTTGGATGGGGGGAGGGGCAGTATCTTCCACTCACCTCCCCTGTGCCTCTCTGGATGGCAAATGGGCAGGAAAGCAAAGCTAGGCCCATGTCTTACTTTTGGTGCCTTTTCCCTCTCTCTGGCCTTTGGTCTTTGGATGGGGGGGGGAGGGGCAGTATCTTCCACTCACCTCCCCCGGGCCTCTCTGGATGGCAAATGGGCAGGAAAGCAGAGCTAGGTCTGTGTCTTCCTTTTGGTGCCTTTTCCTTCTCTCTGGCCCTTGGTCTTTGGATGGGGGGGAGGGGCAGTATCTTCCACTCACCTCCCCTGGGCCTCTCTGGATGGCAAATGGGCAGGAAAGCAGAGCTAGGCCTGTGTCTTCCTTTTGGTGCCTTTTCCTTCTCTCTGGCCCTTGGTCTTTGGATGTGGGGGAACGGGCAGTTTCTTCCACTCACCTCCCCTGGGCCTCTCTGGATGGCAAATGGGCAGGAAAGCAGAGCTAGGCCTGTGTCTTCTTTTTGGTGCCTTTTCCTTCTCTCTGGCCCTTGGTCTTTGGATGGGGGGGGAGGGGCAGTATCTTCCACTCACCTCCCCTGGGCCTCTCTGGATGGCAAATGGGCAGGAAAGCAGAGCTAGGCCTGTGTCTTCCTTTTGGTGCCTTTTCCTTCTCTCTGGCCCTTGGTCTTTGGATGGGGGGAGGGGCAGTATCTTCCACTCACCTCCCCTGGGCCTCTCTGGATGGCAAATGGGCAGGAAAGCAGAGCTAGGCCTGTGTCTTCCTTTTGGTGCCTTTTCCTTCTCTCTGGCCCTTGGTCTTTGGATGGGGGGGAACGGGCAGTTTCTTCCACTCACCTCCCCTGGGCCTCTCTGGATGGCAAATGGGCAGGAAAGCAGAGCTAGGCCTGTGTCTTCCTTTTGGTGTCTTTTCCTTCTCTGATGCCCTTGGTCTTTGGATGGGGGGGAGGGGCAGTATCTTCCACTCACCTCCCCTGGGCCTCTCTGGATGGCAAATGGGCAGGAAAGCAGAGCTAGGCCTGTGTCTTCCTTTTGGTGCCTTTTCCTTCTCTCTGGCCCTTGGTCTTTGGATGGGGGGAGGGGCAGTATCTTCCACTCACCTCCCCTGTGCCTCTCTGGATGGCAAATGGGCAGGAAAGCAAAGCTAGGCCCATGTCTTACTTTTGGTGCCTTTTCCCTCTCTCTGGCCTTTGGTCTTTGGATGGGGGGGGAGGGGCAGTATCTTCCACTCACCTCCCCCGGGCCTCTCTGGATGGCAAATGGGCAGGAAAGCAGAGCTAGGTCTGTGTCTTCCTTTTGGTGCCTTTTCCTTCTCTCTGGCCCTTGGTCTTTGGATGGGGGGAGGGGCAGTATCTTCCACTCACCTCCCCTGGGACTCTCTGGATGGCAAATGGGCAGGAAAGCAAAGCTAGGCCTGTGTCTTCCTTTTGGTGCCTTTTCCTTCTCTCTGGCCCTTGGTCTTTGGATGGGGGGAGGGGCAGTATCTTCCACTCACCTCCCCTGGGCCTCTCTGGATGGCAAATGGGCAGGAAAGCAGAGCTAGGCCTGTGTCTTCCTTTTGGTGCCTTTTCCTTCTCTCTGGCCCTTGGTCTTTGGATGGGGGGGAACGGGCAGTTTCTTCCACTCACCTCCCCTGGGCCTCTCTGGATGGCAAATGGGCAGGAAAGCAGAGCTAGGCCTGTGTCTTCCTTTTGGTGCCTTTTCCTTCTCTCTGGCCCTTGGTCTTTGGATGGGGGGAGGGGCAGTATCTTCCACTCACCTCCCCTGGGCCTCTCTGGATGGCAAATGGGCAGGAAAGCAGAGCTAGGCCTGTGTCTTCCTTTTGGTGCCTTTTCCTTCTCTCTGGCCCTTGGTCTTTGGATGGGGGGAGGGGCAGTATCTTCCACTCACCTCCCCTGTGCCTCTCTGGATGGCAAATGGGCAGGAAAGCAAAGCTAGGCCCATGTCTTACTTTTGCTGCCTTTTCCCTCTCTCTGGCCTTTGGTCTTTGGATGGGGGGGGAGGGGCAGTATCTTCCACTCACCTCCCCTGGGCCTCTCTGGATGGCAAATGGGCAGGAAAGCAGAGCTAGGCCTGTGTCTTCCTTTTGGTGCCTTTTCCTTCTCTCTGGCCCTTGGTCTTTGGATGGGGGGAGGGGCAGTATCTTCCACTCACCTCCCCTGGGACTCTCTGGATGGCAAATGGGCAGGAAAGCAAAGCTAGGCCTGTGTCTTCCTTTTGGTGCCTTTTCCTTCTCTCTGGCCCTTTGTCTTTGGATGGGGGGAGGGGCAGTATCTTCCACTCACCTCCCCTGGGTCTTTCTGGATGGCAAATGGGCAGGAAAGCAAAGCTAGGCCCGTGTCTTACTTTTGGTGCCTTTTCCCTCTCTCTGGCCTTTGGTCTTTGGATGGGGGGGAGTGGCAGTATCTTCCACTCACCTCCCCCTGGGCCTCTCTGGATGGCAAATGGGCAGGAAAGCAGAGCTAGGCCTGTGTCTTCCTTTTGGTGCCTTTTCCTTCTCTCTGGCCCTTGGTCTTTGGATGGGGGGAGGGGCAGTATCTTCCACTCACTTCCCCTGGGCCTCTCTGGATGGCAAATGGGCAGGAAAGCAGAGCTAGGCCTGTGTCTTCCTTTTGGTGCCTTTTCCTTCTCTCTGGCCCTTGGTCTTTGGATGGGGGGAGGGGCAGTATCTTCCACTCACCTCCCCTGGGCCTCTCTGGATGGCAAATGGGCAGGAAAGCAGAGCTAGGCCTGTGTCTTCCTTTTGGTGCCTTTTCCTTCTCTCTGGCCCTTGGTCTTTGGATGGGGGGGAGGGGCAGTATCTTCCACTCACCTCCCCTGTGCCTCTCTGGATGGCAAATGGGCAGGAAAGCAAAGCTAGGCCCGTGTCTTACTTTTGGTGCCTTTTCCCTCTCTCTGGCCTTTGGTCTTTGGATGGGGGGGAGGGGCAGTATCTTCCACTCACCTCCCCCGGGCCTCTCTGGATGGCAAATGGGCAGGAAAGCAGAGCTAGGCCTGTGTCTTCCTTTTGGTGCCTTTTCCTTCTCTCTGGCCCTTGGTCTTTGGATGGGGGGGAGGGGCAGTATCTTCCACTCACCTCCCCTGTGCCTCTCTGGATGGCAAATGGGCAGGAAAGCAAAGCTAGGCCCGTGTCTTACTTTTGGTGCCTTTTCCCTCTCTCTGGCCTTTGGTCTTTGGATGGGGGGGAGGGGCAGTATCTTCCACTCACCTCCCCCGGGCCTCTCTGGATGGCAAATGGGCAGGAAAGCAGAGCTAGGCCTGTGTCTTCCTTTTGGTGCCTTTTCCTTCTCTCTGGCCCTTGGTCTTTGGATGGGGGGGAGGGGCAGTATCTTCCACTCACCTCCCCCGGGCCTCTCTGGATGGCAAATGGGCAGGAAAGCAGAGCTAGGTCTGTGTCTTCCTTTTGGTGCCTTTTCCTTCTCTCTGGCCCTTGGTCTTTGGATGGGGGGGAGGGGCAGTATCTTCCACTCACCTCCCCTGGGCCTCTCTGGATGGCAAATGGGCAGGAAAGCAGAGCTAGGCCTGTGTCTTCCTTTTGGTGCCTTTTCCTTCTCTCTGGCCCTTGGTCTTTGGATGGGGGGAGGGGCAGTATCTTCCACTCACCTCCCCTGGGCCTCTCTGGATGGCAAATGGGCAGGAAAGCAGAGCTAGGCCCGTGTCTTCCTTTTGGTGCCTTTTCCTTCTCTCTGGCCCTTGGTCTTTGGATGGGGCGGAGGGGCAGTATCTTCCACTCACCTCCCCTGGGCCTCTCTGGATGGCAAATGGGCAGGAAAGCAAAGCTAGACCTGTGTCTTCCTTTTGGTGCCTTTTCCTTCTCTCTGGCCCTTGGTCTTTGGATGGGGGGAGGGGCAGTATTTTCCACTCACCTCCCCTGGGCCTCTCTGGATGGCAAATGGGCAGGAAAGCAAAGCTAGACCTGTGTCTTCCTTTTGGTGCCTTTTCCTTCTCTCTGGCCCTTGGTCTTTGGATGGGGGGAGGGGCAGTATCTTCCACTCACCTCCCCCGGGCCTCTCTGGATGGCAAATGGGCAGGAAAGCAGAGCTAGGCCTGTGTCTTCCTTTTGGTGCCTTTTCCTTCTCTCTGGCCCTTGGTCTTTGGATGGGGGGAGGGGCAGTATCTTCCACTCACCTCCCCCGGGCCTCTCTGGATGGCAAATGGGCAGGAAAGCAGAGCTAGGCCTGTGTCTTCCTTTTGGTGCCTTTTCCTTCTCTCTGGCCCTTGGTCTTTGGATGGGGGGAGGGGCAGTATCTTCCACTCACCTCCCCTTGTCCTCTCTGGATGGCAAATGGGCAGGAAAGCAGAGCTAGGCCTGTGTCTTCCTTTTGGTGCCTTTTCCTTCTCTCTGGCCCTTGGTCTTTGAATGGGGGGGAGGGGCAGTATCTTCCACTCACCTCCCTTGGGCCTCTCTGGATGGCAAATGGGCAGGAAAGCAGAGCTAGGCCTGTGTCTTCCTTTTGGTGCCTTTTCCTTCTCTCTGGCCCTTGGTCTTTGGATGGGGGGGAGGGGCAGTATCTTCCACTCACCTCCCCTGGGCCTCTCTGGATGGCAAATGGGCAGGAAAGCAGAGCTAGGCCTGTGTCTTCCTTTTGGTGCCTTTTCCTTCTCTCTGGCCCTTGGTCTTTGGATGGGGTGGACGGGCAGTTTCTTCCACTCACCTCCCCTGGGCCTCTCTGGATGGCAAATGGGCAGGAAAGCAGAGCTAGGCCTGTGTCTTCCTTTTGGTGCCTTTTCCTTCTCTCTGGCCCTTGGTCTTTGGATGGGGGGAGGGGCATTATCTTCCACTCACCTCCCCTGGGCCTCTCTGGATGGCAAATGGGCAGGAAAGCAGAGCTAGACCTGTGTCTTCCTTTTGGTGCCTTTTCCTTCTCTCTGGCCTTTGGTCTTTGGATGGGGGGGGAGGGGCAGTATCTTCCACTCACCTCCCCTGGGCCTCTCTGGATGGCAAATGGGCAGGAAAGCAGAGCTAGGCCCGTGTCTTCCTTTTGGTGCCTTTTCCTTCTCTCTGGCCCTTGGTCTTTGGATGGGGGGGGGAGGGGCAGTATCTTCCACTCACCTCCCCCGGGCCTCTCTGGATGGCAAATGGGCAGGAAAGCAGAGCTAGGCCTGTGTCTTCCTTTTGGTGCCTTTTCCTTCTCTCTGGCCCTTGGTCTTTGGATGGGGGGAGGGGCATTATCTTCCACTCACCTCCCCTGGGCCTCTCTGGATGGCAAATGGGCAGGAAAGCAAAGCTAGGCCCGTGTCTTACTTTTGGTGCCTTTTCCCTCTCTCTGGCCTTTGGTCTTTGGATGGGGGGGGAGGGGCAGTATCTTCCACTCACCTCCCCTGGGCCTCTCTGGATGGCAAATGGGCAGGAAAGCAGAGCTAGGTCTGTGTCTTCCTTTTGGTGCCTTTTCCTTCTCTCTGGCCCTTGGTCTTTGGATGGGGGGGGAGGGGCAGTATCTTCCACTCACCTCCCCCGGGCCTCTCTGGATGGCAAATGGGCAGGAAAGCAGAGTTAGGCCTGTGTCTTCCTTTTGGTGCCTTTTCCTTCTCTCTGGCCCTTGGTCTTTGGATGGGGGGAGGGGCAGTATCTTCCACTCACCTCCCCCGGGCCTCTCTGGATGGCAAATGGGCAGGAAAGCAGAGCTAGGCCTGTGTCTTCCTTTTGGTGCCTTTTCCTTCTCTCTGGCCCTTGGTCTTTGGATGGGGGGGAGGGGCAGTATCTTCCACTCACCTCCCCTGGGCCTCTCTGGATGGCAAATGGGCAGGAAAGCAGAGCTAGGCCTGTGTCTTCCTTTTGGTGCCTTTTCCTTCTCTCTGGCCCTTGGTCTTTGGATGGGGGGAGGGGCAGTATCTTCCACTCACCTCCCCTGGGCCTCTCTGGATGGCAAATGGGCAGGAAAGCAGAGCTAGGCCCGTGTCTTCCTTTTGGTGCCTTTTCCTTCTCTCCGGCCCTTGGTCTTTGGATGGGGGGAGGGGCAGTATCTTCCACTCACCTCCCCTGGGCCTCTCTGGATGGCAAATGGGCAGGAAAGCAGAGCTAGGCCTGTGTCTTCCTTATCTAGGATGGCAGCCTCCTTCTCCTCTCAAACTATGAAATGTTAGAGAACCCCACTGCCCGTTATTAGCAAAGCCCGCGCCGTTCGCCACATCATGGGCTTAATAGTTCTTCCGCGGACTTGCTCGCCTTCCGTTTATCTTTCCGACCCCTGGATCTGCTTTCTCGGAAAAGACAGACGGGAGGCAGAATTGTTCGAGGGGGGAGGGGGGGCGCCTTCCCTCCACTTTGCCGTTTCTTGGGCCATCTGAGGCGGAACACATCAGGGAGGGAGGAAGCTGGGCAAGCTGGGATCCCCCTTATAAAAAATTCATGCCAATGGTATTTTTCCTGCTTGCCTCAGAGGGCGAAGCTGGACCCTAGCCAGGTGGCCTCCAAGACCAGGGGCAAGAAAAAACCACCATATACTCAAATCAAGTTGCAGCCAATGACGACAAAGATCATGTCAAACATTTAGTAAAACACATTTTATAAAATACTAGCTGATTACATGGCTTCACTCGGATTTTTCTTTTCTTTAACGTAGGCCAGCCTTTCCCTCTTGGAAACCTCGTGGGGTGAATGTGGGTCACTCCTACTGTGAAAACTACAGCTAAGCTCAGAGGGCTACAGCTGAGCTAGTCAGGTGATGTTGCAATCTCAACCTACTTGAGACTATGACATCAGCTCAATTACATCACTTGGAAGCACATACATTGTATAGATCAATTGCATCCCAATTTGGTAGGTGTATGCCCCCCCCCGGGTTTCGAGACCTCCACAGTGCTTATCTCCCAAACCCAAGGTATGTATCTGCCAAATTTCAGTGCGATCAGTCCAGGGGTGTAGGAGCCTTTGGAGCACATACAAACATAGATTTCGGTTTTATAGATATAGAAAACTAGCCCAAGAAATGTATTGGGGACACACACAAAAATATGAAACTGAGCCCCATTTAATAATATCCACTGGTTGTTTCTATTCGTATTTTAATTGTTTCTATTCGTATTTTAAATGCCTCCCTTTTGCAGTCGGTGTTTTAGATGTAATGTTATTGTGTGTAAATTAAAAGTTAAAAAACCAAGAAAAGAAGAGATAACATCCCTGTTCCAGCCTCCAGGTAGGGCGGTGAAAGCTTCTCATTTGAAACCTTGGAAAATTACTATATGAGATCTTCCTGTGATCATAAGCAATGTTGGAGATTAGGTGCAGCAGGTTTTTGTTACAGGACACCAATATTCAGAATTGATTCTCTTGATAAGTTTAGGAAAATAAACATCACATTTTTCAGTCCTGTGGACATGTGGCAGGCATGCCTAGATACCAAAGTGCATGGAAAGCTGTTTAGCTTCTCACCAAAGTGTTACCTGTTTTTTTAAAGCTTTTATTAAGAACTGAAATAATACAAAAACAAATAATGAAAATAATACAAAAAATAAAACAGTAACAAATCTATACATTATAAAAAATACCTAAAGCAATAAAACAATATAACCCAACCACCTGTGCTCTGTCGGGGGATGTCGGCAGGGGTTTCTTGACCATTTACCTTCAATTCTATTTCCAAAATTGGATCATGTCAGGGCTTGGGTTAAACTTGTTATCACCTAATAAAGTAAAGTTGACAAAGGAACCCCAAATCTCCCAAAATGGTGTCTTTATTGGTAACCTCTTTTTCTGGTGAACTTGGATAGTTAATTTCTCATTGAGAGCCAATTGCCAAACATCTGCGTACCATCTAACTTTACTAATATTAGTTCCACTCTTCCATTCCTTGGCAATTAGCTGTCTGGCTACCATCAATAAAGATAACAATAATTCTTTTTTATTATTTTCCAGATGTAAATCATCCACTTCACCTAGTAATACTATCTTTGGACTTAGCACTATTGTTATTTTTAATATTTTATTCAATTCTTCTTCTATAACATCCCAGAAATTCCTCACCACGTATGAATTTAAGTCCCTTTTCCTTTATTACATCTCCAGCATAAATCAGAGTTCTTATTATTTATTAAATGTAATTTGGCTGGCGTGAGATACCACCTCCAAAGTACTTTACAATTATGTTCTTTTTCCTTTATTGAAAGTGATTTCATACTTCTATGGGTCCATTTCTTTTTCCAGTTCTCATCTTTTATTATAATTCCCAAATCCTCCTCCCAAGTTTTTTTAAGCCAATGCTGAGTATCTTCACTAGAATTTAACAACTGATAAATCTTACCCACTAAACCTTTTAAATTCTTTTTACCATTCCTTACTTCAAGAGTCAGATTTTCGAAGGGGGTTGATGCCCGATTTATTGTACTGTTTTCCCTCATCTTTCTATTCCACGCCTCCATCTGGAGTTCTTGCAGCCAGTTTAAGCCTAACTCCGCATAAATACTTTTTCTTTGGAAGATGGTATTACAATTATCAATCCAATCCGTGATTAATAGAGCTTTTTTGCGTGTTAAAATTTCTCTTGTACTTATTGTTACCTCTAAAGGACAATTTTGTTGGTCTAGAATTTCCATTATGGGCGAAGAAATTTGGAGATAATATTGGTTTTAATCCTTTCCATATTCTGAATATATTCTTTAAAGAAAAATTACAAAATTGGGGATTAGTTCTTATCTCACCTAAAAATAATTCGCCCTTCCAATTTCTAAACTCTATATAATCTAATTCATACTTTTGCGCACAATTTTGACTTAATAGTTTAATAATTCTCTTTAAATTGAAAGCTCTGTAATAGTGTTACCTGTTTATCTACTTGAAATTTCTTGCTTTCAAACTGCTAGGTTGACAGGAGCAGGGACAGAGATGGGAGCTCACTCCGTTGTGCAGTACTCGGGTATTGAACCCCAACCTTCCGGTCTGCAAGCTCAGCGCTTTAGCCACTAAGCCACTGCAACCCCTTTTCCTTTTTTAAAAAAAGAACATAAATGGTATGATGGGGAAAGTTAAAGGCCTCCCTAACTCAAAAGCCAGGGACTGCAGTGGCTCAAGCAGCTAATACGCTGACTGGGAGGCGGCAGGTCAGCAGTTTAATTCCAGAGTACTGCAGGATGGAATGAGCTCCCGTCTTTGTCCCAGCTCCTGCCAGCCTAGCAGTTCGAAAGCAAGACATTACAAGGAGATAAATAGGGACCACTTCGGTAGGAAGGTAAACAGCATTCCATTTGCTCCGATGTCTCGTCATGCCTGACACATGACCACGGAAACATCTGCAGACGCAGACAGCACTGGCTCTTTGGCTATGAAACAGAGATGAGCACTGAACCCTAGAGTCGGATACGACTGGCTTTCGAGCAAGAGTGACCTTTACCTCTACCTAACTCAAAAGCCAGTCATATCCGACTCTAGGGTGGAGTTTACAGCCAAAGAGCCAGTGGTGTCTGCGTCTGCAGACATTTCCGTGGCAAGCATGGCTAGACAGTGGAGTGCAAGGAACGCTGTTACCTTTCCTGCTGAAGTGGTACTTATTTATCTACTTGCAATTTCTTGCTTTGGAACTGCTAGGTTGGTAGGAGCTGGGACAGACGACGGGAGCTCAGTCCATCGCATAGTACTCAGATCTTGAACTGCTGATCTCCCGACATCCCAGTCACCAAGGCCAGCGTTTTAACCACTAAGCCACAGCAGCCCCTTAGAGGGTGGGATAGGGATGTTGAATAGCGGTAGAGGTTAATTATAGAAACGAACAAGGCTATGAAGTTATCAAAAACTAGTAAGTGACTAATCTTGGTTTAAACTCATTACTTCAGATAATTAATGATTGGCAGGGATTAGGGGAAAGGAGAGATAATTCGAGAAAGGCACTTCTAAAACGATGAAAGTAAAAGGTAAAAGAAATAAAAAACCAAAGATTTCAGGTAAAGGTCGTCTTTGCTTGAAAGCCAGTTGTATCTGACTCTAGGGTTCAGTGCTCATTTCTGTTTTGAAGCCGAAGAGTCAGCGCTGTCTGCTTCTGCAGACTACACACCAGAGTGCACAGAACGCTGCTTACCCTCCCACCAAAGAGGTACTTATTTATCTACTTGCAATTTCTTGCTTTTGAACTGCTAGGGTGGCAGGAGATGAGACAGACACGGGAGCTCACTGTTGTGCAGCACTTGGGTCTCAAACTGCTGACTTTCCAGTTGTCAAGTTCAGCGTCTTAACCACTAAGCCACTGCAGTCCCTAGATAGATTAGACACGGGTACTGAATGGCGAATTGAGCTCCCATCTCTGTCCTAGCTCTTGGGGACATTAAAGGAGCCTCATTCAGGCATCCTCTGAGCAGTTTTCCCCACAAAAATCCTTTCAACCCACAAAAAAATTCTGACATGAAATTATTATTAACTGGACCTTCTAGTCATCAAGTCCAGCATCTTAACCACTAAGCCACCACATTCCTAGGGTGGAATTACAAAGAAGCAAAAGCACACCTTGACATGTGATTATGTGTGCAGGGAGAGTGACAGCTAACCTGTAAGCTAAAGGCAATAATAATTATGAGCCATCAAGTCAAGATGGCCCCTGCTTTACAGAGTTTTTAAAATTCTTCCCCAAATTTTAAGGATTACTAGCAGAGGTGCCCGGCTCCACCTGGGGGCGTTTACCTGGGCGGCGGTGGGTGGGCGATTTATTGCGGCCTGTGGCTCGAGGGTCTCCCAGTCCCTGCTGTAGGAGTCAGGGGGCTGATCAGAAGACCCTGGTGCAGTGGCCCCTTACAGGGGTACCCGGCCTTGCATGGGTGGACCCACCTGGGTCCAAGGAGGCTTCCGCATTCCCCACCGCAGTGCCCACCCATCTTTCGCCATTCCCCCTGGCTGCCTCAGTCCCTGTCCATCATTGGGCTTACCCGGTCAGGCCGGGGAACAGCATGGCTTGTGCCGTTCCGGCAGTGGTGGCCAGTCCTCCTCCGGCATCTGTGGGCGCGGCAAGGGCTCTAGACCACGGTCTGTGGTGTGTTGCACCTTGGCCGCTGGACAGCACAGTGTGCAGTCCCATGGCGGTTGCCACGCCATGCCTGCTGGCTGGCATGGGCTGCACCAATTGGTGTGGCGCGTGAGCTATGAGGGGTGGTGTGCTGTGTTTGAGGGGGCCTTCCTACCTTACGTGGGGTGGTGGGGCAGGTGGGCCCAGGCCTCTGCATTGTTGGCAGTGGCTCCGCGGCCCCAATGTGGTTGGTGGCGCCGGTTGTGGAGGCTGTTTCTCTTGCACTGCCTGACCATGGGCACCCGACCTCTACTTGGCCGTGTTCTGGCCATGCACCATCTGTTGGTTTCCTGTGCGCACAGCGTGGCCATTGCCCTGCCTCCTCGGCTCTCGGCCCGGGCTCCCCGATTGGCCATTGCTTGCCGCAGTGGCCGCTGGGAGATGTAGGTTTTTTTGCTTTTTGTGGGGCGCAGGCCCCCTCAGCTGTGTGGTAACGCAAAGAAGGGGTGTGCCAAGTTGGGGGGGGGGTATTCCAGGGGTGTGGGAATGCATACTGATCACATAGACCTAGATCGCTGCTTTATAAGTATAGATTTTTAAAATAAAACTTTATATAAAAACACCTCTATTTCTCTGTTCATTCCATCTGTTATGTACATTGTGTATGGCACTTTGCCTGACAATCATTTTCACACATTATGTTGCCTAGTACAGAGGTGGCGAACCTTTTAGACTGAGTGGGGGAGAGAGGAAGCGCTCCCATTGGGCTGCTGGGCAGAGGGGCGGGACAAACTCTGTGCCGAGGCGATGGTGCATGCGCCCACTAAGAGGGCTCTGAGTGCCACCTCTGGCACGCGTGCCATAGGTTCGTTTCCACTGGCTTAGTATGATATATTTATAAACTGCCTCTTCATTAAGGTAAGCATTTAAATTACTTAATATAACTGCATGCATTCAAGCCAATCCTATGCCGATTCAAGAAAAAACATGTAAAAGTCCCGGATTTTGAAATTTGAACACCGGAAGCAAAGTCACACCTCACCAAGGGATTTTTGCAAATAGTTAATTCACTGCCTCCCTGCCTTTCTTTCAATTATCCTGCTTGAAAGCAGTGAAGGCAAAACAGCACCCTGAGAAGCTCACCGGGGAGGGGAGACACTTGCAAGCGAGATAATTGAAAGAAAGGCACGGAGGCAGTGAAATAACTGTTTGCAAAAATCCCTTGGCTCACCTTGAAGTTTGGGGGACAAGGAGTCATCCTCAGCCCTTTCCCTCGAAAGCCAGTGGGGGGGGGGGAGGGAGCAAGAAATACCCATATGTAAGAAGCCAAACCTCAACCATACACTGGGATGGAGAATTCCTTCTTCACGTGACCACAAAGGGTTAATTGCATAGGGTCGGTATTCCCTGTCTGCCCTGGACAGGGATTCTGTGGGGGCTTAGAGCAGCGGTCTCCCTGACAGCCCCGCCCAATGCATGCAGTTTGAAGAATGCAATGGCTGTCCCGGTTTGGAGGGAGAGAATTATGGCAACCCCTACCTGGGAGGCACCATGGGGGATCGAACTCCCAACCATACCACTGAGCTATCCAGCCGGCCAAATCGTCCAGGTTAATTATTCTTTTTCCCATTGCACTTATGTATTTTTCCTTGGGGAAATCCTCCATAAAACCTAGTGAATTCCACATTTCAAATGGCAACGGAGTTTTGGGTCTGTTTTATGGGGGGAAAGTAGGAGATCAGATAAGTTTGCATGAAAAGGCAAATTAAATGCCTTTGTGGCCCCCATCCATCACAGAGAACCATGCCTCGGCCTGAGCTCAGATAATTTTTTAAAATGTTAATAGTGTGGGGAAAATGAAAGTAAAGCATGTTGGAAAAGGGTTGGGGGTCAACCCGATTTCTAAAGGAAAAGAAGGGGGTCTTGTTTATTCCTCCCCAACCTCTGCTACTACTTCAAAGTATTGATATGCTTTGTATATCTGATATACTTCAAAGTAGCAATTATTTCCCCAAAAGACTTCAAAAGAAGCGCTGCAACCTTCCAGACCATGTGTGTTGGTGGGACGCCACCAGGGGTGTGATCCGGCCCCTGGCTTAAAGAGGTTGGCACCTATTTATCTACTTGCAATTTCTTGCTTCCGAATTGCTAAGTTGGCAGGAGCTGGGACACACAAGAGACGCTCACTCTGTCGTGCAGCACAGGTCTCGAACTGCTGACCTTCCAGTCGTCAAGTCCAACATCTTAACCACTCAGACACTTTACGAGGAAGCAGATCCCTTTCTATCGGCTTTGCATTTTCCAGCACTTGGTAAACTTACTTTGAAGTCTACAACTGAGCCCCCTCAAAACAGCATGCCGGCTTTATCCAAATTGTGGGTTTCTCTCACATTTGTTGTAGTTATATGCTCTCAAGTCATATCCTACTTACAGCAAACCCCATATAATGAGAGCACTCCAAAACTTCCTGTCCTCAACAGCATTGCTTAGCAATTGCAAACTCAAGTCTGTGGCTTCCTTTAGGAAATCAGCCCATCTCATGTTTTGTCTTCCTCTCTTCCTGCTGTTTTCCACCTTTCGCAACATTGTCTTTTCCAGAGAAAATCCTTGCCTTCTCATGATGTGCCCAAAAGTAGGACAGTCTCCATTTCATCCTTTTTGCCTCCAGAGACAATTTAGGCTTGATCTGCTCTGGGATTCACTTTTTTTGTCTTTCTGGCAGTCCAGGATATTTTCTCCAGTACCATATTTCAAATGAATCCAGTCCTCTCCACCATCACCACCCCGGGTCAGTTCTCTTAACTAGACAGTGATTGTCCTGGCTGGGGTATTTTGAATTCCAAATACCTCCTCCAAAGTACATGTTGGTGTGGTGAATTGCTCAGACCTGATGAAAACACATTTTAGCGACATGATTACAGCATTGTCCAGCATCAAAATACTTCAGTATGACACTTGAGAGGACACTGTTTTTTAAGCAGCACTGCCTGAATAGCAAAGCCAAAGTTAGTACAGGGAACAACATCACCAGGAAACTCACAAACTATCCATGGGGAACTCAAGCATCCATTATGCATACATCAACTTTGGCCCTGAGCATCTCTGCAGCAGAGCATGTTTTTGCCTTCTCTTGTAGAGCCCAAAAATAAGACAGTCTCCATTTCATCCTTTTTGCCTCAGGAGACAATTCAGGCTTGATCTGCGCCAAGACGAACTTGTTTGTCTTTCTGGCGTTCCAGGCTAACCGCAAAGCTCTCCTCCAGCATCATATTTCAAATAAATTCATTTTTCCCCTTTCAAGCTTTTTCTGTCTAGGTGCCAATCCCACATCTGCATTGTTTTAAATCTCCCCATTTCACAGATGATCAACACTGTGCATGCTTTTCATAAACAATCAGTGCGCCTCCACCGGGGAAGCCACCTGTCCGCTGAACGTGTCCCAGCCTCCCTCTAGTGGCCAAAATATTGTGTTCCTTGTGGCTCAAGTGGTTAAGACGCTGAACTTGAAGATTGGAAGATCAGAATTCGATTTCCAAGTACTGCACGACGGAGTGAGCTTCCCCTCCCCGTCTGTCCCCAGCTCCTGCCAACCTTGCAGTTCGAAAGCAAGAAATTGCAAGTAGATAAACAGGGACCACTTCGGTGGGAAAGGTAAACAGTGTTCCGTGTTGAGGCATGCCTGCCACGTGTCCACAGAGATGAGCACTGAACCCTAGAGTTAGATATGACTGGCTTTTGAACAAGGGCGGCCTTGACCTACCTTTGTCTTCCACATAGCGTTCCATGGTTTCTTGTGCACCTCACAAGAGCTGGGAAGAAAGTATTTGGGCACAGCATGAAGAAATTCATCAGGAGGGGCTTTAAATTGAACGGGAAGGAGGGGAGACATAAAAATCAGAGGGAAAGACAGGCAAAGGCATACATAAAATAAGGGGAACAGACCAAGTACCTCTAATGGAGACCGATAATAATAATCTTCGCAAAAATGCGGAAAGGAAAGCAAGCCGTATGTCACAAAAACTTTGATTTTGTTGTTCAGTCACAGTCGATTCCGACCCTTTGTGACCCTATGGACCATTGACTTCCAGGCACCTCTGTCCTCCACCATCCTCCTCAGCCCACCCAGCTCTGTGCCCATTGTGTCCACAATACCTTCTAGCCATCTCATCTTTGGTCGCCCCCTTCTTCTTTTGCCCTCCACCTTTCCCAGCATCAAGGCTTTCTCAAGTGAATCCTCCCTTCTTGTTTGGTGTCCAAAGTACTTCAGCTCCACCTTTATTATTATCTTTATTATTAGACCTTCCAAAGAGCAGACAGGGTTGATTTCTTCTAAGATTGACCTATTTGTTCTCCTTGCTGTCCTGGGGACTCTCAAAACTCTCCTCCAACACCACATCTCAAAGGCATCCATTCTTCTGCGCTCAGCTATGTCTATATACAAATGCAAGGAGAATGGGAAACAAGCAAGAAGAATTGGAACTCTTAGTTCAGGAGGGGAAATATGATTTGATAGGGATTAATGGCCTGCTATCCTGTTATGGCAATAGAGTAGACGATACTGCCAGTGACTCAATGGTGATTGCCAGGTGGCAGTTAACTAACCTGACCTCCCTGAAGACTAATGGCCTTGGGTGCCAAAATCTTGGCCTTGGGTGCCAAAGACTAATCGTCTTGGGTGATGGTCCCCAAGTGGATTAAATGGTCCCACTTGAATCCCTCTTGATGGAGGGCAGCCACTTCATCCATCCTGGCCTGGGGCTGAGGAGGACTTTGTATGCCAAAAGGGCTCAAGACCAGAAAGTGACTCGCAGAACTGGATCAGTGGTACGATGACTGATTGCAATGATGATTGCCAATATTCAGAATCTGATACGGCGCACACACGCACACACACCCCTACAGGGATGGCATCCTGGTTGTGGAGAACTCTCCCCTTGGAGACCTGACTGGTGCTGGCGACATAGCTGTCAAGTATCCCGTTTTGGCCGGGAAATACCGTAATTCACCCCTCTTTTCCGCCATCTTCCGGTATTGTAACAGCCAGGAAAAGGGGTTACTGCGCATACGTGCACGTCAGAGGCAGTAGTGCGCATGCAGGAATGCCCAGAAAAGGGGTTACTGTGCATGCATGCCCATCAGAGGCAGCGGTGCACATGACGAACGCTCACGCCTGGAAATTTTCCCTTATTTCCACAACCAAAACTTGACAGGTATGGCTGGCGATAAACTTTCTTGCACAGCAAGGTAAAACCTAGCTCTTCAAGCCAACTTTTGCAGCCCAACACAACGATCTGCCCCCAAAGGAAACTAGAGGGTAGGGAACAAACCAGATGTACAAAAACTGCTGGAAAACACATCGCTTCAAGAACTGGAGGTCAAGAGAGAAAAGGGCTGCCGGGTTTCTGAACGTTACCATCTGCATTACTGCCCAGTCCACTATTTACAAACAAATACTATTTACATAATTCTAGTTTATTTTGCTTTTTATACCAATTTTCTCTATTGATTTCCTTTTTTTTTTTTAAAGATCTCTCTCACACACATCATCATCATCAGTTGCAATCTGTCTTAGGAGAGAAAAAGTCTCCCCCACCCCACCCGGACATCCACCCCCATCTTGGAATTGTTGGCCATCAGAGAAAACCGACAGCAAGTGCTATCCCTCCCATCTGCCCAATCCCCATCATCCTACATCCCAGTTTGAGACATTAAAGGGACTGGGCTGGGCAGCAATTGAAGAAATATCTTCTCAAGCCTCCTCATTCTGAGATGACTCAGTCGGCTTCCCCTGCCTTCACATGGGTGAAGGTTAAAATTGGGGTTTATAGAGGGAAGGTGGGTTGTGGCAAACATTTGCATTTTGGAATCTGCCATTGGATGGGGTGGTGCCTGACTGCAAATGAAAAGTGGAGCAACCAATGGATGAAGCTGATTTCCCTTTTGTCTCTGGCCGTTCAGTTAGGCTTCATCATCTCCATCGAAAAGGGGGGAAATCAAGAGTTGACTCCACATTGATGCCATCTCTTGACAACAGAGAAGGCAGCCGACAGGAGCAACTTCAGTGTCCTGGAAATGGAATGTTTCCTCAAGACGTCGCCTATGAGCAGAAAGGCTTGCTGGAACCCAAAACACAGTATAAGGATCTGTTTTTTTTGCCAACAGTCATTTCCTATTTTTTTTAAAAATGGTCCTCAAATATTCTGGACAACTTTTCGGAATGGAGAACCTGAGGATTTGGTCAAGAAAAGCAAGACTATGGAGGAGCTACTCATGAAGTTCTCCACCCTTTTATAACAGGGGTGCCCAAACTTCAGCCTGCTGGACGGGTCCAGCCACGATGCCAATTTGTCTGGCCTACACCGCTGTCACTCCCAGAAGTTGAAAGTAAAATGTGCATTTCACTTCTGCTTCCGGGAGTGACGAGGGTGCCAGATTACATACAGGTACTTGGTGTCGGGGGTTGGATCCGGCCAGTGGGCCATAGTTTGGGCACCCCTGGTTTAAGCAGAGAAAATGGTTTGGGCACCCCTGCTCTATAAGCGCTGCCATGAACTGAAATGTTGGTTTAGTGTCATAATGGCGAACCTTGGCACCCCAGGTGTTCTTGAACTTCAATTCCCAGAAGCTCTGATCAACAGGAGTGCTGACTTGGGCTTCTGGTAATTGAAGTCCAAGAACACCTGGGGTGCCAAGGTTCACCACCACTGGTTTAGTGGATTCCTCCCCTGCTGTAGGAGGGGGACTGTTAAATCAGTTCTGTGAATAGCAGGGAGAAGGATGAACAAAACCACAAAGTAATCTGATTGTTCCTATGCATGGGCCAGAAAACGGAGAAATTGTGTGATACAGACCAGCTAAAGGTGAAAAGGAATGTCCACAAATCTGGACAGTCACAGGTCCAGAGAGAACCTAAGCATGAAGATCAAAGGCAGCTGGGTGGGCCACATCAAGCCAAAAGCAACGCAGTAATTCCCATGATCGGGGCTGGTGAGGCAAACCTCATAACTGGGCAAGCGTTGAATGCAGCCTTGGGTTGAAAAACTATGAAAAGGGATCGATGCCATCCTCTCCATTGGGAGAAAGAGGAACAATGTGCATAGATGCCAACAGCATCTCTGCTCCAGCGGTCCCTGCCCTGTGCTCACTCACTTGGGCCAAGGAGCATACACAGAGTATCAGGAAAAGGGTGAGGGGATGGTGTAAGTGTAACAGAAAGAGATTTCTATATTGCAGATCCCCCTTTGCAGGTTAAGAAAAGCAAGAGAAAATGGTCCCCTCCTCTCTCCTGCCTGTTTCTCTTTGAGCCCTGCTTACCTGAGATGCCAAAAGGCATGTTTGAACTGCCCACCCCCTGAACCAGGATGGGGCACTGCATGCTGCTAAGCTCACCCTCGAGGAACTGAGTGTGTGTAGCAACCGGATACAGCCTTGATTCCCAACAACCCACTCCCTGTGCCCACAGGCTGCCACCCACGGCCTGCCTGGACCGGCAGGAACAGCCCCTGAAGCAGAGCCAGGTTGAGGAAGAGGAGGGAAGCCCCCGGAGTGCGCAGCCAGAAGTTCTACAGGTAAGTGTCTTCGCTCTCTCGAGAGCTGAGGCTCTCTTGGGAGTGGTGGTGGAGGAGGATGGAGGCATTGGGTTCCGGCAAAGTCTGAGCTCCGTTCTCTTCGAGGAGGGGTCCGTTGGTCAAGCTGTTCTTGCCCGGCCCTTCCTTCTTGGGCCCCTTGGGGGGTTTGGTCTTCCGGCCCTTGGGAGAGAACCTGGCTCCAGCGGGCAGGATGATGGAAGGTGAGGGCTCCAGGGCTTTGCGGGAATGAAGCTCGGCATCGTTGATGGCCTTGGCGCCGTGGAAGCGTGGAGGGGATTTGCACTGCAGCTCTCCACGCTTCTCCTTCCATTTCTTCAACTGGGACAGATGTTCCCGCTCAATGTGCCGCTCGGTGACCGGCAACTCTATTATCTGAAATAGGAACAAGGTAAACATCTGGGGATTTTCAAGGGGACACACTGAAAAGAGGACTTGGAGACAGTTGGGAGGGGCAGGGACATTCGTCTTCCCAATACTCATCTCAATTAATACTTTCTTATCTCCCTGCTACACCACCACCACCACCACCACCACCTCTCTCCTCCTCCAGAGCTCCCAAGTCTCTGCCTGGTCCTGTTGTAGAAGAAAAATAACAAGGCAACATACCCACATCCCTGCTGGCACCTTTTTCTTTTGCAGGACCCTAAACACAATTTAGGGACTGCAGTGGCTTAGTGGTTAAAATGCTGAACTGGAGGGTTGGCAGGTCAGTAGTTCCGAGACCTGAGTGCTGCACGACAGAGTGAGCTCATGTCTCAGTCTCAGCTCCTGCCAAGCTAGCCATTCGAAAGCAAGAAATTGCAAGTAGATAAACAGACACCACTTTGGCAGGAAAGGTAACAGCATTCCATGTCTAGTCATGCCTGCCACATGATAACAGAAACATCTGTAGACGCCGCTGGCTCTTTGGCTGTAAACAGAGATGAGTATCGCCCCCTAGTAAAATGCAACTGGCTTTCGAACAAGGGAGACCTATTTATCTACTTGCAGTACCTATTTATCTAGTTACAGACGCCACTGGTAACAAAATTTTCGGGTTACAAATGAAAATACATTGAAAATAATGCCTCAGGTGATGGATTTTTTTTTTGGAATATGAAGCAAACTTCCCCAGGAGACTGTTGCATTACCAGAACTGGACACCAGAGGCCACTGTCTGCAATGTAAAATACAGTGGCACCTCAGGCTATGAATGTTTCACAATACGAAATGTCCCAGAGAACGCATTAAATCCGTAACCCAAGGCACCACTGAACTTGCAATTTCTTGCTTTCATACTGCTAGGTTGGCAGAAGCTGGGACAAACGACAGGAGCTTACTCTGTCATGCAGGGGTCTAACTAGGGCTGAATAGAGGGGGAAACCTCAGTTTCTTGATGGAATCTGAGCCAGCAATCGGTGCTAAAAGACACTCTAACAAAAGCAATCTTTTCATCCCCATGGGGTTTTACCTACGCATGGTTGACCAGGCTGTGAATACTCCCCTGGCACACGCACCAATATTTTACCTCTTGTACAAGGAATGTCTCTTGCATGATCTTGGGGTTGAGAGCTCTCAGCTGCTCCATGGTCTCATACTGTCCCTGGCAGGATTTCAACTTCTCAGAAGACCCAAGTGTGTGTTTCAGCAGCACCAGGCCCACCCGGAAGATGATCTTGACACCTGGGGAAACAGACAGTTGAGCATGAATTACTTGCCCAGGTGTGGAAGGGTGTTGTCAGAAATCCGGAGACGAACCAGTCCACCACCATCACCACCACCCTTCCCACTCGCTGAGAAAAAGAGTATAAAAGAGTCTGTAACAGTGGTTACACAGCTGTAATACTATGAAAATTCAATGCAACTTGGTCTGCCTCACATCCACAGCGTTTCCCAAACTATGTTTCCACAGAACAGTGGTGGACTTCAATTCTCAGAAGCCTAAAGTCAGAACATTGGCTGATCAGTGCTTTGGGAAACTGACTTAGGCTTCTGGGAATTGAAGTCCAAAAACTAAAGGTTGGGAAACACTAAGCTCCGGGCCAGGTCACATTCTCCCAGTCAGCCATTTTGCCCTGCCTGCACGATGGGAGTGGCCATTTTGTCCTAACAGCTTCAAAGGGGTGGCCATTTTTTCTCAAATGCCCTTGGAGGGGTGGGGGAACCACATGAAATGGTGCCACAGGCTGGATCCGGCCCACAGGCCTTAGGTTGGGAACCCCTACTGTAAACCATCGTTCCTCAATGTTTGGTTTTTGGACTTCAATTCCCAGAAGCCTAAGTCAATTCTTCCAAGCACTGATCAGCCAATGTACTGACTGAGGCTTCTGGGAATTGAAGTCCTCCTGTGGGGTGTGCGGCCCACATTGGGAACCACAGCTGTAGATGATCTTTGTTTCCCTTTTTTATTTCACAGAACTTTATTAGATCATTTAAGATGGGATGTGTGACCGGCTCAAAGTCACAGGCTAAGCTGCATGGGCAAGAATGGATTTCACGGCAGGTTCCCCAGTCCTGGGGTTCAGCCTTCTGTTACATCATGTGGGTCTTCCCGTCCTTAAGAACCACAAGTCAAAGCAAAACATGAATGCCCATTGAATAAAAAGAAGCCAAGGAGGTATAGAAAGGAACAGAGAGACAAAGAGACCAGCTTTGCAATTACAAGCAGAATTGAAGGGCTTTGGCTTATCCTAAGAAGAGTTTCTGCAGTTCTCCAAGTTGCCAATTGGTTTGTTTTGTGAGTGTGACACTGGGGGGTAGTCATGAGCTTATTGCAAATTCTGTGTGGATCTAGCCACTTTGAAGAAATGTGCCAGTGGAGGAATATTTTCATCATATCCATCAGACGTGAGGTGCTGCGGTGGCTCAGTGGTTAAGAAGCTCGCCTTATTAGCTTATTAGGAAGGCCGGCAAATCAGCAGTTTGAGACCCGGGTACTACATGATGGTTTGAGTGCCCGTCTCTCTCCCAGTTCCTGCCAACCTAGCAATTCAAAAGCAAGAAATTGCAAGTAGATAAATGGGGAAAAGATCTTGGGGACATGAAAGGAATTTCATTTGTGTGTCCCCTGAGCTGAGTTCCTTCAGCATAAATCCTTTCAACCCAGAATCATTTCTGACACGAAATTATTATCATATTCAAACGGCAAAGGTGGTGCCTTGCATAGTTTAGTTCTCCAACTTGGAGCAGACTGGTAACATTACAGACCTTCACAATATCATCAGGAGGTTGACGACTTAAGCATTGGGAGTTCAACCATGCACACTGCATACATCAGCTTTGGCCCAAAGCGTCTACGCAGCAGAGTATGCTGCTCCAGTGTGGAGCGCATCCACACACATGAAACAAGTTGAAAACTATCTTAATGAAGTCTGTGTGTAGTGACAGGATGCCTCCAACCTACACAAGTTGAGAAAAAAATACCCTATTGTTGGTATTGCTCAACATAAGATCAGGAGAGAAGTAGTAGCGGATGCTGACAGAACTGAGCAAGAAAAAGACCCTCAATGTCCTCTGAATGGATGTGAGCCTCAAGTCCACCAACTCAGATCCAAGAAGAGCTTTATGGCAAGAACAAACATTCTTGAGGGTACGCAAGAGCAAAACCAAATTAGAAGATGGATGAAGGAGTCACTGGACAAGGAAGAACATTAAAGGAGGAGATGGCTGAGGAACTCGACCTCCCCTACGTCACTTGGACGACCCTAAATAGGCTGAGAGTTGGAGTCCCTAAATGCAAGACCAACATGCTCACATGGGGGCTGCTGGCGGACAACAACACACAGCTCTGCCAATTACTACCAGAAACACATTCTGGTGAGGATTTAAGCTTGACCAACGACAAAGCCAAGAAGGTGGTTTCATTTTTACAGTTTAAAGTCTGACCTAGATCTGAAAGAAGAACAACAGACCCTCAGTCTGGAAGCATCTATGGATGAAAGTGTGTGAGCTGACAAGAGGCAAAAGAAGTAGCGTTCTCAACATGAAATAAGACCTCAGCTCCAAACGAGGAAGAGGGAGCTCTCACTCAGATGGGGACTATTCTGTTTCCTATCTGTTAGTTAAGACACCCAGTGTTCGCATGGCTTACTCAGAAGAGCATAAAGCAGTGGAAGAAAGAGAAGCATTCCAGAGCTCAGAAAGGGAAAGCCAACAGGAAGTACGGCGCACAAGCCTTATCTTTTGTCTGAGCCAACAACCATCAGAGGATGAGTTACAACATCAACAGGAATGCACACAGGAATTGTGACAGCAAGGGCTTACCCTGCCTCTTCAGCTATCCATGAAAACAGAAATGCTGCAAAGGATTGTTAGCAACACGCCTGTCCTCCTGATGGCTTTATGTTAGACACTTATCCAGGGTACAGTTTAGTGGTGAGAGAAGGCTGGGCTGGGACTTGAGAAAACCCAGTAGGTCCTTTTTGCTCTGTGATGTTTAGGGAAATGTCAAGACAAACCAGGGCTGGCACTGCCAAGAGGGACACAAATGCAGAGCCTCACTCACAGCGCCTGCTTTCTAGGAAAGGAAGAAAAATGGTTTCCACCATCCCAGTAAGACTAAAGCCAAGATCTCTCTTGCCCACAACACCTGGAATGTCCCCAGGAAGTCAACCTCAGATACCTGTGTTTGTAGGGGGAGATAATTTGTAGACTTTAATAATCCCTAAATCTAGTCCAAAACTCTGTAACTACAGTAAAAACCCCGACTTACAAATGCCTCGAGTTACATAAAATTTGACTTACATAATGATTTTGTGCTAAAACCATGTCCTATGGGAAAACATGATTTCCTATGGGTTTGCTTCGAGTTACATAAAGATTCTTTTTCCTATGGGTTTGCTTTGAGTTACATAAAAATTTCATTTTTCCTTTGGGTTTGCTTCGAGTTACGTAAAAAATAATTTTTCCTATGGGTTTGCTTAGAGTTACATAAAAATCAGATTTAAGCAAAAGACTACAGAAATGACTTTTTCATAAGAAGGGGTTTTACTGTACTAAATTACGCCCTTGACATGTCCAACATAAAGCCATCACCAGGACAGAATCATTACTAACATTCTTGGGAGGCTGATGGGGAAAACTACAGGTGAAACTCGGAAAATTAGAATATCGTGCAAATGTTCATTCAGTTCAGTAATGCAACTTTAAAGGTGAAACAAATATATGAGATAGACTCATTACACGCAAAGCGAGACAGTTCAAGCCTTACTTTGTTATAATATTGATGATTATGGCTTACAGCTAATGAAAACCCCAACCCCCCATCTCATGTACCCCATAATCATCACATAATTTCATGTATGCTGTACACCATTATCATCACAATCATAACGAATTAAGGCATGACATCTCTCACTTTGCATGTAGTGAGTCTATCTCATATATTTGTTTCACCTTTTAAGTGAAATGAATGAACATTTGCATGATATTCTAATTTTCCGAGTTTCACCTGTAGTTTTCCTGGGGACTTAAAATGCCTGCCCCTTCTTTTCCACTATGGAGGAACTGCTCCTCTCTACTAAAGAGGCAAACATACATTCCCCCACCCTCATCAGAGACCACCCCAAGTCATGTGAAACTGACAGTCAAAACAACAACAACAACAACAACAACAACAACAACAACAACAACAACAACAACAACGGACTCCATCGTTACCTTCGCAGAAAAACATGTCCCACACACGCAGCACTGAACTCCAAGGCAGGGTCCTGGAAAAGGCACACATGAACCATTCTGTCATGTACAGAATGGGGTCAATCTTCTGTTTGCTGAGATGCTTGTAGGCCACAGGAGAGACCCTGTGCAGGAGAGAGAAAAGGATTTCTCCATCCAGCTGAATGGCCTCCTGCAGAGGGAGAGGAAGGAACTGAGTTCATGCTTGACCAAAATGTAGCAGGGAGGTCTGGACTAGAATCATAGAATAATATAGGCTAAGCATATAGAAGTGACGGTGAACCTTGGCACTCCAAGTGTTCTTGGACTTCAATTCCCAGAAGCCCTAGTCCCACACAAATGGGTTTAACTGTGTGTACAGGGACTTGGGATTCTGGGAATTGAAGTTCAAGAACAGCTGGAGTGCCAAAGTTTGCCATCATGGGCATATAGAATCGTACAATGGTCCAACCCTCTGCTAATTGCAGGAATCCAAACCAAAGCAGGTGGTTGCCCAGTTTTATTTAGAGTGCCTCCCGCACTGAAGAACTCACCACCTCCTGTGGTCCTGGGTTCCATTGTTGTACTGATCTAACTGTTAAGGAATTTCCCCTGATATTCAGCCTATATCTGGATTCCTGTAGTTTTAGCTCATTATTACACGTCCTGCCCTCTAGGATGATGGAGAACAGACCCTTCCCTTCCTCTTTATGATTATCTTTCAGGTATTTGAAGCATGTTACCCATCTCTCTTTAAGGGATTTGTTCAAAGCCCTTGTTTACTCTGGAGAAAGGTTTTATACCCACTGAACTTCATCTTTTCTGATGACCAAGAGTAAAACTACAGAATTTAGCATTTGAGTGGGAAGGTCAGAAAAATGCAGCACTCCAGATGTTATTGAACTGTAACTCCACCCCAACTTTGCCAAATATACCTTATGCTAAGAAATTCTGGGGAAATTCCTGACATCTGAAGGGGTGGCAGTTTGCTACTCTTGTTCCGACTTCTTTTTTAAAAAAACCTACTCAAGCATCAAAAATTATCTATAGCCATGTTAAAAGCAAGGCGATCTCGTTTAACTTTACACCAATAAAGGATCTAGAGCAGTGCTCGCAAACCTTGGCATGCCAACTGTTCTTGGACTTCAATTCCCAGAAGCCCAAGTCTCTGTGAATCCACACAAATGGGTTTGCTGTGTGTAAAACCCATTTGTGTGGATTCACAGGGATTAAACCCATTCGTGTGGATTCACAGGGATTTGGGCTTCTGGGAATTGAAGTCCAAGAACACCTAGAGTGCCAAGGTTCACCACCACGGATCTAGAGCTTTGTGCCCAGGATGTAGACAGCAGTGTGTATGCAACCAGATTTTGGAGGGATTTTTTAAACTTTAAAAATGGAAGACCAAAATTTTTCGGCCTGCCATGCTCCCCACTAAAGCCCCAAGAGCTACTTCAGGTGAAATCTAAAGCTAGTCCATCAAATGAGAGGTTTGTTTGAGGTTCTGTGGGCCCCTTGACTTTCATGCAGCCCTAATATGTCTCACACACACACACACACACACACACACACACACACACACACACACACACACACACACACACACACACACAAATTTCCGTGTCTTTTTGGTTGGCTCTCAAATGTTGTTACACTACTAGAAGCTCTGGAATTGCTCTTACAGCTGATGCAGCTGCCTCTGATTTTGCATCTCTTGACACAACTACCACTTCAAGTCACACTATACTCATGATGGTGAACCTTGGCACTCCAGCTGTTCTTGGACTTCAATTTCCCAAGTCCCCGTGAATCCACACAAATGGGTTTACTGCACGTACACGATGTTCTTGGATTTCAATTTCCAGAAGCCCAAGTTCTTGTGAATCCACTGCAGCAAACCCATTCGTGTGGATTCACAGGGACTCGGGCTTCTGGGAATTGAAGTCCAAGAATAGTTGGAGTGCCAAGGTTTACCATCCAGAGAGTGCAGGATTTCTTTGCAGTCAGTCCTGAATGAATGGCAAAGGCCCAATGCAAGTAATCCATGAGTAATTCCACCACTCACCAACTTCTCACTGTAGTAGCCAGGAAGGTACTTCTCACAAATCTGGACAAGACACCAAAAAGCTTGCTGAGGAGGCAAAATAAACAACCACGCAAAACGTCAATCAATAGTGCAGAATTATTCATTGCAACATAACCTTATAATGAATTTGCAATGACTGTCATGCAGCACAAATTACTAATGTACATAAACACTTCAACTCAACCTTTTTAAATCTGTCAAAATAACAGTTCAGCCTTCTGTGCAATTATGTTTTTACTGCTTTTTAAGACGCACTGCTTCCACGTGAGCACCCACAAAAGGCGGCCATGTTTCTGCACACAGTTGGAAGTTGCAACCATTTGAGATTCCTTCCTCAACAGTCACAGCCACCAGCCATTCCAGCAGGACACAACAGGGGAGGATGAGAAGTAGGATCATAGCACTAGCTTTGCTGGAAAAAAACCTGTTTTATTATTTTTCTCTTCCCTTCCAATCTTTTCCCCCTCTAGTGCTGTTCCTTACTGACTGCACGCAAGCTGATGCAGGTTGCCAATTTAGCTAGGCAGTGGGATGGAAACGCTAAGAAAGAAACATGGGGATATAGATCTCGCTATTTTAGCCCATGAGTTCTCAACCATTTAAAGCCGGGGGCCGGGTCACGCTCCCTCAGACACTTTTGGGGGCCAGACGGCCATTTTGCCCTTTCTCCACCACATGCACTTCCTGGTGTGGTGGAGGAGGTGGGGCCCCCGCAGGTTGAGAATCTGTTTTAACCACTCAGAGCAGAAACTGTTAAGTATTATAGCGCAATCCCAGCATGCAAGCAGGCATTAGCATAATAACCACAGAGACAGAAATACCATCCCAAACTGAAAGAAGTTGTTTTAAAGTGGTTTTCCCTAAGTAACCAATTGGAAAGTTTCCTGTCTTCCCACCTCTGGCGGGGTCATCTAAAACTATTTGCATGTATTAAGGCTTTGCATGTTCTGGCCCTCTTCTCCCTCTTGTATTTTGCCTTTTGAAGAAGAAAGATGTCTATTTTAACTCTTCCATCTTTCAGACCTCATGGCAGACCTAAAAACTTTACTTTACCTGTACTTCTTTCTTTACAAACAAACAAACAAACAAACACCAATCTCACAAAGAATCCTGAGCACATGTATATTTCTCTGACCTAATTGTGAGTAAACAATATTTTGTTCTTTCTCTAAGTATTTAGTGTAAGTGTATTCATTGGCTGGGCTAAATAGGGAGAAAGCTTGGGAGAACTTGCATTCAAACTAAAATGTGTCTAAAACAGGGGTTCCCAACCTTTTCAAGCCGGGGGCCGGGTCTTGCTGTCAGCTTAGGTCAAACGGCCATTTTGCCTTGCCTGCATGATGGGGGATGGACATTTTGTACCAATAGCTTCAAAGGGGTGGCCATTTTGTTTCTTGAATGCCCTTAGAGGGGTTGGGACCACATGAAATGGCGCCATGGGCCAAATCCAGCCCACAGGCCTTAGGTTGGGAACCCCTGGTGTAAAACCTGCCCCGCTTTACCTGCTGCTGCTGCTGCTGCTGCTACATATAAATTAACAGAAACATCCTGGAAGCCACTTCAACTTGCCTTGGGCTCTTGTCCAAAGATTCGCACGAGAGCCTTGCAAGCCTTCATTCAAGCAGCAGTTGGCCAAAACAGGGGTCAGATTCACAGGGTAGAGACCTTTGGCTATCCCTGGCAGCATCTTCCAGATATGGAAAGCACAAGGACTGTGATGATCCTGACACTCATTCCTGTTTTTTTTTAAAAAAAAGCCAGGAGAGAGGAATCTTTGGTCTCCTAAATGTTCTCAACCTCTTCTCCCACAATCTCTGACAACAGCTGAAGCTTCTCAGAGTAGAAGTCAAACACATCTGGGGGCCAAACATTTCTCAGCCCTGTTTTAAGCAAATTTTAAAACATAGCCTAATAAAGGCATAAACATCTCTACCTCAGATGGTACTGTTTCAGTCAAATTTAAAGCTTCCTGCATCTAATTTAAAACTGCAGAAACTCTTCTTAGGATAAGCCAAACTAGACAGGTCTCTCGGCCGCAACCCTTAGATATCAGATGGGAATGAGTGCACATGTGGATTGTTGTGCAGCATTCCTCAACCTGATGCCCTCTAGTTATGCTGGACTCCATCTCCCATGATCCTTTATTATTAGCCAAGCTGGATAGGGCTAATGGTATCTGTGGTCTGAAGCATTTTTGAGAGTGTGAGTTTAGGTCAGGGGTTCCCAACCTAAGGGCATTCAAGAAACAAAATGGCTGCCCCTTTAAAGCTGTTGGGGCAAAATGGCCACCCCCACTGTGCATGCAGTGCAAAACGGCCATCCGGCCCTCAGAGCTGACTGAGAGAGCGTGACCCATCCTCTGGTTTGAAAAGATTGGGAACCCCTGGTTTAGGTGAAGACTGCTCAAGGGGTCAGGGACCAACCCTTGGCCTCCTGCAACTTCCATAGTATGGCTCAAGCTTGTCTTGACCATCTCCACCCCCAGTTTTGGGATGCAAAACAATGAACATCTATGCAAGCAAAAGTTGAGGCCTCACCTACCTCTGCAGGCATGTGCATCAATAACACTGCAGCAATCGGCGCCTGAGCCTGGCAATAGCCCTCCTCCGGCCGATAGAGCGTGTAGGCCTTGAGCACCCGAAATAAATCTTGCTGCCTGCAGAACAAAAAGCCCACATAACATGAGGATCAATGGAGGGCAGAGGATTGCTCTCACTCACAAGTCCTAGAACTGTACACAAAGCCCAGAATCAAGTTAGATAATATATTTAGCCTATGTTTAGAAAGTTATCATTTTTCAAGTGGGAAAAGACATTATAGCTCATGATTTTCCTCCTCTGGGGATCTTGCATTGAGTGTGATCTGTTTTATGGCTAGATATTAGAACAGTGATGGTGAACCTTGGGACTCAGGTGTTTCTGGACTTCAATTCCCAGAAGCCTAAGTCTCTGTGAATCCACATGAATGGGTTTACTGCATATACACAGGTACTAGAAGGTAAACATGGATCTATTTTCCTATTAGTGTTGTTGAAGCATGGATCTCTGGGAAATGCTGCTGTAGGAAGGAAAACAATGGTTAAGCATATGCATTCCCCTTAACGTTGAGTTTGACACATGTACATATGAACACTTACACACTGAAATCCAGCTCACAGGCTCCTCTCGCTTTGAAGTGACATTAAGGAAACTTCACGCTAATCTCCAAGGATACGCGCGCACACACACGGACGCACGCACAAAGAGGATTCCACAAATCCACAGGATGACAGACAAGACTTGATCCTTATTTTGGGACATACACACACCTCTACACCACTAGCATGCCCCGAGAAGAAGCCAAACTTACGGAATGAAAGTTACGGGGCCATTCCAACATTACGTGCAGGACAATCGGACACCATAATTTCACAAAAATATTGTTATAGATTTATTTAACCATTTTAACAAATAGGAATAAACATGTTTTTTCTAATTCATATTTGGTAGAAAGAGATTTCAGGTATAGAAACACCATTCCTGAAATGTGTTTTTTAGATATTAATTAATTTGCAAGTGTTATGTGTGGGACACCTAAAATTGATTTTACAATAAAACAAAAACAGAAGAGTACAAAAAGGCACCCACCTTCTCAGTTCCAAGACCAGGTTTGGTTTGGACAACAAAGAGGACTTCTTCCATTTTGCTGTGTGAAAAATTCTGTCCAGGGAAAGGGGTTGAGATCTTGCGTTCACCCAGTAGATTCCATGTAAGTCTAGAACCCTGACCTTCTACATTCCACTTACAAAACTCTAACCCAGTATTTCTCAACCTTTGGTTTTTGGACTTCAATTACCAGAAGCCTAAGTCAATTCCCCAAAGCACTGATCAGCCAATGTACTGACTCAGGCTTCTGGAAATTGAAGTCCCCCTGTGTGGCGTGGGCCCCATGTTGGGAACCATTGTTCTAGGTCCTATACCATACTGGCTCTTCCTAAACAAAATACAAATTTTCAGTACTATTATTTGACATTTATTCTGGCACTAGAATTGTTTAGTGTTCTTCTTCGGCTTTACTCTAACTTTTGATACTAACAATTCATGATCTACTGATATTGTCATTAATTCCCTGGAGAGAAGGGATGCTTCTTTGGTGACTCAGCTTTGACTGCTCTGACTTGGGAGACCCTACTGAGTCTTATTTGTAACAAAGTCTAACCCACTGGAAATGTTGTTCTCATCTTCCCTGACACACCCAAATCCCCACATTCGGAACCAATGCTCTAACCCAGGAGTTCTCCAACTTTTAAAGCTGGGGGCCGGGTCACCCTCCCTCAGACAGCTTCAGGGGCCGGACGGCCATTTTGCTCTTCCTCCGCCCCATGACACTTCCTGATGTGGTGGAGGCAGTGGAGGGCCACATGAAATGATGCCATGGGCTGCATTTGCCCCACAAGCCACAGGTTGAGAATCCCTGCTCTAACCACTACACTGGTTCTCTATGAAAGTAATTATATCAGCCACTATAAGATACATCTGAGTTGCAAATATTTTAAAGAATAAATTGAAAGACTGACAGAACACAATTGCACCTGTCTTCTAGAAGACTGAAAACCTCGAAGGTGGAACTTTCTCTACCACATCAAGAAACCTTCCACCCCCAAGATCTTTGTTCAACATGCCCAGAGCTGCAGCACTTTGTGTAATAGGCACACCTAGGCTAGTGGAGGTAACTTAACAAAGAGCTTCCCTTTTGCCATTGCCATTGTACAAAATCGCTTACCCATGGCCCTGCCAGTAAGCCATGCTGCCAAGAAATCTGAGTGGCATTCGCACAGGGTTTTTTTTTACAGCAACCATGCAATGCTAGGCAACCTCTGACAAACATGTAAAGGAATGTTTCAAAATGCATCAGGTCTCCAAGCCAGCTGGAGAGGCCATCTCTGTGTAAGGTTTGTTGCTCTTACAAGCAAGGATCCAAATTAATATAAGAATGCCCAAGGTTTGTTGGGTCCAGGACCCTATTTCTATGATAGATAACTAGATATCTTGCTCCTGTGGCCTTCTGCTTCTGTTCTGCACTCTTTTGATGCATAGTATTGACTCTAGTGATAGCACTTTCAGCAAAATGTGTTGCATTTCCATTTTCACAGTCTACGTTTAGCTGTCTTAGCTTTGAGAGCCAAACTGCCTTTTGAAAGTGAAATTGTCACTGGACAAATAAATATAAAATGACAGAATGACCCTAGCTTCATATGCCTCAAGTGTAATTGCTACTTGCTAAATGCAATTTTATGCATAAACATACTGCCCCAAAATTTTATTTGCCATTAATTAACAGCAAAGATTTGCGTTTTAGGTAACAGTCAGTATAACTGTAATAATCAACATGTAGGATATCATGGTATGTAATTTGAAATACAGTATAAGTCATTTCAAATTGTACATTCAGAATGTATTCTTAAACTGATTATACCTTGAAGAGAGTCAATCTGATTGACGTTTATAAAATCATGCACGGTGTGGGCAAAGTAGATAAGGAAAAACTGTTTTCCCTATTGCATAACACTAGAACTAGGAGGCACTCCATGAAACCTTTGGGTACTAGTTCTCAAACAAATAAGAGAAAGTACTTTTTCCCCAGAGGATTACTGGTCTATGGAACTCCCTGCCAGAAGAAGTGGTGACAGCTGCCAGTCTTGACAGCTTTAAGAAAGGATTAGACAAGTTCATGGAGGACAAGGGTATCAATGGCTATAATTATGGATACTTAAGGACAACCTCCGGGTTGGAGAGATAGGCAGGATATCTCTAAATGCCATTTCCAGGGAATCAAAAGCAGGTGAAGGCATCTGCTTGGGAATACCCTGAAGGAAATGGTGAGCCACTGTGTGAGACAGAATGCTGGACTGGATGGGCTCCTGTGGCCTGTTCCAACAAGGCTGTTCTTATGTTCTCAATACTTTGAAAGCCAGTGTCCTTTGCACCTACTATGTTTTTAATGATCCAAATGACTGGAGAAATATTCCCCCTAACAGCTGCTTCTTTTACTTCACTAGATGAAACTCCAGGTTCTGGGACTATGAAAGATGGAGAAAAAGATTCTTCTCTCTCTACATTCTTCAGCATATACATCAGGGGTCTTCAAGCTCTTTAAGCCGGGGGCCAGTTATGAGGGGTCATAAGAACATAAGAACAGCCTTGCTGGAACAGGCCACAGTCCATCCAGTCCAGAATTCTGTCTCACACAGTGGCTCACCATTCGCTTCAGGGTATTATTCCCAAGCAGATGCCTTCACCTGTTTAGGATTCCCTGGAAATGGCATTGAGAGATATCCTGCCTATCTCTCCAACAGGGTGGTTTTTTAAAAAAATGTAGCCTGAGGGCCTGCGGTTCTTGTGACCTTGCCTGGCCTGGCCAGGTGGTTCCTCTTACCGCCCAGCCTCACCGTTACTCACCCCCACTACCCCACCCCACACACCTGCCTCGTTCACCTAGCTCTGCCGATGGCAGCTCCTCACAACATCCGCCCTGCTACAGAGTACGGGCAGAGACACGTCAAGCAGAGGGGACAAGGATTGAGGCAGCAAGGCAGGCAGGTCCCTCGTTGCTTGTACCACCTCCCTTCTCCACCCATCTGAGCTGGGTTGGACATCAGAAGCCATAGCTCCCGATAACAGAAGGCTATGGCTGCTAATTATCATTAGATGTGGTGCCTATGGCACTGCCCACAGTCGCAGCGAGGGTTGGGTTTTTTTATGCAGAGAGCCGGATATGGCCCACAGGCCATAGTTTGAGGACTTCTTATATACTGCTTTGACTCCTACTCTAACTCAACTAAAAATGTCCAAATCCAATCAGCTGGGCTAGAAACATGACAGTGACACATCACATGACTGAAAGAGAAAGCAGCAGCATCAAGCCTACCCGTGGCCTCCGCGGGAAACAAACATCTCATGGAATGGAAATTGCCTGTGGAGATCTCTCTCGATCACATCCAGCCACTTGGGATCCCCAGGCGCCGTATCGAGCTCCTGTGTATCAGAAAAAGTAACCACTGAGAGATTCAAACTGAGCAACGTAACAAGCCATGACGACACATTTTGCCTGAGTTCCAAAACAAGTCACTCTCCTGTCAAAATATATGCTCCTACAGATTCTGGAACTGAAGATATTAGTACTAATTGAACAACAATATATCGTGTATATATAAGAGTATAAGCCGAGGTACCTAATTTTGACCTGAAAACCCAGGAAAATAGATTGACCCAAGTATAAACTGAGGGTGGGAAATGCAGCAGCTGCTAGTGAGTTTCAATAATCAAAATACATGGAAATATGGTAAAATTAATTAATAGTACATCTCAATCCAACACGGTCTTGGGACCCTCATGACCATTGAAGCGAGTATAAACCAAATCCCCCTTTTGGGGCTCATTTTTGGGGCTAAAAACTCGGTTTATACTCGAGTATATACGGTACATAAAACTCACACAAGATCCTGAATGAAGGGATGTTTAGTCAGACTAGTTGTGGTTCTTGAGAGACTCATGCAGAGGTGTTGACTCATCCCCTCCAAACTTTCTTGGATCCACCCAAGTCTAAGCTTGGAAACGTGTATATGCTGAGCATGTAGAATCATAGAATGACTGAGTTGGAATAAGGGGCCTTTTAGGCCATTGAGTCCAACCCTTTGCTCAATGCAGGAATCCAAATCAACACAGATATGCCAGAGGGTGGTCCAATTCTCTCTTGAATGCTTCCAGTGCTGGAGTGCTCAACACCTCTCGAGATGGTTGACTCCACTGTTGTACTACTCTAACAGTTAAGAAGTTTTTCCTGATATTCAGCCTATATAGTATCTAGCTTTCTTTAGTTTGAGCCCGTTATTAGGTGCCCCACACTCTGGGATGATTGAGGACAGATCCTGCCATTCCTCTTTATTACCATTTTTCAAGTATTTGAAGAGTGCTATCATCATATCTGGGGACTGCAGTGGCTTAGTGGTTAATACACTGAACTTGATGACTGGAAGTTCGGCAGGTCAGCAGTTTGAGACCAGAGTGCTGTACAACAGAGTGAGCTCTTGTTTCTGTCCCAGCTCCTGCTATCCTAGCAGTTTAAAAGCAAGAAATTGCAAATAGATAAATAGGTACCACTTCAGTGGGGAGGTAAACAGCATTCTGTGTCTAGTCATGCCTGCACAGGCTTTTTGGCTATAAATGGAGATGCGCACCAGAGTCGGATATGACTGTCTTTCAAGCTAGGGCGACCTTTACCTATCATCTTCAGTCTTTTTCCCCCTCAAGTCTTTCTTCATATGGTTTGGCTTCCAGTCCTCTTATGTGCTCTACCATAGACCTGTTTTCTTCCAATATCACCTCTTCAAAATCCATAGAAAGACTAAGCAACACACAAAAATACACAAAGCAAACATAAAACCCCCAGTGTGAAACAAGATGGCACACTCCATTCAAAAAGCCAAAATTTGGCCAGTGGTGGGAGAAAGAATTAATCATCTCATTAAGATCAATGGTTAGACGAATGATAAACTTTGCCAATGATAGCAGATGACTTTCAGCATTTCTGGAACAGAAAGTTTAACTTACTGGAGAAAATTAGAGGTCAAGTCCTAAAAAGAACCTCCTGAATTGAGATTACTTTCACTCTATGTAGGTCGCAATGAAAAGGCGCATTCTAAGGATTTAATCATCTTTCTACTAATAGCAGCTTCCATGGAGATTACAACTTATGTTTGGAACCTAAACTTCATGGGCAAATTAACAAGTTAAATAAGACACCCCCAAGATCTTAACAGAAAGGACAGATTTTACAAACCATAGCTTTCATTAGTAATTTATGCCAAAGGAAATAGTCATTCAGTAACTTATCTGAACCGACTAGAAGACAATTAACAGTGCTATAGCGTTTTTAAATGCCCTTTGTTCTGTATTCTAGCAGAACTCACCCCATTTTAAAGCTGTATAAGGCTTCCTTTATATGAGTGTGGTTTAAAAATCTCCAAATACATCAAACCAAAAAAAATGAGGCCTTATCTCTCATTTTCAGCAGCCTATCTTGTGGTTGCATGCAATAATAAATTGCTTCTAATCTATAACCATAGTACCACGGAAATCCACACATGAGTTACCTGGACTAGAACACTGGCTGGCTAGCACCAGAAACTGAAGTTGGAATATCCATCAGGGTGCAAACTTCAGGAAAGCAGTTATATTTTAAGCTTAGACCAGGAAGCACATTTAGCAGACTTTGCCCTTAAAACACCAAGAGAACCACTTTGTACAATCAGACCAAGAGGCAAAGCTTGAATGTTAAAGTGTGTAATGTCCGCATCTTAAATGCAGCTTTTAAGCCACTTGAAGGAAAACATGAGATCTCTTCTGTAAATTCAAGAAAATCAAAGAAAAATGTAAACCTAGGGATGATGAAAGATTAAGAGAGGAATACATTATCTGATCATGATAAAATAAAGAGTAATAGAGTTGAGAACTATACAGGAAAGATGCAAAGTTGGCAGATTCCTTTAAAGACAAACCTTTGAGGGAAAACCATTGCATTCTTATGGTACCCAGGGAGTACCACGTGTATGCTTCAAAATCTATTTTATCTCTGTTTAACCTTGTTGTGTGATGCCTTGAATTATAACCCATGGAGAAAGATGGGATACACATCAAATAAATGAATGGCAACAGTACGTAAAAGTGGAAGTTGTCTGCTATGGCTGGCATTGTGCTAATCGCTTCTTTGAAGACTTGGCATTCCTTGCCCAAAAGAATGCAAGGTTTAACTGGTTGTCTTCTGTCCAGGTCTTTATACAAACATCCTGTCTGCTTAGATTCCTCATGTCCAAATCAATAATTGTGTTTATATCTGAAGAGACATTGCCTATGATCCCCATGGCAAATAGTCATGAAGACTGTCCTCAGAATATAATGCCGTGGCCTTTCATTTGCCTTCCTCATCGCAGCATGACACCCCTAGTACCAATGATCCAGTTCCACGAGTCTCTTTTTGGTCCTAAGCCCTTTTGGCATGCAAAGTCCTTCTCAGCCCCAGGCCAGGATTGATGAAGCTGCTGCCTTCCATCAAGATGGATTCAAATGGGATTTAATCTATTTGGGAATCATCACCCTTCCCTGTAGACTTTGCCAAAGCTGCTAGTCCTCAGGGTTGTCAAGTTAGTTAACTGCTGCCTGGCACTCGGCGTTGAGTAGCTGGCAGTAGGGTCTACTCCATTACCATAGCAGGATAACCGGGCCAGACCAGCAAAAGAAAAACAGTCCCCACAAGGTCCCTCCATCTGATATTTAAACAACCAGCAGTTAGCCTATCAAGTCATCAGACAGTGATGGTCAACCTTGACACTCCAGCTGTTCTTGGACTTCAATTCCCAGAAGCCCAAGTCCCTGTGAATCCACATGAATGTGTTTACTGTGCGTACACGCAGTAAACACATCCGCCTTTCATCTGCTTTATGCATCACAGCATGACACCCATACCAGTGATCCAGTTCCATAAGTCCCTTTCTGGTCCTGACTCCTTTTGCACAGTAAACCCATTCATGTGGATTCACAGGGACTTGGGTTTCTTGGAATTTAAGTCCAAGAACAGCTGGAGTGCCAAGGTTCGCCATCACAGACATAGGGAATTCTTTTTCCTTTGCATTGAGCAGCATCTGCTTCATCTGTCATGAACCTTCTGCCATTGTGTGCATTCAAAATGCAAAAGAGACAGATTTTTCTCAATTCATCATCTTCCAGTAAATGGTTCTTACTTCAAATTTTCCTGCATTCTGCTCCAACTTGACTTTGGCCCCTGAGAGATACTGCCACACTCGACCGCGCAGTGATGGTGGAATCCCCTTCTGGCATCTCAGCCGGATCTGAAAAAGCAGAGGAGCCACGGTTGAGGTGTGAAATCATGCACATCATTGTACCCAGTGAAGGTATCCTTCTGTTACCACTGCTAAAAAAATAAATCCATTATCATCCTCTTTTTGGCATTTCTGCTTGCAATTGGGGGAGGGGGGTCACATTTTGTTTTCTGCCTCAGGTGCCAAACTGTTTTGTTGCTGCTTCTCCATCTTATATAAAAAAGAGGGCAACAAGATTAAAGTACTGTATACAAATACATGGACAATATAAACGTATCCCCAGAAAATAAAGCACAGTGGTAAAATCCTACTGTTGTTCCCAAAGGAAAGCAATCACACTTATATACCCCCTTCTCCATAGCACTTAGTGCACTCTCTGGGCAGCTCACAAGTTATTATTATTATTGTTGTTGTTCGACTTGTATGCCACCTCACTCGAAAAGCGACTCTGGGCGGCTAACAGAAATAGTGAATTAGCATTTTGCCCCCAACATGCTGGGTTCTCATATACCGACCTTGGAAGGATGGAAGGCTGAGTCATTCTTGAGCTCTGGTCAAGATCAAACTCACAACCTTTTGATTGCAGTACAGCAATTTAACCACAGCGCCAACAGGGCTGCTAGAGTAAAGGTAAAGTTCGCCCTTGATCGAAAGCAAGTCATATCCAACTCTAGGGTTCGGTGGTCATCTCTGTTTATAGCCAAAGAGACAGCACTGTCTGCGTTTGCAGACATTTCCATGAACATGTGGCAGGCATGCCTCAATACCGGAGTGCAGAGAATGCTGTTTACCTTCCCACCCTATTTATCTACTTGCAATTTCTTGCTTTCGAACTGCTAGGTTGGCAAGAGCTAGGACAGAGATGAGAGCTCACTCTGTCATGCAGTGCCTGGGAATCAAACTCCGACCTTCAAAGTCAGCGAGTTCAGCATCATAACCACTTGAGCCACTGTATTCTCTGTTGAAAAGGTGTCACAGTGGCGAAGCTAATTCATTCCATGAGTCTAATCTAGTTAGGACTAACAGTTGGATTCAATCCAATGGATTTTACTGTAATTGATCAGGTAACTCAGCAAGCTGTAGATAACAGGAATTTGTCAAGCCATGAGACAAGCAGTAGGAAGACCATATGATTTATAAGTTGCTGGTTTCTGCATAACAGGAACAGCTTGATAGTTTGCAGCAATCCTCAAATAAGCAGGCTTATTGGATCTCATTATTTTATTTAGCCACTCAATTTTGCCAAGTTTAGTTTCTTGTTGCCAGGGATATCATTGTAACTGTCCAGTGAAATAACTGGAATGTGAAGATCAAGAGCTGGAAAATTGCTTAATATTAAACATAGGCAGCATTACAGTGAAGTATGGACACTGAACTAAACATTACACTGAATTATAGCTTGGTACAATGGGACTGACTAGTTTTATTTTGCCTAAATCTGCACATTCTCCCACCATACCTCTGGTGCTGCCAGTTTCCACATCCACTTTTCATTAACTAAGGTTTCCTGCATCCCTCAAACCCAACAAATTATGTTTAATTCCATCTACCATATTAATAACAGCCATTTGCTGTCAAATCAATTCTGACTTTATGGTGACACTTCCCAGGGTTTTCTAGGTAGAGAATTTCAGAAGTAGTTTACATTCCCTTTTTGAAACTGGTTTATGACCAGTTTTTTTTATAAAAAAACCAACAACTCCAAATTGTTGTTTCCAAAGCTGGTATCCTTAAATTAACCCTCATTTACGTCAACCAAAGTTTGCTCCCCTTCAGATGAGGTGACAAACCATGATTACAGCAAATATGGAAGTTAAAGAGTCTGACCTCCTCACGGTTAGAAACAATTCCTACGCACATCAACTTTGGCCTGAGCGTCACTGCAGCAGAGTATGCTGCTCCAATACAGTGTGTGTGTGTGTGTGTGTGTGTGTGTGTGCGCGCGCTGTGCGCGCTGTGTGCGTGTGTGTGCGCGTTGCTGTTAATGAAGCCATGTGGCTAGTGACAGGATGCCTTAAACCTACACCAGTTGAGAAGATATCCCCTTGTTGGTATTGCTCCAACTAAGATCAGGAGAGAACTAATGACGCTCAACGCCCTCTGAACGTATATGAGCCTCAAGATCCAGGAAGAGCTTTATGGCAAGAACAAATATTGTTGAGGGTACGCAAGAGCAAAACCAGATTAGAAGGGAGGAAGGAGCTCACTGGACAAGGAACAACATTAAAGGAGGAGATGGCTGAGGAACTCAACCTCCCCTTCATCACTTAGAGGACCCTGAATAGGCTGAGGGTTGGAGTCCCTAAATGCAAGACCAACATACCCAAGTGGAGACTGCTGGCGGACATGACGTGAATGTGGAGAGACACAGAGTCTGGTCCATTTACTGGTCTGCCGATTGCTGCCAGAGACATGAGGACTTGGGTTTGGCTAATGACAAAGTGAAGAAAGTGGCTTCATTTTGGCAGTCCAGGGTTTGGCCAGGACACAAAAGAAGAAGAAGTTAGAAAAAAATTAGTTCGTTCCTGTCTCATGAAACCAAAGTATAAAGCGATTAGAATGATGACCTAAGACTCAGGAGACCTGAGTTCAATTCTCCACTCAGCCATGGAAACTGGTAAAGCTATTCCATATTTGTCAATAGCACTCGCCTTGAAAGCCCTGTTAGTGTTGCTGTAAGTCAGTTATAATTTGACAGCACAGAACAGCAAGCCATCATGCGGCTCTAGATCAGTTGACAAAAAATCATTGTTTTTAAGCAGGGTTTCCCAACCCTTTCCTGCCAGGTCCCTCAGTCAGGTGAGGGGCGAGTCACATAGTTCTTCCCGATGGTGACGCGTGCATTTGCGCCACATTTCTGGGCATTTTTCTCCACCTCCGTCGCTTTCCTTGGAGGAGGGAGCAAAGGAGGAACGTTTCCGCTCCAATTTTTTTCGCTGCAAAAACACAACAATTTTGATACTTCCAGTGACATCGGGGCACTTCTGGTGTCGGCCAAATCGGCCTGGGGGCTGGATCTGGCTGCAGGCCGTAGGTTGGGAACCCATTTTAAAGGGAGGCAACATTTTGCGCGAGTGACCTATAGCACTCATAAACTAAGATTTAAAAAGAGCCAAAAATCACATGCTTTGCATTTATTCATTCTTCCTTAGGCAAACAGAGTATCTTGGGTGAAGCTGGCAGAGGGAAAGGTTCAGGTGGCCCAACATTCCAGACTTCTTTCTCCAAAGGGTCCATCAGAGAATTTAAGCGAAAGCACTTTTGGCTGGGGAACAGGGTGAAACATTCAGGCTTACAACCAGAATGTGCTGCAAAAGCAAAAAAAAGTGTAAAGAAAATATGCAAGATATAGACCGGTCAGCAGTTTGGGCTGGATCTTGTTTCCATAGTACAAGTCAGAGAGAGTGCAGAGCTAGAAGTTTTTCACACCCACCCACCCCGCTGTCTGTTAGGGGAAAGCAGCTTGCATTGCTAAGTCCAAAACCAGTTTTAAACCAGAATTAATTAAGATCTAAAGGGCCTCAAGTAGTTAAGACGCTGAACTCGAAGACTGGAAGGTCTGGGTTTGATTCCTGAGTAATGCATGACGGAGTGAGCTCCTGTCTCTGTCCCAGCTCCTGCCAACCTAGCAGTTCCAAAACAAGAAATTGCAAGTAGATAAATAGAGACCACTCCAGTGGGAAGGTAAACAACATTCTCTGGTGTTAAGGCATGCCTGCCATGTGTCCATAGAAACATCTGCAGATGCAGACAGCGCTGGCTCTCTGGCTATAAAGAGAGATGAGCACTGACCCCTACAGTCAGATATGACTGGCTTTCGAGCAAGGGCAACCTAAAGGGCCACAGCTACCAAATCCTCCCTGCAGAGACTTCTAAACTGCACCCTGCAGATTCTGACAGGAGCCCCTGTTCAAAGATCCACTACATGTTCCAGCTGAGTTTGCCCATCTTTTAATCTTCCCGGGGGGGGGGGGAGTTGCTCTATAAGACCTGCCCCAAACAATACTTCACAAAGACTATCTTAGCTCAGATTTTTGTGTGTGTAAGAGTGTCTCAAGTTCTGCTTTTGCAATCATCCTGTGCCTATGCTTTGGCTCCAAGACCCTACACATAACTGTTTAAGCCAGGGTGCCCAAACTATGGCCTGTGGGCTGGATCCAGCCCCCGATGCCAATCCATGTGGCCCGTGCCACCCTCGGCACTCCCAGAAGCAGAATCCATTCGTGTGGATTCACAGAGACTTGGGCTTCTGGGAATTGAAGGCCAAGAACACCTGCAGTGCCGCAGTAAACCCATTCGTGTGGATTCAGAGAGACTTTGGCTTCTGGGAATTGAAGGCCAAGAAACCTGGAGTGCCAAGGTTCACCATCACTGGCCTAGAACTTGGAAACATTCCTTTTTGGACCATGCCATGCTGGCTGGGAATTTTAAGAGAAGCCATCCACACCAATTACCTTCACAAGCTCCAATCAGGAAAGTTGTGTGGCTCAGCTACTTCTGTCTTTGGCGGCTTCTCACATGGACTGAGATGGACTGACTCAACAGGGATGTGCTAAATAACTGAGATAATTAAAAAGTGCTATAGGCATTTAAGTGTTATTTGTACAGAGCCTGCATTAAAAGAGGCGTGAGTTACTCATCTTGGTAAAGAAGGGCAGACTGTTGCATATACTGTATACACAAAGCCAGAATGCTGGCAGAAAAGCAGAGACTGTTATCCTTAGGATAAACCGATAGTGAAAACAGGCCTGACAATGAACAAAAGGGACTTCCTACAATTCTCAGCCTGGGTTTGCAAGAGCTGCAGATTCAAAATAAAAAGCACTGCTGAGAGGCTCACTGGATTCCTTTTCCAGACCTCCGCCACAGACATAATAGTCTGCAGCAGGATTTGCTGCGTCCCCAAGTGAGATCAAAGGAAAGAGAGTTTTGTGGATAGAAGCAGACAAGGCAAGCACTGCGGCCACATCTTGAGAAGCAACAGGTTGCCTTCTTGAGATGGGAATGGACAGTCAGTCAGTCAGTCAGTCTGAGTGTGTGTGTGTGAGAGCGTGCGCGCATACTATGACAAGAACAGAGATGGTATAGTAAAAGAGACTGTCTGTTATAATCATTTCTTTTTTCCATCTATGTTGTTAAAAGTATTGTCAATTCTTTTTTGTATGTTTTCTGTGTGTAAGTCTAATAAAGTTTAAAAATTAAAAAAAATAAACTGAGAAACATGATATGTTTTCCTAAACTTAAAGCAGCATCTGCAACCAGATAGTCACAGCGATTCCTGAGTAATCGGTTTGTATTGCAGCATCCAGCCTTAGGATATTATTATCAGTTATTGATTCAGCTTATACATTCTGCCTTTCCTGCTAAAACAAAGCATGTAATGCATTCACACACAAAAAGTACCGGATGAAAAGAAACATATTTAATTGTTGAAATGTTTTAAGTGTTAGCCGCAGCATGAGTCTGTGCAAGCATATCTGAGAGTAAATAAAAAAGAACAGCTAAAAAAGATTTTAAAATGTTGTGGCACCTTAAAGACTAACTCCTGTATTTAAGTTGTCTGATGAAGTGAACTTGGTCCATAAAAGCTCACAGTTAAATACAGAAGTTAGTCTTTAAGGTGCCACAACATTTTTTGGTCTTATTTTGCTGTTCACCCAACCTAGTGTGAGAAAGATTAGCCAGCAACACAAGGTTGCCATTACCAGGGTATTGCGCCCGATTGTGGTTCAAAAATATCACAATCTTTGAGGAGGCTCTTTCTGTGTATCCCAGGATGCTTAAGTGAAGACAAAGCAGAGTTTATCTGGGGTTTTTTAAAGCACTGAGGCTAGTGCATGGAGCAGGATTTAGTTTGGCTTTGAGCTACCCAACAACCCCTTCAACACAAAAAGCTACTTAAGTTGAAATCTCCTGCAAGCTGATCATAATATCTGACCCTCAGATAGTACTCTCCTGCTTCAGATTATCAAACCAAAGCTAAGGCATGCAGAAAGGAAGCCCTATGGGAGAAGAATGAATTCAATGAATCTAATGCCCATTTGCTTCTGGCACAAGAAGCGAAAGAAGAAGACAGAGTGGTTACTCTGCCTGTGGCTCACCTTCTTGAACTTCTTCGCCATCCACTTGTCCCAATTGTTGAGCATGTCCAGCCACTTGGATTCCCTTTGCCTCAGCACCTCCAGGGGCACGTCTTCCAATCTAGAAGGAAAGAACGGAATAGGCAGGATTACTAAACCAAACACTGCTCAGGGCAAATTCTTTCCTGCTTTGCCACAGACAGATGTTGGCAAGTGGCAGATTGCACACAAGAACCATGAAATTCCTATTTCCCTATACACATGGCCAATTTTATTCTTGATTTTTGTCACGTGCTGTCCTAAGCCACTGTTTTGTATTTCATACATTTTTGAAGTCTCATATACTGCCACGAACATCAACTATAAGAGAGTCTAAAAATGCACTCCAACATTTTTGTCTATTTTGCTAAAAGCTTCATTGCTTAAGTAATGATAAAGGCAAAGGTCACCCGTGCTCAGAAGCCAGTTGTAACTGACTCTAGGGTGCTCATCTGTTTATAGCCAAAGATGCATCACCGTCTGCATTTGCAGATGTTTCTATGGTCACTTGTCAGGCATTTCTTGCCTGCTTTCGAACTTCTAGGATGGCACAGCAGGAGCGGGGAAAGAGACGGGAGTTCACTTCCAGTCAGCAAGTTCAGCGTCTTAACCACTAAGTCACCGCAGTCCCTTATTGCTTAAGTAGCATCTCTCCCACCACCACCACCACAATTTTCTGTGCTGCCTTGTTCTTGGTTGCAGCAAGATAGTAACAGTGACATTTTCTGGGCCATTACAACTGTTCCCTATTCACAGCCATTGAACTGTCTTCAATTTATGCACAGATGACAACTACATCCCTCCACCACTCCGTGAGAAAGCAGGTGTGTTGTTTAGGCATGCAGAACAAGATTGCATCACAAACACTGCAGGGGGGGCGGGAGGAACAGGAAAGCTGAAGAGGAACACCTGAAGATCCACAGCTGCTGCATGAGGCCGTCGCTTGATTCAACCTCATAGCCGAGTCCAAAGCACAAAAGGAAGCAAACCTACTCCCTACTTTTCTCTGGTTGCAGTAGCCTAGTGGTAGTCTGGCCAGGTTATCCTACTATGGTAACAGAGTAGACCCTACTGCCAGCAACTCAACATCGGTTGCAGGACTAACAGCCTTGGATGGCAAAAGTCCCCAGGGAAGGGTGATGGTCCCCGGAAGTGGATCAGTGGTTTGGGAGTCATGCTGCAATGTGGAAGGCAAGTGGAAGGCCAGTGCATTATATTCTCAGGACAGAATGACGCCCATAGTACCACTGATCCAGTTCCGCGAGTCACTTTCTGATCCAAAGACCTTTTTTCCACAGAAAGTCCTCCTCAGCCGGAGTCCAGGATGGATGAAGCTGCTGCCCTCCATCAAGAGGGATTCAATCCACTTGGGGACCATCACCATTCCCTGTGGACTTCTCCACCCAAGGCCATGAGTCAACCTCAGGGTGGTCAGGTAGTGTAACCGCCACCTGACTATGGTGTTTAGTCGCTAGAAGAAACAAGCTGTGGATCACCCTGCATTATCGCAACATTGTTACCCAGATGAAGTAAACCTGAACTGTAAAGGTACAAAAAACTCTGAGGGTGTAACTCTCATTGATAAAATTCCTTTGACGGTTGAGAAATATCTGCAGCAGGACAAACGTAAGGTTATGTTCAGGGCATCCCAAAGGCAATAGGTGTTGCAGTGCTGGAGGGTGTGCCCACAAGATGAGTATCCCCCCCCCAAAAAAAAGGGAATCCTGACACCTATATTTATAAATAAAGAACAGAAGGTCACCCTTACTCGAAAGCCAGTCGTATCCGACTCTAGGGTTCAGTGCTCATCTCTGATTCATAGCTGAAGAGCCAGTATTGTCTGCATCTGCAGACATTTCCATGTCAGCATGATTAGACACCGGAGCGCATGGAATGCTGTTTACCTTCTCACCAAAGTGGTCCCTATTTAGCTACTTGCAATCTCTTGCTTTCGAACTGCTAGGTTGGCAGGAGCCTGGGACCAAGACGAAAGCTCTTTCCGTCCTGCAGTATTCGGGTATCGAACTGCTGACCTGCTGCCTTCCAGTCAGTGTCTTAGCCACTTGAGCGCTGCAGTCCCTAAAGAACAGAAAGCTGTTCACAAAGAATGGAGTATTGTATCTTAGTTAATAAGTAGTAGAAGCTTAACAGGGACAAAGTACAGTACAAGCCTTCTTCTTACCACTAATTAATTAAAGTTAATCAATAATTTCAATGACATGGTGATTATTTATTAAAATCATCTCCATTTACAACTGTCTGTGCCGGAAGAAGTTTCCATGGTCATGTGGCAGCATACCTGTCAACCTTCCCGGATTGGCCGGGATTTCCCGGTTTTCGGCGTCGATTTTTGCCCTTTCCCGCTCCGCGCTGCTGAAACCCCGGATTTAGGCAGCGGGGGAAAGGAGGCACTGCGCAGCCCATCTGGGCAGGTCGTGTTGCACGCATGCGTGGAAGGGCTCTACACTTCTGTAGCTCCCTTCCACGCATGCGCAGAAGGCTACGCCTTGTGCATAGAAGGCTACACAAGCGGCATAGCCCTCCACGCACATGCATACAACGCGACCTGCGCAAACCCGGTTCGCGCAGGTCCCGGATTCGCCGGAGCCACGGTTGACAGGTATGTGTGGCAGGCATGACTAAACACCAGAGCGCACAGAATGCTGTTACCTTTCCCACCAAGTAGTACCTATTTATCTACTTGCAATTTCTTATCTTCAAAATGCTAGGTTGGCTGGAGCTGGGACAGAGACAGAAGCTCATTCCATCATGCAATACTTGGGTCTTAAACTGCTGACCTTTCAGTTGTCAAGTTCGGCATCTTAACCACATGAGCCACTGCAGTTCCAACATATCAGGTTAAAATGTGATAAAATACAGTAGATAAAATATGATTACAAAAACCAGAATAAAAACAGATTAAAAGTAGAATGATCTAATCACAATAAAATAAGAAATAAAATTTACTCAATAAAATTCATCACCATAACTATTTAATCTGATGCTTTCCAGTTGTGTTCCAGTGAAACACCTGGAATTCACAAACCAGTTATTCCATCTTGTGGATTATTGCAGCCATAGTCCATCACATGTGGGCTGCACTAAAGGATGGGGGTAAGGGCATGCCTTGACTATGATTGTATAATGGCTGGAGGATGGGCACAGACTGGCAGAATTTGCCTTGAGTAGATGCAAAGAACATTTCCCATGTTCATCAGTGGGACAGAAAATTTAATTATCTACCAAAGGATCAACCACATAGTTTTATGGTAAAGGGCAGTAACACTTCCAAAACCATGTATCATCACTTATCTCTTTAACTAGCTCATTTTCCTTAGCTAGCCTCAGGGTAAGGTTCCATGCATTTTAATTGCCCACACCCTTAATTAAGCCGTGATGAGTAGAAGAACAGGGCTGATCACCTACCCATTTACTGTATGTTCCTCCCTTCAACTCGTGGGCGGGCGAGCAGGCGGGCAGCCGGACAGAGATATGGGAGACGGGGTATATGGCAGGCTGGGAAATATATCAATTCTCTCTCTCAAGAGATGAGGAGTCAGCAATTATAGTTTCTTCCAAAGAACAAGTCCTCCCACCTCATCAATCATCATTCTACATTGCATTCAAACATCAGCAGGAATTTTTATTGGATCTTGATTTTGAAGCTGACATTTAACATCTGCTCCAGTATAATTCAGCACACTTGAGCCAAGTGTTCAACTGTACTTGTCTGCCCTTCCTGAAAACATTTTATGTCCATGCACTGGTCTAATAATATATTCTTCCTCAGGATGTAAACCAGAGGTGGCCAACAAATGGCCTATGAGCCAAATCTTGCCCATGGTGCAAATTAATCTGGCCAATGGTGAGGATCCCAGTGGCACCACTGGAAGCAGCCGAAGCACTGAAAATGGGCAAAAACATGCTGCTCTCGCTCCCGCTGCTACCACGTGAAGTGGTGAAAATAGGCACAAATGCACTGTGAATGCACCCGCTGCCAGAAGTGGCGGGAGGAATCACGCCTCCATCCCCTACATCTGTCAGAGGGGGCATGGTCAGAAGTGGCACAAAAAGGTTGGCCACCCCCCAGACATAAACAGTTTGAAACACACAATCTGGCTATACTGGACACATACCAAGTTTGATCATCACTTCCAGACCAGAGAAACAGCCAGCAAGCGTCAATCATCTGTGGATGTGGCTGACGCAAGACATCAAACTGAGCTACACACTGATAACTACGGTATACTTCCATAGTCGCCCTCACACTATGAGGCTGCATCTAAAAAGAGCCTGCACTGCTCGGTTTTTCTGGGTGTTGCCAAAAAAGGAAACAAAAAGCCTAGAAACCAGCAATGCAGCCAAACCAGACGGAAATAAGTGCAGGGCAGCCAGAATGAGACATTCCACAGAGATGGAGAAGTTGGGCAAGCGCTTTTCACCAGGGTGTGGTCTGGCCCAGAAGTCAAAGACTCCAGAATCCAAGCTTTCATCATAATCTTGCAGCTAAAGCACAGCAAGTCCATGGTGTGTTCCTGGAAATCCATCTGCCCTAATAGAAAGTAATAGAAACTGAAGCTGTGAACAAGGGCAGCTTTTATTCTGGCTGAAATCCTTTCCAGTTTAGCATTGCCTTAAGGTTTACAGACCTTGAAACCAAAAGTTTAAGTTTCTGTTAGAGCTGATAGATGTGTGTCTTCTGGACCCTGAATTTCCGATGTGTTGCCCAAGCCTAGTCAATGGAAAATGCACCAGCTGCCATCGAGATGAAATAGAGAATGCTTAGAAATCAAAAGCAACCACACACATATATCATCCCATAGAGCTTAGTGCAGTTTCTGGGTGGTTCACAAGTTAATTAGCATTTTGCCCCCAACATGCTGTGGACCCTCAGAAGGATAGAAGGCTGATTTAACCTTGAGTCCTGGTCAGGATCAAACTCACAAACCTTTGGTCGCAGTACATCAGTTTTAACCACTGCACCACCAGGACTCCTAATCACTTCTGGAAAGATTTTTTGGTGGGTGGGTGGGTGGGAGGTTTTGACTTCAGGAATGGGGAAAGGAAAACTATCAACCAGAAGGAGAAAGTATATTCGTCTAACAAAATTAACCCAAACGAATGTATAACAACTTTCCACTGTATCTATCATAGGAGATGGTTGAATAAACTAAGAATTACCTGTATGATTTATTTCAACACCTCTCCCTCCTTGAAGCATATGTGGAACTGAAGCCACACACATCATTTTACCTAGCACAGCACACTCAGGGACAAAGGGCACAGGATGTGTGCCCTCCAAAACCACTTCTTGTGTTATGCTCTGGCAAAAGAAGAAAACAGCAGTGCAAGAAAGGTTGTAGTGATGGAAGAGGAGACGGGATTGAAATATCTGTGATTTCCTTTCTTTTGCAGCATATTTGCAACACCACACTCTCAAACAAGGCTATTGGGGACCTATTTTAAAAGATCATAATAGATCAACAAGCTAACAGTTTCATAAATATTACAACCAAATAACAGGTAAGAAGATGTTTGATTTCCCCTCCTCATCACAACTTTGCCCAAAATCTATTTTTAAAGTCGGACACAATTACAAACTCCTGAACCAGAGACTCTTTGAAAGATAGAAAAGATGAGTCCCACAACAGAATGCCTGCCTTTGGCTCTAGGAAATGCCCGGTTTAAGATTGAGACATTAGTCTCTGCTTACACAGAAGGAAAGATGGTACCTAAGTCCACAGAAGACTGAAGGGTACTTCCAATTTTGGTCTTGGAAACAAAGGTGTCTGTGCTAATGTCTGATTTCTTTGAGAAGGATAAACTTTTTAAGTTTTACCTTACCCTTTCACCAAGCTTATCAGAAATCCTGTGACATACTGTATTTACCTTCCCATTCGCCCTGGCAGGCAGATTAGATTGAGAGCACACCAAGGCTCACAGCAGAATTGGATCTGAACTTAAATGTCTCTGGTTTTAAAATGACAAATCTGGTCATAGAAAATGTTCCAACCTGACAAAGACATGAAGGTACTTTAGTTGTTTGGCCCAACTAGTACCATTGGTCTAGCCTGGCATCTCTTCTCTAAACAGGTTTTGCCCATCACCTACAAACGGCTCGTTTACAAAGCTTGGAATTAATTAGTTTTGTTGTTGTTCAGTCGCACAGTTGATTCCAACCCTTCGTGACCCCATGGACCCAGGCACCCCTGTCCAGGCACCCCTCTACCATCCTCCTCAACCTGCCCAGCTCTGTGCCCACTGCGTCCACAATACCATCCAGCCATCTTATCTTTGGCCGCCCCCTTCTTCTTTTGCCCTACACCTTTCCCAGCATCAAGGCTTTCTCAAGGGAATCCTCCCTTCTCATTTGATGTCCAAAGTACTTTAGCTTCATCTTTACTATTTGGCCTTCCAAAGAGCAGTCAGGGTTGATTTCTTCTAAGATGGACCTAGTTGTTCTCCTCGCTGTCCAGGGGACTCTCAAAACTCTCCTCCAACACCACATTTCAAGGGCATCTATTCTTCTGCGCTCAGCTTTCCGAATGGTCCAGCTCTCACAACCCTACATTACCACCGGGAATACAATTGCTTTGAATATGCAAATTTTTGTTTGCAAGGTGATGTCTCTACTTTTGACTATGTTTCCCAGGTTTCTCATAGCTTGTCTCCCAAGCATCAGTCGCCTTTTTATTTCATGGCTGCAATCTCCATGTGCAGTGATCTTAGATCATAAGAAAGTAAAATCTGTCACTGCTTCTACTTCTTCCCCATTTATTTTCCAAGGACTGATGGGGCCTGTTGCCATTACAGTATCTTGGTTTTCTTGATATTGAGTCTCAAGCCAGCTTTTGCACTCTCTTCCTTCAAGCTAAGCAGGAGCTTCTTTAGGTCTTCCTCACTTTCTGCCATTAAGGTGGTATCATCTGTATACTGTATGTCAAATTGTTGATTTTTCTCCCAGCAATTTTGATGAGTTATAAGTAACAAATTATACCAAGAAGTTACATTTTAACATAACGTAACAAGTGGGAACAACGTTATTAGGTAACATTTTCTGTTTATTTTTCAGTTAGTTTTTTAGGGCATTTTAGAGACCTCTTAGATTCTCCCCCCCCCCCCCGCCCAATGTTATATCCTTCTTATCTACTCTAAATCACTAACCCCCAATGAAATGAAATGAACAATCCAAATATAGTAAAAAGCATCAGCAACTTGAATAACCTACTTTCAATAAATAGCTTTCCAAGGCCCAATTTTTCATCCCCATGAGGTTTAACAGACATAGCTAGCCAATGAATAGATCTTCTCTAATATAAGAATTAGCTTGGAGTAGGGCTGGATGAAAAATAAAGGCAAGTCACCCCTGAAAATGTGGTGGCAAGATTTAGGAATAAACATCTGCCTGGTACCATGTGATACCATGTGATAAAATGGGTCACAAGTTATTCAATATGGAGTCTCTTTGGTTTCTAAACTGTCTTAGACTATAGCTTTGCTTCTTTCCAAAGGCCTCATAATTCTTCCTGTTGCGCTTATCAGGCAGGTGTGCTTAGAAGAAGCTTCTCAAAACTTCAGGCCTATGTTATGTCTTCTTCTCCAGGTCTGGAATGTCCATTTATGTCAACAACCCGAGCCTGGGAATACCAGGCATTTGTTATGGGAACCAGGGTGTGTTTATAACAATCCTTAGGCGCTAATTGGCTGCATGCTAATTAGGAGGGCCAAGCTCATGTCTTTCCTATAGGCACATGGGTTTGGGAGTTAGTTCGAGTTTGGGATTTCTGGGGGCTACACCAGAGTCCCTAGTCCAACCCAACATGATTACTTAGAAGTAGTCAGGTTTTCCTTTTGCTTCTGGGGGAAGGCCCGAGTGCAGATTTCCCTAACTGTCCTTTTTGATTAGTGTTTTTTCTGCTGTATTAGTGTATCCTATACCAATGAATGAACTGTTATTTCTACAATATGCTTCAAGAACAATAAATATCTTTACTTCATCAACAACGTCTATTCTTTGGAAGAGGGGGTAAGACAAGAGTTAAGCCATAAGCCACACACTACCACATATTACACATTACTCTCCACAATACTGCTGGGCTCTGTTAATGCAGATGAGTCCCAGGTTGCTGCAGGCTTTGCAGGACGGCACCGAGGCTTCCCGAGGAGCAAAGAGTCTTTGGGGAAGTTCCATAGGACAGGCTGATAAAAGTCGCTGGTCAGGAACGGAAGAGCCCCAAGGGCAAGCCTATCTGACACATACCAAAATATGTTCCCTTGCCAATCTTGCTGGGAACAAGCTCTTAAAAAGTTCCTCTGCCACTACGTGTTATCTGGCAGCCATTCCACTAGGCTAATAATAATTTTGTGTCAGAAATTATTCTGGGTTGAAAGGGTTTTTGCTGGAGAAACTCCACTCAGGGGATGCCAGAACAAGGCTCCTTTTGTGTCCCCACCAAAGTAGTCCCTATTTATCTAGTTGCTTTCAAACTGCTAGGTTGGCAGGAGCTGGGACAGAGACAGGTGCTCAAATCATCATGCAGTACCCAGGTCTCAAACTCCCGACTTGCCAGCCTTCCAGCTAACAAGGCAAGCTTCTTAATCACTGAGCCAATGCAGCCCCTTCCACTAGGCTGAGGAGTTCCCTAATGTTAAGAATTGGTCTCTGAGTTATCTTGTTTTCCTTTGCCCTCCTCATCCTTTCGCCCTTGCATGTCCTATCTTTTTAAGACTATATGCCTGATGGACAGGGAATGTTTTGCTGTTGATTTTTTTTAATGTAACCCTCTCTCTGACAGCTTTTCAGCTGGGAAGCAATAATGCTATAAATAAATATGTATTTTGTACTTGATATTGTATTTCTTTTTCCCTGACTTGTAAATTTGTAATTTTCTGATATTATTGTATTATTACTATATTATTGTATCAAGTTATATTTTCTTGTTTTACTGTATTTTTATTGTGACTGTGTATACCGCTTTGAGTCACCCGCTGGGTCGAGTAAAGTGGTATAGAAATTAAACATGATGATGATGATGATGATGATGATGATGATGATGATGATGATGATGATGATAAAACCTTTGCAGCAATCAGTTTGTCTTCCTAAATCCAAGTTTGGTCATGCCTCTAACTGAAGCCTTTGTCGATGCCAATTATTTACTTTATAAACTTCACTGCCTGAAGTCTTTTTCCTCTTAAGTTCTTCCTCTCGTTAATGGACTACGGGGTCAGAAATAGGGGGGGGGGGGGACTAGAAGTATTCTAATGCTTCTGTTTTTCATTAAAAATGCATTGTGTTTACTGCAACACTTTATTCCCAGTTCTGTTTCTCATACATTACTCTGAGCTACTGGACTGGCCATTTATTTATTTTTGTCATTATAATTAATAAAAGTTAAAGGCTGGGAATCAGAGTCCTGTCACAGTTTTACTACCAAAAGCATGTGCACATGTGTTTCCCAAAGCTAACTACTTTCCCAACAACATCCTAGTTCCACCACAAACACCACTCCACCCTTTTAATTGCAATTGAAAATGGCAGATGGCATTTTATGTGGAACGAGAAAGGCCTTGCTTTGACCTAATTTCAAACCTTGATTCATTCCCCCAAACTGCATCGCTCAATCCTCATCATCCTTTTTAAAGCATGATCTATTTTGTTTGCCAACAGAGAACAGAGGATAGGCTAAATCCAATTTAAAGATATTTACGTGACAAGCTACGTGAGTACTCCCAAAGCATATGGGAAAAACAGGCAGCAATTTTAAATGACAGCTGCCCCATATTGGACAATCTGATTCTGCTTCAGGTAGCAGGAAAGGAAGGCAGGCATAGCCAAACCTAAAGGTAGCCAGATCTCAAAATTATGACCTGTGCGCTTTACATACAACTACTTGTGACCCATTTCTCCCACCTAAGGACTTACCATGAAACAAATTTCTACCTCTTTCTGTGGTCAGGCAAACATAGCCTTTCTTCACAAGGAATTCAAGAACTTGTGTACAACCGCCAAAAGGCCCGGAAGGAGGCATGATAGTGAGAAAGGGTTATCCTGACACCTTCAATTCCAGGGGGTCTTATATGGCAAGCTATAGTCCTTCTGATACCCTAGGCTCAAGTCATGCAAGGTTTGATGGGCTACAACCAGCCCCATGAACTGTACCCAAAATTGAAGCAGTAGCTGAAAGTTGTTGTAATGACACTTATGTTTCCTATAACTGGGCTTTAGATCAGTATTTCCCAACCTTTGGTCCCCGGACTTCAATTCCCCAAAGCAGTGATCTGACTTAATACACCTCTTGGTATGTATTGTGTTTAGACTAGCAGATTTTGCCCGGCAGTACCGGGCTTTTTAAAATTGTGTTAGATAGTAAAGGATTTGGGGTTTTTTTCTTGAACAAATGGTGCCGGGCTGTTTTAAATGATGTTGAAAGGTTTTGTGAATTTGTGGGTTTGAGGCGCTGCATCCGCCTGAGGTGGACTTGCATTCCCAGTGTGTTGTTTATTTTTATTTTTTGTGTGCCAGCTTCCTCATTGCCGGGCTCTTTAAAATGGTTTTGGAAGGGTTTTGTTTTATTTTTATGCAAATGAGGTTAATTTTTAATTGTGGTTTTTTAAATTTTTATTTTTACACATGGGCTGTTAGAAACTGTGATTTTTTTTATTTTTTGTTTTGGTTTTTGGTTTTTCAAAAGAGGAAAGGATTTAGTTTTTTATAATTATTGTATTTAACCAAATAATGTGTTACTATGTGAATTTTTTAAAATAGTTGTGCCTTGGATAATAATTTTTAAAATGTGTAAGAATATGTTTTTTTATCAATGTTTCCATACTGTGTATAGAATTTTTTTGGGTTTTTTTGAGTGAAAACTTTTTATTTTTTATTTTTTTGTGATTAGTGTGAATATTTTTGAATGATTTGATAACTTATTTCAGTAATTTGGGAATTAATCTTATTATTTTGAATATTTTTGGATGTTTTTACTCTTGTGGCGTCTAGGTGGGGCTGGTGAGCTTTTAGTGTACTCTACAATTTTTCGCTACTGTCCTCTGGGTGTCGCTTCTTCTTCCGGTAAGTATTCTCTTTCTTTTCTCAGTTTAGTTCTGGTTGTCATGGAGTGAAGATGTCTCATGGTAAGCTCTCTGGTTTTTTTTGGGGGGGGGGTTCTTTGGGGGGGTCTGTGTGTTTTTTCTTGTTTGTTTTTAGATGGTTTTGTGTTTCCTTTTTGTATTTTTCATTTTTGGTTTTGAGTGTTTTTGAGTGTTTTTGGTTTGTGTTTTTGTGTTTACTTTTTTGGGGGGGTCTTTCTTTTCCGCGGGCCAGGCTCGATGCCTGGCCTGTGGAAAGGAAAGGCAGGGGCGAGGGGGGGTCTTTCTTTTCCACGGGCCAGGCTCGATGCCTGACCCGTGGAAAGGAAAGGTTGGTGGGGGTCTTTTTTTTCTGCGGGCCAGGCTCGATGGCTGGCCCATGGAAAGGAAGGGCAGTGGCCGTGGGTTTTTTTTACTTTTATTTTTCACACGCCGGCTGCCTCAGCGTTCTGCGCGCTCATGGTGCGCAGGACGCTGGGGCTTGTAGTTTGGCGTGCGCGATTTTAGGTAGTGCAGCGGTTTGTTTCCTGCGGCTTATTTTTGATTGGCCACGGCGCGTTTCCGAACGTTCCTTTTGCCCGATTGCCTGATTGGCTCTGGTGCGGCACAAGGAACATTGGGAATTGAAGTTCCCTTTTTTTGTTTGCATCCGGGGGGCTCCTGCCCCACTGGCACAAATTTCAACCCGACAGTTACCTGCGAACCCCATTCAGGCGAGTGCACAGAGGCTCAGACGGGGCTAGTGGGGCCTGGCTAAACATCCTTTGTCACATTCCAATGGTTAACACACCATTTTATAGGTATAGATATCTTGGTTTAAGGCTTACAGACAAACTATAATGTGTTGTCAGAGTGTATGATTTTGTTTTCATTCTATTGTCTACAGAAAAATACTTAAGATTATATCCCGATGAAGAAAAATTCTTTTGAAAAACTGGCAATACCGGAACAGTTTTGATGATACATACGTTATTTTTTTCACTCCTTTGCATTCTTGCAGTAAAAGATACTTCTGCCTCAAACGGTTTCTTTCTCTCATTTGCATCTGCACCGTTTGGCCCTATTTTTGTGAATGTACTGACTTAGGCTTCTGGAAATTGAAGCCCAAGAATCCAAAGGTTGGGAAATACTGCTTTAGACAGTAATCTGACTGCAATGTTTCAGTCCAGCTGCACTGTGTGTTACCTTTAGAATATGGTCATCAAAAGCAGGATATCCCTAGGGATCAGGGGTTGCTGCTTAGAAAACTGGTTCAACCTAGCACTGGTTATTTGCCCATTCACTATCCCCAGCATGCCTACAAATGTATTATAAATTATTTCCAGAAGAATCATGAGACTTGTCTTTGCCGCAGCTCCTGGATCCTTAAAGGAGGACAAAAAAAAATTCATTGAAAGCGAGGTGTACCCAATCCATCTGTCTCCTCTCAAAGGGGCACATGCAAGACATGATTTAGAATCAACATCAAACATGAAGAAAGAGCAAACCCAAACTAGAAGATGGAGGAAGGAGCTCGCTGGACAAGGAACATTAAAGGAGGAGACAGCTGAAGATCTTAATCTACCATAAATTACTTGGAGGACCCTGAATAGGCTTAGGGTCGGAGTCCCTAAATGCAAAACCAACATGCTCAAGTGGGGGTTGCTGGCAGACAATAACACACTGAATGTGGAGAGACACAGAAACCAGCTCATTTGTTGCTCTGCCGATTGCTGCCAGAGACATGCACCAAGGAGGACTTAAGTTTGGCCAACAACAAAGCCAAGAAAGTGCCTTTGTTTTGGCAGTCCAGGATTTGATTTGTTCAGGGGAAAAAGAATATGGGGAAAGAGCAGGCTTCCAGCTTTACTGGACCCCCCAACTCCCACAAGCCCTAACTAGCACAGGCAATGGTGGGGACTTCCGGGTCTCACAGTCCGATATCTAGAGGGCCACACTTAGGCTTGTCTGTCTGAATTCGGTAAATAAGGCTGACAAAAAGTGCACGCCTCCAACTCTGCAGAGGTAATACTCTTCACCAGAATACGGCAGTCCAAGAGAGTCTAAATGGCCACACATTGACCACCTCTCTATGTAGAAGTCAAACAATGTGAATACCATAAAAAGACATTCCCAGTCCCACCAGGTATCCTGCTTACACGCTTGCCATCCTTGGGAGTTTTTACAAGGAAGGCATGAACGGAAATACCTTAAATATATGTCCAATGGACTGCTCACGGCTCTCCTTTCAGCTCTTAAGCTCTCTCTATGAGTTGCCTAGGCATCTATCCAAGCAGGATGTGTTTGGTTTCTGCCACAACTGCATCTGTCCTTCCATAAACTTTGTTTTTCTTGCTATCTAGCCCTTTGTCTGTGTATTTCCTGGAAATAAGATACTTTAGGTCAAAAAAATATCTGAAGTTCAGCAGAACCAGAGGCATCTGGAACATGTGCCGTACCCCCCTTCCTTCACACAGAAAGGATGCCAAAGATTGCAGACTCTGCTTTTTAAAAAACAGGACATTTTGGCACATAGTACCAAAATTGTAAGTAAATTCTGCCATTGTTATAAACCAGGCAAATTAGACTACACAGCAACCTCTTGTTTTGCAATCCTACCTGCAGCACTGAAAATCCTGACTATGCTTCTTAAGAAACCAGCCATCAATGAGGCTGTGACCATACATCTTCTAGCCCAGGGTTCCCCAAACTTGCATTTCCAGGTGTTTTTGGACTTCAACTACCAGCACACCTGCTGATCAGGCCTTCTGGGAATTAAAGGCGGGGGAACATCCGGAGAGCCACGTTTGAGGAACCCTGTTCTAGCCTTTTGCATCCTTTTTAAAAGGAAGATATTTAGCAACAGGCAACCCTAAATCTGTCTGGAAAAATAGTCAACACAATGATCAGGTTTGTAACTAGAGCTAGAATTTCAGCTGCAGACATGGGCTCAATCCTCAGAGTCAAAAGTTAATACTCATGCTGCACGCATATGTAAAATGAATGTCATTCTCATATTTAGCAGCCACATGCCATGTCGCTGAAACAGCCGGTAGCCAAAGGTAGGCCTGATAAGGAGGTGTGGTTTGTCTATAGCTGCCTAGCAACTCACATGCAGCATGTATCATAAGAACATAAGAACATAAGAACATAAGAACATAAGAACAGCCTTGCTGGAACAGGCCACAGCCCATCCAGTCCAGCATTCTGTCTCACACAGTGGCTCACCATTTCCTTCAGGGTATTCCCAAGCAGATGCCTTCACCTGCTTAGGATTCCCTGGAAATGGCATTGAGAGATATCCTTCCTGCCTATCTCTCCAACCCGGAGGTTGTCCTTAGGTAGCCATAATTATAGCCATTGATAGCCTTGTCCTCCATGAACATGTCTAATCCTTTCTTAAAGCTGTCAAGACTGACAGCTGTCACCACTTCTTCTGGCAGGGAGTTCCATAGACCAGTAATCCTCTGGGTGAAAAAGTACTTTCTCTTATTTGAAAAGTACTTTCTCTTATTTGGCCAGTTAACCAGTTACAAGGGCAATGGACCTTTGATAAACTAGAGAGCACAAATCTGTTTGCTGGTTCTCTCTCTACTTTCAGGCAGTTGACACAGCAACTTCCATCAGTATTTGTGGGCTAAAACAAAGGCTATTAAACACAGAAGCTATTAAAACTGATAACAATTGCAAGCAAGTAGCACTTGTGGAGTTACTGGCAAGCCAGAGATAACTCAAATAGTCTCAGTAACACTTTGTTACTGCTAGTTTCTTTTAGAACTTTTTTTTTTTTTGCCAGCACAGGATTTCCCCCAACTGGAATTTAAACCAGAGATGAGAAGAGTTGGGTTGGTTTTTTTCTTTTTGCAATGACATCTCCTACGCAATTTTATTAAAATGCAATCTTTGGTATGCAGTAAAGATCTAACTCTCGCTACAAAGATCGGACGAGTGGGATGTTGCTATGGAGTTGAACCTTGGACATTGACTAAAACTAAAGCATCTGAAAAGAGAATTGAAGCTTTTGAAATGTGGATCTACAGACAGCTGCTAAAGATATCATGGCTTGACCATGTGACTAATGTAGAAGTGCTGCGCCAGATGGATAAAGAACAAGAACTCTTTAAGACCATTAATCAAAGAAAGCTCCAATACCTTGACCATATCATGAGGAAGGACATACAGTACAGAAAACTCCAATTTAGTTATTAAAACGTATACTGCATAAATATGATATAGTTTTATTAAAAGATTGGTTGAGGGTGTGTGAGGATGAAAAAACTAGAATGGAGATTTATAAAGAATCAAGGTTGAACTGGCTTCAGATACTATCAGTGGAGAGGTGGAATAAAGGATATAAAGAGAAGTTACAGTTTGTAACACAAATGACAGATTTTGAAGAAACAATATATAAGATAAGAGGTGGCTTAAAGGGGATAAAAGGAGTAGCGAGCAAGTTGCATAAATTGATAAATTGTACTGAAGAACTCCAGAATGCTCTTAAAAGAATGTGGGAAACAGATTTAGATACTGTATAAGCATTTCTGTTAAAATAAAAGCATTTTAAAATGACACGCAGGAAAAAATCACATTGCTTGAATCTATGGAGGAAACCCCATGCTGCTTCTCCTTTTTGCTTATCTGAGGTGCCATATGTTATTTACAGATTACAATTATAGATTAAATGATCTGATACACAGGTGTTAGATTCTCCCCCCCCCATACCAAGATTGACATAAACTTGGGCAAGCTGCTCAGTGGTGCCTCCAGAAGAAGGAAATGGTAAACCACTTCTATATGTTCTCTAATCTAACTAGAAAAGGGTCACCATAAATCAGAACTCACTTGGCAGCATATAAATAGTATATGTATATTAATAATTTATAGGCTGTTCCCTCCTTCCCTTCCAATGCTCTAAAAAACTAGCTGTTTCCATTTCACTTCCCCATTTCCCCCTTTTAAAAAACAGACTTTATGCTACGTTTTGTAAAAAGCAGACTCAGAAGGGCCTTCAATGTACATAAGAACATAAGAACAGACTTGCTGGAACAGGCCACAGGAGCCCATCCAGTCCAGCATTCTGTCTCACACAGTGGCTCACCATTTGCTTCAGGGTATTATTCCCAAGCAGATGCCTTCACCTGCTTAGGATTCCCTGGAAATGGCATTGAGAGATATCCTGCCTATCTCTCCAACCCGGAGGTTGTCCTTAAGTATCCATAATTATAGCCATTGATACCCTTGTCCTTCATGAACTTGTCTAATCCTTTCTTAAAGCTGTCAAGACTGATAGCTGTCACCACTTCTTTTGGCAGGGAGTTCCATAGACCAGGGATCTTCTGGGTGAAAAAGTACTTTCTCTTATTTGTTTGAGAACTAGTACCCAAAAGTTTCATGGAGAGTCCCCTAGTTCTAGTGTTATGCGATAGGGAAAACAGTTTTTCCTTATCTACTTTGTCCACACCGTGCATGATTTTATAAACTTCAATCAGGTCACCTCTTAGACGCCGTCGTTCAAGAGTGAAAAAGCCCAACCGTTGCAGCCTCAGATGGTAAGGAAGGTGTTCCAGTCCCCTAATCATTCTGGTTGCCCTCCTCTGCACTTTTTCCAGCTCCATAATATCCTTCTGGAGGTATGGCGACCAGAACTGTACACAGTATTCCAGATGGGGCAGCACTACTTCCTTTCCACCTCAGTCTTCAACCATGTCATTTTACATCTTTATCCTTCTGTTCTTCTGCAAATTCCTTCTCTATGTAGTACCGTAAGAAGTTTCACACTACCAGGTCATATGACTGTTCAGTTAACATACTTCAATTATATTTCTTCATCCCAGCAGACCACATGGCTCTTTTCCCATCCTACACTTGCTTCCTTTCTGTACAACAGCATTTTCAAAAATCAAAAAGAATTCACTGCTGACGCAATCCACCTAACAACCACTTTGTAACTGGTTTGAGAGTCACAAATGAAAACCTATGGTTTCAGGACCTGCAGAATACACTCTTTGCTTTCTAAAAAGAAGGAATGAATACAAGGAGGTTCTTACTCAAGGAGCAAGGAAACACCAATGGCCTAACACAGATGATTACCCCTCGTATAAGGTAAGGTAAGCCCTGCTTGAAAGCCAGTTGTATCCGACTCAAGGGTTCAGTGCTCATCTCTGTTTATAGCCAAAGAACCAGCACTATCTGCACTTTCAGACATATCCGTGGACATGTGGCAGGCATGCCTAGGTACTGGAGTGCACGGAATGCTGTTTACTTTCCCACTAAAATGGTCCTTATTTATCTATGTGCAATTTCTTGCTTTTGACCTGTAGGACGGCAGGAACTGGGACAGAGACCAGAGCTCCCTCTGTTGTGCAGTATTCTGTTATCCATCTCTGACCTTCCAATCTTTAAATTCAGCATCTTAGCCACTTGAGCTACCCCAGTCCCCTATCCCTCTTGTACAACAACCATATAGAAACATTAACATATAGAGAAAGAGGCTGCCATGATTCAAAAAGCAACCCCCCCCCAACAGATAAACAATTTGTCATCACTGGCAAAAATAGCTACAGGATATTATTTTCCTGTCCCTGAGGGAAGAGGCATAATAGTACAGCACTGGCTTTCCAGGTGTTCTTGGGCTTCAATTACCAGAAGCACAAGTCAGCACACCTGCTGAGCAGAGCTTCTGGAAACTGAAGTCCAAGAACATCTGGAAAGCCATGTTTGCTGACCCCTGGCATAGCTCATCCACATACCATGAAGCACTACAATATTCTCCTATCTATCCAGGGAATAAGGTATACCAGAGAAGTTTAACATGATCACTACAACAACAATTAGTTCCTGTTTACTTACTTAGACAATTGCATTTATATTTATACTCTAGCCATCTTCTAATTAGCTCCACGCTACACTAGATGTTGACTCCCTCTCCATTCTTTTCCTTTTGACAGTAAGACAAGGATAATTTGCCCACATGTTTTATCCTCACCTCATACAATTCAAGCAAATAAGAGACCTTTACACCAATCACTTCATTGGGAGCTTGTGTCAGAAATGCATCTCTCCAATGTTTCCAGTCCACAAAAGACCATATAAAACTTCAACAGCTGCATCTTTTCATCTCACAATGCAGCCGGCTACACCCAGGGAAAACTGATTTTCCCCTACTCCTGAGAAGCTCTTTTGGGAACGTTTCCAAACCTCTAAACTTCCTTTTCTCCCACAGCTTAAGTACTGTTGCCCCCCCCCCCAACCATTTCAAAATCAGGGAGCACAAAAATTAAAAATAACTCGGTTAAACTCATGAAGGAGACTTTTTCCTCTTCCAACACCAAAACAAAACAAAAATCTCTTGAAAGGGTGGAAAAGAGGACTCCTGACCATGACAAGAATGCCCTGCCTGTCACATCTGGGGTTACATATGTTAAGCCCCCTCCATCCCAAGGACTCCCCCCAAATCACTGTGAGAACCAGTTACCTGTGGATGGTAAGAGGCCAAGCAATAAAAGCAAGAGCAAGATCATCATCATCATCATCATCATCATCATCATCATCATCATCCCCTTCCTGCTGCAAAAACAAACAGCTGTTCCCCATTTCTTTTGCTGGGAAATTAAACTCCCACCCATTTCCAGTCCAAAACAAGAAACAGCTGAAGGTCCCAAAAGCAAAATTGCCTCTGCTCATGATAAGAGTGCAAACGTGCGCACACTTCACAGTGCCCCCCCACCCCAGTTCCACATTCTGAGGCTCAAAGATTGTCCATGCCCTTGTCAAGAGGGCCAGAACCACTACCTCTCCCCTACCCAGGGCAGGGGATGCAAAAAACTTCCACTCTGAGAGATGCTATGCCCCCCCCCCTGAAGTGAAGCCTTCCCAAGCAAGTGTGCCTCTGCCCATAACAAAAGTGCCTTGGTTCCCTCTCTGAACTCATACCTGTCAAGTATTCCATATTGGCTGGGATTTCCCGTATTTCAGCGCTTGTTCCACCCCTTTCCCACCTGAAGCCAAAGCCCTCCGAAACATAAGTGCCCCTGCCCATATACCAACTCTTCCCCCTCTTAAACCCCACCTGAAGCCTTCCAAAGCAACAGTGCCCCTGCCCATACCAAGAGTGCCCTCTTCCCCCTCTTAAACCCCACCTGAAGCCTTCCAAATCAAGAAAGCCCCTGCCCATACCAAGATGGCCTCTCTTCCCCTTCTTAAACCCCACCTGAAGCCTTCCAAAGGAACAGTGCCCCTGATCATAGCAAGAGCGCCTCTGTTCCCCCTCTGAACCCCCCCCCCCACCTGAAGCCTTCCAAAGCAACAGTGTCCCTGCGCATACCAGGAGGGCCTCTCTTCCCCCTCTTAAACCCCACCTGAAGCCTTCCAAAGGAACAGTGCCCCTGACCATCGCAAGAGCGCCTCTCCGAAAACAAGAGTGCCTCTGAACTCCCCACCTGAAGCCTCCCAAAGCAAGAGTGCCCTTGCGCATAGCAAGAGCGCCTCTATTCCCACCACCACCACCACCACCACCACTTCACTCACGGCGCTTCTTGCCCGCCTCCTCCTCCTCCTCCTCCTTCGGCCACCAGGAAGCCGAACTTGTCCACCCGCCGCTCGCTGTCGCTGCTGCCGCCCAAGGAGCTCCGCGAGTCGACCTCTCCGCCCGCCGCCGCCGCCGCCACGTCCTCTTCTTCTTCTTCTTCTTCCTCCTCCTCGCCGTCGTCGTTCTCGGCCAGCGGAGCGCGTGGCGGCGCCGGCTCCATCCCGTGGGCGCGGGCGGCCCTCCCTCCTTCTTCGCCCCCTCGCTCGACGCCCAGGCCGCGGTTCTTGGCCATGGCCGGCTGGGACAAAGTCCCTCAGCCCCGCGGCCCGCGCTCAGCGGTGGAGGCGCCGCGGCTGAGGAAGAAGAAGAGGCGCCTCCATTCGACAACCAACCAAACGCGCCCCCGCCCCCCCCCCCCCCTTTTCGCCTCAGCGCTGGGCCGCGCTTCCCTCAGCCGCGTCCGCCACGCCCATTGGCCCAGAGCTCGGGCGACGCCCCGCCCAAACGCCCCGCAGATTGGTTCCTGAGCACCTGCGCGACGCCCACTGGCCGAACGCTCAGGCGACGCCCCGCCCCTCCGCCCCCCGAGATTGGCTCCTGGGCGCGTGCGCGACGCCAGGCCCCGCCTCCCAGCCCTCCCTTCCGCCAATGGGACTTCACCCCACCCCCTTCACCGCCTCTCCTGTGGAACGCTGAGGGAGAGAAATAGCGATGGGGGCGGAGCCACCGCCCCCACCGCCAATCTAGGCCTTCGGCCCGCCTTCTCCGTCCCTCCCTGCCAATCCTAGAGCTAATCTCGTTTCTGTTGCACCTTCCCACCTCTCACACCCCGCCCCCTCCCTCTCTCAATTCAATTTCAATTCAACTGGGCTAGTTAGGGCTCAATACCGCCCCCCGCAGGCCAGCTTTAGAGTTCTACAGGACTCCTCTTCAGGCTGGGTGTATTTGTATATGATGACCACTAAACCCAGCCTCCCTTCTTCTCACAATTAGTTTTACCACTTAGACCAGGAGTTCTCAACCTTTTTAAACCAGGGGTGGCGGGGTCATGCTCCCTCAGACAGCTTCTGGGGCTGGACGGCCATTTTGCCCTTCCTCCACCCCATGACACTTCCTGGAGTGGTAGAGGAGGCATTGGGGACACATGATATTATTATTATTATTATTATTATTATTATTATTATTATTATTATTATTATTATTATTATTATTATTATTATTATTATTATTATTATTATTATTATTGTTATTATTATTATTATTATTATTATTATACAGTAATACCTCATACAAAGTCCGCTTCGTACATCGAATTAATACAACATCGCCTAATTCCTTGAAAAAAGTTCTGCCACACAAAGTCGCTGCGACTTTGTATGAGGCATTGGGTTTTTCCCAGGTTGCATTGTGCCTGGGCAGTACAAAAGGCAGGACGCATGGTGCATTGCTCTTGTGGGTTTTGCATGAGGTGAAGAGTGTTTAGGAGTGGTTTTTAGCGTAATTTTGGATTTTTTTGAATTTTTTGACGTGTTTTTCTAATGTATTTAGCCTTTAGACAATGATTTCTTAAAGTTCTGTCAGTTTCCTGTCTCTTTCCTTGACTTTGCTGTGCTGTTACAGTACAATGTAGCTCTATGGAAATGACGTTGTATGAGGCATCACGGCAAGGATTTGGACGTTGTATGAGGTATCACTGTAATAGTTTGATTTGTATACCGCTTTTCTCAACCCTGTGGGTGACTCAAAGCGGTTCAACAACAAACCAAATACATGATAAGATCATACCTGTCAAGTTTTGGATTTGGAAATATGCTTATCCTGTGCTGCCCTCCGATGGCAGCAATAGGGCTTTCCAGTCTAATTAATAAGGGATGATCGCGGAAAGAGGGTAAAATAAGGGGTTTTCCCGGCCAATAAGGGATACTTGACAGCTATGGATAAGATACAAAATTCCAAAAATACAAAAACATTAGAATACAGCAACAAAATAATAATAAGCCACTAATTACAATTCCATAGTATCGATCAACACAGTCATACAAAATATACAATGTAGCAGCACAGTACAAATACAATGTAGCAGGTGCCACGGGTTGCATTTGGCCCACGGACCACATGTTGAGAATCCCTGATTTAGACTAATGGTGGAGATTCTCATAAACTGCTCAACATATGTAGACATTTTTGAAATGGTAGCAGCAAGCATATCAGAAAGTAAACAAAACAAAAGAACAAAAAATAAGTTGTGGCACCTTAAAGACTAACTCATATATTTAAAGATGTGAGCTTTCGTGGATCAAGTCCACTTCTTTCAAGCTCAACGGCACACTTCATCAAGCTAATCATAAAAAACACAGATACATCTGGATCTCCATGCCTTTCTTCCCTCCTCTCCATTTAAAAAAAAATTCATTAAGGGTTCATGATTTGTACCTTTAACAGTTGATCGTAATTAAGGCATTGCCCACCTGTGGATTTTGTTTTACTTTATAACTCCAGTCCTACATATCAACAAGCTAGGGGTAATTAGCAACTTACATTATCAAATTTGATATTTTACTTTACTTTTTGCATTTATATACCGCTTTCCTTATCATTCGATAACTCAGATTGTTATATGCTGCTATGTATTTTGTATATTTTATTACATTATACCACCTTCACAGACTTTCCGGTAATATTCTCTTTCACAACATGTCTCAGAACAAGGATGTGCTCACACAGTAACACAGAGGTTAAACTCATCAGCATATGCTTAATGCTTTGTATCTCCCCACATTTAAAATTGAAACGGGGAGTTTAGGGCTAATCTGAATAACACCTAGTGATCATCTGCTACTGCCAGCTGTAGGAAGCTGTACTGATTTGCATGCTTATCTCTCATTCTGATTGATCACTCTGATTGATCACTGTATCTGGTGTACATGCCTTGAAAGTTTCACTCCTATGTCTGATGAAGTGGACTTGATCCATGAAAGCTCACATTAAAAATATAGCAACATCCGTTACCCAATAGCTAGCTTTTATTGGCGCAGAAGGAGTGGTGAGAAGGAAAGTTAGAGTATTCTGTTGTTTAATATTCTTCATCTCAAACCTTCTAGTATTTATTTATCTGTGACAAATAAAAGAGAAAAACTGACACTCGCCTGCGCTTCTCTGACTTTCTGTTGATACCACGTCATCATTTATTCCCACTACATTGTGGAAGTCATCCAGCTGGGTGGTTTAACTTTTTTTTTTTTTTTTTTGCCCTGTAGGACACGAAACATAGCTGTCAAGTATCCCTTATTGGCCAGGAAAACCCCTTATTTTACCCTCTTTCCCGCCGTCATCCCTTATTAATTAGACTGCAAAGCCCTATTGCCGCCATCGGAGGGCAGCACAGGATAAGCATAGATGCCAAGTATCCCTTATTTGCCGGGAAATTTCCCTTATTTCCAAATCCAAAACTTGACAGGTATGCACGAAAGCAGCAAAAACAAAATGGGCAGTGATACTGGAATCATCCTATCTCCTTTCATACACACCCACATCTATTCTTCTGCGCTCAGCTTTCCTAATAGTCCAGCTCTCACAACCATACATTACCACCAGGAATACCATTGCTTTGACTATGCGAATTTTTGTTTGCAAGGTGATGTCTCTGCTTTTAACTATGTTCCTCAGGTTTCTCATAGCTTGTCTCCCAAGCCTCAGTCACCTTTTAATTTCATGGCTGCAATCACCATCTGCAATGATCTTTGATAACATACATAACCAACTTTATGATGTTGAAATCAAAGATATTGATCCCACTGTTGGAAACTGATCACAATAACACAGAGATCTGTAGATGAGCAATCAGGCTTGTCAACTGCAGTGTTTGCCTCCACAGTGACCAATCACAAAATAAGGCCTAGCTATTTTGCAAGGTTTTGGAATGGAGCACGCTGCTGCGACAAAGTCTTCCAGCACTTAAGGAATTCTCATTCTAAGCATCTGGATTTGTAGTTAGGACCTAAGAAACAAAAAAAGGTGGGTTTTTGCATATTACCTTCCCTTATATGGCCCTCTTTGAAACCAGTAAACTTTCTTTGTGGCCGTGGTGGGGGGGATGGGAACTGAGCAATTCAAGCCCAGTGCCCTCCAGAATTGGACAACAAATTAATTTTGCCCACTAGGCATGCCAAATTAGTCCAGATCAGTCCAAATAAAAGTCAATTAGGAATATTACCTAGTGCAGTGGTGGCGAACCTATGGCACGTGTGCCAGAGGTGGCACTCGGAGCCCTCTCTGTGGGCACCCGTGCAGTCACCCCACCCCTCTACCCAGCAGCCCAATGGGAGCACTTCCTCCCTCCCCCAGCACTGAGTTTGCCCCTCCCTTCTGCCTAGCTGCCCAATGGGAGCACTTCCTCCATTGCCCCCAGCACATTCACCCCACCCCTCTTCCCAGCAGTCCAAAGGGAGCATTTCCTTCATCCCCTGTTGCTGCGTTGGCACTTTGCAATAAATATGTGGGTTTTAGGTTACAGTTTGGGCACTCGGTCGCTAAAAGGTTCGGCATCAGATCTAGTGGAAGTTCATCAGATCGGTGGTCCTGCTGCGTTGGTGCTCAAAGTCCCTGTTGAAGATGCAGCTCTTTTTGTGGTACTCAGTAGTTCATTAAGCAAAATAGGCATGGTAACTGTTGTGTATGTAACAGTATTACTTTAAGAATGTAAAAGAGAACAGCTCGGATTATTGCAGATTCTCTTCTCAACTTGCACAACAAGTGCTCTCCCCGCCCACACCACCGGCGGGGAGATAAGGGGGGCCTCCCGTGGCCCGGGAGGCCCCGAGGAAAGACGACGCCGCCAACGCCGCCGACGCCGCCGCGCTCTCCCCGCCCACACCACCGGCGGGGAGATAAGGGGGGCCTCCCGTGGCCCGGGAGGCCCCGAGGAAAGACGCCGCCGCCAACGCCGCCGACGCCGCCGCGCTCTCCCCGCCCACACCACCGGCGGGGAGATAAGGGGGGCCTCCCGTGGCCCGGGAGGCCCCGAGGAAAGACGCCGCCGCCAACGCCGCCGACGCCGCCGCGCTCTCCCCGCCCACACCACCGGCGGGGAGATAAGGGGGGCCTCCCGTGGCCCGGGAGGCCCCGAGGAAAGACGCCGCCGCCAACGCTGCCGACGCCGCCGCGCTCTCCCCGCCCCCACCATCGGCGGGGAGATGAGGGGGGCCTCCCGTGGCCCGGGGGCCCCCGAAGAAAGACAACGCCGCCGACGCCGCCGCGCTCTCCCCGCCCCCACCACCGGCGGGGAGATAAGGGGAGCCTCCCGTGGCCCGGGAGGCCCCGAGGAAAGACGCCGCCGCCAACGCCGCCGACGCCGCCGCGCTCTCCCCGCCCCCACCATCGGCGGGGAGATAAGGGGGGCCTCCCGTGGCCCGGGAGGCCCCGAGGAAAGACGCCGCCGCCAACGCCGCCGACGCCGCCGCGCTCTCCCCGCCCCCACCATCGGCGGGGAGATGAGGGGGGCCTCCCGTGGCCCGGGGGCCCCCGAAGAAAGACAACGCCGCCGACGCCGCCGCGCTCTCCCCGCCCCCACCACCGGCGGGGAGATAAGGGGAGCCTCCCGTGGCCCGGGAGGCCCCGAGGAAAGACGCCGCCGCCAACGCCGCCGACGCCGCCGCGCTCTCCCCGCCCCCACCATCGGCGGGGAGATGAGGGGGGCCTCCCGTGGCCCGGGAGGCCCCGAAGAAAGACGCCGCCGCCAACGCCGCCGCCGCCGCCGCGCTCTCCCCGCCCCCTTCATCGGCGGGGAGATAAAGAGGCGCTGCCTCTACCCGGGGGCCCACGCTATTCGGCCCGGGAATGGGTGGCAGGTGTGTCCTGCCTCCCTTTGGAACCTGCCTGTTGGGGGGTTTAAAGGAGAGGCGCCGCCGGAGGCCCGGAAATTATGCTCGGTGTTGGTATCGGGGGGGGGGATGGCGGAGGGGGAGGGAAGAGAGAGTGTTGGCCTTGCCAGCCAGGAAGAAGGGGCAGCATTCCGTCTGGGGAGGTTCCGGAGAGTATTATAGGTGTAGTGACGGGCATGGGCCGGTATGGCGGGTACCGTGGGGCGGGCCGCACCCGGGGAATGCGGGCCCGATGTTTAAGTGCGGTCCCTCATTCCAGCCCTGCAGGTGCATCTCTGGGTCCTGAGCAGCAGATCCGGAGTGACCCCGCCCTTAGGCTGCTGCTGGTGAATGCCAGGTCGGTTTGTAATAAGGCCCCCCTGATTCAAGATACCATCCAGGATGGGCGGGCCGACTTGGCATGCATCACCGAAACCTGGCTGACACCTGAGGATGGAGTACCTCTTTCGGACATGTGTCCAGCTGGGTTCGGTATTTGGCACCAGCCTAGAGGTGAGGGGAGGGGCGGTGGTGTCGCCATTGTTGCCAGGGAGTCTTTGGAAGTTGCTAGGGCCACTGCTCCACAAGTGTCTGGTTGTGAGGCCCTGCTTCTACGGCTGGGCCCCAAGGGTCAGTTGGGGATCTTGCTCCTGTACCTGCCCCCTTGCAGGGTAAGGGACGCCCTGCCTGAGCTCCTCGAGGCCGCCTCGATGCTGGCGTTGGAGTTCCCGAGACTTATGGTTCTGGGGGACTTCAATTTGCCATCGTTGGGGGTGGCTTCTGAGGTGGCAAGGGAGTTCATGGCTTCCATGGCAGCCATGGGCCTGACTCAGGTAGTTCGGGGCCCGACCAGGGGCAGCGGCCACATGCCAGACTTAGTTTTTCTGTCGGAGCAGTGGCAGAGTGACCTGAGATTACAGGATTTAGCCATCTCACCTGTGCCATGGTCGGATCACTACCTGGTGACTCTTGACTTCCTGGGGGCGACACTTCATCGTAGGGAGGCAGGGCCTATTAAAATGGTCCGCCCTCGGCAACTAATGGATCCAGATGGTTTCCAGAGGGAACTGGGGGATGTTCCTCTGGATCGGCTACACGATTCACCCGAGGCACTCGTCGACTTGTGGAATAGGTCGACAATAGCTGCCTTGGATGAAATCGCGCCACTGCGGCCTCTCCGCGCCCGTGGGGTTAGGTCATCTCCGTGGTTCACAGAGGAACTACGGGAACTCAAACGGGCAAAGAGACGCCTAGAGCGCCGCTGGGTGAAGACCCAGGATGACTCCGATTGGACACTAGCTAGAGCCGCTATTAGGGCCTACCTAGTGGCGATGGGGGTGGTGAGGCGGCAATACTTCACCACCCTTATTGCCTCCGCTGATAATCGCCCAGCCGCCCTGTTCAGGGTGACCAGGTCGCTCCTCGGTAGAGGGGGATCGGCGCCCGGTTGGCAGGGTTCGGCTGAGGACTTTGCTGACCATCTGGTGGAGAAAATCGATCGGATTCGTTCAGGATTGAATCCTGGCGTGGATGGGGAGGGTCGGGGGGGTGCCGGAGCACAGTCTTGCTGTACGATCTGGGATCGGTTTGAGCCTGTTGTCCCTGATGAAGTGGACAGGCTCCTTGCAGATGTTCGTGCCACTACATGTCCTCTGGACCCCTGTCCCACCTGGTTAGTGAAAGCATCCAGGGGGGTAACAGGGGGCTGGGTCGGGGGGATAATAAATGCTTCGTTACGGGAGGGGGTATTTCCGGCACAGTTAAAACATGCCTTGGTGCGCCCCCTCCTGAAGAAAACGTCCCTCGACCCAGCTGTCCTTAACAACTACAGGCCGGTCTCCAACCTGCCCTTTTTGGGTAAGGTTTTGGAGAAGGCGGTGGCGCGCCAGCTGCAGGGTGTCCTGGAGGAAGCGGATTATCTAGACCCTTTTCAATCGGGGTTCAGGCCCGGATATGGAACGGAGACGGCATTGGTCGCACTGATGGATGATCTCTGGCGGGAGCGGGACGGGGGTTATCCATCCGTCCTTGCTCTTCTTGACCTCTCAGCGGCCTTCGATACCGTCGACCACGGTATCCTGCTGGAACGGCTCAAAGGATTGGGGATCCAGGGCACTGTGTTGTCCTGGTTTTCCTCTTTTCTGGAGGGCCGTACCCAGTCGGTGTGGTTAGAGAGTGAGAGGTCCAGCCCTAGGCTTCTCAAGTACGGGGTGCCGCAGGGATCTGTGCTCTCTCCTCTCTTATTTAACATCTACATGAAGCCGCTGGGTGAGATCATTCGTTCCCACGGGGTGCGGTACCATCAGTACGCGGATGATACTCAGTTGTACATCTCGGCCCGTGGGGACCCCAGTGATGCTGTTGAAGTCCTATCCGGATGCCTGGAAGCCGTTGGGGTCTGGATGGGGGCCAATGGGCTTCGGCTGAATCCCAGCAAGACAGAGTGGCTGTGGATAAGGGGCCCCATGTTATCCAAGGAGCTACCATCTTTGGTATTGGATGGGGCTGTTTTGCCCCAGACAGACCCAGTGCGCAACTTGGGGGTCCTTCTGGACTCACGGCTGCTGCTAGAAGAACAAGTGGCGGCTGTGGCCAGGGGGGCCTTTGCCCAACTTCGGGTGATTCGCCAATTGCGCACGCTCCTGGACCGGGACTCCTTGCTTATGGTCACTCATGCTCTGGTTACTTCCCGACTAGATTATTGCAATGCGCTCTACATGGGGCTGCCCTTGACGACCATTCGGAGGCTGCAGCTGGTCCAGAATGCGGCGGCCCGGGTGGTGATGGGGTGTGGGCGATATGCCCATGCCTCACCGCTGCTTCGGGAGCTGCACTGGTTACCAGTTTGTCTCCGGGTGCAATTTAAGGTGCTGGTTTTGACCTTTAAAGCCCTATATGGCAGGGGGCCAGGATACCTTAGAGACCGCATCGTCCCAAGAGTGACTGCCCGTCCAACCAGAGCGGACCGGAGAGGCTCTCTAATGGTGCCATCAACGAGGGGTGCACATTTATCTAGCACCCGAAGGAGGGCCTTCTCCGTGTCCGCACCAACCCTCTGGAACCTCCTACCAGCGGAACTAAGACTTCAAAGAGAACTGCTGCCCTTCAGGAAAGGACTGAAGACCTGGCTGGCAGGGCAGGTGTGGGGCCCGAACGGGACTGTGGTCCCCGCCGGCTGGTTTTTATAAGAACTTTCTCTTCATCCTTCTTGTGCGGTGGGTGGGTTGGGTGAGTGGGATACGGGTTTTTAAAAAAAAGGGGGGGATGTGGGTTTTATTGGGTGGTTTTATAAGATTTTGTAATGTTTTTTATGTATTTTTAGTGTGTTGTAATGCCGCCCTGAGTCGGGTTCTGCCTGAGTGGGCGGCATATACAAATGTGATTAATAAATAAATAAATAAATAAATAAATAAATGTATGAATGTAACCTGACAATGATTACAATGTAACCCAGCTGTTTAAGGAACGCGAGTAAGCTGCCCATAGAGGGCAGCTGCGAGCGTTCAGCTCACATGGTTCACATTCCCCAATCACCGGCAGCCGCGGGAACCTTTCCCGCGCTAGGATCACCTAGAGAAGATGGGCGTGACTCAGAATGAGCCAATGAGCTACCGTGCAACAATATTCAAATGTATTACTGCAGTATAAAATTAGCTTTACCTCCGCCATTACCACATGTTCATCCTGACCATCATGAAATAAACCTGTGTTCTAGCCCCCACTGCGGCTCCTTCTTTGTCTTCCGTGCAAGACACTAAATTGGCGACGAGGATGGGATCCATGGCGTATCCCAAGGTCAAGCCTCATCAATTTGATATCAGTGATCCAGAACAATGGGAGTTGTACGAGTGCCAGTTTTGGCACGCGATGGATGCTGCAGGCATCGACGACGACGCAAAGATGCGCTCGCACTTCCTTGCCCAGGTGGGGCCGGCCACGCTGCGTATCCTGATGAACCTGGTGGCTCCCCAGAAGGTAGACATGGTGCCCATCGACCGCATCCTGGCGCTACCGGGTGAGCACTGCCAGCCTCCCGTCTCGATTTTCCCGGCCAGGGTCGCATTCCACAGGCGGGACCAGCACCCGGGGGAGTTCGTGTCCGCCTACGTGGCGGCCCTCAGGCTCGCGGCGGTCAACTGCCAGTGGGAGGACCTGGACACGGCCCTCCGAGACCGCATGCTGTGTGGCCTGAGGGACGAGGAGGTCCAGAGGAAGTTGATGACCCGCGACCATCGCCTCACGTTCAACGAGGTACTGCGGGAAGCCCAAGCAGCCGAGGCGGCCAGGAGCGGGGTCAGAGTGTTCAAGTCCCGAGGGGCTGCACCTGAGAGGGCCAAGTCACCCGTGCAAGCGGCCCGGCGGACGTTGGCGAAGATGGCCTGGCGGGCACCCCGGTCGCCCGCAAGCATGCCAGCGACCTCCGAGGAGTCGTCCACGACGGCGGACTCCTGCTCCAGCGAGGACGATGACGTCTAGAGGGTAAAGAAACGCGGGGAGAAGCACCAGACCAGCGAGCGACAAGGCCACCGTTGCGACGGCTGTGGGGCATCTCACGATGCCCATTCCGGAAGACCGAGTGCCACAACTGCGGTCGGAAGGGCCACATCGCCAGAGTCTGCAGGCGCGGGCGAACCGAGGACAAGGGCGCATCGAAACACCCTCGAGCACATCAGCGGAAGGCGGCCGGCATCGGAAAGGTCTCAGCCAACGATGGCGCGGAAGGCGTGAACCGCGTGGGCCTGGAGCACCGGCGCTTCTTTGTAGAGGTACTGTTACAAGGGGTTCCAGTGAGGATGGAAATAGACTCGGGGTCGTCCTACTCCATCCTGTCCCAAAAGGAGTTCATGCGCATTCCCCCAAATCCGCAGCCCAAGCTGCGGGCCATGAAGTCACACTTACGGGACGTGCAGGGCTATGGGATCCCAGTGTTGGGGGTGGGGAACTTCACAGTGAAGTTCAAAAACTACGCAGAGAAACTGTCGTTAGTCGTTCTCAAGGGGGGAATATGTTGCCTTTTGGGAACCCAGTGGTTTGCCCCCCTGGGAATTGAACTGTCCGGCATTAACGCCATAGAGACTGACCCAATGCGGGACGTGTGCGATGCGCACTCGGACGTTTTCAAGAAGGGGCTCGGGACTTACAAGGGGCCCCCAGTTTCTTTTGAGTTGGACCCAGAAATCCAGCCCATACGTCTCAAGCCAAGAAGAGTGCCTTTCGCCCTCAAGGACAAGATTGAGGCGGAACTGGACAAATTGGTGGGGCAGGGGATTTTGGTTCCAGTTGATTCGGCGTAGTGGGAGACTCCAATTGTTACAGCCTTGAAATCAAACGGGGAGGTCAGGATTTGCGCTGACTACAAATGTACAATTAACAAGGCCATTCGGCCAAATGCATACCCGGTGCCTGTGGTTAGCCACTTACTGGCCACGTTGCATGGGGGGAGGTGTTTCGCCAAGCTAGACCTGGCGCAGGCGTATCAGCAGCTCACAGTAACCCCAGCTGCTGCCGCCGCGCAAACCATCGTTACGCACAAGGGGGCATTTAAGGTAACGCGCCTACAGTTCGGCGTGAATTCGGCCACCGGGATCTTCCAGTCCCTTGTAGAGCGCCTTTTAAAGGGGCTTCCTGGCGTGCTCCCATATTTTGACGACGTCTTGATAACAGCGGGGAGCGAATCAGAGCTAGCGAGGAGACTAGACAGGGTCCTTTCAGTGTTCAAAAAAGCGGGACTTCGACTAAGAAGGGACAAATGTCTATTTTTTGCGAGGGAGGTTGAGTTTCTCGGGTTCAGGGTAACCCCAGAGGGCATCAAGCCTTCCGAGTCTAAGGTTGCGGCTGTGCAAAACGCCCCTCGCCCCACCGCGAAACCGGAGCTGCAGTCATTCCTAGGGCTCCTAAATTTTTACCACTCCTTCTTGCCAAGGAAGGCATCCGTTGCGGAGCCACTGCACGCGCTACTAAAGAAAGAGGCGGTTTGGCGGTGGGGGGACAGGCAAGAGAAAGCGTTCAAGGAGCTCAAAGCGCTTTTATCCTCGGATGCTGTACTGACTCATTTTGATCCGAGGAGGCCAGTGGTTTTAGTCTGTGATGCATCCCCAGTGGGGGTGGGGGCGGTGCTGTGCCACGTGTTAGAGAGCGGGCCGGAAGCCCCGGTTGCATACTACTCCAGGTCCTTTCAAAGGCAGAGCGCAACTACGCGCAAACGGATAGGGAGGCCCTGGCCATCATCGTAGGAACAAAGAAGTTCCACGATTTCCTATACGGCCGTGAGTTTCCAGTTGTGACGGATCACAAGCCCCTTCTGGGAATCTTTACCACAGGCAAGCCCACCCCACAAATCCTTTCCCCCCGAATGCTACGTTGGGCGATTTTCCTTAACGCCTACCAGTATGAGCTGGTCTATTGCCCAGGGAAGGAGATCTCCCATGTGGACGCGCTGTCCCGGTCTCCTCTCCCTAGTTTAGGAGATCCCGCATGCGAGGTAGAGCAGGACCATCAAGTCCTGCTGATCGAGTCCCTCGACTCACCCCCCATAGTCCCGGCAGACCTCGCCAAAGCCACGGCGGCCAACAAAATTCTGGCCCAAGTCAGTTCCTGGGTAAGGAAAGGGTGGCCCGCAACTCCCCCCGAGGAGCATTTCAAGGCATTTTTCAGGCGTATAGTAGAGCTTTCCCTTAAAGGGACTGCTTGCTCTGGGGCCAGCGGGTAGTTATCCCCGAAAGGTTGAGGGTGAAGGTGCTGTGGCTACTGCATACCAGCCACCCGGGAATAGTGCGCTCCAAGGCACTGGCCAGGAGTTACTTCTGGTGGCCCCAGATAGACGCTGAAATAGAACACTTAGTGGGCACGTGTGAGAGCTGCCAGAACTCTCGGCCCGAGGAGTCCCGGCTACCCCATAGGGAATGGGACACGGCCCACGGGCCATGGTCCCGAATACACGTCGACTTCGCTGGCCCCTTCCGCGGGTCCATGTTTCTGCTGATAGTCGACTCGTATTCCAAATGGCTGGAAGTGATCCCCATGACGAGCACCTCATCTGCCGCAACCATTAAACACTTGCACAGGGTGTTCAGTTGCTTCGGCCTGCCGGACATCCTTGTTAGCAATAACGCTAGTACCTTCACTTCTGCGGAATTCAAGGCGTTTATCGAAAGAAATGCCATCTGCCATATTACCGCTGCCCCATTTCACCCCGCCACAAACGGTCAGGTAGAGCGCCAAGTGCGCACTACGAAGGACGCACTGCGGCGCATGGGTCCCGGTGAGTTGAACCTCCAACTGTGTCAGTTCCTCATCTGTTATAGGGCAACTCCTCTAGCTTCAGGACTTTCACCGGCGGAGCTCCTCATGAGGAGGCGGCCGGTAACCCTTTTTGATCGGTTGGATCCGACCAGGGTGGAGGATGAAGGGAGAAATATAGTGGTAGAGAGTTCCAAAAGTTTTTTGGAATGGGACCCGGTTCACTGCAGAAACTATGCGGCTTCGGGACCAACGTGGGTTCCAGGGACGATCATTGAACAAACGGGGCCAGTATCCTATAGGGTCGAGACTAGCACAGGCCTACTCTGGAGAAGGCACGCGGACCAACTCAGAAGGCGAGTCACTAGTGAAAGGGAATCAGCGTTAGGGTTCTCCTCCACCCGCGTAACCCAAGGGGGAGACACGGGGGCGCCCTCGGGTACAAATGCATACCCTGGATTCTCAGCTGAGGAGGACGATACTTTGAAAGAGTGGAATGAGTTTGACTTTATGTTGCCGTACCAGGGGGGTGTCGCAGAGTGGTCCCCCACCCGTCCGAGCGAGAAGAGGAGTTTCAGTTCAGCCCCTGGTACCTCCAGTCCCCCCAGCCCTTTTGTTTTAGAGTATACCATATCACCAAGCCCCCCGAGCCAGGCAGCCGGGGGAAGTTCACGCTCCCCATCCCCTAGAACTCCGGGTCGGGCAGCAGGGAGTGGGGCAAGGACGCCGGTTGCAGGCGCAAGGGACCGGGGGGAGGCAACAAGGGTCTCCTCGTCGGTCCCGAGGTTCGTGCTGGGGGGGTCCCCGGGCACCACGGGCAACCGGCAGGCCTTTACATCTCAGTTGTATGTTCCGTTCCCTTCCCCCAATGCAAGGTTGTCGCAGAGTCCCCGCCGAGCGACTAATGAGTCCCCCCTTTCCATTGCAGGACAAGACTCTGCGGGATTCGGAGCCCCTAGTTCCCCTGAGCTAAACCAAGCAGCCGCACGCCCCAAGCGCACGTGCGGGAAGCCACAATGGTTGAGGGACTTCGTCCCATCCTAGGGGGGAGGGATGTTATGTATGTACAATGTTGCTTTAAGAAATGTATGAATGTAACCTGACCACAATTACAATGTAGCCCAGCTGTTAAGGAACGCGAGTAAGCTGCCCATAGAGGGCAGCTGCGAGCGTTCAGCTCACATGGTTCACATTCCCCAATCACCGGCAGCCGCGGGAACCTTTCCCGCGCTAGGATCACCTAGAGAAGATGGGCGTGACTCAGAATGAACCAATGAGCTACCGTGCAACAATATTCAAATGTATTACTGCAGTATAAAATGAGCTGTACCTCCGCCATTACCACATGTTCATCCTGACCATCATGAAATAAACCTGTGTTTTAGCCCCCACTGCGGCTCCTTCTTTGTCTTCCGTGCAAGACACTAAGTAACACAGCTTGTTTTTGCTTAATTTTTCCTGGCTCTACTTATTACTTTCCACAATAGGATTTCATGTTTCCATAAAATATGTCAGTTAGTCTGTACCTATTTATGCTGAGAGCAAACCAGAGCTGGACTACTCAGACCAGTGTACAAATAATTAAATGAACAAACAACAATACCATACAACAAACAATAATAATAAATCAAAATAGCTGATGGCGTCTGAGGCAAGCGAGCTCAAATCTAAACATCTAACTCATTGACAATGGTAACATATCCTGGGTACTGCATGACGGTTTGAGCATCTATCATCTGTCCCAGCTTCTGCCAACCTAGCAGATTGAAAGCAAGGAATTGCAAGTAGATAAATAGGGATAAATAAGCAACCTCCCTGGTCAAGTGGGCTTTTTGTCACATACCCAGCCTCTCAGTGACTGCAAAATAGCCCGTGCAACTGATCACAAAATGAGGAACCTCTAGGTGTGCGTGTATATGCATATGCAATGTCCCTTTCAGTCCGTGTTTATGCAACACGATATTAGCTTCCTTCTTGGCTGAAAGCCCACTAAATGCTCTGCTCCTCAGCTTGGATTCCAGTGAAATGCAATCCTCGCAGGCTCTGGGCCAACCTAGAAGCCAAATCTTATTTGCAGAGATGTCCTTAATGGCTTTACTCTTGTGGTGGTTGGGCCAGAAGGAAAAAATGTTGTGGGTGGTTAAGGCAGCTTCTGCTGTATCTGTCCAAATTTGGAGGGCTATAGTAAAGCCTGCCTTCACTAGCTACCAACAAGTAAAGGTCGCCCTTGCTCAAAAGCCAGTCGTATCTGACTCTAGGGTTCAGTGCTCATCTCTGTTTATAGCCAAAGAGCCAGCACTGTCTGCATCTGCAGACGTTTCCGTGATCATATGGCAGACATGCTTCAACACCAGAGTGCACAGAACACTGTTTACCTTCCCACCGAAATGGTCCCAATTTATCTACTTGCATTTTTTTGCTTCCGAACTGCTAGGTTGGCAGGAGCTGGGACAGAGACGGGCGCTCACTCCGTCATGCAGTCCCCGGGAATCTAACGCAAGTTCAGCAATTTTCCCCTGTCTGTAGATACCTGTCTGACTGGCTAAAGTGAATTCATCTGGAGAATTCTAGCTTTCTGGGTGTGAATTTGCAGCAGATCGAAATTTTCCCACTCTGTAAACACCAACTGTCAGGGGTTGGTTAACTAACCTGGCATCCCTGAGGACTTCTGACCTTGGGTGGTAATGTCCACAGGGAAGGGTGATGGTCCCCAAGTGGATTAAACCCCATTTGAGTCCATCTTGATGAATGGCAGCAGCTTCATCCATCCTGGCCTGAGAACTTTGTGTGTCAAAAGGGCTCAGGACCAGAAAGTGGCTCGTGGAATTGGATCTGTGGTATGGGTGTCACACAGTGGTGTGGAAGGCAAATGAAAGCCACTGCATTATATTCCAAGAGGATAGCCAATACTGTATTGGAAATCGGATATGGCACTTTAAAAAGAAGCAACAGTATCACTCTCAGCTTTTCCTGATGCCATGCATAATGTGAGTATTTTTTAATGAATTGGCAATTAAGAGCCATAAGCCTTACAAAAGATGGGCTCCTCATTTTGCTGCTGCTTCTTTCTTGGCTTTCTCATTGGTCAAATATACCGTAAATCCTCATTGGTGCATGTTTCTGGAAGTAATTGGCAGACGAGTAAGTGAGCCGGATTCTGTATCTCTCCACATTCACACAGCATCCAGCCACCCAACACTCTTGGGCCATGCACAATGCCACCGGCTTGACCCCTTACTTCAAGGGAGAGGACCATCCCCACCAGCCAACCCTGCCTACATTTTCCCGTCCCAAATCAGGAGTTTAGAAAAATTACTTTTTTTGGACTGCTGTGCCAGATATTTTCGCAGCCAGTGGAAGTGGTGCTCATCCCTGCTTACAGCCACTGTCTGCATCTGTAGATGTTTTTGTGGTCATGTGGCAGGCATGACAGGGAACACCGTTACCTTTCCTGCCAAAGCAGTACCTATTCATTTACCAGCAATTTCTTGCTTTCAAACTGCTTAGGTTGGCATGCACTGAGACAAACAACGGGAGCTCACTCTGTCACGCAGCTCTCAAACTGCTGACCTGCTGACCTAGACAATTATTAATCTCATAGGAATTAACCAGTGGTGGGCTCAATTTTTTTTTTACTACCACACTGTGGACGTGGTATGGTGGGCATGGCCAGGGGGAAAGCCCTGCATTACACCCAAATTAGGAGTACTTTATTTCAAAACTTGGATGTGTGGGGGCCAGCCAGAATTTCTGCTACCGGTTCTGGCAAACTGGTGCGAACCTGCTGATGCCCACAATAGGAATTAACATATTTTCAACTTTCATCACCCCTAAAGCAATATTTTCAGTACAATGCAGGGCATTTCCTGAAACCAAGCCTTTCCACTTTATAACCTCCCTTTCAAATTATATTGTGCTGTTAATAGGAATAAAAGGAATGCCAGAAACAAGTCTATTTTTGTTTTATTGACTACACCAAGGCTTTTGACTGTGTGGACCACAACAAAATGTGGCAAGAAATTAAAGAGATGGGAATACCAGAACACCTCATATGCCTCATGAGAAATCTGTACACGAGTCAAGAAACAACAGTTAGGACAGAACATAGAATGACAGAGTGGTTTGGAATAGGAAAAGGAGTAAGACAAGGCTGCATTTTGTCACCCTGTTTATTCAACCTATACACAGAGCACATAATGCGCAGTGCAGGGGAATCACAATATGGGATCAAAATTGCTGGAAGAAACATCAACAATTTGAGATATGCAGATGATACCACCCTAATGGCAGAAAGTGAGGAAGACCTAAAGAAGCTCCTGATTAGGTTGAAGGAGGAGAGCGCAAAAACTGGATTGAGACTCAACATCAAGAAAATCAAGATAATGGCAACAGGCCCCAAACAGAAAACAGAGGGGGAAGAAGTAGAAGCAGTGACAGATTTTACTTTCTTAGGATCAAAGACCACTGCAGATGGGGATTGCAGCCATGAGATAAAAAGGCGACTGATGCTTGGGAGGCAAGCTATGAGAAACCTGGGAAACATAGTGAAAAGCAGAGACATCACCTTGCAAACAAAAAATCGCATAGTCAAAGCAACGGTATTCCCGGTGGTAATGTATGGCTGTGAGAGCTGGACCATTAGGAAAGCTGAATGCAGAAGAATAGACTCCTTTGAGATGTGGTGTTGGAGGAGAATCCTGAGAGTCCCCTGGACAGCAGAGAACAAATAGGTCAATATTAGAAGAAATCAACCCTGACTGCTCCTTAGAAGGTCAAATAGTAAAGCTGAAGCTGAAGTACTTTGGACATCAAATGAGAAGGGAGGATTCACTTGAGAAGGCCTTGATACTGGGAAAGGTGGAGGGCAAAAGAAGAAGGGGGCATCCAAAGATGAGATGGCTAGATGGTATTGTGGACGCAATGGGCACAGAGTTGGGCGCGCTGAGGATGTTGGAGGACAGCGGCGCTTGGAGGAAAATGGTCCCATGGGTCGCGAAGGGTCGGAATCAACTGTGCAACTGAACAACAATTTTGATCTGGCTCTTTTGATCTGGCTCCTTCAAACATCTTGTTGTCGTTAAAAATACCATGAAAATAAAGCATGTACAACTTAATGGGGAATGCTTTGAGGTCACCGATTTCCCAGCCGAACAGCTTTTAGCTTGTTTTTTTAATGTTGTGCTCAGCGGAGGTGCATGAGTAATGGATTCATTAATACAATACAGTACATTGATTTTTAACATAAAATTCTGGGTATGCTCAAAAAGCTAAAGCAACAGAATGAGAAACCACCCTCTTGCAACCAAAATGTCCATCCTTTCCATTGCTGCCATGCTGGAACTCAGGGATGCCCAAACTATGCCCTGTGGGCCAGATCAGGCCCCCGATGCTAATTCATCCAGCCCACGCCACCGTCGTCGCTCCAGAAGTGGAAGTAAAACGTGCCCAGGAGCGATGAGGGTGGTGTGGGCCGGATGAATTGGTGTTGGGGCCAGGGCCAGCCCATGGGGCATAGTTTGCCCGCCCCCCCTGGTTTAAGCAGAGAAAATGGCAGTCTAAAATCTATCTCATTCTGTTGCAAAACATATCTGTTGCAGAAGAGATTGAAAGGCATGTTTTACTTCTGCTTCCAGTGGGAGGAATCATGTGACCAGCCCACTGAACCACGTGACCAGCCCACGGCCCGAAAAGTTTGGGCACCTCTGCTGTAACTTAAGTGCTGCAGTGATGATGAACCTTGGCACTTCAGATGTTCTTAGACTTCAATTCCCAGAAGCCCTGATCAGTGCTGACTTGGGCTTCTTGGAATTCAAGTCCAAGAACATCTGGAGTGCCAAGGTTCACCATCACTGTTATAGTGGCTTGCTCTTTGCTATATGGACATCTGTAGTCTCAGATATAATGACACCTGGCAACCCACAGGCTAGATCAGGGATTCTCAACCTGCACCCTGTGAGCCAGATGCAGCCCACAGTACAATTTCATGTGCCTCCCCCACCTCCTCCACCACACCAGGAAGTGCCATGTGGTGGAGGAAGGGCAAAATGACCATCCAGCTGTCTGAGGGACGTGACCCAATGGCCCCGGCATAAAAAGGTTGAGAACGCCTGGGCTAGATGCAGTCTGGTATGAATTTCTTTGATTTCTGTTTTCCAACAAACATATGTCCAAGATGTATGTATGTATATGTATATGTATATGTATATGTATATGTATATGTATATGTATATGTATATGTATATGTATATGTATATGTATATGTATATGTATATGTATATGTATATGTATATGTATATGTATATGTATATGTGTGTGTGTGTGTGTGTGTGTGTGTATTGCTGCCCACTCGCGAACGACTCTGGGTGGCTTACAAATAACAGACCTCATTCATCTAAAATTACGACCGTAAAACCTTAGTAAAGGTCAAGGTTTCCCTTGCTCGAAAGCCAGTCGTATCCAACTCTAGGGTTCAGTGCTCATCTCTGTTTTCAAAGCCGAAGAGCCAGCGCTGTCTGCTTCTGCAGACGTTTCCGTGGTCATGTGGCAGGCATGACTAGACACCGGGAGCGCACGGAACGCTGTTACCTTTTCCCACCGAAGTGGCCCCTATTTATCTACTTGCAACTGCTAGCTTGGCAGGACTAGATGCCCTTTAAGGAGCTCTGATGGCAGGTCCCACACCCCGTCCGGAGCGGGCAGGCGCGCTGGGTCTGGGTCGAAGAGCCCTGTGTGGGTCGCAAGTGGGCGCTCTTCTTCCTCCAAGCAGCCAACCAACCAACCAGATACCAGACCCAGGTGGCTCTGGGGCCCGCCTCGCCACGACCCCCCCCCTGCCCCTGCCCGGTGTCTGGCCCACACGGAGGGGTTGGCCAGGCGGCCTCAGATCCCGGGACGTCGTCGGTGCGGAGCCGAGGCTTGGCCCTCGGTCGCCCCAGGCTGGGCACGAAAGCCTGGCTGAGGAGGACTCGTCCGTCCCGTCGAGCAAGCCTCCCTTTGCAGCCCTGAGGCGCCTAGAGAGAGGGATCGGTCCCGATCCGGCCCGCGATTGGGAGATCAGGTCTGCCCACCCCACCCCCCACCCCCACCCCCCCGCCAACGCCGCCGTCCTCTGGACCATGGAGGGTTCCTCGTCGCCGCCTCCAGCCTACTCAGACCTCATGAAGCCGGGTCAGGGAAAGAGCAGCCTCGGCGACGGAGCCCAACTCCAGCCCCCCGAGGAGGACGAGGAGGCGGTGGGGCCCACGCCCCACCCTCCCAGAACCTACCTGTGGCTCAGCATCCTGAGTTGCTTCTGCCCGGCGTACCCGGTCAACATCGTCGCCTTCGTCTTGTCGGTGATGGTGAGTCCGTCCCACGAAGCACCCCCCCCCCCCACTTCCCTGGAGAGGAACGAAGGTCTCACACACACACACACACACACACACACACACACACACACACACACACACACACACACACACACACACACACACACACACACACACACACACACCTGGGCTGAAAAGCGTAGCTCCCCCCTAAAAAAGTCACTTCTAGAGACGTGATGGCGAACCTTGCACTCCAGGTGTTCTTGGACTTCCATTCCCAGAAGCCCAACACCCCCCCCCCCCGTGAATCCACACAAATGGGTTTGCTGCGATTCATCCAGCCCGCTACTGGAAGTGGAAGTAAAACACGCCCGTACGGTTAAGGCTCTTCTGGGTTAACCCTTCCTCCATACGGGCACGTTTTAATTCCACTTCCAGGAGTGACGAGGGCGGCGCGGCGTGGGCCAGATGAATCGCAGCAAACCCATTTGTGTGGATTCATGGGTGTGTGTGTGCTTTGGGCTTCTGGGAATTGAAGTCCAAGAACACCTGGAGTGCCAAGGTTCGCCATCATGGCTCTAGAGCAAGAGTTCTCAACCTTCTTAAGACAGGTGGCAAAGTGCTGTAACTCCCTAGCTCTGTCCACTCCTCCCCATCTTGCTCTTGTTATTCTTTCGGTCAAACCCTGGACTGCCAAAACAAAGCCACTTTCTTGGCTTTGCCGTTGGCCAAACCCATGTCCTCATTGGTGCATGTTTCTGGCAGTATTCGGCAGACCAGTCAATGAGCCGGGTTATGTATCAATCCACATTCACACCATGTGTTGTTGTCCACCAGTGGTCACCACTTGAACCTGTTGGTCTTGCATTTAGGGACTCCGACCCTCAGCCTATTCAGGGTCCTCCAGGTGACGTAGGGGAGGTCTAGTCCCTTAGCTATAACCTCTTTTAGTGTTGTTTCTTGTCCAGCGAACTCCTTCCTCCATCTTCTAATTTGGTTTTGCTCTTGCTTACCCTCAAGTGGCTCAAGTGGCTAAGACGGAGCCGAAAGGTCAGCAGTTCGATTCCCGAGTACTGCAGGACGGAATGAGCTCCCGTCTTTGTCCTAGCTCCTGCCATCCTAGCAGTTCGAAAGCAAGACATTGCAAGTAGATAAATAGGGACCACTTCGGTGGAAAGGTAAATAGCGTTCTGTGCGCTCCGGTGTCTAGTCATGCCTGCCACATGACCACGGAAACGTCTGCAGAAGCAGACAGCACTGGCTCTTCGGCTTTGAAACAGAGATGAGCACTGAACTCTAGAGTTGGATATGACTGGCTTTTGAGCAAGGGAAACTTTTACCTTTACCTCCCCCAGAGGATCATTGGTCTATGGAACTCCCTGCCAGAAGGAGTGGTGACAGCTGTCAGACTTGACAGCTTTAAGAAAGGATTAGACAAGTTCATGGAGGACAAGGCTATCAATGGCTATAATTATGGATACCTAAGGACAACCTCTGGGTTGGAGAGATAGGCAGGATATCTCTCAATGCCATTTCCAGGGAATCCTAAGCAGGTGAAGGCATCTGCTTGGGAATAAATACTCTGAAGCAAATGGTGAGCCACTGTGTGAGACAGAATGCTGGACCGGATGGGCTCCTGTGGCCTCTTCCAGCAAGGCTGTTGCTTTGTTCTTATGTACCTACCCTCAAGAATGTTTGTTCTTTCCATAAAGCTCTTCCTAGATCTGAGCTGGCTCATATCCATTCAGAGGGTGTCAAGGGTCCTTCTCTTGTTTAGTTCTCTCGGCATCCGCCACTACTTCTCTCCTAATCTTAGGTGGAGCGATACCAACAAGAAGGTATATTTTTCTCAACTGGTGTAGGTTTGAGGCATTCTGTCACTATACACATGGCTTCATTAACAACCATGTCAACTTGATTTGCGTGTGTGGTTCATCTTGCTACAATTCTTAGAAAGGAGAATCACAGGGTCAAGATGTATATGAGTTGCAGGTGATCAGAAATGAGAAGTCTTGACAGCATTAAGAAAGGATTAGACAACTTCATGGAGGACAAGGGTATCAATGGCTATAATTATGGATACTTAAGGACCACCTCAGGGTTGGAGAGATAGGCAGGATATCTCTCAATGCCATTTCCAGGGAATCCTAAGCAGGTGAAGGCATCTCATGGGAATAATACCCTGAAGCACATGGTGAGCCACTGTGTGAGACAGAATGGTGGACTGGATCATGGGCTCCTGTGGCCTGTTCCAGCAAGGCTGTTCTTATGTGGAGGAATGTGTATATTAATAGTCACAGGTTTTCAAATGGAAAAGGGTTAAATGTGATAAAATTTATTAGATAAAATATGATTAAAGAAACAAAACAAATTAGAAGTAGAATGATACAATCACATTAAAACGAGCTATAAAATTTGCTCAATAAAACTCATCACCTTTGCATGCAACCCCTATCTGATCAATAAAACGTCTTCTCTTTTGAATGGCCCCAACTATTGCATTGCTAAATTTTGTTGTTATATTTTATTGTACTGTACTGTTGATGTGTTGAGATTTCTGCGAGCCGCCCTGAGTCGCGTACAGTGCCGCAATCAGGGGGGGACAAGTAGGACTCCCGTCCAGGGCCCGAAGATGACAGGGGCCCATCAGCGCCGGGAAACCACCCATGTATGCATGCGCAAACAGACCACGCATGCGCAGAAACCACGGGGGGCATGGCCAAAATGTGAGGGGCCCTGCGTACCGGGCCTGGAAATTTCTGATGTCGGCTCTGGTTGCTTATGTCAAGTGGGCGGCATACAAATCCAATAAATCAAATCATATCAAACTATTCACTTGACAGCTCTAATATTTACCTATTTATTAGTGCCCTGAAGGAAATAAGAGGCAATTCAACAATTACATGTTCCATTTTGGGGGGGGGGAATTGACACCCCCCCTGTAATCTGACCGTAATTTTCTCTTCCAACCCCCCCCTTTAAAATTACGTACTCCAGAGCGTTTGTATTAAAACTCTAATTTTTAGAGCCTTTCACTAATGCAGAATGTATTGGTGAGGATTCAATAATCTCAAATCGAATCAAAATTCCCAGAAATCATTTTTAAACCTAAAAAAGTGCCATGTTTCGAAACCACAACAGCTCCAAATGGATTACGTAATCTTTGACCTGAGCCCCCATGTAATTTTCCGTAATTCAGATGGCAGACCCCCCCCCTCAAGGATCACATAATTGTTGAATTGCCCCTAATTTAACATTTTATTAGGGTCCCAGTATCTAGTTATGTCTAGTTTACTTTTGGAATAAAAACTTTTTAATTCTAAGTACAGTACCCATTTTTTAAATAGCCAAACCTGGTTGTTGGGTTTGAAATTCTACTCAAAATCAGTCATGACAAGATAGTCCCTGCAAACATTAGGCTTGCCTACTCTTGTTTTAAAAGCCTAGCTAGTCTGCAGGAAAATGCTTCTTAGTCAACAGTAGCAAAACCACACTCTTACTGTATACCATGTAAATTTCATCAAGAATGTAATTTTGGTTTTCAACAGCACTCAGATGCAGGTGGAATGGAAGAAAATTACATTTTAGCAGACTTCACACCCCACTAACTCTCACGTAGCACGGAGCAGGATATTTTAGAACCTCAGACTTTTTTGTCAGGATCCACATAGAATGAGACCACGGACATAAGCAGCCCATGCCTCGAAATATTTTGGAGGTAGAAGGCTTGGTTGTTGTGAGTTGTCACATTTTCTTTGACTTTTGGTGTCCCTATGAATCAGAATGTGTCTCTTTTGCATTTGTTTTAGAGATCAGGTTCAGTACTTTGGAGAGCTCCCTTTAACCATGATGGCAAACCTTGGCACGGCTGGGGGGTTTTTTGGACTTCGATTTTTAGAAGCCCAAGTCTCTGTGAATTCACACGTACATGCAGTAAACCCATTCATGTGGATTCACAGCCACTTGGGCTTCTGGGAATTGAAGTCCCAGAACACCTGGAGTGCCAAGGTTTGCTCTCCATCATGGGCCTATAAAGTACAGGCTAAAATATGGAGCTCTCCAAAGTGCTGAATCCGATCTCTAAAACAAAAGCAGAGACTCATGTGCTGCAACATGGAGTGAACACCTATCTTCTGTCCCAGCTCTTGAACCGTGCAGTTCAAAAGGAAGACACTGCAAGTAGATAAACAGGGACCACTTTGGTGGGAAGGTAACAGCGTTCTGTGCGCTCCGGTGTCTAGTCATGCCTGCCACATGACCATAAATGGAAATGAGCACTACCTCCTAGAGTCAAATATGACTGGCAAGGGAGACCTTTACCACATTTAACATCAGAATGCTACATGTCCTCCATAGCCATAAAAGTAATTTTAAAAGACCACTAAATGCGGTGGTGTTAGCTGTTGTTGCTAACGGGGTGTGAGTGTGTGTGTCTGTGTCTTCCAGATGGAGTAGTTGTTATATGACAGGGGTGCCCAAACCTTTCAGACTGTGTGCCAGTCACGTGGTTCAGGGGGCCCATCGACCGGATCCAGCCCCCGGCACCAATTCTTCTGGCCCACAAAGTCCTCATTGCTCCCAGAAGTGGAAGTAAAATGTGCCCATATGGCTTCATGGGCCGGATGAATTGACATTGGGGGCCGGATCTGGTCTGAGGGCTGTAGTTTGGGCACTCTTGTCCTATAACATTTGATCTCTTGAACCGTCTGCATTGATCTATTGGGAATTTTTGCACTCTGTCGATGTCACACTCACCCTATCTATGTATGTTCAGTGGCAAAATCCACAACTTCCTGTGCTATTTCGTCACCTCTTGAAGGCTCGTTTTATGCTTGTTTTGGTTCATTCTAATGCTTAGAGAGCGATGGCTTTTCTTGCTTCTACTGTATAGGCACAGCCACCCTTTGGAGGCACAGACTTGAACTCTGGTGAAGATCAAGAATCCTTGATCTGTGGAGACAAAACAGGAGGCAGAGGGACGCTTTTCATTTTACAGTAGACCCTCGCATAATGACGTTACTTGGCTCCCCAAGTAGCGTTGTTAAGCAATTTTTGTCATTATGCGGGTTTCTATGGTGTTTCCCGCATAACGACGTTTTTAGCGTCATTATCCGGATAACGATGGTTATTTTAGCGTCGTTGTCCGAATAACGATGCTAAAAACATCGTTATGTGGGGGAACACGTGGCACATAACGATGTGTTGTTAAGCAAAAATGATGCTATTCGAACGCATCGTTATGTGAGGGTTGACTGTATCTGGCAGGCGCTTGATTATGTCTTGTTTATTGCAAAAACGAATGGATGGCACTTCACTTATTACTGGTAATGAATTGCTTCCTGGCTCTGTCCTTGCACCAGTTTCTAAGATAAGTGAAGAAATAGCCAACTGCTTTTGCATTAGTTGTGCATCTTCTGTCAGCTAGAGTGTATTTATTCTTTCAAAAAGCCAGTAGGCTCTTTCAACTCTTAGCTAAGCATTAGTGGCTTCTTTTTCTTCAAGTGCTTTTGATTCCAAATATTGGCTGTCGTGGTGATCAGCCATGAAGATTATCCTGGGAACAATTTAACAATGTAGTAGTCTTCCATTTGCCTTCCACATCATAGCATGACCCCCCGCCGCCCCGTACCACTGATCCAGTTCTGTGAGTCACTCTCTGGTCCTGCACCCTTTTGGCACACAAAGTCCTCCTCGGTCCCAGGCCAGGATGGGTGAAGCAGCTGCCCTCCATCAAGATGGATTCAAGTGGGATTTAATCCACTTGGGGACCATCGCCCTTCCCTGTGGACTTTGGCACCCAAGGCCGCTAGTGCTCAGGGTGGTCAGGTTATCTGCCTCCTGACAATCAGTGTTGAGTCACTGGCAGTAGTGTCTACTCTAGTACCTTAGCAGGGGTCCATCTGGCATGGCTCCTTCTGCCTCCATGACTGTTTGGAATCAAAATAGCGAAGGAAGTGGTTCCTCCTCCGCTCATTTGCCGTTGGGCCCAATGTTCCCAGTGACATTTCCTCCACTGAGGGGACCATCATCCCACCTAAAGGGGCTCATCTGCCCATAGCCGTTGGCCAATTTGGGAGTTATGTTATTTAAAGCCGCCTAGTACTCGGTGTTGAGTTGCTGGCTGTAAGGTCTACTCCATGACCATACCATTAAAACAGGCACCATAGGTTTTGGGAGGGTCTCCCCCACAGTTAACTCTGACCAAATGTGACACTCTCAGGAAGATTGGAACATTGCTTTCCAAAAGCAATGGGCTTGATTCCAACATTGTGGACCCAAGATGTTCTTAGAATTCAGCTCACCAATGTTGAAGGATTCTTAGAACTGTAGTCCAAGAACATATGGCCCCCTAAACTTGTGAACCATTGGGTTAGATCCTGTACCAGCTTTGATGTACTGCCCCAGTTCCATACTGGGTGTCCATTTTCTTTTTTCTTCCTGTGTGGAAGTGTGTGCACATTCTGTGCATAATTTCCCCACAGGGCACACATACTTGGCCTGTGTTTTTTTCAAACAGTTGTATTTTTCTCTGGGTTTCCTCTTCATTTAAAGGTGTTGGGGGACTGTGGTGGCGCAAGCGGTTAAGATGTTGAACTTGACAACTGGAAGGTCGGCAGGTCAGCAGTTTGAGACCTGAATGCTGCATGACGGAGTGAGCTCCCATCTCTGACCCAGCTCCTGCCAACCTAGCAGTTTTCAAAAGCAAGAAATTGCAAGTGCCATATATACTCGCGTATAAGGCAAGATTTTTAGCCCCCAAAAGGGGACTCGGCTTATACTCAGGTCAAGGACCACAAGGGTCCCAGAACCATGCAGGTTTGAGATAAGCCAACAGTTTAATTATTTTTACCATATTTTCATGTATTTTGATTATATAAACTCACTAGCAACTGCTGCATTTCCCACCTTTGGCTTTCAACTCGGGTCAATCTATTTTCCTGGGTTTTCAGGTCACAATTATGTACCTCGGCTTATATTCAGGTCGGCTTATACTCGAGTATATAAAGTAGATAAATATATACCACTTCGGTAGGAGAGTAAACTGCAGTCTGGCCAGGTTATCCTGTTATGGTGATAGAGTAGACCATACTGCTAGTGACTCAATGCCGAGTGTCAGGTGGCCATTAGCTAACTTGACAACCCTAAGGACTAGTGGTTTGGATGCTAAAGTCCACAAAGGTGATGGTCCCCAAGTAGATTAAATTTCACTTGAATCCATCTTGATGGAGGGCAGCAGCTTCCTCAATACTGGCCTGGGGCTGGGGAGGACTTTGCGTGTCAGAAGGGCTCAGGGCCAGAAAGTGGCTCGCAGAAGTGGATCAGTGGTATGGATCGTGCTGCTATGCAGAAGGCAGAAGGAAGGCCACAACATTATATTCTCAGGACCGTCTTTGTGGCTGATCGCCGTGATAGCCAATATTTGGATATGGCAGAAGAAGGGAAGGTAAACAGCATTCTGTGCACTCCAGTGTCTTAGTCATGCCTGCCGCATGTCCATGGAAACATCTGCAGATGCAGACAAGCGCTGGCTCTTTGGCTATGAACAGAGATGAGTACTGAACTCTAGAGTCAGCTACAACTGCCTTTCGAACTAGGGCGACCTTTACCTAAATGTGTTCAGAAATGTGCACTGCTTTTTCCTCATTGGGGACAGATGGTGCCAGATAGAAGTGCAAAACTGAAATCTGCACAGGAATGCCAAATGAGTGCATGTCTCTCTGCCTGCCCCGTTTTAATGATGGTTCTGATGGCCTTTCTTTCTCTCCTGTAGGCATCAATCAGCTATACTCAAGGAGACACAGAAGGGTCCAAAAGACTGGGCAACCTTGCATTCAGGGTGGCCATTGCATCTATTCTGATTGGGTCTGTGATGATCGGGGTTCTTTTCATAGTCCATTTCACCACGGTAAGTGCAGGCCAACTGATCTCAGATTGTGGTTATGGGTCAGTCTAGGGCATGGGTGGCCAATTCATCTGGCCCTTGTTACTTCTGGAAGTGGAAGTAAAACATGCCCGTACGAGTGTATTTTACTTCTGCTTCCAGGAGCGACGAGGGTGGCGTGGGCCGGATGAATTGGCATCGGGGCCCAGATCCAGCCCATAGGCCGTAGTTTGGGCACCCCTGGTTTAAGCAGAGAAAATGGCAGACTAAAATATATATATCTTATTCTTTATACCAGTCCTCTACTGTATTTTCAATAAAGAGTCATCCTTCCATTTCCTTGCAATACATTGTCTCGCTGTTGTCAATATTGTTGATAACAATTCTTTTTTATTCTTATCTATGTTCACATTATTATCCAACTCTGCTGTGATCTGCCAGGAGAGAAGGCTTTCAACAGGTTAGCCAGGTTTTACAGTAGTATCATCTGACCGGCTATTCCAGGTCTCTCCTAACACAACCTCTGGTTCTGGAAGCGCACATTCACGGAAGAGAAATAGATCTGTCTGTTCAACGAGTCATAGAAATGTTCTGTCCAGCGGGCGGTGAAATGAGGTTACGCCAATGTGGGGATTACAGGGTTGCCTTTGCACACTCTACTAAACAACTTGTGCAGAACTTCAGAGCGTGACTTTTGAAGGCACTGAAAGAATCTGTTGTTTCTGATCCAGGACAGTGAATCCCATTATACAAAACCCTTCAGTGTATCCACAAAGAGAAAGCGGATAGGGATCTCACACCTTTAGCAGAGGTTATTACAAAAGACACATTCAAAAGACAGAACATTCCCACAGAAGGTGTGAAATTCTGGAAGACCGAGAGATGCGAGAATTTGCAAATAGCAAATATTTAAGGAAACGTGTTTGCCATTTTGTCTTTGTTGTGATAGAGTTTAATATGTATTTGATTCACTATAGTCCGAAGTCTCGCGCGATTTCGGGAAGGTTCTCAACAAGAAGTGCACGAGACAGAGCTGTCAATGGTTCTCATGGTGTCCCCCCCCCACTGTCAGTTCTGATCAGAGATCAATAAGGAACGTGAGGGTGTGTGGTTAGCTCTGGTCACCTATTTTTATTCCAAATAAAGTTGTGTGTTTGGCCTGTATTGCTGGCTGCTGCCTATTATTTACAGAACATTAGATTGAGAATGTTCAAAATGAGAATTTGCAAATAGCTTGTACCTCTGGTAAGGTAAAAATAAAGGTTGGCCTTGCTCAAAAGCCAGTCGTATCTGGATCTAGGGTTCAGTGCTCATCTCCGTTTATAGCAGGGGTTCCCATCCTAAGGCCCCTGGGCCGGATCCGGACCATGGTGCCGTTTCATGTGCCTCCCCATCCCTCCAAGGGCATTTGAGAAACAAAATGGTCACCACCACCACCCCTTTGAAGCTGTCGGGACAAAATGGCCGCCACCATAATGCAGACAGGGCAAAAAGGCCATCCAGCCCTTGACGCTGACTGAGAGCGTGACCAAGGGCATTTGAGAAACAAAATGGCCACCCCCTTTGAAGCAGTCGGGACAAAATGGCTGCCACCAGCAGGTGGCAGGGCAAAATGGCCATCCAGCCCTTGAAGCTGACTGAGAGAGTGTGACCCGGCCCCCACTTGAAAAGGTCGGGAACACCTGGTTTATAGCCAAAGAACCAGCACTGTCTGCACCTGCAGACATTTCCTTGGGCATGTGGCAGACATGATAGACACTGGAGTGCACAGAACACTGTTACCTTCCCACCAGAGTGGTACCTATTTATCTACTTGCAATTTCTTGCTTTCGAACTGCTAGGTTGGCAGGAACTGGTACAGATAGATGGGAGCTCAAAAGTGGGTAAACTGCCACAGTTATTTTGTCCAGGTATATCACTCTGGCACAGGCACCCAGTGTCTAAGGGCACTGAACTAGGATACAGGAGACCCAGGTTTGAATCCCCACTTGGTCATAGTAACACATACTGATCTTCCTTGGATAGTTGATAGAAACTCAGAATGGTTCCACTGCTCCGCCAAAACTGGAGCCAATAGCTGCCATTACCTTTGTTGGACAATTTCCATCATCACCATCATTGTTTCTGTCCCTCAAAGCAGGGGTCCCCAACCTTTTCAAGTCAGGGGCTGGGTCACGCTCTCTGAGTCAGCTTCGAGGACAACAGCCATTTTGCCCTATCTCCACAATGGTCGTGGCCGTTTTGTCCCAACAGCTTCAAAGGGGTGGCCATTTTGTTTCTCGAATGCCCTTGGAGGGATGGGAGGGCACATGAAATGGCACCAGGGCCCAGATCTGGCCCACGGGCCTTAGGTTGGGAACCCCTGCCTTAAAGCTTCTCCATTTGTGGCAACTGTGCACCACGTAGAAAGGAATCGGTATCAGGAAGGGGCCAGTCTACATTTCAGCTGTTGCAAAGTCAAATCCTTCTGGCTCCAGTAATGGCCCATGGCATGCCAGAAAACGTGTCTCCCGGGTTAAAGAAAGAAGATTTTATGAAAAATCTTTTTAAAGCCATTAACAGACATTTGAGCCGTTTCCTGACAATCAGGACTTCATTGATTTGTTTAGATTGCGTTGATGTACAATTCAGAGTCTATTGGCAGGGAGAGAAGAGATCCCCACGGGAACTTAATGCTTTCGGATTCAAAGGAGCTTTGAGCCACTAATGCAGTGGGTTGTTTGTTTAATGGAGACAAGAGCCATTAAATCTTGTGCTTGTTAGGACTTGAGGATGAATAATTAAAGCATTTCCAATCAATTTCTTTTTCTTTGTATTTCCCCCCACCCACCCCCTGTTCTTCTCACCTCCTCTTGGGACAAAAAAACCCACTATTTTGTACACTAATGCAGCATGCCATTTGATGGCCAAGCTTTGAAAGAACAGCCCTACCATCCTTGGACTCCAGGGGAAAGTCCAGGGGGCTCTCTGGCGAAGCAAAGAAAAAGATGTGGCTCCAGATGTTCAATTTTAATCCAATGGATTTTGCTCAGTGTGTGTCACAGACAAATGGACAGTTATTACTGGCCAGGCTGCAGCGGACGAGACGAACACCCATTGGAAATGTACGTCTTATTCAGGAATGCTGTTTACAGAGCAACACACCTTATTCCCAATGACAAAATTTTAAACGTCATGCCTGCAAATCCCACCCTTTAATTGTCAACTTTTGCCCCCGTTCTCACGGAGGACGTCGCCCAAACTGGAGCCACCGCTGGCAGAACTTTCCGGATTGGTGACGTGTGCGAGCGATGAGCCAAAATACACAGGACAAGTTGCTGCTTGGTCTTCCCCTACTGCACGGCCTTGCCATTAGACAAAGTGAGTTGACTGCCTCTGATGACAAACACTGGGAAATGGTACCCAAACACCAGAGGAGACGCATGTAAACAGTGGTGGGATTCAAATTTTTTACTACCTACTCTGTGGGTGTGGTATGGTGGGCACATGGCCAGGGGAAAGCCCTGCATTGACTATTTTATTTCAAAACTTGGGTGGACGGGGCCAACCAGACGTTTTTCTACCGGTTCTGGCGAACTGGGGCGAACCTGCTGAATCCCACCACTGCATGTAAACCACAAGTCAGAGGTGCCCAAACTTTTCGGGCTGTGGGCCGGTCATGTGGTTCCTCCCACCAGAAGCAGAACGTGCCCTTGCAATGTTTTTGCAACAGGATGAGATAGATTTTTTTGGCTGCCATTTTCTCTGCTTAAACCAGGGGTGCCCAAATTACGTCCCACAGACTGGATCCGGCCCCTGACACAAATTCATCCGGCTTGTGCCGCCCTTGGAGTGGCAAGGGTGGCGCAGACCAGATGAATTGGTGTTGAGGTCAGGATTCGGACCACAGGCCGTAGTTTAGGCACCCCTGCTATAAGAGATGGCCGGGCTTGATGTGCCGAAGACAGATTGAGGGAAGTCTGCTTCTGTACATAGAACAGGAGAAAGAGACATCATGCACTTTGCTTCAGGCTTTGTTGGGGCAGCCTGGGACGTGTGACCAAAGGACTTCCCAAAAAAGTGTTTCCATGTGACACAGGTCTCTTTCAACACCCTGAAGCCCTATTCATCCTATAGTTCTCTTCTGATGGGTATTTGCTCTGGGAATTCTCATTCTCAAGAAGGGGGGAGGTTTAATGGTACCATCTGTCTAAATGTGTGGTTCATGCACGAACTGTGGTTTTCTCTGGTCGACAAGCTGCTTTTCTTTCTTGCTGCCTTGGCTTCCCTTCCATCGTAGCTGTCTCCACCCTCTCTCTCAAAAAACAGGCGCTCCGTTTCGATTCTTTCCGCCCTTTGTTTGGTTTTGGAGGGAATGCTTTCCGATCTTTGGTGGCAGCACCTGTAAGGCATGCGTCTGTTTGGTCATGCCTTTGCTACGTCTTGGTGCTTGTCCTGCTGCAAATTGCTAAGGCATCGCCAAACAGTGACGAATTCCATGGGAGAAGTGGCGAGGGTGGACAACTGGCCAGGTGGTCGAAGATGCTCCTCTGCCTTTAAAGGCATCTGGACTGGCCAAAATCAACAGGTGGTGTTTTTATTGTTTAGGAAGTAACTTTTTCACCTGTTAAAGGCTGTGCTTGCAAACAGCTATTAAAGAAGTGGTTCCCAACGTAGGGCACACACCCCATAGGGGAACTTCAATTCCCAGAAGCCTAAGTCAGTACATTGACTGCTGGGGGGACTGACTTAGGCTTCTGGGAATTGAAGTCCAAATACCAAAGGTTGGGAAACACTGTATTAAATCCTGAGCTTCTGAGCTTGTATTGAAAAGTTGGTAAGGCTGCCAAACATTGACAATAACACTTCAAACCAGTTTGGTTCTGCAAGTATGGGTATCATCAAGGAAATGTTAAAGTCCCTTCTGTTCCCACGTTAGACCAGGGACGCTCAAACTTTTCAGGTCAGGGGCCAGTCACGTGGTTCAGCGGACCGGCCACGTGGTAAAAAGGTAAAACGTGTCCATGCATGTGCAAAATGCTGCCGTAAATGCACCCGCATCTGCATTTATGGCGTTTTGTGCATGTGCCTTTTACTTCCACTTCTGGGAGCGGCGAGGGCATTGTGGGCCAGGTGATTTGGTACCACAGGCCAGATCTGGCCCACAGGCTGTAGGTTGAGCACCCCTGATCTAGACATATGAAAAAATCCACCCTTTCCACCAAACATTTCAGAGGATCTTATCACCTCAATAAGCTCTCATAATGGAATGGAAAATAATACTATAATCACAGCTGTCTGTGTTTGATTGTGAATGTTATGGGATTACAGTAAATGTGTTTGCAAAAGAAAAAATAACAACAGCACACACTGAATAAACTTCATTTGTATATGTCATTGGTCAACTTTAATATTTTTGGGGGGATTTTTTTTTTAAATTTGAATGAACCTCTTTCCAGCTTGGTAGCTAGAGGGGGGCAGAAAAACATACAATTTGAATCCCTCCCAAGTAAGGAAAGCTTTCATGTTTGTATTGTGGTTGTGACGTGATTTGTACACATTTTGTAGAAGACCCCTGGTGACGCAGTAGTTAAACTGCTGTACTGCAGCCAGAAGGTTGTGAGTTTGATCCTGGCCAGGGGTCAAGGTTGACTCAGCCTTCCAACCTTCCAAGGTCAGTAAAATGAGGACCCAGCATGTTGGGGCAAAATTCTAATTAATTTAGGACTCACCCATAGAATGCATTAAGCGCTGTGGGGTGGTATAGAAGTGCTGTTGCTATTACAGAATTCTTGGACTCTTCTGGGTTTACAAATGTAGGTGTAAAGACAGTCGTTGTGCATTAACTGTAAGGTTTCTTCTTTTTCATGGAGGATGCAGTCAAGAAATCAGAAGACAGACTCATAAAGGCAGCAGTGAAAGAATTAGAAAAGATCATCAAATGTAGGGAATTGTGCAGGAGACCAAGACTAAAGTCATCCGCACTCTTGTGTTCCAGTTACCACCATGAGAATAAAAGCAGGTCGGTAAAGAAAGCTGACAGGGGAGAAAATAGATTTGTTTTAGTTATGGTGCTGGAAGAGAGCTTCGCAGAAAAAATGAGCAAGTGGGTCCCGGAGCAAACCAAGCCTTAAACTTTTCTCTGGGAAGGCAAGACTCTCAGAGAAAGACAGTAAAGATGGATAAGGCGGAAGGCAGCAGGCAAAGAGGAAGACCGAACAAGAGATAGATTGACATCCTAAAGGAAACCACAAGCTTGATTTTACCGTAGGTTGGGGGCAACTGGATGGCATGCGACAACATCTAGAGCTCACTGATGACAATCCAGGCTGGGCATTTTAAGAAGCAAAAAGCAAAGCCGTCACTTATATACCGCCCCATAGCGTTTAATGCACTCACTCTCTAGGCAATTCACAAGTTAATTAGAATTTTTCTCCAATGTTTTGGGCACTCATTTGACCAACCTTGGAAGAATGGAAGGCTGAGTCAACCTTGAGTTCTGGTGAGGATCGAACTTACAGCCTTTTGGTTGCAGTCCAGCAGTTTAACCACTGTGTCACCAGAGCTCTGAGAAGTTGTGTCCATCCCTGCTTTACACTGTAAACCAAGGGTGCCCAAACTTTTCAGGCTGCAGGCCGGTCACATGGTTCAGGGGGCCAGTCACTATGGCCTGGGGGCTTGATCCGGCCCCTGATGCCAATTCATCCGGCCCGTGAAGCCCTCATCGCTCCTGGAAGCGGAAGTAAAACACACGGGCACGTTTTGCTTCCGTGAGCGACGAGGGCTTCGCAGGCCAGATGATTTGGCTTCAGGGACTGAATTCGGCCCCTGGGCCATAGTTTGGGCACCCCTGCAGGAATCTTCGTTGTTTTGCTTGCATGGTGTGGACAAAGTAGATAAGTGAAAACTGTTTTCCCTATCGCACAACACTAGAACTAGGGGACACTCCATGAAACTTTTGGGTATTAGTTCTCAAACAAATAAGAGAAAGTACTTTTTTACCCAGAGGATCCCTGGTCTATGGAACTCCCTGCCAGAAGAAGTGGTGACAGCTGTCAGTCTTGACAGCTTCAAGAAAGGATTAGACAAGTTCATGGAGGACAAGGGTATCAATGGCTATAATTATGGATGCCTAAGGACAACCTCGGGGTTGGAGAGGTAGGCAGGATATCTCTCAATGCCATTTCCAGGGAATCCTAAGCAGGTGAAGGCATCTCCTTGGGAATAATATCCTGAAGCCAATGGTGAGCCACTGTGTGAGACAGAATGCTGGACTGGATCATGGGCTCCTGTGGCCTCTTCCAGCAAGGCTGTTCTTATGTTCTTATATTTAGCAGCCGTACTCTAAGATTTCATATCAGGATTACACACACAGGGCTGTTTTGAAGAGACCCAGCTGTCCTCGACACCCGAAGGAGGTGAATTCCGATCCAAGAGCTGAAGGCAGCGATTTCAACCTCCATCTGCCTCTGCCTGTCAAATGGAGGAGGAGAACTTGGCTTCCAAGCAGAAAGAACTTCCTAAGGTGGCTTGGGATGAGAATGGGGAAAAAAATCACTCTTCTGTTGATAAAAAAGGTCTCCCTTGCTTGAAAGCCAGTTGTATCCGACGCTAGGGTTCGATGTTCATCTCCGTTTATAGCCCACTGTTTGCATCTGAAGATATTTCTTGGTGGTCATGTGGTAGGAATGACCAGAACTGGAGTGCGCGGAAGGCTGTTACCTTCCCTGCCAAAGTGGTACCCGTTTATCTACTTGCAACGTCTTGCTTTCAAACTGCTAGGTTGGCAGCAGCTGGGGCAGAGACGGGGGCTCACTCTGTTGTGCAGCACTCAGGTCTCAAACTGCTGACCTGCCGACCTTCCAGCCGTCAAGTTCAGCGTCCTAACCACAAAGCCACTGCAATCCCTTCTGTTTATACGGAACCTTAATTAATATGTAGTAGTGGGAACTGTGGAGTCCAACAAGGTCTTTTTCTGCTTTTCTCAGGAGGATACAGGTGAAACTCAGAAAATTAGAATATCGTGCAAATGTTCATTCAGTTCAGTAATGCAACTTAAAAGGTGAAACAAATACGAGATAGACTCATTACACGCAAAGCGAGATAGTCAAAGCCTTACTTTGTTATAATATTGATGCTTATGATTACAGCTTATGAAAACCCCAACCCCCCAATCTCATGTACCCCATAATCATCACATAATCTCATGTATGCTGACGCCATGATCATCGCAATTATAACGAATTAAGGCATGACACATCTTGCTTTGCATGTAGTGAGTCTATCTCATATATTTGTTTCACCTTTTAAGTGAAATGAATGGACATTTGCACGATATTCAAATTTTCCGAGTTTTACCTGTACACATTTGTTTGTTTCTGAAGATTTCTATCCTACCATTCTTTCAAGAGGTTCAGGGCGATGTACCATATTTTTCTTTATTCCCAAGACCACCTGCATGGTGACTTCGTCAAAACCAAGGTTAACCAGCCCAAAGCCCACCCCTGGTTAAGAGACAGCTTGGTTCCGGATTCTTTCTGGTCTTCATACAACATTTCCCTCAAGTCAGACTTAGGAATGTATAACTGCAAATCCCATCATCCTGAGGTTTACTGGATGATGGAGTTCAAGAGCCTTCTCTCTGAGGAATTGGGCTAAGCCAGCCAGCAAAGCCAATCTTCCTGCTCCTTTAGGTAAAGTTTACCTTTGCTTGAAAGCCAGTCATATTTAACTCTAGGGTTCAATGCTCATCTATTTACAGCCATCTGTGTCTGCAGATGTTTCTGTGAACATGTGGCAGGCATGTCTAGACACCAAATGGTACCTATTTATCTACAGTACTGTACTTGCAATTTCTTGCTTTCAAACAGCTAGGTTGGCAGGAGCTGGGTGTCATGATATTTTCCCTCTTTGGGTGGTGATGGTGGTGTTATCATGCCTTCCTGTCACACCTCACCATTTGCCTTCTTACCAGCAGCGTCTGCTTCCTCCTGCGTGGGGCAACCCCTTTTATGAGTTCCCCATGGCTCCGCTTGGCCCAGGCTGGCAAGGGTGCAGGGAATAAGAATTAGGTAGCATAAACGTGGCCTCTCAGCGTGGTCCAGTCAATCCCCAGTCCCAATTCAATAGACACAAAGGGTCTATGGTTAATAAGGTTTCTTGCGTAAAAAGAAAATGAGCACTGTATAGCATCAAGAAGCAAACTTGCAAACGTAGTCATTCAAAGTACATACAAAAATAAAGAAAACTTAACTGGTTATCTAGGCCCTCTGGCCCTATCTGACTCACAATTACATTGTGTGAGGACCTCCCACGTCTGGTCCACTGCGAAAGAGAGTGAACAATTCCTTTCACAGTGGTTTTATTATCCAGATATCAGCCTTCCCACGTGGGGACTTCTAGCCAATTGGAATTAATTTACTGGACATTCTTTTGCCTCTCATTGGAATTTCATATGCAGGGACTCCTACACATGAAATTCTCCATCTTGAAGTACAGTACTAGGCAATTAAGTGGCTACAGGGATCAGGGAAAAGCACAGTTAGAACAGGACTTTTCTATGACACTGGGACATAGAAAAGAAGCTCACTCCATCGTGCAGCACTTGCGTCTCGACCTGCCGACCTTCCAGTCATCAAGTTCAGCATCTTAACCACATGAGCCACCACAGTCCTTTAGGTCTGGCCTAATTGTGAGCCTTTGTTGTGAGACTATTGGTGCCCTGCTACTCGAGGTAACACAGCAAATACTAAGAGGCAATGGGATTTGTAGTCCTAACAATGGCTGCTTCCTGCAGGTCAGTTTCAGTCCTTTAGAATGGAGGGCGGCCAGACTTTCCATTTGTTGCTGAATTGCAACGCCCACCATCATCTTCCCTTCACCATAACCTAAGGTATCCTGACTGGGGCTGATGGAAATTGAACCCAAGAATCTCTGGAGCTGACAGTAGCTCATTGAGCAAGATGAAGGTCCACTACTTCAACCAGTGGGGTGGTGGCCCGCTATGACTGTCATGAGCCATCTCTATCTGGAGGGCTGAAGCCAGACAAGCCGCCTGGACAACTTAATAGTTTAGGTATCTGGCTGCAAAGCCAGAGGTTAGGAGTTCAATCCCCCCACTGTGCCTCCCAGGAGAGGAATAAACCTGTGTATCCCTGGGCAAACTGCACAGTCCCAGAAGAAAGGGGATAGCAAACTATTTCTGTGTATTCTCTATCTCAAAGACCCTGGGAAGGGTTACCATAAGTCAGAATTGACTAATTGACATGATAGCACACAATCATTATTACTAAAGCCAGTCAGGATATCGACCATATCGAGCTGGCCTTGTGTGCGGCAACCGTGTATGGCCATTATCCATACGGAGACTACATATTAGGAAGGCAGGTGATGCATGAAGCCAGTGCATTCCACAATATGCAGAATTACCTACCCGAGATCCTGGATCATGAGTCTTAGTTGCACAACCCCTTGGATTACTGCAGTGCTGCTTTTGAAGACAGTTTGGAAACTTCAGTTGGTTCCAAATGCAGCTGCCAGACAGTTTTATGCAGTCAATTATTAGGATCATCTTAAGGTTACAATGACCCTGCTACAACATCACATTGGTTACTGGTTTGCTTTCAGGCCCAATTCAATTTCTTGCTTTACCTTCTCCTTTAAGTGGCGTATCTGATTCCAAATATTGGTTATCCTCATGGTGATCAGCCATGAAGACGGTCCTAGGAACAATATAATGCAGTGGCCTTCCATTGCAGCGTGACACTTACAGTACCATTGATCCAGTTCCGTGAGTTACTTTCTGGTCCCGAGCCCTTTTGGCACACAAAGTCCTCATCATCAGCCCCAGGCCAGGTTGGATGAAGCTGCTGTCCTCCATCCAGATGGATTCAAGTGGGACCATTTAATCCACTTGGGGACCATCACCCTTCCCTGTGGACTTCACCACCCAAGGACGTTCATCCTCAGGGTTGTCAGGAAGTGTAACCACCGCCTGATGACTGGCGTTGAGTTGCTAGCAGTAGGGTCTACTCTATTACCATAGCAGGACAACTTGGTTTTATTTTTATTTGTTTTTCTGAGCCCTTCGCTTCTCATCTCCCAGAAGAACGCCTTGAGAAAAGGCCATCTGCGCATCTTCTGGCATGCCTGGCCAACGCAAGCGGCTTTGGAAGTCTCTCCTTTATATCCGGAGGGTGCCTTGATGCCCAGGGCCACGGCTGAGGAAGTTCCGCTGGACAAAACATTCCTCCTCGTTTTTCTTTCCTGCTCAGGAACTACTAATACTCCCATGTTGTTTGAGACAGCGGAGTCATCTCAGGGGTGAAATATCAGCCGGAGGCTTGGGAAAGCTGTGAAACTGAGACACTCGAAGAAGAGGAACAGCTTGTCTTTGAAACGTCTGGAGGAATATGTTTCTAGTCTTGGGGCACTGCGTACCGCTTTGATTTCAAGCTTGGCCTCTTTTCTCTGTCGCCGAACTTAATTCCTACGCCACAGAAACGTGCATTTTCCTCCTCTCGGCCTTATAGGTAGAGGTCTGATTCTCTTGGATGGCCTTACAGTCAGTTTGAGACTTAAGAAGTAATAGCAACCATGCTTATGTACCGCCCCGTAGCACTTAATGCACTCTCTGGGCCAGGGATTTTCAACCTGCGGCCCGTGGGCCAGATGTGGCCCACATCACCATTTCGTGTGGTGCCCCCACCACACCAGGAAGTGCCATGTGGTGTAGGAAGGGCAAAATGGCCGTCCGGCCCCTGAAGCTGTCTGAGGGAGCATGAGGGAATGAATGTGGCCCGCTCCCGGCTTTAAAGGTTTGAGGATTCCTGCTCTGGGCGGTTGCATAAAAATCAAGAGAGTGGGGACAACGTTTAAGTTCTCTCTGATGTTCCTTGTTAGTACGCTAGCCAGAGATTATGGGGGTTGTAAAGTAAAGGTAAAGGTTTCCCTTGCTTGAAAGCCAGTCGTATCCGACTCTAGGGTGCAGTGCTCATCTCTGTTTCAAAGCCGAAGAACCAGTGCTGTCTGCTTCTGCAGACGTTTCCGTGGTCATGTGGCAGGCATGACTAGACACCGGAGCGCACAGAATGCTGACTACCTTTCCCACCGAAGTGGTCCCTATTTATCTACTTACAATGTCTTGCTTTCGAACTGCTAGGTTGGCAGGGGCGTGTGTACAGAGAGAGTTCCTTCTTCCACCTCTCTGAAACTTTCCCCGCCGGGGTGGGGGTGGGGGTATGGGAAAGGAAACCGGAAACCGGACGCGGCCGCTTTAATTCCAGCAGCCGGACGTCTTTTTCCACCGCTCTAACCCCGCCGCCACAAAACAACGCATGCGCAAGCGGGATTCCGCGTTAAGCCCCGCCCTTTCGGCCTTTGCCGGAAGCGGAACGCGGAAGTGGCTGCAGAGGCGCGGAGGGAGCGGAAGTCACGGCCGTTGGTGCAGCCGCCGCCGCCGCGGAACCCTTGGGGCGGATTGGAACCAGTAGCCGGTGAGGAGGATGAGGATTAAGGACCCCGGGCGAGAGGAGGGAGGGCTGGTAGTCTGGGCTGGGCCTCCTCCGCAACTAGGTTTAGGCCAGGGTAACATGGCGTCTCGGAGCATGTGCAGAGTGCAGTTCCCTCTTCACGGGTTGTTGTTTTTTTAACCGCTCCACACGTTTTTACCGTGCAGCTTCTCCAAGGAATACAGGGTGGAGGATAAAGTGATGGGAGGGAGAATGAAAAAATAATAATACATATACCTGTCCATATTGAAGGTAACAGCGTTCCATGCGCTCCGGTATCTAGTCATGCCTGCCACATGACCACGGAAATGTCTGCAGAAGCAGACAGCGCTGGCTCTTCAGCTATTGAAACAGAGATGAGGACTGAACCCTAGAGTTGGATATGGTTGGCTTTTGAGCAAGGGAAACCTTTACCTTTATGTTATATTCAGTTATGCATGTACTGTATTATACATTTTTACACACACACACACACAAGTGGCAAATTTAGAGGCCACCCTCTGTGTGTGCGCACACACACATACATGCACGCGCGTGCACACACACACACACACAGTATTCTCAATGTGTGGTTGTTTTTAATGTGTGGTCTTTGTGTTGTTAGCCGTCCAGAGTGAGAAAATCTAGATGTATAAATGTAATAAATAAATATAAATGAATACTTTTATTCGAAAACATTCCAGACCAGACTTTAGAACTAAAATAAATAAATATATCAGAGAGTTTAAAAAAAGACCAAAAAAAGCCCCACAATGTTGTGGCACTTTAAAAACTAACTGCAGTATTTTAATGTGAGCTTTTGTGAACCAATACAGGAGTTGTGTTTAAGGTGCCACAACAGTGTGTGTGTGTGTGTGATATATTGCTGTTCTGTTTTGTTTACTCTGATATTTGTGGATCAAGTCCACTTCCTCATACATAAGACTGAGTCTTCATGAAATAGATTCAAATACAGCAGTTAGTCTTTAAGGTGCCACAACGTTGGTTTTTTTTTGTCTTTTTGTTGTTTTGTTTACTCTGATATGCTTGAAACACAGACTAACATGGTGACCATTTCAAAAATAAGTAAGTGTTATCCTCACAACAACCCAGCCAGGTAGGTGAGGCTACAAGAAAGTGACCCTGCATCTCCCCAGGGGTGAAAGGAAGGGCTCTTCTTCCTACAAAGTGTGGCCGTTTCTCTAACTCTGGCTGGCGCCTGAGGTTGGTCTTTCCCGTCTTCTTCCCATGAGTCATTCAACCTGTTGCCAGTGGTTGGTCGTGGTGGTTGTCAGGGATTCCCAACCTAAGGCCTGTGGGCCAAGTCCGGCCCACAGTGCCATTTCATGTGTGTGTCCCCCCTCCAAGGACATTTGAGAAACAAAATGGCCACCCCTTTGAAGTTGTTGGGACAAAATGGCCACCCCCATCTTTCAGGCAGGGCAAAATGGCCATCTGGCCCTGAAAGCTGACAGAGAGCGTGACACGGCCCCCAGTGGGAAAAGGTTGGGAACCCCTGATATAGATGTTACTAATTGTGAGATAAACCTGTTAGGAAGAAGGTATCATGGCTACAGCCAGCCACACATGTCCACCTCTGGCATGGAATGTCCCCGAGGAAGATGGCATGTCCCTTCCCTGTTCAAATAGTCAGTAATTGGGTAATGAATGGGAACATTAGAACAGTTGCAGCTACCACTATGCCTGCTGCTGCCTCAGCTGAATCACGACCCCTGGTGGCATGCATGTTCCAGCCGCGGTCAGGCAAGTCAGTAAGCTGACACCAGAAATTGGTATACAGAATAAGGTGAGATGGAACAAGGGCTTACCTCTAGTGCGAAACCATCTTATTGGATAGTACAACTAGGGCATAGTGAGTCTGTTTTGAGCTAAAGATGAATAGGTGCAGCTCTGTTAATAAACCGGACAATTTTTGCAACATTTGTGGCAAATATAGCCCACATGATCAACACAAGAAACCTAACGAAGAGGGTGAGATTTGCTAACTTAAGATCCTGAGGTCCTAGGCAGAAACGGACTTCAGATTTGGATTCAGTGCACTTGATTTGGTATAGGACATACAGATTAAACCAAGTAGCAGACAATTTTTTGTGTGTGATGCAGTGTAATTAATTTGACATTATGAGTTTATCATTTTAATCTATCACCAAGTAGCAGAGGGTGGCATGCCCAGGTTCCTTCCCTTCCACTTTATCCTCAAAATAATCTTATAAAGCAGGTTATACATACATAGTGACTTGCCCAGGGGCATCCTGTGAATTTCCTTGTTTTGAATGCCATTGACAGAAGGGAAATTGATCTTTGGCTATAGTCTAATTAAAAACCTTTTACAGTACAGAACTTGCTGTTCTGTCTCATCAACAAAGGCATTTGTTATATCAGTATTCTTTTGTGCTGTTTACACAACTTGTTCCACTGGCTGTATGTAATGGTGCAGTTACTGGAAAATAATTACTGGTAAATTTGTATCTGCTGTAGCAGTTTACATTTCTTCCATTAATGATTTTTTTACTAATAAGACCCTTTAAAAAAACCACAGTGATTTTAAACTTTATGAAATATTGTTGGTTCCTATGTTTGGAAAGTTTATTAGATTTTCAAAGTGTTTAAAAAGTAGATGATACTTTTTATATTTTGTCACTTGGATTTTTGAACAGAATTTGAGCAGACTGTTCTCATGGTGTTCCTTCATGTTAAGTTGCATCAATTGCCAAGAAGATGCTGGGCAAGGAACACAAAATCTAGGTCTCAACAGCATAAAGTCACTCCAGCACATCTTAATTTTTCTGGGCTCGAGTGTGATATCATCAAATCATTTTCTTACATAGACTACCAATAATTTCTTCCCAATGCTTATTATATTGTAGATCTGTGGTTGTTGTTCATCTGTGTCTGTTTTGTGACATCATATTGCTTATTTATTTAAACTATTTCTATATCACCCATCTGGGTATTGTACCCACTCTGGCCAGTTTACAAAATCGTTGTCAGCTGCAACTTATATCCATGTATACGTTTCCCCCTGAAAATCAGGGAAATGCCATTGGCTTGAATTTGTTTAAGATGGATCCCAGTTTGCCATGAACGCTCTGATCACGGAGCCATCTCCTGCGGCACATATGAAATTTAACACCGGGACTGCAGTGGACTTCCACAGCCTTGAGGATATGGACAAGGTGCACCTTCACAGTCAATCTACCTGGCATGGCCTCTTCCGCCTCCATGACTGCTGGGAATCAGAGTTCTTCCGCCGCCCATGTTGCCGTTGGGACCATTATGATGGTTTCCAGTGGCATTTCATGCACTGAAGAGGACCATCACCCCACCTAAAGGGGCTCATCCACCCATAGCCATTGGGCCCTTTAGGGAATCAGGTTATTTACCACCGCCCAACACTCGGCATTGAGTCGCTGGCTGTATGGTCTACTTCATTACCGTAGTGGGATGTCCGGCTAGACAAAACACAATAAAATAAAGTAACACAAACCCCACCTTGTGACAACAAAATAAAAAGCCATAATCTTGATTAAAAAAAATTCCATCCACCCCATCACAGAAAGGAAAAGGTTTAACTGATATGTAAACACACATTAAAATGAGCTGAGAAGCCTTAATTAGGGAGTGGATCTTTAAAAGTTTCCCATTAAAGGATTGACATTTTGGCACTGAATTAATTTGCAGAGATTTGTAGCAACCTTTCTGTTCAGAATCTGAAAGAAAAAGATGGGGAACACAAGCAGCGAGCGTGCCGGCATGGAGCGCCAGGGAGGCCACAAGAGTTCCAGGAGAGACAGCTCCGGTGGAACCAAAGAAGGAGACCGACCAAAGATCTTGATGGACAGCCCCGAGGATGCTGACTTGTTTCAGTCGGACGAATTGAAGGTATAGGAGTCTTTACATTGGCCTATATTTGTGATGGTGAACCTTGGTACTCCAGCTGATCTTGGACTTCAATTCCCAGAAGCCCAAGTCCCTTATGAATCCACATGAATTATTATTATTATTATTATTATTATTATTATTATTATTATTATTATTATTATTATTAATAATAATAATAATAATAATAATAATAATAATAATAATAATAATAATAATAATAATAATAATAATAATAATAATAATAATAATAATTTGGACTGATTAGGGGACTGGAATACCTTCCTTACCATCTGAGGCTGCAATGGTTGGGCCTCTTCACTCTTGAACGACGGCGTCTAAGAGGTGACCTGATTGATGTTTATAAAATCATGCACGGTGAGGACAAAGTAGATAAGGAAAAATTGTTTTCCCTATCGCACAACACTAGAACTAGGGGTTGGAGAGATAGGCAGGACATCTCTCAATGCCACGTCCAGGGAATCTTGAGGAGGTGAAGGCATCTGCTTGGGAATAATACCCTGAAGCAAATGGTGAGCCACTGTGTGAGACAGAATGCGGGACTGGATGGGCTCCTGTGGCCTGTTCTAGCAAGGCTGTTCTTATATGCCGCCCACTCGCAGGTGCGACTCAGGGCGGCTAACAACAATATCACATCCAATACAATATAAAACAAGATACAGTACAATTAGCATTACCCACCAGCCCATTAATGCATCGCCATTACTTAGTTTTCCCAGGAACACTATTCCATCAAAGTTGAGTAAAATGCAAAAGACAAACAACTTACAGCCAGCTACTTATTTTAACAACCCAGCTCACCAAAGGGCCCAAATATTTTAACAGATGTAAAACATTTAGCCAAAACCTGTGGCTATTTTCAAAGTAAGAGGACCTCCAACAAGAGTCAGAATTATCTACATAGCAATAGTAAACTCTGTACAAGAACCTACTGGTTGGGCATAGGGTTGACTACAATTGTCTATATAAGGTAGACTCCCTCTAGGTCAGAATGGGTTTCCTGCAGCACTCCAGGTGTTTTTGGACTTCAATTCCCAAAAGCCTAAGTCCCTGTGAATCCACACAAATATGCTTACTGCACAAATGGGTTTATTGCCCGTACGATTCACAGGGCCTCGAGCTTCTGGGAATTGAAGCCCAAGAACAGCTGGAGTGCTAAGGTTTGCCATCACTGGCCTCATATCAAGGAGGAACCATAGCTTTCAAAACAGGAATATGGCGCTAGGTCTCTGATCTAAAAGCCATTGGTGGAAATGGTTACCTTAAAGCTCCCGTCTTGAACCCTCTCCGTCACCTCTTTGGAAGTTAGGAAGTATAACAGGGCCTTGCAAGGCTCAAAGCGTTCACTTATTTAAAATTCTGCATTTATGAAGAATGTCCAGTGTTAAAGGAAAAAGTGACTTGCTTGTTTCTAGGCCTCCTTGGAGAAAGAATACTTAGAAGTAGTTTACTATTTTCTTATTCTGGTGTGTTCTGGGGTTGTGTAGCTTGCCCGTATCTACACAGGCTGGCTCTTCTTCCTATGGGCACAATGAAGAATCTAACTTCCAACCAAGGGACTGCAGTGGCTTAGGGGTGAAGACGCTGAACTTGATGACTGGAAGGTCGGCAGTTCGAGACCCGAGTGCTGCATGACGGAGTGAGTTTCCGTCTCTGTCCCAGCAAGTAGATAAATAGGCACTTCTTCAGCAGGAAAGGTAACAGCGTTCCATGCACACCAATGTTTAGTCATGCCTGCCACAGATGCAGATAGAGCTGGCTCTTTGGATGTAAACAGATGAGCACTGTACCCCAGTCATACGACTGGCTTTTGAGTAAGGGCGACCTTTTCCTAACATTACCTTAACGTTCCCGTCTTGAACCTTCTCTGTCACCTCTTTGGAAGTTGGGAAGTGTAACAGGGCCCTGCAAGCCTCAAGGCGTTCTCTTTATTTGAAATGTTGCGATTATGAAGACTGTCCTTGTTTCTAGGCCTCCTTGGAGAAAGAAGAATTCTTGGCTTGGCAGCAAGATGAGGAGGCCAAAGATAAAGTTCCCACTCAAGCCCGGCCAACTGTCTTCCGCTGGACGGGAGGAGGCAAGGAAGTCTATTTATCAGGCTCGTTTAATAACTGGAGCAAAATCCCACTTACCCGGAGGTAAGCCTCTCTGCGACTCAGTTCTGTGGTTCCTTTGTGCGTCATCTTCCATTTTGACGTGTGCTAGAGTCCCTCCTCTCTGTGAATTGCAGTGTCTCACAGTGATTGGAAAAGCACAGGATGTGGTGGTCTTCTTGTATCTGAACCCGAATATTGGCGATTCTCATGGTGATCAGCCATGAAGACTGGCCTGAGAATATAAATGCAGTGGCTGTTCATCTGCCTTCAGCATCGAAGCGTGACACCCGTAGTACCACTGATCCAGTTCCACGAGTCCCTTTCTGGTCCCCTGAGCCTTTTTGGCATGCAAAGTCCTCCTCAGCCCCAGGCCAGGATGGATGAAGTTGCTGCCCTCCCATCAAAAGGTGTTCAAGTGGGATTTAATCCACTTTGGGGACCATCACCATTCCCTGTGGATTTTGGCACCCAAGGCTGTTAGTTCTCAGAGTAGTCAGGTTAGTTAACCTGGTGATTAAAGTTGAGTCGCTGGCATTAGGGTCTACTCTATTACCATAGCAGGATAACCTGGCCAGACAGTAAGGTCTTAAGTGTGTAAAATCTTAGAAGACTCTTTGCTCAATTAATTTGCAACAAGGCAAAGTCTTGGTTGTCAATTTTAAAAAAAATCCTTCCAAGGAATTAAGGGATGCATTAAGTTCCTCACCCCAAGAATAATCTTTCCCCAAAATAAAGTTTCTGAGTGTTTCTCTACTTATTGTGTCAATTTTGGGTGTTAGTTCCTCATCTCTCCAATCCGAGCAGGCTCGAACCCAGACCTACTGTGTCTGATCCAGGTGCAAAGTACATTTTGTGCCTTGCGGGGTGGGGGGTCATGGCCTTCTCTAGTAAAGTTGGGAAAACATTTGGTGTCAAAATATGAGTGCTAAGTGCCCAGTTTAGCTAGCATGTGAGAAAAGCTTCCGATCCTGTGACTTTTCTGACTCTTTCGCCACCCACTCAAAAGTTAGTTGGGATTTGAGATAGTTTGATTGATGTGTAGTTAGTAAAACAAAGCTCTAAAACGTATGTGGTGTTAAGATGACATGCTGTACAGATATCTTAGAAGCTGCCCCCCCAAATAACTGGAAATAGTTGAACAGAAATGTTTTAGTGGGTGGCAGAATTAGAAATTTTAATTTAATTTAATTTTAATTTAATAGTCATATTTATATATGCCGCCCACTCAGGCAGAACCCGACTCAGGGCGGCATTACAACAAGTTCTAAAAACACATAAAAACACTTTAAAAGACCCACATCCCACCCACTATAAAAAGAAGAAGAGAAAGTTCTTAATTGTTTACATAAGCCAGCACGTGGGGACCGTGTTCCCATTCGGGCCCCACACCTGCCCTGCCAGCCAGGTCTTCAATCCTTTCCTGAAGGGCAAAGTCTTAGATCTGTTGGCAGGAGGTTCCAGAGAGTTGGTGCGGACACAGAGAAGGCCCTCCTTCGGGTGCTGGATAGATGTGCACCCCTAGCTGATGGCACTATTAGAGAGCCCCTCTGGTCCGCTCTGGTTGGACGGGCAGACACTCGGGATGATTCGGTCTCTAAGGTATCCTGGCCCACTGCCATATAGGGCTTTAAAGGTCAAAACCAGCACCTTGAATTGCACCCGGAGACAAACTGGTAACCAGTGCAGCTCCCGAAGTAGCGGTGAGGCATGGGCATATCGCCCACATCCCATCACCACCCGGGCTGCCGCATTCTGGACCAGCTGCAGCCTCCGGATGGTCGGCAAGGGCAGCCCCATGTAGAGCACATTACAATAATCTAGTTGGGAAGTGACCAGAGCATGGGTGACCATAAGCAAGGAGCCCCGGTCCAGGAGCGTGCGCAACTGGCGAATCACCCGAAGTTGGGCAAAAGCCCTCCTGGCCACAGCCGCTACCTGTTCTTCTAGCAGCAGCCACGAGTCCAGAAGGACCCCCAAGTTGCGCACTGGGTCTGTCTGGGGCAAAACAGCCCCATCCAGTACCAAAGATGGTAACTCCCTTGATAACATGGGGCCCCTTATCCACAGCCACTCTGTCTTGCTGGGATTCAGCCGAAGCCCATTGGCCCCCATCCAGACCCCAATGGCCTCCAGGCATCCGGATAGGATTTCAACAGCATCACTGGGGTCCCCACGGGCCGAGATGTACAACTGAGTGTCATCCGCGTACTGATGGTACCGCACCCCGTGGGAACGAATGATCTCACCCAGTGGCTTCATGTAGATGTTAAATAGGAGAGGAGAAAGCACCGAACCCTGAGGCACCCCATACTTGAGAAGCCTAGGGCTGGACCTCTCACTCTAACCACACCGACTGGGTACGGCCCTCCAGAAAAGAGGAAAACCAGGACAACACGGTGCCCTGGATCCCCAGTCCTTTGAGCCGTTCCAGAAGGATACCGTGGTCGACGGTATCGAAGGCCGCTGAGAGGTCAAGAAGAGCAAGGACGGATGGATAACGCCTGTCCCGCTCCCGCCAGAGATCATCCATCAGTGCGACCAATGCCGTCTCCGTACCATACCCGGGCCTGAATCCTGATTGAAAGGGGTCTAGATAATCCGCTTCCTCCAGGACACTCTGCAGCTGGCGCGCCACCGCCTTCTCCAAAACCTTACCCAGAAAGGGCAGGTTGGAAACCGGCCTGTAGTTGTTAAGGACAGCTGGGTCAAGGGATATTTTCTTCAGGAGGGGCCGCACCAAAGCATGTTTTAGTGGTGCAGGAAACACCCCCTCCCGAAATGATGCATTTATTATCGCCCCGACCCAGCCACCTGTCACCACCTTTGGAGGCTTTCACCAACCAGGTGGGACAGGGGTCCAAAGGACATGTAGTGGCACGCACAGCTGGAAGGAGCCTGTCCACTTCATCAGGGACAACAGGATCAAACCGATCCCAGATCGTACAGCAAGACTGTGCTCCGGTGCCCCCCCCCGACCCTCCCCATCCACGCCGGGATTCAGCCCTGAACGAATCCGATCGATTTTCTCCGCCAGATGGTCAGCAAAGTCCTCAGCCGAACCCTTCCAACCGGGCACCGATCTCCCCCTACCGAGGAGGGACCTGGTTACCCGGAACAGGGCGGCTGGGCGATTATCAGCGGAGGCAATAAGGGTGGTGAAGTATTGCCGCCTCACCACCCCCATTGCCACTAGGTAGGCCCTAATAGCAGCACTAGCTAGTGTCCAATCGGAGTCATCCTGGGTCTTCACCCAGCGGCGCTCTAGGCGTCTCTTTGCCCGTTTGAGTTCCCGTAGTTCATCCGTGAACCACGGGGATGACCTAACCCCATGGGCGCGGAGAGGCCGCAGTGGCGCGATTTCATCCAAGGCTGCTGTTGCCGTCTTGTTCCACAGGTCGACAAGTGCCTCGGGTGAATCATGTATCCGATCCAGAGGAACATCCCCCAGTTCCCTCTGAAATCCATCTGGATCCATTAGTCGCCGAGGGCGGGCCATTTTAATAGGCCCTGCCTCCCTACGATGAAGCGTCGCCCCCAGAAAGTCAAGAGTCACCAGATAGTGATCTGACCATGGCACAGGTGAGATGACTAAGTCCTGTAATCTCAGATCACTCTGCCACTGCTCCGACAAGAAAACTAAGTCTGGCATGTGACCACTGCCCCTGGTCGGACCCCGAACTACCTGAGTCAGGCCCATGGCTGCCATGGAATTTAAGTATGTCTTAAACATCGCATTGATGTTGTTAGACTTCAGTGGTGAAGCAAAGCAAAAACATGATGGGTGTGTGTGTGTGATATCATTTGATCCATTGGCAGTTTTATTTTCTCTCTCTTAAGGATGTAGCTCATGTGGAAGATGTTGAAGATGTTCCACTCTTAACAGTGGCCCATAAAGGTGATCACAAATAACTGGTTGTAAATTCGCTCCCTCTTGATTTGATACCTATCTGGGCAGGGTGACTCTTCTAGCCAGGAACTCCCAAGTCGAGAGACAACATGGAAAGGGCAGTTTGGGGACTTTTCCCACACCAAGCACATCCAATTACATTTATAAACTGATGGGGTGTGAACTCTCTGCGACAAACCAGGAAAGGGACCTTGGTGTCCTGGTGGACAACTCAATGAAGGTGTCAACCCAGTGTGCCTCAGCAGTGAAAAAAGCAAACTCAATGTTAGGGATCATTAGGAAGGGTATAGAAAATAAGTCAGCAAGTGTCATTTTGCCTCTTTATAAATCTATGGTGAGGCCCCATCTGGAATACTGTGTACAGTTCTGGTCGCCATACCTCCAGAAGGATATTATGGAGTTGGAGAAAGTGCAGAGGAGGGCAACCAGAATGATTAGGGGACTGGAACACCTTCCTTACCATCTGAGGCTGCAACGGTTGGGCCTCTTCACTCTTGAACGACGACGTCTAATTGGGTGTTTATAAAATCATGATTGAAGTTTATAAAATCATGCACGGTGTGGACAAAGTAGATAAGGAAAAACTGTTTTCCCTATCGCATAACACTAGAACTAGGGGACACTCCATGAAACTTTTGGGTACTAGTTCTCAAACAAATAAGAGAAAGTACTTTTTCACCCAGAGGATCACTGGTCTATGGAACTCCCTGCCAGAAGAAGTGGTGACAGCTGTCAGTCTTGACAGCTTTAAGAAAGGATTAGACAAGTTCATGGAGGACAAGAGTATCAATGGCTATAATTATGGATACTTAAGGACAACCTCCGGGTTGGAGAGATAGGCAGGATATCTCTCAATGCCACTTCCAGGGAATCCTAAGCATGTGAAGGCATCTGCTTGGGAATAATACCCTGAAGTAATTGGTGAGCCACTGTGTGAGACAGAATGCTGGACTGGATGGGTTCCTGTGGCCTCTTCCAGCAAGGCTGTTCTTATGTAACTCTGTGCATGTTTAGGCCAAGGCCGCCCTTGCTTGAAAGCCAGTCGTATCCGACTCTAGGGCGCAGTGCTTATCTCCGTTTGCAGCCAAAGATCCAGCGCTCTCTGTGTCTACAGACATTTCCGTGGTCACGTTGCAGGCATGACTTAGGCGTTGGAGTGCCCCTTTCCTGCTTGAAGTAGTACCTATTTATCTACTGGCAATTTCTTGCTTTCGAACTGCTAGGTTGGTCGGAGCTGGGATAGAGACAGGCGCTCACTCCATCATGCAGCAGTTGAGACTTGATCTGATAACCTTCCAGTCATCAAGTTTAGCATCTTAACCACTCAAGTGTAAACCCCTTCCCCCCCAGGGGGTGGGGGAGTGCTAAGGCAGCCGGTAAGCAGAAGATAAGAGATTAGCCAAAGCTGCTGAAGTGAAGGCTCTTGCTTTCCTACGACAGGGGAGAAACATTTACCTAAAAAGGAATCCCAAATTGAAGGGTGGGATAACTCCTGAGGGAGGTGGGTGGGTTGGGGGTCAGCCTCTCACTATGGAATGAGAAGGGCTTGATCTGAAAAGTAACCAGTAGCTCATCTGCATCCCAGTAAATACTGAGGATTCAGTAAACAGATTCCCAGAACTAGTTGGACCTTGGCTGTGACATTTCACCTGTCAGTTTTGAAATGAATGTTTCCAGAAATTCCCTGCCATTGAGCTTGGACAATTGGGGACCCATGGAAAACATTTTGTGGCATAAATACTGTCTTTTAGCCGAAAGCTCCTGCCCGTATGAAGGAGGGCCGCTGTGCTATGGTTGAGCTCTTCCTTGCAAGATGAAGCATGAACACTTCGTTGCTATGCTATGTTTAAGGGTGGGTTATCTGTAGAACCAGAAAAGGGAGCTTTTGAGTTTGCAGAATTAGCAGTTCAGTTCTCCCAAGTCCTGATCATAGTTTGAGCTTCTTTATAGAAAAGTCCCCTGGATTGCAAGGAGGTCAAATCAGTCCGTCCTGAAGGAGATCAACCCTGACGGCTCCTTGGAAGGACAAAGACTGAAGCTGAAGCTCAAGGACTTTGGCCACCAAATGAGAAGAGAGGAGTCACTGGAGAAAGCCCTGATGCTGAGAAAGATCGAAATCAAAAGAAGAAATGGAGGTGGCAGAGGATGGGATGGCATTGTTGACGTGGTGTGGGTAGATCTGGCAGACCACGGAGGATGGCAGATGACAGCCATGTGGTCGCAAAGGGTCAGACTTGACTGCGACTGAACAACAACCAAGATAAAAATTGTGGTGTTTTTTTCTATTTCACAGCCACAATAATTTTGTAGCAATCCTTGATCTCCCAGAAGGTGAACACCAGTACAAGTTCTTTGTGGATGGACAGTGGACACACGACCCTTCAGAGGTAAATAATGGGCAGTCTCATAAATGGCATCAGTCAAAGGCTGGGCATCTCTGCAATACTTCAGCTTATCTGGACTTGGTGGCTTGATATGTTAATGCATTGATGGTGAACCTTGGCACTCCAGCTGTTCTTGGACTTCAATTCCCAGAAGCTCAAGTCTCTGTGAATCCACACGAATGGGTTTACTGCATGTGTTCTTGGACTTCAATTTCCAGAAGCCCAATTCTATGAATCCACACAAATGGGTTGTCTGTGCATACGCCAAGGTTTGCCGTCGCGGGGTTAATGCATGACTGTCTAGAACAGTCCCATTTTTCCTTCCATTTTGCCCTTCCCAAAATATTGCTATCTTGGGGAGCCTGCAGACGTCTCGCCTGCGGCCTAAGCCCTTTGAAAAGTCTTGTGCTTTGGGTATGTACAGGCTTCATCTGTATGAAAACTCTGGCCTTCCAGGGGTTTCTTGATCTAACTCCAGTTGTTTCTGGAATGGCTAGTGGTGGCTGATGGCAATTGGAGTGCAGTAACATCTGGACTGCTGTTGTTTCCCTGTCCCTGATCTGTGGTGACACTGTAAAACCACTTTCAGGCATGTATGAAGTGATTTTAAGCAGACATTGGTACTGATTTCTGTTTTGGTCTTGAGGCCCCGGTATGTCCAGGCAGACAACTTTGAGCCCTCCAGATATGCTTGGAGTGGTATTCTCATCAGCCTCAGCATCACAGCCTGATGGGACTTGTGTCAGGAAGACATGTGCAAAGCCTTGGGTTGTTCATGCTTGGCCTGCCTTCGATAATAAAGTGTACATTTTAAAAAAAGCTCACATGTGGAACTATGCTGGAAATGCCATAAGAAGACCTGTGCGTGTTCATATTCTTTATTGCTAGCTGCCCATCTGTTTCTTCTTAGGCTGTTACTACCAGCCAGATGGGGACTCTCAACAATGTTATCCACGTGAAAAAGACAGACTTTGAAGTCTTTGATGCTCTGATGGTGGACTCCCAAAAGTGCTCCGACATATCAGGTGAGGACTTCTGCTGCTGTCTCAGGAGAGGCATATGAATGGGCTTTGGTTCTATGCTCACGTTCACCTCCACAACGTGGGATACAGGCCTGGTTTATGCTCTTTTATTCTAAGGCAGCGATGGCGAACCTTGGCACTCCAGCTGTTCTTGGACTTCAATTCCCAGAAGCCCAAGTCTCTGTGAATCCACACAAATGGGTTTACTGCATATACACAGAATCCATTTGTGTGGGTTGAGAGACACTTGGGCTTCTTGGAATTGACATCTAAGAACAGCTGGAGTGCCAAGGTACGCCATCACGGTTCCAAGGCAATTCTCTGCTTTCGGCAGAGGAGGCATCATGAAATGCTCTTCTCTGGGCAGGAAGACCCAGGAGGGACTGTAGCCAGTCTCTGGTGCAGACCTGCACATGCCCACCATTATTTCTGGTGGGCAAAATTTTTATAATAAAATCCTAATGGTATTTCATGTTTTGCTGTGAGCAGCTAAATGGGCAATTTATGACAGAAGAGAGAGGTGGTCCCAAGTGTTTGGAGTTCAGGTAGGTGTCATTGTTGAGCAGCAAACCATTGCTTTGTTCTTACTAGTTCCCTTGACACCAGATGCAAGCTAAGAAGGGGTTTTTACTAGCAGTTTTGTGGCTATCCACGGCAGGAACAGGCAATAGCCACCTTCTTCATGTTGACTGGCACCTCTCATTAACCATAGCATGTATGGCTGGAGGTGTGGATGGGAGAAAAATTCTACCTCTGGAGAGCCAAAGGTTGCCCACCCTGATATAAAGAATCTCTTTGGTTTAACTCAGCAGTATGCAAAGTGAAGTATGCTATCAGGCAGCTTCTGATTTATGGAGATCCCATGAACGAGTGACTGTCAGAAAGGTGCTGTCCTTAACAGCCCTGCTAGGTCTTGCAACTTAAGGCTGTGGCTTCATTTACAGAGTCATTCCATCTCATGTTAGAGGTGCCTCTTTCCCTAGCATTCTTGATTTCCCCATTGAGACTTTCATGGTATGTCGAAAGTACAGTATGCTAGTCTCAGTTAATCATTTGTGCATGGCCAGTAGACATGAATGCTGGGAGGTGCAGCTCAACATCTGAGTGTGGACTTTACCCAGTCTTCATACAAAGGAAGGCCTAATCCAATCCCTTCAAGTCAAACAGCTTGGCTCCCACTTGCCCCCAGAATGTAATTTCCAAATGTCAGAAATTAACATGTCCCTATTGTCTGGTTCTGGGCTTTAATGTTATCAACTCAGATGTTATCTTTTTAAGTATTGCCAAAACTCTCTTCTCACAAGTGCCTCTCTTGGTTCTGGGGTTCAAAAACCAATGCACAGTGATCCTGCATTTGTGGCTGTTGCTATGGCACTGGTTTTAAAACTCGACAAATCATTGTCAGACCCTCTTAAAACACATTCTTTTTCTCTGTTATGAATGTCTGGCTTGGCTTCAAGTCTGAATCAAAAAACATCATTTTTTTGGTGTCCTGATCAAACCCTGGGACTGCTAAAATGGAGCCACTTTCTTGGCTTTGTCGCTGGCCAAACTCAAGTCCTCATCGGTGCATGTTTCTGATCATCATTGGCAGACTAGCAAATGAGCCGGATTCTGTATCTCTCCACATTCACACCGTGTGTTGATGTCCGCCAGCAGTCTCCACTTGAGCATGTTGGTCTTACATTTAGGAACTCCGACTCTCAGCCTATTTAGGGTCCTCAAAATGATGTAGGGGAGGTTGAGTTCCTCAGCCATAGTCTCCTTTAATGATGTTCCTTGTCCAGTGAGTTCCTTCCTCCATCTTCTAATTTGGTTTTGCTCTTGCGTACTCATCAAGAGTGTTTGTTCTTGCCGTAAAGCTCTTCCTGGATCTTAACCAGCGGACTTGAGGCTCATTACGTTCAGGAGATGTTGAGGGTCCTTCTCTTGCTTCTCTTGGCATCCGCTACTCCTCTTTATCTTAGGTAGGGCAATACCAACAAGAGGGTCTGTTTTCTCCACTGGTGTAGGTTTGAGGCAACCTGTCACTCTACACATGGCTTTATTAACACCAATGTCAGCTTGTTTTGTGTGTGCAGATGCCCTCCATTCTGGAGCAGTATACTCTGCTGCAGAAACGCTCAGGGCCAAAGCTGATGTATGCAGTGTGGATGGTTGAGCTCCCCATTTATAAACAAGCACTATTAAACTAGGACCATGAGGATGAACCCTTGACTCCAGCTGTTCTTGGACTTCAATTCCCAGAAGCCCAAGTCTCTGTACTGCGTACCTACGTGCAGTAAACCCATTAGTGTGGATTCACAGAGACTTGGGCTTCTGGGAACTGAAGTCCAAGAATAGCTGGAGTGCCAAGGTTCGCGATGACTGAACTAGGAAATGCTATATATAGGCAGAAGGTTAACTGTGATCACGCTCCATCTGTCAACACTGTCTTTCTTTCTCCTTGCAGAGCTCTCCAGTTCACCGCCTGGGCCCTATCACCAGGAAGCCTACGTCTGTAAGCCAGAGGAACGGTTCAAGTCTCCCCCCATTCTCCCCCCACATCTCCTGCAGGTGATCCTAAACAAAGATACTGGGATTTCGGTGAGTAGCAACATTGGTTGTGTAAAAAAGAAAAGAGAGAGAGATCTCTAGTCAGTCTAGCTGGCTAGACTGATGCAAATTGTTGACAAAAAAATGCCACTTTTGTCTTCAAATGAAGACCTCCTTGTTTGAAAGCACGCAGACAACACATTGCATTTTAAATTTCCTGCTTCCTCTTCTGAGATGGCAGGTTTGTCCAAAATAGTAGCTGAGTCTCATTCGTGGGAACACTGTCGCACAGACACTGCGAAGGCTTGACTTGGCCTGGAAAAGGTTATTAGATGCACACCTGAATGTTTTATCTTACGATCAGGGTGCAGGGTGTGTATGTGGAGATAATCTTGATGGCATGATTTGACCTCAGAAAGGATTTCTGCTCATGGTCCTTTTTGCATGGTGACCTAGCAGTGGACAGCAACTCCCATCCATTCCAACCGCTAGCTTGGTTGCCTAGTTAGTGGGATGTGGAGTTCCAGCAACATGGGGAGGGCCATCATTTGCCACCCTTGCCCTAAACAAATGGACAGCTTTAACTCTTTTTGCCATTCTCCTTCTTCTCAGTGTGATCCAGCTCTGCTTCCCGAGCCCAACCATGTCATGTTGAACCACCTTTATGCCCTCTCCATCAAGGTACGGAAAGTTGCCACTTTCTCTGAATTGCCCCTCTGCGTGTCTGAAGCTGATGATTTAAACCAGTAATGGCAAACCTTGGCGCTCCAGGTGTTCTTGGACTTCAGTTCCCAGAAGGCCAAGTCTCTGTGAATGCCCACAAATGGGTTTACTGGCACTCCAGGTGTTCTTGGACTTCAGTTCCTAGCTCGTCTCTGTGAATCCACATGAATGGGTTTACTGTGTGTATGTGCAAGTAAACCCATTTGTGTGGATTTACAGAGACTCGGGCTTCTGGGACTTGAAGTCCAAGAACACCTGGAGTCAGTGGTGGGCTTAAAAAAAATTACTACCACACTGTGGCCATGGCCAGGTGACTGGGTGGGCATGGTTAAACTGCTGTATTTTAATGTGAGCTTTTGTGGATCGAGTCCACTTCGTCAGACCGTTAGTTAGCAATTACACTTCAATGCTCTAATTTTCCTTTAAAGAGTAACTGCAGCAGAGTAACTGCTGGCTCAGCCCGGGTGCCCAAGGATGCTGGAGTCGCGTCTGGAATGGGGTGAGAGGAGGAGGAGGGAGAGACTGGGGCAGTGGGCAGGGCCAGCCAGTTTTTCTCCCGAACCTGTCTGAGCCTGCTGGAGCACACCACTGCCTGGAGTGCCAAGGTTCGCCATCACTGATTTCAACTATCTGGAGGGAACGCATTTCTCTTGTCTTTCATTTTGACTAATGCACCTCTCAACTCTGTCTCCTTAGGACGGAGTGATGGTGCTCAGTGCCACCCATCGTTACAAGAAGAAGTATGTCACCACTTTGCTGTATAAGCCGATATGAACTGTGACAAGCACCCCACAGTCAGATGCCATCTTACTTTGAAGCTGCAGAGAGAAGAAAGCAAAAGCTTGCCCCTTTTGGAGCAATAAGACTTGCTGTGAAATCATTCCTTTGCGTCTTTAAAAGAGCCCAGATTTTGTTTTAAGAGTTGCTTCTCTCTTTCCGCCCTCCTTTGAGCGTTTCTTCATACCATCAAGCAGGTCGACGTCTTTAAGCAATGAAATCTGAATTTTAGATTGCCCCGCAATCTAGCAAACAGTTCCAAGCAAAATGCCTGAATTGAGGTCATCTAGAATATGTACTGATGATAAAAGGTGATCCGTCCTTAGATTAGCAGTCTCTCTCCCCATATGCTGATGGGTGTAAGGAAAGTCAATGGAGATGCTGTTGCTTTTCTTGGCTTCCTCCCCTTTTAGCAGTAGTGGCCTTTTAAAATCCAGTTTGAAGCCTGTCCAGAGTCAAGTAGGTTTCCTCAAAAGAGTTGTATAGCAGTTCCATATCAGTGGGCTGCTAAATTTAAGTCAATGGACTTGACCAATTAGTAGCAGAACATGAAAGCGGTTGGTCCAGTGTGCAGTTAGTTTTGGGTCCTACCAACCTCGGCTCCTTCCAGGGCGGCTACCCTTTTCAAAAAAGTTGGGTATCCCCAAACTTTCTCCCACAATGGCAAGATGTGTTGGCCATCTTTCTCAAAGGCCACGGCCACCAAGGGCTGGATGTTTCTCCTTTGAGAAGGGCTGAAGACTTTCCTTAAGCCACACTGTCTCGAAGCCGGTTCGCCAAGGGACCACTCCAGAAATAAACAGGGAAGGAAGCAATGTTTCTTCTTGCCAGAGTATCTGTTAACACATCCACCTCTGAGCCCTCGAAGAAGCCAGCTTGTGCCTTTTCATTTTTGCCAAGTGATCCTGTATAGCTTTTTCCACCTCTTCTGCTTCCTTAAAAATCCACCGAATTTTTGAGTAGCTAGAAAGGTAGGCATTTGGACCTGCCAACTCATGGCTGGAAAGAGTATATCACGTCCACGTAAACTGGTATTTTTAACTTACATTGTTGTTTTTTAAAAAAAGAATAAATAAATGGAATGAATGACTGTCTTTTGTAACTGCTGACTTTGAAAGATAGACCTATTTCAACAGTGATGGCCAACCTTGGCCCTCCAGATGTTCTTGAACTTCAATTCCTAGAAGGCCCTGATCAGCAGGAGTGCTGACTTGGGCTTCTGGGAATTGAAGTCCAAGAACACCTGGAGTCCCAAGGTTGGCCATCAACTGTGCTATAACCTACTTCACCCATGTCCTGTTGCTGTACGACACAAGCAGAACAGGTCTTTGGAAGGTGTGCTGTATCCCTCTAAGCCAGTGATGGTGAAAATTTTTAGAGACTGAGTGCCCAAAGTGCAACCTAAAACCCACTTATCACAAAGTGCCAACACACCAACAGAGGAGGAAGGAAACAGAGGAGGAAGGAAACACGGAGTGGACTGTTGGGCAGAGGGGTGGGGTGAACTCTGTGTTGGGGGAGAGGGAGGAAGCACTCCCATTGGGCTGCTGCGCAAGGCAAACTGCTGGGGTGACTGCACAGGTGCCCACAGAGAGGGCTCTGAGTGCCACCTCTGGCGCGCGTGCCATAGGTTCACCACCACTGCTCAAAGGCTGCTCCATAATCATAAATGTTTTAGGAGTTGATTTGTCTACAGACTACTGAATTCATAGTGCTGTAACACTCTTGTCAGAATGTTTATGTAATCAACACTTTGGATATTCCTGTGTATTAATTCTACCGACATTTCAATATTCATTATTCATCCTCTTTACCTGGTCCCCACTTCCAAAACCACACACATTGCATTTATAAACATTTTACTACATTTTGCACCCTGTGTCTGAGGAGCTGGATTTTGATTCACGAAAGCTTATGCAGAAATAAATCTGTGAGCCTGTTTCAGCCTGTATCATAAATGCCTACCCTACTTGTTACGTTTAGAGTTGAAATGTTTGAAGTGATAGCCATGTGAATATCGGAGGGGAAACAAAACAAAGGGGGGGGAAGGGGGGAGAAAGACCAAAAATGTGGCATCTTAAAGACTTAACTCCTATACACTGGTACCTTGAGTTACGAATTTAATGCGTTCCCTGGGACGTTTCGTGTTATGAAAAATTCATAACTCAAATTTCCCATAGGAATAAATTGAAAATCAAAATTCGTAACACAAAACGTGGTTTCCCATAGGAATGCATTGAAAACCAATCCATTCCAGGGAAGAAATCGCAACTCGAGTGATTATTTCCTATGGATTTTCATTCGTAACACGATCATTTCATAACTCGAACTGTTCCTAACTCAAGGTTCCACTGCATTTAAATGTGAACTTTCGTGGGGCTAGTCTTTAAGGTGCCACAACATTTTTGGTCTTTTTTTGCTGTTTTGTTTACTCTCTAGTATTACATTTAAGTCCCCATCACCCCAAGTATTGTATGTTTGATTACCATGCTCAACATGGATAGGACTGAAGCAGCGAGTCTTAAATAAGTATATTTTTGTGCACACAAAAAGGAACATTTGTAAACAAGCTTGCAGTGCATTTATACATTCAAGATTAGGCACAACAGGAGTCAAAGCAGCTTGGTTCTTAATGCAGAGCATCACTATTAGCAATATGTAGACTGTAGGGGTTGGGGTGTCAGGGGAGAGACTACTACCCACAGAAGGCCTGGAGCAGGTTGGGTGCACAACTCAACAAGGAGCTAACAGTTCAGTTCCTGCGAGCTGAAATTTGGTAACAGACACACACTATCCCTGTAGCACCTTGATGGTGAACCTCTGGAAGCTGAAGTCCAAGAACACCTGGAGTGCCAAAGTTCACCATCAGTGCTGTAGAAGAATACATCGGACCCTGTATAAACTGGCTTAGTTAAAAAATATACGTATTTATTTACATTGTATTCTGAACTAGCATTTTCTTGCCAAGTGTTGCTTGGCGTGCAGTCTACTGCCTGAATTTAATACACGGCAGTAGCATTTTCCTTTGGAAGTAACACTTGGGAGGGGGGTTTCAGCACCAGGTAGGAGGGAGAGGTAATCGATACTTCGCAGCAGGGTCCCTGAATAACAGAAGGAACAGCCCCACTCTCCTTAGTTTCTTAAGTCCCGTTTGGATGTTCGTATGGAACATGGAAACCCCACGTTTGAGGAAGGATTCTCTTCACATCTGGTGAATCTTATTTATTGCAATGATTTTTAACTGTTATGTATTTTCTCAGTTTTAATATCCTTATTTTTATTTGATTGTCTTGGGCAGAAGAGTTACACCAGAGAATTAAACCCATGGATGTAACTTTATTTTGCTCCAATTGCCACAGGTTACGAAAGCAGCATCAGTATTTGCTATTGCGCACCAGTCGTATGGCACATTGTACAAAATCAAAAACTTCTAACTTTCTTAAATTGTGGCACTTTGCTGTTGACATGTGGACCAATGGTGTTACACTAGTCGGTGGCTGCAACTCATATCCGAGAATACTTTTTTCCTGAAGCAGGAAAAATGCCATTGGCGTGAATTTGTTTAAGGTGGATTCCAGCTTGCCATGAAGTGACCCACCTACTATGATCACGGAGGCATCTCCTGCAGCACACACGAAATGAGACATGCAGGATTTAACACCGGGACTGCAATGGACTGACACAGCCTTGAAAATATTATCAAGGTGCGCCTTCATAGCCAGTCCATCTGGCATGGCATCTTCCACCTCCATGACAGTTGTGAATCAGAGTTCCTCCTCTGCTCAATTTGCCGTTGGGCCCTATAGGATGGTTTTCAGTGGCATTTCCTCCACTGAGGGGGACCATCATCCCACCCAAATGGGCTCATCTGCCCGTAGCAGTTGGCCCCGTTAAGGAGTCAGGTTAGTTAGCTGCCGCCCAACACTCGGCGTTGAGTCGCTTGCTGAATGTTGTACTCCATTAACGTAGCGGGATGTCCGGCCAGACATACCAAAATATCTAACAGGATTCAAGCAACTGGTTTTATTGGTGCATCTGTTTTCACTATGTTTTATGACTGTGCCATGTTGAGCACTACTTAGTAGTGGAAAGATGGAGTAATAATGAAATAAGTATACGAATAAATATAGAACCCTTGAAGAGCTTGGCATCCTTGGCAAACAACATCCTATTTGTGCTCAAGGAAACATGAACTGAATCCCTCCCTCCCCTACACACTGTTTCTCAGTGTAGCCAGCCTACACAGCCTTGAGCATTTAATTTCTGTTCAGCTGCCCTGTTGGGGCTTACTGCTCGTCCACCGCACTGTTTGACATGTAAAATGGACAGGAACGATTGTAAGGCTTGAGTTGGGAGCTGGATGTTTAGTCCAAGCCAGTGTCAATAACTCAGAAGGGGAGAAAACATCATCCTGCAATAGTGGGAGGTTCATCTATTTGTCTATGGCTAAAGATGGTTGCAGCTAAGCTACTTCTGGGTAATTATATTTTTATTTAAAATATATCCCTCCCACCTAGAGTTGCCATAATTCTCTCCCACAAAACCGGGACAGAAGTATACTTGACAAAAATGGGTGGGTTACCTACAAAATAGCTTTTAAAAAAATAAACATGATATAATGACAACTATAAAAAAATCACATTAAATATATCAATACATAATGAATTTAAATAAATAAATGAATTTATTTACAAGTTAATTCTTACTTTAAGATGAACTGTTGTACTTCTGAGAAGCTGCATTGTGGTCAACTCTTAACGTCCTCGGTTCCAGGAAACACACTGGTCACACTTATTGGGTGGTGGTGTGAGGCGAGGCTGTTAAGATTTGTCCCCAAGTATACTCCAACTCCACTGTGGCAGGAAATCGCTTGTTTGATGGCGAGAGTTTGAATTTATTTGAATGATGTTATAATACACAATCAGTAAGTTTTAAAAATCCAGGACTTTAACATGATTTTTATTGAGCTGGCCAGGACAATTTTCCCGACCTTGAATCCGGGACGATCCTGGTTTTCCGGGACATATGGCAAGCCTACTCCCACCCACAAGTTGGCAGACAATAAGACAAAATTAGTATGTAATGAGTAGAAGATCCTTACTTTTTTTAAAGGCAGTGGTGACTTCTGAAGGGTCTAGGGCAGTGATGGCGAACCTTGGCACTCCCAAGTGTTCTCAGACTTTAAATCCCAGAAACCCATGTCTCTGTGAATCCACGCGAATGGGTTTACTGCGTGGATTCACATGGATTCACAGAGACTTGGGCTTCTGGGAATTGAAGTCTGAGAACACCTGGAGTGCCAATGTTCACCACCACGGGTTGAGGGGAACACGGATGGAAAACATCAATTCCCTGGGGCTTAGATGCTCCTGTTCCTGCAGGAAGAAAAAGGTCACTATACCATGCCAGTCAGTAGAATTAATGTTTTATTTGGTTATTGTTCAACAACAAATTCAATACTTTCCAGGTGGAGTGTGACTGATTTATTCCTGGGTGGTCCCCCCCCCCTTTCCTTTGTCTGCAAGAATAAAAAGGTAATGAAGGCAAATTCTATTTGGTAATAATGCCTAAGACCTCATTTATGCTAACAAGCTTCTGTTCGCAATTTAACGTTACAATATCTCCCTTCATGATTTTCCTGGAGGATTTATGGCCCCTTCGCTAGCAGCTGAAAGCACTTCTCCACAACCACCGTCAAAATAAAGGGCTCGTGGTTGGAAAAAAATGCACTTTACAATAAAAAAGTAGAAACTGATCTGATATTTTTTATGAATATAAAGTTTCTTGTAAATATGTACAGTCCTTTGAGCTATTCTATAGCAGGAAGCATTTCACAACAAGACACAAGATTTACGCTTTCGGGACTCGACACGCTGAGTTTTCAGGTCATGAGGGGCTTTTCCATGAGATGCAAAGACCTGAAATATCATTCGGGACACCCGGATCCGGAGGCAGAAATCTCAGCACGTTTCCTGACAAACCATCAGATATAAAACAGCCCAATTATGCAACAGACCAGACCCTGTTATCCATAAAACCTTCCAGAAGTGTAACTAATGCTCAGAGAGAAAGAGAGATAGAAAGAGATTAGGCAACTCTCCTGTAAGGCAGGCAGCACCAACTTGCAAAAGGAACAAGCAAGAGAGAGACGGGTGGATTTGTTCTTGCCATCTGGGCAAAGCCTAACTTTGGAAATAAATTTGCCTTGGCACTCAGCAACACCCCAAAATGAGAAGCATACAGAGCTGTGATGGTGAACCTTGGCACTCCAGCTGTTCTTGGACTTCAATTCCCAGAAGCCAGAGTCTCTCCGAATCCACACAAATGGGTTTAGTGCGCGTACACTGGCCATACTACGTACGTGCAGTATACCCATTTGTGTGGATTCACAGAGATTCGAGCTTCTGGGAATTGAAGCCCAAGAACTCCAGTAAACCCATTTGTGTGGATTCAGAGACACTCGGGCATCTGGGAATTGAAGTCCAAGCAAACCAGGAGTGAAATGGTTTGCCATCACTGATATGGAGGGATTTTTGAGTTTGCCAAAGCTTTTTTACTGCCCCTTCTTTAGATGATCTTGAGAGGCGACTCATCACTATGCACAGAAATATATAGACTCCTCCACGACTGCTTTAGGTTTGACAGAGGCGAGGTTTTCTGCCTCTCATTCTTCTACTTTTTGGAGTGGCTGAGCTTTACTTACGCCATGATGGCAGGGCAGGCACCTCCTTAGCTTGGCCACTTCCGTTACAGTGAGGACACAAGCAAAGAGGATCCTGTCTAAGGCTGTCTGGGGATGGGAATGCCATTCGTGCCTCATCAAAGTTTTTCTTGCCAAGGGTCTCGAGGACCATAGCTCGTTCTCCTTCAAGTTTCTCCAGTAAACAAGGGCGGTGACTGTTGCAGCAGAAAACGATCAAGGCTTCAGTTCAGTTAATACGGAAGGTACGAGATATACACTATCGAGCAAAGCAACTGAAAAGAAGACTGCAGCCAGGAGGATGGTGTTTGCGGTAAGCATGCAGGCAGCTGCCATGCAGAAAACCTGGGTAAGGGGCGAGGGGATTTATACCTCACTACTGCTTTGATGCAGGAAGAGGGGAGCGGGTTGTGACTTTGTGGGATTTGGGAATGTTTGGGAACAGATGAAACAGGACATTCCCTTCTCTGTAACCCAACTGACCAGAGAGCTGCACTGAACGGCTAGATTTTCCTTCTTTTGTGGAATTTTTGAATGCCAGTGTTTTGGAAGCAGCAGCTGGAATAAAACTGATCAGGATGTCGCTAAAGCTCTGCAGAAGAAGCTTATGATGCTGGGTACAGAGACACAATCCCGGCAGCCTTTCTGTCCCAAAGCCTTCCCACAGTTCCAGCACCTTCCCCCAAACGCTCGTAAGCTGACACCTTTCTGAGTTTGGGTGAGATTCCCCATCCCAGCTGGCTTCACCGATGGGGCCGGTTGAAGGCCAAAAGCGAAGTATAAAAAGTTGTATGAACGGCTTGGAAAGAGCGTCAGTAGTACAAAGTGCTCAAAAAGAGGGAGCAGGGAGAGAGGGGAGAGAGAGAGAGAGAGCAGAGAAACCCCAACTGCAGGAAGCCGTAGGAAAGTAAACTGAGGCGCAAGCACATCCAGGTTGGGATCCTGTCGCTACAACCGCTTGGGGGCCCAGCGCTGTTGGCGGCTGGCTGGCTGGGCAACTACGAAAGGAGTGCAAAGACCTACTCAGTGCTATTTCCTTGGCTCTTCCTGCAGTTCAAGATCAGGGGAGGCTTGGGTAGCTTACACTGATGACTGGTCCCAGACCTGTGACAGAACGAAAAAAGCACACGTGAACTTCAGAAAAGGAACCCCTGGCGCCTGAATACGTCTAATGGTGTCTCATTTGGGAAGCTATGCAGGGTCAGATGCAATGACAACTGGATGGGAGACCAAGAGGAACTGCCAGGGATCTGCAGGCAGTTGGAGCCCTGGTGGCCCAGTGGTTAATCTGCTGCACTGCAGCCAGAACGTTGTGAGTTCAATCCTGACCAGGACCAAGGTTGACTCAGCCTTCCAAGGTCGGTAAAATGATTATCCAGCATGTTCGGGGCAAAATGCTAATTAATGTATGAACCTCCCTCCCAGAGTGCGCTAAGCGCCATGGGAAGGTAAGGGAAAGGTCAACCTTGCTCAAAAGCCAGTCGTATCTGACTCTAGGATTCAGTGCTCATCTGTTTAGCCAAAGAGCCAGCATTGTCTGCGTCTGCAGACGTTTCTGTGGACACATGGCAGGCACAGTGCCTATTTATCTACTTGCAGTTTCTTGCTTTCAAACTTCTAGGTTGGCAGGAGCTGGGACAGAAGCGGGAGCTCAGTACTTGGGTCTCGAACTGCTGAACTGCCGACCTTCCAGCCGTCAAGTTCACCATCTTAAGATAAGATAAGATAAATCTTTATTGTCATTGTCCCCTTGCGAGAACAATGAGATATCTCGGTTGCTATATATCAACTCGAATAAGGCATACCCCTTAATTTAAAACAGCTACAGAAACACCAATTAAGATAGTACCATACAGTACAATTTAAAAATTTAAAAACTTCAAAACTTTAAAATTTAAAAAATTTAAAAATTCAAAAATCTTAAAAATTAAAAATCTAAAAAAATTGTTTTTTTTTTTGAGCCACCGCAGTCTGTATATAAGTGTAATTGCTATATAAGTGGAATTGCTATTGAGGAGAGAAACCTCCTGTCTCAGCCACTGTGGTGACCCAAATGTCTGATTCCGAAAGCAACAGCTTCTTATGTTCTCATGTTTGTAAGATAAGTATGACTTTCATATTTTCAGTGCCATAGGATTGGGATTCACAACATGCTCTTTCAAGCAAACATTTCTCAATGGTTAGAAGAAAGCATTGGTTTCTAAGTTTTGATTTCCTGGCAGTAACTGGAAAAAATTATATAGCAGCCCCATGAGGGCGAACCTTGGCACTCCAGCTGTTCTTGGACTTCAATTCCCAGAAGCCTAAGTCCCTATGCATCCACACAAATGGGTTTACTGTGTGCACACGTTATAAACCCATTTGTGTGGATTCACAGGAACTTGTGCTTCTGGGAATTGAAGTTCAAGAACAGCTGGAGTGCTAAGGTTCACCATCACGGCTAGCCCCTAAAACAGGCATTATAAACCTTCGGCCCGTGGGCCAGACCTGCCCACCGAAGCCTTTTCATCTGGCCCCCAAAGCCCTCCTCGCCGCCCGGGAGCACTGGAAGCCAGCAAAAATGCACATTTTCGGCGAGTCCTCATGCAAAAGCACGTGTTTTCAGCGAGTTCTCGAGCAAAAACACGCGCTTTTGGCGTTCTTGCATGAACTCGCCGGAAACATGTGACCGGCCCACACAGCCATTCTGAAGGGAGTGATCCGGCCCCTGCCCTGAAATGGTTGGAAAAGCCTGCCTTAAAGCACAAGCACCGCACAAAACAGTTTCATTTGTGCAGGTACAAGACATGCTGTTCCTTGGGAACTGGTCCGGCCCAGTGGCTAAATTGTGTGACTGATGAAGGCCTGCTATAGTGCTGGTGACTCACTCTCTCTCACACACACAGACAGCCTTTCCTATATCTACTCCTTACCTTGTTGACTTGGGAGAGGGGGGTCCTAGCCCCTCCTCCCACCTGCATCCGTCCCCTGCTGCTCTCTTCAAACAGCCTCCCAGGCGACCTTTCCCTGCGGGTGCTCAGGACCCGGCCAGGTGACTTCTCCCTCTCTAGGGGACGCCCAGGAGACTTGTCCCTACGGAGCTCCGTCCTTCCCTCTCGGTAGCGATGGGGTGTGCTTGGCTCTCGAGGGTGGCTGGGGCCTTCCGGAGGCCCAGGGCTGGAAGCAACCCGCTTGGTTATGTGCTCGTTGTAGGTTGGGGGACCTCTCTTATTTGGGCTGCTGTCATTCAAAAACAATGGACGCGAACAGCTGAGTGACAAAAATCTTAAAGTTACACGTTTATTGACAACAGTTACACTTTCCCCCTTGCTATTCTTGCTCGGTAAAGTTATTGGGACTAAATGGTTGCACTCAATGAAATGCCATCTTGACACAGAAACTGTCCAGGTACAGCCTTTGCTAGTGTGGAGCAAAACCTCCCCCAAACCTGGAGCCTATCTCACTGGCAAACACTATTCAACTAGCAAGACTTAGCCGTGTGACCCATCCATAACATCAAAACAAGTGCACAAATGCAGAATGGAGGCGATACCTTTTATAGGCATAACAAAAACAAAATAAAATAAAAACACTGCAGCACTTTAAAGACTAACTGTTTTCTTTTTACTATGAGATTTCGTGGATCAAGTCCACTTCTTCAGACAAAGGAGTGAAATTTCCAGGCATGGTTTATATACACCAGATACAGAGGTAAAGAGGTTACAAGGTAAAGAGGTTACAAGGTAAAGAGTAATCAAGCAGAATGACAGATAAGCATGCGTATCAATACAGCTTCCTACAGCTAGCAGTAACGAATGATCCATGGTTCGTTGTTCAGATTAGTTTTAAATGTCCCCTTTTCAATCTTAAAAGTGTGAAGTTGCCAAGCAGAGCATATGCTAATGAGTTTAACCTCTTATTGTGTGAGCACATCCTGTTGTGCTCATGTTGTAAAAGAGAATATTGCAAGAAAGTTAGTGAAGGTGGTATAATACACCAAAATATAGTATATAAAATATAATATATAGCTACTATTCCAAAAAAATTAACCTTTAATAGGGTCACTTTAAAAATAAAACATTGCAAGCTTTTGTAACTCACAGGTTACTTCTTCAGGCAGATGCTAGCCACAAGGAAAGCTCTCAGCTTGAAAGAGGGCAATTTTGGGGAAGGGAACATGTAAGTCTCTGGCTTCCTGTTTTGGGATCTTGAAAAGATACAGCCTGCTGTCTTTCCCCCAGGTAACATCCAAGCAAACCAGCCTGACTTGAACACCAAGCCATGAGCATCTGCCTGAAGAAGTAACCTGTGAGTTACGAAAGCTTGTTATGTTTTTTTAATGACCCTATAAAAGGTATCGCCTCCCCTCTGCATTTGTTTTGACTATTCGACTAAAAACCCAAGACTGTAGGGAAACCCTTTACCAAAGATGCTTATCCTGTATCATAAGTCCTGTTGCTACCGCCAAGATAGCTACATACTGTATCTTGATTCCTATCTTTTGGCTATAATCTTGGAACATCATCAACTGCCAAATTTTTGTCTCCACAATCCAACCACATCTGTTGCCTTCCCCATTTTCAGAAAAACATTTTCGTTTGCTCTACAGTAGTGGTTCCCAAAGTGGAGTTCACACCCCACAGGGGGACTTGGATTCCCAGAAGCCTGAGTCAGCAATTGGCTGATCACTGCTTCAGGAAATTGACTTGGGCATCTGGGAACTCATGTCCAAACCCCAAAGGTTGGGAAACACTGCTCTGTTTTGAATTGGTTTACTGCGTGTAAACCAATTTACTGTGTGTAGCAAACCCTTGGGGACCATCACCCTTCCCTGTGGACTTTGCCAACCATGGCCATTAGTCCTCAGGGTGGTCATGTTAGTTAACCGCCTCATGATGATCAGTGTTGGGTCGCTGGCAGTAGGGTCTACTCTGTTACCATAGCAAGAGAACCTGGCCAACCCATGGGTGTTGTAATATTGTGTTCTTACCTGCGTGTGGCAGAGGATCCTCGGTGGTGTTCATTGTTTGATTCCTTTACCAAGTTTCCTTTGCAGCAAATCACTCTGAGTTTGTCCTGGTAGGAAGAGGCCAGGTAAATTGCTCCTGACGAAATTGCAGGACCCAGATAGCGAGGGCTTGGAATATCCAAGTGAGCTCGTGCTGGAATGCTAGGAAGAATTTGGGGGGGGCACAAAAAGAGGGGGAGAGAGAGTACCTCAAGTTACATGAAGCCTTGAAGAACCACTTACCCTTACACTTAGGGAAAGCAAGTGCCCAGAAGACGGCTGACTTACCCAAGGGAGCCACGCGCTTGAATCTCTATCACTTCAAGGGAGTTGAAGTGCGTCACAAACAAATATGGCTCCCTGTAGGCTAGAACAAAAAAATACCATATTAGTAGGAACCAGGCAGGGAACCTGTCAGAGAAGAATGTGCCTTTGTTTTGCTCGGTTCAGAAGAAGGAAGGAAAAAACATCCTACCCCGAATTTCTGCTCCTTGTGGCTTCTGAAAGGTATGCTAGATCAGGGGTGCCCAAACAATGGCCTGTGGGGCGGATCTGGCCCCTGACACCAATTCATCTGGCCCACGCTGCCCTCGTTGCTCCCAGAAGTGGAAGTAAAACGCGCCCACCAGCACATTTTACTTCCGCTTCCAGGAAGTGCGCCGTGGGTCAGATGAATTGGTGTCAGGGGCCAGATCCGGCCTGCAGGCTGTTGTTTGGGCATCCCTGGTTTAAGCAGAGAAAATGGCAGCCTAAAATATATCGCATCCGGTTGCAAAACAGATCACAAGGTGCGTTTTACTTCCACTTCTGATGGGAGGAACTACGTGACTGGCCTGCCGCCCTAAAAGTTTAGGCACCCCTGTGGTAGATCCATCAGAGCATCCTGGCCCCCGGAGGGAAGGCCATGGCCAGGAATGGCTCCCTTTCTCAAGGGGTGGCAAGAACCTGAGCTCTCAGATTGAAATACTTCCCAAGTGATGAAAGATGAATCACTTTGGTTCAAGCTTTCGGGGTCTTTTCTCTCTCAAAGCCGAATATTATCTTTTTAAATATTATCTTAACAAAAATCTGCTTCTACAGAGGAAATAAGATAGTTTCTGTGGTCCTCAGCATTCAAGACAAGATGATAATAATTTCATGTCAGAAATTAATTCTGGGTTGAAAGGATTTTTGCTGGAGATACTCTGCTCAGGGCACACCCAAATGAGGTTCCTTCCATGTCTCCAAGATCTTTTCCCACCGAAGTGGTTCCTTTTGATCTACACTTGCAATTTCTTGCTTTTGAAGTGCTAGGCTGGCAGGAGCTAGGACAGAGACGGGCACTCAAACTGTAATGCAGTACATGGGTCTTGCTGGCATTCCAGCTAACAAGTCAAGCTTCTTAACCATTGAGCTACCACAGCTCCTCGGGACAAGATGCATGCACAACTATAATGCTAGGAAGAGATTATGCAGGACTTACCAAATGCTAAAGGCAGACGACTCCACTTCAGGTCATCTGAACGACTACGTCTCCCGTAGGAATCAACAAAGACACCAAACTCTGTAATGTGGGGAAAGGGAATCAGACACCTAATTCAGTTGTTACTCTCAAAGCAAAAAAAAAAAAAAAGGGGGGGGGAGATTGCTCAGAGTGAAGAATTCTTGACTGGGTGGACTCCAGCTGTTTCTGCTCCCATCAGTCTTTACTATGAAGGCATTGGTCAAGGATGATGGGAGAAAAGTCTCAAACAATTGGAGATCCCTTTTGAGAAAGGCCACCCTAAAGCATCAGCTAAAAACGCTCCTTCTTCTTTGACACTGAGAGTTTCTTGGCCAGCGTTTCCCAACCTTTGGTTTTTGGATTTCAATTCCCAAAAGCCTAAGTCAATTCTCCAAAGCACTGATCAGTCAATGTACTGACTTAGGCTTCTGGAAATTGAACTCCCCCTGTGGGGCCTGGGCCCCACATTGGGAAACACTGATCTAGGCATTGTTAGTACACAAATCATTGCAGAAAGTCTTATACATCCTGCTCTATGTTCCTTGAGGGAATTGGTGCACTTGGATAAATTAAACTTGCGACATCGAGAGATACGGCATATTGAATTTAGACTATGCGTGTCCTGTCTTTCCAATAAACAGCACTCAAGCACTCAAGATGGCTGGCAAAACAGCAACACACACACACACACACACACACACACACACACACGCACGCACGCACGCACGCACGCACGCACGCACGCACGCACGCACGCACGCACGCACGCACGCACGCACGCACGCACGCACACACACACACACACACTTGAAAGATTCCTTCCCTCAACACTTGAAAGATCCCTTCCCTTCACCTCATCTAGATTTCTTCTGCATCCTGCTGGCGGCAATTGTGTCCCTGAATGAGAGCCAATGGATGGCTTCACTGGACTCACCATGAAAGCAAAGCAGATACTCCTCTCTCTGGCCAGCAGGATTCACCTGGATGATATTGATTGGAAAGCTGTTGGTTGATGATGCAAACACAGCAGAAGCTAAGGTGTGGTCATTTTTGTCTAAGAATTCTAAAGATAAGGGGGAGAAAACCATTTCATTGCAGAACAAAAAGGCCACCATCCAAGATTTTCCCACTTTTAACAATCCAGCTATTTTGTTATAACTCTATGCCCTTTCTTCAACCAACTGCTTTAGCAGGTTGAAAAAGCCTTATCCTCCAGCCGTTATATCCACCTCAAGTAATTGTGCATGAAGACAATAACCTAATACTACAGATTTCTCATCACCTTCCAAACCCTTCCTTAGAACAAAGTAGAAGATTCTCGCAGACTCCCTTCATTATGACCCCATGAATGATAATGTCACCTCCCAAACCAGTATGTAATCACTTCATTCACACAGAACTCTGAACATGCATACAGTACTTGGTCTTCATAGAACAATGAGATTATGCTCATCAAAATAGGAGTGGATAAAACACACCACCACCCAGACAGCTCATCCCAAATGGTAGGTAACATTTCCCAAGAATACGATGCAGGCAGCTGTGCTACGTAGCTCTTTGGTCTGACATTAGGGTTTGCTAGGAAGCAGCCTCATAATTTTTCCCTAGGATGGGAAAGGAGAAATTCGCCTTGCCTGCTGGATCTCTAGTCCCAATCTGTCACTGAGCGTCTAAGGGTTGCTCTCATCCAAAACCTGTGTGGGCAACCCTTTTGCTGCAGCTGACCAAAGTAGACCAGGCAAGAAGCTGATGACCCTCCTCCCCCTACTAGAATAATGAGAACCTAGAACACTATCATTTAAAACACGGGTGCCCAAACGTTTTGAGCTGCAAGCCGGTCACATGGTTCCCCCCACCAGAAGTAAAATGCGCCCGCGCATGCACAAAACACTGCTGTCAATGCACTCGCGGCTGTTGTAAATACATTTATGATAGCTGCGGGTCATTTACGGAAGCATTTTGTATATGTGCACTTTACTTCCGCTTCTGGGAGTAGTCAGGACAGTGCGGGCCGGGTGATTTGATGCCTCAGCTGGATATGGCCCACAGATATGGCCCACAGACCGTAGTTTGGGCACCTCTGATTTTAAAAGCAGTGAAGGAATCAGAGAATAAACAAAACAAAAATGCTGTGGCACTTTAAAGACTGTTATATTTTAATTTTTAGCTGCCACTGCCAGTTGTATAAAGCCATATTAATTTGTATACTTACCTGCTATGTTAACCAATCACTCTGTACCTCTGAACCTGATGTGCATAAATTGATGCCATGAAATCCCACTCACATGTCTAATGAAGTGGACTTGATTTATTTATTTTCATTTATTTATTTTCTGGACTTATAGGCCACCTTTCTCGCCTCGGCAACCCAAGGTGGCTTACAACAGTTAAAACATCTCAAAAGCTAACATTAAAATATAAGTTAGTCTTCGAAGTGCTATGATACACTTGCAACACAGACTATTCCAAAAAAATTCGACAGTGAAGGAAGTGGCTCTACCTTCAAGGGTGTACTGCTTCATCTCAATTTCATAAAACTTATTTGTTCCAATGATGATGCTGTAATTAGTGAAATGGATGCAGCCGCAGGGCTCTGAGGTTTCGATCTCCTGGAAGAGCAAACAACAACAACACCACAGGTATTCAAATCTCTGTTAGGCAAGGTCCTCCTTTACACAAAATAGGTACTTGGTGGGGATAGTTATGGCTATAATAACACCATGTGACATAAGAACAGCCTTCCTGCAACAGGCCACAGGAGCCCATCCAGTCCAGCATTCTGTTTCACACAGTGGCTCACCATTTGCTTCAGGGTATTCCCAAGGAGATGCCTTCACCTGCTTAGGATTCCCTGGAAATTGCATTGAGAGATATCCGGCCTATCTCTCCAACCCGGAGGTTGTCCTTAAGTATCCATAATTATAGCCATTGATACCCTTGTCCTCCATGAACTTGTCTAATCCTTTCTTAAAGCTGTCAAGACTGACAGCAGTCACCACTTCTTCTGGCAGGGAGTTCCATAGACCAGTGATCCTCTGGGTGAAAAAGTACTTTCTCTTATTTGTTTGAGAACTAGTACCCAAAAGTTTCATGGAGTGTTCTAGTGTTGTGTGATAGGGAAAAGTTTTTCCTTATCTACTTTGTCCACACTGTGCATGATTTTGTAAACTTCAATCAGGTCACCTCTTAGACACCGTCGTTCAAAAGTGAAAAGGCCCAACCATTGCAGCCTCAGATGGTAAGGAAGGTGTTCCAGTCCCCTAATCATTCTGGTTGCCGTCCTCTGCACTTTCTCCAACTCCATAATATCCTTCTGGAGGTATGGCGACCAGAACTGTACACAGTATTCCAGATGGGGCCTCACCATAGATTTATAAAGAGGCAAAATGACACTTGCTAGCTTATTTTCTATACCCTTCCTAATGATCCCTAGCATGGAGTTTGCTTTTTTCACTGCTGAGGCACACTGCGTTGAGGGGGGTCCACCAGGACACCAAGGTCCCTTTCCTGGTTTGTCACAGAGAGTTCAGAACCCATCAGTTTATAAATGCAATTGGTTTTTTTTGCCCCAACATGCATCACTCTGCACTTACTAATGTTGAAGCTCATTTGCCACTGTTTTGCCCACTCCTCCAGTGTCAAGAGATCCCTCTGGAGCTCCTCACAATCTCTCACAGTTTTCACTACCCTGTATAATTTAGTGTCGTCAGCAAATTTGGCTACCTTGCTATTTACTCCTACCTCTAGATCATTTATGAAGAGGTTGAAAAGCAGGGGTCCCAATACTGAACCTTGGGGGACCCCACTCTTTACTTCCCTCCACTTGGAGAAGTGTCCATTTAGTGCTACCCTCTGTTTCCTGTCCCTTAGCCAGTTGCTGATCCAGGACAAGACCTGTCCCTTTATTCTATGACTGGTAAGTTTATTCAAGAGCCTTTAGTGTGGGACCTTGTCAAAAGCCTTCTGAAAGTCCAGATAAACAATGTCAACTGGATCCCCCTTATCCACATGCTTGGCGACACTCTCAAAAAATTCCAACAGATTAGTGAGCCATGATTTGCCCTTGCAAAAGCCATGTTGGTTCTCCTTTAGCAGCGCCTTCTCTTCTATGTGCCTATTAATTCTATCTTTTAGGATGGTTTCTATCATTTTACCTGGGCCTTCTATAGATATGAGACTTCTAAGCTTGAAGATATGGCAAAATCACTTTCCAAAGACTCATCAGCTCTCACTTTTAGAACCATCTAAGTACACCATTCTCAGCCTTTGTCATTGTAGATTGGGGTGCCCAAACCTTTCCTGCCCAGGGCCTGACCACGCCCTCATTCACCTGTGTGGGGCCAGTCATGTGGTTCCTCCCACCACCACCAGCACATGACATCATGCCACGTCTCTGGGCATTTCCCCCTCCTCCAATGCTTCCCTGGGATGAGGGAGCATTGGGGGAGCATTTTCACGCCCGTGGGCCATAGTTTGGGCACCCCTGCTGTAGATGTTTTAAAACTCCAGCTCAGCTGAGGCTTCTGATGGTTGAAGGCTCAAACAACTGCAGCACCAAAGGATCAAACCACTGCTCTCCATTGACTGGGTACTGCTAAGTAAGCCTCCTTAGGCCTCATCAGTGTTTTGGATGAAATGTCACAGCCCATAATCCATTTCCTTCTGGTTCCAGGGAACATCTGCAGTAGATGGGACATTGCTTTCTTACTTATGGAACATCTGATAAGCTTTTGGAGAAGCACTGGGAATTCTTGGGCACAGTATGAAAACTACTGCTTGGGAATTTGAAGGAACAATCCTAAATTCCCATGATGCTGGATGGGTGACAGTGGGATATGGCTAGTGCTCCTTGGCATAGGGCAGGGCCTTACACTTGGTACTTACTAATGCACCTTTGCATTTGGGTACAACAAAGGCAAATGCTGGCAAAGAAAGAGATCGGTTGACCAGACCATCCATTCCTGGGAGTGACTCTCAACAAACTCTCTCTGATTCACTGACACCAACCAGGTTGCAGTTTTTACCTTCCTGATGCAAAACTTGCCAATGCTCTCGTTATAGCGCAGAATGACGACTTTGCTGGGCATTGCTGCGCAGATACACAACCCATTCTCAATCTGCATGTGGGGAAAATGACAAACATTAATACTGTTTCATGCCGTGGAGGGAGCATGCAGGAAAATGTGGCAGGGATGGAACTGTAGCTTTGCTCTTCTCTTTCAATAAACAGCCTTTCCATGTTTGTTTAATACATTTATACCCTGCCTATCTGGTAAATCTAGACAGCAACTCACATAAAACCACAATATAAAACAAGAGGAAAAACAATCAAGTAACACTATTAATAAGCCAAGTCAAACAGGTACCCAATAATCTTCCACATGTACACAAAAGGGAGATTCACAAGCTCTGAGAAATGATAATGAATAGATAAAATTTTAAAATAAGTGTAAGGCCAAAACTGAGATGGCTAGATGGTATTGTAGATTCAGTGGGCACAGAGCTGGGCGGGTTGAGAAGGATGGTGGAGGACAGAGGGGCCTGGAGGGCGATGGTCCATGGGGTCATGAAGGGTCGGAATCAACTTGCGACTGAACAACAAGAACTCAGTTATCCAAGAGTTCCCATGCTAAGTCTTCAGGAACGCATGCTGGGATGTTCTCTTTTGAAGAGCAAAGCAGTGTGCTATCAACATTAGAGAAAATACTCTTTTTTTCTTAATTTTGTTACCCCCCAGCAGAGGGGTTGGCAACTCATCTGCCCTTCAAGACTTCTGTAGCCCTTAGGGCCTTCCTACACCCTGTGCCACAGTGGTCCATACTCTAGCATAGCATAGATGGGGCTACCATTGACTGTGATACAGATGTTGGAGCAGATGCAACATGCAGCAGCTAAACTTCTGGCAGCAACATCTTGCATAACTCACATTACATTAGCTCTGAAAGATTTGCATGGACTGCCCATATGCTTCTGGTCTGAGTTCAAGTTCTTGTTTGATGACTAAAGATAAAGGTCGCCCTTGCTTAAAAGCCAGTTGCATCCGACTCTTGGGGGAGGTGCTCATCCCTGTTTATAGCCAAAGCACCTGTGCTGTCTGCGTCTGCAGACATTTCCATGGACATGTGGCAGGCATGACTAAACACCGGAGTGCATGGCTTTACCTTCCCACTGAGGTGGTACCTATTTATCTACTTGCAATTTCTTGCTTTCGAACTGCTAGGTTGGCAGGAGCAGGGGACAAAGACAAAAGCTTATTCCAGCATGCAGTACTCGGGTCTCGAACTGCTGATCTGCCAACCTTTCAGTCGTCAAGTTCAGCATCTTAACCCCTAAACCACTGCAGTCCTTACAAAGCTCTAAAAGGCTGGGGAGCTGGATACTGGAATAAGCACCTCTCCCTACATACATCTGCCCAGTCACTAAGATCTTCTGGTGTCCCTCCATTGACAACAGCTTCTTATGTGGAGGTAATGAGGAGGGGTTTCTCTACAGTAGCATCCTAACCATGGAATCTCTTCCCCTTGGTGGCTCTACTGGCCTGTACACTGGCATCCCCAATCTCGTTGTTCTGTGCAGGACAATGACAATAAAGATTTATCTATCTATCTATCACTCTGGTTTTGCCATGTCAAAACCTATTTATTAGAGCCTTATTTATTTGAGTCTTCTTTATTCATCAGAATCTCTGGAGATTAAGGAACTTGACCTGCACAAGGTTCAATGTGTTGTTTTATATGTTTTCATTTAATGTATTTTAAGATGATTTGATTTTAAAGTGGTTTAAAGATTGTGTTTTACACATGCTGTTTTATACATCTCTGTAATCTGCTCTGAAATTGCATTATACGGGTCTGTTATAAATGCTTTAAACCAGGGGTTCTCAACCTTTTCAACCCTCGGGCCGGGTCACGCTCCCTCAGTCAGCTGAGCAGACAGGACGGCCATTTTGTTTTGTCTGCATGATGGGGTGGCCATTTTGTCCCAACAGCTTCAAACAAATGGCCATTTTGTTTCTCCCTGGAAGGAGGGAGATGCCAACCAACAATTGAGGCTTCGGACCCCTCCTTGACTGACACTAATGAGATTAATTGCCTGTTTGGCGAAAGGGTAAGTGGGGCTTTTTAACGATTCTAATAGTTCCTTGGACTGGAGGTTATCCTTGGGGCAGGGCTCTTGGAAGGGAGGGGGGCTGAGTGAGACAAGGCCAGGAGCCCAACGGTTCTCCTCCCCGCGGCGCCATTTGATGTGGCCCACTGCCCTTGCCCCCACCCTCGCTGCTGGAAGCTCTGCCATGTGTGGTTCCTTTTTAATGTAAACAGGTTTGAAATGCTGTTTACATTAAAAAGGAATCATACATGGCACAGCTTCTGGTGGCAGTGGTGGGAGCGAGGGCAAGGGGCTACATGAAATGGCACTGCAGGCCAGATCCAGCCCACAGGCCATAGGTTGAGAACCCCTGCTTTAAACAAAGGAAGGAAGGGAGGGCAATAAAAACTATCCATTCAAAATTATTATTATTTACAATATTTATATCCCGCCTTCCTCATCCCAAGATGACCCAAGGCGGTCCACTTGTTATCAATGATTAGCATTTTGCTGTCAGTCAGGAAGAGATGATCCAACCTTCCCAGGCTTGCTTTGTATACCTCTATAGGACACCCAAATGTCCTCTGGTAGACATTCCTTAGGTGAATATTGCCACCCAGTCTTGTATTCCAGTGTTTATGACATCGTGCTGCTCAAAAATCTTAATGTCAAAAGCAGTAAGAAAAATTAAATAACTAAATAGTTAACAGGTAGAGCTAGAAAATCCTCTCTGATAATCACACTTGAAGTTCCAGAGATCACTTCCATTTACCACCTACGAGAGAGCCTGGAAGAATCTTACCTTGCCAGCAGCAAAAAGATGGCATCCCTTCACAGCCTCAAAGATATTTGGTGTGACGTCAGGCTGAGCAGGGAGATGGGACTGGGCTAGAGACTGCTTAACTTTCTTCACATCCACAAGACACAGGGCTCTTTCCTCGCCTGAGGAAAACAGACAGTGAATACATTTGTCATCTCAGAAGACCTGAAAAATCTTATCTCAACAAGAAGAAAAGCAAAATAGACATTAAATCTACCCATCCCTCCCAACTGCAATATTTACAACAAAGAGAGAATCCCTCTACTGCAGGGGTTCTCAACCATTTCAAGCCACAGGCCAGATTACGCTCCCTCAGACAGCTGAGCAGGTTGGACTGGTGATTCCTTCCACCACAAATGCTGCTGTAAAATGCATCTGTGGCTGCTGTAAATGCATTTACAACAGCCGCGGGTGCATTTATGGCTGTTGTAAACACATTTACGACAGCCGTAAATGCAGATGCAGCTGTTTCTGCTGCTTCTGGCACTTCTGATGGCGGCAGGAGTGAGGGCGGTGGGCCACATGAAATGGCGCAACAGGCCATAGGTTGAGAATCCCTGTTCTACGTCATTACAATTTAGTTTCATACAGCACTCTATGTCTACACTGCACTTGAACTTGTTATGTTTATTAAGAAGTAGTAGGCTTGAAGGCTGGAAAGATTTATCTGAACATGATACACATAATTCAACACAACTATATACATTCAGGAAAGATAAAGCAAAGTACTGCAAAACTAGACTATTCCAAACAATAAATGCCAAATGCTATTCTAGCTAACAAAACACTAACTGAAAAAAGACCATACACACACTGATTTTATTGGAGTGCAGAAATGCTACACAGGCATAATACACTACTGGCCGCATAAATCTATTACAGGGCAAGTTTAGGCATCTCGATTCCTGCAAGCAGGAGTGGATAAAGAGAAGGAAAGCTCTTTCTTGTTTCTCCTCTGAGACACCAAAGAATCATAAGTCATGGTTTGTTTTGTTCTTGCTCTGGTCTGCCAAAATTCTTGGTTTGCACATGTCATAGTACCCAAACCATGTGCACTAAGAGCTCATAGTTTGTTTAACCACCCACACTTGCTGAACAAAAAGATGGAGCAGTCTGTATGAACAGATTGTTTGCTAATGATACAAGCAGTACTATTTAGAACGCTAGCTTCATATGTAAACCAAGCGGTCATCTCAGCTTTCGTTTCATTTCTTGAAAACCCCTTTTCCTGTATACAAGTCTGACATGAGGTGTTTAAAAACTGTTGGGGTACTGCCTAGTGAAACATCCAATGCCCAAAATGAGACTCTCAGTAGAAAGATGAGTTGGGCTTGCCTGAGTGGGGAGTGAACAAGTTGAAAAATTAAATTAAATTAAGATGATCGTGCAAGGCAAGTCCACTAGCAAATGTTGAGGCTTCTCTTAAGACACACTGTATGTATTCCTGAAAACTACCTGCTATCATGAGCAGTTTCTCCAGGTCCTTAATGAGGTGCACTTGGAAGACTGCACCAATTCCAGGGACGTGTGTTAAAGAGTTCTTCAGCACATTCAAGGCATAAAGGCCTTCCTCGGCACCCACCAGCACTACCTACAAAAGGGGTTTACAAATCAATTTGTCAAACATATACAGGAGAGGCTGTAGGAATGCTTAAAACATGCATGTAGATCACCACCCAAATGGAAAAAGAAAATTTCGCCAAGAAATCCAAAAGCTAATCAGATTCTCTTAATTAATCCAACTGCTTACTCTTTAATTTGGCAAAGTGAGATGCAGCAAGACATCATTACCTGATCGCTGAAGGGTAAAGTGCAGTTGATATCTAAACGGTCTTCTCCCTCCAGCTTCAGGAGAGAATTGCCAAGTAACTTCTGTACATACAAGGGCAGGGAGAGACATAGGATGAACACAATGCACCAACGCAGTAGTAAGAATATCAACAATGACTTGATGTAAACTTCTTAAGCCTCTAAATGAGTAAGTATAGTTACTAAAAGTCTCATTTGAACAAGGCAAAGACCACAGATAAAAACAGGTTACATACTTAGGATCAATGCGTTAATGTTAACACAGTGCTTCACACTGGCTGGACAATGGTATGGTAATGGAGTAGACCATACAGCCAGCAACTCAACGCCGAGAGTTAGGCAGAGGTAAATAACCTGACTCCCTAAAGGGGCCAACAGCTATGAGCGGATAAGCCCCTTTAGGTGGGTGATGGCCCCCCATCAGTGGAGGAAATGCCACTGGAAACTATCCTATTGGGCCCAACGGCAAAATGAGGAAGAACTCTGATTTTCAATGGTCATGGAGGCAGAAGAGGCCATGACAGATGGACTGGCTGCGAAGGCACACCTTGGTAATATCCTCAAGACTGCAGTAGCCCATTGCAGTTCTGGTGTTAAATCCTGCATGTCTCATTTCATAAATGCTGCAGGAGATGGCTCCGTGGTCATAGTGTATGGGTCACTTTATGGCAAGCTGAGATCCACCTTAAACAAATTCATGCCAATGGATTTTTTCCTGCTTCAGGAAGAAAATGCATTCTCGGACACGAGTTGCAGACGACGACTTACCTGAAACTGTAATTCTTCAAGAGGTCATCTGTGATTCACATTAAAGGGTTAATCTCAGCCTGTGCAGATAGCAGTTGGGAGCCTTACAGAGCTTAGAAGGGAAACGCTTTTGGGCTCTCACTCTTCCCAGCGCATCCTTTCCCACCGAACACCTCTCACCTCAGTTTCTTTTGACATTAAGACAGGTGAGAGAAATAACACAGCAATCTGAGGGAAGGCCAGGCAGGACGTGTGAATCCTGGATCACCACTCAAAGAACTACAGTTACAGGTAAGTGACTTGTTCTCCGTGATACACATGAAAGCTGTTGTTGTTCAGTCACACAGTCAAGTATGACCCTTTGCGACCTTCATGGACCACCACATGCCAGGCTCCTCTGCCATCCTCCACAGCCCGGCCAGATCTTCGCCCATTGAATCAACAATTCCATCCATCCACATCATCTGCCGCCCCATTCTCCTTTTGCCTCCGATCTTTCCCAGCATCAGGGCCTTCTCCAGTGAGTCCTCTCTTCTCATATGGTGGCCAAAGTTACTTGAGCTTCAGCTTCAGGATTTGTCCTCCCAAGGAGCAGTCAGGGTTGATTTCCTTCAGGATGAACTGATCTGATCTCCTTGCAGTCCAGGGAACTCTCAAGAGTCTCCTCCAGCACCACAGTTCAAAGTGCTGTGCTCAGCCTTCCTTGGGGTTCAGCTCTCATAGCCATACATTACTACCTGGAATACCATTTTAATTATGCGGACTTTTGTTGGCAGGGTGATGTCTCTACAGTACTTTTTATTATGCTGCCTAGGTTTCTTATAGCTTGCCTCCCAAGGATTAATTGTCTTTTTATTTCGTGGCTATAGTCACCATCTGCAGTGATCTTAGATCCCAAGAAGATGAAGTCTGTCACTGCTTCCATTCCCTCCCCTTCTATTTGCCAGGGAGTGATGGGGCCAGATGCCATGGTCTTGGGTTTTTTGATGTTGAGTTTCAGGTCAGCTTTTGCACTCTCCTCTTTCACCCTCATCAAGAGGCTCTTGAGGTCTTCTTCACTTTCTGCCATTAGGGTAGTATCATCTGCATATCTCAAGTTACTGATGTATCTCCAAGCAATCTTAATTCCCGCTTGTGCTTCATCCAGCTCTGCATTACGCATGATATACTCTGCATATAAGTTAAATAAGCAGGGTGACAATATACAGCCTTGCCGTACTCCTTTTCCTAGTCCAAAACAGTTAGTTGTTTCATATCCTGTCCTAACTGTTGCTTTTTGACTCACATACAGATTTCTCAAAAGACAGAGGAGGTGGTCTAGTACTTGAGAACTTGTCACAGTTTATTGTGAACCACACAATCAAAGGCCTTAGTGACTAGTAAACTGACTTAATGGCTGGAGAGGTGCCATGATGTGAGTTGGGGGAAAGCATCATGGAAGGATTGTGGATTGGTCAGTCACAGCTTGACCAAAAGAGGAGTCCCGTTTGTTCTGAATTCGACCTCGCAATGTTTGATGAAGAAAAGGGGCTCTGATCAGGTCGCTAGCAACTCTATGCCTCTCAACAGAGCCATAGAGGTAGCTACTAAGCGGTGGGAGATCGCTTGATTACTTTTGGGGAATCCAATGAACCAAAGAATATGCAATGGAAACAGTCTCAACTATCCGTTTTAGATATTTGTTGATATTCTTCTTCTTTTGTGTCCCGATCAAACCCTGGACTGCCAAAATGAAGCTACTTTCTTTGCTTTTTCATTGTCCAAACCCAATTCCTCATTGGCGCATGACTCTGGCAGCCATCTGCAGACCAGTAAATAAGCCGGACTCTGTGTCTCTCTACATTCACACCATGTGTTGTTGTCCACCATCAGTCCCCACTTGAACATGTTGTTCTTGCATTTAAGGACTCCAACCCTCAGCCTATTCAGGGTCCTCCAAGTAACGTAGGGGAGGTTGAGTTCCTCACCCGTATCCTCCTTTAATGTTCCTTGTCCAGTGAGCTCCTTCCTCCGTCTTCTAATTTGGTGTTGCTCTTACATACCTTCAAGAATGTTTGTTCTTGCCATAAAGCTCTTCCCAGATCTGAGCCAGCAGACTTGAGGGCTCATATCCATTCAGAGGGTGTCGAGGATGAGATGTTATATGCTAATCTTTACGGGTTCCGCAACATGACAGACATGCACATTAAACCCATTTGTGTGGATTCACAGAGACTTGGGCTTCTGGGAATTGAAGTTCAAGGACCCCTGGAATGCCAAGGTTCGCCACCACTGTGACCCTAGCCTGCTATATCCCAAACGTGTTTGAGCATTTATTTGTACTACAAGGAGACATGGAAATAGTTTTACAAATCAATAAAAGATCTGGTGAACTTCTGCAGCTGCAAAGCAGTACACCTCCCCTAAGCAAGACTGAAGGAGTGAATATGTGCATTCTATACATGGTGTGTTTGTTTTGACATCTCACAACATTACATTTCAAAACTCAAGCTAACCTTTTAATAACATATTTCTACAGTAGTCTTTTGAGAAAAGAACTACAACAGTAGATTCAGAGCATGGTCAGGATGTTATGGAGTGTGAGCAGAGAGCATTTATGCATACGCTGGGGAGGCAGGCTGTAAATCAGTAATAAATAGGAAATGTTGGACTCCACTGTGTGACTGAACAGCGAATGTGTATTTAGATAAAGATGAAGGTTGACCTTGCTCGAAAGCCAGTCATATCCAACTCTAGGGTTCAGTGTTCGTCTCTATTTATAGCCAAAGAATCAGCACGAAATGTAGCAGGCATGCCTCGACATGGAACGATCAATTTCTTACTTTCGAACTGCTAGGTTGGCAGGAGCTGGGACAGAGACGGGTGCTCACTCCATTAGGCAGTACTCGGGAATTGAACTCCAACCTTCCAGTCGTTGAGTTCAGAGTCTTAACCACTTGAGCCACCACAGTCCCCTTGACTGTACTATAGCAGCTTCTAATCCCCTCAAAGATTGTTGCCTAGTTGTGGCGAGGGGGCTTACGTGGTTGTGTATTTTAATGGAATGATAACTACATTTGTAGGTACTCTAGAACTTCTTAATCACCCCAAAGGGCTTGTACTAATTGTCCAGAATGCAGAAAGTGGGAAGCAAAGCTCTGAAAAGTCACTTTTTCTGAATATATCTTTCAGAATCCCCTCAACAGCGAGGATTCTGGGAGCTGAGATTTAAAAAAGGTAACTTTTCTAAGCTCTGGACCAGATAGATAGAACCTTGCCTCTCTATCTTACTTTATGCTCTTTGCAATCCAGTTCTCTAAGAAAGGCAGTGCATAATTAACAAAATATATCTTCCTTATCATAATTTATGAAATTAAGTTAAAGCACATAGATTAAGCTGGAGGGTACCCGATTTGAACTGCACCTCCCACAGCCACAAAGAAAGCTCTTTAGCTTCAAAGAGGGCCATTTGACGAGAAAGGCGACCTATAAGTCCATAAAATAAATAAATAAATAAAATAACTGCCTTCCTGTTTTTTGGACTGTAAAAAGATATACAGTACTGTACAGTAAAACCCCGACTTACATATGCCTCGAGTTACATAAAATTCGACTTACATGATGATTTTTGCACTAAAACCATGTCCCAATTTACATAAATGTCTCAATTTACATAACACAATATCCTATAGGTATGCTTTGAGTTATGTAAAAATGCATTTTTCCTATGGGGTTGCTTTGATTTACATAAATATCATTTTCCTATGGGTTTGCTTCAAGTTATGTAAAAATCCATTTTTCCTATGGGTTTGCTTTGAGTTAAGTAAAAAACTAATTTACATAAAAGCCTACGGAACAGACTTTTTACGTAAGTAGGGGGTTTCACTGTAGTCTGCTGTTTATTTCCCCAGGGAACATCTAAGCTTACCAGCCTGGCTTAAACAACATGCCATGAATTCCTCTGCCTGATGAAGTGATCTTTGAATCACGAAAGCTTGCAGTGTTTGATTTCTTAAAAGTGATCCTATAAAAGTTATCGCCTTCCTCCTACATTTGATTTTACATATGGATCACACAGCTTATCTTTACTTATTAGATCAGGGGTGGCCAAACTATGGCCTGTGGGCGAGATCTGGCCTGCGGCGCCCTTACTGCTCCCGGAAGCAGAAGTAAAACGCATCTGTGCATGCGCAGAATGCTGCCATAAATGCATTTACAGAAGTGTTTTGCACATGCATGAGTGCATTTTACTTCTGCTTTCAGTGGGGGGAACCACATGACCGGCCCGCAGCCCAAAAACCTTGGCCGCCCTTGTATTAGATTAAGCTCAAACACTTTCTTTTTAAATGAAAACTGAAGAAGGAAACAAAAAGCGTAAAGCCCCAAAATCTCATGTTCCATTTATACTTACAGCATCAGCCTCAGCTTTTTCCCTGGAAACTCTTCCTCCAGCTACGATAGATTCCAGTGCATTGACCCAGCGCTGTTTATCAGGAAAAGTGGGCGCTAGTAAATAGAGGGTCCGGCCAGGCCAACATGTGGTATGGGGATGAGACTCCAGCTTCAATATATATGGCACATCTGATTGGTTGCCAAACAAAGCACAAGACAGAAAAATAAATTATGAAATTCTCCAAGCTTTTTATGTCTTCCTTCCGCCACTTTTAGTTTAACATTCTGTAGAAATGCTGAAAAATGATTGTACTTTCTGGTCCTGAACCCTTTTGGCGCGCAAAGATAAAGTTTGCCCTTGCTCAAAAGCTGGTCGCATCCGACTTTAAGGTGCTGTACTCATCTCCATATATATAGTCAAAGAGCCAGTGTTTTCTGCATTTTCAGATGTTTCCATGGTCATGTGGCAGACATGACTAGACAACCGAGTGCACGGAACGCTATTTACCTTCCCAACAAAGTGGGTATCTATTTATCTACTTGCAATTTCTTGCTTTCGAACTGCTAGGTTAGCAGGAACTGGGACAGAGACAAGAGCTCACTCCGTCATGCAGCATGTGGGTCTCGAACTGCTGGCCTGCCAACCTTTCAGTTGTCAAGTTCAGCGTCTTAACCACTAAGTCACTGCAGTCCCCTTGATTGTACTATAGCAGCTTCTAATTTACAAAGCAAGCTGTACTCTAGGCCAGTGATGGTGAACCTTGTCACACCAGCTGTTCCTGAACTTCAATTCCCAGAAGCCCTGATCAGCAGGAGTGTTGACTTGGGCTTCTGGGAATTGAAGTCCAAGAACACCTGGAGTGCCATGGTTAGCCATCATGGGTCTAGATCAACATTTCTCAACCTTTGGTCCTTGGACTTCAATTCCCAGAAGCCTAAGTCAATTTCCCAAAGCACTGAACAGCCAATGTACTGACTGAGCCTTCTAAGAATTTAAGTTGCCCTGTGGGGCCTGGGCCCCATGTTGGGAAACACTGGTCCAGACCAGTGATAGCTAACCTTGGCACTCCAGCTGTTCCTGAACTTCAATTCCCAGAAGCCCTGATCAGCAGGAGTGCTGACTTGGGCTTCTGGGAATTGAAGTCCAAGAACACCTGGAGTGCTCAGGTTCACCATCATTGCTCTAGCCTGTAGAAATATTATCCACTAAATCGAGAATCTTGGAAATTAGGGAGGGATGGAGAACAACTCCCTAAATTCAGGGTTGCTGAGGAGTCCAGGAAAACCAAAACAGTTAAAACTGCTCTGAGCTCTGACGACCTTGTCCCCAGCTCAACCGATACGCTTTCAGTCACAACTGAAAATCATCTGCAGAATCAGCACACACTCAAAAAAGGCATACACATCAGAGGAAATATATATTCAGATCAAAATAACCTTATAAATAGTAACACTCACTAACAGGACGGAAAGATGTTATTTTTGTATTCTAACTCAAAAGATTCCTCGGGTACAAAACAACAAACAAACAAAAGTTGCAAAAGATAGAAAAACACTCTCTGGAATAAATAGTCAATCATTTCTTCTTGTGCTGAACAAGATGTGCTCTTCATAGACTCACACATTGCTTAAAGCCTGTTTCTTGCATCTCCTAGGCAAGAAATGAAGCCTATGTATGAGTAAGCGCATTTCTTTGTAACACCTCAGATAAAATTAATTCAACTGGAAGCTATATAGAATTTTGAACTGCAGCATCCAGTCTCAACTAACATTTTTTCTCTCCTGTAGAGGGTTTTCTGGTTGAATTCATTTGGTAAGGTAAAGGTTTCTCATGCTCGAAAGCCAGTCATATCTGACTCTAGGGTTAAGTGTTCATCTCTGTTTCAAAGCTGAAGAGCCAGCGCTGTCAGGAGACATTTCTGTGGTCATGTGGCAGGCATGACTAGACACTGGAGAGGTACTGTGCACCAATGATAATTGCTTATAATTATCATCCCTAACTTTCTCCACCTTGTTTCGGGAATGCTATTCTTTAAGCTCCTTCTTTAAGAGTCAAAGGAACGGAAGATCAAGTCTCTGCTCTTTATCACTACAGTGCAGAGTCCAGTTCATTAGATGGCTGGAAGTTTGACTATATCAGTGGTGGTGAACCTATGGCACATGTGCCAGATGGGGCACTCCCAGCCCTCTCTGTTGGCACACATGCGCCGTCACCCTAGCACAGAGTTCATCTTACCCCTCTGCCCAGCAGCCCAATGGGAATGCTTCCTCCCTGTCCCCAGCACAGAGTTCATCCCGCCCCTCTGCCCAGCAGCCCAATGAGAGCACTTCCTCCATCCCCCAGCAGTTTGCCCCCACCCCTCTGCCCAGCATCCCAATGCTTTCCCCTCTCCCCAGCACAGAGTTTATCCTGCCCCTCTGTTTGGACACTTGGTCTCTAAAAGGTTCACCATGACTGGACTACAACATAGTCTTTAAGATGCCACAAGACTTCTTTAGCCCCTTAACTGCTACAAACAAATACAGCTATTCTTCTAGACATTGCTCTAATGGATACACATATTACATATGTGCATAAAGAAAAATACAAATATTGTACTGATTTTTGTTCCTTCTTCATTTTTACTATATGCACATGCAACTTTTCTCTCTTCAATTACCCCCACGATTCCCACAGAAGAAGCAAGAAACAGAAATCTCATAGCAATCTAAACCAGAGCTTGGGAAAAACTAGTAATGCAAAACCATAATTATCTGCAACTAGTTATTTTAGACAGCAAGCCATGTAACTTGTTGTTATGTATGCATATCAATGTACTGTAAAGCTATCAAGATATAAATGTTCCATCACAATTACAATGTATCTCAGCTGAAAGGAACGCGAGCAAGCAACCCCTTGGGGCAGCTGCGAGCGTTCAGCCTCACATGGTTCACATTGCTCAATCACGGACAGCCGCGGGAAATGCCTCCGCATTCAGCAGAATGAAGATACTCGCATTCAGCAGAATGAAGATACTCGCATTCAGCAGGAAGAAGATACAACTGCGAGAGTAAGGCGTGCCTGGGCGAGGCCACGCCGACAGTAGCCAATGAGCTACCGTGCTGCAAGATTCAAATGTATAGTCCTCAGTATATAATGAGATGTACCACCACCATTACCCCCATGCTTCACCGGAACACCATGCAATAAACCTGTGTTAAACCAACCCTTCGGTTGTCCTGTTGTCTTTGGTCCCATACACTAAATTGGCGACGAAGGTGGGATATGGCTGCCCACGGGACCAAGACATGCGCCGGCTACGAGATCAGGAAGCCGGGAGACTTGGAGCTGTTTGAGATAGACTTCAACGCAGCGCTGGTGGAGCTCGAAGTCTCAGATGAGGCCAAGAAGAGGGCCATTTTCGTCCGCATGCTCGGACACGAGACCAAGAGGACCTTGGTGGACCTGATCGCGCCGAGGAAGGTGGGCGACCTCAAAGCCACAGAACTCCTGGCGGCGCTGCGCGCCCATCTCCGGCCAGCAATAGCGATGTTCCCCACTCGGAGCGCGTTCTGGAGGCGAGTCCAGGCGCCCGGGGAATCGGTCGCCGAGTTCGCTGCGGCCCTGCGGCTGGCCGCCGGCCCATGCAAGTGGGAGACTCCAGACGTCACCCTCCGGGACTGCCTGCTCTGCGGTCTGAGGGACACAGAGACTCAGCGCGCGCTGATGAAAAGGGAGCCGCCTCCCACGTGGCAACAAGTCCTCGACACGGCGCAGGCCGCGGAGGCCACGACTGCCGGGGTGCAAGAGCTTCAGGACTGGCGCCTGAAGCCCGCCAAGGCAGAGAGCTCGGTGCGCGCGGCCCGGCGAGCTTCGAACTCGTCTGCGGAGAGCGGCGACGACGAGGACGTCCGGAGGGTCCAGAGAGAGGGCCGGCGCTGCGACGGCTGCGGCGCCGCCCACGCCCGCGCCAAATGCCCATTCCGCAAGGCCGAGTGCCACAACTGCGGCCGGCGCGGGCACATCGCCAAGGTCTGCCGGAAACGGCGCGAGGCCACAAGGAGTTCTCCAGACCGCTCGGCGAGGCAGGACCGCACCACGAGGCCAAAGGACGGCACCCGGACCACGAGGACGCGGGACGGCGTAGGGCGCATCTCCGACGACAGCGAGGACGACGCTCCGGTTTGCAGCGTTTCCACAGAGCACCCCCGTTACTTCGTTGAGGTAGTAATACAAGGGGCCCCTGTTAGAATGGAGGTGGACTCGGGTTCGTCATACTCTATTATTTCCCAGGGAGAGTTCATGAAAATCGCCCCCCGCGTGCGGCCCAAGCTCAAAGCGTTGAGGGCCACACTGAAGGACGTGCAAGGGAACCGCATCCCAGTGTTGGGGGTTGGGAAGTTCCAGGTCCAGTTTAAAAAGCACACCGCAACGCTTCCCCTAGTCGTCCTCAAGGGAGGAAAATGCAGCCTCCTCGGGACTCAATGGTTCCAGCCCCTGGGGTTGTTCATTGGGGGGGTGCACGCCGTGGGAGCACACGCCGCCGGGACTGATCCAATACAGAGCGTGTGCGACGCGCACCCCGAGGTTTTCAAAAAGGGGCTCGGAAAATTCAAGGGCCCCCCAGTGACTTTCGACCTGGACCCTGGAGTACGTCCAATCAGACTTAAACCGCGCAGAGTGCCTTTCGCACTAAAGGACAAAATAGAGGCGGAATTGGACAAATTGGTGGGCCAGGGGATTCTTGTTCCTGTTGATTCTGCGGAGTGGGAAACTCCAATTGTAACAGCGCTCAAGGCCAACGGGGAGGTCCGCATATGCGCTGATTACAAGTGCACCATCAATAAGGCGATCCGCCCTAATGCTTATCCGGTGCCGGTAGTCAGCCACTTGTTGGCCAGGTTACACGGGGGGAGGTGTTTCGCTAAACTCGACCTGGCCCAAGCCTACCAGCAACTCCCGGTGACCCCCGCCGCAGCTGCTGCACAGACCATAGTCACCCACAAAGGGGCGTTCCAGGTATCGTGCCTCCAATTCGGCGTGAATTCGGCGCCCGGGATTTTCCAGTCACTCGTGGAACGCCTCCTGAAGGGGTTAGAGGGGGTGTTACCCTACTTTGATGACGTATTGATTACAGGGGGGAGCCGGGCCGAATTAGCAAGGAGGTTGGGAAGGGTCCTGACAATATTCGAGAAAGCGGGGTTGCGGTTGCGGAAGGACAAATGTGTTTTCTTCGCAACTGAGGTTGAATTCCTAGGGTTCCGTGTTACTCCCGAGGGAATCAGGCCATCCCAATCCAAGGTGGCCGCCATCAAGAAGGCCCCTCGCCCCACCTCCAAGCCCGAGTTGCAGTCGTTCCTTGGACTGCTCAACTTTTACCACTCCTTCCTTCCACGGAAGGCAGCAGTAGCGGAACCGCTACACAAATTGTTAAAAAAGGACGAGGCATGGAAGTGGGGCGACGACCAGGAGATGGCTTTCAATGACCTGAAGCGACTCCTGGCATCAGATGCGGTACTGACCCATTTCAATCCCAAACGCCCAGTGGTCCTGATATGCGACGCATCCCCGGTGGGGGTGGGGGCGGTGTTATGCCACGTACTGGAGAACGGGAGGGAGGCCCCGATAGCGTTCTACTCTAGGTCCCTGTCCCAAGCGGAGAGAAACTATGCCCAGACAGACAGGGAAGCACTAGCGATAATTGCGGGGACCAAGAAATTTCATGATTTTGTGTACGGCCGCCCCTTCACCATAGTGACTGACCATAAGCCCTTGCTAGGCATTTTCACCGCAGATAAGCCCACACCCCAAATCCTATCCCCGAGAATGCTCAGGTGGGCCATTTTCCTCAACGCGTATCAGCACGCGTTGGTATACCGGCCCGGGAAGGAGATCAGCCATGCCGATGCCCTGTCGAGGTCCCCCATTCCCCGGGATTGCTGCCACGTGGGCGAGGTAGAGAGGGACCACCAGGTCTTAATGATAGAGGTCCTAGACTCCCCTCCAGTAGTACCGGCCGACATCGCTAAAGCGACCGGCAAGGACAAAACGCTGGCCACAGTCTGCTCCTGGGTACAGAAAGGGTGGCCCGTGTCTTCCCCAGCAGCGGAATTCGACACATTTTTCAAAAAGAAACTAGAGTTGTCCCTAGAGAGGGGTTGCCTTTTGTGGGGACAGCGGGTAGTGATCCCCACGTCTCTCCGGCCGAGGGTGCTTAAACTGCTGCACGTCAGCCACCCGGGGATCGTCCGCTCTAAGGCACTGGCCCGCAGTTACTTTTGGTGGCCCCAGCTAGACGCCGACATCGAACACATGGTCGGCACTTGCGAAGCGTGCCAAAGCTCCAGGCCAGAAGAGGCCCGCTCGCCACATAGGGAGTGGGACGCAGCAAGGGGGCCCTGGTCCCGGGTACACGTAGACTATGCTGGCCCGTTCAGGGGAACGTTTTTCCTCCTTGTGGTGGACGCGTTCTCCAATTGGTTGGAAGTCATCCCAGTCTCGAGCACCTCCTCGGCCACAACAATTAAGCAGTTACGGAGGCTCTTTTCCACGTTCGGTTTACCCGACACCCTCGTCAGCGATAACGCTAGCTGTTTCACGTCCGCCGAGTTCGGGGCATTCATGGAGCGAAACGCCATTCGGCACATCACCTCCGCCCCCTTTCACCCGGCCACCAACGGCCAAGTAGAGCGCCTCGTGCGCACCACGAAAGACGCGCTGCTGCGCATGGGCCCCGGAGACCTCGACCTGAAATTGTGCCAATTCCTGCTAAGGTACAGGGTCACCCCATTGGCGTCAGGGTACTCCCCCGCGGAGCTGTTGATGCGCAGGAAGCTGGCCACGGGAATCTCCAAGCTAGACCCCACGAGAGTAGAGGACAAAGGGCAGAACATAGGGGTGGAACCCACAAAGAGTTTCAGCGTAGGCGCCCCGGTGCATTGCAGGAACTACGCCAACGCGGGGCCAGCCTGGGTGCCGGGCACCGTAATAGAACAAACCGGCCCCGTCTCATACCGCGTGGAGACCAGTACGGGTTTCCTGTGGAGGCGACACGTGGACCAACTCAGGCGCAGGGTCCCCGGAGAGCAGGACGGAGACGAAAATAGCATCGAATCAGCGTTAGGGTACTCCCCCACCCGTTTAGCCCAAGGGGGAGGAAAAGGGGAACATGGGCCCCCACCAAGGGGGGAGGAAAGGGAATCGATCCACAGAGATCTTTTGCGGGAGTCCGCGGCAGAAAGGAAGAGCCCCGACCACACACATACCCCTCGGAATTTTCCCCGAAACACAGATGCCCATAGAAGTTTAGACGTTGATTTACAGTACCAGGGGGAGTTAGCGGAGTGGTCCCCCACCCGTCCTAGCGAAAAGAGGGGTTTCAGTTCAGCCCCTGGTACTTCCAGTCCCAGTAGCCCCTGTGAGTTAGAATGCAATATAGCGCCAATTTCCCGGAGACCGACACCCCCAAGACGGGAGGCAACAGCGAGTCCGCCCACCACAGCCTCAAGGTCCCCCGAGCAAGGATCAGAAGGTAGCAGGACCACAAGGGCGACCTCATCGGTTCCGCGGTTCACAATAGGCGGGTCCCCGGGGTCCGAGAGCAACAGGCAGGGGTTCACCTCCCAACTATTCATTCCATTCCCATCCCCAGGCGCAAGGCAGGCACGGACGCCCCACAGAGCCACTAACGAATCCCCGTTTCCCGTAGCAGGACAAGCTCCCACGGAGTCAGGGATCACAGGCTCTCCGGTACTAGGTCAGGCGCAAGCACGCCCCAAGCGCACGTGCGGCAAGTCACAATGGTTGCGGGACTTCGTCCCATCCTAGGGGGGAGGGGTGTTATGTATGCATATCAATGTACTGTAAAGCTATCAAGATATAAATGTTCCATCACAATTACAATGTATCTCAGCTGAAAGGAACGCGAGCAAGCAACCCCTTGGGGCAGCTGCGAGCGTTCAGCCTCACATGGTTCACATTGCTCAATCACGGACAGCCGCGGGAAATGCCTCCGCATTCAGCAGAATGAAGATACTCGCATTCAGCAGAATGAAGATACTCGCATTCAGCAGGAAGAAGATACAACTGCGAGAGTAAGGCGTGCCTGGGCGAGGCCACGCCGACAGTAGCCAATGAGCTACCGTGCTGCAAGATTCAAATGTATAGTCCTCAGTATATAATGAGATGTACCACCACCATTACCCCCATGCTTCACCGGAACACCATGCAATAAACCTGTGTTAAACCAACCCTTCGGTTGTCCTGTTGTCTTTGGTCCCATACACTAAACTTGTAAATACAAATTTATGTCTCAGGTTCACTGCCTTACACTAGTTAGCTTAACAAGTAATATCAAGTTAATACAACCATTATTTTTAAAGGACATTTTAAGGCATTTTTGAAAGAAATCTTGTGAAAATTTATCAGGCTTCACACCATTTTCTTATCAATCCTAAATTGCAAGGAAGATAATTTGTCTTGGATAAATATTTCCAAGGAGAAATGTTAGGGCTGGCCAACCGAAGAAACCAAAGAGACCTGCTTCTATTTTTCCTTTGCTTTTTGGAAGTATCAGTGCAATGTATTAACACACACAAATAACACAATAGGCAAGGAATTGCATGTGTGACTAGTGCAACAAGACCATTGGCAACGTGGCTGACAGGAAGTTATGACTAACACAACAAGTTCCTACTAAAATGGAATGCATTTAACTGTGATCTAAATCAGTGTTTCCCAACGTGGGCCCCAGGCCCCACGTGGAGACATCAATTCCCAGAAGCCTAAGTCAGTACATTGGCTGATTAGTGCTTTGGGGGAACTGACTTAGGCTTCTGAGAATTAAAATCCCAAAAACCAAAGGGTTGGAAAACACTGATTTAAATCCAGGATCATGTTTCCCTTAGACACATCATTTTTGAGAGGAACAAGGTAGCCACCAAAAAAACAAAAACAAAACAGAGTTCTGCAATAGCTTATTTGAAACAGACAGTTAAGACACCAGTAGGATTACAACTTCTCTCACCTGTCTTAGCTGTATTTAAAAGTTCAGTTGCTCCAACAGCTCCATGGACAGTAACATCTCCATCTGGAAGACACAACTCAAACTCCTCCATGGGCCTCTGTCCAGCTTAGGCAAAGATAAAAAAACAGGAGAGAAACATGAAGGGGAAAAGGAAAGTACAGCAATACCTCATACAAAGTCCGCTTCATACAACATCGGATTCATACAACATCGCCTAATTCCTTGAAAAAAGTTCCCTCATACAAAGTCGTGCGACGTTGTATGAGGCATTGGGGTTTTCCCAGGCTGCATTGTGCCTGGGCAGTATAAAAGGCAGGACACATGCGTGCATTGCTCTTGTGGGTTTTGCATGAGGCAAAGAGTGTTTAGGAGTGGCTTTGAGCACGACTTTAGATTTTTTTGAATTTTTTGTCAGAATTTTTAGAAGCATTCCTGGGATTTTTGCAGCATTCTTCAGGTTCTTGGACAATCAGGGTTGTTTGACATGCTTTTGTAATGTTTTTAGCACAGGTACACAGAAGTGGCCAAACGGTGTGGCAATGTTCAAAGATAGGAAATCCGTTTGAGGCTTGAATATGTAGTAATATAATATAATGTTTTATTCTGGTAGTTAATATATTCAGTATCTTCCAGTAGAGCAATACAACAAGTCCAATACATTGTGAAAGTCAACCGGTATGCAGACTCTTTCAGGAGAATTTCCCTTCATCAGACAACTTGACTTGCTAACTTTCCAATATCTGAAAATATATACAATATATATATAAAAATTAATTCTGAACTGGAATATTGCTACTGAGCTAAGTATAAAAGAGAAACCCACCTGGATATATAACATTTAGTTTTCAAAGGGTATCTTGTTTTCATGTTGCATCCAAACCTCTTTTCGTTTATTCATTTTGGGCTGTGGATGTTACTGTCTCAAAATATTACTCCCCTTATAAATCCTGCTGATAGGAAACCAGGTGTGCATAATCTAGCATTCCCCTCCCATGCCTCCTAATTGTAATGTTTTTAGCCTTTAGACAATGATTTCTTAAAGTTCTGTCAGTTTCCCGTCTGTTTCCTTGAGTTTGCCCTGAAGTCTGTGCTGTTACAGTATAGTATATCTCTATGGAAACGACGTTGTATGAGGCATCGCAGCAAGGATTTGGACATTGTATGAGGCATTGCAGCTAGGATTTTTGCATGCCTCATACAAAGTCCAAATCCGTATAAAGTCCAAACTTGTGGAACCAAGTTTAGACGTTGTATGAGGTATCACTGTACTGGCAAAAAGAAAGACAGTGGTGAGCAAACACTAGAAAGGGAAAGTGACGAACGATGCACTTCATGTGTTAAGACTTAATCACTCTGAAGAACTAAACACAGGAGCCCTGGTGGCACAGTAGTTAAGCTGCTGTCCTGCAACCAAAGGGTTGTGAGTTCAATCCTGACCAGGGCTCAAGGTTGACTCAGCCCTCCATCCTTCTGAGGTCGGTAAAATGAGTACCCAGCATGTTGGGGGCAAAATGCTAAGTAACTTGTGAACCGCCCAGAGTGTGTACTATTAAGTGTGACTGTTTTGCTTTAAACAAACAGAGGTTTAAAAAAGGAGGTTGCCTTTGCTTGAAAGCTAGTCGTATCCAACTCTAAAGCTCAGTGCCCATCTGCATTTACAGCCAAAGAGCCAACGCTGTCTGCATTTGCAGACGTTTCCGTTAGCATGTGGTAGGCATGACTAGACACCAGAGTACGGAATGCTGTTACCTTGCCAGTGAAGCAGTTACCTATTTATCTACTTGCAATTTCTTGCTTTCAAACTGCTTGGTTGTCAGGAGCTGGGACAGAGACAGCAGCTCACTCCATCGCGTAGCACTCAGGTCTCAAACTGCTGACCTGCCGACCTTCCAGTCATCAAGTTTAGCGTCTTAACAACTAATACAGTGATGGCCAACCTTGGCACTCCAACTGTTATCGAATTCCCAGAAGCCCAAGTCTGCACTGCTGCTGATCATGGCTTCTGGGAATTGAAGTTCGATAACAGTTGGAGTGCCAAAGTTGGCCATCACTGCACTAAGTCAACATAGAAAGTTCTGTACTGCTGGCAGGTGCCAGGGCAAGGAAAAACTCTGGAGATTCCTCAGAAACGGAAGAAAGGCTTTTTGGAAACTCATTTCTAGCCACCAATGATCAGTTACATAAAACATGTCATGAAATCATTGTTTTGGCACAGCACGCTTGCTTTGGTTTCTTGTGAAACTCTACTCTCACACTTTGAGGACTTGGCACTAATTTGCAACTTTGAAATTTCTGGATCTCTAAAGACACGATTTATGGTCAGGTTATAGGTTAGCAGATCTGCTGACCTGTGGAGGAGGAGTCTAGAAGGCATCTCTTTAGATCTGGAAGTCAGAAAGATCCTCTTGTGGTTTTGTAGGGAAGACAAGAAGTGAAAGTTTTTTTAAAATCTCATCCTCTTTTATAGGACATTTGAGAAGTTGATTAAGAGAAAGGGCAATTTTCCTTTTGTTTGACCACAGGTAATCCTGTCTTTGCTAGGAAGATTTATCACAATTTGGTCCGGTTGTAAGGTTCTCTGCACTTTGGTGTGGTTGTTTACAAATGGCATCCTGACCTAGGCTCCCAGGGGCTGGAGCTGTGGGGAAGAGGCTTTTCTTGAGCTGTTAGATCCTTGTTGTAGCTTGACTGGAAGTTGGCAAAAGTCCAGGGACTGTGCCAAGTTATTTATCTGCTCCTGAATTTTGTGGAGTCAGTCAAATAATTTTTTTATTTTTATTTAGTTCAACTTATATTGCCGCCCAATCGACAGGCGACTCCGGGCGGCTTACAAAATCGTCCATAAAAAACATATAAAGCCCCACTAAAATAATTAAAACATTGTCATATTAAAAACGTTAATAACATTTTAAAAACATATTAAAAATATAGCAAGGAGTGATTCTGTAGAGATTAGGCACGCATCTCGGAGTTGTTTCGTGATAATTCCCAGCTGTAAGGGTTGAGGAGATTTTGTCATACAGGGTATATATTCCCCTGGTAAGATTTCTTTCTCATTCGGGATTGTTTCTGGTGGCGGGGCAGTGATAAGATTAAAATAATTGCTATTCATGTCCCCGGACGTCTGTTGGCTTGCCTGCTGAAGACAGGCTTCCATTCAAATCTGCTTTTTCTCTCTTTTCTTCTTTCTTGGTGTATCTTCCCTTTCTTTTTCTTTGGGGGTGGCGCACCAGGGGGACTTTTCCTCTGTCTTTTCTTGCCCCTGGGTGGGAGACTGCCTTTGGCTGGCATGTTTGGTGGCTTGGGGTGGCAGGAGCTGGTGGATTGAACTGCTAGCATTTGGCCATCTTGGTTCCTTCTCTGTTCCCAAAGCCACTTTCTTGACTTTGTCGTTGGCCAAACTTAAGTCCTTGTTTGTGCAGGTTTCCAGTAGTACTCAGCAGACCAGTAAATGGGCTGGATTCTGTACCTCTCCACATTCACACCGTGTGTTATTGTCTTCCAGCAGCCCCACTTGAGCCTATTGGTCTTATATTTAGGGACTCCAACCCTCAGCCTGCTCTCTGTGTCATACTAGGATGCCTATTATCTTTGTTATCAAACGTTTGCCTCTAATATAGACTAGCTCTCTTATTTCCTAGAAGAAGATGAATCCTGAAAACTATTTCTTCATAAAAGGTGAAATGTGCTTTTCTAATTATTTGGCTGCATTTGCCAGCTAACTCTATTGCGGCTGATGCTGCTTGCAAAAGATCAATGTTCTAAGATGATGCGCTGAGGGCAGACGGAGTCAGAGATAACAAGAAAGCTAATCAAATGTAAAGATTAGGTCATGTCGGAAAGTGAATCAGATGTCAAGGTTACCTTCTCTTGCTTCTGTGTCATAAACAAGTACTTTGGTTCCTTCTAGAACAACATACTTCCTGTCCCAGCCTTGCTGACCACGTTTGTTATTCCTGAAAATGTAAAGAAAGGACAAGATGGTGTTAGAGCAGGGGTTCCAAACCTTTTCAAGCCAGGTCATGCTCTCTCAGTCAGCTTTGAGGGCCAGACGGACATTTTGTCCTGCCTGCGCAATGTGGGGGTGGCCATTTTGTCCCAACAGCTTCAAAGGTGCAGCCATTTTGTTTCTCAAATGCCCTTGGGGGTGGCCCCCCACAGATCTGGCCCATGGGCCTTAGGTTGGGAACCTCTGTGTTAGAGGTTCCCCATCAAGATTCTGATCCTTGTGGTCAGCCAAATGGTCACCAGCAACGCAAGAAATGGCCTCTGCTGCAGATTCAGCCAAATTCTACACTGCAGCTCCTCTGGGCTGGTGTGTTTCAGCACAGAGACTCACGTTTGTACCTTGGCACCTTCATCCAGCCTTCTAGCCGTAGAGAGCTGCTTGGTTCTTTCAGCTGCAGCCCAGGGGAATTCAGCTTGTCTCGGCAGAAGGCTTCGGAGAAATGTGTGGCATACTCAGCGGGTAAGCCACACGTCGCTGGCAAGCAGGCTGAACACTTTGGGTGGCACATCATTTGGCATTCTGCAAAAAGGAAAGGAGGACAGCTGATAGGAACAACAATGTGACCGACATAGGACCCACCGAAGACAATCCATGCTCCTAAAACAGGTAAGAACAGCAGATGAAAGGAGCAAGTAGCATCATAAACCTATGATTATTATGAGCAACAAAAATCTGTAAGGGACAGTTTATACCTGTGATAGCGAACATTGGCAATCCAGTGTTCTTGGACTGCAATTACCAGAAGCCCAAGTCAGCACTCCTGGAGTGCCAAGATTCATCATCACGGGCTTATACTTATTTATGAAAGTCCTCTGCATTAAATTCAACATGTTTTACTTATCAGAGAGTAAATAAAACAAAACCAAAAATGTTGTGGTACCTTAAAGACTAACTCCTGTACTTAAATGTGAGCTTTAGCTCACATTTAAATACAGGAGTTAATCTCTAAGGTGTCACAACATTTTTTTTTGCTGTTTTGTTTACTCTTTGGTATGCTTGCACAGACTAACATGGCTACCACTTCAAATGTTTTACTTATAACATCTGACATTAGTATGCCATTATATTATTGGCCAGCCTTAGAACACCACACTGTATTTCTAAGAATTGCTTGACCACAATTTAAGGAAAAGTAAGAAAAAGCTTTTTCTTCAACCTCTGTTTGTATGACTCAACTGTATTCTGTAAGAAAATAAACAATGTCTTCATGAATAAAAATGACTAGCTCTACTCATGAAGTTTAAAGGACTTATCAGTAACTGGGAGTGGGGTATGCTCAAAGGGCATGGTCCTGTGATTCCCTCTTGGAGAAATTCAGTTTGGGTCATTATAGCCTACCAAGCAATCTTCCTAGAGCTGGAGTTCCCAACCTTTTCCTGCCAGGGGCCTGACCACACCCCGTCAGCTGAGGGGCCGGTCATGTGGGTCTTCCCAGCGGCGCCACATTTCCGGGCATTTTCCCCACCTCCGCTGCTTCTTTTAGAGGAGGGAGCAAGGGAGGAACATTTTCATGCCACTTTTGAATTTTTCCCCACCAAGTTTTTGTGGTGTTTTGGTGTGAAAACAGAGATTTGGCACTTCCATGACATTGGGACACTTCCACTGTCGGCGGCAATTCGGCATGGGGGCCGGATCCAGCCTGTGGGCCATAGGCTTGATTCCCCTGTCCTAGAGGACAGCCTGTCTCCAGAGGACACAGGACACATAAGGAACGATTCAAAGCCAATGTTATAGCTGGTGGGTGATTGAACTGTTGATATGAGAAAGCAGACTTTGACATTTGGGATAAGGCCTTGTGATGCAATTGTGTTCCAGAAGACTAAGAAGCTTTCTTGCTAGAGTTTCTTCTGCTGAAAGGATGGCTGCAGGGGAGGAATAAGGTTGATAGGATTCCAAACCTTTACAAACGACACCACTGAAGCAAAGCGTAAATTACCGTATTTTCCGGCGTATGAGGCGACTGGGTGTATAAGACGACCCCCAACTTTTCTAGTTAAAATGTAGAGTTTGCAATATACTCGCCGTATGACTACCCCTCTTCCAACAGCGGCGTCTTCGGAGCTTCCCGGGCTGGGGATGGCTCCCTTTACTTGCTGGGGGTGGTGGTGCGGAGGAGGAGGAACAGCTGACCGCGGAGAAAGCCAGCTTGGGGTGGGGGCTGGGCAAATGGCCAAGAATCCAAAGAGCCTTAGGGGAGGAAACTCAAATCTGGAGACTCCCTACCTAGGAAACCCTGGGAAGGGTGGCCATAAATCAGGATGCCATTAGTACTATCATCATCATTTTTAATATTAATATTTAATATTTTAATATTACCTTTTGGTAATAATAATAAGTTTTATTTCTATCCCACTTTCCTGACACAAGTGTCACTCAAAGCGGCTTACAACATATATAACCTATTCCCCTTCACCAGCGGGGAAGGTAAAAGGAGCCCCGTCGGGCTCGGAGCCGCTGCGAGCCACGCCTCCCTTTTACCTTCCCCGCCGGTGAAAGGGGCGGGGAGGTGCGGCTCGCGGCAGGTTTGTTAGTAATAGCAAGTGTACGCATGGGTTTCTATGTAACCTCTCTGTTTTCTGCAAGTTCTCTGAAATTAGGAAGGACTCAGATAGGGCATTCTGCACTTATCCCCTAAAGTGGGTAAGCCAGAAAAAAATAGCATTTCTTTGAGATGTGCACTGCAGTGGCTCAAGTGCCTAAGACACTGACTGGAGGACAGCAGGTCAGCAGTTCGATTCCCGAGTACTGCAGGATGGAATAATCTCCTGTCTTTCTCCCAGCTCCTGCCAACCTAGCAGTTTGAAAGCAAGAAATTGCAAGTAGATAAATAGGGACTACTTCAGTGGGAAGGTAAACAGCATTCCATGTGCTCCGGTGTCTAGTCATGCCTGCCACATGACCACGGAAATGTCTACAGAAGTAGACAGAGATGGCTCTTCGGCTTTGAAACAGAGATGAGCACTGAACCCTAGAGTCAGATACAATTGGCTTTCGAGCAAGGGAAACCTTTACCTTACACATTCAGTGGTTTAACTTTATGAGTTAAACTATCTCCACCTAGCTTCCTGTTAAGAGAAAAAAAGCCTCCCAGTTAGAACCGGGACAGGAATAGGAAGCTTAGGCAGAAATTCTACGCAAGGCTTTCTCTACATAAAATATAGTTAGGTGTCCATAAAGCAGATGGAACTCTCAGAATGGCTGTTGATGGGATTTGTAGTCCAAACAATCAGAAAAATCCCATCCTTACAAATAACAGCTGTCAGGATACCAGCCACGAAACCATAGCTACTAAAATGATATCACACTGCTGTAACATAGTGCATTGATACACTTTTAACTTGGAGGAGCAGGTGTATGGAAGTGTACATAGCAATGAGCAAGCAATCACACTTATGTACCACCGCTTAGTGCACTCTCTGGGTGGTTCACAAAGTAATTAGTACGTAATAATAAATTCATGTCAGAGGTTACTCTGGGTTGAAAAGATTTTTGCTGGCGAAACTCCACTCAGGGGATGCCTGAATGAGGCTCCTTTCATGCCCCAAGTGCAGCCTTTGGGTATTGAAACCCATAAGAACAGCCTTGCTGGAACAGGCCACAGGAGCCCATCCAGTCCAGCATTCTGTCTCACACAGTGGCTCACCATTGGCTTCAGGGTATTATTCCCAAGGAGATGCCTTCACCTGTTTAGGATTCCCTGGAAATGGCATTGAGAGATATCCTGCCTATCTCTCCAACCCGGAGGTTGTCCTTAAGTATCCATAATTATAACCATAATTATAGTCCTTAAGTATCCATAATTATAGCCCATTATAACCCAACCTTCCAGTCTCCAAGTTCAGCGCCTTAACCACTAAGTTCTGTCCCCAACATGCTGGGTACTCTTTTTATAGACCTCAAAAGGATGGAAGGCTGAGTAAATCTTGACTCCCATCAGGATTGAACGCACAATGTCAGCAGTTTCAGCTGCAGTACAGAAGTTTAACCACTGTGCAAAAGGTAATGGTTTTCCTTGCTCGAAAGCCAGTCATATCCGACTCTAGAGTTCAGTGCTCATCTCGGTTTCAAAGTTGAAGAGCCAGCACTGTCTGCTTCTGCAGATGTTTGCATGGTCATGTGGCAGGCATGACTAGACACCGGAACATTGTTTACCTTCCCACCAATGTGCTCCCTATTTATCTACTTGCAATTTCTTGCTTTTGAACTGCTAGGTTGGCAGGATCTGGGACAAAGACAGGAGCTCATTTCGTCCTGCAGTACTCGGGAATCGAACTGCTGACCTCCCGGCTTCCTGTCAGCGTCTTAGCCATTTCAGCCGTGCTACCAGGGCTCCTATATTGTTTCCTGTTCAATCACTGTCCAATGTAATGTCTCTTGGTTGTTTTAGAAAAGGCAACTAAAACATTATGATTTAGAATGATGCAACATTTGAGAAAACACCCATCCCTTATGGGCTTTGCTTCACTTCATCCTCATCCATAACATATGAGCTTGGAGTTTCTGCTGTAGCTCCCGGGAGAGGGAACAGCACTCTGGTCTCTGTAGTGTGATATCTTCTGAAAATGTATTATTCCTCTACAGTGCAATGACAACTTTTATTCAGGATTCCCAGAGGGGTTCTGTTTACAAATAAAAAGAGTAATACACTACTCTCACCACCCACTCTTCCTTCTGGCAAACCATTGTTCTTCTCAGACAAGCTCACATTCTTAGCTTCACTTTCCATTCATTATTCCCGAAACATTATTGAAGGTGGCTTTTCAAATGAAAGTTCCCAGCCTGCTGTCAGGATATAAACAGAATCAAGTGGGGTGCTAGCTTGTTCCAAACAACACAGGTGACACAAGTGTCACTCACTTCCTGACACAAGTGTCACTCAAAGCGGCTTACAACATTTATAACCTATTCCCCTTCACCGGCGGGGAAGGTAAAAGGAGCCCCGTTGGGCTCGGAGATGCCGCGAGCCGCACCTCCCTTTTACCTTCCCCGCCGGTGAAAGGGGCAAGGATGTGTGGCTCACGGTGTCTCCGAGCCCGACAGGGCTCCTTTTACCTTCCCCGCCAGTGAAGGGGGTGGGGAGGTGCGGCTCGCGGCATCCCTGCCCCCTTCACCGTTGGGGAAGGTAAAAGGAGCCCTGTCGGGTTCAGAGCCGCAGCGAGCCGCACCTCCCCGCTCCCTTCATTGGCGGGGAAGGTAAAAGGAGCCCCGTTGGGCTCAGAGATGCCATGAGCCACACCTCCCCGCCCCCTTCATTGGCGGGGAAGGTAAAAGGAGCCCCGTTGGGCTCAGAGATGCCATGAGCCGCACCTCCCCGCCCCCTTCACCGGCGGGGAAGGAGCCCCGTTGGGCTCAGAGATGCCATGAGCCACACCTCCCCGCCCCCTTCACCGGCGGGGAAGGTAAAAGGAGCCCCGTCGGGCTCGGAGCCGCCGCGAGCCGCACCTCCCTGCCCACTTCATTGGCTCCTTTTACCTTCCCCGCCGGTGAAGGGGGCGGGGAGGCGTGGCTCGTGGATACCATCAGCCCGGCCGGGGTGGGGGGAGTGAGGAGGAGGAGCAGCAGCTGACCGGCGGGGGGGGGAGCCAGCCGCAGCCGCGAGGCTGAGGGTGGTGGTATCCGGGCGGCCCCTTGCTCTGGAGGCCTCGCGGCGGTGGCGGCTGGTTTTCCCCACCAGTCAGCTGATGCTCCTTCTCCTCCGCACCACCACCCCCAGCCGGGGGTGAGGAGGAGGAGGAGCAGCAGCTGACTGGTGGGGAAAGCCGCCGCAGCAAGGTGTCCGGAGCAAGGGGCCGCCCGGATACCACCACCCGGGGGGGGAGGAGGAGGAGGAGGATCAGCAGCTGACCGGCAGGGAAAGCCATTCACCGCCTCCGCTGCAAGGCTGGGGGTGGTGGTATCCTGGCGGCCCCTTGCTCCAGAGGCCTCGCGCAGCGGCGGCGAATGGCTTTCCCCGCCGGGTGGCCCCTGGCTCCAGAGTACCCAGCGTATAAGACGACCCCCAACTTTGGCACAGATTTTTCGGGGTTAAAAAGTCATCTTATACGCCGGAAAATACGGTAATACATGCCAAGGTGTAGCTGATTGTATCTTCATACAAACCTTGATGACCTCTCACTCATCATCTGCAAAGTATTCCAGAAAAGTCCCAACTTTCACCAACAGGAAGTGTTGATAAGTGTGCAATCCATGTGTACGTAATTTGATATTTGGAGGTATCAGTGGAATATGGTTTCTGCCTTATTGTGTCCTGCTTTCACCTATTCTTCTTCAGCAGTGCAATGAGACTCATTTGCAGTCATCAACACTTTCCATTTACCATATTTACTCTGGCAAAAGCTGGGAGTCGATGGTTGAATAAAAACTCACACACTGGAACGCTGATTACAAGTTCAACATTCAGAGAGTGTCTGTCTAATGGCTGGAGTACAACTTAACTCTTTGGGACACAAAGGATGGAAAAGGGAAAAACACTGAAGTTGGACTAGCCTGGCTAAGAGGGCCTGGGAGGCAGGGGGATAAGGTAAATTTGTGCCTATTCCCCATCTTCTTCTTCTGTGTCTGGCCAGATGTGAACCTGGCAAAATGAAGGCACCTTTTGGTGAGTTCATTCTGCAGTTCCTTCTGCCTGACCTAGTGTGAGAAAGATTAGCTGGCAACACAAGGTTGCCATTACCAGGGCACGCCTGATTGTGATTCAAAAATATCACAATCTTCTAGAAGGCTCTTTCTGCGTACCCCGCCTATTCCCCATGAATGGTAGATTATGGGCACAGAATTAGCCACTGTTGCTCATCTAATTCATGCCTTTCAAGACTTTCATTCTTGCTTAGGACATGCTTACCAAGACATTTTGAGGCTTGACGTCCAAAATGCACCGTATCCAAACAAACTGCACATTTTGTTGCTCTCATATTCAGTCCCACATTGAACCGGTGAGGGATGTTATGGTGCATCCTTTCTTTCATACGCCGATTAAATTCTATGAAAGGAGTGAAGTAGGAAGGTATTTTAAAAGAGCATGATAACTGTCAGCCTTTATTCTCACTAGGTTAACTCAAGTGGATGCTATCCAAAAGGCCTTAGGTAGGACTGTACACACAGAGATACTTTAAAATTGCCATTAGGGTGGAATTCCAGAGACCCTGTTTACTAGAAAGTGGAGTCTGACAATAGCACTGCTGACTTATTAGCTGCTAAGGAGCTATAATATACTGTCACTTAAAAAACCTCCCCACCCATAGATCATTTAAGCCCAGTCTAATATTTAATTTCACCTTTGTACTTCACTGGTCATGGGAAAAGGACACACATTTGGCACAAAACTGGGCCAACCCATAGGACAGGAAATACTTAGCAGTTCAGATTATTAGTCTATCTATTCTAGTGATGGTAAACCATGGCACTCCAGGTGCTCTTGGACTTCAATTCCCAGAAGCCCAAGTCAGCACTCCTGCTGAACACCTCGAGTGCCAAAATTCACCATCACTGATCTAGTCTCATCTTACCTGTTCTGACTTGCCATTCCCCTTCAAGAATCAAGTTGTTCCCATGATTTTCTACCTAAATGTATCAGTTGGAGGTGCTGGAAACTCAGCTAAGAACCTCCCAATAAGCCCCCACCCCACCCCACCCCTCTTACTTCTGGATGAACTGCCATCACCGTTAAGGCCACTGCAAATACCGTAGATTTAATTTGAAATTAAACAAGTCATGTTCCATCTTTAAATCAAATTGATTTTTAATACAACAGTGGCTGTTTTAACAAAGATGCCCAATGGCACACCAAACCCCACTATGCATAGTTTTGACTGGAAGTAAGATTACACCAATTATATAGAAATATAAAAAAACTTTAGAAATCATCGCTAGATGAATATATTTCATAAAGCAAAAATCAAATTAGAGAAAAGTGTGACTGTGCAACATCAGGACTCAACACTGGTGTTTTGCACTTGAAAGAGTGGGAGAAATGTATACATGCCCATATAGACAGAGTTTGGTTGGGGAGTTAATATGCAAAAAGTATTTTAATTTGTAGTACATTGGAATGAAGTTTCAGATAAAATAATTTGAATTTCTCTTCGGCTTTGCAAGTTCAAAGCATTCAATAATAATAATAATAATAATAATAATAATAATAATAATAATAATAATAATAATAATAATAATAATAATAATAATAATAATAATAATAATAATAATAATAATAATAATAATAATAATAATAATAATAATAATAATAATAATAATAATAATAATAATAATAATAATTTGATGTCAGAAATTATTCTGAGTTGAAAGGATTTTTGCTGGAGGAATTCCACTCAGAGGAGGCCCAAATGAGGCTCCTTACATGTTCCCAAGATCTTTTTCCTACCGAAGTGGTCCCTATTTATCTACTTGCAATTTCTTGCTTTCGTTCTGCTAGGATGGCAGGAGCTGGAACAAATAATTATCTCAGGAATCCTTATGAATCCTGTGGATTAGCACCAGGATTAGCACCATACCATAATGCAGCTGGGAACAGGGAGCATGTTGGTCTGAGGCTTAAAAATGCAAAGCAACAAATTTATGACTGGGGAGAAATCTAAAACCACAGGTTTTCCCAGTTCATACTTATCAGCACAAGAATACACCAACTCTAAACCACATGGCTAAATCACATGGACAAATACAGGAACAGACCTACACCCTAGACAAGCTGTACTTCAGACATTCGTAAAATGACAACAGTCACTACAGAGGAAACACTGAGAAATCGAACACATTAGAGGCTGATACCTGTTTAAAGGAGAAATACTTCTGAATTTAACATTTTATGAGGCCCAGGGATTAGCACCAAAAGAAAAGGTCTCTTTGACCCTCTGGTTGGCTGCTGTGGGGACACAGGGATAATAGCAGGGATTTGTTTTAATATTTCAGCCAAAGAGGAAGAAGGGGAATCTGACTACCAGTGGTCCCATTCAATGGTTCCCAGGCTGGGCAATCAAGGAAAATTACCATATGCAGGAAACCTAGAGCTACCAAAAAATAAGTTTTGGAACGCTACTTCATGTATGTCGAAAAAGATGGCTCACTGATGAAATTGCCTGTACTAGGGAACAGAATAAGGCTCTCATGGCTTTGATGTTTAAATGTAAACAACACTTTCACAAGATGGATTGACTATGTGCGGGACGCCGTGGGCTTGTGTCTGTCATTGCTGAGCAGGGTTGTGGAGGACAGGACATTCCCATTTTGCACAAAACATCAGGAACGCAGGAAGACACCTCCATGTGCATCAGAGTCACCATTAAGGAATTATGGATTCTAACTATGCACCAATCTGATTTCAGCAATTAAAAAAAGTTTGACTAGTGTTTCCTCAGGTAATATTAAAGGGAAAGGTGTTGCCTTAAATTAACAGTCACACCTGGCAGAGATGTGGATGCATGTGTAAACCCCCCCCCCCCCGCCCTTGAACATTCCCATGTGAAGGCAAATTGCATCTGACTCTAGGGTTCAGAGAGGGAGGGCACGGAACACTGTTTACCTTCCCACCCAAGTGGTCCCTATTTATCTACTTGCAATTTCTTGCTTTCAAACTGCTAGGTTGGCAGGAGCTGGGACAGAGACAGGCACTCATTCCATCATGGAGCACTCGGGTCTCGAGCTGCTGACCTGTCGACCTTCCAGTCATCAAGTACAGCGTTTTAACCACTAAGCCACCACAGTCCCATTCCCATGTACCCTAATGTAAACTTGGCTTTTGAGCATGAAGGCTTTTCAGCCATGTTGGACTAAACAAAACTACATGACCTTCATGATGGGTTACCTTGTCATAAGAGTGTTCCTGGTCACAGAAGTTCTGTACCCATTTGTCTGAACATGGTTAAAAAGTCCTCTGAAGTTTGTGCTGCTCAGCATGCAAAAGCCAGAAATTGGGCTGTGCATGGTTATGTATTGGAGTACACTTCAGGCAGACACGTGAGCAAAGCTACTATCAGTTTAGTACTGGGTTGTAACTACACAAAAGGGAATTTGACGGAGATAAAGCAAAGGCTTTTCCTACCACATTTGAGACGTTTTTGGGAGAAAATCAGACTCCAATTCTTGGTGTTTCTTAGTGTTGCTTTCTTATCCGTTAAGAGTAAATTAGATATTCAATATTTAGAAAGGCAAAATATAATTTGCACCACAAAAAAATGGGGACGTGAACAGGAATTCGCCTACTCATTGAATCAGAATGTGATGGAGAAGTGCTAGCTTAATCTTTTGATCACAACTGAAAAGTATGCACTGAAAAGAAATATCAGAGAGTAAACAAAACAAAACAAAAAGTTGTGGCACCTTAGACTAATTCCTGAACTTAAATGTGAGCTTTTGTGGATCAAGTCCACTTCATCAGACATACTCTTATGTATAATGAAGTGGACTTGATCCATGAAAGCTTACATTTAAAGATAGGAGTTAGACTTTAAGGTGCCACAAATTTTTTGTTGTTTCGTTTTATTTACTCTCTGATAGGCTTGCACAGACTAACACGGCTACCACTTCAAACAATTTCAACTGAAAAGAAAATATTCTTAATTCAACATGAATATTTATATTTTCTCTCACTTTTATTTCTTCTATGAAGTCTGTAAGCACCTATTAGCCATGTTTGGCTGCCATGTGCCTGTATGAAATCTGGGTTATGTGGCAAATCAAGGCTGGGAGGATTGCTCTTCTTAAAACACCCTAATCCCAAACCCAGCCCACCTCTCGAAGCCTTACCCTCTGGTGTGGAGGACTCCTTTCTGCGGCTTGAGGGAGGAGCAAGCAGGCTGATGGGCGTGGGTTGGTGTTCTGGTGACCGGACTATGGCAGACATGATGATCTGCTGCCTGGCCGTGGCAGGAGTGGATGGGTGAGGGTGGTCTGTAATTTTCCTATGGGCAGCTACAGATATACATAAAGAGTTAGTTAACTCCCCTGAGCACAGAGGGAGCAGCCATGGTGTCTAGGTAACCTTAAGAGTTATAGTCTGCAGCGAAGGTCTTGCTATTTTGGATCCTCAACAGCAAAACAAGGGGTAGGGGTGGTGGGGTGGGGAGAAGAAACATTTCACTGCTACAGAAGACACAAAATATGAGACACGTGTTTGGACTAAAAAACGACCCTCCTCTTCAGTTGCAACTTTTTTCAGCAGCCCCCTACCTTCCTCTCGAGCAGATCTGAGCTCAATGCGGGTTTTCTGAAGGGCCTCCTCCAGCTCAGCCGAGCGGGCCTTCTCCTTCTCCAGTGCCACCTTCAGCTCATTATACTGCAGAGGAACCTGTGTGGGTAAAGAAGGGTCCTCTTTCCGTCGACTAAACAGGCCCTAGCAACAGAAACACACAGACAGCTCCTAACTCCTAGTAAGTGATGGTTTAAACTAGGGGAAAAGGGAAATCTAACTAACTGCAGACCAGAGGGTCTGATGGGCATTCTTCATCTCAGTTAAGAAAGCGATTGGGAAGGGGATGTGGGGAAAATTAATTTCCTCCCTCCCAGTATATTTACGTCTCTCATCCTCCTTGATAGATAAGGATTTCTACATGTCTGCTCTGTCTTATCCCTCTAATCAGGCTATCTCAGGATCATAATCAAAATGGACAGATGTTTTCTACATCTCTACTCTGTCTTATCCCACTAATCAAGCCATCTCAGTGTCATAATCAAAACTGTACCAACAATCCTGATCAACCACTTCTAGGCAGTTCTCTCAATGGTCCCAAACTGGTTAGATCACAGGAGGAATGTTATGAAGTTAAATAATCAACTGACTATTGTATGCTGTCTTTACAACATTCTCTTAATTTGGGGCATGTTTTTCATTTAGCATGGTTTAATATCACACATCAACACTAATCATTTAGAGAAGGACCGAAATAATTATTCTGGGAGCATCAAAGACCCTCAGACAACCAAGTGTGATTTAGGTATTAGCTGCCAGTTAATTCTTTGGACCTAAGACACAGATTCTTTTATCATGTTTAAATACCTAATAGCATTAGTTAATTCATTCATTTATTTTGCTTACCTTTTTCTTTTTTGCTGGTTGGTCCATCTTTGATTGAAGGAAATCGATAAGCTTGGTTTGCTGTGAAATAGTACCTTCCATTTTCACCTTTTCATGGGAAAAGAGAACCTTGAAGGATGAAAAAGATGGAAAGAAAAATCAGGTGCCATGACAGATATCCACTGGGGGGGGGAGGCATTAGAAATTGTATGAAATTTAGAACAGAACTCCAAAAATATCAAACATGCAGGGACTGTTGCTTTCTGCTGACCTGGATATTTTCCAACTGATATTCCAGATCACTTCTCTCATTTTTCAAAAGATCCGCCCTGTCTAAAGCCTCTTGCAGGCCTTGAGTCAAGCGGAATATATGGTTCTTCTGCAAATCCATTTGCTGTTGCAACTTTGCTTGCTATTAATAAGATAAAAATAAAATAGCTTTTAACAATTCAGACTATTTAAACAATTCACCATTTTTAATTACAAACTATCTTCTCTTACAGTAGCCAGTATTCTGCCACTAAAGCTATAGCTGGCATTCTCAACCTGCGGCCCACAGCACCCTTTCATGTGGTCCTCCACTACATCAGGAAGTGCCATGTGGTGGAGGAAGGGCAAAATGGCCATCCGGCCCCTGAAGCTGTCTGAGGCAGCATGACCTGGCCTCCAGTCATGACCTGAACTCCTGAGCTATAGCCTCTGAATATAATAAGTTTGTGTTTAGCTCCTTGGAAAACCGAGATACTTATTAGGTTTTATCACAGAAATGTTCAGCATGTTATGGAAAATGTGTTGTTAAAACACTATAAAGCAGTGGTGCCCAACCTTTGGTTTTTGGACTTTAATTCCCAGAAGCCTAAGTCATTTCCCCAAAGCACTGATCAGCCAATGTACTGACTTAGGCTTCTGGGAATTGCAGTCCAAAACCCAAAGCTTGGGCACCACTGCTCTAGACTATACAGCATTTCAGACAGCAACTAGTGAGTCACATTTTTCAACTCTTAAAGATATTTCTGCGTAACACATCATGTAGAGCAGGGGTTCTCAAACTACGGCCCGTGGACTGGATCTGGCCCCCGGCGCCAAATAATCTGGGCCCTGCCCTTGCTCCAGCCACTGCCGGAATTGGCAGCAAACTCATTTATGGCTGTCATAACCCCAATGTAGATTAATACAACTCATTTCATTCTGATGTGCTATAATTCTGTACAATCAGGTGGTTGTGTTTTGTTTTTTGAAGTATAAGGTACTAATATAACAACATGACACAAGACAAAAAGTACTGGACCAGAGCCAAAACCTATCTGGTCCTGTACCCTAAGTTCTCTGCAAGGGCCAATGAAATGATTCTGGAAAGTCCACAGTCCAAGTCTTTAAGACAAACAGCCCTCTCCTAACCCTGACACAACTCCAGGCTGAATTCACAGAACCACAATGCTTCAAGGAAGATGGAATGAATATTAAGTCAGGACAGTCATGGGCCACCTGTGGCACCCTCTCTATAAGGACATAAACAGCACATCTCATCATCGCCTGGATATTACCTCTTCCAGAAGCCTCTGCTTGAGTTCACGCTCTGTCTCAAGCTTCTGTTGTAGACTACGAGCATTCATCTCCAGCATGGCATGCTTCTTCTCCAAATCATTCAACTAGATGTTTAGGATAGATGCACAGAGATAGTAAATAGATACAGGCATGAAATGCTCTTAAGCAACATCTGGCTTGTCACTTTTGCTCTTCCAGCAATACAGTGGTACCTCAGGTTACGAACACCTCGGGTTACGAAAATTTATTTATTTACAGTATTATTTATTGAATTTCTATACCGCTCATTTGGATGTTATCTCACTCCGGGCGGTGAACAAACAGAAAACAAATAACAAAAATCCCCACAGCAAATCAAAACTCACCACCAACAAATACATCACCGACTAGACTAGACTAAACTAATTGGCGTCTGAGGAAATTTTTGGGTTACGAATTAAAATCCATTTAAAATAATGCTTCAGGTTACAAATTTTTTTCAGGATACGAAGGTATCCCCAGGATGCATTGCACCTGAGAGGTTTATAGCGCAGCCCCCGTGCATGCTGGAGTATGTGGGTGGCACGTAGCGTAGAGTGTGGGCATTGGAACTTTTTCGCATCCAATTTTGGAGCCATTCTGGAATTTTTTTTATTGCAGTGGTATTGGAACTTTTTGGTGCATTTCTCAAGCGGTGGAAAGGCAGGGAGTTGGGCTTCATCGTTTGCATGTCTTTTATTGTGTATTCTGCATTGTGGGATGGGTGGGGGTGTTTTTTTGGTGCATTTCTCAAGCAGTGGAAAGGTAGAGGGCTAAGCTTCGTCGTTTGCATGCTTTTTACTGTGTGTTCTGTGTTGTGGGGTGGTTTCCATGCCAGCACATGTAAATAGATTTTTGGAGTTTTCATTAGCTTGTGTGGATAGACTTGGGGCTCTTGGACTGGAGTACTGAGAGCCTGGTTGTGGGTGTAAAGCATCCCACCCACCCACCCACCCACCCCCACACCGGGCTCACTTAGTGACTTGTGGTGTCATTGTTTTGAAATGGTTTTAAAATGTTTGCCATGTTTTCCCTGTTGAAGTGTGATTTGTGTAGAGCTGAAGTGTGCTGTACCATGTTTTTAAAGCTGGCCATGTATTAAAAGTCGATGTGTGATGTTTTAAAAGTTGGAGTTGGACGTTTGAAATGTTATTGCTTGATTAATCATGTTCCCCGTACAGTATTTATGCCTTTAAAGTGCACTTTATAAAGAGTTTCGAACAGATAAAAGACATTTTTCTGAAGTCTGGAATGGACTAATTGGGTTTCAATGCATTCCTATGGGAAACCGCATTTCGGGTGACAATTTTTTCGCAGTTGATGACGAAATATCCAGGAAGATGCATTAAATTCGTAACCCAAGGTACCATTGTAAGTACTTCTCTTAACTGCTATAAACAGTGTCACTCTCTCAAAGGGCTCCATCCTTCCCACTTGCCAAACCTCTGATGCCTCAGACTATCACCAAAAGCATCTGTTCGGTTCCACTTTCAAATTTCTTCCAAGCAATTATTTTCCCAAGGAAAATAACATCTGCAGGTGTTTCCGTGGACATGTGGGAGGCATGCCTAGACACCAGAGTTCACAGAACGGTTACTTTCCCACCAAAGTGGTACCTAATTATCTACTTGCAATTTCTTGCTTTCCAACCGCTAGGTTGGCAGGAGCTGGGACAGAGACAGGAACTCACTTCATCGTGCAGTACCCAGGTCTCGAACTGCTGACCTGCCGACTTTCCAGTCATCAAGTTCAGCATCCTAAACACTAAGCCACCATAGTTGTCCTCTCTACTCTACTGAACATCAAACTGATGAATGGCATCTTTTAAAAACAAAGACACATGGGTGTCAAAAACTACCTTCCCCCACTGAAGTTCAATGAAATAACTGCAAATGTGTGAAACTGGTGCAAGATGTTAATGTGACTGATCCAATAGGGAACAGTGACCACAACTCAATTATGTTTAACTTGATCATAGACCGCAAGTCACTGATAAAATCTAACACAGAGACCTTAAATTTTCAAAAAGGAAATTTCCCAAAGTTGAGGAAACTAGTAAAAAAGAAGCTGAAAGGGAAAATTGAGAGAGTCCAAACACTCCAAGAGGCATGGAGGCTGTTTACAAAAACAATAACAGAGGCTCAATTGGAATGCATACCCAAAAGGAAAAAGGGCACTGCCAGGTCCAAGAGGACTCCGATGTGGCTTACAGGAGCTGTTCGGGAAGTGATCAAGAGCAAGAAAAGCTCATTTAGAAGATGGAAGGCTTGTCCGAATGAGGACAGCAGGCAGAAACATAAATTCTGGCAGAACAAATGCAAGGCAACAATCAGGAAAGCAAAGCAAGACTTTGAGGAGCGTATAGCTAAAAATACTCAGAGGAATAACAAAGACTTCTTTAAGTACATTAGAAGTAAGAACCCAACTAGGAAGGCCATTGGACCATTAGATGACAATGGAAGGCAAGGGGTTATTAAAGAGGAAACAGAGATTGCAGAGAGACTCAATGAATTCTTTGCTTCAGTATTCACTGAAGAAGATAGAGACCACATGCCCAAAACAGAACCTATCTTCGTAGGGAGGGAAACCGAAGAATTAAGCAAGATAGAAATAACCAGGGAGGAGGTCCTTGCATGTCTTGTTAAGCTAAACACTAACAAATCCCCAGGACCAGATGGCATCCATCCACGAGTTCTCAGGGAACTTAAAGATGAAATTGCTGATATCCTAGCCAAAATATATAATCTTTCCCTCAAATCAGGCTTTGTGCCTGATGACTGGAAGGTAGCGAATGTAACACCAATTTTCAAAAAAGGATCCAGGGGTGATCCAGGAAATTACCGGCCTGTCAGTTTGACATGTGTCCCAGGTAAAGTGATGGAAACCATCCTAAAAGATAGAATTAATAGGTACATAGAAGAGGAGGCGCTGCTAAAGGAGAGCCAACATGGCTTTTGCAAGGGCAAATCATGCCTCACTAATCTGTTGGAATTTTTTGAGAGTGTCAACAAGCATGTGGATAAGGGGGATCCAGTTGACATTGTTTATCTGGACTTTCAGAAGGCTTTTGACAAGGTCCCACACCAAAGGCTCTTGAATAAACTTACCAGTCATGGAATAAAGGGACAGGTCTTGTCCTGGATCAGCAACTGGCTAAGGGACAGGAAACAGAGGGTAGCACTAAATGGACACTTCTCCAAGTGGAGGGAAGTAAAGAGTGGGGTCCCCCAAGGTTCAGTACTGGGACCCCTGCTTTTCAACCTCTTCATAAATGATCTAGAGGTAGGAGTAAAAAGCAAGGTAGCCAAATTTGCTGACGACACTAAATTATACAGGGTAGTGAAAACTGTGAGAGATTGTGAAGAGCTCCAGAGGGATCTCTTGACACTGGGGGAGTGGGCAAAACAGTGGCAAATGAGCTTCAACATCAGTAAGTGCAGAGTGATGCATGTTGGGGCAAAAAACCCCAATTACATTTATAAACTGATGGGGTCTGAACTCTCTGCGACAAACCAGGAAAGGGACCTTGGTGTCCTGGTGGACAGCTCAATGAAGGTGTCAACCCAGTGTGCCTCAGCAGTGAAAAAAGCAAACTCAATGTTAGGGATCATTAGGAAGGGTATAGAAAATAAGTCAGCAAGTGTCATTTTGCCTCTTTATAAATCTATGGTGAGGCCCCATCTGGAATACTGTGTACAGTTCTGGTCGCCATACCTCCAGAAGGATATTATGGAGTTGGAGAAAGTACAGAGGAGGGCAACCAGAATGATTAGGGGACTGGAACACCTTCCTTACCATCTGAGGCTGCAACGGTTGGGCCTTTTCACTCTTGAACGACGGCGTCTAAGAGGTGACCTGATTGAAGTTTATAAAATCATGCACGGTGTGGACAAAGTGGATAAGGAAAAACTGTTTTCCCTATCGCACAACACTAGAACTAGGGGACACTCCATGAAACTTTTGGGTACTAGTTCTCAAACAAATAAGAGAAAGTACTTTTTCACCCAGAGGATTACTGGTCTATGGAACTCCCTGCCAGAAGAAGTGGTGACAGCTGTCAGTCTTGACAGCTTTAAGAAAGGATTAGACAAGTTCATGGAGGACAAGGCTATCAATGGCTATAATTATGGCTACCTAAGGACAACCTCCGGGTTGGAGAGATAGGCAGGATATCTCTCAATGCCATTTCCAGGGAATCCTAAGCAGGTGAAGGCATCTCCTTGGGAATACCCTGAAGGAAATGGTGAGCCACTGTGTGAGACAGAATGCTGGACTGGATGGGCTGTGGCCTGTTCCAGCAAGGCTGTTCTTATGTTCTTATGTTATGTAAACTATTAAGTTACCAACCTTATCAGAAAGACTTTCAGCTTTGAGTTTTTGCTCCTTTAATGCTTGCTGGAGAGCCAAGATCTCTGCTTTATGTTCTTTAACAGCAAGCTCTACCACCTGGCGGGATTCAGTTATACGTTGATCTGCTCTCACCCTGTATTGAAAATAATTAGCACACATCCTTATATTATTTTTGAAAACTGCCTGCTGAGACCATCAACTGTGTATTGCTGTAGACCAGGGGTTCTAAACCTATGGCCCACAGGCTGGACCCGGCCCGGAGCATCATTTCATGTGGCCCACGTTGCCGCCGCCACCAGAAGCAGATGCATTTACAACAGATGTAAATGCACCTGCGGCTGTAGTAAACACGTTTTATGACAGTGTTTACAGCAGTGGCATGGTCTGGCCTGCGGCATGAAAAGGTTGAGAACCCCTGTTGTAGACACACTACCAAAGCTTGTCTGCTCATTCCCCACAGTGAAAATCTCAGCCTCCTTTCCTTGACTCCAACAGCCTAATCCCGTAATGGTGAACTTTGGCACTCCAGGTATTCTTGAACTTTAATTCCCAGAAACCCAAGTCACTGTGAGTCCACACAAATGGGTTTACTGCATGTACACTGATTCACAGAGACTTGGGTTTCTGGGAATTGTAGATCAAGAACAGCTGGAGTGCGAAGGTTCCCCATCACTGGCCTGACCCATAATGGGAAATGGGGGCTTGGGAGAAAGGGGGGAATTGATGGAAGGGAAGGAAGGCAAATCTACTCTCTAACAGTCTCAAAAATAAGGCAGATCTAGGGCTGAAGAAATGTTTTGTCCTCCAAGGCTTATATGGGAAGTTTGTCTTGGCTCTGCCTTCTCAGTAGAGAGGAGTTAACTCTCTTATGTCAGATCCACTCTTCCACTGAGCATCAGTCCTACAAAGAGGATGCTACATATCTCTAACCTAGATACCACTAAGGCACAGATGATGGTGATCAATGTTTTTTTTATTCAGGTGTAGAGGCTGGTGTCTGGCCAGGTTATTCTGCTATGGTAACAGAGTATACCCTACTGCCAGTGAGTCAACGCTGAGTATCAGGTTAACTAACCTGACAACCCTGAGGACTATTCACTTGGGTGCCAAAGTCCAGAGGGAAGGGTGATGGTCTCAAATGGATTAAATCCAGTGGTGGGCATCAGCAGGTTCACACAAGTTCACCAGAACAGGTAGCAGAAATTCTGGCTGGCCCTGCCCATCCAAGTTTTGAATAAAGTAGTCCTACTTTGGGTGCAATGCAGGGCTGCCCCCTGGCCATGCCCACCACACCACGCCCACAGTATGGTAGTAAATTTTTTTGAGCCCACCACTGATTAAATCCCACTTGAGTCCATCTTGATGGAGGGCAGCAGCTTCATCAATCCTGGCCTGGGGCCGAGGAGGACTTTGTGTGCCAAAGGGCTCAGGAACAGAAAGTGACTCATGGAACTTGGATCAGTTGGTACTATGGGTGTCATGCTGCAATGTAGAAGGCAGATGAAAAGCCACTGCATTATATTCTCAGGACAGTCTTCATGGCTGATCGCCATGAGGATCTCCAATATTCGAATTCAGATATGGCAGAAGAAGAGCCAAGACCAGCAGTACTAGCCAAACTCATTTGAGATACGAGGAAGAGTCTGTTCCAAATGATAAGAACAGAGACCAGCAGTTATGATAGCCAAACAAGGCATCCCCCACCACAAACATTGAAACAGCAATTGCCATTATAAAACAAATGCCTTCCAGATGTGCCTGTTTGTTGGGACAGAACTTTATCACTAATCTGTATGTACTATATATTCCTAAAACAGTCAATGCTTTCTGGGCATTTGACTATAGAGTCATGATGGCGAACTTTGGCACTCCAGGTGTTCTTGGATTTCAATTCCCAGAAGCCCACAAATGGGTTTACTTGCACGTACCTGGAGTGCCAAGGTTTGGCATCCTTGCTATAGAGTCATCTTCTACTGTGTATGCAAGAATACTATTCATACCTGCTTTGTTTTTCTGTATCCAACATCCTCTGTAGCTCACGAACCCGGCATTCAAACTGAGATTTTTCATCCCCTAAGACACTTCTCCATGCATCCCACTGGCGCTCCTTCTCCAGCAGTTCATCGTTGAGAGCCTCCAGATCCATCACTTGCTCTTCCAGCATGGTGCAGGTCGTCTTTAAGGCCTCCATGGTCTAAACACAAGCATTGTATTCATGTTTCTGAATTATACCTTTACATTAGGGTTTCTCAATCTTGGGCTCCCAGATGTTCTTGGACTTCAATTCCCAGAAACCTTGGTCAGCAGGTGTGCTGACTTGGGCTTCTGGGAATTGAAGTCCAAGAACACCTGGAATCCCAAGGTTGAGAAACAATGCTACATCATTGTATTGTTCTGCAATAAAACCCCTTTCTGTTCTTTTGATGATGGGACTCAAATTTTCTTCCATTTAGGTTTCTTAAATGAAAGAAACTACTCATTCTACCTCTTGCCAAGCAAGCACAAGAAAATAGACCATTTAGCTCAGGGGTTCCAAACCTTTTCAAGCCAGGGGGCTGAGCCAATATACTAAATTATAAAGCAAACAAGCATGTCCCTGAAAAGTCTAGGTCAGGGGTTCCCAACCTTTTCAAGCTAGGGGCCAGGTCATGCTCTCTCAGTCAGCTTTCAGAGCTGGACGACCATTTTGCCCTGCCTGCACAATGGAGGTGGCCATTTTGTACCAACAGCTTCAAAGGGGTGGCCATTTTGTTTCTTGAATGCCCTTGGAGGGATGGGGGGCCACATGATCCGGCCTGTGGGCCTTAGGTTGGGAACCCAATTTAGCTAGTCATATTCACTCTTGTTCTAGGCTCTTGGCAGCTAAAACAGAGGGCAAATTAGGGCTATTTGGTCCATGGAGTTCATTACTGTCAGCAAGAGGATTATCATGGAAGCAAAGAAATCAAACTTTAAAAATGAAGTGGTTGACCAGGTATTGAGGTTTATTTTTATTTCTGTTGGGTTGTTTTAACACTGCCTTTCTAGCTGTCTGTTTTATTGATTCCAGTATTTGCATTTCACTCATATTTCTACATTGCAAATTTATATCCCACCATGGCATTTCCGATCTTTCCTTATTTGTATCAGAGCATGACACCATCTAAAATTACAAACATGTATGAAATACCGGTAGATGTAAAATTTAAAATATGAAAATGATTAGACTATTTTTGACCACAGAAGCAGGCTACTTCGACAGCATTATCTTGATAATTCACTAAATGTTCTTTTGTACCCATAGTTGGGCATTAATTGCACACACATGAATGCTGCATTGATTGAATTTTTCCCTATTCACAGAAAATCTGTCCTGTATTCAAGTGCCCCCATTTTATTTGATTAGATCTTGATTTTGTTTCTTCACCTCCTCCTACTGAATGACTCCCAGATTGCAGAGTCAGAATTTTGTCGGAGTGAGATACACTCTTTGCCATTCATCCATTCAGCAAGGTGTTGTTTTTATTCTCTATAGGTTTAGCCCAGTTTCCTCTGGTTTCATACTTAAGTGAGCAGAAAATTATAGTAAGGGCCCTGGTGCTGCAGAGGTTAAATTGCTGTACTGCAGCCAGAACAATGCGAGTTCAATCTTCACCAGGACACAAGGTTGACTCAGCCTTCAATCCTTCCAAGGCAGGTAACATGAGTACCTAGCATGTTGGGAGCAAAATGCTATTTAACTTCTGAACTGCCCAGAGAGTTCACTAAGTGCTATAGGTTAGGGAGTATTATAAGTGTAATTGCAATTGCTAAAACTTTTCTTCTATTTTAGCTGTCATACAAAGGATTGGTGTCCATGAAGAGATGGGTCTGGTATTTTACTACCTTATTTTGTTCCTTATTTGCTAGGACTTCTTGAGGGGCAATGCCAACCAAATAATAGCATTTTTCAGTGGGGATAGGTTTCAGCCAATAATAATCCTGCATGATTAATTAATCCACTTGTTTGATATGTGCTAATATATACCATATGGCATGGACACTGTCTGACAAAGTGGAATTTAATCTACAAAAGCTAACATTCAAATATAACAGTTAGTCTTCAAAGTGCTAATTAGGAAGTCCTAGGGCAGTGGTGGCGAACCTCCCCCCAGCACAGAGTTCACCCTGCCCCTATGCCCAGCAGTCTGATGGGAGCATTTCTTTCCTCCCTTGGTGCTGTATTGGCACTTTGCAATAAATAAGTGGGTTTTGGGTTACAGTTTGGGCACTCAGTCTCTAAAAGGATTGGCATCACTATCCTTTTGCTATATAAAAGATTTGCCCTTTAATTTTTGAGCACTTACTTGTTTCTGACTGGTGAGCTGCATTTCTCGCTCTGTGATCTCACGTCGAAGATGGTCAATCTCACTCCGCAGCTGGACCACCTCATCATTTGCTCCAGAAGCCTCATCTAATTGCTTGGACAGGAAGAAATTCTGATTGTTCAGCTCAGCATTGTCCTCGGTTAGCTGGTTCAACTGCTCTTCCAAGTCACTAATCACCTAAATCAACATAAATAAGCCAGAGAATGTAAGATAAATGGTGACAAGCCAAATCTTTTAAAAAGTCAAATCCTAAAACCTGGCACATGCGTTTCCACAAATTTCAACATGCGGTCTTGTGGACTGGGATGTCTCTAACTCCTAGCTTGAAGATGTGGAAAGGTTCATGTTAAATTTTTCTTTAGGTATACAATGCCCCAAAAAGTATACACATTTTAAGAAATGTTATTTATCCCTTACTTTTTCAAAGCTGAATTGAATTATGGTAGCAATGTGTTGTATGATGTTCACTCGAAAGAATGAATGCTAGTGTTGAAATGTGACAGGCAGGACAGTCAAAGAAAATGGTGGAAGTACGGTTGTCACTCAAGGAGTGAAGGAACATTTTGAAGTGGTATTTGAAATTCAAGAATGTTGTGGATGTACAATGACAATGGATGCATAAGTATGCACAGGACCTCCAACACACTTAACAATTGCATGCATTCATGTTAAGTTTGAGATGCATGGAACTGTGTGTGATGCGCACAAGGGAAGATCAAGAAAACCTCACACAGAAACAAGCCCTGCAATGATATTGGAGCAGTTGTTGATGTGCTTGCTACAGAAGTCTATCAAACAGGGTGCACATGAGACAGGAGTTAGCAGAACAAACATATGATGGATTCTTAAAACTGCAAAATGGAAAGTTTTAATCCCAAAATTATTACATGCACTGAATGAAGACAACCCTGATTGAGGGGTGAAGTATTGTGAATGGTTCCAAAACATGGTATGAGAGGATGAGGATAAGTAGGGGAAATGGTTTGGTCTGATGAAGCATGGTTAAAATTGAAATTGAACCATTCTTTTTTTTGAAGGTACAATTACTGGTCAAGTGTTCCTAGACATGTTACGCACATCCATTTTACCTGCAATTCGTACACTTTTTAGGGAATGGTTTATTTTAATTCCAACAAGATGGTGCCCACCACACTTCTACCGAGACGTGAGAGCTTACCTTAATGAGAATTTTCCAGGAAAATTGATAGGATAGAGGTGTGATTGAGTTTTACCCATATTCTCCTGATGTAACACTCCTTGACATCTACCTATCGTGGACCTAAAAGGATGTGATGTATGGTAGAAAACCGGATACACTGGCGGTACTTCGGGAAGGAATTGAAATGACATGTGCACCGATAGAAGTGGACACTTTGGTCAACAGTGCTCAAGCAGTAGTTTGCCTTAATCAGAAGTGTCTGGGTGCCAATGGTCACCACTTTGAGCACTTCTTGCAATTTCAGAAATACAATATGACTTGTATTCATCTTTTGTTATCATTATATATAATTACAATGTTAATAAAGTTTTTCCCTTTCTTATAATGTGTATACATTTTTGGTACTCTCTATGTAATGTGGCGTGTGACTGCAATATGACATTTATTTTGTCTTCTACATTAAGAGTTTAAAAGAACATATCATTCTAGTTACAGCAAGAAATTGGGAGTCAGCTGTTAACAGTCCTCTCTGCTGAGCACAGATAAATGAAATAAACAAACCAATTTCTCTCTCTCCAAGCATTATGTTACCATATTTGAGCAACAGACATGCTATGTTTCAAGAGAGGGGTTTCATAATTTTCACCTAAGAGTTCTTTGAACAAAAAGTGTATTTGCTGTAATTTTATTCTTTGTATGGCTCGGTGAGAATCAAGGAAAACCATTATGTTTTCAAAAGAACATGTTCGGGTTTAGGAAAGACTGGATTCTTTTGTCAGCAGAAGTAAGTATAGAAAAATGAAATGTGAAGAGAAATGTTTGGCAGTGCATTAACTGGCAGGAAAAAAAGCCAATATAAGCATTAAATGAACAACAGAAAGGTAACCAGGAGACAACAGATGCATGAATACAGGTAGCCTGCAATATTGAAAGCAGCTATACTGAAACATCTAATCCAAAACCAATACTTTGAGTTCTACTAACCTTGTTGGTGTTGACAGGACTGAAGAGACTGAAGTCAAACAAGTACATACTAGTTTGTTTAAAATAAAACTGAACTGTTAACTCTGGAATGAGAAAGCTCACTTCATGCCAACATCTAGTGTTACAACTCTATGTAAAAGTAGCTGCCACGGCACTGTAGCAGTAATATCTTAATGACTGCTGCACTGGTTGTAACCCACAAGAAACAGTAGCAGCACAATTTTCTTTGCAGGCACATCCCCCCAATAACGGACACAGACAACATTGAAAGTGGATAACAGCATAGGGCCACATTTATTGATTCAATGCCCTAGTCCGAATTATAAATTTGCATTGGTAAAACGACCAATCGTAATTCCTAAGGCAAGCAGGCCGAAGTAACACTGGTAAGGTACCACCCCAAAATTGCCAACGGCAATTGGTTACAATGTATCAATTTGTATCAATTTGTTTGTTGACAACAAACAAATTGTTGACCGTAGTCAATAACTAACTTATGACCCCACCCTCTGACGCGTATCCGTGAAATCACAGGGGTGATGCATGCTGGTTAGCAATCGTCATCACCCCATCGCCTGGTTCGTCGTTGACCGGACAACGTTTAACTAATTTATTCCTGTCTAGTGTTGTCCAGTCAATTGCGAACCTGCCGGATACTTGTGGGTCATACTGTTTACCTTACCAGTGCTACCCGCCAATGTGACCAAAGTCAACAGCAGGAACACAGAAAGCCCCCTATATCAAACCATAGCAACAGTGTGGGATGGGCAAAAAAGCCAGGACCCGGAGCCAATATGGGTCCCAACCAAAAATTCCCACCCGGCCCCGAAGCGACCATAATATCACACTGTTAACTAGGGAGGGGGTGGAGGGGAAAAAACTTCTCCGCTCCGTCGCTGAGGTAAAATGGCAGCTTGGCTGCCTCGTGGCCACCCCTTTTATAAGGGAGCTGGCCACGCCCCTAACTACCCGGATTCTCTGTCCTGTGGGGGGGGGCCGCAAAGGGCGCGGCGGCCATTTTGGCGCCGCGCTTGCATTGCAGGCGCATCCCCCCAATAACGGACACAGACAACATTGAAAGTGGATAACAGCATAGGGCCACATTTATTGATTCAATGCCCTAGTCCGAATTATAAATTTGCATTGGTAAAACGACCAATCGTAATTCCTAAGGCAAGCAGGCCGAAGTAACACTGGTAAGGTACCACCCCAAAATTGCCAACGGCAATTGGTTACAATGTATCAATTTGTATCAATTTGTTTGTTGACAACAAACAAATTGTTGACCGTAGTCAATAACTAACTTATGACCCCACCCTCTGACGCGTATCCGTGAAATCACAGGGGTGATGCATGCTGGTTAGCAATCGTCATCACCCCATCGCCTGGTTCGTCGTTGACTGGACAACGTTTAACTAATTTATTCCTGTCTAGTGTTGTCCAGTCAATTGCGAACCTGCCGGATACTTGTGGGTCATACTGTTTACCTTACCAGTGCTACCCGCCACACGGAGGGGCTTCAAAGAAGACCTGACGCCCCCCCCCCAGACCGTCAGCTCGGTCAACAGGCCTGCTCGCCAATCACCCAACAGGAGGTCCATACCTCCTTGCGACAGATGGACCCCATCCCCTGCGTACAAGTCATAATTTTGTAGACTAATATCGGGGTGATGACTAACCCGTCCCCAAGCCCTGTTGGCAAGAAACCGCGCCATTGCCTTATTGACCGCGCGCCTAGCGCGGTCAAGGGCCAGGAGGTTAACGCCCCCTCTGTAAGAATGGCGCGGGACAATGTCCGACCAAACCAGGGTTGTGGCAGGCCAGACATAATGCAAGTAGGCGAGGTCCTCGCAAATCGCATGCTTAAGCGATAAGCCGGTGACCTGGCCCAAATCATTGCCCCCCATGTGGATGATTAGAATGTCAGGCGGGTCAGCACCCAGGCCAGAAAAAAGGAAAGGCCGCAGCTCCCGCCATAACATCCCAGGCCTACCATGCCATGCGAGACTGGCGTGGTCACCCAGTCCCAGTCGGGGTCCCCATCCTGTCGCCGCAGCGTAACGCGCTGCCCTGTGCACATTGCTGTGGCCCACCAGCCATACTGTCACCGGTGTAATACGACACCCAGGGTCTGTAAGAAAATTGAGAAAAAAGGCGGTAAGGTGACTGGATTGGTACTCATGGCGGGAGTGGGCGCACATAAAACTGAAAACATTGCGAGCCCCACCTTCCCATGCTGCGTATGTCAGCCCCAGAGTACCCAAAAGCAGCTGCTGTAGAGGCTGCACCAATCCGGAACGAATGTGTGCCATAACGGGCACCTGGTAGGCCCACCCTGGTGAGGGCTCTGGCTGTCACCTTCCAAAACTGAAATTTAGTAAGGGGAGACCCATCTTGGTGACAGAAAAACGGGCCGTGGTGCATGCCACGCAGTGCCAGGAATTCCTGTAGGGCACCAACCGGACAGATGTCTGCCAAAGAACAACGTAGCAGTCTTACACCACTGCCTACGCCATGCTGATCTGTTTTAGAGGAGCGTATCCTCAACTGGGCCCAGTCTTTGGCTACGTAGACATCTCCGAGTTCCAGTGCCCTACCACTTGCATCCGCCTTAGACAGCATCACGAGTTCGCTGACGCGGAGCGCTCCAAAAAATGCCACCGTTGTGGCTGCGTGAAAAAGGGCTGCCTCATAATGATCAAAACAGAGGCCTGGCCAGCCCCGGGCCAACTGGGTAAGAACCCCTGGGGAAATAGGGTGCCGGTCATCCGGGCAACGCCCGCGCTCGCGCACCCACCCCTCCAAAACATGTCGCACACGGAAGTCAGAGGTGGTATCCACATGACCTCCCACTTTGGCCATAAAAGCCAACGCCGAGAGCTTGGATGCTATGGTGCGAGGTGCAAGGCCCTGTGCATGCAGGTGAACCATGAACCGCAGAACATGGTCCACCGGGATAGGCCAGGTCTCTGGCAAGAGAAATTGAGTAGCAAATGCCCTGTAAGAATTGAATGCTTGTTGATACGCCTTACGCGTGCATGGCGCTAGTGACAGGCCAATCGCCCGGTTCACCTCTCCTTGCCAATAGTCCACATCTCGTCCGGGAGTGGCGAGGGAAATTCCTCCGCATCCGGGGCCAAGGCGCGGAACCGGGAGATCTGCAGGCGGGACAAAGCGTCAGCAATATCATTATTAATCCCTGGGACATGCCTGGCCCTGAACAAAACGTTGAGGCGCAGGCAGCGCAGCACAAAATGGCGCACTAGGTCCATGACCCTGGGCGATTTGGAAGTCTGTGCATTGACAATGTGGACAACAGCAGCATTGTCACACCCGAAATGCACCACCGAATTAGCCCACTGTTCGCCCCATAGCATCAAAGCCCCCAGAATGGGGAAAAATTCCAGGTATGTGAGATCCCGCAGGCGACCTGTGCCTGCCCATGCCGGTGGCCACCCACCACAGGCCCACTTCCCATTGAAGTACATCCCATAACCCAGGGATCCTGAGGCATCAGACTGGATCTGGAAATTGGGGGACGCCAGGAGGTCAGACCTCCAAAATGAGACCCCATTAAACTCCCTCAGGAATTGCAACCAGACGAACATGTCTGCCCTGATACCCCGGGTGAGCCTAACTCTGTGGTGGGGCCTGGATAACCCTGCCATGGCATCGCATAAGCGCCGGGCAAAAGCCCTGCCCGGTGCGACCACCCTGCAAGCAAAATTAAGGTGCCCATGTAGCACCTGAAGTTCTCTCAGTGATGCCTTACGCTTGGCCAGCAATTCCGAGATAAGGGCCACGATCCTGGACACCTTATCACCCGGCAACCTAGAAGCCTGCACTACTGTGTCAATCTCAACCCCCAGGAATACTAGCTTGGTCGATGGGCCCTCGGTCTTTTCGGGCGCTAAAGGGACACCAAGTTCCTCCATTAGCGTCTGAAATGTGTTGAGGAGACGTGCGCACGTGTCCCAGCCCCGTTCACCCCCGAATAAAAAGTCATCCAGGTAATGGGGCTACAGACCGGGACCCTGACCTGCGGGCGAAAGCCCACTCTAGGAAGGTACTAAAACGCTCGAAAGCCGAGCATGATATGGAGCAGCCAAAAGGCATGGCCTTATCAAAATAATATTCCCCCTTAAATTTAAAACCCAGCAACTCAAAGTCGCCCGGATGCACTGGCAAGAGGCGAAAAGCTGACTTAATGTCACACTTGGCCAGCAGGGCACCCGGGCCACACGAGCGCACCATGCGCAACGCATGGTCAAACGATGTATACCTGACTGAACAAAGGTCATCAGGGATAGCATCATTGACCGATCGGCCGGCTGGGTAGGACAAATGATGAATAAGGCGAAACTCACCTAGGGACTTTTTGGGGACCAAACCCAGTGGCGAGACCTTAAGATTGGGAAACGGGGGTACGGGGAAAGGTCCAGCGACCCTGCCCGCGACTAACTCCTTTTGAATGCTGGCCGCAGCCACCTCCTCCCTTCCTCTAAGGGATAAAAGGTTGGGAGCATCCTGAGGGGACCTATCACCCACAAAAGGGATACGAAATCCCTGCTTAAAACCTTGAAGAATATACTCCCTGTCCTCCCCCTTCGGGTACGATGCGAGCCAGCGCTCCAGCATGTCCACCTTAATTGGGGAGGGAGCCTTTTGGAGAACTAGCTCCATCCGTGGCAGCCTTGCCAGCCCACTGTCCACCCTTCCCTCTGCCTCGCGCCCCCCCAGGCTTGGGGCAAACAGAGGCTGCGTGGGGGCCAGAGCATGTGGGACACTCATGCTTATACCTGCAGTTCTTTCGATTGCAGGAACCAATTGACGAGAAAGTCCAGCACAGCAGGCGGGCTGGAACCCCCTGCCCCGCCGCCTGGTGGGTAACCTGCGCTGGAGCCGCTCGCTGGACCGCATGTCCGCAATGGTATCTATCCCCCGGGGCAGGGCGTGTGGGTGTCATATACAAAAGCCAAAGCCTCTGGCACGGCTCATCCCATCTCATCTCGGGGTGAAGGGGAATCCTCATACGGAATTCCTCGTCATATGCTAGCCATGAGGGGCCCGGAAAATCGACCATCGCCCTATATATGTTGTCCAAATATTGGACCATGGGAATAGCTAAATCTGGCCGCGCCCTCAAATATACCGCCATGTATATTAAATAAGCGGGGAGCCAGTTGGCCCAGGTACGCGGCGGCTTACGGCGGCGTGCCTGCTCCTTGTCCTTCTCCTCCTGACCCTCCCTTTCCTCCTTGGTGGGCTCTCTGTTCAGGAGTGAGAAGATATCTACGTACTCCCCTCGCCATATCTTTTCCCTAGTAGCCTGTGCCAGGTGATCACCCAATGGCAAGGAATACCCTGCCGTCGGCAAGGCCGAAAAAGGGACAGCCGGCCTGGTAAAAGGGGTCTGAACTAATCCAGCCACCCCCAGAACATTCCCTGTAGTGTAGGGACCAATGCCCACCCCAGTGCCCAAGGTGGTAGTCGTCGTCGCCGGGTGGGTCGCCGACAGCGTGGCCCCCGCACCACCCGCGTGAGGCCAAGGCCATTGAAAGGCCCCCCCTAGATTGGGAATGTGTGTGGATGTACTCGCTTGCACCGTATACTCACACGCTGCACCCCCGTGGGCCGCCCCCACCGGGGGTTCCGGCCCACTGGGGGCGTCGGAGCTCACGACCGACGTAGAGCTCATCACCGGGGCTTGACCCGCACCTGGTTGCTGGCTGGGGAGCTGCGAGGCAGTGGCCGAAACCGCGCCACACGCCTGCAGCAGCTCGACCCTCCCCGCCGGCTGTTGTCCTCCAGCCGACAGCGTCTCAAAAGGAACCCCGAAAGGGGCGCCCGCCTGACTGGCCCGCGCCAACGACGCCTCCAGGGCCGCAATGCGGGCCAGCAAGGTGTCCACGTTGACCATGGGCAAAGGGCCGGCCGGCCCGCCTGGCCCAGGCATGGGTACAGGTCCCTGTACCCCGGGACCCACATATGGCCATTGGCCAGCACCGAAGCCCGGCAGGGTTGGTGGAGAAACCTGCCAAGGCAGGGGGCCGCACCACCCCCCAAGGCTAGAGGGCCCCGGGAGAGGCTGCAGCCCAAGAGGAGTAGGCCCGACAGAGTGGGCAGGAGCAGGAGCGGTGTCCACCGCTCGTGGGCCGCGGGCCGGAACCCCTTCCGCGCCCGCCCTCTGATCGCCCACCCCGGGCCAAGGGGCAATAGACCCCATTCCGCCGGCCCCGGCCGGGGCTGGCAAAGGTGGCTGCTGAGGAGGCGGCACCGCGGTCCTCCGACCTGGGTTGCGCCTCCTAACAACGCGAGCTGAACTCGAAGCCGCCTTCTTCTTCGAAGGCATCTCCACCGGAGCAAAAAGGGAAGCCGGAAAGGCAGAACCGCTACCAAAAGGCTTCCCGGTAAGCTAACGAGCGACGGAGACGCAGGGGAAAAAACTTCTCCGCTCCGTCGCTGAGGTAAAATGGCAGCTTGGCTGCCTCGTGGCCACCCCTTTTATAAGGGAGCTGGCCACGCCCCTAACTACCCGGATTCTCTGTCCTGTGGGGGGGGGCCCGCAAAGGGCGCGGCGGCCATTTTGGCGCCGCGCTTGCATTTGTGCTGCTTTAAGAAAAAAGAGGCATGTGGATGAGAGTGAAGCAAAAAAGAGAGAGGTGGGTGGAAAACAGCAACTTGAACAGCGACCAAAACAGTTAAACATGGCTCATTGTTATTGTCATTGTCACATGCCATCAGGTTGCCTCTGACTTATGGCAATCCTATGAATGACAGACCTCCTCAACAGCTTTGCTCATCTCCTGCATACTAGTCTGTATGCGCAGTAAATCCATTCGTGTGGATTCACAGAGACAAGGGCTTCTGGGAATTGAAGTCCAAGAACACCTTGGCATGCCAAGGTTCGTCGTCATTGCCTTAGAGAAAACTATGTTGTTTTTGGCCTACTTGCTTCCTGCTGCCTTCTACCTTTCCCGGCATTATTACCTTTTCCAGACAGTCTTGTTTTTTCAGGATGTGCCTAACATAGGACAGTTTCAATTTCATCATTTTTGCCTCCATAGACAATTGAGGCTTGACTTGCTCTAGGACCCACTTGTCTTTTCCGCAGTCCAGGGGATCTGCAAGGCTCTCTTCCAATACCACTTTTCAAATGAATCCTTTTTCTCCTTCTCAGTTTCACATCATTACATGGTGGTTGGGAATATAAGTGTAGATGATCTGAGCCTGTGCCTCCAGTGATACATCCTGACACTTAGTAATCTTTTCTAATTCCTTTATTGCTGCCCTTCTGAGCGCCCGTCTTCTTGATTTCTTGGCTGCCGTCTCCATTTGGATTGATGATTGAGCCTAGGTATACAAAATATTTCACTGTCTCTGTCATCCATAAATATTATTCCCATTTGCAGGTGGAATCCCATTCTGAACAAGAGATAACTACCTCATGTAACATATCAGACAGCACGGGCTCTCCAATAGTCTGGTTTCTTGGGCAAGTACTTCAGCATCCTCCCATGTCACGTTCAGGGTCTTTAAATATCCAATGCATGTTCTTTGCTATGTATTTCAAGGGCATCCTCAATGTCGTGTGGCATTAGCAGGGATCCAACTTATTCCCACCTTAGTAGTCCTGTTTTTCTCCATATGGTATATATGGCATGCTATTTGTCTTCTTTGTGCAACAATGTAATGTCATTAGCACAAGCCACTCTTTCGAAGCACCTTCTCATTGGTAATATGATCAAAATATCAAATGTTTAAAATTCAGTGGAGGCACCCTGCTGGAAGACGTAAAGCCGCTTGCTGATGCCTTCCAAGTCTTGCAGACAGAGATGGCTGTTGGGATCACTATGGAGGTGAACAAATATTTTAATTTTAATCTCTTTAAGGATTTGCCATAGTTTCTGGTGATCCATACAATCAAAGGCTTTGGCATAGTCAATGAAACAGAAGTAGAAGTTTTTCTAGTTTAAGAAGGCCTTTTTATTTCTCCTTGCTGTTCTCTGGAAATCTGCATTCAGTTGGGTGAATTTCTTTTTCACCTTTGCTTTTTGCTCTCTTTTCCTCAGCTATTTGTAATGCCTTATCAGACAGCAACTTTGTTTTCCTGCACTTCTTTTTCTTGGGATGGTTCTAATTGCTGCCTCCTGTACAATGTTACAAAACTCCATCCATAGTTTTTCAGGTACTCTGTCACATCTAATCCATTAAATCTATTCTTGACCTCTACTGTATATACATAAGGGATGTGGTCTAGGTCATACCTGAATGGCCTAATGGTTTTCGTTACTTTCTTCATTCTAAGCCTGAATTTGGCAATCAGTAGCTCATGATCTGAGCCACAGTCAGCTCCAAGTCTCCATTTTATTGACTATGTGGAGCGTCTCCATCTTTGAATGCAGAATACATAATCTATCTGATTTTGGTGTTGGCCATCTGGTGATGTCCATATATGGAGTTGTCTCTTGGGTTGTTGGAAGAGGGTGTTCGCTATGACCAGCGCGTTCTCTTCACAAAATGCTATTAGCCTTTGCCCTGCTTCATTTTGTACTCCAAGGCCAACCTGCCTATTATTCCAATTATGTTTTGACTTTGGCATTTCAGTCTATGGTGATAACGACATTTTTGGTATCAGTTCTAGGTGTTGCTGTACGTCTTCATAGAACCAGTTCGCTTCAGTCTCTTGTACATTAGTAGTTGGAGCATAGACTTGGATTACTGTGATGTTGAATGGTTCACGTCTATCAGAGCACTCACAATATCTCCATAGGATTATAAATTTTTTAAAAAACACCATTTTCGCAGATTAAAGACAGCAAGTTCTAGGTCACAGCACACATCAGAGGGAACCTTCAGGCGAAGGTTAGGAGAGAATATAAAAAGCATAAGATTATATAAAGTCCCAAACAATGTGATAAACATTTAGTAATAAGGAATCCTTTCTCTGTATAAATTAAGCTTATTGGTTTTTAAAAAATTGTCTACTTAAGATCTTAATTAGTGTAATACATCCTTACCACTGTGTTACTTTATCAGGGTATGCTTTTACTTATTTTAGATTTCTTTTCAGGTTTTGTTTGATTTTACTACACACTGCCTTGAAAACATCTGCCAAATGAGCAGTTTATAAGGTGGAAAATAAATAAAATATATGATAGCTACTTTAAAAGTGCAAGAAACATGGAAGACATCTTTGAGACAACATTTATATTATATTGTTTACTAAAGAAAATCTGAAGGAAAACAGTATGTGTTAAAAATACTCTCACGTGCATATTGAGGAGAAACCAATTTCACAATTATTCCTTGAAACACAAGGAAAGAAAGAACCAAGCATCTGTCTTTGCATGTCCAGATGAAGGATGGGTTACTTACCGTAACTATGGTTTGAGTGGTCACCTGTGAGATCATATGAATGATCTTACTGCATTCGTGCTGTAAACCTCTGAGATTTAACATGAGTCTGAGGCGTTCATATTGCTTTCGTATTGTGAAGTACTAAGCATAAAAGCCTTGGTGCCAGTTTTCTGGAGTGACCATCTCTATGGCCTCCTTCTGGACAAGTTGAGTGATTTCGTCCCATAGTATCTTGGATGGCACGGTTGTGTTGTATTCTTGTGCCCTTCGGGTGGAAGGACTTAAACTCAATTAGTTAGCCTGTGTGTATGATAAAAAGGGTCCATCTGTTGGTAGATGTCATGCTGGAAGGGGAAGACCCTGGAGTGAATTTAGTTTGGAAGGTTCTCAGCCAGAAGTAGTGAAAAAGATTGCTTTGTTTTTCTATCACTCTTCTTAGAGCAGATAGTAGGTCAGTATCTGTTTACTGGAATCAGACCAAGTAGATATGGGATTACTGCATGAGGGCTTGTCATGGCTGACTGGGTTGAGGTCTAGCCATGGCTGAGGGATAAGATCTCTTCCAATAAGGCCTGTTCTTGATATATTGCGGTAGGGCGATGCCCATTCATTTTGCTGCATTCCTCTTTTTGTGGATGTATGGAGGAGGTCATCCATCTTGATGTTGAACAGCCCTTCCCCATTGAATGTCATATCTTCTATATAGGACCAGTTATTGTCTGAGAGACTGGTAGACCGAAGCCAGTGAAAATATATAATGGCCATGGCCAAGCACATTCTGATGACATGGAGTATGGAACACATTTGTTGAGCCATCAAACCCATACCCACATGTTGTAGCATTTTCACATGGGACCATCTATCTTTTGAGAGAGAAACAGGAAGCGGGGCTATGAAGGTCCATTGGTGTCTTTGATAAACATAAGAACATAAGAACATAAGAACAGCCTTGCTGGAACAGGCCACAGCCCATCCAGTCCAGCATTCTGTCTCACACAGTGGCTCACCATTTCCTTCAGGGTATTCCCAAGCAGATGCCTTCACCTGCTTAGGATTCCCATAGCAGCTTATAAAACACCTATAGCAGCTTGACAGCTGGTAATTCAAACACCCAGAAATGAAGTTGTGTAGACATGTCTACCAAACTATCTATCTTTCAGTTTTTCTTATTAGGAGAAAGAGTAGCATTATGTCTTCTGGTTCTGGGCTGGGATGCCGCCACAATTATCAATTTTGGAGCCAGATGTTTGAAGAGGAAGAAGCTGTTGGCATCGAAGAGCCTGTAAAGATTTTCAATGCACCACAAAATAAGCTGGGGCAAGGAGCATTTTGTCCAGACCTCCTTTGTCAGGTGGGCTAGCAAAGTAAGCATCCAAATGTACATAAATGAGGGGTGAGGTTTGCGGATTCCGCATGCCCAATTGGCATAGAACCTTGGCAGAGGTTAAACCAGTTGAGCAGACTCCTGGCCACTGGCCCTTGCCAGTATGGAAATTGGGGGAGCGGATTAATAGTATAAATCATAAGGGTTTATTCACCCACACCTGACCTGACCGGCGGTTCTGCTGAGAGAGCAGAACGCTAACCTCCGTTACTCATTAAGCAATTACTGACTCACAGATCAGCCCAATCTTTGGTGCAAATAGAAGCCATATTTACCCTGGCGTAAGCCTTGAACAATGGTTTTCCCCTATCAGTGTTTGCCCGAGTTAATTAACTTCCCCAAGAGAGATTCCCCATTAACCCGAGTAAATGGGTGATGTGATTTTCTGTCAGATGACGATTCTTTCCTGCATTGCCTTCTGATCTATATATGATGATGCTTTCCCCTCAATAAACCACTGATCTGATCTCGCTCCATACTGCCTCGTATCGTTACTTGATCAGTCTCCTCCGGGACCCAACGGCCGTCCTAGCGGCCCCGATTCCTACACCTGGTGACCCCGACGTGATCTACTCGAGAGTAAGCGATCACACGGTCCGGTTCTGCGCTTGAACCGCGTCCGATAGTCCCGGAGGACAGCGCGGCAGCCCGGTCGGTAAGCCAGCCGATCGGGAAGACGGCCCAAGCGGCGGGGCATTACAGAAGAGGCATCCTACAGCTTGCTCCCGACTTTCGCGGCGGCTTGCAGTTACGGAAAAACGCGTTCCGCTCAGGGTCAGCTGTGAACCCCTGACAGCGCAGAGGCCACCGAAGGCCCGTGGCAGGAGGCCACGCTCCGAGCTCTACCCAGAGAATCGTCGCCAAAACCTATTGCCTTGCCCACAGACGCGTCGACTCGTCCCGAGGAGGAATCTTCGGAGGACCCCGCAGGTAATATGGGGACTTGCCCTCAGCGGCAACGTCCATCCGCTAGCCAAAGAACTCATGAGGAAGAGTTCAAAATCATGGCCAGGGTATTTCAGTTACGTTTTCACAGCGGAGAGCTAGCAAGACTTTTGGTGTACCTAAGGGAACACTGCCTGCTTTACCCAGAAGTAGGTACGTTAACCCTTCAGCTTTGGGATCAGATAGGAGACTGCATTCAGCAACCCCCGAAAGCTCCAGAGGGCGTAATTCGCACATGGAGCAAATGTAGGAAGCTCTTAGCGGAGATAGATCCAGTCCGGGTAGAGGCCAAAGAACCCCCAGCGCCAATCGAGCCATCAGCGCCCACGGCGCTCTATCCGTCATTGCAGTTTAAGCAGAGTAGTGTAGGGAGCTTTCCCTCGGTGACAGCTGCAGACGTCACCGACGGAATGCATGGAATGAGGAGTGCAGGCGCTTCTCTGACAGCTACAGGCTCCCAGACCAAGAGTGCTCTTCAGCACACAATTGAGGAAGAAATCAGGAAGGGGGAATTGCCAGCAGAAGAACTAGCTGAGCTTAGTCAGATTTGTCCAATTCGCTTGGAAATGGATGCCCTCACAGGGGCCCAGCAGGTAGTTCATTCACCAGTCCCGTATAAGCTTCTCATGGCTATACGGAAAGCCATCACAGAGACAGGACTCCAGAGTCGCTTCACTAGGGGCACGCTTCAGCAAGTGTGCGAGAATACCATGTTCATCCCGCACGACTGGAAAGCCGTCATGCGGATGATGCTCAACCCCAGCCAGTATTTGCAATGGGACAGCGAGTATCGCCTCGAGGCTCAGACAAGGGCTGCCAGGATGGGAGGCACAGTACTTCCTGACCAGTTATATGGTTCAGGTGCCTTCGAATCCATCGATGCGCAGACCAACTTGCCACTAGCCACTCTTCAAATGTCAGCCGAGGCTGCCTTTAAGGCTTTTCTCAAGGTCCCAGCAACTGGCAAAGTGGCCAAAAATTACACCGCAGTCAAACAGGGAGCCCAGGAGCCCTATATGGACTTCATCAATCGCTTAGAGGAAGCGATCATTGGCAGATCGATAATGAGGAAGCCCAACAAGAGCTCATGATGAAGTTGGCCAAAGACAATGCCAATTTAGACTGCCATAAAATCTTGCAGTCACTGGGTAATCGTCCCGACTTGACTCTCACGGACATGATTAGAGCTTGTGCCGACATTGGCACAGAATCCTATAAAATGGGTCTGTTGGCCGCAGCGGTGCAAGGGGGTAGAAGACCGAAGAATAGAAATCAAGGGGCATGTCACAATTGTGGCAAGGTCGGTCACTTCGCTAGGGAGTGCCGATCCAAGGGAGGCGGATAAAATTCCGGCCGTTCCAAGGCTCCAAACACCCCGTGTCTGAAATGTAAGAAAGGCTACCATTGGGCCAGACACTGTCCGAATTCGGGAAACCGGAACGCGGGCACGTCTCTGGCCCCGGTCCAAACAGAGACATCCCTTGCTCTGGGCGCGCCAGAGCTAGACTAGATTCCATTCACATTCCAGGCATTGCGAAGGCACAGGCCAGCCCCAAGGGTAGTACAGGGCTAGAATTGACTTGCCAGGCGGAGGTCACATGCGACCTGCCAGGCACAGTCTATCAGGTGGACTCCCAGTACATGAGACCCCTGCCCAAGGGCTTTATAGGTTTAGTTTTGCCTCGCAGTGTAGCAGGAGCACGCGGAATTCTTGTAATTCCGGGAGTCATTGACTCCAATTTTTCAGGCGTTCTCCAAGTTCAGCTTTGGACGCACCTACCCCAGACAATTCACAAAGGAGACACATTAGCGCAACTGATTATGGTTCCTTGTAACTCGCCAGCAGATAGCCAGGGAAGGCTCAGGGTCAGCTCAGAGTCCGGGTCAGCAGACCGCTCGAGCGCAAGGGAGGCAGTGCAAGGATACCAAGTCTTAGCGACAGTGGAGACCAACATTGAGTGGAAACAGCGACCAGTTATTGAGGTATTTTTGAATAAAAAATCATTCTCAGGGCTGTTAGATACCGGAGCTGACGTCAGCGTGGTCAGCCGAAGCCAGTGGCCGCGGGAGTGGGCCATTGAGCCGGTCTCCGATGTGTGGGGGGTGGGCGGCATCCAAGAAGCGTTTAGGAGCCGGGAGTGGGTGGAAGTCACGATCCCAAAGGCTGATGGCACAGCGGTCATTCGGCCGCACATTCTGGACGTGCACATCAACCTTTGGGGGCGAGACATTTTACAGCAGTACGGTGCTATGCTTACCTTCGGGTAATGGCGTTGCCACTTAAATGGCTCACCGATACGCCGGTCTGGGTGGAACAATGGCCGGTAGTGGGAGAGAAATTAGTCGCCCTAAAGCAACTGGTTAGAGAACAGCTAGACGCAGGACATATAGAGCAGTCCACTAGTCCTTGGAATTCGCCAATTTTTGTCATTAAGAAGAAGTCGGGAAAGTGGCGACTCCTCCACGATCTCAGAGAGATCAATAAATGCATACAGCCAATGGGTCCGCTTCAATGCGGCATCCCAAATCCAAATATGATTCCCGAGGGGTGGGAGATCCTAGTTGTAGATCTCAAGGATTGCTTTTACACCACTCCCTTAGACCCCAGGGACAGGGAAAGGTTCGCCTTTACGGTGCCGGTTGTGAACCACAGTGAGCCTACGCAGCGTTACGCGTGGAAATTTTTGCCACAGGGGATGCTCAATTCGCCCACCCTGTGCCAAATTTATGTTCACAATGCACTGGCAAAGTTTCGAAGCCTTCACCCCACAGCTTTGGTATGCCATTTCATGGATGATATCTTGGTCGCAGTGCTGCAACTCGGCAGCGAAATGTTTACAGACCTCCAGGCCAGCCTGGGGGAGAAAGGGTTACTCATTGCCCCAGAGAAAGTGCAGAGAACCGAGCCCTTCTCATACTTGGGTCATCGGCTTCTCCGTTCCTTCACAGCACCAGTTTTGCCTCAGATCAACTTAAAGGACTCAGTCACCCTGGTAGAATTGCAGCAGGTTTTAGGAAACATTAATTGGGCCAGACCGTATTTCAGATTGGATACGGATCTCTTGAAACCGCTCTTCTCGCTGCTCACGCTAGGCAAGCAGCCGGTAGACCGGATACAAATTCCTCGAGAGGCACGCTTGGCCCTCGAGAAAGTCAACCAAATTCTCAGCCAAAGGTGGGTGGACAGGATTGCTCAGGGGCCATATGCCCCGATCCTGAACTTGTACATAGTTCGGGCAGGATCCATGTTCACCGGAGCCCTAGGAGTAGATTCCGAGAAAGGGGTGAGTATCGTGGAATGGGTGTACTTGCCGAACACCTCTTCCCGAAACATCGTTCCTCCCCAAGAATTGGTCTCTGCGGTGGTTTACCGCGGAAGGCTGAGAGCTAGGGACATTTCAGGGCACGATTTAGCAAAGATCGTGGTCCCGTTCACCAAAGAACAGGTTCAGCAATTGATGCAGCTCGGTGACTCGCTTCCAATTGCTTTGGAAGGATTCACCGGATGCTTGGCATACCACTTGCCGAAAGACCCCAGACTTGTCTCGCTTCAAACGCAGACAGTCAGCTTGTTCGAATTGCTTTCGCTGGTTCCACTTCAGGGGGCCAGGACAGTTTTCACGGACGGGGGTCGCACATATGGTGTCTTAACTTGGCAGGAGGGCCAGGCTTGGCGCACGCTGTTAACTCTTCCACAAAAGTCCGCGCAGCAGGCAGAGTTGGCAGCGGTGAACCTTGCTTTGTGCACCTTCGCCAAAGAGCGCCTAAACATCATTACTGACAGTCAGTATGTTAGGAATTTGCTTCACAGTCTACCGGGAGCATACATCACTCCCGCGATAGACAAGAATTTGCTGAGTTTGTTCCTCACTGCTCAATTTCACTTGCGAAACCGCACGGAAGCGCTCTATATTGCCCACATCCGAAGTCACCAAGACTTACCGGGTCCGATTTCGGCGGGCAATAGCAGAGTGGATGCGGCTGCAAAGGAAATTCAGCAACGTTCAGTGTTAGGTGTTTTCACTACGCCAATTCAGAGTCATGCATTCTTTCATCAGAATGCCAAAGCGCTCGCCAGACAATTCAATCTGCCACTTTCTCAAGCCCAAGGCATAGTTCGCTCTTGCCAGCATTGCGCAGGGGCACCGGGGGGGGCCCTCGTGGGGGGTCAACCCACGAGGGACAGAGGCTAACCAGGTGTGGCAAATGGACGTCACGCACGTTCCGCAGTTTGGCAGATGGCAGTACATGCACGTTTGCATTGACACCTTTTCACAATTCGTTTGGGCAACAGCGCAAAAAGGGGAGACAGCTTCCCACGTGGAGCAGCACCTCCTTTCCTGCTTCGCGGCGATGGGCAAACCGCGGCACGTGAAAACCGATAACGTGCCATCCTACAGTTCTAGGCAGTTGGCTAACTTCATGGCCACCTGGGATATCAAGCATACTTTTGGCGTTCCTTACAATCCGCAGGGGCAAGCGATTGTGGAACGAGTCAATCGGACGCTCAAGTCCTATATTGACAAACAAACAGAAAGGGGGGAACCACCAGCCCTCCCCAAGTCACAGGGTCAGGCACAGCATTGTCTGAATAAGGTATTGTTCACGTACAATCACCTTAATGTTTTTTCTGATTGCACGCCGCAGGAGAAACACTTCCGCCATTCGGAAGCTCTCCCGCGACCGATGGTCCGATACCGGGTGCCACCGGACCCTTCCTGGAGGGGCCCGGCGCCACTCGTAACCTGGGGAAGAGGGTATGCTGCAGTTATGTCTCCTACAGGTGTCGTTTGGATTCCAGCTCGGTGTGTTAAGCCTCACTTGGAACCACATGGCGTGGACCCAGGCCGATCCGAGTCCGATCCCGGAGATGGAGGACCTCACCCTGACCGAGGGGACCCGGCGGGAGAAGTGGCGACTGAGGACGACAGCGCCGAGGATCACCTGGGGGATGGTCAAGACCCTTTGCAGTGAGGCCCAGGACGCCCTCCGACGCGAGGAGAGGGAGCCGACACCGGAGAATTTTGTAGCTGCAGTCTTTGCCCAGATTAATGCCAACTCCATGGCAGTCACCATCATCCTGGCCCTCTCCCTACTTGCGGGGGGAGGCGTCCAGGCAGTCTCACTAAAGGCCAACGGTTTGATGCCAGGCGAAGACTTTTCAGCCCGGATGCACTACAACATATGGGAGAGGTTGGCGGGTCTCGTCAACCAGTCCGATTTTTGCCTGAAGCAGGACATTGGTTCTGCCTCAATCTTGAGCACCTGTCTCATCCCTGTGTGCCACACTCCAGGCGTGCACCCCAGGGATGGCGACTGGCTAGTGAAACGGATTTTCAGCCCGTACCACCCAGCAAGTTCCTCGGAATATGCCCGCTGGGAGATGCGGCTGACTATGACTTTGCCAGCTGATGCAGCCACTCTCCACACTCCTCGAGTGGCGGTCAGCCCGAACTCTACTTGTGCTCGAATGACCGGCTGCTCCGCAGTCGGCCGTAGGCGCCGTTGCCTCGAGGTCGGCAGCGGCAATTGGACTTGTAATAACCCACAGACACTTGGCGCAATGTATGCTCATGTCACCCTACCTTCGGGTTGGTTCTTTACATGTAATCAGTATACTTGGAACTACATTCCTGCAAATGTATCAGATTCTATATGTTGCATTAGTCGTTTGACACTGTTACTCCATACTAAGGATATGGTCACCCCAAGCACAAATGTTTCAGATGTTTCCTCACCCATTCGACACACTCGTGCCACCCAGTTAGACAGCTCATGTGATAGCAACATTAGGGTTCTTAGCCCAGCTGAATATGTCTCGTTGGCAGTCAGCATACTTGGCGTGCCAGGCTTAGCCGTCGGCAACGCTCGGAGAATTGGTCAATTGGCTTGCGGATTAGCAAAAGCCATTAACCATACTTCCTCGGCGATAGCGCTGCTCAATCAGGAGCAGGCAGAGCTTCGCCATGCCATTCTTGACAATCGAGCGGCTATAGACTATCTTCTGTTATTACATCATTTGGGTTGCGAATCTGTTCATGGCATGTGTTGCTTTAATCTCACTGACAACTCACGCAAGGTCCAGAGCCAGCTCACGGACCTCCACACCCTAGTCAAGAACATTAAGCAGGGTTCGATATGGGATTGGTGGAGTTCGTTATGGTCATGGATCCCGTGGGGGTGGCTGCAGACGACGCTTCAAGTGATTGTGGGGGTGATAGTACTAGGCATAGCAGGATGCTGTTTCACGCAATGTATTCCCTCACTGTTCTCACTGTTGTCAAGGTGTCCCTCGTGGGGGGAGCCCCGAAGCGTCGTTTCCGCTCATCAGCTGATGCCCCTCTTGCGCAGAGTCGCCTGTCAGGTTTCTAAACAATAGAGAAAGGGGAGATGCGGATTCCGCATGCCCAATTGGCATAGAACCTTGGCAGAGGTTAAACCAGTTGAGCAGACTCCTGGCCACTGGCCCTTGCCAGTACGGAAATTGGGGGAGCGGATTAATAGTATAAATCATAAGGGTTTATTCACCCACACCTGACCTGACCGGCGGTTCTGCTGAGAGAGCAGAACGCTAACCTCCGTTACCCATTAAGCAATTACTGACTCACAGATCAACCCAATCTTTGGTGCAAATAGAAGCCATATTTACCCTGGCGTAAGCCTCGAACAATGGTTTTCCCCTGTCAGTGTTTGCCCGAGTTAATTAACTTCCCCAAGAGAGATTCCCCATTAACCCGAGTAAATGGGTGATGTGATTTTCTGTCAGATGACGATTCTTTCCTGCATTGCCTTCTGATCTATATATGATGATGCTTTTCCCTCAATAAACCACTGATCTGATCTCGCTCCATACTGCCTCGTATCGTTACTTGATCAGTCTCCTCCGGGACCCAATGGCCGTCCTAGCGGCCCCGATTCCTACAGAGGTTTCTTTATCAATCTGCTCATACAGATGGTTAATTCTGAAGTGCTGGTGACTTTTGGATATCTAGCTTCAAGGCTTTTACAATGCATACAATTTCTTTTTCTTCTGTGTCTAGGCCAGATGTAAAAATGGCAAAGTGAAGTCACCTTCTGCAGAGTTCATTCTGCAGTTCCCTTCGCCTGACCTAGTGTGAGAACGATTAGCTGGCAACACAAGGTTGCTATTACCAGGCTATACCCAGCCGTGATTCAAAAATACAACAGTCTTCAAGAAGGCTCTTTTTGTGTATCCCAATGCATACAACATCTAAATAGAATTCAAGATCTTCAGCTGGAGAAAAAGTGTGTTGTTCCTCTATGTCTGATTCTAGGGTCAGGACCAGGGCTGACCCAGAGTCTGTTTCTAAAACTGTCTCTGAATTGAAGGAGTCTGGGTCTGACAAAAAAAAAAAAACACCAGTTGATTATAGGTTTTAGAGTGGTGTGGCTGAAGAGCAGTCTGTTGAGAGGCAGTATTGGAATCAACATTATCTCAATCTAAGTTGCTATTGAAATCATAAGGATCCATGCTGACATGAAGATGTCTTTCCTCTTTTAAAAAATGATTTTGTTCTATTTCTTTTAATTTTGCATGGACATGTGTTGTTGTTGTTTTTTTTTTGAAACAATATATTTTAATTACATTTTAAGCATTTAAACTTTAGTTTTTTACCAGGATATGCTTTTAAAATAATATATTTAGCTACATTCTAAGCATCTAAATTTTAAAAATTTAACCTCTAGTTTTACGGCTTTGATTATATAATATTGATTTCGTGTCAGATATTATTCTGGGTTGAAAGGATTTTTGCCGAAGAAACTCTGCTCAAGGAATGCCCGAATGAGGCTCCTTTCATGCCCCCAAGAGCTGGGACAGAAACGGGTGCTCAATCCGTCATGCAGTACCTGGGTCTTGAACTGCCGACTTGCTGGCCTTCCAAGGCGAGCTTCTTAACCACTGATCCACCGCAGTCCCTTTTGCTGCTTTGATTGAGAGTGAGGTATTTTCCATCGTTTTGAAGGTTTCTGAAGGTGAGTGTCCTGTGCCTAGACAGGTTTGTGGCATCTTTGATTTCATTGATATTTTCAGTTTCAACTTTGGCCACATTAGCTCAGAACAGCTAGATCTAGAGTTCAAATTTAGCATGTCCACAGAATGTGTCCTCTCAGGTGCCTCTTGCAACTGCTGGTATCCATCTGTGTCAATCTGGGTGTCGCCAAAATGGGCATGGCCAGAATGGTTATGACCCTTGTTACGTGTGAAGTGCACCATTAGCTCCGATCTGAGAGTCTGGTAGGCACTAGGACTGGATTGGGGAGCCCACAGTTGAGGCCCCCTGGAAGTATGTGTTGTGGCCTGGAGCCCGAGGAGGAAGACTTTCTGCAAGCCTTTCAGCCTGCTGTCAGCATGGAACTGCCTCCTCTTGATCAACTTGGTCAACCCGAACAAGAAATGACAGGATCACATGCTGAGGCACTAACTGTTAGTGAAGAGGAGGAACCAAGCACATCAGAAAGATGCAGATTGCAGTTGAGAAATGAGCTACAGGTGCGAAGAAGAGCAAGGGCTCATTTGCAAAGACCACTCCCAGCTGTGAGCCCTGAGCTTGAACCCTCTTAAGGAAATGCACATGTCAGCACAAGCCTTGTGCATCCCGACTCTGTGCCACTTTGTCCTGTATCTTTTGCCTGCTTGCTGACCCTGGACCTTGAACCTTCTGCCTGGAAACTTGACTACTCTTCTGAATCAACCTTTTGTCTCAGTTCTCTAATGACCAACCTCCGAACTCAGCTCCTCGTGACCAACGATTCTGCCTCATTCTTTGGAATTTAGTAAGACTCTGCTTCTTGTTCCTACTTTTTGTGCAGTGGCTGCTAGCCAGCCCGCTCTTCCATTCAGGAAGGGGCACAGCAGTATGGTATTGGGGAGAAACAAAGCATCTCTGAGGGATCACTCTCTCTATATGGTAGTAGAAAGTCACAGTATGGTGGGTAAGGATACTATCCTGGCAGTCAATAAGGACCTGGATGAAATTGAAGGCAAGGTCCCTGAGAGTGTGGCTGTTAAGGCCAATGAGGAAGTTGGTCTTCTGATGTTTATATAGCCTCTGAATATCATGATCCTGGGTCCCTAAGTATGGAGATTGAAAAGTCCTTCAACACCTTGAAATCGACGTGCCTCCATCAGGACAGTTGGATGAGGATGTCTTAAATTAACTGATACCAGTCCTGTGAGCTAGAAAACAGGGGAGGATTGCACTGATCTATAAGGATAATCTTCTGAAACATAGCCTAGTCCAGTGATGATGAACCTTGGCACTCCAGGTGTTTTTGGACTTCAATTACCAGAAGCCCAAGTCAACACTCCTGCTGATCAGAGCTTCTGGGAATTGAAGTTCAAGATCCCCTGGAGTGCTAAGGTTCACCATCCCAGGCCTAGTCATACAAAGTCATCTGGCTCCTGTTGAGCAGAAGTAGAGCTAGTCTTGACTGAGGTGCCAAAGGCTCCTTCACAGGAGTCACAAGAGAGGTTTGAGATTCCTTTGATATGGTGGAATGAGAAAAGTCATTCTGAGATTTCTTCTTCTTTGAAGATTAGTGTTGCTTAGAGATGGATGCCTAAAATGAGGACTATCATTTGGACTGGAGTGGCTCAGAATCGGATTTTGGTGTCTCCTGTGAAACCAGTTGGTTTCTATTACCAGTGTAATCTTTCAAGTGGTGTTTATAGTTGCAACTTTTCTTGATTTTAACAGATTTTACATATCTCTCAATTCTGGTGTGGTCATCAGAGGCTGGAAAGATTTCTCCCAACAGTGGGAATATATGCAGGATTGCTGAGTCTTAACTTTGTAAAGTAGAAAATAATAAACCAGTAAGACAGTGACAGTTGCTAGTGGGGCATGAAGTTCTGATACTACCTTATCAGCAGCAAAATAACAATTGAGGGACACATGTTAGGCATGCATACGTGTGTATGGGTGTGTGTTGGCCTAATATGTCCCTAAGCTTGCTAGTTCTAAAAAATTCTGACAGAGTTCCAACGTGAATGCAGCAAGACCATTAGTGTGTACTCACGGAGACCAGGAAGAACGTTTAGATACAGGCCTTTAACAATACTTCTAAACTCTGTGAATGAACATGTGAAACAAATTTGGAACCTATTTAAACAGCAGAAATTGTGACTTTTCCATCTAATGTAAGGGCTGGCAACTCAATAGTAATAACGTCACCTCCTTGGGGATACTTTGGATAATTTTCTTGGCGCCTTGTATTTCCTAATATTTTGAAAGGTAAAACACAACACCCATTTTATGACAAGTAACCATCTTACAGGAGTCTTCTATTGGAGTGCAAATGCATTTGGAAAAGTTCTGAAGAACAGTTTCTTTCACAATATACTGTATTTAGAAAACAAAAGATGTTCTTGGACTTTGAGCTTTTGCCTCAAAAATGGCTTTTACATTGTATGGAAAGAAAGGCAGAATTTCCACAATGGAATAAGGACAGATTGTTTAAACATCACAGATTGCAGAAGATAGCATTCACTCACAGGTCTGCAAAAAGCCATCATCACTCCATCATCACACATAACCCAATGTAAGCAAAGATCAAATGACACAGGTGTAAACAACCACTAATCTGCAGGAAGTAGAAATTACCTACAGTGGACCACTCTTTTCTTAGGTCAGAAATTATGTCCAATGTAGGACTGAGTCTGTACATTTTGTACATTTGTATACCATCTGAAGAATACAAATTAGTTTTCCATAGAAACTGAAAAATATAGCAACACTCTAGTTGAGGAAGGCTTCAACTTTCTATCGCAGTAATTCCACCAGTCATTCAAAATGTTGGCATCATCGATCTAAATCCAAAGGACATGGCTAAGTGGTTTACACAGCTTGTTCCTTGATGTATTTATTCATGACTTTTTCCTCACTAGCCGGAAAGTGCGAAAAGTTTAGGAGTCCATTGTCCTTGTCAAATGCCAAAGAGGCTGCACAGCAGAAAGAGAAAAGCAAAGGTCTGCCTTGAACACCCACCCTCTAAACCAGGGATTCTCAACCTGTGGCCTGTGGGCCAGATGTAGCCCACGGCAGCATTTCATGTGGGGCCCCCACCGCCTCCACCACACCAGGAAGTGCCATGAGGTGGAGGAAGGGCAAAATGGCTGTACGCCCCCCCCCCAAGATGTCTGAGGAAACATGACCCGGCCCCCAGCTAAAGGAGGTTGAGAATTCCTGCTCTAAACAACCAAGGAGAGGTAGAGAAAGAAAAAAATGTGAAAGAGTAAATTCATTGAAGTTGAGGGAGGATAAGCCACCATTTCCTTCAGTTCTGGATAACTGGTATTACCCAACAGATGTACAGTGGACCCTCGATTCAAATAGCATCATTTTCGATTAACGACACTATGACGCTCCCAATGTGATTGTTCAAATAATGATGTTATTCGAATAACGACTGTATTTTTACCCTCGTTATTCGAATAACCATGTTTTTTGTCATTATTCGAATAATGGGGAACCAAGTAACATCGTTATTCGAGGGTCCATTGTATTGCTTAAGGACTAGATGTAAGGAGTCCTAGCGTTATGTGGTTATTACATATATATCCAGCACTAAATTCCGCTGGTTTTTATCATAGCCTTCTTGCAGGAGAATAACAGTACGATGTTACCTCCTGTTCTCTAATCAAGAAACAACACAAATGATACCTAGAAGCACAGTCTCCTGCACCAACAAGACTACAACAAATAGAGCAGCCAAAAGTTAATTAGAAGACAATTTTCGGTACAAGCACATACACTTTTTAATTAGTTGCAGTGAACCAGATAATTGATTAAACAGAAAAATTAAAATAAACATATACCTAAAGCAAAGACACACCTGAAAAGCAGAAACTTAAGTCTGGTTTATGAGATGGTGTGATAAATTGTTTTGCTTTACTTATTTTCTTTTTCAGATTTCACAAAGACTCACTGACCCAACATCTGAACTTAGCAGCTGTTTATGTGTTTAGAAAAGAATTAGAGAAGATTCAGACGTGTTCTGATTTTAAAAAGTTTAACCCTGTGGATGTATAAAAACTAAGCAACTGGTTGTCTCTGAACCTCACAGAACATAAGAAATTTCCTCCACTAAAAGGCCAGGGGCTTAGAAATATACATTTACATCCAAACTGGCACAGTGGATTCAGAATCTTAAGATGAGACCATGAACAAGACAAAAGCCAATTCCTAGAGCTAGATTCCCCTAGAAAGTATCATCTAAAGCAGAGGTTCCCAACCTATGGCCTCTGGGCCAGATCTGGCCCCCCAGGCTGAATTCATCCCCCCCGGGCTGAACTGCTGCCAATGCTGGAAGTGCCAAAATCGTCGCGTTTTCATACCGAAGTGCAGCAAAAATGCAGCAAAAAGTTAAAAAATGGCATGAAGATGTTCCTACCTCGCTCCCTCCTCCAAGGGAAGCAGTGGAGGTGGGAAAAATGCCTGGAAATGCGGCACAAATGCATGTGCCGCTGCCACCACCGGGAAGATCCACCTGACCAGCACCTGAAGGGGCTTGGTAAGGCCCCTGGCAGGAAAAGGTTGGGAACCCCTGATCTAGAGAGAGTATGCTAGCTGCATTTAAACAAAAGACACACTGCACCAACATAAGGAGTCCTAAGGCGGAGGAACAGAAATAGTAAGCAGAAGTTACGAACTGCTGCAGACGCAGATGGGGAAAGCTGGAGGCAGAAGTAGGTGGGGAGACGGTGGTTCTCTAAATGGAAACGGTCCTTTGAAGTTGCAACATTCTTCTAGCCCATCTCATGAACACCATGACTCCCCCACCAGCTCCACTTAAATCATGAGAAATCATTTGAAAGGACATTGGAAACCCAGAAATAGCTTGTACACAAATCACTAGAGAATCCACTTGCATTAGTGAAAATGGCCCCTTCTAATGGTCTTTCCATTTTGCTCCCTGATTTCTTCCTCCTCCAGGGTCTTATAACCAAGAAATGAGATCCTTTTCTACTGGGGATGTAGATTAGAAGTAAGAGGAAGCTCAGAAAAAAGTCTATGCTCTGAGGAATGAAGCGAATGGATATAGTTCAGTGTGCTGGAGCAGCTAGTAGTAAAACCAGACATTAGGAGTTAAAATCTCCACTGTGGTTCCCAGAAGAGGCCAAGATTGTGCATGGCTGATGGAACTACATGTACCCTTACCTTTGAGGTTTGAACACAATCCCTAAGAGCCAACAAAGGACTTAATACCTAGAGAAGCCCAGCAGGGCCAGAATCCACTTAATGGCACATAACTATTAATTCTGATGCCCAGATGCTTTAATAGAAAAGAGGGAAGCTTTTTTCTATTAATGCTTTCATTTCCTTGGGTAATCTGTTAAGTACCATCATCAACTGGAGGTAGGGGAGCTGAGGTTAGCATTGAGCCACCCTGCCATTTTCTCTCCCTCTTTCATTCAATTCTCCTTCTCTCTTTCTGACAATTGGTTTTCATTCCCACTTTCTCCCAAGCTACCAAAAGGCTAAGAGAAGGACGAATAACCCTCTGCCAGAATGCAAGTAGAGCAGGGGTTCCCAACCTAAGGCCCCCACAGGCTGGATCTGGCCCACAGCACCATTTCATGTAGTCCTCCACCCCTCCAAGGGCATCCAAGAAACAAAATGGCCACCAATTTGAAGCTGTTGGGCCAAAATGGCCACCCCCAATCGTGCAGGCAGGGCAAAATGGCCGTCCAGCACTCGAAGCATTACCCGGCCCCTGGCTTGAAAAGAGAAACAGCAGCATGGCTCTAGTCTAGCACCGAAATCAGCCTTCTATCTCCAATTGTCCCTCCTCAGAATGTAGGGCTATGCATCTTCCTGTAGGGAACCACAGAAGCTTAAGTAGCAAATTTAATTTAATTTAATTTAATAGTCATATTTATATATGCCGCCCACTCAGGCAGAACCCGACTCAGGGCGGCATTACAACAAGTTCTAAAAACACATAAAAATACCATATTAAGTTTGGCCACTTAACTCCAATTACCATATTCTTTGTTTAACACTGGAACCTCCTCCTTTCTAGTTTTTCCATCCTCCCCACAGGACCAAATACCAAACAAGGTGATCTTCACAAGAATCCAAAGTCCCTCTAAAACATTAAGCGCACAAAGATGAAAAAGAATAACCTTCTAATCGTCCTTTGCTCATATGAGTTCTTTTAAATTTGTCAGTGTGTCACAAACCTCTACAGAGAGACATGCCTTTCATAACAATAAAATAAAGCTAATCAACAGGCTGGGTTGCCTGATACAAGATTTCCTTTGCTTGAAATCGTCAACTGCAACTCGTACCCAAGAATGCAGGGAAAATGTCATTGGCGTGAGTTTGTTTAAGGTGGATCCCAGCTTGCCAAGAAGTGACCCACACACTATGATCTCGGAGCCATCCCCTGCAGTGTGCACAAAATGAGACGTGCAGGATTTAACACCGGGACTGCAATGGACTGTCGCAGCCTTGAGGATAATAACAAGATGCGCCTTTGCAGCCAGTCCATCTGCCATGGCCTCTTCCGCCTCCATGACCGTTGGGTATCAGAATTCCTCCTCCGCTCATTTTGCTCTTTTGCCCAAAATGCCAGTGGCATTTCTTCCACTGAGGGGGACCATCACCCCACCTAAAGGGGCTCGTAGCCGCTTGCCCCTTAAGGGAGTCAGGTTAGTTAACCACCGCCTGACACTTGGCGTTGAGTCGCTGGCTGTACGGTCTACTCTATTACCATAGCTTGAAATAAACACTAGACAAAGGGCATGAAAAACCATTGCATTTGCAGTGATGTAATGATAAAATAACTCCATCTGCAGTATAACATCTGTGATAGTATTTTTTTAAATACAGAATGGAACCAGCATTTCCTGACTCCTTGATTTAAACACAAATTGGCAGAGATATTCTGCAAGCATGAAAGCCACAGTATGAAAGGAGATCACTTCAGCCTTTTCCTGCATACTCAGATGAGGGAAAGAACCCTAGAACATAAAATAAGAAGACAGAAGAGGAAGAAAAGCTCCTACTAACATCGTCTTCAATGTGTTGGAGCAGCTAGTTGTAAAACCAGATGATAATAAATAATAATTTCATGTCAGAAATTATTCTGGATTGAAAGGATTTTTGCTGGAGGAACTCTGCTCAGGGAAAGCCTAAATGAGGCTCCTTTCATGTCCTCAAGATCTCTTCCCACCGAAGTGGTCCCTATTTATCTACTTGCAATTTCTTGCTTTTGAACTGCTAGGCTGGCAGGAGCTGGGACAGAGATGGGCGCTCAAACCATCAATGCAGTAACTGAGTCTCAAAATGCTGACTTGCTTACCTTCCAGCTAACAAAGAGAGCTTCTTAATCACTTAGCCACCACAGCCCCTATACCAGTCAATAAGAGTTCAAATCTCCACTGTGACACCTAAGAAAGGGCCAGCTGTTTGGTGCTACATCATTTAAATTTTTTTAAAAAGCTCTCAGCTATATTTATATGCCTCCTGGGATCTAAATCTAGAAAAGGAGAGAAATTTGAACTGGAAACATCTTTTCTCATACACAGTGGAACCTTGGTTAACAAACAGCTCAGTTAACATAAAAATCGCATAACAAAAGGAAATCCATAGAAAACAGTGGCTTGGTTTACAGAATTTTTTTCAGAACGGATTAATAGGTTTTCAATGCATTCTTATGGGAAACTGCATTCAATGCATTCCTATGGGAAATTCGGTTAAAGTAATTTTCACTGTAAGAAACATCCTGGAGAATGCATTCATTATGTTAACCGAGGTTCCACGGTAAGATCTTTGCATTAAAGCTCAGGGAATCCCGCCCCAAACGCCCCGCCCCCCACCGGACACTCAATTATTTATCTGCGTTTTCCTGCCATAATACTGGAGAAATTACTGTGTGTACATATGCACAAGCACACATGGTACTGCCTTTAACAACATTAAGATGAGATAATTAAACTTTAGTTTAGAAACTTGATTGCTGATGGCAAGAAAAGGAAATCAGAAATGTGTGTGTTTTCATGTCAGAGATTACTCTGGGTTGAAAGGATTTTCAGGGGACGCCCTAATGAGGCTCCTTTCATGTCCCACATCGCGCAGCTCTCGGGAATTGTACCTTGTCCTTCCAGTCTCTAGCTCAGCACCTAAACCACTAAAGCCACCGGAGGAGCTACCAATCAGAAATGATTGTATGAAAGATTATTTGGGAAATCTTACAGTTGCTTCATACAATATATCTTTCATACAAGGAAGATCCAAAACAGAAGAGTAGAGATGGTCATGCAGGGACAGTCAAAATTAGTGTTTGTAGCAAAAGCACACTCACACCACGTTCAGGAGTGATAGCATAAATGTTGTTTTCCAATATAGAATGAGAGAACTGACACTGCCTGTAACCCTTTAAATAATTAGACTCCATATTAAGATTAACTTAATCTAGCTAGATGCCTTCCACTGCTTATCTATTCTACAATGCTAGGATATTTTCCTCTGAATTGAAGGGGGGGAATTGTACGTACATATTTGTTGCAGCTGCTACACCATTCTTATTAGCTGCACTGCAATGAGATTTTCAGATTGTCTTCTTCAGGGGGGGGGGGGGGACTTGAGGAACACTGTCAATTTTAAAATCAGGTTAAAACCTCTAAGTTGAGATTTACCTGAGAACTAAAGAAGCAATCTAATTAGTCTTGGTGCTACTAACTCCTTGAAGGCAAAAGGCTGTATCGTTAAGCCTTGTCTTCAAGGAGAAAAACTAGATTGTTTCCTTCCTCAGCCTTAATTTCAAAATAATTCAATGATCTGTATTTAATACTCACTGTGCAGCTATTACGAAGGGCTTCAAATTTACGCTGGATTTCATCTCTATGTGCCTAAAGGAGGTAAGAAGTTGATCATCAATTTTTTCATACATTAGGTTTAGAATCGAACAGCTGTTTCTAAATGAAGTGCAGGACAATCTACCAGCAAGCAAAGTTTAGAAGGCAGATGCTGCAGGATATAAGCACTACCAGGAGAAAGGAACCAGATGTTGCATTGACTTATGGCATCCTGAGGCTTACAACTCACAGAATCCTTACTGGAACTAAATGCAAAGTTGTTTGCCATATATTGACAAAGTACATTCCTTTTCAGTTATCTCAGGGTAGTTATCATTTAATTTCTAAGTTAGAATCTTGCCTTTTGAAAGATTCTTGTTTGCCTCATGTATTTATTTTACATCTGAGCTAGTATTTCATGCAACCTTTAAAATAAGATTTTAAACCTTTTGCATACACACAAGTTAGAAAAGCCAACAATGTTAGGCAAAGTTTTCCAAACCACTTATGCCTGACACAAGTCTACCTAGCAACCAGACCTCTTCTGAGAGCAACAAAACCAACTACCATATATCTTTAGAGAAAGAAAATCTAACCTATTTGAAGACAGAAAGCATTGCATTTTAAGGAAACCATGATAAGGCATGCATCATTTTACTAGTTGCATAAGGCAGGCGTGACAAAGAGGAATTCATATAAAGAAACAGTTGTTCAGCCAAAGTCAAGCAATTGACCAGAAAATGAACTCTTCTTCCATAATCAACTGAAAGACAGTTGAACAAGAACCTTCTCGTCATCCCACTGGCTTTCCCATCCAAAATGACAGAGCAACAGAATCATTAGATTGAAATAGCAACTCTTTTCAGGAAGTACAAATGTTGTAAATATATCACTTTAATGTCAAGCAAAATATGATCATGCCCAGTCCTATTAGCATAGAAGCCAAGATGTCTTAAAGGCTTTGTGCATCTGAAAGGCCGCCTTAGCTACAAGCAAGATGAATTTGATTTGCACTCAATGAGAAAAGCCATTGAAGCTGTGGCCAACCTTTTTTTGGCAAGTGTGTCAGAAGCATGACATCCAAGATAGCACTCATCTAATGTGCATGGCAGCACACAGTTGTTCCACCAGCCCCACACCCTTTGCTTCAAGGTTGTCTTTTTTGACATGAGCAGAGTTAGGAGCAGTATGGTATATTGAGGAAGGAGCACATGGAAAAACTGGCACACTACCAATCTCACAGACATTTTCAACACGTTTCTCTTAAGGGATCTTAGCATTTTATGGGAAGCTGCTTCATACCATGTCAGATTATTTTTCCCAGTTAGCTCATGCAGGAGCACAAGTGACCATGTGAAAATCACTCTAGGCCAGTGATAGCGAACCTTGGCACTCCAGGTGTTCTTGGACTTCAATTCCCAGAAGTCCAAGTATCTGTGAGTACACACAAATGGGTTTACTGTGCATACGTGTGGTGATTTCTGCTTCTGGAACTTGAAGTCCAAGAACACCTGGAGTGCCAAGGTTAGCCATTATGGCTCTTGACTATATCTATGTCCAAGAACCCCAGCATCCAGACCTGATACAAATTCCCAACTAATTGTGTCTCTTACGACACGCATGCCTCAGGTTGACCACCTTTGGAATATAGCATGGCATTCAATAATCACAAATCATCAATTCCCCACAATGATTGCATTTTCTATCTGAGAACGCTGAAAAGGATGACTCCCACCCCCACCAAGATACCAACACCATGAGCAATGCATGCATAAGGCTTCTGCTGGATCCCCCAAGCCCGAATGCAGAAAAGAAATCCCTAATGAAAGGCAAACCCAGTTCCTTTCATTAGCTCCCACTGAGACACCACATCCACTTCCAACACAGCTAGATGCAAACGCCACTGAAGACAGCAGTTTCAGTGAAGGAGAGCTGGCAGCCAAAGCAAGGGTTAATCACCTCTACCACCTACACATCCGGCAGAACTTGAAGTGAAGCCCCAACTTCTCACAGCATATTCTTTTAGCATTGACAAAATGTCTTCTTTTAAAATCACAAGCTCATATCTGTACACATTTAAGTTCAATACAGAGGGTTGCGGAGGGGTGGGTGGGTGGAATGAATACTTTAACAGAAGGCTTCACTCACCACAGAGAGCACAATATAAGTCTGGTATCTTTCATCAAAGGACAAGTTCAAGGTGCATTTATTTCAGTAGCTCATTAAAAAAAATGAGCAGCATGATAATGTCAGAGCGTCATACTACAATAGCAAAGTGAAAATTCCCCACTCATACATCTGCGAAAACGGAAAGCATATTTTCAAGGATAGTTGTTTCTGTAACCAATCTGCCTTAAAATGAAAAGTACCCATTAATTTATGGACAGAATGTTAGCAAACTGACAGAAACTAAATCATTGCTTTTTGATGTGTGATATTTGTGCACTCAGCTGCATTTCTTCATGGAAAGCTACATAAAGTTGGCATGAATTCCCAGAGCTATATAACCTTTCAGTGGACAGAATTATAAAGTGGTCACACTATAATGGATGTTCTCCAGATATTTCTATCTCTAAATATTTTCCCCCCAGAGTCTGACAGAAATTTGACTATGTACTCCTAGAGAAGTAGAGACTAAAGGTGCTTGGACATTTGCCATCTCAAAATCTACAGAAAGTAGTAGAAAAAACCAGTCACAAATTGAGTTCATTACAGCTTATATTCTAAAATCAAAGTATGACTCAGGATATGGCACCAAATATTTCAATTATTGGCAGCACTTCTCTTTAAAAGACTAAGGACAGACACAAAGATAAATGGGACAGAGAATCCTTATGCCTGATTATACGAGAACTTCATTGCATGGACTCATCTGATCTCTGAAAATGTATTCTTTGGTTTGATTTGTTTTTAAATTGGTTTTCAAGATGTAAGCACAAAATTCCTTCATGTCTGAGATCTCAAACAGAAAATATTGTTGTAACATCTGCTTCTGTCTTTTTGATTTAGGGCTTATCCACTTAATCTTTATTCTAGAATTCCATGAGGACTTCTTTTCTTTTAAAAGACCATTCACCAAGGTCCATCCCCCCCCCCCATCCCTATGGATTATATACCACAATGGCAACTGAAGAAGAGGTCCGTCTTTACCTAAGAGTTGTGCACCTGTGGCAAAGGACAGAGAGCAGAGACCAAAGAAGGGCTTGAAAGACACTGAAATTGGCCATTTTTACAGAACCAAGCAACCTTTACACTACCTACAGTCAGATGATCCTGTTCTATTTTCAGAATGTAATCTAAAAGTAGATCTATTTCAAAGTTTCTTGAGCATGGCATATTTTAAGCAGGGGTTGTAATAACTGCTACTTTCTAGCTTTCATCTTACTTACTTGTGTGTGTTGCCATTATTCTGATGAGAGAAATCCAGGAGAAGAAAAATGTCATATCTATGGGGTCCTACCTATACTAGAAACATTAAAGTAGGGGTGGCCATTCCATCCGGCCCGAACTGGCCCCAGAAGCAGAAGTAAAATGCACCTGCGTTTGCACAAAACACTGCCATAAATACACCCGCGGCTGTCGTAAATGCATTTATGACAGCCGTGGGTGCATTTTCCGGCAGTGTTTTGTACATGTGTGGACACATTTTACTTCCACTTCTGGTGGGAGGAACCACGTGACCAGGCCGCTCAACCACAAGACCGGCCCGAAAGATTTGGCCACCCCTGCATTAAGGCATTAGGCAGAAATGGGGAAAAGGCCACTTTTTGTTTTTGGAATACAGTTTCAAGAATACCACGGCAGTAAAGCCCCCCAAAGTATCTTTTTTGTTCTTTGGGGTACATTTTCAGCAAACTACAAAATAGGATACAAGATCAAGCAAAGCAAGAAAAGTGTCAAGCTAAGCCATCCCCAGTTCAGCAGTAGCAGCAGCAGTAGCAATGGCGGCAGCGATGCAAGATACATTTCAATATCATCAATTCAGACAGATATAGCGTATCAGTGTATCTTATACATCAAGAGAACAACTCCTTATTTTAGCTCGGAATCCTACAGCTTACCGTCAGAGCTTGAATCTCCTCTTCTGCTTCAGCGGTGGTCTCCTCTAGCTCAGTTTTAGCCTCCCGAAGTTGACTTTCCAAGGCTGCACGGGCAGCCTGCAAACCCGAAATCTGAGATTCTCTCTCCTGGAGTGTGAGCTGCAATTCAGTGAGCTGTCGCTTCAATTCCAGTTTTTGCTCCTCATGCTCAAGGCTAACCTGAAGAGTTTAAATACACCATTGATATTTAGGAAGTCCAAACTGCTTTAACGTCTTCCGGAAACACCAAGGAAAGTGAGGCTACACAATGTGCATGAGCTTCAAATCTTATGTACCTGATGAGTTGTGGTTCTATCCCCCACCTCCCCTTTCACATTGCCCAGGTTGAAACAATAACAGTAAACCATATTAGGTGTTTTTTGACTTGTGGTTGCATCTCAAACTGTGCCCACAATCTATGGTTTGTTAGTCAAATACAAACCACAGTTAGAAGCCATGGTTTGCTGTTGCTTCATGAACTTTTGCTTGCTTTAACCATGACATGCATGAGTACAGAACTATAATTTGTTACTGGTTGGCCTTTCCAGTTATCCATCATGATGTTGGGAACCACTGCACTAACACCTTCACCATGTTAAGATGTGCATCCAAGCAGCACACCTCTTTTGAGCATTTATTATTTAGTGACACTTGAATGACTTTAGGAATACATCATTTTTGCAGCTTCTAACCCAGGAAAAGCCGGGGGCCGGGTCACGCTTCCTCAGAAAGCTTCAGAGGCCAGACGGCCATTTTACCCTTCGTTCGCCACATGGCACTTTCCTGGTGTGGTGGAGGCAGTGGTGGGGCACATGAAATGGTGCCGTGGGCCTCATCCGGCCCATGGGCCACAGGTTGAGACTCCATGTTCTAACCCATATCCCATTTGACTTAATATTAAATATTTATTTTTTTATTACTCAAAAATACCATACTAAAGTAAGAAAAGGCCATAAAATATTTAGGTAAGTGATTTGTCTGCCTAATGCATGTTTAACCTCTTCTTTAGCAGGTGGCAAATTTGCAAATTCTATGGAGAAAGTACTGCATGTACTGTTACTCTCTTTGCAATTTGATGCAAAGCATTTACCAAAGTTACCATGGCAAAGGAGTAAAAGCCATGTAAAGCATTCTAATTACATCACTTCAAGCGCCTCTCCATTGCTCACAGATGAGAGAGGCTATATCATGCTAAAGTTGCAGACAATTGTCCATAGTTTTCCTCTATTCCTGGGGGCAAACTATTAGGGACGTTTTTGAGGTGCCCTGTTGCTGGTGCTAATAGCTGTCAGCTGCAACTCATATCAAAAAATGCATTTTTTTCCTGAAGCAGGAAAAGTGCCATTGGCGTGAATTTGTTTCAAGTGGAGCCCAGCTTGCTATGAAGTGACCTCACTACGATCTCGGAGCCATCTCCTGCGGCACATATGAAATGAGACACTCAGGATTTAACACTGGGACTAACTCAATGCCAAGTGTTGGGTGGCAGTAAATAACCGGACTCCCTAAAGGGGACAACGGCTATGGGCAGATGAGCCTCTTTAGGTAGGGTGGAGGAAATGTCACTGAAACCATCACACTGGGCCCAATGGCAAAATGAGCACAGGTGGAACCATTCTGATTCCCAATGGTCATGGAGACGGGAGAAGCCATTCCAGGTGGACTCGCTGTGAAGGCACACCTTGATAATATCCTCGAGGCTAGTGCTAATTGAATAGCTGTTAAATACTAATTATAGCAAAAGCTGCAACAATATTAACAGCAACAAGTCTAAAAACAGGTTTTTACCTCTCGCAGCCTGGTCTCCAACTCCAACAGACGAGTCTTGTCTGCATGGTCCTGATGGCTAATCTTCTCCAACTGTTCCTCTAGTTTATTGTTGTGGGCCTCTAGTTTTCCTGCTTGGGTTTCCAGGTAAAATTTTTGCTGCCTGAGCTCAGAAATCATTTCTTCTTGGGCTTTCCTGAAAATTCAGGGAATGGGGGCAGTACATACTCTGATCCAAAACTTTTTCATTTCATTGAAGATCATGCTCATAGAGCTTTCCTGTATCATGATCTGCTTATACACCATCTGAGTGCAACCTCATCCCCTCAAAACTAAGTTTGTATTAAAATTAAGAAACAGCAAATCTGTCAGCGGTAATAATGGTAGAAGAAATATTGTCAGTCAGTCTGTGTCTTTTCTCAACTATTAGCCATGAAAATAAGTATTGTCAAACTCCACAACAGGGCATTAGAATAAGGAGTTCAGTGTTGTCGTTAGTGTTCTCTCTTGCTGTTTCCTAGTAAAACAGTCTGATTCTTGTAAACTTTCCTAAAAAAATATTCCTTTTTCCTCTGGAAAATCCAGATTTCAGACATTCAGAAAACTTCACAGCTGGAATCATAGATGCTTTGAATGCCTGAAAGTGATTGTCAAGGAACTCATAATAGCTCCATGAGCCTCTATTACCTTTTGGTACCCTTTCCACTCTGGTTAAGGTCTAGAAGGGCAAAATCATTTATAAGGTTTGTCAAAAAGCTGCTCATCATATCCTCACTGGAAGAGAACAATGAATTACATTTATCTTAGTGAAGGCTAGGCAACATGAGTTTTAACTACACTGAACGTTGATCAATACAGTTTTTCTCCCCTTCGTAATAAACTATTATTAAATTTCTTAAGATTTTTTAAAAGAAAGTTTTGGTGGTGTCTTATGATTGTTCTTATTCTTTTATATGACTGATACCCTAGTCTTCTTCATAAGAGATCATAGCAACTCTTATCTTAATTGTTTACATTGTCTTGTGGGAAGAGTGAACAATTCCACAGCTCGTCTTCAAAACTACAGGTAAAATAGCAGAAGCTTCATGTTTCTATCTGACTTAATCTATGCTGGTCTTGAACTGTAATAAAGATTGGTTGATTGATTGATCTGATTTAATGCTTGAACTGTAATAAAGATTGGTTGATTGATTGATCTGATTTAAATAGCAAGGTAGCCAAATTTGCTGATGACACTAAATTATACAGGGTAGTGAAAACTGTGAGAGATTGTGAGGAGCTCCAGAGGGATCTCTTGACACTGGGGGAGTGGGCAAAACAGTGGCAAATGAGTTTCAACATTAGTAAGTGCAGAGTGATGCATGTTGGGGCAAAGAACCCCAATTACATTTATAAACTGATGGGGTCTGAACTCTCTGCGACAAACCAGGAAAGGGACCTTGGTGACCTGGTGGACAGCTCAATGAAGGTGTCAACCCAGTGTGCCTCAGCAGTGAAAAAAGCAAACTCAATGCTAGGGATCATTAGGAAGGGTATAGAAAATAAGTCAGCAAGTGTCATTTTGCCTCTTTATAAATCTATGGTGAGGCCCCATCTGGAATACTGTGTACAGTTCTGGTCGCCATACCTCCAGAAGGATATTATGGAGCTGGGAAAAGTGCAGAGGAGGGCAACCAGAATGATTAGGGGACTGGAACACCTTCCTTACCATCTGAGGCTGCAACGGTTGGGCCTCTTCACTCTTGAACGACGACGTCTAAGAGGTGACCTGATTGAAGTTTATAAAATCATGCACGGTGTGGACAAAGTAGATAAGGAAAAACTGTTTTCCCTATCGCATAACACTAGAACTAGGGGACACTCCATGAAACTTTTGGGTACTAGTTCTCAAACAAATAAGAGAAAGTACTTTTTCACCCAGAGGATTACTGGCCTATGGAACTCCCTGCCAGAAGAAGTGGTGACAGCTGTCAGTCTTGACAGCTTTAAGAAAGGATTAGACAAGTTCATGGAGGACAAGAGTATCAATGGCTATAATTATGGATACTTAAGGACAACCTCCGGGTTGGAGAGATAGGCAGGATATCTCTCAATATCATTTCCAGGGAATCCTAAGCAGGTGAAGGCATCTGCTTGGGAATACCCTGAAGGAAATGGTGAGCCACTGTGTGAGACAGAATGCTGGACTGGATGGGCTCCTGTGGCCTGTTCCAGCAAGGCTGCTCTTATGTTCTTATGTTCTTATGTAATGCTCCACCACATCAGGCACACTCCATGCCTGGCAACTGATCTGCTAAGAATAAAGTAATTCCTTCTCCCCACAATCCAATTATAAAGAAACCCTAAGTATCATAATCAGGATGTAGCTATAATTTCCTCATCTGAAACCAGAACTATTCACATAAACAAATTTGCATAATCTCAATTTCCCTCTTCAGAAAGTCCTTGAATTTCAAAAAGAACTTGAACAGTTCAGAGTGAATTTGTTTTGGACGAGTGGGGAAATATAACAGGTGCACTTAAGACAAAAATTTGTTGTGAAAGGAAAGGAAAATAGGAACGGCTTTACCAAGAAACACTCTACACTTCCCCATGCACTGTGAGATGATGATGATGATGATAATAATAATAATAATAATAATAATAATAATAATAATAATAATAATAATAATAATAATAATAATAATAATAATAATAATAATAATAATAATAATAATAATAATAATAATAATAATAATAATAATAATAATAATAATTTCGTGTCAAAAAATATTCTGGGTTGAAAGGGTTTTTGCAGAAGAAACTCTGCTTAGGGAACACCCAAATGAGGCTCCTTTCAGGTCCCCAAGAGCTGGGACAGAGACAGGCGCTCAATCCATCATGCAGTACCCAGGTCTCGAACTGCTGACTTGCCAGCCTTCCAGCTAACAAGGTGAGCTTCTTAACCAGTGAGCCACCGCAGCCTCTACTGGGAAATAAAAGATAACTTAACAATAGTTCTTATACTTACATGTTTCTTTGTGTGAACAAGCTGCTATTTGCTGCAAGCTTATTAGCTTCAGACAATTCAACTATCCTCTGTTCCAGAGACCTAATCTTGGAATCCATAGCATTGATCATCTGAAAGAAAGGCAATCTCTATCAATATAGCTCACTAGCAGCTTCTAAACTGTATTCTGAGGAATCCTCAGGCTCACAGGATGCTTAGGAAAGATCTTCAACAAACAAAAACAACAACTACCTAAAGCTTCCATTAATGATCTACCTGTTCACAACTATCACAACTAGAAGAAGGCAGAAAAATGGCATGTAAAGAATCTGTATTGTATGGTGAGAGCAGAAAGAGGCTAGTTTTTCCTCCTTGGTATCTGGGGCCATCTAATAAAGTTGAATGTTTAAAAACTCTTCCTCTTCTTCTTCAGCTGCCGTATCCATTCCAAACATCGGCTACCATCACGGCAATAGCCTTCCTGTTCTTAACTCCTTGGAACAGTTCTTCCAAGGACAATGCAACACCAATCTCTCAGGTTCTTCAGCCATGAAGTCCATCTACGTCCAGGGCTTCCTCTCTTCCCAGGGATCTTCCCTTGCAGAGCGAGTTGAAGTATTCTATACTTTATGTTGTTTCTCATGATATGGCCCAGGTATTGGAGCATTCTTCGCTTACTCATCTTAAAGAGTTCTTGTTCTTTATCCATCTGGCGCAATACTTCTACATTAGTCACATGATCAACCCATGATATCCTTAGCAGCCGTCTGTAGATCCATATTTCAAAAGCTTTGATTCTCTTTTCAGATGCTTTAAAAACTCAAGACAAATAAAAGGAAATACTTCTCTATACAGTACATTGTAAACGTATTATCTCCAGTATCAGAGGTAGGGTACTGTTGCATGCTCCTCTTCTGAGAGCTGATTTGTTGGCTATAGTGTGAGGAGAATGACTAGAAAAAACATTTGATCTAATAACCCAGTATGCCTCTTCTTATGGTAAATGAATGGGTGTACTTACTGGGAAAACAGAAGCAAGGTATGAAGCCACACTGTCACAGGATGTGGCAGTGGGCATTAACATAAAGTCCCATTTTTATTTTTTATTTATAGTAGCATTTCTATACTGCTTTTTTCGCTCGAAAGCGACTCAGAGTCAACATAAATAACAAGAGCATATCAATAAATAGCCGGACATCATAGAGAAAAACAAAAATTCAGGAGATATAATTGGAAATCTTTATGTTTCTGGTGTGTGTGAACAATGTCCATGTGTGATGGAAGCTCTCTATTTCAGAATAGAATTCTTTATATTAGTGATGGCCAACCTTGACACTCCAGGTGTTTTTGGACTTCAATTCCCAGAAGCCCAAGTACCAATAAATCCACACAAATGGGTTTACTGCATGCAATAAACCCATTTGTGTGGATTAACGGGGACTTGGGCTTCTGGGAATTGAAGTCAAAAAACACCTGGAGTGCCAAAGCTGGCCATAACAGCTTTATATGAACAGAGCAGTGATGGAAGGGCTACCCTGTTCTTTTTAGATCAGACATTCAGGTCACCCAATCCACCACACTAAGGTACAGCTTATGATTTTCTAGCAGGATACAGTCTTAAAAGCCATGGATATGGGGAATTAACACTACGTGGGATCTCCCTGGCCAGAAACAGAAGACTTGTGAATCCTAGCTATCAAGGATAATCAGGAAGGCTGTTACTATTCTGTCTTCCCAGATGCTCCACAACAGCCCTGTGGACTGCCTTCATCATATATTGTGACTAATTAACTTTGAAAAAAGAACATGGACTTTGAACCAATACAGAAACACTCTTTTGATGCATGATAAGGACAGATGACCAACATAGCAACTTCAAGATGTATCAGTATTTACAGAATGAGAAACATGGGCAGGCCATTATACCCTCTTAATATGTACATCAGGAACAATTTTCATAAGGGTTTGCAAGTCGAAATGAGGCAAACTATCTCTATGCACCATGTACTACACACATATAAACAGCATCTATATACCAAGCCTACTTATCAGAATCAAACATGATATCTGAAGGTTGCTTCACATACTGCTTTCTGTTCCGCAAGAAGTTCGCATTTTTCACGGGCTTCTTCCTCATGTTTTCTCAACATATTTTCGAGGGCCTCCTTGTCCGCAAGATCTTTTTTCATCTGATTGTCAACTACCTAAAAAAGAAAGAAACAAGAATGTATTACTCCATGTCTATTATTACTCACTGTCAAGGGGATGGTTTCCAAATAAGACTGTCCTACAATACTGGTTCGAAAGAGGAAACAGTTTCACAGACACTTAGGAAGTCTTGCACTAAGACAATTCATTCATCTACCTTAGTACAATATTGACTGTACCAGTGATGGCGAACCTTGGCACTCCAGCTGTTCTTGAACTTCAATTCCCAGAAGCCCAAGTCCCTGTGTATCCACACGAATGAGTTGACTGCACGTATGCTTCTGAGAATTGAAGTCCAAGAACAACTGGAGTGCCAAGGTTTGCCATCATGGGTCTATACCAACTGGTAACAACAGTTCAAGATTTGAGATGCAACTCACTCCCAGCTTTGCAATGGCAAGCATTGCACATGGTACGGTACACACTGAAAGCACATACTCTGCTGCTTCCACATGGAATCAGAGTGCAGTTCAGCTTGCAGGCAAAAAAATTCCCACACTAATTCCTTGTCACTTTTGGTTGAGGAAACTGGTATAGCAAGAGCAGGTAAACGTGGCTGCCTCAACCTTTGTTAAACAAGGCATTATATGAGTTAACAGGTCCGTGATCTAATGCAGTATCAGACAGCGTTTTACAACTTCTATGTCAGTTAGATGCTCTTTCCCTAACAAGAAAAGCTTTTGAAGAATATTAAGTGTGGCAGAGCAAAAGGCAAATTTGGCCTATTGAAGCACATTAAAGTCTCACTTTAATGAACAAGGAAACCACAAGCAGACAGTATCCTACAGAGGCAGGAACTATCTCGTGAAAGTCATGGGGGTTGATGAGTGTCTATGGTAGGGGTGGGCAACCTACAGACTGTGGGCTGGACCCCCATACCGCCACCAGGTTGAGAACCCCTGATCTATGGCATTGTATCATGGCAATCTGTCTTTCTTTTACTTTCATATAACTTGATGTGACCCATACTTTTGAAAGTGAAAGGAGACTTTGTGTCTCTTGCTGAAAAATTATGAAAGTTGGAATCTAAAGGCTCTATCACAGAGATTCTCAACCTGCAGCCTGTGGGCCAGATGCAGCCCATGGAACCATTTCATGTGGGCCCCCACCGCCTCCAACACACCAGGAAGTGCCATATGGTGGAGGAAAGGCAAAATGGCCGTCTGGGCCCCCGAAGCTGTCTGAGGGAGCATGACCTGGCCCTCAGTTTTAAAAGGTTGAGAACTACTGCTCTATCCTGTCCTGCCACCAGAACCATATATACCATAGAACAATATTAAACTCATTATTTCCAAAGCCAATGTCAGCCTGACATTCATTCACTTATTTCTTGTCATTTTTCTTCACTACTTTTTTCTCCTTAAAATCCTGAGTCACACTTTTCTGAACATGTTTCCAGTAGCCCTCAAACTTATTTCTCTCATGATACTACACAAATTTAGAACGCAGATTGCTAATACCATGGGCAGGAAGGGAGTGAAAATTGCCTAATTAGGTCTTCATTAATTTCAATGGTACCTATAAATTCAATAAAGAATAATTTTAACAAGCAGAAAAGGCCGATGTGTTGCTAGATTCCTTGCCACTGCTCTATGACACATGCCATGCAGCTAGAGCATATTAATTCTGTTTTCTGTTCCCCCTTGCTTTACTCACCTACCTGCTTTTTTTTGCAGTAACATCTAACAACGTATACTCCTTTCTAAATTAAAAAATTATATTCCACCTTTTCATTAATAATAAAGTTATATTCTTCTTTCGGACCGGTCTCCCTTAATTTCATTTGAAATATAAAACATCATAACTGAACACATACCCAAAAGGCCTATATAAAATTCAGGTGATAAAAGTGCATCATAGGGGTACAATAATCTATGTAGGATTAAGAAAGGATTAGACAAGTTCATGGAGGACAAGGGTATCCATGGCTATAATTATGGATACTTAAGGACAACCTCCGGGTTGGAGAGATAGGCAGGATATCTCTCAATGCCATTTCCAGGGAATCCTAAGCAGGTGAAGACATCTGCTTGGGAATACCCTGAAGCAAATGGTGAGCCACTGCGTGAGACAGAATGCTGGACTGGATGGGCTCCTGTGGACTCTTCCAGCAAGGCTGTTCTTATGTTCTTATGTATGTAGTGAGAAAGCAATTAGTACTGTGGATTTCTCCTCTATTTTACACTTTAAAAAACATCATTCTGCATGCATCTCCTCAAAAGTATTTGAGGAGCAAAGGAGACAGGGGGGGGGGGATATGATGATAGCATTCTTCAAATACTTGAAAGATAATCATAAAGAGGAAGGAAAGCATCATCAAAAATCCCAGAGTGCCGGATGTGTAATAACGAGATGAAACTACAGGAAGCCAGATATAGGCTTAACAGAAAAGACGTCTTAAAGGTTAGAGCAGTACAACAATAGAACCAACTGCCTCGAGAGGTGTTGAGTGTCGGGGGCCAGATGAATTGGCGTCGGGGGCCGGACTGTAGTTTGGGCACCCCTGGCCTAAAAGGTCCCTTCCAACTCAATTATTCTAAGATTCTTTTATTTCAAACAAGAAGATGCTGAGATAAAGAACTTTATTATGGTCTACGACCAGTACAGTAAAACAAGAGGTAATTTTTTAAAAAAATTTAAATGCTTAGAATGTAGTTAAAATATACTACTGTATTTCAAAAACATATCCAGGTAAAATTACATGTTTTTTAAAATAATATATTTTAAACTACATTTTAAACATTTAAGTTTTTTAAAAATGGACCTGGATGTTTTTTAAATAATATATTTTAACTACAATCTAAGCATTTAAATTTTAAACAAATTTAACTCTCATTTTACTGTACTGGTCATAGACCGTAATAAAGTGATTCAGATAAAGAACTAGCATTTTATAGTCCTGACATTATAAAATAAAGACCTGCCAACAGTCTCCTAGTCAGTGGTCAATGGCAGGGAACAGGTCAGGAAACCACACTCCCGTACTGTAACACCTCAGTAGAGGAGGAACGTGGTAAAGAAAACCAAAGATTAAGAAAGGCATACATAGTTGGACCTTCATCCAAATATTTGTGCATTTGTTGGGATAAATGTGTAGCTACACTAATATATACAGCTAAAGCCATTTGATTCTACATTAAAAAGTTGCACAGAATTCTGGACTTTACAGGTCAGTGAATAATTTAACCACATTGGGTCTTACTGTGGAGAGAGGTGAAATGCAAATATTTTAAATATACAGTGGTACCACATACGATTTTAATCCGTTCCACAGGGCTTGTTGTTGTATGAAACAATTGCTACACGATGCATGCATCGTATAGCGATTTTCCCTATGGGATGCATCGTACAATAATTTTTTCCCCGCTAAGTTGTTTTACCCATTGAAAAATTGTTGTACGATTTTTCCATAGGGAAAATTGTTATGTGGGATGCCATTTCCCCCAAAAAACCTAATTGTTATACGATTTCGTTGCTATATGGGGCGATTGTTGTATGAGGTTCCACTGTAATGTCATCATCGAATAATTTAACCACCTTGGGTCTTAATGTAGAGAGGTGAAATGCAAATATTTTAAATATAACGACATTGTGGACTGCAACTCATATCTGAGAATGCATTTTTTCCTGAAGCAGGAAAAATGCCATTGCCATGAATTTGTTTAAGGTTGATCCCAGCTTGCCATGAAGTGACCCACACACATAAGAACAGCCTTGCTGGAACAGGCCACAGCCCATCCAGTCCAGCATTCTGTCTCACACAGAGGCTCACCATTTCCTTCAGGGTATTCCCAAGCAGATGCCTTCACCTGCTTAGGATTCCCTGGAAATGGCATTGAGAGATATCCTGCCTATCTCTCCAACCCCGAGGTTGTCCTTAAGTATCCATAATTATAGCCATTGATACCCTTGTCCTCCATGAACTTGTCTAATCCTTTCTTAAAGCTGTCAAGATTGACAGCTGTCATCACTTCTTCTGGCAGGGAGTTCCATAGACCAGTAATCCTCTGGGTGAAAAAGTACTTTCTCTTATTTGTTTGAGAACTAGTACCCAAAAGTTTCATCGAGTGTCCCCTAGTTCTAATGTTGTGCGATAGGGAAAACAGTTTTTCCTTATCTTTGTCCACATCGTGCATGATTTTATAAACTTCAATCAGGTCACCTCTTAGACGCCGTCGTTCAAGAGTGAAGAGGCCCAACCGTTGCAGCCTCAGATGGTAAGGAAGGCGTTCCAGTCCCCTAATCATTTTGGTTGCCCTCCTCTGCACTTTTTCCAGCTCCATAATATCCTTCTGGATGTATGGCGACCAGAACTGTACACAGTATTCCAGATGGGGCCTCACCATAGATTTATAAAGAGGCAAAATGACACTTGCTGACTTATTTTCTATACCCTTCCTAATGATCCCTAACATTGAGTTTGCTTTTTTCACTGCTGAGGCACACTGGGTTGACACCTTCATTGAGTTGTCCACCAGGACACCAAGGTCCCTTTCCTGGTTTGTCGCAGAGAGTTCAGAACCCATCAGTTTATAAATGTAATTGGTTTTTTTTTTGCCCCATCATGCATCACTCTGCACTTACTAATGTTGAAGCTCATTTGCCACTGTTTTGCCCACTCCTCCAGTGTCAAGAGATCCCTCTGGAGCTCCTCACAATCTCTCACAGTATTCACTACCCTGTATAATTTAGTGTCGTCAGCAAATTTGGCTACCTTGCTTTTTACTCCTACCTCTAGATCATTTATGAAGAGGTTGAAAAGCAGGGGTCCCAATACTGAACCTTGGGGGACCCCACTCTTACTTCCCTCCACTTGGAGAAGTGTCCATTTAGTGCTACCCTCTGTTTCCTGTCCCTTGCTGATCCAGGACAAGACCTGTCCCTTTATTCCATGACTGGTAAGTTTATTCAAGAGCCTTTAGTGTGGGACCTTGTCAAAAGCCTTCTGAAAGTCCAGATAAACAATGTCAACTGGATCCCCCTTATCCACATGCTTGTTGACACTCTCAAAAAATTCCAGCAGATTAGTGAGGCATGATTTGCCCTTGCAAAAGCCATGTTGGCTCTCCTTTAGCAGCGCCTTCTCTTCTATGTGCCTATTAATTCTATCTTTTAGGATGGTTTCCATCACTTTACCTGGGACACATGTCAAACTGACAGGTCGGTAATTTCCTGGATCACCCCTAGATCCTTTTTTGAAAATTGGTGTTACATTCGCTACCTTCCAGTCATCAGGCACAAAGCCTGATTTGAGGGAAAGATTATATATTTTGGCTAGGAGATCAGCAATTTCATCTTTAAGTTCCCTGAGAACTCGTGGATGGATGCCATCTGGTCCTGGTGATTTGTTAGTGTTTAGTTTAACAAGACATGCAAGGACCTCCTTCCTGGTTATTTCTATCTGGCTTAATTCTTCGGTTTCCCTCCCTACGAAGGTAGGCTCTGTTTTGGGCATGTGTTCTTCAGAGAATACTGAAGCAAAGAATTCATTGAGTCTCTCTGCAATCTCTGTTTCCTCTTTAATAACCCCTTGCCTTCCATTGTCATCTAATGGCCCAATGGCCTTCCTAGTTGGGTTCTTACTTCTAATGTACTTAAAGAAGTCTTTGTTATTTCTCTGAGTATTTTTAGCTATACGCTCCTCAAAGTCTTGCTTTCCTTTCCTGATTGTTGCCTTGCATTTGTTCTGCCAGAATTTATGTTTCTGCCTGCTGTCCTCATTCGGACAAGCCTTCCATCTTCTAAATGAGCTTTTCTTGCTCTTGATCACTTCCCGAACAGCTCCTGTAAGCCACATCGGAGTCCTCTTGGACCTGGCAGTGCCCTTTTTCCTTTTGGGTATACATTCCAATTGGGCCTCTGTTATTGTTTTTGTAAACAGCCTCCATGCCTCTTGGAGTGTTTGGACTCTCTCAATTTTCCCTTTCAGCTTCTTTTTTACGAGTTTCCTCATCTTTGAGAAATTTCCTTTTTGAAAATTTAAGGTCTCTGTGTTAGATTTTATCAGTGACTTGCGGTCTATGATCAAGTTAAACATAATTGAGTTGTGGTCACTGTTCCCTATTGGATCAGTCACATTAACATCTTGCACCAGATTACTCAGGATCAAGTCAAGGATTCTTGTACCTCTAGTTGGGTCTTCAACCATCTGTCCCAGGGAACAATCATTTAGCATATCTAGGAACTTTATCTCTTTATCATGTGCTGAACAACAGTTCAACCAGTCTATGTGAGGGTAATTGAAGTCCCCCATTATAACCAGGCTTCCCTTCTTAGATGCCTCCTTTACAACATTCTCCAACTGCCAGTCTCCCTCAAGAATTTGGGTCGGAGGCCGATAGTATATGCCTACTGTTAGACCATCCTTGTGGCCTGGTACTCTTACCCACAGAGCTTCTAATGATCCATACCTGTCAAGTATCCCATATTGGCCGGGATTTCCCGTATTTTAGTGCTTGTTCCCTTTCCCGCAGCTGTCCCACATTTTGAACGGTGGGGAAAGGGGTTACTGCACATGCGCGGCCATCGCAAAGAGGTTCTGTGCATGCGTAAAGGGTTCTGTGCATGCGTGACTGCTTGTGTGCAGTAATTTCCCGTATTTTCCGGAGCAGCGCTTGACGAGCATATTATGATCATGGAGCCATCTCCTGCAGCACATATAAAATGAGACATGCAGGATTTAACACCGGGGCTGCAATGGACTGCCGCAGCCTTGAGGATATTATCAAGGTGCGCCTTTACAGCCAGTCCATCTGGTATAGCCTCTTCCATAGGAATCAGAGCTCCTCCTCTACTCAATTTGCTGTTGGGCCCCATACCATGGTTTCCAGTGGCATTTTCTCCACTGAGGGAGACCATCATCCGCCCGTAGCTGTTGGCCCCTTTAGGGAGTCATGTTAGTTAACTTCTGCCTGACACTCGGCATTGAGTCGAGTATATATAAATATAATTCAGATAACTAGAGCTGCAGTTTAGAGAAGCAGAGTTGACTAGAGCTCCATTGCACAGAAATGTATGGGTTTTTAAAATCAAAGTACAAACCACAGGATTCCACAGGATGGAGGTATGGCATACTACATGGAATTAGACTGCCTTGACTATAGAGTGTGGACATATTCCATGTTTAAAGGATGGTAAAAGAGTATTTTTACTTTGATTCTTTCTTCATACATCTGCTCTTTCTGTTTCAGATGCAACTCAAGGTGCTGCGCCGCAAGTTGTGCCTCACGATGCTTCTCCTCCAGTTCCTAGAAGCAAAGATTTAAACACGTCAAAGCATAAGGACAGGTGCAATGAACAACATGCCCAAACCCATGGAACACACACACACAAACAAGCTGTTTATTCATTTTCTTTCATCGGCCTATCACACTTGGATGGCCGTTTGTGAAGTACACAAAACTGCGCTTTTCATTATCATCACTTAAGTCTCAAGTCAACTGAGACTCACTGAGTATACCGACAATTGAAAACGCTACACACTTCTTTAGGAGAAGAGAGTCCATCTCTATTCCCTGACTGCCAGGCTTTCTTCTGCAATCATAATGAAGAATTATGAGCCTGACAGATCAGTATATTCTTCAAAATGAATTGCTTCTTAAAAGCACAGGAAACAACCTTGTGGGATTCAGTGAGACTGAAGTACAAACAATAAACCAGGGCCCTCCAAATTATGGCCTGTGGGCAAGATCTGGCCCCTGATGCCAATTCATCCGGCTTACACCACTCCCAGAAATGGAAGTAAAATGCACCCACGCATGCACAGAACACCACTGTAAATACACTTGCGACTGTTGTAAACGTGTTTGCGACAGCCGCGGGTTCATTTATGGCAGCATTCTGCACATGCACATTTTACTTCCATTTCTGGTGGGAGTAACCACATGACCAGCCTGCAGCCTGAAAGGTTTGGGCAACCCTGCGATTAACCAACAGCAGGGAGCCACAAAAAATTGCAGGAAAACATAAGTAATACAAACATCACAGTTGCATAAAAATTATACACACATGTTGTGATTTTGTCTTTCTTGTTGAGTACAAAGAGGATCATCACTGGCTGGAGGCTATCAAATGCTAGTATCCCAGAGCAGGACTAGACTGCTATAGATATAAAAACTGTTGAGCTACCTTACCTTGCCAGGTGGAGCAAAAAGCCTTGGGATACATAGACATATTTAGCTGATTAAAAGGCAGTTTTTTCTTAAAGACAGCAATCACCTAGTGCTAGACATGGTGGCAAATATGATTTGGAGAGCACAGTGCCAGTTTAATCCAATTGATTCAGTGGCTCTACTCTAGTTGGGAATTCTTCTTTCGTGTCCAGATCAAACCCTGGACTGCCGAAATGAAGCCACTTTCTTGGCTTTGCCATTTGCCAAACTTAAGTCCTCCTTGGTGTATGTTTCTGGCAGTCATCGGTGGACCAGTAAATGAGCCAGATTCTGTAGCTCTCCACATCCACACAGTGTGTTGTTGTCCGCCAGTAGTCCCACTTGAGCCTGTGGGGCTTGCATTTAAGGACTCTGACCCTCAGCCTATTCAGTCCTCAAAGTGACATAGGGGAGGTTGTGAGTTCTTAGACCTATATCCTCCTTTAATGTCGTTCCTTGTCCAGTGAGCTCCTTCCTCCACCTTCTAATTTGGTTTTGCTCTTGCGTACCCTCAAGAAAGTTTGCTCTTGCCATAAAGCTCTTCCTGGAAGGATCTGAGAGAAGTACATAAAACTAGCACTAAAACTGGTCTTTTTCATTAGCTGCTCCAACTTTATGGAAGGTGCTTCCAGCCCATTCATCAGGTGCCATCTCTCTTCACTTTCTGAAACCTGGTTAAAGCGGAACTATTCAAGAAGGCTTTCAAGAACTTATTACCTATTGATTAATTTATTTCATTATTTTTCCTCCACCTATCCTAAACAATCCTTTATCTTGCTGCTATTATTGGTTTTGTGTCATGCTTAACTCACTTAATGTTGGCTGTTTGTTTACCCATTTTGTTATCTATTTTTGGAACTGGCTTATTATTGTGTATAGCTTTTGTTGTTTATTAGTGTACCTCTTTTTTGTACTGATGCCACCAAGTATATAGAGTAACTACAGTATATACTTAGATTAGAGGGGGAAAGTAAATAAAAAATAGGGAAAGAGACAACTGAAATATCCGAACAGCAAGAGGATACAGGGCTGCAACTGCAACTTTGATTTTAGCTCCCAATGTACTTCCCTTTAAGATCGGGAAGGGGAGAGAGAGAGAGAGATGCGATTTGTGAAAGAAGAAAGCTTTATATCACTCGAAGGGACTGCAGTTGTTTCTTGCGGAATTCTATAAGCAGCTACATACACTCAAAGGATATTCTCACAAATTCAAGGAACTGCACATTTAAAATCAATATCGAATCTGGGCACAGATAAATCCCTTGAAGAATTCTCCTTCAGCAACTCCTACTCAGTTGCCCTTGTTTCTGTTACCATAGCCACTGTCAGCATCCACCTACACTTTCAAAAAGCCCAGACAAAATGTATACTTGGCAATTCTTTTAGATGCCCAGCTCTTATATTTTCAAAAGCAGTCTCCAGTTCAAGCAAAATCTTCCTTTGATAGAGAAGCGGCACTGTTTATTCGTAGCATAAGAATATGAGCTGACTTCTACTGGATCTGCTCCATGTAGCTCAGGGGTTTGCAACCTTTTTACACTGCAGGCCGGATCATGCCCCACCCTGGACAGCTGAGCGGGCCACACTGGTGGTTTCCTCCAGAATAAACACTGCCGTAAAACACATCAGCAGCTGTTGGGAACTCCTGATGTAGCTGAACATTGTTTATTCTGATCAGCATTAATTCTCAAGGATGGATCAGGCAGAGGTCTCTTAAAGATATCTTAAACTATCTGTTTCATAGATTTGTCTTGAGGCCTTCACAGTTAGCTGCTTTTGCATGTCAGTGTCTGATAAGAGAGAACAAAGACAATGTTGGCATGGCATCTACCCTACTCCTCAGGCTCTCGGGATCAGTTAAGAAGTATTGAAGACTTTAAACCAGTGTTTCCCAACCTTTGTTTTTTGGACTACAATTCCCAGAAGCCTAAATCAGTTCCCAAAAGCTCTGACCAGCCAATGTACTGACTTAGGCTTCTGGGAATTGAAGTCCAAGAACCAAAAGTTGGGAAATACTGCTTTAAATCATGTCACCTTGGACAACTTCAACATATACTCTGGGGCTGATTAACTTAACGGGGCGATTTGGAACTTTGTGGCTGGAATGGAAATCACAGGTCTGCTTTTACTCATACCTAGAAAAATGCATGTGGTAGGACATAAATTGGATTTTGTTTTCTGTACTGGTTTAGAGCAGGGATTCTCAACCCACAGCACCATTTCATGTGTCCCACCCCCCCGCCTCCACCACACCAAGCAGTGCCATGTGGTGGAGGAAGGGCAAAATGGTCCCCCAAAGCTGTCTGAGGGAGCGTGACCCGGCCCCTGGCTTTAAAAAAAAGGTTGAGAACTCCTGGTTTAGAGAACAGTGATTTATTATTTCTATTTACATCCTGTCCATTGAACAATATCAGTTATTCCAGTTAATATTGATCTATAGGTGGGGCAGCTAGAAATAGCTCCACTGTTATGGATAAATTATGTCCAAGTTTAACCTCTTGATCACTCTGCTACAGAGGCAGACTCAAAAACTAAAATGCAAATGGAAAAAGATTTGTGAGAATCATAATGAAATTCAGGTAAGCAACATTTTAGGGTACATACCAGTCTGGCCTCCATGGGGAGAAAGTTCCAGAGTCTGGGTACAGTGACATAAAAAGCCCTCTCTTGTGTCCCCTGACTGCAAAAAGGACTTGAAAGGTCTCTCCTGGTGATCTTAAAACCTGGGCAGCATAATGGTCTTTGAGATAGCTTTGTCCCAAGTCATTTAGGGCTTTGTACGCTAAACTCAGCTCTTTGAATTGTGTCTAGAAATTGAGCTGCTATAACAAGGGGATTAAGTGATCCCCTACTTGGCTGATGTCATTAGCAACTACTATGTCCTATCATCTCCTGCACCAGACTATGAGGATGCTGTCAGCATCAACTAAACATTTTGATGATAATTTCCTCTTACTAACAGCTAGTGATGAAGCTGTTCCACAAAGCATGATTCAGAGGCTCATTAAACAAAATGGGCCAATCATGTATCTTTTGTGCCAATGCCAACACCACCTCATTCTTTCAAGACCACTTGAAATGTTAGCTCTGCTACATGAACAGCTTTTGTTTTGTTGGTAAAAGCATGGAAAGCATCCATGCATTATTATTTCTATTTTACTGCATGCATCAGATCTATCACTGCACACATTAGATTACAAGAGGTTTCATAATTCAGTCCAATAGTAAGTATCTAAAATCTAGGAAACTGTCTCATTGATTTCCTCAGGGATTCTGGTCCCAACCCCCCAATTCTTGTTTTTAAAGTTCTGTCTGTAAAAGTAAAATAGGGCACAGTTTCTCTCCATATCTTCCTAAGACTTAAATGAATCCTGTTCACAGTTGCCTGAAGTGGAATATCAATTAATTACAGAGGTTGAGAAATATCATCTAACCACTGCTTACTGGTATAAGCAGTAAATATTGATTCATCTAGAAATGTTTAAGTTCACCATAACCCGGCCATCTGTCTGAATCACAAAATTCTGTATGCGTTAATTTTGCCATTTTGACATGTAGACTGCTAATTTAACTGGAGTTACTTCTTCACCAAAGGGGTAGTATAACCAGACACTAAATATAAGACAGTGTTTCCCAACCTTTGTTTTTTGGACTTCAATCCTCCAAAGCAGTGATCAGCCAATGTTTGGTTGATTTAGGCTTTGGGAATTGAAATCCCCCTGGGAGGGGGATACATAAAACATTATTAATCTTAAATTCTAATTTTCCTACTCCTTAACTCTGAGCAGAAACACTCCTTTTAAAAATATATTTTAAGTACTGTCATTTTAACTTCTGTCTCTTGATATATTTTTAAGTACCTTCGTTTCAACTTCTGTTCTTTTTGCTGTACTATACTGGTCTTGGACCGTAGTAAAGATTGATCTGTTCTGAGTTTTATGCAATTCAATGAGCCATTTGTCTAAGAAGATAGCTTAGAAAAGGTGCATAAAAGACTAACCAGAAAGATGAGGGAGATGGAACAATTTCCCTCCAAGGAAAAGTAACAGAAGGACTTTTTCCCAATGATACTAAATAATGGGAGACTGAGAATAGACAAAGGAAGCATTTCTTCAGGCAGCAGCAACCCAAAATTTGGAACCTGCCACCACAAGATATTATAACCATCAGAATAGGCCATTAAATCCTGGGACAAGGGTGGGTGGTCCCTTTATTAAACCAGTAAATAGATCACAAACAAGCTAACACAGGGGTTGGCAACCTTTTAAAATCAGGCCACACTAACTCAGACAGTTGAGGGTCACGCTCCTTCAGACAGTAAATGCTGCCGTAAACGTGTTTACAACAGCTGCGGACGTGTTTATGGCTGTTTCCACTGCTTCCAGTGGCGGCAGCAAGGGAGAGGGCCAGATGATTTGGCACCCAGGTCGGATACAGCCAGCAGGCTGTAGGTTGCCAACTCCTGAGCTAACATGTGACTTTGCATGGATTTCATCAGGCTAGGTCTGTTAAAGATAATCTCAATACCATACAATACTAATACAGTAAAACCCCGATTTATGTACGCCTCGAGTTACGTAAAATTCAACTTACGTAATGATTTTACACTAAAACCATGTCCCAATGTACGTAAATGTACCAAATTACAAGTAAAAAAACTTTTTTCCTATGGGTTTGCTCAAGTTATGTAAAAATCCGATTTACGTAAAAGCCTATGGAACTGACTTTTTGCATAAGTCGGGGTTTTACTGTAATACAGATCCAATTATGTGTCAGCTCTTAACAAAGACAGCCTCTGATCTCTCTTTGGCAAGAGAAACAACTGCAAGTTATATCAAGGGCAGAATAAAACTATTTGTATACCTTTTCATTTATATGTGATTTGATATGACACCATCAACAAAGAGGGCCAACTTTCCTTCTCTCTGGCAGAAAATAATTCCCCCAATAACTTCAGATAAGAACTACAAGTACAGTGGAATCTCATACAACAATTGACCCGTATAGCAATGAAATCGCATAAAAATTAGGTTTTGGGGGGAAATGGCGTCCCGCATAACCATTTTCCCTATGGAAAAAATCATATAATAATTTCTCAATGGGAAAAACCACTTAGCAAAAAAAAAATCGTTGTATGATGCATCCCATAGGGAAAATCGCTATACGATGCATGTATCGTATAGCATTTTTTTCGTACAACAACGAGCCCCATGGAATGGATTAAAATCATTGTATGAGGTACCATTGTACTTTATTTTCAGCTACAAAACCTAACAGCCCAGAAATCTGCATGAGAATCCTCTAGTACAGGGTTCCTCAAAATTAGCTCTCCAGATGTTCTTGGACTTTAATTCCCAGAAGCTCTGATCAGCAGGAGTGCTGACTTGGGCTTCTGGGAACTGAACTCCAATAACACCTGGAGAGCCAAGTTTGAGGAACCCTGCTCTAGTAGGTTTTACCTGATACCAACAGGTATGTTTTACCCATCTTTCTTGCAACAACAAACATCACCATACAACAACATTTTCTGTATTTAACACTTCCCACCACGTCTTTTGGAGTTACTGCCTGCTCTTACGCCCCCCACACCAATTTTAAAGTCCATTTTTTAATCCAACCCACCATAATTTTATCTGCCATTTGCTGGATCTGTTGAGATTTAGTCTGGATATCTTCTTTCAGCCGGTTCTCCCTGCGTTCAACAGTCTCCAGACGCTTCACTTGATTCTCCAAAGAATGGCGCCTCTCCTGCCCAACATTCAGAAAATCAGAATTGAGGGTTAAAAAAAGCTGATATTCCTATAGCATCATCCTTATAATCGTTTCATCCCCCCCCCCTTGCTCAGCTTAATCAATGCAAAGATAAATCAAGTAAAGTTAGTGACAGATAAATCTGATATTCCCATAGGAACAGCAACATTTCTACAATAATTCCAACACCTCTTGCCCAGTTAAATCTAAGCAAAAAGATAAAGCAAGTAAAAAAATTCCCTTGCTTTATAATAAGTACAGAATAAACAAGTAAATTGATAAAAGTTTAACAAGAAATCTCCAGAACCAACTATTGTACTGCACTCTACATTGGCCTACTCTTGAGGCTCGTACGGAGACTTCAGCAGGTACAAAATGCAGCAGCCAGAAAGACTTACCTGTTTCAGTAGGCCTTTAACTTCCAATAAGATTGTTTGGTTTGCAAAGTGATTGCCCTGAACTCCCCCTCAATGATGCTACTGCTGTGTTTTATTGCTGTCATAGTGTGCCATATTATTATTCTTATGGTACGGATGTTTTAATGAGGTTCTGTCTGACGTTCACTGTTTCTGATAGGTGAAATTGGTTTTTCTTATGTCACTTTTCGGGTTAATTATTATTGGTTTTGTTACATTTATTATTATGATATTGCTTTGTTGTTGTAATTTCCTGTTTTTATATTGGATGATTTCTGAGTAAAAGCTGCCCTGAGTACCACAAGAGCAGCGTATAAATGCAGATTGAGAGAAGGAGGGAGGGGGAGAGAGAGAGAGAGAGAGAGTAGGTATACTTCAGTCCAGTTCAACCATCATTTATTGGTAACACACACTATAATGATAATTTTGTGAGAAATTTTTCTGGGTTGAAAGCCTGAAGGAGGCTTTCATGTACCTAAGAGCGAGGACCGAGATCGGCACTCAATCCATCATGCAGTACTCGGGTCTCGAACTGCCAACTTGCCGGCCTTCCAGCTAACAAGGCAAGCTTCTTAATCACCGCAGTCCCAATAACACACACAAAATCCCCCAAGACTTTTGTACCCTATCCTCCACTTTCCTATTTAAGGAGGAAGATATCTAAAACTTTCATTGTTCATTAGGTTTACACCTTAGTTTCACATTTTATCCAGGTGCCAGAAAATATTATTCAGAAACTCAGCATTGGCTAACAAGAAGAAACCTGGTTTTCTAGGGAAGAAGCAGGTCTTCCAACCATGCTAGAATTTTAAAATTAAGATTTTCCTAACCTCTGCTTCCAACAATTTCTTTTTCATACTTTCATTTGAATCTTCCCGGTTTTGCAACTTCTCCAACTCCTTCTCTGCTCTCTCTTTTGCTTGGCGTATGTTCTGGAGAAGTTCAGTGGCTTCAGAACTGGCTTTCATAGCCTGAAAGGATAAGAAAAGTAACAATGAACATCAGTCCCCTTTATCTTACCTAAGTTTTTTTAATGGTTTCTTGATACCCCGCCCTCCTGGTGCAAGCACCACTCAGGGCGGCTTACAATATAAAACAGTTACAGATCATAAGGTTACATATCAAAGGTTACAATATAGCAACAATAACACAAGACACACTATAGCAACCCCTATGTGAGGGGTTGCCCCCTGGCATTGTTATTCTGTTTTAACGGGGGTAGGGTGGGTGGTTTGTTTAATGATGATATGTTTGTGTTTTTAATGTTGGTTTTAATTGGGGGTTTTAGATCTGTTTTAATTATTGTTGTTTTATTGTTTTACTGTAATTTTTTACTATGTTGTTAGCCGCCCTGAGTAGTGTATCCACCAGGAGGGCAGGATATAAATGCATAGAATTAAATAAATAAATAAAAAGAATACAATTTGTAAACAGTATATAGCATATGAGCAGAAGGACATAGTGAAATGTTAAAACCTTGTGTGTTAGGTATAAACTAAGTTTAAAGATTGCTTTTCATCTGGCATACTGCTAACAGAACTTGATCTTACAGCTGTGGGAAAATAATATCCAACTTCCTGCTCTTTGAATTATTCTCCTGCTAATGAACATTGTGCTACAAAACACAACTATATAGAAAATTAGCCCATTTAAAATATTTTGAGATTCTGTTAACTACACACATCAGGACAAGTGTCCTGTTGTTGATATCATTCCTGCCAAACTGCTGGAATTCTCCGAGAGGACACTGCCCAGTTTGTCATATGACATATTAATATGTACCGTATTTTTCGCCATATAAGACGCACTTTTTCTTCCCCAAAACTGGAGGGGAAAGTTGGTGCGTCTTATATGGCAAATACCTCTTCCCGGGGTCCTCGCCATTCGGCCCGGGAATGGGAGGCAGGCGATGGCGGGGCTCCGGCTGCGTCTCCTTTTAAGCCCTCCGGGCAGGCAGGGCTCGGAGGGCGGGGAGACGCGCCTGCCTCCCATTCCCGAGCCAAGCAGCGAGGGCCCCGGGAAGAGGCAACGCGGCGGCGGCGATGGCGGGGCTCCGGCGGCGTTTCCTTTTAAGCCCTCCCGGCAGGCAGGGCTCGGAGGGCGGGGAGACGCGCCTGCCTCCCATTCCCGAGCCAAGCAGCGAGGGCCCCGGGAAGAGGCAACGCGGCGGCGGCGATGGCGGGGCTCCGGCGGCGTCTCCTTTTAAGCCCTCCCGGCAGGCAGGGCTCGGAGGGCGGGGAGACGCGCCTGCCTCCCATTCCCGGGCCAAGCAGCGAGGGCCCCGGGAATGGGAGGCAGGCGCGTCTCCCCGCCCTCCGAGCCCTGCCTGCCGGGAGGGCTCAAAAGGAGACGCCGCCGGAGCCCCGCCATCACCGCCGCCGCGTTGCCTCTTCCCGAGGCCCTCGCCATTCGGCCCGGGAATGGGAGGCAGGCGATGGCGGGGCTCCGGCGGCGTCTCCTTTTAAGCCCTCCCGGCAGGCAGGGCTCGGTGGGTGGGGAGACGCGCCTGCCTCCCATTCCCGGGCCAAGCAGCGAGGGCCCGGGAATGGGAGGCAGGCGCGTCTCCCCGCCCTCCGAGCCCTGCCTGCCGGGAGGGCTTAAAAGGAGACGCCGCCGGAGCCCCGCCATCGCCGCCGCCGCGTTGCCTCTTCCCGGGGCCCTCGCTGCTTGGCTGAGTGAGGCAGCAAACGGAACAAACGCGCGGGGCGGCCTCCACTCCAGCTGACTCTGCTCGCCGGCGGGCATTCATTTGCCACCTTACCCCGTCCGCACACAGCATCCCCCCCCCCGTTGGCGCGAGCATACCCGCCCCATAGACTGTCAGAGGAGTGGTTGTTTTAGTCAGAAAATGGTGGGGGAGGAGAGAGAGAAAGGCTTCTCCGTCTTCGTGGCTCCTTGAGGGCTCTCAACATTCCTCCGAAGGAGGTTTAGGAAGATACCGGACCTCCTCTCTCTCTCACACACACACCCCTTTCTGCCGTTGTATGCCCCCACACACACGTATTCTCCCTCAAGCCCAGGCGGGTTCGCCCTCCTCCACCAGCTGCCTGGAGGGGTCTTTTTGCCCCCTGCTCGGACTCCCGACCAGCGCCTACTTGTGTGGAGAAAAAGAAGAGGTCGGGTTACTGAGGGAGCCAGGCAGGAGGGGGCGGCGGCTGGAGGAGCGAGCCGAGCATGCTTCTTTGGCTCGCAACCTCCTCCCCCGCCCAAAAAGAGCGAGCCGAGGCAGGCAAAAGCCACGGGCGATTAAATGCTCCTGACTGAGTCAAGGAGAAAGTGGGGAGGGGGGCGAGGGTCGCGGGGAGAGGCGGGCGCCGAGGGAGGTGGCGTAGCTGGACCATTAGGAAAGCTGAGCGCAGGAGAATAGATGCCTTTGAGATGTGGTATTAGAAGAGAGTCCTGAGAGTCCCCTCGACGGCAAAGAGAAGAAATAGGTCGATATTAGAAGAAATCAAGCCTGACTGTCCATTGGAGGGACAAATAGTGAAGATGAAGCTAAAGTACTTTGAACATCAAATGAGAAGAGAGGATTCACTTGAGAAAGCCGTGATGCTGGGAAAGGTGGGGGGGCAAAAGAAGAAGGGGGCGTCTAAAGATGAGGTTGATAGATGGTATTGTAAACACAATGGGCACAGAGCTTGGTGGGCTGAGGAGAATGGTGGAGGATAGAGGTGCCTGGAGGACAATGGTCCATGGGGTCGCAAAGGGTCGGAATCGACTGTGCCACTGAACAACAACAAATGTACAGAGTTGCCAATTGCGCGCTCTTCCCCATGCACAGGCATCCGTGGCTTATTATATTCCCCCCCCCGCGCTCCGCGGCTCTTCCTTCCCCCTCTTTCCGTGGGAGGAAAGCGGAGTGATCCATCTTTCCAGGTGATCCATCTTTTAAGCCCTGCCTGCCGGGAGGGCTTAAAAGGAGACGCCGCCGGAACCCCGCCATCGCCGCCGCATTGCCTCTCCCGGGGCCCTCGCTGCTTGGCCCGGGAATGGGAAGCAGAAAAGGGACGATGATGCCAGCCGCCTCGAGCAGCTCCCTGTCCCACCCCGGCAGCCCATGCCACTGGCCCCATTGGGGGGAGACAGGTACAGTACAGTATTTGGTTCAGAATCTTTTTTTTCTAGATTTTCCTCCTTTAAAATTGGGTGCGTCTTATATGCCGGAGCGTCTTATATGGCGAAAAATACGGTAATTTGCTATTCCTCCAAGATTAATGAACTCATATGTTTGATCCTAGCAGAAAATCTTAGTAATGCAGCTGTCACCATGCCCACAATACAAAGGACAAATGGGGAATCATCAAATCTGAACCAATACAAGTGGGAACAACTCTTTGCAGGAAAAGAAAATAGCTATGGCAGAGAATATAGCTCCATATCCCCCCTTTTCCTTGTACAGTTAAAAAAGGAAAATATCCCTATAAGCAAACATGTCTGGCCGGACAGTCCACTACGGTAATGGAGTAGACCATACAGCCAGTGACTCAATGCCTAGTGTTTGGGGGAAGTAAACACCTGACTCCCTAAAGGGTCCAATGGCTACGGGTGGATGAGCCCCTTTAGGTGGGGCGATGGCCCCCTCAGTAGAGGAAATGCCACTGGAAACCATTATATTAGACCCAATGACAAAATGAGCAGAGGAGGAATTCTGATTCCCAATGGTCATGGAGATGGAAGAGGCCATGCCAGATGGACTGGCTGTGAAGACGCACCTGGATAATATCCTCAAGGTTGCGGCAGTCCATTGCAGTCCGTGTTAAATCCTGCATGTCTCATTTCATATTGCCACAGGAGATTGCTCCGTGATCATAGTGTGTGGGTCACTTCATGGCAAGCTGGGGTCCACCTTAAACAAATTCACGGCAATGGCATTTTTCCTGCTTCAGGAAAATAATGCATTCTCGGATATGAGTTGCAGCTGACAACTATGACTATAAGCAAATATCTGTGAGAGTTACTCTGTGGTGCCATGACTTAGGCAAAACCATACTACAGAGTTAGCAAAGGGGAATTTTTATGTTTCATAGGAATTCAGACCACACTGCAGATGTCTTGAGTTCTCTTTCCATGAAAGTATAAGATTCATACATGGGTTTATCTCATTTTACCCTTGTAGTTTTATGAAGTATATTAGATGGAGAGATTACTAACATCCTTCAAGCCACTCACTAAGGTGTGTGACTAACCAGAAAGAGGCTAATGCTTCCTGGCCCGAGTCCCAACACCTGCATATCACACATACACACACTGATTCTCTAAAAGACTAGTGACATTGAGATTTAATATCTCATCTTTTGCTAAACAAATTTCAAAATGGTTTTAGGGATGGTCTAAATTAAGATTCTCGTGCCAACCTAGCAGCTCAAAAGCAAGAAATTCCAAGTAGATAAATAGGTACCACTTAGGTGAGAAGGTAAACAGTGTTCCGTGCACTCTGGTGTCTAGCCATGTCTGCAAACACAGACAACACTGGCTGTTTGGCTATAAGCAGAGATGAGCATGGAAAGTTCGGTTTCACTTACCAGTGATAACTTTCGTTCTTCGAGTATATAGTTTGTGAATACACACTCATGGGGTTATGCGCCTGCGCAGAACAGCCGATCGGAGGCTTGAAAAGCTATTGGTCAAAAGTTTTGGCGGTAAGACCGCCCACCGTACCGCCCACCCTGAGGCGCCCGCGCGCCATTTTACCTCAGTTCCATACTTAAGCCAAGCACAGGATAAACCAACTGATCTCATCCGTGCAGCTCAAGAGGGGAGGCAGGGTGGGTAGTGTGTATTCACAAACTATATACTCGAAGAACGAAAGTTATCACTGGTAAGTGAAACCGAACTTTCTCCTTCGTATAGTTTGTGAATCCACACTCATGGGAGATTAGCAAGCTCACACTTACTTGGTCGGTGGGCAGTCGGATGAGATGATCCCACGATGAGCTGAAGAACCCGTAGGTGGACCCGTCAGGGGCGTTGAGTCCGGAGCCCTCTGGTGAGGACGACACGGCCAAGCCTGGCGTCCGCAGTGGCTCTGGTGTCCACCCTGTAGTGCTGGACAAATGTGGAAGGTCTGGACCAGGTGGCAGCCTTACATATGTCCTCAAGCGGTGTGCCCTCCAGAAAGGCAGTGGATGTGGCAACCGCCCTGGTGGAATGCGCCCTGACATGCGGTGGAGGTGGCAGTGAAGCTGACTCGTAGGCCAGGTAGATGGTAGAGGTGATCCATTTGGAGAACCTTTGAGCAGAGATGGGTTCACCCTTGGACTTTCCCCCATAAGCCACAAAGAGGCGTTGTGACTTCCTGAACTCTCTAGTCCTGCTGGTGTAAAACAATAAAGCTCGTTTCACATCCAGCGTGTGCCAAGTCCTTTCTTGGGCGTTAGTGGGGTTCTGGAAGAAGGTTGGCAAGGAGATAGTTTGTGCCATGTGAAACTTGGAGACCACCTTGGGTAGAAAGGTGATGTCCGCTTGGAGGACGACGCGGTCGTTGAAGAACTGGAGAAAGGGTGCGTCTGCTCGCAGGGCAACCAGCTCACCAGCTCGTCGTGCAGACGTGATGGCTACCAGGAATGCTGTCTTCCATGTGAGGAGACGAACATCGGCGGTAGCCAAGGGCTCGAAGGGGGTCCTGGTGAGCGCGTTGAGAACGGTGGACAGTGACCATTGAGCCGTCGGTGTCCGGGCCGGCGGAAAAGCGTTCTTTAGTCCCTTGAGGAAGCGCTTTACCGTTTGGTCGCGGAAGGCCCCGGAAGCGGGCGAGCCAGCAGGAGAGTGCGCTACCACTGCTGCGAGATGCACTCGGATGGAGGTGATGCTGAGGCCAGACTCCGCCAGCTGGAGGAGGTAGGTTAAAATGTCCTGCAGTCCCACCTGGGTGGGGGGTGTTTGCCGGGCGGCCAGGAAAGCACAAAAACGCCTGTATTTGGAAGCGTAGGACTTCCTTGTGGAAGGGCGCCGCGCTAGGTCAAGGATCCTGGCCAGTCTGGGGTTATCCTCCACGCGGTGAGGTGGAGGCTGGGCAGGTCCGAATGGTGCAGCTGGCCCTGCTCCATTTGGAGGAGTGTCGGTGATTCCGGCAGTGTGCGATACTGTGACGACATGCGCAACAGTAGCGGAAACCAGGGTTGGCGTGGCCACGCCGGTGCCACCAGAATTGCATTGGCTCTGTGTTGGTGCATCCTGGTGAGTACCTTCTGGACCAGAGGAAACGGAGGAAAGGCATAGAGATAGTCCTGATCCCACCGTTTCATGAAGGCATCGCCCTCGGAGTTCAGTCCGATGCCCGCTCTGGAGCAGTACCTGCTGAGTTTCTTGTTGGACTCCGATGCAAAGAGGTCGATGCTCGGCGTCCCCCAGACCTGGCACAGAGACTGGAACACTCCGTCGTCCAGCTCCCATTCGTGGGTCGTCGAGGTGAGACGGCTCAGGTGGTCTGCCAAGACATTCAGTGTGCCCTGAATGTGCACTCCAATTGGGAAAATGTGCCTCTCTAGGCACCATTCCCACAACTGCACTGCAAGGTACAAGAGGGTGGTGGACCGTGTTCCTCCCTGCTTGTTGAGGTACGCCACCGCCGTGGTATTGTCCGAGGCCACTTGAACCGCCTTGCCGGTGAGCAGAGTCTCGAAGGAGCGCAGGGCCTTCCAAATGGCCAGCAGCTCCAAGTAATTTATGTGGTGCACCGTTTCGTGCGGTGTCCAGGTGTCGTTGACCGTGAGAGTCCCGCAAGCAGCGCCCCAGCCGAGGTTGCTCGCGTCGGTCAGTATCTGCAGCGAAGGTTGCGGGGGGTAGAAACTCTTCCCCGTGGCCACGTTGAGTGGTGTAGACCACCACAGCAGTTGGTCCCTCAGTTCTGGAGATGGGGTCAACCGTTTGGATTGGCTCTCCCGAAGTGCGTCGAACTCGTGAAGGAGCCACGATTGCAGGGACCTGAATTTCAACTTGGCATGGGGGATCACTGCCGTCGTTGAGGCCATCAGGCCTAGAAGTCTCTGAGCCTTCTTCGCCCGGATGCACGGTTTCGTGCGCAGTTCGTTCACCCCCTGCGCAATGTCCCGTAAGCGTTTCTGGGGGGCGTAGGCTCTCGTAGTGAGCGAGTCGAGTACCGCTCCAATGTACTCGACGCGCTGGGCGGGAGTCAACTTCGACTTGGTGAAGTTGATCCTGAGGCCGAGACTCTCCATGAGGTGAACCGTGTATTGTGTGTCCCGAACGGCCGACGATTTGGTGGGGGAGACGATCAACCAATCGTCGCTGTATGGGAAGACCCTGATGCCCCGTTGGCGGAGGAATGCAGCCACCGGAGCCATGCATTTGGTGAAGACCCGCGGTGCCGTGGCCAGACCGAACGGTAGGCATCGGTACTGGTACACGGAATGGTCGATACGGAAGCGGAGAAACCGTCTGTGTTCCTCGAGGATGGAAACGTGGAAGTAGGCATCCTTGAGGTCTATGACTGTGAACCAGTCCCCTTTGTTGATGAGGGGGAGGACGGTCTGTAGGGTCACCATCCGGAACTTCCTGGTGTGGATGCATTTGTTCAGGCGGCGTAGGTCCAGGATAGGGCGAAGGCCTCCGTCCTTCTTCTGGACCACGAAGTACCTCGAGTAGAAGCCGTTGTCCCAGTCGGACGGTGCTACCCGCTCGATGGCTCCCTTGGAGAGAAGGGTTGCTATTTCTTCCTCCAAATGGGGGGACGAGGTGGTGAGACGATGTCTTCCTACTCGAGGCACCCGCACGAACTCGATGGTGTAGCCAGAGGACAAGATCTTTAAGACCCACTGGTCGTCCGTGATGCCCGACCATGCCTGGAGGAAGTTCCGGAGGGGGAGGTACGGGATGTGGAGCGAGAGAGACTCGGCCGTCGCAGCTTCAAACGCGGGGCTTGGGCCTCGCGGTCGAACGCTTGTCCTGTCCGTAGGGCCGGTAGCGGGGTTTGTGTTGTCGCCGCTGTTTATAGGAGCTGGATCTAGGCTGCTCCGTCGGTCCCTGCTGCTGTGGGTTGCCCTGGAACCGCCGTGTGAAGGGCTGGAACCTCGGCCTGGTGGAAGTTGCCGGCGTGGTGAGCCCCAGGAACTTCGCCGTGGAACTGGTCTGGCGCATCTCATTCAGGACCTTATCGGTGTCCTGACCGAATAGGCCCTGCCCGTCGAAGGGAAACTCCTCGATGAGCTTTTTCATAGCGTCATCGAGGGAGGTGTCCCTGAGCCAAGCATGGCGACGGAGGTAGATTGCGGAGGCCATGTCTTTTGCCGCATAATCGTTGATATGCCGGGCAGTGCGCATCAGCTGCTCGGCGACGAAGTCCCCCTCGGCGGCCAGCGCGTCAATCCTCTTCTGGGCATCGGCGGGCAGTTTAGCCGTCTCAACCTTCACCTGCTCCCAGAGGTGAGATTGGTACAGGCCCATGGCGGCCGAATAGTTTGCGGCCCGAAAGAATAGGGAGCCGGTGGCGTAAAACTTACGCCCCACCGCGTCCAATTTCTTTCCCTCCGGCGTCGACGGGACCGGGAATCCGCTGGTGGCCGTCCTATGCTGGAAGGCCTTGACCACCAGGGAATTCGGCAGGGGGTGCGCCTGCAAGAACTCGACGTTCTCGTCCAGGACCCGGTACATGCTGTCGAGCCTGGACGAAACGGAGTGTGCCGCCAAAGGTTTCTTCCACGTCGCCCTCGCCGTGGTCATCATGGAGGGGAGCATGGTTATGTGGACCGGCCGCACAGCACGCCTGTCGAGCTTCGCGGTCATCTGATCCTCACCCTCCAACGGCGGTTGGTCGACCTTCAGGTTGAGGGCGGTGCCGAGCCTCGTGAGCATGGCGGTCAGTGAGCGCTGGTCCTCACCACGCGGTGGGTCCACCGAGCCGATGGCCTGTTCCGGCGTGCGCTCGGCGTCGACGTCTCCCTCGTCCTCCTCCGACGACGAGCTGGACTCATCGGAGGACGAGGGAGGCAGTCTTTCGTCCACGTCCGGACCGCGCCAGTACGGCCTGGGCGGGCCGGCGGGATGGGCGTCCACCGCATCAACGTCCGGACCACACCATGACGGGTTGGGTGGGCCGGCGGAGCGGGTACTCGACCCACGGGAGGTCGGTGGGGCCGCGGCAGAGCCGGGATGCCCGGGGCTTGCGGTGGTCGGAACCGGAGCCGCAGAGGCCGCAGGCGTGGAGGTCTGGAACCTGGTCGCAAACGACGCCATGACCTGAAACATCTCTCGGACGAGGGCCATCTGAGACGCGTCCGAGTCCGCTGGCGGTGGAGCTCCGGTGGCCGGCGGGATGGTGGCCCACGAAACGGTGGGAGCCGAAACGGTGGCCGGCGTCGGTGTCGGCGAAACGGTCGTCAAAACGGTGACGACCGCCTCGTCCGTCGGTGTTCTGGGCCGTGGAGAGACGGAGGCCTGCCTCGGCGAGGAGTTTCTGCCCCGAGGAGGAGAGGAGAGTACCTGAGGTGGGCGAGCTGGAGCCCCAGCCCTGCGTCCTTTCTCAGGTGACCCGGAAGACGACCGTCCTCCCCAGATGGAGGATCCCGGAGAAGGACATCGGGCAGTCGAGAACGGCGGAGAAGGCCCGGGAGAGGCGGGTGTGCGCGGAGTGGGGGGAAGCGACCGTCTCTTCTCCGACCCACGCTTGCGCTTCTTCTCACCGTTCTTGTCCTTCTTCTTCTTCTTCCTCAACGGAAGCACGGAGGAAGAGGCCGGCGGTGGTTGAGCGGCAGCGGCGGCCGTGGAGGCGGACGCGGCGGGAGCCAGAGCGAGCTCCATCAGGTGAGCCTTGAGGCGATTGCTTCGGTTCTGCACCGCGAGGCGCGTAAACTTTTTGCAATGCGGGCAAGACTGGCTCTGATGCGACTCTCCCAAACAAAAGAGGCACAGGCTGTGTCCGTCGGAAGCCGGAAACTTCTTAAGGCAAGCCGTGCACTGTTTAAACGCTGCAGCCATCAACCGCGGAAAAAATTCTTCCAGTGGAAGTTTCTGGAGACGAGTACCCCGAAGGGCCGACCAGCCGCCACCCCCTTGAGGGGGGAGACGGTGATCGATGCGAAAAATTGGCTACTGAATCCACTCAAGAGAAGAGACAGAGCCGGGGTGGCGATCCTGCCCGGAGGACAAGATCACCGAGAAAAATTGAGATTTGCCAAAAAGACTTTCCCTCAGAAGGGCGAAAAAATTGAGGAAGCTCTCAACGATCGTCCTGCTGCTACGGCGGAAAGAAGAGAACTGAGGTAAAATGGCGCGCGGGCGCCTCAGGGTGGGCGGTACGGTGGGCGGTCTTACCGCCAAAACTTTTGACCAATAGCTTTTCAAGCCTCCGATCGGCTGTTCTGCGCAGGCGCATAACCCCATGAGTGTGGATTCACAAACTATACGAAGGAGAACCCCAGAGTCCGATATGACTGGCTTTAGAGCAAGGGCAGCCTTTCCTAAATTAAGATTGCCAGGTTTTAGAAATGTTACTTCACAAACTATAGCTCCCAGAATTCACTATCCAGGTAGCAATACTGCCTGAGAGATTCTGGGAGCTGAAGGATAAAAAAAATTAATCTTTCCAAGCTGCAGGTGTCATGCATGCACTATAAGGATCTGGAGTAAATGTAACATAGCTTAGCACGCACGCATGTGCGCGCACATATCTCATTCATGAAAACTAGATTTAAATGAAGCAGCTGCAATCTGTTTCTGCCTGGGTATAAATTATCTTTTTGCAACTCAGTGCTGAAGCAGCTCACATTTGGTGGAGTATGCCCAAATTGGCCTTTTAAAGTTAAATTCCCAATATTCTAATTCTGACTCAGCATCTTATTTAAAAATAAACATGAGATGACATGTTGTGAAGAGGAGAAAGCACTGAGATAATCACGATTTCTGATTCCAATCCTCCTCTCCTCTGCCACCCTTCTCCCTTTCTTATTCACAATGCAATGACTAATCGTTTTGGAACACAAGAGGCTTGTTTCCCTGAATTACAACTTGTGGGAAAGCCTGAAGAGATCTGTAAAGTGGATAGACATAGAGAAGACTCCCCACAAGTATTTTAAACTAAAAACAATGCAGCTGATGCTTCAACCCACCCAGCATCCACCTTTACCTTTGTCAGCTTCTCCTGTAACTCCTGTATTTTGACTTGTTGTTCTGCATTGATCTAAAAAATGGAATAAAATTAGTTCTTCTTTTTTAAAAAATTCATAATCACAAGAATGCTTGAATGCCATATTTAACCTCCTTTCCTAATGCAGTAAAACCCCGACTTACAAATGCCCCAAGTTACATAAAATTCAATTTACATAATGATTTTGTGCTAAAACCATGTCCCGATTTACATAAATGTCCCAATTTACATAAATTTATGTAACACAATTTCTTATGGGCTTGCTTTGAGTTACATAAAAAAATCATTTTTCCTATGGGTTTGCTTCAAGTTATGTAAAAATTCATTCCCCTATGGGTTTGCTTCGATTTACATAAAAATTTCATTTTTCCTATGGGTTTGTTTCGAAAAAATATTTTTTCCTATGGGTTTGCTTTGAGTTACATAAAAAAACCAATTTAAGCAAAAGCCTACGGAACGGACTTTTTGCGTAAGTAGTGGTTTTACAGTACAGTAAAACCTCACATGAAGAGCACCTCGTTTAGAGACTAACTCGCTTAAAGAGTAGAATTTTCTCTGAATGGTCGCCTCGCTTAACAACTAAAACCAACCAAAAACTCACTTAACAACTAAAGTCGGGTTCACAATTTCCCCCAACACCATAGGTCACAGTTGGTCACTTACAATGGTGTTTTGCTTAAAGAGCAAATTTGCTTAAAGAGCAATCCCATGGAACACATTATGCTCTTTAAGCAAGATACCACTTGTATTCATTTTCCTTTTAATTCTATTTCAGGGGAATAAATATGAACCTTCAAAAACAATGGCACCAAAATATTTACATCCATGTTTTCCTAAGCAAGACCTTTGACTGTCTAAGACAGGGGTGCCCATACTACACCCTGCGGGCCGGATTTGGCCCAAGCCACCTAATAATCTAGCCCATGCCACCCCCGGAAGCAAAAGTAAAACGCACTCATGCAAAACGCTGCTGTAATGCACCCATGGCTGTCATAAATGCGTTTATGACAGCCACAGGTGCATTGATGGCAGTGTTTTGAGCATGCACGTTTTACTTCTGCTTCTGGTGGGAGAAACCACATGACTGGACCACGGCCCAAAAATGTTTGGGCACCCCTGGTCTAAGAGAATATGAAGAAGAAAAAGAGAATTTGTGTGGGCCAGTGTGTTGCAAGGAATACACTAGGATCAGTGATGGTGAATCTTAGCACTCCAGGTATTCTTGCACTTTCATTTCCAGAGGTCCAAGTCCCTGTGAATCCACACAAATGGATTTACTGCATTCCATTTGTGTGGACTCGCAGAGACTTGGGCTTCAGGGAATTGAAGTCCAAGAACACCTGGAGTGCCAAGGTTCACCATCACAGCACTACATCTCTATCTTCAAGACAAAACAATGGTCAGAGCTCAGCAGTCCAGTCATGTCTTGAATTCAGAAGGTCTCAGATTCAATCCCTGGCCTCTCTGGACAGAGTTTGGATCAACTCCTGTATGAATGCCTGGAGAACTCGACCAGTCATTGTTGATCATACTGGGCCCAGTAAAAGGCAGTTTCCCATATTCTTAAAGCAAAAAAAAAGGTGGTTTTTTTAAAAAAATACTAGCTTCAATTTACTAGTAGTTACTAAGAAAGAAAAATGACATACAAAAATCATACCTTCTCCAATTTGGAATACAGCTCTCCTATTTCTGTTTTCCCTTGATCTTTAACCTTTGATATGAAAATAAAACAAATGTATAAATCAATGTCAGAATCCCAATAGCCACTGAAAACTAAGGAATTCTTCATTTGCAAAATTGTCTCTATCTTTTTTAAAAGGGTACATTTCAATGTATGATTTTTTAAAAATACTGTACTGCTATTCATTCTAAATTTAAAAAGCTACATTCCAAACCACAGTTGAATGTTTAATGAGAAACTCTATTGTTTAGCTGTTTGTTGGAAGAGATGGAATTGACAAGAGTGGTGAGGATACAGTCATTTCCACCAGAGTACGAGAAACATATTATATATATTTCTAATTATTTTACACAATATTAGGAAATGTATCTTTGTAGATCCCTAACATTCAGGATGATGATAAATGTGAAAAGTAAATTATTTTCGAGAACAGAATCTAATCACTGCAAGTTTAGCTCTTCCTTTCTCTTTTAGTAACACCAACATTCAGAGTAATGTAGTTTCAATTTCATTCCGATTATTATTTATTTTATTATCAAAAATTAAACCCCAGCTATGTTTCCTGCAATCAGAACTCACGTGCGGATTCCCCATGCCCCGCAGGGCATGGAACGGCCCGCCAGAGGCCACCGCGGTGAGAGACGCTCCCAGCCCGTGGGCTCTGCGGCCGCCAAATTAAGGGGGGTGAATAAAATATAGGGGTTGATTCACCCAATTACCGTGACCTGACCTACGACTCTGCCAAGCAAGCAGATAGCTGACTCCGGTCAAACATTAAGTGCATAGCCCATCTCCCGGCTCGGGGGAAATCCCTGGCGCAAATAAGCCATGTTTGTCCCTGCCTAATCCCCAAGACAATGAGGCTCCTAAGTCCATGTTTGCCCCAGTTAATTAACTTCCCTTTGAGGTGTTCCCCATTAACCCGGGTACGTGGGTGAGGTAATTTTCCAGCCAGGTGACAGCTTGCCACCGTTGCTCTTTTTCCCCTATAAATGATGTTGCCTTTCTTCAATAAAGCACTGATCTGATCTTGCTCCTGTTGCCTCGTGTTGTCATTCCTTTGATCAGTCTCCTCCGGGCTCTAACGCCGCCCTAGCGGCCAGACATCGCTACACTCACGCAAAGAAATTATAATTAATTTTCTACACATTATTTGCAAAGTGCAAGATGCTTGACTGCCAAAATAGATTCTAAATACAGAAAATTATTTAAAAACCTGACCTTAACTACCTTCTGGAGCCTGTTGTGACATTCTGTGGCTTTACGTTTGAACTCTTCTGCAGCCAGTCGGGACTCTCTCAATTCAGACTCATAAAGATCACTACGTCTGCGAGCTGAAATAAGATCCTCTTCCAATTGGTTCATCATCAACCTCATCTCTTCTACTTGGGCTTGATACTCCTAGTGGGAGAAAAGTAATGTGTCACGTATTTCAGAAAACACACACACACACACAAAAAAAATGGCAACCCAATCAATCATGAAAATAAAAACAGAACATAAGAACATAAGAACAGCCTTGCTGCAACAGGCCGCAGCCCATCCAGTCCAGCATTCTGTCTCACACAGTGGCTCACCATTTCCTTCAGGGTATTCCCAAGCAGATGCCTTCACCTGCTTAGGATTCCCTGGAAATGATATTGAGAGATATCCTGCCTATCTCTCCAACCCGGAGGTTGTCCTTAAGCATCCATAATTATAGCCATTGATACTCTTGTCCTCCATGAACTTGTTTAATCCTTTCTTAAAACTGTCAAGACTGACAGTTGTCACCACTTCTTCTGGCAGGGAGTTCCATAGACCAGTAATCCTCTGGGTGAAAAAGTACTTTCTCTTATTTGTTTGAGAACTAGTACCCAAAAGTTTCATGGAGTGTCCCCTAGTTCTAGTGTTATGCGATAGGGAAAACAGTTTTTCCTTATCTACTTTGTCCACACCGTGCATGATTTTATAAACTTCAATCAGGTCACCTCTTAGACGCCGTCGTTCAAGAGTGAAAAGGCCCAACCGTTGCAGCCTCAGATGGTAAGGAAGGTGTTCCAGTCCCCTAATCATTCTGGTTGCCCTCCTCTGCACTTTTTCCAGCTCCATAATATCCTTCTGGAGGTATGGCGACCAGAACTGTACACAGTATTTTAGATGGGGCCTCACCATAGATTTATAAAGAGGCAAAATGACACTTGCTGACTTATTTTCTATACCCTTCCTAATGATCCCTAACATTGAGTTTGCTTTTTTCACTGCTGAGGCACACTGGGTTGACACCATCATTGAGTTGTCCACCAGGACACCAAGGTCCCTTTCCTGGTTTGTCGCAGAGAGTTCAGAACCCATCAGTTTATAAATGTAATTGGGGTTCTTTGCCCCAACATGCATCACTCTGCACTTACTAATGTTGAAACTCATTTGCCACTGTTTTGCCCACTCTCCCAGTGTCAAGAGATCCCTCTGGAGCTCCTCACAATCTCTCACAGTTTTCACTACCCTGTATAATTTAGTGTCGTCAGCAAATTTGGCTACCTTGCTTTTTACTCCTACCTCTAGATCATTTATGAAGAGGTTGAAAAGCAGGGGTCCCAGTACTGAACCTTGGGGGACCCCACTCTTTACTTCCCTCCACTTGGAGAAGTGTCCATTTAGTGCTACCCTCTGTTTCCTGTCCCTTAGCCAGTTGCTGATCCAGGACAAGACCTGTCCCTTTATTCCATGACTGGTAAGTTTATTCAAGAGCCTTTGGTGTGGGACCTTGTCAAAAGCCTTCTGAAAGTCCAGATAAACAATGTCAACTGGATCCCCCTTATCCACATGCTTGCTGACACTCTCAAAAAATTCCAACAGATTAGTGAGGCATGATTTGCCCTTGCAAAAGCCATGTTGGCTCTCCTTTAGCAGCGCCTTCTCTTCTATGTGCTTATTAATTCTATCTTTTAGGATGGTTTCCATCACTTTACCTGGGACACATGTCAAACTGACAGGTCGGTAATTTCCTGGATCACCCCTAGATCCTTTTTTGAAAATTGGTGTTACATTCGCTACCTTCCAGTCATTAGGCACAAAGCCTGATTTGAGGGAAAGATTATATATTTTGGCTAGGAGATCAGCAATTTCATCTTTAAGTTCCCTGAGAACTCGTGGATGGATGCCATCTGGTCCTGGTGATTTGTTAGTGTTTAGCTTAACAAGACATGCAAGGACCTCCTCCCTGGTTATTTCTATCTGGCTTAATTCTTCGGTTTCCCTCCCTACGAAGATAGGCTCTGTTTTGGGCATGTGGTCTCTGTCTTCTTCAGTGAATACTGAAGCAAAGAATTCATTGAGTCTCTCTGCAATCTCTGTTTCCTCTTTAATAACCCCTTGCCTTCCATTGTCATCTAATGGTCCAATGGCCTTCCTAGTTGGGTTCTTACTTCTAATGTACTTAAAGAAGTCTTTGTTATTTCTCTGTGTATTTTTAACTATACGCTCCTCAAAATCTTGCTTTGCTTTCCTGATTGTTGCCTTGTATTTGTTCTGCCAGAATTTATGTTTCTGCCTGCTGTCCTCATTCGGACAAGCCTTCTATCTTCTAAATGAGCTTTTCTTGCTCTTGATCACTTCCCGAACAGCTCCTGTAAGCCACATCGGAGTCCTCTTGGACCTAGCAGTGCCCTTTTTCCTTTTGGGTATGCATTCCAATTGAGCCTCTGTTATTGTTTTTGTAAACAGCCTCCATGCCTCTTGGAGTGTTTGGACTCTCTCAATTTTCCCTTTCAGCTTCTTTTTTACGAGTTTCCTCATCTTTGAGAAATTTCCTTTTTGGAAATTTAAGGTCTCTGTGTTAGATTTTATCAGTGACTTGCGGTCTATGATCAAGTTAAACATAATTGAGTTGTGGTCACTGTTCCCTATTGGATCAGCCACATTAACATCTTGCACCAGATCCTGAGTATTACTCAGGATCAAGTCAAGGATTCTTGTACCTCTAGTTGGGTCTTCAACCATGTGCTGAACAACAGTTCACCCAGTCTATGTGAGGGTAATTGAAGTCCCCCATTATAACCAGGCTTCCCTTCTTGGATGCCTCCTTTACAACATTCTCCAACTGCCAGTCTCCCTCAAGAGTTTGGGTCGGAGGCCGATAGTATATGCCTACTGTTAGACCATCCTTGTGGCCTGGTACTCTTACCCACAGAGCTTCTAATGGTGACTCCAAATCACCTAGATATTCCAATTCATATGTTTTTATCGCTTCTTTGACATACAAGGCCACACCACCTCCCATTTGCCCCTTCCTATCCTTCCTGTACAGTTTGTAGCCTTTGATAACTGTATCCCATTGGTTATCATCCGTCCACCAGGTTTCAGTGATACCAATAATATCAATATTCTTATCTATTGCTAAGTATTCTATCTCCCCTATTTTGTTCCAGAGGCTTCTGGCATTTGTATACAAGCATTTATATATGCTTTTCTGACACAGTCTTTTGTGTCCAGTTGCATTGTTAGACTGCCTCTTGCATCCTTCTGCTAGAATGCTAGTGACTAGCTCCTCGCTCTGCTCAGTAATTTTTGCATCCTCCTCACTACTCAAGTACACACTTTCCCGAACCGGATGCTGCCCAGCTCCTGTTGGCTTTCCCCCAGTTATTAGTTTAAAAGCTGCTCTGCAGCCTTTTTGATGTTGAGTGCCAGCAATCTGGTCCCATCATGGTTCAAATGCAACCCATCCCTCCTGAACAGATTTGGCTTGTCCCAAAATGTTCTCCAGTTCCTGACAAATCTGAAGCCCTCCTCTCGACACCACCGCCTCATCCACGCATTGAGGCTTCTGAGCTCTGCCTGCCTGGTAGGTCCTGCGCGAGGGACAGGCAGCACTTCTGAAAATGCTACCTTGGAAGTCCGGGACTTCAATCTTCTTCCTAACAACCTGAATTTGGCTTCCAGGACAGACCGCTTGGCCTTCCCAACATCATTGGTACCAACGTGTACCATGACAACTGGCTCGTTCCCAGTTCTCTCTAACAATCTATCTAGATTTCTTGTGATGTCTGCAACTTTTGCACCTGGCAGGCAAGTCACCATACGGTTATCATGTGCATCACAAATCCATTTCTCTGTATTTCTAATTATTGAATCGCCTAGTACAAGGAGCCTCTCTCCTGCAATCTGTTCATCTACATGCACCTCATCAACCATATTAAGGGAGAGAACCTCAGTTTGTTCCTGTTGTTTATCTTCCTGGATCTCATCAAGTGTGATGAAGGAGAGATCATCAGGTGGAACCAGTTGTTCTTCTGTGTGTTCCTCATCAGGTGTGATGAGGGAAAGAGCCTCAAATTTATTCTGTAATTTCAGACTCTCAGAGTGATCCCTTACTCTTCTCCTCCTTTGAGTCACATTCCTCCAAACATCTCCCTCCTGAGTTAGTGAAGGGCCTTCTCCCTCAGAACTGTGCCCTGTCTCTTCTTTGTCCAGCATAGTCTGCTCCGCTCTGTCCAAGAACAGCTCAAGCTCCTTAATTTGTTAATGGTTAGATATGCGGGCCTCTAGAGAATAAGTACTCCATGCGAAGTGTGAAATGCTTCATTTTTTCACACAGATTACTGTGCCCTTATTTCAAAAGATGAGAAGGAAGAACATCTCCAATAGTCACAAACAGTTCTTATACTCAAGGAACATCTTCTAGCCTTTCCTACTGTGAGAACGGGCTGGCCCAAGCTCTGACCATTATGTCTATTACACTGCATCACAAATATATATATATATATATATATATATATATATATATATATATATATATATATATATATATATATATATATATATATATATATATATATATATATATATATATATATATATATATATATATATATAGATATATATAGATATAGATATAGATATAGATATAGATATAGATATAGATATAGATATAGATATAGATATAGATATAGATATAGATATATATAGATAGATAGATAGATAGATAGATAGATAGATAGATAGATAGATAGATAGATAGTCTGGTACTTGGTCTAATCCATGTGCCCTATACTAAACCAAGTGCGCTGAATCCAAATCTTGGTTAGGTTCTTGTGTTGATCACACGGGGTATATTTGCCACAAATGTAGCAAAAATTGTCCAGTTTATTAACACAGCTACTCATCTTTAGCTCAAAACAGACTCATTACGGCCTAGCTGCACTATCCAATAAGATAGTTTTACACTAGTGACAAGCCCTTGGTCCATCTCACCTTATATACCTATTTCTGACAACAGCTCACTGACTTGCCCAGACATGCCCGGCAGCTGCTGGAACATGCATGCCATCAGAATATGTGATTCAGGCAAGGCAGCAGCAGCCATAGTGGTAGCTGCAACTGTTATAATGTTCCCATATAAAAATACATTACCCAGTTACTGACCATTTGAAAAGCTACAGCACGCCTCTGTATAACTTAAAATCTGTACGTAATAGGCCAGGAGTTCTCATCCTTTTTAAGCCAGGGGCAGGGCCATGCTCCCTCAGACAGCTTTGGGGGCCAGATGGCCATTTTGCACTTCCTGCACCACATGGCACTTCCTGGTGTGGTAGAGGCAGTGAGAGGCCACATGAAATGGTGCCGTGGGCTGCATTTGGCCCATAAGCCACAGGTTGAGAATCCCTGTGATAGGCAAATTTTGAGTTCAGATTTGGAATCAGCACACTTGATATCATGTAAATCACATGTGTTATTCCCAGTAGCAAAATCGTTGTTGTGCAGTGAATCAACTCAAATCAATGGTTACATGTACCTGTTCTTTAATTTCCTGAAGCTTCCGGCTCTGTTCTCTGATGTCATGAAGGAGTTGCAGTGCCTTGTCATCCTCTTGAGATACTTCCATCCGAGCCTGTTCCAGACTTCGCTTTAAGCTCTGGAAAAGTGTAATGTTTAAAGCACAGACCAATTTCCACAAAGTGGTATCAAGGAAATTATTGTCAGTGAAAGACAAAGCCACAAAAGACCGAGAAGCCAAAGCTTCTACATTAGTCTTTCACCCTAACAGCAACTAGCAGCTTCTACTAGACCAGTGATGGGCAGTCTTGGCCCTCCAGCTGTTCTTGAACTTCAATTCCCAGAAGCCCAAGTCCCTGTGGATCCACATGAATGGCGCAGTAAACCCATTCGTGTGGATTCACAGGGACCTGGGCTCCTGGGAATTGCAGTCTAAGAACAGCTGGAGTGCCAAGGTTCGCCATAACTGTACCAGACACTTTCGTTTCAGTTAAACACGCCATGACTCAAAAACTGCTCGAGGACTCCAACCTGAAAATGTGCTTGAAAGTAAAAAGCAGTAGCTCACGGATATACAGAATGAAAATGAATCTTAACAGAGTAGCAGAGAACATGGATTAAGGAAAGCAAAATTCCAGGTCAGGTCCTGCTATCTTCCATTTAAACGAAGATCTCATTCCATAGGTAGCCTAAAGCAAATAGTTCACGTACAAAACATTTTAATACTTGTTTGTGGTACATTAGCTTGCCAAGGTCCTCCATAAAGGCCTGACAACAATATCACTGGCAGAAGCATTGCTCTGAGAAGCAGCTGTCTTGCTTTGGATTCCATAAAGAAAAGAGTTTGAAGAGTGTAATTACAAGTATAATATTTAATTTAAATCTTATTTGTTTTTGTTTTTTTAAAAGTGTAAATAATTGTGTTTTAATCTGATTTTTTTCAATATTATGAGCCAATTTGACTCACTCACTGGGAGTTTAGTGTAAGGGACACAACAGGGAGAAAGGTGGCCTATCAATAAAACAAATAAAATGTAATTGCTGTTTTCTGCCTGCAAGGCTCCAGCTGAATTCCCCTTTTCCTGTTCTCTCATGTCATCCACTCTTCAGTGAATTAATAAATGAAAACCATGTAACAGCCTTACCCTATTCTTCACATTAATCAGATAGCTATCCTTCTAATGCAGGGGTTCTCAATCTTTTTAAGCCACCAGCTGTACCACGTCCCCTCAGACTGTTGGTGGGCTGGATCCACACCACCGCTCCAAGCCCCCCACCTCCCCCTGCCACCAGTGGGACCAACCCGAGATCCTCCTCACTCCCCACCACACTGCTTTCCTGCTTACCAGCCTGCAGGAACTGCATGGAGGAGTCCAGGCTGTCCTTCTCACCCGCACTCAGCCAGAGTGGGCCCCTGGGAGACACAGGCAGTCACGCACGTTCACCGCTTCCCCCACCACCTCAATCCTTTTCCCCTCCGCTTGGCTTGGCGTGCCCCTAATGGAGATCCATAGCAGGGCGGATGTTGTAAGAGGGGGAAAGGATTGAGGAGGCGGTGGCAGTGACTGCAGCAAGGGCGTGGGCCAGGGCCACATTAATGGCACCGTAAGCCGAATCCGGCCTACGGGCCATAGGTTGAGAACCCCTGTCCTAATGCTCCCTGCTTTGTATGCCCTACTGCTACAACTACAAAACCAGAGAACTTTTGTTGATCAACTGAAGTGGGTGACTTCAGGGGAACAGGTAAAGGCTCACACTGCATTCTGTGATGTAGGTAGCCAGGTCCTGTTCAAGGAGAGAGCGCTGGGTCTCAGAGGCTTTCAGTTCCACCTCCTTTTGGCTAAGTACAGCCTCCACCTCCGATACTCTGCGGTGTAAGCGCGTCATTTCCTGCTCCATCTGTAACAAACATTGATAGATTTTTAAAGTGCTTTCCAAAGGAACAATATGCCATAATATGGGAAGAAGCCCATCTTCAGAAGAGATTAGGCTAGATTTTTTAAAAAATTAAATACAAATACCATTGTTTCTGGTCCTGGGAATTCAGTTCCTTCTCAAGGAAAGGCAGTAATTCTAAGTCACCCCATTCATTCAAGCTGTTTGTTCACATTCAGGCCCTCTTCGAACCCCAGTTAGCAAAGACGCCACAATCATTTTTTCACCTGATTTTTTTCCCCCAGAGATAAATCAGTATAACTTTATCCCAAATCCATCTTGAACCAGAGGAGGGCTCCCTCCCATGTCCTTCTGAGAGAGCAGAGATCAAGTCCAGCACAGAACAGAAAGTGACAGAAGGGCACCTTCTTTCAAAGTCCCTGAATACAAAGACAAGAGTTCAAACGTATTCCAGCGAGCTTTCTTTCAAAAGTGGTTAGAAGTGGCAACAGTTATATAAGCAGAAACAGAAGGACCATGAAGGGAAAAGAGAGACTCCGTAGTGCTCAAAATAGAAATTGAAGCAGCTGAACATTGAAAGAAGAAATACCACCTGCTGGAAAGCAGTCAGCACCCGGTCAAAAAAGGTCTAGGTAGGATCCAGTGCTTTGTCTTGTTAAATTAACAGATCTAGAACATGGTCTACGGTCATCTCCCTCTAATTGATGAGGAAACCAATTCGCCGAAGCTGTGAACCCATCAGTAGCATCTGGAAGGTCCTTTGGCACAGAGAGGTTGCAGATCCCTGTAGCAAGAAGTCAGGCCATCCATGTAAATAAATACCTTGTGACACTTATCCTGTATGTCTTGCAGCTCTTTATTCTTAAGAAGGAGCTTGCTTTCCATGGATTTAGTCTTGGCTGGAGAATCCAAACCCAAAACAGACCTTAAAAACAAAAGGAGACCTCCAAATTACTCACTTATTTGAACCTAGAGGATGCAAGGCTCTACCGCCTAAAACACAGTTCAGAAGCTGGCCGGGACGGATGCAAGAATGGCAGTGTTACAATAGTCATCTCACTTTGAATTATCATTAGAGTGTCATGCAAAGATCTATTTTTAAGACCAGATGCTATATTATTATCTACACAATGGCCACTATAATACATAACATTACTGTACTCATAATAACTGCAGTCTAGAAGTCAAACTCAAGTTAAAAATAGAGCATTGAAAAGAATACCATATGAAGTTCTAAAGCATTAAGTGGAGCTCTCATTCAGTTTGGCTGGACATTCCGCTACGGTAATAGGGTAGACCATACAACCAGCGACTCAACGTCGAATGTTGGGCGGTGGTAAATAACCTGACTCCTTAAAGGAACCAATGGCTATGGGCAGATGAATCCCTTTAGGTGGGGTGATGGTCTCCCTCAATGGAGAAAATGCCACTGGAAACCATCAGATTGGACCCAATAGCAAAATGAGCAGAGGAGTAACTCTGATTCCCAATGGTCATGGAGGCAGAAGAGACCATTGGGAATCAGAGTTACTCCTCTGCTCATTTTGCTATTGGCCCAATCTGATGGTTTCCAGTGGCGCACTTTGATAATATCCTCAAGGCTGCGGCAGTCCATTGCAGTCCCAATGTTAAATCCTGCATGTCTCATTTCATATGTGCCGCAGGAGATGGCTCCATGATCATAGTGTGTGGGTCACTTCATGGCAAGCTGGGATCCACCATAAACAAATTGACTCCAATGGCATTTTTCCTGTTTCAAGGGGGGAAATGCATTCTCGGATACAAGTTGCAGCCAATGGCGACATTCATAGTACATTAGGGTAGTTTAACCTAGAGGTATTTCTTCTAGCTTGCATGCAGTTGGGTAAAGCCTTAGAAGAGTAAATGTTAAAGCTCTTCACTGGCGGTTTGGGGGAAGTCATCTTTGGTTTGGCTGATGCCTTGGGGAAACCCTGGATAGGCCAATCCCACATAGGAATTATGAAGTTTTTGAAATGGTCGCTGTGTTTCAAGCATATCAGAGCAAATATTAGCTTTCATAGATCAAGTCCACTTCATCAGACATAAGAGTGAGACTTCATGGCATCAATGTATACACATCAGGTACAGAGTGGTTAGCATAACAGATACTGTAAGTATACAAACCAATTTGTGTTTTTACAACTGGTAATGCCTGTTATTCAGATTAGTTGTAAAGCTTCACTCTGTTGAATTGCAAATGTTTAGTAGATGGATGCAAGACAAAAATTGTGACATTACACATTTACTAATAAGTTTATCCTTCAGGCCTACCATCTATTCTGTGAGTGGCCCAAGCCAAGCACCAAGTTCTTCCTTTGTTCTGAGAGGTAGCCTGAGTCTGCAGATGAAATTTTTACTGAAGAATAAATTGTTGTCCTTGCATTCCCAACCCAACCCCATTCATATTTTGCAGAGCCCAATTACACTAAAAATGCACTGATTTCTTAAATTATAATTTCCTTCTTGGGATATCTAAAATATATTATCCATTAAGAAACCAGGATATCTTTGCAAAAGTGGAGCACAGAAAGGAATTTCCGTTCCAGTAGGGTTCCTGTGGACTGAAAGACTGACTCTTTCAACCTCAACAACTCATTTTACAAAAGGGAAATAAATTTTTTATGATGATGTCCTAGCAACTGTGAATCTAACATACAAGTCATACTCTGAAGGTGAGGAGGCAAGTCACAAGAACTATGATAAAAAATAATCTCAAAACAATACTAAAAATATTCCTGGTGGGAGTATTTTCTCACAGTGTAATATAACAGTTTAATCTAGACCTCCGAAATTCAGTGAAAAGTTGAAATATGCTGTCGCTTACATCCAATTGTTAGTTCCAGCTGGAGTGGACTCACTGAATCAACTGCGTTAGTTCTGAATACTGTATTGGCGATCAGCCATGAAGACTGTCCTGTGAATATAATGCAGTGGCCTTTCATCTGCCTTCTGCATTGCAGCGTGACACCCATTGTACCACTGGTCCAGCTCCGCAAGTCACTTTTTGGTCTCGAGCCCTTCTGGCATACAAAGTCCTCCTCAGCCCCAGGCCAGGATGGGTGAAGTTGCTGCCTAGTTCCCAGGGTGATCAGGTTAGTTAACCGCCGCCTGATACTCGGCGTTGACTCGCTGGCAGTATGGTCAACTCTATTACCATAGCATGGTAAATTACATTTCCTTCAGGTAAATTTATACAGTTCTTTTCTTTGCCTGACACTTCACGTTCTACATTTATAACTAGATGTCATATAAACATTTGAATGCGCTTTCTAGAACTATCTCAATTGAAAGACACCTTCCACGCTGAGAGCCATATTAATAAATCATGTCTGCCCTGCTCCCTACTCTTAAGTGCATAGAATTTTTAAAAAAATACACACCCCATAGACTAAAGCTATTCAGAGCAGCACAAGCCTATTTAACTAGGCAATTAACAAAGCTGTTGTAGATCCCTGGGGCAAGTAGGGAAGCCAGCCATGTAAATAAATACCTTGTGGTATCTTTAATAGCAAATGTTTACTACTACACCAGATTGCAGGAGATGAAAATTCTAATAAAAGACCAAGGCATTTGGCCCACATGCAGAGGTACATTCAACAAACCACTAATGGTGAGCAATTTTCAATATGGCAAGAACCATCCAAAACAGTAGGGGGTTCTCCTGACCAGCGACTTTAGGGACTCTGCAAGGCTCACTGCAACTTCAATTAGAAGCGGTGACCTTCTCCAGGCTTCAGAGAAGCTTAGGAAGAAGTGAGGCATCTTGCTGTTATCTTCAATAAGCCCAACATGACTGAAACAAGCTTCTGCCTCCTTCCAACCCAGCCTAGCACTGGCGAGAGAGAGAGAGAAATAGAGTGTTTACAAAGCCAAGATGGGGGACATAGAAGGAGCCTCCCAGAAGAGTGGTAAATATTGCGAGTTGACACTTGGTTTGTCCCTTGAGCAACATAGAGCAAACCAATCCTACCAATCCAGAAGCATTAATGTATAAGTTTACTAATGAACAAAATGACTCAACAATCCTTTTTTAGATAAAAAATGACAATTGCTGCTAATTTAGAGGACATCTCTTCATGTAAAGATGAACTCTTAGCTTCACTTTCCTACAAATGGAAGTGTGATGTTCTTTGTGCCCAAGAAACTCACAGAGGAACTGATCTTTATTTATTCATAAATATATCACAGAGGAACTCATCCAAGTTAACCAAAAGTTCCTGGTTGCTGAAAGGCCCCACAAACAATACAGAAGTGCCATTTCTGCAAGACCAAGTATTATAAGTGCTCTCAACAGACTATACTGGTGCAGGCTACATAGAAATCTTGATGGTTGAGCTGGCTGCATGTATAGTAACAGTGATTTATAAACTACCTAGTATACTTTTCTGTTTCTAGCAACCACCTAATATGGAAAACCAAACATTCACTTTCACCTTGGACTTTTCAACACCATTTGTGGCTATGAAAATAATGACAAAAATGGCCAAACTGTTCAAAAATGAGCACAATCACATTCAATGTGCCTTATACATGATCTCAATTTACCTCGTTAGTTTAGCACTGGAAAGTGGCAAAGAGACTATAATCAAGATCTAATTTTTGTCAGTGAACCTATAGCTCAACAGTACATTAAGAGCATAAGTAATTCAATCCCAAACGCTCAGCATTGACTGTCAGATATACTCAACCATCCAACCTCAATCTATGCCATTCCATGGGAGGTATAGTTTCAGAAAAGTCAAATAGGAAAAGTTTCCAACAATGCGAATGTAACACCAATTTTCAAAAAAGGATCCAGGGGTGATCCAGGAAATTACCGACCTGTCAGTTTGACATGTGTCCCAGGTAAAGTGATGGAAACCATCCTAAAAGATAGAATTAATAGGCACATAGAAGAGAAGGCGCTGCTAAAGGAGAGCCAACATGGCTTTTGCAAGGGCAAATCATGCCTCACTAATCTGTTGGAATTTTTTGAGAGTGTCAACAAGCATGTGGATAAGGGGGATCCAGTTGACATTGTTTACCTGGACTTTCAGAAGGCTTTTGACAAGGTCCCACACCAAAGGCTCTTGAATAAACTTACCAGTCATGGAATAAAGGGACAGGTCTTGTCCTGGATCAGCAACTGGCTAAGGGACAGGAAACAGAGGGTAGCACTAAATGGACACTTCTCCAAGTGGAGGGAAGTAAAGAGTGGGGTCCCCCAAGGTTCAGTACTGGGACCCCTGCTTTTCAACCTCTTCGTAAATGATCTAGAGGTAGGAGTAAAAAGCAAGGTAGCCAAATTTGCTGACGACACTAAATTATACAGGGTAGTGGAAACTGTGAGATTGTGAGGAGCTCCAGAGGGATCTCTTGACACTGGGAGAGTGGGCAAAACAGTGGCAAATGAGCTTCAACATTAGTAAGTGCAGAGTGATGCATGTTGGGGCAAAGAACCCCAATTACATTTATAACTGATGGGGTCTGAACTCTCTACGACAAACCAGGAAAGGGACCTTGGTGTCCTGGTGGACAACTCAATGAAGGTGTCAACCCAGTGTGCCTCAGCAGTGAAAAAAGCAAACTCAATGCTAGGGATCATTAGGAAGGGTATAGAAAATAAGTCAGCAAGTGTCATTTTGCCTCTTTATAAATCTATGGTGAGGCCCCATCTGGAATACTGTGTACAGTTCTGGTCGCCATACCTCCAGAAGGATATTATGGAGCTGGAAAAAGTGCAGAGGAGGGCAACCAGAATGATTAGGGGACTGGAACACCTTCCTTACCATCTGAGGCTGCAACGGTTGGGCCTCTTCACTCTTGAACGACGATGTCTAAGAGGTGACCTGATTGAAGTTTATAAAATCATGCACGGTGTGGACAAAGTAGATAAGGAAAAACTGTTTTCCCTATCACATAACACTAGAACTAGGGGACTCTCCATGAAACTTTTGGGTACTAGTTTTCAAACAAATAAGAGAAAGTACTTTTTCACCCAGAGGATTACTGGTCTATGGAACTCCCTGCCAGAAGAAGTGGTGACAGTCTTGACAACTTTAAGAAAGAATTAGACAAGTTCATGGAGGACAAGGGTATCAATGGCTATAATTATGGATACTTAAGGACAACCTCCTGGTTGGAGAGATAGGCAGGATATCTCTCAATATCATTTCCAGGGAATCCTAAGCAGGTGAAGGCATCTGCTTGGGAATACCCTGAAGGAAATGGTGAGCCACTGTGTGAGACAGAATGCTGGACTGGATGGGCTGTGGCCTGTTCCAGCAAGGCTGTTCTTATGTTCTTATGCTAGACACAGCTGTACTTCAGATTGCCTCTCAACCTGAGAACTATTATCAATTTGTAACTTTCCCTTTGGAAATATTATAAAAGGTGGGAAAAACCTGATCTCAATTCTCGAAGATAAAGAATTTGCCTGATAGACAATATAACACAGCTTAGCATGGTAAGAACAGCCAGAAAGCTTAGAGACTACTGAAAAAACTGAACAATTATTTAAACCAGGGATTTTCAACCTGTGGCCCATGGGCTGGATGCAGCCCGTGGAACCATTTCATGTGGGCCCCCCACTGCCTCCACCACCCCAGGAAGTGCCATGTGGTGGAGGAAGGGCAAAATGGCCACCCAGCCACCGAAGCTGTTGAGGAAGCGTGACCCGACCCCCAGCTTAAAGAGGTTGAGAACTCCTGATCTAAACAAAACAACCTTGTATGCAAACATAGCCCCAAACCAAATAGTACACCATACCAATTGCTCCTCGCAGGAAAGACTAACCAATGGATTGAAAAAAATAAAACATTAAATGGCTATTCAGAATTAATCAAATTATTTTTATGGATTCTGCCCTGAGTGAAACCTACACCCAAGTGTGGGGTATGAATGAATGAATGAATTTTTTTGCCTTCATACTGGCAGAAATAAAGAAGGTATGAGTTGTAGAAATGACAAAGCGTTGTCAGAATGGATCAAACCCTGAGCTACAAAAACACTGTGTAAATATCAAAAAGTAAGTTGCCACAAGAAATAGCATACTAAAGAAATTGGCTCGTTCAGTCGGGGGGTGGGCATTCCACAAAGAGTAAGAATAACAGCTGTGTCCCTATGATACTCCACATCAGAATATGCTTCTGCCATTGGGTATAAATCAGCACATGTCAAACAAGTGGCTGCAGCTCTTAATGAATCATGCAGGATTATTACCAGCTGCCTGAAATGTGCCTCTTCTAGAAAAGTTTATTATTTGACATTCATTGCCCTCTGGAAGAATCTTGAGAGGTGTTAGTAAATAAGGGACAAAATAAGGTGGGTTTTTAAAAAAAATCATGTCAGAAGCACACAAAGGTGCTTTCTGGGTTGAAAGGATTTTTGCTGGAGGAACTCTGCTCAGGGGATGCCCGAATGAGGCTCCTTTCATGTCCCCAAGATCTTTTCCCACCGAAGTAGTCCCTATTTATCTACTTGCAATTTCTTGCTTTTGAACTGCTAGCTTGGCAAGAGCTGGGACAGAGACAGGCGCTCATTCCATCATGCAATGCTTCAACTTTCCAGCTAACAAGGTGAGCTTCTTAACCATGACAGCTAAAATTGAGGGAAAGTTTTCCACATATCTCTCATGCTCTAAATATGAAACCAGAAAGGGTTCGGATAAACTGCCGGAGAGCAAAAACACCTTGTTGAATGGATACATGCCAAAGAGTTTCTCTTAGCAGGACTATGACCAGACCATCTCAAATTCACTTAACAAATTTCAAAGCAGAAAAGGAAGATCAAGAAATAATCAAATATGGAATTAATTGAATGCAAGACAATTTTTCTGTGAATGTGAAGAAGCTGTCTGACAATGCAAAATTTATGTGTATGCAACTTATGCCCTACCACATGTCCAAATGTCTAAAAATTGGCTGACATAACATCAGTGAAGTAGCCTGCTTGAGGTAAAAAACTGTCCAATTATCCTAACATTTTAATTGGTTTTGGATTTTAAGCGTACTTCACTCAAAAATTTGCAATTCTCTAATGTGAATAAAGAAAGACATAGTCAAGATGGTCCTTGAATGACTGAAGCACCCCAAAAGTCTGTCTATGCTTTTATTAACATGGTCCAATCCTCTTCCTCTTATGGGACAGAGAGGGTCAATGGTAAAATATTTTTGGTTGGCAACCAAAAGTGGTCAGGTTTTGAAAACTTTATATGGTATACTTCCATTAGTCATCATGTTGGTGTTCAAAGGAGATATAAGTCACTTATTTTCAGTAATGGGATATAACCTCAAGTAATGGGATATAACCTCAAAAATGACAGAATGATGTCAGTCAGAATTCAAGGAAAACCTTTCAATATCACCGTAATCCAAGTCTATGCACCAACCACTAGTGCAGATGAAGCCACAGTGGACCAGTTCTATGAGGACCTAGAACACCTCATAGAACAGACACCAAGAAATGATGTCCAAATTATATTAGGAGACTGGAATGCCAAAGTAGGAAATCAAAAAGTGGAGGGAATAACAGGCAAGTTTGGTCTTGGAGTACAGAACGAAGCAGGGCAAAGATTGATAGAGTTCTGCCAAGAGAACGCACTGGTCATAGCAAACACTCTCTTCCAGCAACACAAGAGGCGACTTTACACATGGACATCACCAGATGGCCAACACCGAAACCAAATTGACTACATACTCTGCAGCCAAAGATGGAGAACCTCCATACAATCAGCAAAAACAAGACCTGGAGCAGACTGTGGCTCAGATCACAACCTACTGATCGCAAAATTCAGGTTAAGACTAAAGAAAATAGGGAAAACAAGAAGACCAGACAGATATCACCTAGACAGCATCCCTAAAGAATACACGGTGGAGGTGATGAACAGATATAATGGCCTCGACGCAATAGACAGAGTGCCAGAAGAATTATGGACAGAGATAAAGGACATCATGCAGGAAGCAGCAAAGAAAACCATACCAAAAGAAAAGAAGCGTAAGAAAGCAAAATGGTTGTCTGATGAGGCTCTTAAAATAGCAGAGGAAAGAAGGAAGGCGAAAGTCAAAAGAGAAAGGAAAAAATACAATCTTCTGAACACAGAATTTCAAAGAAAAGCAAGGAGAGATAAGGAAAACTACCTAAAAGAACAGTGCAAAGAAATGGAGGAAAACAACAAAAGAGGCAGGACTAGAGATCTCTTCAGAAAAATCGGGGAAATAAAGGGAACATTCAAAGCAAAAATGACCATGATAAGGGACAAAGACGGAAAAGAGCTAGCTGATGCAGAAGAGATAAAGAAAAGATGGAAAGAGTACACAGAGGAACTCTACAAAAAGGACCTCAACACTCCTGATAACCACAATGATGAAAAAACTGAACTCGAGCCAGACATCCTGGAGAGCGAAGTTATAAAGGCCCTAAAGAGCACTGCAAACAACAAAGCTAGTGGATATGATGGTATCCCAGTCGAATTTTTCAAAGCGCTAAAAGATGATGGCGTCAAATTACTGCACTCAATATGCCAGCAAATCTGGAAAACAAAACAGTGGCCACAGGATTGGAAAAGATCAGTATACGTCCCAATCCCAAAAAAGGGCAACGCCAAAGAATGCTCAAATTACCGAACAATTGCACTCATCCCACACGCCAGCAAGGTGATGCTCAAGATAATACAGGACAGACTTCAGCAACATGTGGAGAGAGAACTACCAGAGGTGCAGGCCGGTTTCAGAAGAGGCAGGGGGACTAGAGACCACATTGCCAACATACGTTGGATCATGGAGAAAACAAAGGAATACCAGAAACAAGTTTACTTTTGTTTCATTGATTACACTAAGGCATTTGACTGTGTGGACCACAACAAGATGTGGCAAGTAATTAAAGAGATGGGAATACCAGAGCACATCATATGCCTCCTGAGAAATCTGTACATGAACCAAGAAGCAACAGTTAGGACAGAACACGGAATGACAGAGTGGTTTGGAATAGGAAAAGGAGTAAGACAAGGCTGCATTTTATCACCCTGCTTATTTAATCTATACACAGAGCACATAATGCGAAATGCAGGGATGGAGGAATCACAATATGGGATTAAAATTGCTGGGAGAAACATAAACAATCTGAGATATGCAGACGATACCACCCTAATGGCAGAAAGTGAGGAAGACCTAAAGAACCTCTTGATTGGGCTGAAGGAGGAGAGTGCAAAAGCTGGTTTGAGACTCAATATCAAGAAAACCAAGGTAATGGCAACAGGCCCAATCAGTTCCTGGAAAATAGATGGGGAAGAAGTAGAAGCAGTGACAGATTTTACTTTCCTGGGATCAAAGATCACGGCAGATGGGGATTGCAGCCATGAAATAAAAAGGCGACTGATTCTTGGGAGACAAGCCATGAGAAACCTGGGGAACATAGTGAAAAGCAGAGACATCACATTGCAAACAAAAATTAGAATAGTCAAAGCAATGGTATTCCCAGTGGTAATGTACGGATGTGAGAGCTGGACAATTAGGAAAGCTGAACGCAGAAGAATAGATGCCTTTGAAATGTGGTGTTGGAGGAGAGTTTTGAGAGTACCCTGGACAGCGAGGAGAACAAATAGGTCAATCTTAGAAGAAATCAACACTGACTGCTCATTGGAAGGGCTAATAGTAAAGACGAAGCTAAAGTATTTTGGACATCAAATGAGAAGGGAGGATTCACTTGAGAAGGCCCTGATGTTGGGAAAGGTGGAGGGCAAAAGAAGAAGGGGGAGGCCAAAGATGAGATGGCTAGATGGTATTGTAGACACAATGGGCACAGAACTGGGAGTGCTGAGGGGGATGGTGGAGGACAGAGGTGCCTGGAGAACAATGGTCCATAGGGTCGCAAAGGGTCGGAACCGACTGTGCGACTGAACAACAACATTTTCAGATCTGGGAAAGAATCTTCAGAGATTCCAGAGGAATATTTCTACTTACTTGACACACCAAACTGGAAATAATGACAACGAGTTTGGAGTGTATGTGTGATATTTTGGGGGTTAAGTGATGGATAGTGGGGGCGGGGGCTTGTTTTACAAGGAAAGTAAACTTCTGGAAATGAAATTATCACAACTTTTGCAAAACAAATGTCAGGAATGAGAACAGCTTTGAGCCTATAACTATGGCCTTGGGACCTTAAGTAGTTTCCTGTCCTAGAAAGTTCAGGATAGACTTTTTGTTGTTTTGTTTCAATCATCCTATTGCAAAATAACCTATATAAAAGTGCATGAGTGGACATGACTACTTGGCACAATGACCACTGCATGCCTGTCATAAGATCAGACATCTCATGAAACAGCTGAATCTGTTTCTGCTATTTCTATTGCAAGAACAGTAATTCAAACAGACTACTGCCTATCCCTTCCACTTGTTAGATTTGTTCCATTTTAGTTGCTATTTTGATAAATATATTTTCCAGCTACCAATTCATAAATTTAAATTGAATTCACCTACTACTTAAACTATATATTAAAACTGATACTTTGTAATTATCACTTAATGTCTTCATTATTGCCATGATGCTATACTTAATGTGGTATATCATCATGCAGCGTGCATAGAAGAGTAGTTAAACAATCTTAAAATTAAGTACACAATTAAGTTACTTGTTTCAATTAAAATATTTATACATGTCCTTTCCAAAGCCAGCCAATGTGATTTACAAAATTTTCTACCAGAGGTGTCTTCCAAGAAGCTCAAGACAGAATACATATACTTCCTCTCTTCTATACCACACTCTCCTCTTTCTCATAATCTCAGCCCTGGAAACTGGCCACTCGGTATAATCAAAGGAACTAACTTTTCCAAACTGTGTCAAATTGGAAAATACTTAACGCAAGTCACCCATTCCTCCTGGGTTTTTTAAAAATTGTATTTAACATGGTGTGTATTATAGGATTCTCAAACAATTTTTTTATTTTTAATATTTTACTGTATATGCTCGGTTTGTCAGAAATCCTTTTATTCTATATGTGATGCCAGAATGGTTGTGTTATCTGGTGCACTCTGTCTGGCCTTTGGCTGTAATAATAAAGATTTCGATTTAGATGTATTTAACATGGTTTAACTGTGAACATTCTTAGGCACCCCTGGATGACCAGTTGCGGTGTCGACAGAGGACAATGTGTTTTATGTACACAAAATTTTATTGTGTTTTATTGTTTAAATTATATTTTGTGATATTTTCTGATTATTGTTTGATATATTGTGAGCCGCCCAGAGTCACATTTTGTGAGTGGGGCGGCATATAAGTCAAACTATAAATAAATAAATAAACATCCAGTGCAAGAAGAGATTTTATAATTGTTTGGGACCATCCTACTTGGGGGAATGTCTTCCCCTCAGGACAACAGCCCGCATCACTCACTCCTCCATGACGATGCAGCTCCAGGTGCCGACCCTGAGATTAGCTAGGAAGGCCATGATTAGGAGGAGAGCCTTCTCAGCCACGGCACCAAGGTTGTGGAACTCCCTCCCTTTGGAGCTGCGCCTGGTACCATCTCTCAAAATGTTTAAAAAGCAATTGAAAACATCTCTTTTTAAAGAGGACTTTGGAAATATCTTACTGACCATTAGGCATTTTATTCTGTCTTTCTGCACCACAAATAGGCTTTCTTTTTAGGGTGTCTTGGGTTTTAATGTTTTTATATGAAAATTTTAATATTTGTGTTTGTTTGTATCTGTTTTATGCTGTTAGCTGCCCTGAGTAGGAAAGTTTTTCCTAGTGGGGCAGGATATAAGTTTAATAAATAAATTGATCTGTTCTTCACACATCAAGTTTGATGTGGGGGATCAAAGCATCGTTTCCCACAAGATTTTAGCAGGCTCTCACCATTAGGAGGTACTACCGCTACTGTAGCAGGGTCCGAAGGCACATGGGAGTCTGAGGCCCTTGTTTTTGATGCTCCTTTAGCCATTTTAAATACAACAACACAGCTGGCTGGGCTCGTGTTGAAGTTGGCCAAATTGGAGCAATGCACTGGCCAGGTGCATTGCCCAAATACCCAACCCCACTAAACTGACCTGCGGTTCTAGAATGGAGAACTCCCCATTCTGGACCACTAGCCGACACCTTTGTGGCATGGCTGAACCTGTCAGGGGAATACACCCCCACTACCATAGCTGTCGGACAGCCAGGGTTACCGCTGCGCCATGTTGAGGCGTGTGGTGGGATTTGTAGCTGAGCTATCATACCATATAATTAACTTAAATTATTTCAGCATATTTCTGTTGTGAGAATTGTGATAGCCACTAAAAACATCTCTGAATTCTATACCTTCCAGGGCTCTTAAAACTATTGGGCTTTTGGTTCATGAGTGAAAATCTGTGGAACTTTGTTCCTACAAGATGTACGTAAGACTGGCTTTATCAGTGTGTCAAATTCCTTGGAGCATAGATTGCCCTATTTCTTCTCCAAAGCATGTAGTACTAATCAAGCACTTTGCAGAAAGGCAAAATGATTGAGGCCACCATTGTGGCAGCAGTGGCTTATGACTGGCCTGTCTCAGTTTCCAAAGAATCCTTTCCCTATTAATACATGTTCTGCACAGTATCCAAGTGCTTAAATTCAGCTGGGGAGGAATTTTTCAAAGAAATATTAAATTTTTGGGTGTGCTCAGTTTAATAATGTATTGCATTTTTTCTGATCACACATTTCAGAACAATTAAATTTTTACAGCAATTTGTGTAAAGCAAAGCTACATTCCTTAGTATCTTCTAGATTTACTTGTTGTCTACACGAAATTACTAGAAAAGACAGTTGACCAATTGTCATATCTGTCAAGTTTCGGGAAATTTCTGTCAAATAAGGGAAATTTCTCTGCCAAAATCGGAAACTGGACAACTATGCTTATCCTGTACTGGCCTCCAGTCTAACTGCAGTCTAACTAATACGGGATGACGGCAGGAAAAAGTGTAAAATACGGGAGTTTGACAGAAATTTCCTGAAACTTGACAGGTATGCTAATTGTAGCTTCTTTAACATAATGAAATGATCAAGTGTTAGTGAACTGGACTATATTACGTCTATCTAAAAAAACTCCTTCAGTTGAGAATTCGCTTCAAAACAAAATTTAATGTATTGATTTTAACCTTGAAATCTTCAAAGACTTTTATCCAGCATAATATCCAAGGAAAAAAATCATCCCTTGACCCAGCGATACTATCCAACTACAGGCCAGTCTCCAACCTTCCTTTTTTAGGGAAGGTATTGGAGAAGGCAGTGGCACATCAGTTGCAGGGGGTCCTGGATGAAACGGATTATCTGGACCCGTTCCAGTTAGGTTTCAGATCCAGATATGGTACTGAGACGGCATTGGTCGTGCTGATGGATGATCTCTGGTGGGAGCGGGACGGCAGTCATCCATCCGTTCTCACTTTCCTTGACCTCTCAGTGGCTTTCGATACCGTCAACCACAGTATCCTTTTGGGACGGCTCAAAGGATTAAGGATCCAGAGCACTGTGTTGTCCTGGTTTTCCTAATTCCTGAAGGGTCGGACCCAGTTGGTGTGGCTGGAGAGTGAGAGGTCCAACCACAGGCCCCTCGAATATGGGGTGCCTCAGGGCTCGGTACTTTCTCCTCTCCTGTTTAACATCTATATGAAACCGTTGGGCGAGATCATCCATTCCCACGGGGTGCGGTACCATCAGTACGCGGATGACACCCAGTTGTACATCTCATTCCGTGGTGATCCAAGCAATGCTGTCAAAGTCCTGTCCAGGTGTCTGGAGGCCGTGGGGGTCTGGATGGGGGACAATGGGCTACAACTGAATCCTAGAAAGACTGTTTTATGAGTTTTTATCGGTTGGGGTTTCTGCGTTATCCTGGGAGCTACCATCTTTGGTCTTGGAAGGGACTATTTTGCCCCAGAAAGACCCAGTTCGCAACTTGGGGGTCCTCCTGGACTTGCAGTTGCTGCTGGAAGAGCAGGTAGCGGTCATGGCCAGGAGGGCCTTTGCACAACTTCGGGTAAACCGCCAGTTGCGCATGCTCCTGGACCAGGACTCCTTGCTCGTGGTCACTCATGCTCTGGTCACCTCTAGACTAGATTATTGCAATGCACTCTACATAGGGCTTCCCTTAACGACCATTCGGAGGCTGCAGCTGGTCCAGAATGCAGCTGCCCGGGTAGTGATGGGATGGGGGTGTTATGCTCGTGCTTCTCCATTGCTCCAGGAGCTGTGCTGGTTACCAGTTTGCCTCCGGGTGCAATTCAAGGTGCCAGTTATTACCTGTAAAGCCCTACATAGCAGTGGGCCAGGCATCGCCCCAAGAATGTCTGCCCGCCCAACCAGAGCGGACCAGAGGGGCTCTCTAGTGGGACCGACAGAGCTGCTGCCCTTTAGAAAAGGACTTAAAACCTGGCTGGCAGGGTGGGTGTGGGGCATGGATGGAGAGGTGGCCCCCGCCCAGTGGCTCGTGAAATAATGCCCCTCTCTTCAGTTGGAGTGGGTGGGTGGGTGTTTTATGAGTTTTTATGGGATTTTCAGTGGATGTAAGCCACTTGGAGTCGCTCCGGTGAGGGGGCGGCTATATAAATTTAAACAAATAAATAAATAAATTTTATTAAGAGATAACAGATCATGAAAGCTTGTACTATAACAAATCTGTGAGTCTAACAGATGCCAGATGACTCTGTTTTGATTTTTAAAAATAAACTGATTTGACTAACCTTCTGGAAATTAGTCCAGGGTACATCTCCATGTTAGTTCTTCTTTCAACCTATCCTTGCAGGAAATTATGCATATCTGCAGACTATGACACCTGTAACAGCTTGTGCTAAAATTTCTGAACCATAAATAACAGTTTCTACTAACTCTGCACCCATGGTGATGATCCTAGCTTCAAAGAGCCACCCTCAATGTCCAGAGAGATTTTTTGACTCCTCAAATGACCTGAGCATAAAAAAACCTAACAAATCAGAGAGTACTCCTGCTGACATCCTATTCTTCTGAACACAAGAAGTTAAATTATTATACAGTAACACCTCATACAAAGTCCACTTCGTAAAACATCGAATTCATACAACATCGCCTAATTCCTTGAAAAAAGTTGCCTCATACAAAGTCGCTGCGACTATGTATGAGGCATTGGGGTTTTCCCCAGGTTGCATTGTGCCCGGGCACATTTTACTTCCACTTCCGGTGGGAGGAACCATATGACCGGCCTGCTGAACCATGTGACCAGCCCACAGCCTGGAAAGTTTGGTCACCCCTGGTCTACAGGGATCTTTTAGTGTCAGAAGTAACTTTCAGAGCTATTATCCTTCATCCTCACTTGCTCTTTGTATCAACAGGGCTATGTAAATACAGATCTTTTCCCTAGTATTATTAAAACAAACACAATTCATACCTTTGCATTGGTGCCACCGTTCTGGATTAATTCAGTCAATGTCCAGTGTCTACCAACCAAGTAACACTTAATTTTTATCAAAATAAACCAGGCTATGTTCATGGCTTTGAGGTCTGACAAATTTATTCTATATGCAGCGAACCTCCCTAACTATTGCCTTTTCTAAATGCAAAATTTCTGTTTCAGCTTTGCATTAAAATAAAATTCCTGAACAGTCATTCTTTCTAACAGGCATTCAAGAGAATGTGGATAAGAAAAAGATATAGTGCCTAACAAAGTGCTTAGCATCTCATTGTAGTTTACTATAAGTGAAAAATAAAATAAATCCAAATCCAAGCAACTGAAATGGATGTCAGTGTTGAATTCTGTTATTCCATAAACAAATAATAAGAACAACACACCTAAGGCAACTCAGCTGACGAGTGTCATATTAAGCAATATCAAGCAGAAACAGCTTATTATTTTAAATTCTAGGTGACCCAAGCACATACTGATGGGAATGCCTACAAACCCTAGTAGAACCCAGCTTCTATTTGCCATATAAAAATATAGCTATACTTAGGTAAACGTCGGCTTTGCTCGAAAGCCAGAGAGAGGCTGAGGCCTAGTGGACAGCTCAAGCCGTGGCCTCTCCTGAGGGCCTTGTGCCTTGCTCAGTTTTTTTTCTTTAAAGGAAGAATGGAGGCTGGGTGCATGTGCACAGTACTGCTGTTTCATTGCGGTGTGCATTATTGTTGTTCTGTCGCTTTTTCTCCCGTTGGTGGGGGTGTCCCCTTTGCATCCCAATTTGGGGGGCATAAACCCCCAAATGGGTTTCGAGGCCCCCACAGTGCTGATCTCACATGCCCAATGTAGGTGTGTCAATTTTCAGCGGCATTGGTCCAGGGGTGTGGGTTCCTATAGAGCACATACAAGACCACACCTCTGTTTTATAGATATAAATTGCACAATGCTGGGCAGGCTGAGGAAGATGGTAGAAGACAGAGGTGCCTTGCGGGCAATGGTCCATAGGGTCGCAAAGGGTTGAAATCGACTGTGCGACTGAACAACAATAGATATATATGAAAAATAGGTAACATTCAAAACATTTTAAGATGCTAAAATAGCTAAGTCTATTTTCTACTAGAAGCCGACTACTCCAAATAACATTATCTTCCCTTTTGCTAGATCTTTTGTACATGTGGTAGGGCATAAATGGTATGCACATAAATGCTGCATTGATTTAATTTCTCCACATTCACCCTGTACCCAAATAGCCCTGCTTTATTTGACTATTCTTTGATTTACTTACTTCAAAGTCTAGTAATTGACTCTGAGATGGCCTAGCTAGCCATAGCCTTGTCCTGGTGGCAGACATTCTTCAGGACAAGATTATAGCAGGACCATGTGGAGGTCACTAAACAGACTTTGAGGTGAAAGACCCAGATGATTGAGCCTGGTCTAACATGTTAAGCAGCAGATTACAACTGCTTCTTAATTGAGATACAAGGTGTATTAAGAGTAAAGATGTAACATAATATGCAATATGGATATTTTAGTCCCTACAGAACCTTGGGAATTATAGCTCTCTGAAGGTGGTTAAGGATCTAGAACAGGAAATGTTCATAGAAGATTTCAGTAAAATACAATTCCAACAATTCTTCAAGGAAAGCCATTTTATTTAAATTGGAATAAAACCAATATTCAAAGTGTAGTTAACAATAACAACTGTGTGATATCAAGTCAATTCTGACTTATGGTAACCCTTTTCAGTGTTTTCTAACTAGAGATTACTCAGAAGCGTTTTACCATTTCCTTCTTCTAAAGGTACCCTAGGACTGTGCAGCCTGCCCAAAGCCAAAGAGGGTACCTCGTCTCCTAAGAGGCACTGTAGAGAATCAAACTTCCAACCTCTGGATCCACAGTGAAATACCTAAACTGCAGAGCTATCCAGCCCAAAGCATAGTTATAGACATGGAAAGACAGGTTGTACTTACCAGTAACTGTCATTCTTCGAGTATGTTGTTTGTGGATTCACACCTATGGGTTTTGCGCTTGCGCGGAAGCCATCTTGGAGCTGTAGAGCTGATTGGATAAGAGTTGGTGTTAGGACCACCCACCATCTCCACCCGCCCTCGGCACCATTTTGCGCCTCTACCCTCAGGTCCGTTGAAAGCTAAGCACTGGAGAAAATTGGACATTTCAGCAGTGTAACCAACACAGGGGAGGACGGGTGGGTGTTGTGAATCCACAAACAACATACTCTAAGAACGACAGTTACTGGTAAGTACAACCTGTCTTTCTCTTTCATGTTGTTTGTGGATCCACACCTATAGGACATTAGCAAGCTGTTATGTATGTTAACTGTGTTTTCTGACAGGAGCAGAATGTATCTTTTCTCATGTATCTATTCTTATGCAAATACAGTAATACCTCATACAAAGTCCGCTTCATACAACATTGGATTCATACAACACCACCTAATTCCTTGAAAAAAGTTGCCTCATACATGTTTGACATGTTTTTGTAATGTTTTTAGCCTTTAGACAATGATTTCTTAAAGTTCTGTCAGTTTCCTGTCTGTTTCCTTGACTTTGCCCTGAAGTCTGTGCTGTTACAGTACAATGTATCTCTATGGAAACGACATTGTACGAGGCATTGCGGCAAGGATTTGGACGTTGTATGAGACATCGCGGCTAGGATTTTGCATGCCCTCATACAAAGTCCAAATCCATATAAAGTCCAAACTTGTGGAACCAAGTTTGGACGTTGTATGAGGTATCACTGTAAGTGGATCGAAAATGTGCACTCTGTTAGCCAATGGGCTTGTTGTATTATTGTTACTATTTATAGGAGCGGAATATATCTTTTCTCATGTATCTATTCGTATGCAAATAAGTGGATCAAAAATGTGCACACTCTGTTAGCCAATGGGCTTGTTGTATTATTGTTACTGTTACTGTTTATAGTGTATATAAGTCCGAGTTTTGCCCCATCCAAACTGTGTTCAAACCCCACTAATAAAGAGCTGAATTTCACTTGTCTGCTTCTTCATTCCCTGAACACAAAACAAGCTCACTTGCTTGGAAGGTGGGCAGTCACTGATGAGATGTCTTGCACAGGTAGAAGAGGCCTGGTGGAGATGCTTAGGACTGGGACGTCCTCTGGGTGGAAGGTCGGAGGCCCGTAGGCAAAATAGAATGGCGAAGCCTGGTATCAATCATAGACCTGGTGTCCAGTCTATAGTGGTTGACAAAGGTAGAAGATGTAGACCACGTAGCAGCCTTGCAAATGTCCCCAAGGGCAATGCCCTCTAGAAAGGCCGTAGAGGTGGCAATGGACCTGGTGGAATGGGCCCTGAAAGCAACAGGTGGAGGCTTGGAGGCCAGTTGGTACACCAAGTGAATAGTGTGGCAAATCCACTTGGACAGTCTTTGTGAGGAAAGAGGCTGACCCTTCCTGTGACCCCCATAAGCTACAAAGAGTCGGCAGGTCTCACGGAAGTCAGCAGTCCTCCTGGTATAGAAGAGGAGTGCTCTGCACACTTCCAGGGAGTGCCAAGTCCTCTCCTCATTGGAGGACGGATGAGGGGGGAAAGCTGGCAAGGTAACTTTCTGGGAGAGATGGAACTTGGTGACAACTTTCAGTAAGAACATCAAATCAGGGTAAAGTAACACACGGTCATAAAAAAACTGCAAAAACGGAGGGTCAGAACGAAGAGCAGCGAGTTCCCCAGCACGACGAGCAGAAGTAAGAGCCACTAAGAAGGCCGTCTTCCAGGAGAGCAGTTGCAAACTAGCAGTGGCCATAGGCTCAAATGGGGGGCACATGAGAGCCCTTTTTTTAGGGGTGGGTTCTTATTGCTGGTTTTTATCTGTTTAATTTGTTTTTATCTGTTTTTACCCACTGTTGTGAACCGCCCGGAGTCGGCTTTGGCTGAGTGGGCGGTATAAAAATTTAACAATAAATAAATAAATAAATGAGAGCGTACAGAATGGTAGGCAGTGACCATTGAGTAGGGGGTGTCCTCCATGGTGGAAAACGTTGTTGAGGCCACGAAGAAAACGCTTCACCGCCTCATTCCTGAAAGCGGAACGGAGTGGCAAACGTGAGGCGGCACTGGAAATCACAGCTGCAAGATGCACCCTGATGGACGAATGAGAAAGTCCAGATTCGGCCAAGTGTAGGAGGTAATCAAGGAGATCCTCGAGAGAGGCTGTGGCAACAGTCTTGTCCCTGGCCTGAAGGTGGCCAGTGAACTTTGAATTTGGCTGAATAAGACCTAGACATGGACAGTTTGATGGCAGATTGCAGGATCCTGTTCAACCATGGGTTATGAGCCAGGCCGTCAGGTGTAAGCTCTGGAGGTCTGGGTGCAAAATATTGCCCTGCTCCATGTGAATGAGGTCTGGTATGACGGGCAGAGATATCCACTCTGATGCGAGCTTCTTGAGTAGCGGAAACAATGGTTGTCTCAGCCAGGAAGGAGCGATGAGAATGGCTTGAGTCTTGTACAGTTGAAGACGTAGCAGTGTCCTCTGTACAAGCGGGAGTGGAGGGAACAGATAGAAGAGGTGACCTGTCCAGGGGACAATGAATGCGTCCCCTGATGACCGCAGTCCCCACCCCGCCCTGGAGCAAAATCTGTGGCATTTGCTGTTGGTGGGTGATGCAAAGAGGTCCATGGTTAGGACGCCCCGACGGAGGCAGAGCTGACGGAATACGGATTCGTGAAGCTCCCACTCGTGACTGGAGGCAGACCTTCTGCTGAGGCTGTCCGCCAATGTGTTGTGTATGCCCCTGATGTGTACTCCGACTGGAAGCACATGGTTCTGCAGGCACCACTCCCAAGGAAGAATGGACAGGTACAGCAGGGACCTGGAGTGCGTTCCCCCTTGCTTGTTCAAATAGGCCAGGGCTGTTGCGTTGTCGGACGCTATTTGAACCATGGATCCAAAGATCAGGGGTTTGAATGCCTTGAGAGACTTCCAGATTGCTAGCAATTCAAGGAGGTTGATGTGGTGGGAACGTTCGGCGACGGACCAAGTGTTGTTGACATGAAGAGACCCCAGGTGTGCACCCGATCCAAGGTTGCTTGTATCCATTGTAATCTGAAAGGAAGGTAAAGGATGATCAAAGAGCTTTCCTATGGTGACGAACGACGGATCCGTCCACCACAGGAGCTGTTCTTTCAACTCCGGAGTTGGGCAGAGACGCTTGCGTGGGTCGTCTCGTAGTGGATTGATGGTCGCCATCAACCAAGATGGGAGAGATCTGAGTTTCAGCTTGGTGTGGGGTATGACGGCCGTGGTGTAGGCCATCAGGCTCAAAAGCCTTTGGGCTTGGAATGAAGTCACCGTCCAATGAGTGCAAAATATTGACACCATGTCCCTTATGTTTGAAAGTCTTGAGTCTGGTGGAAACGCCCTGGTATGCACGGAATTGAGCATGGCACCAATGAAGTCCACTCTTTGGGAAGGGTTGAGCTTGGATTTCTTGAGGTTCAACCTCAGGCCGAGACTCTCCATGAAGGCAATTATGAAAGTAATGTCTTTTATCGCCTGTCCCCGAGAAGAGGAACAGATCAACCAATCGTCTATATATGGATAAACTGCGATCCCTTGTAGACGAAGGTGGCCGCGACTGGGGCCATGCACTTCATGAACACCCTTGGCACGGTGAACAGGCCAAATGGGAGATATGTGTACTGGAAGATCTCTTCCCCCATGCAGAACCGGAGAAACTTCCGATGCGATTGGTGAATGGGGACATGAAAATATGCATCTTTCACGTCTATGGTGGTGAACCAAACCCCTTTGTTGAGTAGGGGAAGGATAGACAGAAGAGTTACCATCCGAAACTTCTTCACCAGGATGTACCGATTGAGACGGCGGAGGTTGAGGATTGGGCGGAGGTCTCAGTCCTTCTTGTCTACGAGGAAGTAACGCAAATAAAAACTGCTGACAGTTTGCTAATGGCACCTGTTCAATCGCGCCCTTCTGAAGGAGGGACAGAAGCTCTTCCTCTAATTGCGGGGACGGATCCATGCGATGGATGCATCCCAATGGAGGGCGCTGCTTGAGCTCCAATCTGTAGCCGTGGTGTAGTATTTGAAGGACCCAGCTGTCCAATGTTATGGAGGTCCAAACCGTGAGGAAGTTTTGGATCGGAATGTAGGGTAAGTGGAGGGTGGGAGAGTCCGTGGCCAGGGGCAGGTCAAACCTGTTGCTTCTGCCTCCGATCGGTGCGCTTGCCTGACTGTTGGTTTTGCGGTTGGTAGCGCGATTGATTATAGTTCTTCCTAGGCCTGTAGGACTGTTGCTGGGCCTGATCCAAAGAGCAGAATTGCTGGCGCGATTGCTGGTCCTGTTTCTGACCAAAGGGCTGGAACGAGCACCTGCGGAAGAAGCCTGTGCCACCCAACTGAAGTTTACTGGAGGTGGAGATGTCTCTGTGCAACTCATTGAGTGTGTTACCTGTTTCGGAGGGAAAAGTCCTTGGCCATCGAAGGGCATCTCTTCAATGAACTTCTTTGTGTCATCGGCAAAGTCCACTGATCAGAGCCAGGAGTGGCGCCGGATCTGTATCTCTGCAGCAATGCTCTTGGCCTCCGAATCACAGATGTGCCTGGAGGTCCTGATCTGTTGTTGCCCTAGGTGGATCCCCTCCTTACACAAGGTGACCAATTCAGGGTGAAGCTTGGCCGGCAGTTTCTCCATGCAGGCCTCCAGCTTCATCCAAAGTTTAACATTATAACCTCCCATAGCAGCCCGGAGTGACAAAGAAGAATGGGCATAAACGCGGTGACCAAGGGCATCAAGCTTCTTGCCCTCCTTGGAAGCCGGAACCGGAACGCTGTTGATGACGGTACAGTGTTGGGAGGCATGTACCACACAGAAATTCGGCATGGGGTGAGTGTGAAGAAAGTCACCGTCCTCCCCCAGCGACTTGTAAATGCCGTCAACCCTGGTGGAGATGGTATGAGTCAAAACTGGCTTCTTCCAAACTGCCTTGGCCACGTGGGCAACTGCCAGCAAGAAGGGGAGATTAACAGGAAGGATCTTCTTGCTATCCGTCAGTCCACATACCTCATCTGTGAAAGGAGATGGTGGGGTTTCCGCCTTTATGTTCAGGGTGGTACCCATCTGAGTAAGTAACCCAGTCAAGGTGCGCTGGTCCTCTGGTTGAGAGCGGTCCTTGCTCCTGATTTGATCATCGGGTGACTTTTCCGCATCCACCAGCGGAAGAGGCTCCTCGTTCGAATCCGACGGGGCATCAGAGCCTTCCGACCTCTCCGAAACAGCGGGAGGTAGGCCTCGGGGTCTGAGTCAGACCAGTATGGCCTGACTGAGCTCGGAGCGTCCCTGGACATCGGTGAAGGCAGAGGGGAAGCATTCCCAACATGTTCCACCCAACACCTCTTGGAACCGGAAGGCCGAGCGGCAGCCTTCCGTTTCGATGGACATGCCTTTTGGCCTAACAAAGGTGGATGTGAAGCGGGCGGATTGGTAGCTGGGATGAGCGCCCGGACTTGGGTAGTGACCTGGGTCATAATCTCCTTCACCATGGTGTGGAAAAGTGGGGCCAACGCATCAACTGGAACCAGGGCCTAGGAGGCCGACGCATCCGAGTCTTGAGACGGCGGCTGAGAAGGAGGGTTAGGTCATCGGGGGGTCAGCGGGGTGTCCTGGTAAGGCAGAAGATTGCCCGACTCCCCTGTAGACTCAAGTACCGGAGAAGACTGAGTAGACATGGCCGTAAGAAAAATGGCCGACGCCAGAGAGGGGGGAGACGAAGGTCTATGGGCCCTCAGAATTGGAGGCAAAGAAGAGTGGTGCTTCTTTGACTTCTTTTTCTCCTCTTTTTTCTTCTTCTTCAGGAATAACTCAGCCATGGTTGGCCTGTGGGCTGAGGAAGTCAAGGAAGAAGCAGGAGGATGCTGGAAGTCTTGATGGGAAACCGACGGTTGTGGAGCCAGCGCGGTCACCATGAGGTGAGCCTGCAGTCTATTCATTCTGTTCTTTTGGCCTTAGAAAATTTCTTGCACGCCGGACAGAAGTGTACGGGGTGATTTTCACCCAAGCAAATAAGACACTTGTCCGTATGAGGTATTTTGGAGCTGCAGGACAGGCATTTATGAACGCTGCAATGGCAGCCATCCAACGGAGCGCTGGTGAAAAAGGGCACAAAAACTCCGAAGAGGCCCAAGAGGGAGGCCCCTTGGGATGGGGAAAAATTGAGCTGTACCAACTCTGCTACCAGATTTTTAAAAATTGTCTTTTCTCTTCTAACGAAAGAGAAGGATCGGAACGGGGGCTACCCTCCCCGGCCAGGAAAAATTATTTCTAGAAATAGCCTTCGAAGATCGAAAACTCACGAAAAAGGGGAAAGCGCTCAATTAGCTCCTGCTAGCGCAGTGAAAAAAAGAGAACTGAGGGTAGAGGCGCAAAATGGCGCCGAGGGCAGGTGTAGATGGTGGGCAGTCCTAACACCAAATCTTATCCAATCAGCTCTACAACTCCAAGATGGCTTCCGCGCAAGCGCAAAACTCATAGGTGTGAATCCACAAACAACACAAAGGAGAATCACAGTTCTGTAGCATACACAATAATTGTAAGCATTCTTGAGCAGTGCTCCACACCATCAAATCTGCCTGATCTTTGCATTATTTTTAATTACTGTACTGTATTGTAACGGCATTGTCTGTGGATACTCTGATTCAGCTAGAAACACCCAGTTAATCCACTGACATTGGCTGTCCTGTAACAAGCAGCATCTCTGTAGTACATGGAATTCAGCAATTACATATATGAAGACTTGTACGATGTTTACATTTTAAACTTTTCTCCTACAGCAATATTTGTACTTCCAAGCAGAGAAAACAATTGCTAAACCTAAATGCCAAAAGAATGATTTCCAAGGCATTCTAAAAATTTGGATTCATTGGTCAGAAAAAAGTCATGCAGAAGAGATAGCCTCTATACCAGTGATGGCAAACCTTGGCACTCCAGCTGTTCTTGAAATTCAATTACCAGAAGCCATGAGCAGCAGTCTCTATACCCCTGGTGCCTAACCTTGGCACTCCAACTGTTCTTGAACTTTAATTACCAGAAGCCCAAGTCAGCACATCTGCTAATCAGAGCTTCCAGGAATTTAAGTCCAAGAACAGCTGGAGTGTCAAGGTTAGCCACCACTGCTCTATATCGGGGATTCTCAGCCTGCGGTCCACCATCCGGATACAGGCCACGGTGCCATTTCAGGTGGGCCCCTCACTGCCTCCACCACACCCAGAAGTGCCATGTGGTGAAGGGCAAATGGCCATCCGGCCACCGAAGCTGTCTGAGGGAGCATGACCCGGCCCCCGGCTTAAAAGGGTTGAGAACTCCTGCTCTATATTATCACCACTACTATCTCTTCTGCAGTATATCCATAATGTACTTCAACCAAGTTGTACACTCATAGTAAGGATGCAGAAAACCATCTGATGCAAAAACTGTTCCATACACCATCTACTATCACAGACTCCACCTATAAACCACAATTCACTTAATACCATCTCTGCATGCTGTTGTGGTTTCACTGTGCCTCTGGATCTCCAATGCAACTACAGTACAATGGTCCAGGTGTCCCAGCAGATAGACTGTCTCGGCCCTTTAATCTGTTATCTTTCGGCCCAAAATTCTGGACATCATCAACATCATTTATTATTTTAAAATAGCACCTTATAGACTTTTCAAATGTTTAGAACATTTCTCCTATATAATCTCATTAGAAAAGCTACAAAAACTCTGCATAGGTAGGCCAATAGCTTTAGACACACATTGCAGATATGGACCTGAAGGTGAAGGAGAATGGTTTGCACTGAGTCAATTAAAGATGCAAGATTTGAACCATACCTGTTATATTTAAGCATTTTGCATCCTGCCAATACTAGAAAAGACTTTGGAACACATACAGTTTAAAGTCTTTTAGAGCAAACAGTTTTATCATACTCTTAGCTTTTCTTTCAAAGGCTAATCATTTGTTAATCTGATTCCTATTGCTAGCCTAATCTTCAACTTTCAGCATTTACATTTTTATGTATTTAGCTCCCTTAAATTAAGAATCCTTTAGGATCCCTAGGTAAAAACCTGAGGAGAATCATGAAGGGCTAAATCCCATGATCAGTCAAAACCAGGATAGAGCCACTCAGCCTAAGAACCTTTTTTTAAAAAAAGATTAATAAGCCTCATTGAACCAATGGGTTACTCTAGTTGGGACTGACAATTAGATTTGTCTTCAAATGTGCAGAATCTACAGGGAAGCATATTATGCATGAATGGCCTCTGTTCTTCCCTGCTCTGTCATCAACATCTGATATTCATGTACGTATGCCTATAAACACAAGAGTTTTCAGAATACCATTGAAAAATTTAGTCTCTGTGTATTTAGTCCTTTTCACAACCTATCTCATTAAATAGGAACTCAGTGCAAAACTGACTCTCTGCAGATGTTCATTACTGAAATGCATAAGGTTTTTAGTCTTACCACCATTCTTGCACCTACCAGCTGGAGAACGTGTGACCCTCCAGATGTTATTGACATGCAACTCCATTGGCTTGAACCAGCATAGCCAACAATGGAGAATGATAGTGACTGCAGTCCAACATCTGGAGAGCTTTAGCAATTAATGAAGGCACATTTTGGGGTTCTGTAATGCTTTTGGGGAGGGTCGAAGACAAAATTGGGAGGGAATTCTCTTCTTCATAGACAGGCAATACCTGTACCCTCCAATCCCTATTCAGTACACCCTTGTCTTCCACCCCCATAAGAAAAGCAACACCTGTGAGTAGGAGGACACCAGAGGCAGTCAAAAAGCTCCTTTATAATTGCTGGCCTATTTAAAGTTCCTTTCTGACTCATAACACTAGGAACATCATTGGACAGAAACCAAGACATGTCAGGCTTCACTTTTAGGCAAATCATCATCCACACAACATACTGGCAAAAGTTCTCACTCAAAATATAAAACCCCAATATCTACAGATTTTTCTTCTTCTTAATAGTGTTTCCTCAATATTGTAGCAAAGAAAAAAAGAGAGAATCTTAAAAACATGGAATACCAAGGCCAACAAATCCCCGTGTTTTTAATAGTTGATATTGGTACTCCAGGGATCCTTCTTCAACTAGCTATGTTATGCTAATGCTTCCTTTCTCAGCAGTAGCAGCTAAGAAGCATGGGCCCACCAGCCAGAAGGGGCATCATTACACAACCAATAGCTCTTCGTTGTACTATCTCAATACAGTTGCATAGACTGTCTTCTATCTTCCCATTAAGTGGCCAATTGCTATGAACCTCTGCACCATTCATTCTACATGTCTCTTTTGACCATTCAGTCTGCCGGCACCCTGTTCCCACTCTCATAATGGACCATGGTCTGACACTACCACCACCCCCAAATTGAATGAGCTCAATATCTCTGTGGCTGACTTGAGAAACCTTGCACACCTGCAAGGTTCACCAGTGTTCCCAAACACATAAACCCATCCTCAACATCTGGAACTACCTTACATATTTCCTAAATTACTGCAAAGCAACACATACACATGCACAAAGTCAAAACCACTTACTTTTCTGTAGGTCACAGCAAACAGATTTTCAGCAGGATCTTCTTCTGATAAAATTAGTCTTAAAAGTGAGTATTTCCTATTATACATTAATAACATCAAAACAGCTAAGGAGAAGCCTGGATCATCTTGCTATTACAGAAGGAAGCTGTCCCCTCCAGCCACCCAAGTGAATATAGCAAGTACAAATTTTTCACTTATTAATGACCACCCAAACAGCAATTTATACTTACTCTGGCTGGAGTATCCCCAACGCCTTGATGAAGGAGAACCCCACAAATGGCAAATCTTCTCCCGAGAAGCCTGCAGGGTTCAGCTGGCACAGAGAGGATACAATTCGTGAATTCTTCTCTGGTTCATCGAAATTTGAGGTGTCATCATCAGACTTAAGGGTAGGCACAAAGGGGGGAGGAGCTGGTGATTTTGCCCAAAAACATAAAGTAGAAGAATGAATAGAAAATATTTAGCTGCAGTTTGCTGACAAAATCCCTCTCATTCAGCATTTTCAATGGCACTGCAGCTCCTGCCTGTAATCTTGCTAACACCAGCAGGCAGAGCCACTGCTCTCTCAAACCTATTACAGCAACAAGAGATTAACCCTTCTGTGACCAACATGGCTCCCATTCTGCAGGCAGAGCATCTCTTGATGCTGTCCAACCAGTTTTGATTATTTTAAAAACAAAAAACACATCATGGTTTTTTAAATATTAAATACAATTTCAAGCTTCTCTGTTGAAAGTGTCACAGGACACTTTCTCCTGATCCTTCTGGCACAGGAAAGATTCATCTATGCTACTTAATGAAATAAATCAGATGCTAAGCACCTACAGAAAAGAATCGGTAGCTGAAAAGGTGCCTAGCCTGGGTTACAGATCCTCATCTCCCCTTACAGCATTAACATTGCCCGTAGAAATGCTGCAGTGGCTGAAGCTCAACTGTCCTTTTGGAATTAATATATCTACCACCCACCGCTTGTTGAGCGCTCTGAATGGTTCACCACTGCAGTCTAGCTTCAACACTACGGGCAAAAGCAAGAATAATTTCCTCTTCAGCTGTCAATCAGCATTCTACAGTCTCCTGCATCAAACCCTTCTTTTTTCATCTCCTTACAACATAGGCTGCGACTCAAATCAGAGCAAGACCAACAGCAAAACCTTGCAAACAGAAGTTTTCCTTAACCATGAATAGCAGCAAAACCGCTTTGTGAACTGCATGCAAACAATAACTACTCTCGTTAAAATCATGCACCTTCGTTGGTTTTAAATATGCATTTAATCACTGGAAGCTGTTGCACAATGCGAATCAGCCAGATATCTGCAAAACAGACATCCCTACAGCCAGCTTGCTCACCGTCACAAGCTGATGGATGTACTGTGTGCCAACGCCGTTACCATGGATTCTATATAGATCTCTCGCAGCAACTGAGAGGAAATGAAGCACTGGGAACCAGCATTACAGTCCCTGCAGTGCAGGCAATCTGCTTCTCACTCTGTGCATGCTCCTGAGTTTTAACTCTTCCCCCTTCTACTCCTAACAGATGCTGACAGTTATCTGACCAGTACAAGCAGAATGAGTCACTGCTGGAGCTTACGAGCTCCCTCTAGGCTGCAAAGCTTCTTTCAGGGAAGAGCTTTAACCCTTTGTCCTCAACTCAACTGCTTATAAGGCAGCACAAGTGACTAGAATAAATAAGTCCCTCTCCCCCACCCCAAAATAGGATCTTCCTAATTCACATACTTTGGCAGCATTTCACATACAAAATGCTGATGCTGCTTTCAGGGAAAGGAGACAGACCAGCAAACTGCTGTTCCCAGAAGTTAATGATAACTAAGTGGCAGAATGGGTGAAAGTCAGTGGGTTTTATATTATGCATTGCTTGGATTAAAAACCAGGACTGAAATAAAATTATTTTAACACATTATTAAAATTTAAATTAACCTCTCCCCCCCTCGCCCACTTGAATCTGAGATTATCTGTCATTCTTTTTAGATATAAAAGTATTGAAGTTTTAATACCACCCTTCATCATATCTGATTTTGTATAGGTAAAGGTCACCTTTGCTCGAAAGCCAATCATATCCAACTCTAGGGTTTGGTGCTCATCTCCATTTATAGCAAAAAAAGCAAGCGCTGTCTGTGTCTGCAGACGTTTCCATGGACATGTGGCAGGCATGACTTGACACCGGAGTGCACGGAACACGGTTTACCTTCCCACCGAAGTGGTCTCTATTTATCTACTTGCAAGTTTTTGCTTTCGAACTGCTAGGTTGACAGGAGCTGGGAAAGAGACAGGAGCTCACTTTGTCGTGCAGCACTTGGGTCTCGAACCGCTGACCTGCCAACCTTCCAGTCATCAAGTTCAGCATCTTAACCACTAAGCCATCACAGTCTGCTGATTTTGTAAAGACTCACTAGAGTAAAAGAAATGTAACTCTCCAACAAAACAATATAAACTACATACAATAAAGAATAGAAAATACAGTATCAACTCCAGCATAATTTCTAATCATATTGTAAACATAACTAGAAATGACGACATAACTGTTTCAATTTTAGCTCAAAACAGAGGAAAAAGCACTTTTCTTCCCCCTTGAGTCCAACAGTAAGGACAACAGCATGCAAAAGTGTTTCTTCTGTACAAGTTGCTGTGAAAGATAAAACCATTAATCTGTCTGCATTGTCTTGAAACCCAAAATGCCTGTGGTAGATTAATTGTTTTTGAATTTGTTAACTTCAAGGTTTATCTCAACCCCACTTTTTCAACATTAAAAAATAGAGTTGGCTTAAAAGACACTATGGTTTGTTGTGGTTTGTTGGATCGGGGCCGTGGAGCGCCGTTGGGTCCCGGAGGAGACTGGTCAAGAAACGACACGAGACAAGATGGAGCGAAGACCAATGGTTTATTGAGGGAAAATCATCATCATATATAGGAATTCAAGGCAGCGTGTGATAGAATCGTCATCTGACAGAAAATCACATCACATGTTTACCCGGGTTAATTGGGAATCTCTCTCGTGGAAGTTAATTAACTAAGGCAAACACTGGCAGGGGAAGTCCATTGTCCCTAGCTTACACAAGAGTAAATATGGCCACTATTGACGCTAGGGCTTGGGGTAATCCGCAGGTGCGGTATTACCTATTTCCTAACTGCTTAGTTAGACATTCAATTTCCTCCTGCTTGGACTGCCTGTCAGGTCAGATATTGGTGAATCAATCTTATGACTATTAATCCGCTCCCCAATTTCTGTCCCCGCGGAGCCCAGAGACCCGATGTGTGCTCACGTGACATAGCCTCTGTCAGGGACAGTTATGCCAATTGTGCTTGCAGATACCGCAGTGGTTGTTCAGTCGCACAGTCGATTCCGACCCTTTGCAACTCCATGGACCATTTTCCTTCGGGCGCCTCTGTCCTCCACCATCCCCCTCAGCCCTCCCAGCTCTGTGCCCACTGCGTCTACAATACCATCCAGCCATCTCATCTTTGGACGCCCCCTTCTTCTCTTGCCCTCCACCTTTCCCAGCATCAAGGCCTTCTCAAGTGAGTCCTCCCTTCTCATTTGATGTCCAAAGTACTTTAGCTTCATCTTCACTATTTGTCCCTCCAATGAACAGTCAGGATTGATTTCTTCCAGTATTGACCTATTTGTTCTCTTTGCTGTCCAAGGGACTCTCAGGACTCTCCTCCAACACCACATCTCAAAGGCATCTATTCTTCTGCGCTCAGCCTTCCTAATGGTCCAGCTCTCACACCCATACATTACCACTGGGAATACCATTGCTTTGACTATGCGAATTTTTGTTTTCAAGGTGATGTCTCTGCTTTTCACTATATTCCCCAGGTTTCTCATAGCTTGTCTCCCCATAATCAGTTAACTTTTTATTTCATGGCTACAGTCGCCATCTGCAGTGATCTTAGATCCCAGGAAAGTAAAATCTATCACTGCTTCTACTTCTTCCCCATCTATTTTCCAGGGACTGATCGGATCTGTTGCCATTATCTTGGTTTTCTTGATATTAAGTCTCAAGCCAGCTTTTGCACTCTCCTCCTTCAATCCAATCAAGAGGTTCTTTAGGTCTTCCTCACTTTCTGCCATTAGGGTAGTATCATCTGCATATCTCAAATTGTTGATGTTTCTCCCAGCAATTTTGATCCCATATTGTGATTCCTCCATCCCTGCATTGCGCATTATGTGCTCTGTGTATAGATTGAATAAGCAGGGTGATAAAATGCAGCCTTGTCTTACTCCTTTTCCTATTCCAAACCACTCTGCCTTTCCGTGTTCTGTCCTAACTGTTGCTTCTTGGTTCGTGTACGGATTTCTCATGAGACATATGAGGTGTTCTAGTATTCCCATCTCTTTAATTACTTGCCACATTTTCTTGTGGTCCACACAGTCAAAAGCCTTGGTGTAGTCAATAAAACAAAAGTAGACTTGTTTCTGGTATTCTTTTGTTTTCTCCATGATCCAACATATGTTGGCAATGTGGTCTCTAGTCCCCCTGCCTCTTTTGAAACCGGCCTGCACCGCTGGTAGTTCTCTCTCCACATGATGTTGAAGTCTATCCTGTATTATCTTGAGCATCACCTTGCTGGCATGTGGAATGAGCGCAATTGTTCGGTAATTTGAGGATTCTTTGGCATTGCCTTTTTTTGGGATTGGAACGTACACTGATCTTTTCCAGTCTTGTGGCCACTATTTTGTTTTCCAGATTTGCTGGCATATTGAATGCAGTAGTTTGATTCCATTATCTTTTAGGGCTTTGAAAAATTCAACTGGGATACCATCATTTCCACTAGCTTTATTGTTTGCAGTGCTTTTTAGGGCCTTTCTGACTTCACTCTCCAGAATGTCTGGTTCAAGTTCAAATTCCTCATTATTGTTATTATCAGGAGTGTTGAGGTCCTTTTTGTAGAGTTCCTCTGTGTACTCTTGCCATCTCTTTTTGATCTCTTCTGCATCAGCTAACTCCTTTCCATCTTTGTCCCTTATCATGGTCATTTTTGCTTTAAAAGTTCTCTTGATTTCCCCGATTTTTTTAAAAAGATCTCTAGTCCTGCCTCTTTTGTTGTTTTCCTCCATTTCTTTGCACTTTTCTTTTAGGTAGTTTTCCTTATCTCTCCTTGCTTTTCTTTGAAATTCTGTGTTCAAATGATTGTATTTTTTCCTTTCTTCTTTGCCTTTGGGGTTCCTTCTTTCCTCTGTTATTTTAAAAGCCTCATCACACAACCACTTTGCTTTCTTATACTTCTTTTCTTTTGGTATGGTTTTATTTGCTGCTTCTTGCATGATGTCCCGCATCTCTGTCCATAATTCTTCTGGTACTCTGTCTATCAGGTACAGGACATTAAATCTGTTCATGACCTCCACCGTGTATTCTTTAGGGATGTTGTGTAGGTCATATCTGTCTGGTCTAATTGTTTTCCCCATTTTCTTTAGTCTAAGCCTGAATTTTGAGATCAGGAGGTTGTGATCTGAGCCACAGTCTGCTCCAGGTCTTGTTTTTGCTGACTGAATGGAGGTTTTCCATCTTTGACTGCAGAGTATGTAATCAATCTGATTTTGATGCTGGCCATCTGGTGATGTCCATGTGTAAAGTCGCCTCTTATGTTGCTGGAAGAGGGTGTTTGCTATGACTAGTGAATTCTCTTGGCAAAACTCTATCAATCTTTGCCCTGCTTCATTCTGTGTTCCAAGACCAAACTTGCCTGCTATTCCATTTACTTTTTGATTTCCTACTTTGGCATTCCAATCTCCTAAAATAATGTGGACATCATTTCTTGGTGTCTGTTCTATGAGGTGTTGTAGGTCCTCATAGAACTGGTCAACTGTGGCTTCATCTGCACTAGTGGTTGGTGCATAGACTTGGATTACAGTGATATTGAAAGGTATGGCTTGGATTCTGACTGGCAACATTCTATCATTTTGATGTTGTATCTTATTACTGCTTTCCTCACTCTTTTGTTGACAATTATGGCTACTCTGTTTTTTCTGAGGTTTTCTTGCCCACAGTAGTAGATATGATGGTTTCCAGAGTTGAATTCACCCATCCCTGTCCATTTTAACTCACTGATGCCCAGGATGTCAATGCTTATTCTTTCCATCTTGTTTTTAACACTATGGTTACCTTCAACCATATTTAAAAACCAGCCATGAACACTGTTTAAAACGCAACTCATGGCAGAAGATCTGGAATCGGGATCCAGTGATGGTCTGATCAAGATAGCAGATGAAGGAGAGAATGAGGCAGATGAACGTGGAGATCAATCCGGCCTCAGTGTAGAAGGGAGTGAGTGGTGGTCCCTCTCAGTCCTTGTCTAAACTTTTCTTCTCCCCGGTCTTATGGTCTTTCTTCTTCTTTTTGGCACCCTCCTGCCCATGTTTCTCTGCTGTCTTGGACGCCATCTTGGGAGCCGGAATTTTGGCAGGAACTTGTGGAGCATGGGCAGGGGAAGAAGACAAGGTCTGGGCCATGAGATGGCACCTTAAGACAGTTCTGCTGATTCCTGATGGCCAATTTAGTGAACTTTTTGCAGTGTCTGCAGGTCTGTATTTGATGGTTCTCACCCAAGCAGATCAGGCACTCGCTGTGACCGTCACTCGAAGGCAGTTGCAGACAGTGCAGCGTTCGAAGGCAGTGGCAGAGGCCATCAACTTTCGGCGGGAGAATCCTCAACCGATCACCCACTGACTCAGATGGATGATCGCACACTGTGCCGATCCTCCCGCAAGGGAGGACCGCCGACTAAAAAATTAGTAATAATTGTTGCTCCTCCCACAGTGTAAATAAAATTGATTGGACTGTAAATAAATTTGAATTTGAATTCCTCCCACAAGGGAGGAACGACCTTAGAAAAACTGAGGTTTGCTGCTCCTCTGCAAGGAGAATCAGCCAAGAAAAATTGGTATATTGTGTGCTGTTCCTCTTGCAAAGGAAGAACAGCCAAGAAAAAACTGTTGAAAACTGCCCTTCTGCAAGGAAGAGCAGTCCAGAGGATGGCAATCCTGCCCAAAGGACAAGATTACCTCAAACATTCATAAAGAAAGTAGCTTTCTTAACAAGAAGCGCAAAAAAATGAAGTACTCCCTCTCCAATGGGACTCCTGCTACAGCAGCGGAAAGAAGAGAACTGAGGAAAGAGTGCAAAATGGCGCCTAAGGATGGGCGGTCCCAACATCAAACCTTTGAAATCCCATCAGCTTTGAAGCTCCGATAATGGCTCCATGCAGGCGCAGAACCCAAAAGTGTGAATTCACAAACATGAAGGAGAACTAGTAAACTCAAGTACTTTCGCCATCAAAGGAGAAGAGAGCACTCACTTGAGAAGGCCTTGATGCTGGGGAAAATTGAAGGCAAGAAAAGGGGACGGCAGAGGATGAGGTGGCTGGATGGCATTGTTGACGCGATGGGCATAGACCTGTGTGGGCTTTGGAGAATGGCAGAGGACAGGGGAGCCTGGCATCCGGTGATGGTCCGGTCGCAAAGGGTCAGACTTGGCTATGTGACTGAACAACAAACCCCAACTACCAGAATGCCAGTTCTGTCACATTACAATCTATAATTTACTGTTAGAAAGTTTCAGATGGTTCGGCCCAATAACTCCAGGATCAATCATTTGTATTTAAAGTCTTTTACTTCCACTGCCCGCATGGCGGTCAGTGGTGGTCTCAAGGGTCAGGGATGGAAGTGAGGTCAGATGGTAAGTGAGGGTCCTTTAATAGGGTTAGGTGAGGTCAGAGGAATAGGGGTCGGAGGAGTAGGGTTACATAGGCAAAGCATTGTGGTATATGTAGTTCAGGGCAATGTAATATTACATCTGACAAAACCCCTTCCAATATCATATGAACTGAATACATTGTGGGTAGGATTGGCAGTCTCTCACTCACTAAGACATAGACTATCAAACAAGTATTCGTGCTGGGCTAACGGGAGTGGCTTGGTCAAAATATCTGCCACCTGTTCCTTGGTCTCGCAGTGTGTTGGTTCTATAAAGCCCTTTCCTATCAGCTCCCTCACATTCCAGCACTTGATATCTATGTGACGGGATTTTCACTTCACAGACTCAGCCTTCGCTATGTCTATGGCTGCTTTGCTATCTTCGTGAATGGTGATGGGGAGTTTGGGTCTCTCCCAGATGAGGGAGATCAGTTCGTTTATCCAGATTAAGTCACATGCGGCGTTGGACAGACAAATGTACTCTGCTTCTGCAGTGGAAGTGGAGACTAGTTTTTGCTTCTCGGTGCGCCAATATATAGGGTTGCTATTTAGCATCACTATATAGCCGGATGTAGCCAAATTTGCTGACGACACTAAATTATACAGGGTAGTGAAAACTGTGAGAGATTGTGAGGAGCTCCAGAGGGATCTCTCGACACTGGGGGAGTGGGCAAAACAGTGGCAAATGAGTTTCAACATTAGTAAGTGCAGAGTGATGCATGTTGGGGCAAAGAACCCCAATTACATTTATAAACTGATGGGGTCTGAACTCTCTGCGACAAACCAGGAAAGGGACCTTGGTGTCCTGGTGGACAACTCAATGAAGGTGTCAACCCACTGTGCCTCAGCAGTGAAAAAAGCAAACTCAATGCTAGGGATCATTAGGAAGGGTATAGAAAATAAGTCAGCAAGTGTCATTTTGCCTCTTTATAAATCTATGGTGAGGCCCCATCTGGAATACTGTGTACAGTTCTGGTCGCCATACCTCCAGAAGGATATTATGGAGCTGGAAAAAGTGCAGAGGAGGGCAACCAGAATGATTAGGGGACTGGAACACCTTCCTTACCATCTGAGGCTGCAACGGTTGGGCCTCTTCACTCTTGAACAACGACGTCTAAGAGGTGACCTGATTGAAGTTTATAAAATCATGCACGGTGTGGACAAAGTAGATAAGGAAAAACTGTTTTCCCTATCGCATAACACTAGAACTAGGGGACACTCGATGAAACTTTTGGGTGCTAGTTCTCAAACAAATAAGAGAAAGTACTTTTTCACCCAGAGGATTACTGGTCTATGGAACTCCCTGCCAGAAGAAGTGGTGACAGCTGTCAGTCTTGACAGCTTTAAGAAAGGATTAGACAAGTTCATGGAGGACAAGAGTATCAATGGCTATAATTATGGATACTTAAGGACAACCTCCGGGTTGGAGAGATAGGCAGGATATCTCTCAATATCATTTCCAGGGAATCCTAAGCAGGTGAAGGCATGTGCTTGGGAATACCCTGAAGGAAATGGTGAGCCACTGTGTGAGACAGAATGCTGGACTGGATGGGCTGTGGCCTGTTCCAGCAAGGCTGTTCTTATGTTCTTATGGTTTCTGAGCATCCGCCCCAATCAGCATCCGCGTAACATGAGAGATTGATCCCATTGTCTACATGAGGAGTAGCAGCTTTGCGTCCATGGTACCCTTTAGGTATCTCAGTAGCCTCTTGATAGCTACCCAATGGTGGGTCTTCGGGCTCCCGGAGTCACGTGAGAGAAGGTTCACCACCAACGTGATGTCCGCCCTGGTCCAGTTGGCGATGTGTAGCAATGATCCAATGGTGGATCTGTAGAGGCTGATATCTTCAAAAGGCTCTCCCTCCTCATGAGCGTTTTTCATGAAATCTGTTTGCATGGGTGTCCCACATGGGGGAGCGTCCGACATGTTACACTTGTCAAAAAGCTCGGCTATCTTTTCTTTCTGAGAGATGGCGAAACCGTTGGATATTCTTGATACTTGTACCCCTAGGTATTTGTTCACTTCTCCTAAGCGTTTCAGAGAGAATTCGCTTTGCAGGCCTTGGGCGAATTTGTCACATCTGGACTTGCTCTTTCCAAAATACAACAGGTCATCAACATAAACTAGGACCTTTTCCACGCCCTCTGGTGATTTCCTTAAGAATACATACTTGTCGTCTTTGACTGGGAAAAAGTCCAATTGTCCCATTGGCTCAGCCATGCATTCGTACCATCTTCTGCTGGACTGTTTGAGGCCGTAGAGGCTCTTGCTGAGCAGCCATGTTTTTCCTCTGTTGCGTCCAAAGCTGGGTGGTGCCTTGACATATATTTCTTTATCTAGTTGTGCATGAAGGTACGCTGTCTGTACGTCGAATTGGTACACTTGTTCCCCAAGTGTGGTTGCCATCACTAGAGTGGCCTTGACACTTTCTGGTTTCACTGTTGGGGAATATGTGTCCTCGTAATCGTCCGAGTATTGTTGGGTGAAACCTTGGGCTACTAGACGGGCCTTATACAGTGTCTGCCTATCCTCTAGCTGTTTCACCTTGAACACCCATTTCGTTCCCACCGTCTTCTGTCTCTCGGGGACCTTTGCAGGGGTGTTTGCCGCTCCTCGCCTTCTTCATGTGTTGCATCTTCTTGTCCTCTGGGCCTTGTCTCAGGCAGCAGTGTTCTGGTTTATTCACGTTCTGGGTCATTCGTCAATACTTCATTTTGCGTGTATTTTGCTCCAGTTTGCGTGTTCATAAAATGTGGCCGATCTGGAAACCACCAACTTCAGGTTGTGGTCTAGGAATCGGTACACCTTCGAACCTGGTTCATACCCTAGGAACCTTAGTCTTCTTGTTACCTTATCCCCCCTTTTCCTCAGCTGCCTTGGTATGTGCACGTCCGCGAGCACACCGAAGATGTGAAGGTGGGCCAATTTGGGTTTCCAGTTGTACATGGCTCCATAGGGTGTCTTTCCAATGACACTGGACCATAATCTGTTCAGTGTGTAGAGTACAGCAGTGCTTCCCCCCAGTATGAGAAACTCAGGCCTGCATCTTCTATTGCGCACTTGACCATGGTCTGGAGCACTCCGTTTCTTCGTTCGGCAACTCCATTCTGGAAAGCTGAGAATGGTGCGGTCTTGTAGTGTAGCATCCCCTTCTCGATTATTCAGTTCTCGAACTCTTTGGACAGAAATTCTGAACCTCTGTCCATCATCAGTTGCTTTATGTTTGTGTTGTGTTGTGTTGTGTTTGTACCCTCTTGTAGAATTCCTTGAATTTGCTGAGGGTCCTTGCTCCTGAGGGTGTACACTAAGCCATACCAGCTGAAGTCATCAACTATCGTCAGGAAGAATCTCTTCTGGCCTAGGGACTTCTTAAGTGGTCCCACCAGGTCAAGATGGACCAACTGGTATGGATGGTCTGACCTTCTGTTGGACGTCTTCGGCTGTGATTCAACCTTTGCCTTGGAGCTCTTGCATACGGAGCATTCCAGGTAATTTTCGCAATTCTTGACCTTTAGCCCTTCCAAGCATCGCAGCATTTTCTTGACTATTGGGAAACCTATGTGTCCCAGTTTCCTGTGTAGCAGGTCTGCACACTCATTGTGTGTAGGCTTTCCTATGGATATCCTTGGCATCCTTTGCTTCATTTCGTTGACCCCTTCATTTCTCGTGGGACTGTGGGGGTCGTCATTCTCCCCTTCTGGACCCTCATCTCCGCATTACCTGGGGTCATCCGTGGTGCATTCTAGCATTGCTTCATCGTCATTGCTATCAAGTGATCCTATCGTGGCTTGCCTGTCGTCGGCTTCTTCAGCTATGAAGTATGGTAGGCCGCCTATGAATTCCACTCTCCCTATTTCTTCTCCCCTTCTTTCGATGGATGCCTTCTTGTTTCCAAAGATTATTCTCAGGCTAGGGTCCTCTGTGAGTCTGGTGGTGGCCAGCATGTTGGAAGGAATTCCTGGGACATAAAGGACATCTTTGGCCAGTCCAATTCCAGGGATGAGTACATTGCCCCTGCCAACTACCTTTGCGTGTTCCTGGTTGGCAACTTTGATTCTGAAGGAGTCTTCTTCAAAGGAACTGAATATCTCCCTGTGGCATGATGTGTGGGTGGTAGCCACAGAGTGAATCAGCCATCATTGCAGGCGAGCATCTGTGGGTCTATCTGCCCTGTGGCATCTGGCCCCTTTGCCGTGTTTGACCACGTTTACTGAGTCTGATTTGTGCTTCTCTTGTTCTCCCTGCGGCCTAGGCTCTCTTCCTGGGCTGGGCAATCTCCATCACCTGTCTTCTCTATTCTTGTCATCTCTGTGCCTGCGCGGGTATTCGTCCTGTGACCCATGCCTTGGCCTTGGAACGCCTTCGGGTTGTGCTCTGTGGCCCTCTTGTCCTTGTGGTATCTTGGGCAGTCCCTCTTAATGTGCTTTCTTGGCCCGCACATGTAACACTCTGGGGTTGAGCTCGCTTGCTCAGTGAAACTAACCTTCTTGCGTGGCCTGTCTTCTGTGCGTATAGTGGCCCTGTCCCTTCTAAGGTTGTCCTCAGCTATGAGCTTCCTAGTAATGCATTCCAATGTGGCACTGTCACTGCCCAAATTGTCTAACTGAGTCAGGAAGTAGTCCCAGCTTGGATCAAGAGAGATGTAAATAACACTAATCAGGTGTTGTTCTGTTATGATTTCGCCCCTTCTTAAGATGTCAGATCTCATCTTGTTTAGTTTCATCAAGTGTTCACTCATGGTTGTTCCTTCCTTAATTTTGTATGCGAACAACTCTCTTAATAGCAAGCAGGTCCTGTCTCTGCAATAAAACATATTATACAATTTCCCCCAGACATCATAAACAGTTAGCCCATTCGGAACACTCCCATACATTGCAGTGTCAATAGAACTTATAAGTAAACAGAATACCCTGTTCACCTCCAGAGTCCATGGTCAAGAAATCTTTGATGGGTTTTGGATCAAATGCAAAGCCCCCTCCCTCATCAGAATTACCTGAAATTGTTGTGCCCAGTCAATAAGGTTCTTCCCAGTCAGGCAAAGGATTGAGAAGTTGTTTGGCAGTTGGCTCTGCTGGCCGGCATTGTTTCCGTTGCTTGAGTAGTTCTGGTGCCCTGGGCTGTCTTCAAATTGGCAGTAAGGGATGGGGACAGACTGTTCTTGTTCTTTTTCAGCTTGCCTGTAGGGGAAGCTTGCTTACTCTCTGGCCTTTGAGCGACCTGATGTGACCTGTCCTTCCTCCTCTTCACCAGAGGGGGAGCTCTCTTGCCTCTCCAGCGCCTGCGCAAGTCTCATTCTTCGCAGGCTGCCGAGGTGAGCGGACCTCTACTCTGGAGGTCCTGCTTCTTCGGGCTGGAGCGTCGCTGAGGGGGCGGTGTCATCGCTGGAGTTGCTGTCTTCATCGGAGGATCCCATGATGCCGCTGCCAGGAGGCTGCCATCTCTGCTGGGTCGTAGGAGTCCCGTGTCGCCGGGGCTCCGTTTCTTCGGACCGTGGCCTTGCTTGGAGATCGGCTTCCTCGCTTGAGCTTCCCCCGCGATCGAGCCGGACGGGCGATGGGTCATGGTAGGTTTCCGTCTTCCGTTTTCCCTTGGCGTGCGTCTCCGGTTCTTCCTCGCGGCTGTGGGTTTTGCGGTGTCCATGGCAGGTCTCTCGCAGTGGCCTGTTTCTGCGTGGTGGTCGCGTCCCCTTTGGTCGTGGTAGCTTGCCTCTGGGGAGGGGCTGCGCCCCCTTCGGCTCTTGGCTGTGAAAAGGTGATGGTGGTCTGCTCTAGGGGACCTGCCACGCTCTTTTTGCCCGCAGTAGCTTGCTTCCGGGGAGAGGTCGTGTCCCCTTCGGCTCCTGGCTGCGAAGGGGGCCTCTGCCCCTTGGTGAAGTTTGGCCGGGTCATCGGCAGCATCCCTCTCAGGTGCTCGCCGTCTGCTTGGGGGGTCCCTTCTGGCTCCTGGGGGCTGAGGGTTTCTAGGGTCTGTGTGTCCACCCTCCGGGGTCCCAGGGCTTTTTCCTTTTTTTGCGTGGCTGGAGCGCATGGGTTATCTTTGGGCATGGTTGGCTCGATGGGGTTTCCCGCCGGTGTGTTTGAATCTAGGGCCGCCGCTTGTGATTGGTCGGCCATCTTGGCTAGATTAAAACCCGGCGTGGTGCTTGGGGTTCCTGCCATGGAGGTTTCCTGGGTAGAGCTTACTGCACCATTGGTGAGGGGTTCGTCTCCGTTGTTCATCAAGGCCAGTAGCTCTGCCATGGAAATCATCCTTTTTCCCACTATCGCCTTGTAGACTTCGGTTACCGGGATTTCGCCTTGGTCGTCCCCTTCGGTGGGTGCCCCTCCAATCCCGGCCTCCATCTGGCCATCTGGGTCCATCTCCACAATGGTCCGGTCGGGGTTGACCTCTTCCGTTACCAATTGGGGTTGTGCGGTCGCTGGTTCCAGAGTTTCGGGTCCTTCTTTGGCTCCTGAGGGTCTGGCCCGTGTCTTGGCCCCCACTTTGTTCATCCGGGTCTTTCTTTTGGTCATTTTTGTTTGTTCTGGAGTTAGTTATGGGCTAACCAAACCTCTGCTACCATTTTGTTAGAGAGTTTCAGACGGTTCATCCCAATAACTCCAGGATCAATCATTTGTATTTAAAGTCTTTTATTTCCACTGCCCGCATGGCGGTCAGTGGTGGACTCAAGGGTCAGGGATGGAAGTGAGGTCAGAGGGTAAGCGAGGGTCCTTTAATAGGGTTAGGTGAGGTCAGAGGAATAGGGGTCGGAGGAGTAGGGTTACATAGGCAAAGCATTGTGGTATATGTAGTTCAGGGCAATGTGATATTACATCTGACATTTACACACTCTGGGAAATCAGGGATCAATCTGGTGACAGTATTCAAATGTCCCTCCATGCTTCTAGACAAATGTTTCCCAGCCCTTGGTTTTTGGACTTCAATTCCCAGAAGCCTAAGCCAGTACATTGGCTGATCTGTGCTTCTGGGAATTGAAGTCCAAAAACCAAAGGTTGGGAAACATACTAGAATAGAGATTCTCAGCCAGCAGCCCCATTTCATGTGGCTCCCCACCGCCTCCAACACACCAGGAAGTGCCATGTTGTGGAGGAAGGGCAAAATGGCTGTCCAGCCCCCGAAGTTGTAGGAGGGAGCGTGACTCAGCCCCAGGCTTAAACAGGTTGAGAAATTCTGCACTAGACTATTAACCATCAGTTTCCCTTTCTTCCTCCAAGATATTAATCTACCCTCAAATGAATCCTAAGCAAAGTATTAGTTAATCTGCTGTTGTTGTTCAGTCTTACAAGCAAGTCTGGCCTTTGGCAACTCCACGGAGCACAGCATACCAGGCTCCTCTGCCTTCCGCTAGCCTGTTAATATGGTCCATGAAGTTTTCTTGGCAAGGACACTGGAGTGGGTTGTAGTTTTTCCCCTATGGATCGTGTTTAGTCTGAGTTCTCCACTATGGACTGTCCATCTTGTGTGACCCTACAAGGCATAGCCCAAAGCCTCATTGAACCATATCAGCTCCCTCACCACAGCAATGCAACGATCCTTGATTAATTTATCTACCAATAAATACATCCAATTCCACATTTTTAGTTGCCAGAAATATTTAAATCCAGAATAAATAAGATATACAGGTGAAACTCGGAAAATCAGAATATCGTGCAAATGTTCATTCAGTTCACTAATGTAACTTAAAAGGTGAAGCAAATATATGAGATAGACTCATTACATGCAAAGTGAGATAGTTCAAGCCTTACTTTGTTATAATATTGTTTATGGCATACAGTTTATGAAAACCCCAAACCCCCAATCTCATGTACCCCATAATCATCACATAATCTCATGTATGTTGTACGCCATGATCATCACAATTATAATGAATTAAGGCACGACATATCTCACTTTGCATGTAGTGAGTCTATCTCATATACTTGTTTCACCTTTTAAGTGAAATGAATGGACATTTGCACGATATTCTAATTTTCTGAGTTTTACCTGTACAGTAATACCCCAGATAATGTTAAAACTTGGTTCCACAAGTCTTAATGTTATGTGATTTTCAACGTTGTGCGATACATGTATTGCACAATGTCAAACTCCATAGAGATACATTGTAACCAGCACAGACTTCAGGGGACGTTGTGTGATACATCCCATAGGGTTTAACGTTGTGTGGTGCAAATCTTTTCTTCAGATGTCTTAACGTTGTGCAGTTTTAACATTGTGTGGTGCACATGTTAAGCGGAGTATTACTGTACCTGGATTCAGTGAAAGATATAGCACTTTTTTTTCTTTATTTGCGTCAGATGCACCACCAGCATATACTGTAATAACATACAAAGCTAAAATTAACACATAGCAGCACTAACTCTCTGCCACGTTTAGGCAGTAAGGATGTGCACAGGGGAAACTTTCAAGATCTACTCTTTTCCGGTTCTTTCTGGAGGGTCTTCATTTAGTTCAGACCCTTTCATGTGCCAGTCCTTTCTGGAAAACCAAACTCTCTATCAAGTTATTTAATTTCAGGGTTCCCATTCTAGGTTCTGGAGCTTTAAAAGCACCATGAGATAAGGAGAGGGAGGAATGAAGGCTTGAGGAATGGCAGCAGCGGCAGGGAAATAATAATATGAGAAGGGGAGAACAGGGAGGCAATGACAGGAAGATAAGTCCAGAGGACAGCAGTCTTCTTTCATCTCCCAATCAAAACCTGTACTGCCAAATGAAGCCACTCTCTTCACTTTGTCGTTGCCCAAACTTAAGTCCTCATCGGCGCATGTCTCTGGCAGTAATTGGCAGACCACTGTAAATGAGCCGGATTCTGTATCTCTCCACATTTCACACAGCGTGTTGTTAAGAACATAAGAACATAAGAACAGCCTTGCTGGAACAGGCCACAGCCCATCCAGTCCAGCATTCTGTCTCACACAGTGGCTCACCATTTCCTTCAGGGTATTCCCAAGGAGGTGCCTTCACCTTCTTAGGATTCCCTGGAATGGCATTGAGAGATATTCTGCCTATCTCTCCAACCCAGAGGTCGTCCTTAAGTATCCATAATTATAGCCATTGATACCCTTGTCCTCCATGAACTTGTCTAATCCTTTCTTAAAGCTGTCAAGACTGACAGCTGTCACCACTTCTTCTGGCAGGGAGTTCCATAGACCAGTAATCCTCTGGGTGAAAAAGTACTTTCTCTTATTTGTTTGAGAACTAGTACCCAAAAGTTTCATCGAGTGTCCCCTAGTTCTAGTGTTGTGCGATAGGGAAAACAGTTTTTCCTTATCTACTTTGTCCAAACCGTGCATGATTTTATAAACTTCAATCAGGTCACCTCTTAGACGCCGTCGTTCAAGAGTGAAAAGGCCCAACCGTTGCAGCCTCAGATGGTAAGGAAGGTGTTCCAGTCCCCTAATCATTCTGGTTGCCCTCCTCTGTACTTTCTCCAACTCCATAATATCCTTCTGGAGGTATGGCGACCAGAACTGTACACAGTATTCCAGATGGGGCCTCACCATAGATTTATAAAGAGGCAAAATAACACTTGCTGACTTATTTTCTATACCCTTCCTAATGATCCCTAACATTGAGTTTGCTTTTTTCACTGCTGAGGCACACTGGGTTGACACCTTCATTGAGCTGTCCACCAGGACACCAAGGTCCCTTTCCTGGTTTGTCGCAGAGAGTTCAGACCCCATCAGTTTATAAATGTAATTGGGGTTCTTTGCCCCAACATGCATCACTCTGCACTTACTAATGTTGAAGCTCATTTGCCACTGTTTTGCCCACTCCCCCAGTGTCAAGAGATCCCTCTGGAGCTCCTCACAATCTCTCACAGTTTTCACTACCCTGTATAATTTAGTGTCGTCAGCAAATTTGGCTACCTTGCTTTTTACTCCTACCTCTAGATCATTTATGAAGAGGTTGAAAAGCAGGGGTCCCAGTACTGAACCTTGGGGGACCCCACTCTTTACTTCCCTCCACTTGGAGAAGTGTCCATTTAGTGCTACCCTCTGTTTCCTGTCCCTTAGCCAGTTGCTGATCCAGGACAAGACCTGTCCCTTTATTCCATGACTGGTAAGTTTATTCAAGAGCCTTTGGTGTGGGACCTTGTCAAAAGCCTTCTGAAAGTCCAGATAAACAATGTCAACTGGATCCCCCTTATCCACATGCTTGTTGACACTCTCAAAAAATTCCAACAGATTAGTGAGGCATGATTTGCCCTTGCAAAAGCCATGTTGGCTCTGCTTTAGCAGCGCCTTCTCTTCTATGTGCCTATTAATTCTATCTTTTAGGATGGTTTCCATCACTTTACCTGGGACACATGTCAAACTGACAGGTCGGTAATTTCCTGGATCACCCCTGGATCCTTTTTTGAAAATTGGTGTTACATTCGCTACCTTCCAGTCATCAGGCACAAAGCCTGATTTGAGGGAAAGATTATATATTTTGGCTAGGATATCAGCAATTTCATCTTTAAGTTCCCTGAGAACTCGTGGATGGATGCCATCTGGTCCTGGGGATTTGTTAGTGTTTAGCTTAACAAGACATGCAAGGACCTCCTCTCTGGTTATTTCTATCTTGCTTAATTCTTCGGTTTCCCTCCCTACGAAGATAGGTTCTGTTTTGGGCATGTGGTCTCTATCTTCTTCAGTGAATACTGAAGCAAAGAATTCATTGAGTCTCTCTGCAATCTCTGTTTCCTCTTTAATAACCCCTTGCCTTCCATTGTCATCTAATGGTCCAATGGCCTTCCTAGTTGGGTTCTTACTTCTAATGTACTTAAAGAAGTCTTTGTTATTCCTCTGAGTATTTTTAGCTATACGCTCCTCAAAGTCTTGCTTTGCTTTCCTGATTGTTGCCTTGCATTTGTTCTGCCAGAATTTATGTTTCTGCCTGCTGTCCTCATTTGGACAAGCCTTCCATCTTCTAAATGAGCTTTTCTTGCTCTTGATCACTTCCCGAACAGCTCCTGTAAGCCACATTGGAGTCCTCTTGGACCTGGCAGTGCCCTTTTTCCTTTTGGGTATGCATTCCAATTGGGCCTCTGTTATTGTTTTTATAAACAACCTCCATGCCTCTTGGAGTGTTTGGACTCTCTCAATTTTCCCTTTCAGTTTCTTTTTTACTAGTTTCCTCATCTTTGGGAAATTTCCTTTTTGAAAATTTAAGGTCTCTGTGTTAGATTTTATCAGTGACTTGCGGTCTATGATCAAGTTAAACATAATTGAGTTGTGGTCACTGTTCCCTATTGGATCAGTCACATTAACATCTTGCACCAGATCCTGAGTATTACTCAGGATCAAGTCAAGGATTCTTGTACCTCTAGTTGGGTCTTCAACCATCTGTCCCAGGGAACAATCATTTAGCATATCTAGGAACTTTATCTCTTTATCATGTGCTGAACAACAGTTCACCCAGTCTATGTGAGGGTAATTGAAGTCCCCCATTATAACCAGGCTTCCCTTCTTGGATGCCTCCTTTACAACATTCTCCAACTGCCAGTCTCCCTCAAGAGTTTGGGTCGGAGGCCGATAGTATATGCCTACTGTTAGACCATCCTTGTGGCCTGGTACTCTTACCCACAGAGCTTCTAATGGTGACTCTAAATCACCTAGATATTCCAATTCATAAGATTTTATCACTTCTTTGACATACAAGGCTACACCACCTCCTGTTTGCCCCTTCCTATCCTTCCTGTACAGTTTGTAGCCTGGGATAACTGTATCCCATTGGTTATCATCCGTCCACCAGGTTTCAGTGATACCAATAATATCAATATTTTTATCTATTGCTAAGTATTCCAGCTCCCCTATTTTGTTCCGGAGGCTTCTGGCATTTGTATACAAGCATTTATATATGCTTTTCTGACACAGTCTTTTGTGTCCAGTTGCATTGTTAGACTGCCTCTTGCATCCTTCTGCTAGAATGCTAGTGACTAGCTCCTCGCTCTGCTCAGTAATTTTTGCATCCTCCTCACTACCCAAGTACACACTTTCCCGAACCGGATGCTGCCCAGCTCCTGTCGGCTTTCCCCCAGTTATCAGTTTAAAAGCTGCTCTGCAGCCTTTTTGATGTTGAGTGCCAGCAATCTGGTCCCATCATGGTTTAAATGCAACCCATCCCTCCTGAACAGATTTGGCTTGTCCCAAAATGTTCTCCAGTTCCTGACAAATCTGAAGCCCTCCTCTCGACACCACCGCCTCATCCACGCATTGAGGCTTCTGAGCTCTGCCTGCCTGGTAGGTCCTGCGCGAGGGACAGGCAGCACTTCTGAAAATGCTACCTTGGAAGTCCGGGACTTCAATCTTCTTCCTAACAACCTAAATTTGGCTTCCAGGACAGACCACTTGGCCTTCCCAACATCATTAGTACCAACGTGTACCATGACAACTGGCTCGTTCCCAGTTCTCTCTAACAATCTATCTAGATTTCTTGTGATGTCTGCAACTTTTGCACCTGGCAGGCAAGTCACCATACGGTTATCATGTGCATCACAAATCCATTTCTCTGTATTTCTAATTATTGAATCGCCTAGTACAAGGAGCCTCTCTCCTGCAATCTGTTCATCTACATGCACCTCATCAACCATATTAAGGGAGAGAAACTCAGTTTGTTCCTGTTGTTTATCTTCCTGGATCTCATCAAGTGTGATGAAGGAGAGATCATCAGGTGGAACCAGTTGTTCCTCTGTGTGTTCCTCGTCAGGTGTGATAAGGGAAAGAGCCTCAAATTTATTCTGTAATTTCAGACTCTCAGAGTGATCCCCTACTCTTCTCCTCCTTTGAGTCACATTCCTCCAACCATCTCCCTCCTGAGTTAGTGAAGGGCCTTCTCCCTCAGAACTGTGCCCTGTCTCTTCTTTGTCCAGCATAGTCTGCTCCGCTCTGTCCAAGAACAGCTCAAGCTCCTTAATTTGTTGGTGGTTAGATATGCGGGCCTCTAGCTGCTGGACCTTCTCTTCTAGTAGTGCAACCAGCTTGCACTTGCTGCAAGTGTAGTTCTCCATGTGCTTTGGCAAGAACACAAACATGGCACAAGAATTGCAGGTAACTACAGCTGTTCCCTCAGAATCCATTTTAACAAGTGCAGTATTCTGGGCCTCAAAAATGTACACGTTTACTACCTTTCTACCTAGTAAGACTATATTCTTCTTATGTTCCTAGTTTGTAATATCGCGCGCCATTAGGTGCGCGGGCCTCTAAAGCAGCTCTACTCCAACTGCAAAACTTACCAGTGCTCACTTCCTTTGTTTGGCTCTCCTCAGCAGCAGCTCTGCTTAAGAGCACATGCAGAGTCAAAATGGCTGACTCTGAAAGAGCTCAGAGCTTTTAAAGGCTAGTGTGGCTCCGCCCCTATGAGTCACAGTTCAGGGAAGGGCCTGGTGTGGCCCTGCCCCCCTGCTTCTGGAAGCTTCAAACTGCTTCCTCTGTTTGAACAGAGGTGGCTCTCAGCAGTTTCAATTATCAATTTAAATTAGTAGAGGCCTCTAAAGCAGCTCTACTCCAACTGCAAAACTTACCAGTGCTCACTTCCTTTGTTTGGCTCTCCTCAGCAGCAGCTCTGCTTAAGAGCACATGCAGAGTCAAAATGGCTGACTCTGAAAGAGCTCAGAGCTTTTAAAGGCTAGTGTGGCTCCGCCCCTATGAGTCACAGTTCAGGGAAGGGCCTGGTGTGGCCCTGCCCCCCTGCTTCTGGAAGCTTCAAACTGCTTCCTCTGTTTGAACAGAGGTGGCTCTCAGCAGTTTCAATTATCAATTTAAATTAGTAGAGGCCTCTAAAGCAGCTCTACTCCAACTGCAAAACTTACCAGTGCTCACTTCCTTTGTTTGGCTCTCCTCAGCAGCAGCTCTGCTTAAGAGCACATGCAGAGTCAAAATGGCTGACTCTGAAAGAGCTCAGAGCTTTTAAAGGCTAGTGTGGCTCCGCCCCTATGAGTCACAGTTCAGGGAAGGGCCTGGTGTGGCCCTGCCCCCCTGCTTCTGGAAGCTTCAAACTGCTTCCTCTGTTTGAACAGAGGTGGCTCTCAGCAGTTTCAATTATCAATTTAAATTAGTAGAGGCCTCTAAAGCAGCTCTACTCCAACTGCAAAACTTACCAGTGCTCACTTCCTTTGTTTGGCTCTCCTCAGCAGCAGCTCTGCTTAAGAGCACATGCAGAGTCAAAATGGCTGACTCTGAAAGAGCTCAGAGCTTTTAAAGGCTAGTGTGGCTCCGCCCCTATGAGTCACAGTTCAGGGAAGGGCCTGGTGTGGCCCTGCCCCCTGCTTCTGGAAGCTTCAAACTGCTTCCTCTGTTTGAACAGAGGTGGCTCTCAGCAGTTTCAATTATCAATTTAAATTAGTAGAGGCCTCTAAAGCAGCTCTACTCCAACTGCAAAACTTACCAGTGCTCACTTCCTTTGTTTGGCTCTCCTCAGCAGCAGCTCTGCTTAAGAGCACATGCAGAGTCAAAATGGCTGACTCTGAAAGAGCTCAGAGCTTTTAAAGGCTAGTGTGGCTCCGCCCCTATGAGTCACAGTTCAGGGAAGGGCCTGGTGTGGCCCTGCCCCCCTGCTTCTGGAAGCTTCAAACTGCTTCCTCTGTTTGAACAGAGGTGGCTCTCAGCAGTTTCAATTATCAATTTAAATTAGTAGAGGCCTCTAAAGCAGCTCTACTCCAACTGCAAAACTTACCAGTGCTCACTTCCTTTGTTTGGCTCTCCTCAGCAGCAGCTCTGCTTAAGAGCACATGCAGAGTCAAAAATTGTTGTTCCCCAGCAGTCCCCACTTGAGTATGTTGGCCTTGCATTTTGAGACTCCAACCCTCGGCCTATTCAGGGTTCTCCAAGTGATGTAGTGGAGGTTGACGTAGCTATATCCTCCTTTCATGTTGTTCCTTGTGCATTGAGCTCCTTCATCCCACTTCTAATTTGGTTTTGTTCTTACGTACCCTCAAGGATGTTTGTTCTTGCCATAAAGCTCTTCCTTGATCTGAGCTGGTGGACTTGAGGCTCATATCCGTTCAGAGGATGTTGAGGGTACTTCTCTTGCTTAGTGCTTAGTTCTCTTGGCATCTGCTTCATAGTAGTGAGGTAATGTTGGGGGCGAAGGGGGGGAGGAACCAGGACTTGGAAAATGGCAGCAAGTAAAGGACATAAGGGAAAGACCAAAATCTGGTAAATGATGACAGCGAGGCAAAAAGAGGAGAAAGACTTTAGATAAAGGTCAAAGTCACTCTTGCTCGAAAGCCAGTCGTATCTGACTCTAGGGTTTAATGCTCACCTCTGTTTATAGCCAAAGAGCCAGCACTGTCTGTAGACATTTTTGGGGGTCATGTGGCAAGCATAACTAGACACCGGAGTACATGGAATGCTGTTTACTTTTCCATTGAAGTGGTCCTTATTTATCTTCTTGTAATTTCTTGCTTTCAAACTTCTAGGTTGGCAGGAGCTGGGACAAAGACAGGAGCTCATTCCATCCTGCAGTACTCGGGTCTTGAACTGCTGACCTGCCAACCTTCCAGTCAGCGTCTTAACCACTTGAGCCACTGCAGTCATAAAAGACTTTACACTCTTGTTAAAGAGGTAAACCAATAGAGAAGTTACAAACTATCTCCCATATGCTACAATGCACACAATGCCCCTCAGCGTGCACTGAGGAGGACCTCATGTTGGCAAGAGGAAATGCTGTTGATGTGGCTTGATATAGGGCAGATGCTATCTAGCCCTTTTTAATTTCCATTTTGTTTTTTGATGTGTTAACTTTAGTTTTGTATGTTATTATATGCTGGTGGTGCATCTGACACAAATAAAGAAAAGAATTCCCTGACAAAAGTTAAGCTACATAATTTCATTTTCATCTACTCCAGGAAGTAAAGAAAATCTGCTGCTCAATCAAGAATAGAAAGCCAATAGATAAGCTTTGGTAACATCTGGACCCATTGCTTTAAGGATGGATGAATGCATGATGGTCTCTCCCACACACCATGAGCTTCTTCTTCAGGGCAGAGTTTGGCTCACATTACACTTTTACTAAAGGTAAAGGTCGCCCTTGATCGAAAGCCAGTCGTATCCGACTCTAGGGTTCAGTGCTCATCTCTCTTTATAGCCAAAGAGCCAATGTGTCTGCAGACATTTCCGAGGACATGTGGCAGGCAGGCCTAGACACCTGAGTGCACGGAATGCTGTTTGCCTTCCCACCAAAGTGGTCCCTATTTATCTACTTGCAATTTCTTGCTATTTATTTATCATATAATGATTATCTACATTAATGTTGCTATAACAGCAAGCACAAATTGACCATCTCAAGTTCCTAGCTAGAGTTCCTCATCCAAGTTTGAAAGGCTTCATCTGTGACACTAGGCAAGTCCTCCAGTGTGCCTCTAAATGTGCAAAAAGGACATAATGTGGTCCATGGTTTGGTCTTCTTCTCCACAGTCACATTGGAGAGAGGATTTCCATCACCATGTGAACAGAGTGGCTTCGCATCTACCACAGCCAGTCCTCACTCTGTTCGGCACCCTCCACTGCCAACTTGAAAGGGAAAATCCAGCTGGCCATTCACAGGGATTCTTGATGATGTGGAGATGGGAAATCGGAGATAGATGTTGCCAGTGTTCCATCCAGGCATCTGAGATATTAAAATGGTTATTCTGAAGGTTGATTGCAGTGCACCAATCAGGATGTCTAGATTTTAATCGTCGGACTGTGAGGGAAGTTATATCAGCATGGATTGAGAGGAGAGCATTATCATATTGACGCTGAATACTGCTATTCATCTCGGCTTAATAGTGTGCACACAGGACTAGTACACACACAGCTGAACCAGGCAATGAGTATCACCACAGGCTGTATTCAACCAACAAACATCCACTGGCTCCCTGTCCTAAGCCACATTCCACCACTACTAAGAATATCACTAGCATAACCTATGGATAATGTATTGCTTTGCAACTGCTAGGTTGGCAAAAGCTGGGACAGAGACGGGAGCTCACTCCATCATGCAGTACTGGGGTCTCAAACTCCGACCTTCCAGTCATCAAGTTCAGTGTCTTAACCACTTGAGCCACTGAAGTTCCAAAAGATTCACTCTAAAATAAATTCCATTAAAAACATTTAATATATTGTATTATGCAGTGGTTTACTCTTGTTTGGACAACCTGCTGAAATTATCCTCATCTACAGTAATTAATGAAAAGTGGTTTCTATAAGGAAAGGCAAACATATTATGTTCATTTTATACTCAAAATGAAATTCTTCATTATTTACATTAATTAAGATTGTTGCCAAATGGACAATTTATCCTTGTTGTAGTTTACAATAATAAAACTCAAGAATAGTCAACAAAATATTTTTTAAAGTAACTACAATATCAAAACACCGAAATTTGAAGTTGTTAAAAGATTGAACCCCAGTCTCAAGCAGGAAGCTTTTAGCTTATTTATTTATTTATTTATTCATTCATTCATTCATTCCTATTTTATTTTATTCTTGCATTTTCACTCTTGAACGACGGCGTCTAAGAGGTGACCTGATTGAAGTTTATAAAATCATGCACGGTGTGGACAAAGTGGATAAGGAAAAACTGTTTTCCCTATCGCATAACACTAGAACTAGGGGACACTCCATGAAACTTTTGGGTACTAGTTCTCAAACAAATAAGAGAAAGTACTTTTTCACCCAGAGGATTACTGGCCTATGGAACTCCCTGCCAGAAGAAGTGGTGACAGCTGTCAGTCTTGACAGCTTTAAGAAAGGATTAGACAAGTTCATGGAGGACAAGAGTATCAATGGCTATAATTATGGCTACCTAAGGACAACCTCCGGGTTGGAGAGATAGGCAGGATATCTCTCAATGCCATTCCAGGGAATCCTAAGCAGGTGAAGGCATCTCCTTGGGAATACCCTGAAGGAAATGGTGAGCCACTGTGTGAGACAGAATGCTGGACTGGATGGGCTGTGGCCTGTTCCAGCAAGGCTGTTCTTATGTTCTTATGTTCTTATGCATTGCATTGCATTCATGCCAGGCCCTTCTGGTGCAGCTTGACATCTAAATGTATATAATGAAGATATCAGGCAACTGCCTTAGAAAGGGAACTGGGCAAAACAGATCACTTCTCAGATGCAAGGGTAAACAGAAAAAACCATCAATGAAATGCACACACAAATTTCCAGAAGCTGTGTGGTATGTTAACAATGGGCAAAAAGGTTTACTGCAGAAAGCTTACTATAATTGAGAGGTTTTCAGTCTATAATTGTCACATGGAAAGTTTCACCTTCCTTAAAGAGCACCATTTCATAAACTGAATTAACAGAATACTGAATAAGTAGAATATCAAACTCAAAATATCAATTCAAAGTACAGTATCAGTTTCAAATTATTATTTTCAGGTGCCTCTCCTTAGGAAGCAGCCTTACATCAAATGATCGCTGCTCTGGCAAGCTCAAATTAGTATGCAAAATTTATCATAATACAGTAGAACTCCGTATACCAATTTTAATCCATTCCACGGAGCTCATTGCTATGCGGTTTCGTCGCTATACGATCTTCCCCATGGGAAAATCTATACAATGAGTTTCCCTATAGGAAAACCCATACAACGATGTTTGACGCTAAGCGTTTTCCCATTGGAAAATCGTTGTATGGATTTTCCCATAGGAACGATCGATATGCGGAATGCCTTTTCCCCCTCCAAGCCTCATCGCTATGCATGGGGTGATCGCTATATGGAGTTCTACTGTATTCTATTATTTCAGGAGTTCTCAACCTTTTCAAGCCGAGTCTGGCTCCCTCAGACAGCTTCAGGGCCCGGATGGCCATTTTGCCCTTCCTTCACCACATGGCACTTCCTGGTGAAGTGGAGGTGGGGCCACATGAAATGGCGTCACAGGCTGCTTGTCGCAGGTTGAGAATCCCTGTATTATTTTATGTAAAGCTTAAACCAACATAGTGTTTGCTAACTTCAATCTTAAAATATGTACAGTACTAATTTGCCAGTAAAGTTTTAAAAATAATTTAATATGCACAAAATAAAATTAAAAGTTTAATTATAAGATGTATAATCCAACTATTTTAATATTGCATTTTAAAATTGTTGCTAATTATGTTAATTATGCTCTACATGGGGCTGCCCTTGATGACCATTCGGAGGCTACAGCTGGTCCAGAATGCGGCAGCCCGGGTGGTGATGGGGTGTGGGCGTTATGCCCGTGCTTCGCCACTGCTCCAGGAGCTGCACTGGTTGCCAGTTTGTCTCCGGGTGCAATTCAAGGTGCTGGTTTTGACCTTTAAAGCCCTATTTGGTAGTGGCCAGGGTTACCTAAAAGACCGCATCACCCTGAGGACGTCTGTCCGTCCAACCAGAGCGGACCGGAGGGGCTCTCTAATCGTTCCATCAGCCAGAGGGGCTCGCCCCACGGAGGAGAGCCTTCTCCGTGTCTGTGCCAGCTATCTGGAACCTCCTGCCAACAGAGCTACGTCTCCGGACAGAATTGCTGCCTTTCAGAAAAGAACTTAAAACCTGGCTGGCGGGTCAAGTGTGGGGTGCAGGTGGAAGGGTAACCTCCATTGGGTGACTGGTGTAGAAGAAGAACTCCTCCTCATGGTGCCTTTGGATCCTGCACTCCTTGTCTTAGGGGATGGGTAGTTTTAACTGTTTTTAACATTTTTTAAAATTGTGATTGTGAACCACCCTGAGTCGGCTTTGGCCGAGTGGGCGGTATATAAATTTGACAATTAAATTAAAATTAAATTCTTGAACACAGGATTCAAGAGCAAAAAATCATCACTACATCACCATCATCACCATCCAATTATTGCTAGATGCAGCTCCCCCAGTGGCTTAGTGGTTAAAACACTGAGCTTGGAGACCGGAAGGTTGTGTTTCAATACTTGAGAGCTGCACTGGGGGACATGAAGGAAGCCTCACTCAGGCGTACCCTGAGTGGAGTTTCTCCAGCAAAAATCCTTTCAACCCAGAGTAATCTCTGACAAAAAATTATGATCATTATTGCTAGATGGACCCTAGGAGAGCAAAACAAAAAACAGCAAAACGTCTATACTACCCCATAGTGTTTAGGGTTCACAAACTAATTAGCACCAAACCACCCCTCCTTATAACTAGGAGGTAGGTCTACTACAAAGATTTCTATGGCACAAGCATATTGGGGGGAACTTCGGTTCTAACACGCTGAAAGCCATGTTTTCTGCGACTTAGGAGAAAGCGCTCTCTGCCATACATTGTCCCACTCTCTACCTACATGCTTTAATTTTCTCCCCAATCAAAAATTTCAGTTTCAATATTACTGACTGGTGATGGAGGGCTTAAGGCATTTACACAACATAAGAAAATTAACATATTGTAGTTGCACAGCCTGCTCTATCCCTGGTGCACCTGAAGCTATCTGCAGGGATAGAGAAAGAAGAAAAGAGGGAACTTGTTTGGGTTGCTGTGGCAACCCAAGGAAGTTCTGATCCATTTCAGAGAGCCAAGCTGACATCCAAGCCCTGGGACAAGTGCAGGGTTTGAAAGACCTGATTAAAAAGTCTGCAAGACCTGATTTAAAAAGTCTGCAAGAAACAGAACATTATACCTGTGGCTCAGCTGCACAGTTCAGAGCCCAATATAGGAAGGAATTAAATTTGGGCCACATTAATCATCCAACCCATCAATTACAGAGTACAAGAGAAGGAATGGACATAAAGTGCTCTGCCACAGTTTAAGTGACCCTGGATTAGCAGAAAAGCAACAAAGACCACCGTCAACCTCCTGATATAAATGTAAGAAAATTCATAATCACCACAATTTAAACTTTTCAGTAATATCAATGGGTGTAATTTACCTTTAAAGCAAGCCATCTTCTTTAGATGTTGGAACATAATTATTTATTTTAAAAGGCGGGGGGAAACACAATTTGGAAGGTCCCCAGCCGTAATTCTGTGGAAGGCTAAACTCTCAGTACAGTATGTTCCTCAGAAAGACAAAATGAAAAGAAAAAAGCTAGAAGCCTGTATTCTCTACATCGGTGTTCTGATGAGATTTGGATAAGCAAATTTTTTTGGGGGGGAGGATATAAGACAGGGGTGCCCAAACTATGGGCCGGGGGCCCATATGGGTGTTTTACTTCCACTTCTGGGAGCGACGAGGACTTCGTGGGCCGGTTGAATTGGCATTGGGGGCCAAATCGGGGGGGCCCCCGGCCATAGTGATGAGACCCCTGAACCACGTGACCAGCCTGATGCTCAAAAAGTTTGGGCACCCCTGATCTAAGAGCAAAAAAAGTATAGTCATGCAACCCTAACCAGTACTGCCAATGGAAAAGGATGATAGGAGTTCCACTCTAGTAGATATGGAATGTCAAATGGTCATTTATCTTGGTATAGTCCTCCTTTAGACAACTGACTGCTATGTTTTTCTGTCTGAAAAAGGTTTTTGAGAATGTGGACTATATCAATTTCCTAATTCTGTACAGGAAATGGGAATACTATGCAGTAGAACCTCAGATAAAGTCCAAACTCCGTTCCACAAGTTTGGACTTTATCCAATTTTGGGCTTTATCCGAATCAAATGAGCAATGCATCGGATAACGTCCAAAAATGGACTTTATTCGAGGTTCCTATACCAAATACCTTGGATAACGTCCGTTTTTTAGCAGTTTTGGACTTTATGCAATGCATCACGTGTGCATGAAAAACGCGACTTTATCCGAATCGGACTTTATCCGTGGTACCACTGTATACCAATTTCCTAATAATAGCAGCCAAGGGACTCCAGTGACTCAAGGGGCTAAGACGCTAACTGAGAGACGGAAGGTCAGCAGTTTGATTCCCGAGTACTGCAGGGACAGAATGAGCTCCTGTCTTTGTCCCAGCTCCTGCCAACCAAGCAGTTTGAAAGCAAGAAATTGCAGGTAGATAAATAGGGATCACTTCAGTGGGAAGGTAACAGCTTTCCGTGCACTCCGGTGTCTAGTCATGCCTTCCATATGACCACAGAAACGTCTGCAGAAGCAGACAGCGCTGGCTCTTCGGCTTTGAAACAGTGACGAGCACTGAACCCTAGAGTCGGATATGACTGGCTTTTGAGCAAGGAAAAATAATAGCAAAAGAAATACTTCAAACGTCAAAATGTTGGAGATGTAGAAATGAGAAAGGTACCTATACACATATGTGGTGGGACTGCAGTGAACTAAAACTTTTCTGGTCAACAGTAGAAAATGAAATTAAAGGTATAATTGATTTAAAAATTTAACTTAAGAGCTAGTATTGCATTACTAACCGATGTTGAAGATTTAAATATTGATGTATATAAAAAAGATCTTATTTCAATTATGGTGTCAACTGCAAGGCAGTGTATAGCACGAAAATGGAAATGTGAAACTACTCCAGAAATGAAGGAATGGTATAAGGAGATTGGACAATGGCATTAAATGATAAATTAACTTGGGAAATGAATTTTTAAAAGGGAATTGTTAAAGAGAATATTTTTTTTTCAATTTGGAAAACTTTCATAGAATATACAATACAAAAAGGAAATGATTGTGCACCTGTAGCCAACCAATTAGCTTTTTGGAAATCCAATGTATAATCATAAGTATTTTCAGCCTCCAAGACAAATGTAAATATCATACGGGTGTTATGTAAGTTATAAAATGTATTAAGTAACAAAATATTAGTAGAATCATTAGATGATTGATTATAAAGGGATACGTAAATAATATTAGGATAAAAGTATTAAACTGTATAAATAACTTCAAAGACAAATATGTATATCTACTAATGGTTTTGTATTTTTTTGTTGTTACTTGTTATGTATTCTTTGGTTTGTTTTCTTTTGTCAATATTTAATTATGTAAATAAAATATTTAAAAAAGAAAAAGAAAATGCTCCCCCCCCCAAAAAAAAACACCTTCTATACCGCCCCCTTAGCACTTAGTGCACTCTCTAGGCAGTTCACAAGTTAATTAGCATTTTGCCCCCAACATGCTGAGTCCTCATTTTACCGACCTTGGAAGGCTGGAAGGCTAAGTCAAACCTTGAGCCCTGGACAGGATCAAACTCACATTCAAATTAATTTATGTAGATGGAGGTCACAGAGTCCAAATTTGACTTTATGGTGGGAAAACAAAATCCTTGCATGTCTAACACTGAGTATCAGTAGCAGAGTGTTTTTAGGGCATAGAGGAATTTTCCTTTCCCACTCTTATGAGGCAAGCCACTCCTCCTCTGCTAGTTTGTTCTGCTTCTTTCTCCCTCTTATTTACGCTGTCTGCCTACACCTCCTAACTTCTAATACATAGCAACAGCATGGAAAGTGTCTCTTTGTTGATTGTGGTTTTTTTATCCTTTTTCTTCTGCTGCTGAAGAGAATAGCAAAAGTCCCAACTACATAACCCAACGCTATGGGATCCAGAAAACTGTCTAGTCTACTTACAAACATTTGCTCACCTAGGATGAAAAGTCCCTCTCCAAACTTGACAAGTAGGATTTTAAATTAAAATGCTACCTCAACCCAGGACCACTAATCTGATAAATAAAACAAGCATTTGTAGAGCAAGTACCCTGGAGTTAGTTCCTGTACACAGGAGAACTTGGATTGACAGAAATTACCCTGAATTTCCCTAACTTGACCTTTTTTTTCTTCAGTTCCTGTTAAGAAGGACTGAGGTGGCTCAAGTGGTTAAGACACTAAACTCGCTGACTGGAAGGTCAGAGTTCGGTTCCCGAGTACTGCAGGATGGAGTGAGCTCTCATTTTTGTCCCAGTTCCTGCCAACCTAGCAGTTCGAAAGCAAGAAATTGCTATTAGATAAATAGGGACCACTTTGGTGGGAAGGTAAACAGTGCTCCGTGCACTCCAGTGTTTAGTCATGCCTGCCACTTCTCCATGGAAATGTCTGCAAACGGGGACAGTGCTGGCTCTTTGGCTATAAACAGAGATGAGCACTGAACTTTAGAGTTGGATACAACTGGCTTTCGAGGAAGGGTGACCTTTACCTGTTAAGAGCAGAACACTACAGGTTTCATTGAATTCTTGTTGTTTGCTGAAACCATAGTTAGCGACACCCTGAAGGCAGTATCCTACACCTAGCATTTGCAGTCCTCTATTTGATTAGATTCCTTTTCTTTTTTAGCCAAACTAGTTCCAATAAGACAACTGTGAATATCAAAAACTTACTCTTAAATGAATGCAGGCTCTCTATAAAACATAAGAAGAATGCTGTTGAATTGCACGCCCTAGCAACCATCCAGTACTGACTACAATGAGGAATCATCAGGAATATAACAACTAGAACATCACAGGTTTTTATTTTTTGTTTAAAGAAGGGGCCATATCACGCCCCCTCAGACTGTTGGCAGGCCAGACTGGTGTTCCCCCGCCACCATTTCCCCCCCCCAATGCCAGCACTCCCCCCCCCCAACAGTCCAGCCCCAAAACACTCACCCCCACACCACTGCTTCCCGGCCTGCCATGGGTGAAGGAGGGGTCCTGCCAGTCCTTGCCCACACTTGGCCAGGGCAGCACCCAGGAAAGACGCATTCAGCTGCGTGCGCCACCCTTGTCCCCTCCGCCTAGCTTGGCATATCCCTAACACCGATTAGTAACAGGTTGGATGTTGTAAGCCTTCTTACAACATCTGCCCTGCTATGGAGCACAGTTAGGGACATGCCAAGCCAGGCAGAGGAGAAAAGGACATTAGCGGCGAGTCAGATTGAACGGCACTGTGGGCCGTATCTGGCCCATGGGCTGTAGGTTGAGAACCTGGTTTAAAGAAACAGATTAGAATACGGTATTATTATTAAATCAAATTCTAGCCTGTCCAAACTAAAAACTATCACAACACTGCTTATAAAGGTAAAGTGTTTTATGAGTTTTATGGGTTTTACTGATTTTTAGTGTTTTATCTAGAGTTTTAGTGGATGTAAGCCGCCCATAGTCACCCCAGTGAGGGGGCGGCTATATAAATTTAAACAAACAAACAAATAATAAAGGCCACACTTGCTCGAAAGCCAGTTGTATCTGACTCTAGGGTTCAGTGTTCATCTCTGTTTCATAGCCAGCAAGCCAGCGCTGTCTGCTTCTGCAGATGTTTCCATGGTCATGTGGCAGGCATGACTAGACACCGGAGCACACAGAATGCTGTTTACCTTCCCACCGAAGTGGTCCCTATTTATCTACTTGCAATTTCTTGCTTTCAAACTGCTAGGTTGGCAGGAGCTGGGACAGAAACGGGAGCTCATTCCGTCCTGCAGTATTCGGGTATCGAACTCTGACCTGCTGTCTTCCAGTCAGCCCCTTAGCCACTGCTTACTACAGTCTTTAATACTACAAATGCTCAAACCATAAAAAAATACTTTCAGTACGCAAATCATTTAAACAGATAAAATAGTAGTGGTAGATAAGACCTCAGTCACAAGCACGCTATGCTAATATCAACAAGGCATAATTTTGGAATAAATAGACTGTTGACATCTCCACCAGTGCCAACCAAGAGAAGATGTCTCAGATGATGATTTTAAAGTTTTGGCAGGTTAATGAGAAAGGTAGGATGCCCTTTAGACTGCCTAGTCCCAAACCATTTAGGTTTATTTCACTCTTGTACTTACCCACTGTGCTGAGGTCAGCAAGAGAACCCAAATAATGACTTCAGATCATGATCTAAGACAGGGGTCGGCAACCTAAAGTCCGTGGGCCGAATCTGGCCTGTGTTGCCAAATCATCAGGTCCTCGCTCCAACTGCCACTGCCGCCAGAAGCGGCCACCACCACATTTACAGCAGCTGCAGACATGTTTACGGCTGTCATAAACGTGCTTACAACAGCCGCGGCAGCATTTACGGGGGGCCACCAGTCCGGCCCCCTCAACTGTCTGAGGGAGCATGACCCAGTCCCCAACTTAAAAAGGTTGCTGACCCCTGATCTAAGAGCATAAAGCTTAGCAACAAAAAGTATAAAGCTAGTTGCAAATAAATCGTTGTTTACAAATGGTTCTTTCCTCCCCCCCCCCAAAAAAAAAGTATATTGCATTAAATGTCAAACAACAAATGCTAAAAGTATTCTTTTTGTGCTGAAATGGTAACTTTTATAATTACAGCTACTTCCTCACTAACTGGTAGAGAATGAACATCATGTGTTCCAGGGCCTAGCTCATACTTTTCTCAGTTTCTGTTGTGGTTATTGACAAGATGGAGAGAAGGTAACTTTTGTATCACAAGTCAGTTGTATAGCATAGAGCTCTTTTTCATACAATTAAAAATTAGTCATTCAGATTTACAAACAGGAAGGAAAAGAGTTACTTTTCAAAAATGTAGCTATGTCAGCATCTATTCTAGCCACTTCAGAACCTGTAACTGTAACAGATCACCTAAAAAAAAATAACATTCCACATTCAGCACAGGGGGATCCATGCATTGGCAGGCAGCCTTGTACAATATTTGTGGACTAGTAACTTCTGTGAACTTGTTTGCGAGCTATAGGATGGGGGGGAAAGGTTTATTCTTCTTTATTTTACTTTATCTGCACTGAGGAAGGGGTCTAATTGTCTTGCTCAAGTTAGCTCTTCACCAGAGGCTGGGACCAAATTGTAACAAAACCAGTCTTGCCTTATTTCAGAAGTTAACTACGACTTGGATGGAATTCCACAAAGGAATTGTAACCCAATCAACCAATCTATACTTTTTCAGTAACGTTATTCACATGTATAATATATATAAAGTATTGTGCCTAGCTAGAGAATGACTAATTTATTTCCAATCTTCTTCTATTTAGCATTTGACCGGGAGGCAGTTTGGCCACATCTTATTCTATTTAGCCATGACTATGTCACGTTGCCTGGGATACACCACATGGAGGCTAGTCTACTTTTGCACCCAATGTGACTTTGTAGAAGACCAAACCATGCTCCACATTATATTTAGGTGTCCTTTACTTGCATTTGGAGGCACATTGGAGGACTTGCATAGTGTCACAGATGAACCCCTTCAATGGCTTTCAAACCTGGACATGGAACTCTACCTAGGAACTTGAGATGGACAACTTGTGTTTACTGTATATATCAACATTAATGTAGACAACTGATGTTCATCATATGATAAATAAATAAATTTATTTCCAATGTAAGCTTTTTTCAGAATCCACAAAAGGTGACACTGAAATGTATGTTTAATATGTTACCGCACATTTGTTTTTACTTTTGTTGTGATCTTATTATACATGCTCAAGCAAGATTGAAAAATTCTACTCACAGTTATGAATGCAATTCCACTCAGTTGTGGAAAAGAATGGATGACAGCAAAGGCCTTCATAATCTAGTCTTTCTTTCTGCCCACACAGTAAACTCTGCAGCACATCAAGAAATTCAGTGCTGATTTTCACATCTTCAGGGAACTTCAGAAACTTCTGCAGTTCAAAAAAAAAAATTATATATATCTCAAAAGCTACTTTAGCCAAGTCAAAGAGTTTATATATACCCGGTGGACTGTTTGAATTTGTATTGCAGATAGTATCCTGTTATGCTATATTGCATACTATCTTTGACATCTTAATTCTACAACAGAATTAAACTAATGGTTAAAAAACAAAAGTTTGTATCTCCTTCAGATACACAGGATGACACAATTATTTGGATTTTACTCATAAGGTTTTCAATGCAACCGAATAATTAGTTAAATGCAGGGAAGTCACAGAATAACAGTTGCAGATTAGTTTCCTTAGAATCTCAGCTTCTTCTTCCATGTCTAGGCCAGATGTGAAACTGAAAATGAAGGGACCTTTTGGTGAGTTCATCCTGCAGTTCCTTTCACCTGACCTAGTATGAGAAAGATTAGCCAACAACACAAGGTTTGCCCGATTGTGGTTCAAAATTGTGGTTCAAAAATACCACAATCTTCTAGGAGGCTCTGTGTCCCCCTGCCCTCAAATGTGGTTGAGATTACGTGAAATGCTCTTTTGTTGTTGTTGTTCAGTCGCACAGTTGATTCTGACCCTTTGCGACCCTATGGACCATTACCCACCAGGCACATCTGACCTCCACCATCCTCCTCAACCCGCCCAGCTCTGTATCCATTGCGCCTACAATACCATCTAGCCATCTCATTTTTGGCCGCCTCCTTCTTCTTTTGTCCTCCACCTTTCCCAGCATCAAGGCCTTCTCAAGTGAGACCTCTCTTCTCATTTGATGTCCAAAGTACTTTAGCTTCATCTTTACTATTTGTCCTTTTGAGGAGCAGTTAGGGTTGATTTCCTCTAAGATCGACCTAGTTGTTTTCTTCGCTGTCCAGGGTACTCTCAAAACTCTCCTCCAACATTTCAAAAGCATCTATCCTTCTACGCACAGCTTTCCTTATAGTCCAGCTCTCACAACCATACATTACCACTGGAAATACCACTGCCTTGACTATGCAAATTTTTGTTTACAAGGTGATATGTCTACTTTTAACTATGTTCCCCAGGTTTCTCATAGCTTGCCTCCCAAGAATCAGTCGCCTTTTTATTTCATGGCTCCAATCACCATCTGCAGTGATCTTAGATCCTAAGAAAGTAAAATCTGTCACTGCTTCTATGTCTTCCCCATCTATTTTCCAGGGTCCGATAGGGCCTGTTGCCATTATTTTGGTATTCTAGATATTGAGTCTCAAGCCAGCTTTTACACTCTCCTCTTTTAACCTAAGCATGATTTTCTTTAGATCTTCCTCACTTTCTGCCATTAGGGTGGTATCATCTGAATATCTTTCTTTTATAAAGATATAATTTCTTGTTTTTGTGTCTCTGGGTATAGATCAGGTCATTCATTTTCATTTAGATCGAGGGAGTCCTTGTTTGTCCTCTTGTTCTGGTGAAGTGAGCAGAGCCAGAACTGAAATGGGTTTCGAGCACCTATACAAAGGAAAGCTTTAAAGCATGTGAACAATACCTAAGGAATTCAAGATACAGTATCTCATAACTTTCCATCAGCAATTTCCAGTGTTTTGAGAAGGAGCTTCAGTGTTCTCCCATGCTTAGTTAAAACACGCACATAACTCAAATCTTGAAAATCTGTTATTTTTACTAACAGAATAGAAGGTTATTCACGGAAACTAAGCAACACATATACGTGATTTAGGGTGGCATTTTATAAAACTTTCAAAGTGCCAAGCTCAAAAAGCTTTGAATTAATCTATGTAAAAAAAGTCCAGTTTTTACCTGGAAATTCATGATGTTACTGAATGTTTTGGTTGAAGTCCCTTCAGCAAATGGAGATTTTCCATACATCATTTCATAAGCAACCACCCCTAGAGACCACCAGTCACATTCCGATCCATATGAACCCTTGCTATCACCATTCAAAACCATTAGCATCTCTGGGGCCATATAGTCTGGAGTCTCAACTGGCAGCTTGTCATTCACCTACAGAATAGGGGGGGAAAACCCGTGAAATGTCACGTAATTGTAGTTTTGAACTACTTCAGATTCCAAACATCTCATACCTTGCTTTATTGTTATGTGTCGTCAAGCTGGATGAGAGCAAAATTAGAAAATTTTGCCACTACCAACAAAAGGTAACATCCAGTACCATTTGCACAAGCAGTGCCAAAATTGAACTCAATGGAAGAAGTCCTGACTTTCCAAACAGCATAATCGTTCCTTATTACGCTGGCCAGGATTTATTACACTGGCACAACAGAATCACAGACCAACCTGTGGATGTTATCCTTCAGATACTGCTCCTGTCAGACTTAGCCAGCATCTTTAAAGTTGCATCCTGATCTCTACTACCCTCCAATTACAAGCTCAGCAACTGAGCGGCAGAATTCTAGAGTAGCTCCTACACATTTGAGAAGCACCTTAAGTATATAGAAATATAGATGTCTGCAAATTAGGGGAAAATACATTTAAGGGGCTTCTCAAAAATTGCATGATGGAACCTGTGCACAGCATGTTGCTAGTGGTTGAGCTTATGGAGACAGAAGACAGAACAGTTAAAGTAAACAGACTGGTTGATTTCTTCTACTTCCGTGTCTAGGGTAGACGTGAAACTGCCAAAATGAAGGGCCCTTTTGGTGAGTTCATTCCGCAGTTCCTTTCACCTGACTAAGTGTGAGAAAGATTAGCCGGCAACACAAGGTTGCCATTAACAGAGTATGCCTGATTGTGGTTCAAAAATACCACAATCTTCAAGGAGACTCTTTCCGTGTACCCCAACAGACTGGTCAATTAAGCTATATAATTGAAAGCAACTGAGACCCAAAACTCACATGTTTAAAGGGGGGGAGGGAAGGAAAATGGAGAAGGGGGAGGGGAAAATTGACCAGTTAAAATTGCCACATCCAGATTTTGTCTCTTCTACCTCCTGCTATGTAACTATACATTCTTGCTTGGGGCAAGTAGTTTCCAAGTGCTAGACAGCACAGTAAAAAATGAAAGGTGTCCAAACTGAGGATCAGCTTCCCCAAACAGTGTAAGAAAATTCTGTCTTGGTCTGTAAACAAAGGTACATTTCTTACAGAGACAGGACATATTTTGTAGCAAGTCTCCATAATCTCTTCAATTGTGAACATTCCAAACACTTCACTTTTGCAGAACTTTCCCCACATACACTTATTGGCAAAGAGCCTGCACTGATTATCTGCATGCTGCAGACAATTCTATGTGTCATGACCAGAATTTATAATATTATTTTTCAAAAAGGATCTCACTATATTATTCGTTATTATTTAGCAGCTAGGTTGCTATTACCTTGAAATTACTTATGAAAATACAAAAAACTAAGCAAAACAATACTTCTATTGCCAATAAAGAAAGATGTTCTGACTGAGATTCAAAAAGAGAATCAGAGTCCAGGGGAACAATTGCTTTTATAAATAAATTTCATTTAGCAAATATTGCTGGTTGAAAAAAAAAACAGCTTCATAGAAATCTGGCAAAAGAACAGGGTAATATTTTAAGTATAACTTTGCATTGTTAAAAGAGAAAAATTTGGAGCCAAAGAGATAAATGAATAAAACAATAGTAAATCAAAGACTTATTTCTATAGCAAATCATAATACAGTATGTGTATTAGTCAATCAAGAGCCGTTTGTTACTATCATAAAAGATAAACAGTTTTAAATGTAATCAAGAATGCTATTATTCAGTATCTATAAGAACTTAGCTACTTAATTATCCATTCCAAATTCTTTCCAAATTAGCAGACCCAGCATTAAGCTCAAGGAACAGAGCTGGCAAAAGTAATCTATTGTTAGTTGCTATTTCAGTCTCTCCCCCTCCCCCCAATAAAGACAGAGGTCTCTTATCAGAATTACTGCACAACAATGTAAAAAAATACATAACTAGTTTCAGTGGAAACCCCTACTAATAATTAAATGTCCAAATACCTATTTCAAAAGTCTGTATTTTCTAAGTATAAATTAAAAATGATTTATTATTATTATTAATCATTAATATGCTGTACTTCAGATAATCCTCAAAAAGAATTTTAAATCCAGTTCACATAGACTGTTTAAATCTAGCACTAAGCTAACATGATTTGCCCACAAGGAAAATCTTCTCTCCATCTCATCCAACTTCTCCATGGCCATAAAAGCTGTAGTTAACTTCAACTATAATTAGTTTAAAACAAGCCATTGCCAAAATTATGTAAGCTATCGTTAAGTGCAAACCAAACTTTGGACAACACAACAAGCTGTGCTTAACCAAAACCTGGAAGTAAAACTCTTTTTCATAAGCATACAGAATGAGAAGGAAAGGGAGTATGGTCAAAAGAAGAGCAATTTATTATATAAGATAGAAGATGGGATTTCACCAAGCAATACCTCTACGGCTGACACCGCATGAAGCCTTTTTGAAAGAAGTAGATATGAAAACAGAGACCTGGTTAATCAAGGGCAGTGGTGCAGAACCGGCCGGCGGGGGAAAAAGTTTGGGCACCACTGACCTAGAGACATATTAACAGGTATGGAAGAGGGGAACTTAAAATTAAAAACCACAGAAGAATTTGAACAACAGGGAATAATTTGCCAGTGGTGGCCATAGCGACAGCCTATGAAGAAGGTGAAAATGGGCATGAAGCTGAGGGATTTTGAAAAGGGGGAAATGGAATTGGACAAGATCCTATTGGGAAAAGAAGAACAAATGATCTCAAAATTATATAAACTATCGATACAAAGAGACATGGACTAAATAGTAAAAGATAATACGATAAAATAGATGCATGACATAGGAATGTTGTGACTTGGGGAACCAGGTGCGAGGAGGAGGACAGTTGGCCTGTCTCTCAGCCTGCTGCCGGCTCAGATCTGGATTCAGAGTGTAAAGAGCCAGCTCAGATCTGCGAGGAAGCAGACCTGTCGCCACAGCCTGCTGCTGGTTTGGAGTCAACTCTTTGTGGCCAAACCAATCAAAATGATCAAGGTTTGACAGGAGAGCAGTCAGAGGCACCAGGTGCCAGCAGTGAGGACCATGACAGAGCCCAGCACGTCCAAGAGATGCAAGGCTCAATTAAGGAATGCTCTGCAGCTGAGACGGAGAAGGGCTAGGGCCCACCTCCAAAGGCCAGCTCCAGCTGTGAGCCCTGAGTCTCCTTAAAAAGGACCCTCGCTGGCAAGCCTGGGTCGGAGCAAACACTTTGGACCCCCAATACTGCGTTGCTAGAATCTCTGCCTGTTTTCTGGAACTTGAACCCTTGCTTGTACTCCTGACGACTTTTCCAGATCACCCTCTTGTCTCTGCAGTCTACAATCGACCGGCTTTCGAACTCAGCTATCCTTGACCATGGTTCTGCTCAACCCTTTGGACTCTTGTAAGCCTTTCCTCTCTACCTCTGGTGCAGTGGCTATAAGCCAGCCTGCTCTCCTGCGTGTCTGGGCCATAACAAGGAAGGACTATTCATTTAAAAGACTGGACTAGAGCATGGAATCAGAATCTAAGTATAATCAGGAAGAATGAAATGAAATTACTCAAAGGTGCTGTACAGATGGTACATGATCTCAAAGAAAGTAGGAAAGCTTGGTAAAAAAGGATAGATGCTTGAAATATCAACAAAATTGGAAAGAAATTCATAATGTTATTATACAAAACTTTAAAATAGGTTGGGGGGGAAGAACCAGAAATATTTCTTTTGAATATGTTTAAGCACAAAACAAAATAGGAGATTAAGATTGTATTATTTATAGCAACAGCTGAAAGGATACATATAGCAAAACAATGGAAAGGGAAGGATGAACTACAGCTGAATAAATGCTTGATCAGATTGCAGGAATTCATGTTGATGAACAAATCAACACTACTTTTAAGAGAATCTTTGGTAGAGTATAGGAAACTGTGGGGCGTTGTAGAGAGCTATTTAGAAGAAAAGAAGTGGAAGTAAAAAAACGGATGATGGATTTGTAAATGAGTAAGAGGCTACCCAGGAAAAGATCATGTAAATAAACTGGTAAGTCTATCAACTGAACAGCTAATGCTGCAGGACAGACAAAGCAACTAAAAATGAACATTCTGCACTGAAGAACCTGACCTTAGGTTGGGGTCTTGAAGTTTCAGGATTGTGAAAAAATACAAGCAAACAAGGAAGATGCTAATGCAGCTAATCTTAATTAAAGCTCAAGTGTAATGAAACCAACATGACCAGGAAACAATTTTCACATTACGGTGCTACTCAGCTTGAAATGGCACGGCTAAGAATAAAGCTTCTCTGCCTGCCTCCTAGAAATCCAATCCTTCCACTGCCAAGTTCCAATTCCTAAAAAAACTATTGGCCAAGCTCTAAAATCATGCTGGTGCTTCAGCTTTCTTCTCTTCCTTAGGGCCCTCAGAGTTGCTTAAAATGCCTCCAACTGGTTTCACAGTCTTCCAGTCAGCTTTCAGGGTCCATGGAAAGGCTGTCACAGGAAGGAGAATTTCCCCTCCTCCTCAATTTTACTGAATTTCAAAGTTATGCCATTGGAACTCTAGTGTTAGATCCTGGCCTGGTATTAGGAGTATGCCTGCTACAGAGCAAGTTTCCATTTTAATTGACTACTGTTCTTTGATGTGTGCCCTAGTTTTGAACCATAAAAATAATAAATGGAATGAGGATGACTTCTTAAAGGCATGACTCCATTTTGTCAGATTTTTACAAGAGAGAAAACTGTACCAAGCTAAGTTCCTGCAAACCCCTTCAAACATAAATAGCATTAGTAATGTCAAATAATCATTTTCAAATGAAGAAAAACCTACACAGCATACAAAATGAAGCACCTTTAGACTTATTCTATAGACAACATGCAGACTAAATGTAGAAAGAGAACTTAGCTCGCTTTTGCACCAATCTTCATTGGTATTTATACCATTACCTAGCTATACAAGTTTAGCTATTCGACACTAGACACAAATACAATGAGCAGCAAAAGCCAAAATTATCTATAAAGGTTTACTTTCACTGTTCTATTTGGGTAATCCAGTGAACTCTAGTACCTTTCTATCCACTGTCATTTTGGCAGCTGACCCAAAGTCCACCAGTTTGATGTGTCCTGTTCGGTCGATGAGGATATTCTCTGGCTTAATGTCTCTGTAAATAAACAGCAATCAATTATTATAATTCTATTAGACCACAAACACATCCCCTACTATATATTTGAATAACCATGGGCATATTAAGAAAAGCCTCATTTCATTAACACAGACCTTAATTTTGATTTTCCATTAACCATAATCTGGAAAGTTATTTTCTAAAATAGTGACATAACAAAGTCATCCACAGCAGAGCAATGGTAACAATGCTCTGAAATTTAGAAACATAATCCAGCTACTATTTCAGTACATTATTATACTCTTTCATCTTAAAACTTTAATTCAAAACTCTTCTAATAGCCAGGAATTAGCTTGAACTATGCAGGAAGGGAGTAGACAGTACTATGAATAAATCTCAGTCTATGAATTACAATTAAGGATTCAGAAGAGTTCATTTCTCCATAAAATTATTTCCCATTTAAAGTATATATGGTTGACTTGTACAATTACACCTATTGTTATCCTGCAACTCCCAGAGTCTCCTAGTCAACTAGACAATGTTAAAATATGGCAAAATCTGTGGTTCACAAACACCTCAAGGACCACAAATTAAGAAATGATCAAGTACAAATAACTTCACTTAACCAAACTATTACATAATATGCACCTATTATGGCAGTTTATTAACAGGCTTCTCTACTCAGTAGAGTTCCAAAACATGGTAGTAGGGATAATAGTAGAGATAAAGAAGATATAGAAATGATATGTACATTTGAAGTCTAAAACCAAGCAGGCATTTGGAAATCCTTAGGCATACCTAAGCTAGATGTCTGGATCCAAGGAAAGTTGCAAAGAATTCCTAAAATTACATTATACCTGCTGCCTTTGAATGCAGTGCAACATTTATCAACCTATAGCAGGGGTTCCCAACCTTTTTGCGCTGCGGGCTGGACACCCTCCAGGACAGCTGAGCTGTCATTCCTCCCGCCATAAACACTACCATAAAATGTATCTATGGCTGTCATAAACATGTTTATGGGTGCATTTACGGCTGCGTTTACGACAGGTGTGGGCACGTTTACACATGCACGGGCGCATTTTACGGCTGTCGTAAACTCACCTGCTTCCGCTTCCGGGAGCGGCAAGGGTGCCGGTTGGCCACATGAAGTGGTGCTGTGGGCCAGGGCTGGCCTGCAGGCCTTAGTTTGGCCACCCCTGACCTATAGTTTCCAGAAACATTTCTGATAACAGTTGCTGAATACTGCTAGTTTAGAATGCGGCTGTGATATGAAAGAACTCACTCACCGGTGCACAAAGCCCATTTGATGGACACTCCGAATGGCCAAAACTATCTCAGCTAGATAAAACTGAACAGTTTGTTCATCAATTTGATCCCCATATCTGTTTAAGAATGTCAGCAGGTTTCCTCCAGGTTCATATTCCATAACCTTTATTCAAAACAGTTACACCACATGGACAAAATTAGATTTTTTAAAAATTGCTTATGTTATGAAAGATGCACTTTATTGGAAAACAATACAATAATTGAAAGAATAGTTTGTGTGTGCTAACATATTAAACATTGCCGACATCAAGTGAAAATACCCACATATTTCTAAAATCTAATCAGTCATATTTTTGTGCCGTTTATAAATCACAGACAAAAGAACATAAGAAATCATGGGAACATAAGAAATCATGGGGGAAGCCTTTGTTGACAACAGGTACAATACAGAAATCAAAATGCACATTATCTATTAACAGAAATTTAGAGGCACTGTTTTCTATGAGAAACTGATAATTAAAGCTATGGTTTGGGATTCTAGATACATTATTAAAAATTATTTTTTTATAAAGCTTGACTCCTAATGCAAAAATTATTATCTGCTGACAAATCAGTTCCAACTGAAACATTTAGCAGGCGGCAGCAGATGTTTGAATGAAGACAGATGAACCAACTGTTTGTTTTCCAGTAGGTTAGAGCTGACAAATACTTAACCCCTAGGCCAGTAATGGAGAACCTTGGCACTCCAGATGTTCTTGGACTTCAGTTCCCAGAAGCCCAAGTCCCTATGAATCTATGCAAATGGGCTTACTGTGTGTATGCATAGTAAGCCCATTTGTGTGGATTCACAGGGGCTTGGGCTTCTGGGAAGTCCAAGAACACCTGGAGTGCCAAGGTTCGCCATTATGGCCCTAGGTTATATGTGGCCACCACCCATTTTTTGAACTTTCAAGCCACCTCTGGGCACCTATGTATAAATAGGCTAGAGGACAAAAAAATGCTGGTCTTTGAAGCCTCCAAGATTTCTTATCTCACACAAAGCACAAGATGTATTTCTGATGTAAACCTAATAATCAAAACAAAATAAGCAATTAATAATAGATGGCCTATTCAGGCAGTGTTTCCCTTCCCAACATGCTTTGCAAATATCCTTACATATTTCAATACAGGTTCTCTCAATAAAAAATTAACCTTCTGTATAAATGAAACACACACAAGAACAACACAAGATCAAGATTCCCTCTTGATGTCACTGTCCACCGTGAACAACGGGGAGAATCATTATTTACACAGGCCCAAAGAAACTTACATTCCATTTCAAGACATGGTCTTTCTTCCTCAGAGCTAATGTTTTAAAATACCGAATTGTCAGCTTCTAGTTGAAAATGTAAATTGACTGTCAAGTTCATTTCATTCTTTGATTCAAGTATTCACTGTTCTGCAGAAAGCTCTCAGCTTTCCTAGCAAAGATTTAACATTTGATATGATTTCCCTCTATAAATGTTTTGGAGTGAATGCAGCAATCTAACTCTCTGCTCCACGGCTGTAGTTTGGGCACCCCTGGTTGAAGCAAAGAAAATAGTACCCTGAAATCTATCTTATCCTGTTGCAAAACAGATTACAAGGCGTGTTTTACTTCTGCTTCTGGTGAGAGGAACCAAGTGACCAACCTGCTGAACCACATGACCGATCTTCTGAACCATGTGACTCGCTCGTGGCCCAAAAAGTTCGGGCACCCCTGCTCTATGCAATGGTCTTCAGCACCTAGCAACTTCCCTGGTGAAGGTGAAAGCTATCAACACACCTGCAACCTGCAAAAATAAAAAACTCACCAAATAAAGGTTCTTTTTGTCCTGAAATGCATAATGCAGTTGTGGAATCCAAGGGTTGATATTCTGTGATAATATATTTTTCTCTTCCTCAAAGAATGATACCTATAAATAAATAAATATCAATAGCTATCCAAACCTTAGAAAACAAAAAAGTAGACATACTGGGGCATTTCAACAAAAGGATCACTCATTCACATGTAAAACCTTTGAGCTAGCATGAGCCCAGTATTTCTTTTCAGGAAACATAAGCTTTCAGAATTCAACAGCAAGTTCCTATGGCTTCTGAAGATAAGTTTCAAAATTGTACAAATAGTTCTATGTTTATAGTTCAGTACTAATGGCCTCCTGATGTTATATCCCAGTGGTGGCAAACCTGCCAGAGGTGGCACTCGAAGCCCTCTCTGTGGGCACCCATGCAGTCGCCCCATTACAGAGTTCGCCCCACCCCTCTGCCCAGCAGCCCAATGGGAGCACTTCTTCCCTCCCCCAGCAGTTTGCCCTGCCCCTCTGCCCAGCAGCCCAATGGGAACACTTCCCCTCTTCTCCCAGCACAGAGTTCACCCCACCCCTCTGCCCAGCAGCCCAATGGGAAGACTTCCTACCTCCCCCGTTGCCATGTTAGCACTTTGCAATAAATAAGTGGGGTTTGTGTGCAGATTCTGCAGCTGTTATTGAACCTGAATCTGCATAAGATTAAAAGGTGCATTACATAAAAGGTTCGCCATCACTGTCATATCCTATTAGTTTTCCCCTCCCTACAAAGTCCATCCTTCTACCACATATACAATCCTTACAAAAAAAATAAATAAAAACATCCAATTTCCACAACTAACAGTATTCAAAATGAAACATGTTAATATGCTTGTGCTTATATGGCCACCATCCTATTAAGTTTAAACAAATCAAAATACCCGTGAGTAAATTAATATGCCATTTGCACCACAACTCCAAAGTGGATAAAAGGTTTTCTTCAGGGATCACCATTTCCCCAATCTACACTCTGCAATCAAGTCACACTTGAGTTGTTGCATTAATAATTGTATTGGCAATAATAAAAGTATTCCTCTAACTAGCTGTTCTTGAGCACCACAATGATCTGTGTCTCTGCACCATCTTCAGCAAGGAGGAAATGCTCCTTTCTTTAACTGCTACTCTCAGACTTTCCTGATAAGAAAAGACATCCATTCATCAGAATCCATAACAATTAGCTGCAATTTTTTAATGACTACCCATTCTGACCAAGATTTCTAATTGCCATTACAAATTTACAATTGATGTGAAAGTTATAAAATCAGAAAAGGGATTACCTGATCCTGTGCCAGCAAAATCTCCTTGCTCAACACCTTCATGGCGTAGACATCACCAGTTGCCTTCTCTCTCACAACATGCACATCTGCAAAGTGACCACATCCCACCAGGCTCCTGACTTCAAAATCTTTTGCACTGGGCTGAAGATTCTGCAGCTCTGATATAGAACCTGAATCTGCATAAGATTAAGAGATGCATTACATAAATAACAGTTTCCCCCAGTCTGCACTGTGCTCACTTTGCCTGTATCAACTGTCCACCAGTCTCAGGCTTCAGACGTTTTGATGCACCTTCTTTCAGTATTTAGCTCTTCTTCCCTCAACACCTTACACAAGAAATCTTTCAGAGCCTAGACATCCAGCCTCTCTCTGCCCTTGTATTCTGACGTAAAGATGCCCATGATTTTTCTCCTCTCATCTATCTGAATGGCACTTGCTACAAATAAAAATCCAGCCATTTTTCTCCTTGTTGCCTCGCTCTAACATTTACTTCCAGGATGTTTCCATGGGATCATCTCCTTTATTTCCTTCAGATCTCAACTCCAAGCCCACCACTTCCATAAGTCTTTTTTCTTACATTCTTTGGCCTGGGTCTCCCAGTGTATCAAAGTTTAGCTGTGCACAACTGTGCTCAAGCACCTTCCTCTTGTTTTCCTCACTCACCCTCCTTCTTAAAATAGACTTCAAAACCCTTGGATCTTATCAGTTTCTCTGTTATACATATAACAGTATTATGTAAAAGATCGTTTTTTGCTTCCATTATTTCATAAAGTACCATATAGGATGCTGCTGTTAAGGATCAACTTTAAACCAGAAGTCGAGGAAATTGTGGCCACTAGGTTTCACATTGCACCTAGCTTCTTCTTCTGTGTCCAGGTCAGACGTTAAAGCAGGGGTTCTCAATGTTTTCAAGCTGTGGGCCGGACCATGCCCCCTCAGACAGCTGAGCAGGCTGGACTGGTGGTTCCCCCTCCCACTGCAAATGCTGCCGTAAAACGCATCCACAGCTGTCGTAAATGCATTTATGACAGCTGATGTCACATTTACAGCTGTCGTAAACGTGTCTGGTTCTGCTGGTGGCCACATGAAATGGTGCCAAGGGCCGTGGGCTGCAAACTCCTGTGTTAAAGCCTTATTATGTTCACTGTGATTCATTCCATATGGGTTGGATTGCAGCCTTTGTCTGTATATAAGAGATAGCAAACATGATGCCTTCTAGATATTTCTGGATTGCAGCAAAGCATTGTGGAAGCTCCAGATTGCCAACTCCTGCTTCAGTACAAGAAAAAGCATATTAAACATAGTTGTTATTGAAATATCTATATATTTAATGGCCAGGTATTGTTTGTCTACAAAGAAAATCTACCTAGTAAAGCAGGAGAAACTTACAAGCATACAAGTATCCACCCACCATCACTGCCCACAGAAATGTATATATAACAGAAATAAATCTGAAACCCTGTTGTACCAATTTATCTGCTAACTAAAAATTTGTTGACACTTTGACTCACTGCATATTTTATTTTTTATTTTATTTTATTTTAAATTCAAATTTCTATGCTGCCCAATCAAGTAAACCCAACTCTGGGCGGCTCACAACAAGTTAAAACATACATAAAAAAACAATTAAACCATTAAAAACCCAACATACCCACCCACCTACCCCATTCATCTTTAAAAACTACCCACATTAAAACTGCCTACATTGGCAATTAAAAGAAATGGGGGCTTATTTTATAAGCCAACAGGCGGGGACCATCCTTCCATCTGGACCCCACACCTGTCCCACCAACCAGGTTTTTAGGTCTTTTCTGAAAGGTAGCAGCTCCGTCTGCTCCCACAACTCTACAGGTAGGAGGTTCCACAAGGCTGGTGCGGACACGGAAAAGGCCCTCCTTCGTGTACCACTTCAAGATCAAAATATAATCTTCTATAAAGGGTGATATACTTGAAGGCACATGACATGCACTCATGTTACCACATTCATTTTCTCTATTACAGTGTGAACAACACCCTTACATAATAAATTTGCTTTTGCCTTTTAAAACTTCCAAGAAATCACATACACTTTTTAATGAAGTTGCCCACATGCTTCATTTTCATTAAAACAGGGTGGCTACATTCTTCAAAAAGCACCATGAGGGAATCCAAAATTCCTTCCCTTGAAAATGGAGAGATCTGCTGTTGTAGCACAGAAGGCAGCTTCCCCTGGTAAGAAAGGCAAATGTCTGTGAGACCAAAAATGAACAACATCTGCATGCAATTCAGATACTATATTTATTTTAAAATAGGGCAACTGCAGCCATCCAAGATTCTGTTGGTTCAAAATTCCCATCATCCTTTACTATTAATTCTACAGACAGACGGTATCACAACTTAATTTCTAATTAATGCTGCATAGGTAGTGGGCATTGCCCACTCCTATTTTTAAAATATGCATTATCCAGATCACCGTGCACATAAAAAACAGGTTAGTTCTACCCCGATCCCATTCCATTTTAGAAAACAGGTGAGGAATCTGTGATTTGGAAATGTTATTGGACTAGGTCTCCTATAATCCTTGATCATCAACCATGCTGGTGGAGAAGACATTTTCCAACCTGTTTTTAAGAACATTATTTGACAACACCTCCACTGCCATATCCAATCGCTGCCACTCTACCTGGTAAGAGTGGTCATTTTACATCAGTTTAAGCATAACCGTCCCATAAGAGAGAGAAATGAAAAACTATCACTACCACTCTCTACATCCCCTTCACTCTACCAATTAGAAACTGGGTTTCTGTATATTATAGGTGCTTATTCAGAAGCCAAATACCCACACACTCTATAACAGGGCTGGGGAACTGTCATTGGGAACTGAATTCCTCATTAAGGCCAACTAACAAGATCAAAGATTTGTGGAAGTAGCTTTCTTCAATATCTCAAGGGCCACTGTATTCAATCGCAAAATGATCTCTAGTCAACTTTAATTGCCAGATGAATATCTCTACACTTGTCTATGCATCTGAACTAGTGCCTGATGACATTAATCAGTAGGCCTGGTTGTCCTTAAAGTCACTAATTGTTGATGCTAATCTTTTTAAAGAAACACAAAAAGCCACAAAACATTTGGCCAGAAGACTTATTACTCCTTCAACACAAGAAGTATAAAATGTGGCTGCTGATGCAAATTCTATAGTTTATACTATTCAAAAATAAAAATAAACATTTACCTGAAAAAACATATTAAGTTTAGAAGCACGGCTGGCAATGGACTCCATCATCATGCCTTGTTCCACAGTGTTACGCATACCATACTTAAATTTCAGCATCTTCAAAATTCACCAGCAAAAGGCACTTCCTGTGATAAAAGTTGTGGCGCATTGTAAAATGTGATTAGAATGACTAATATTAAAAGCAAGTTGGAATGTCTTTTGTTCTTTTGAATCCTACAAGTCTACAAAATTCAACTGTACTTTTCAAAGCAAATAAGCCAGTGTTGACCAGTTTTCACAAGCAATACAATTAACTAATAAGAAACTGCAAGAAATGTGTCATTAAGTTAAATGTTCCTAAGCTTATGCCTTCTGAAAATAAAACGGTAAAGAACATTTTTCAAAAAGAACATAAAATTCACTCAGAACCATTACAATTAAAACCATTAAAGGGAGAATTCCCAAAAGGTGTTAGAACTCACAAGTACATGGCAAGGAAGGAGCAATATGTGCACTGAAAAATTAAGCTGCCTAAGATTTCTCCCCAAACTGGCATGCCTCCTTTATAAACTTACTGAAAACACCCTGAGTCCTGGAAATGTATACAAATGCCATAGCACTTCTAATAGCAAAACCAGAAAGATTCCGAACCGCATCTCTAGAAAACTTCTCACCTAATGAGGAAGGTGGATAGAAGTTTTCAAAATGCATGTGCATGTGGATGTAGCTTTCTTTAATAACTCATGTAACAGAAGCAAAGAGTTTTTAAGGTATTTCAATCCTTTAATGCAGCCCACATTATGGTTGACAAGTGCAGCAACTCCCTAAAGCGCACAAAGAATTGTGATATTTCAAAATCATAACTGCAGTAAAAAGAAACGTAAATTGCCATTAAGAGCCATTGTGGTGCAGCAGCCAGGCGTGCTGGGCTACATCTTGAGCCTCATATTATATAACCATAATTGAAGTTTTCAAAGTTAGTCATGTTATTCTGTGTAAGCATATCAGATAGAAACCAAATAAACCAAACAAATAAAATAAAGCCAAAAACACTGTGGCATCTTAAAGATTACTACTGTATATTTTCATGTTAGCTTCTTAAGCAAAAGAATGATCCTCGACACCCTCTGAACGGATATGAGCCTCAAGTCCACCTATTCATATCCAGGAAGAGCTTTATGGCAAGAACAAACATCCTTGAGGGTACGTAAGAGCAAAACTAAATTAGAAGATGGCGGAAGGAGCTCACTGGACAAGGAACATTAAAGGATACAGGTGAAGATCTCAATCTACCATATGTTACTTGGAGGACCCTGAATAGGCTGAGGGTCAGAGTCCCTAAATGCAAAACCAACATGCTCAATTGGAGGGCTGCTGGCAAACAACAACACATGGTATGAATATGGAGACAGAATCCGGCTCATTTACTGGTCTGCCGATTGCTGCCAGAGACATGCACCAATGAGGACTTGGGTTTGAGCAACGACAAACGAAGCAAGTGGCTTCATTTTGTCAGTCTAAGGTTTGATCGGGACACAAAAGAAGAAGACTCTCTACTGTGCTATTTTTCTACTTGCAAGAGATTTTTCATGGAATAAACCAGTAGTGACTTGTGTACCTAGAAGGAAAAAATAAGTCAGCAAGTGTCATTTTGCCTCTTTATAAATCTATGGTGAGGCCCCATCTGGAATACTGTGTACAGTTCTGGTCGCCATACCTCCAGAAGGATATTATGGAGCTGGAAAAAGTGCAGAGGAGGGCAACCAGAATGATTAGGGGACTGGAACACCTTCCTTACCATCTGAGGCTGCAACGATTGGGCCTCTTCACTCTTGAACGATGGCGTCTAAGAGGTGACCTAATTGAAAGTTTATAAAATCATGCACGGTGTGGACAAAGTAGATAAGGAAAAACTGTTTTCCCTATCGCACAACACTAGAACTAGGGGGCACTCCATGAAACCTTTGGGTACTAGTTCTCAAACAAATAAGAGAAAGTACTTTTTCACCCAGAGGATCACTGGTCTATGGAACTCCCTACCAGAAGAAGTGGTGACAGCTGTCAGTCTTGACAGCTTCAAGAAAGGATTAGACAAGTGCATGGAGGACAAGGGTATCAATGGCTATAATTCTGGATACCTAAGGACAACCTCTGGGTTGGAGAGAGAGGCAGGATATCTCTCAATGCCATTTCCAGGGAATCCTAAGCAGGTGAAGGCATCTCCTTGGGAATACCCTGAAGGAAATGGTGAGCCACTGTGTGAGACAGAGTGCTGGACTGGATGGGCTGTGGCCTGTTCCAGCAAGGCTGTTCTTATGTACTTATGAGAAGAATGTTGGCTTCGGTTCAGTTCTTCTGGTCTGAAAGTCAGGTTGATACAGTATATGAAAGCCAATTTCAACAATAAGCAAATACTGTATCAAAATATAACAGCTAGGCTTTTTAAGGTGCCACAACGTTTATTATCTCCTGCCAACCTAGCAGTTCAAAAGCAAGAAATTGCAAGTACTGCAGAAAGATAGGGACCACTTCGGTGGGAAGGTAAACAGCATTGTGAACTCCGGTGTTGAGGCATGCCTGCCCACCTGTCCACGGAAACGTCTGCAGACGCAAACAGCGCTGGCTCTTTGGCTATAAACAGAGATGGTTGCACAATAACTCCGTTCACTAAAGCGAGAAAAACCTTATGTACTCTAATAAAAACAACTGAAAATTGTTGAGTCACAAAAATTTCTTTACTGGCTTAATATTTCTTTAATTACTTTTCAATGTTCCAAAATGTCCAAAAAAAATAGTACTTTTCTTCAGTAAAATATTTATGTATAAATCCTTCAATGTTTCAGGTAAATAATATGAACGGAGTTATTGTGCAACTGGGACTGCAGTGGCTCAAGTGGCTAAGATGCTGACTGGGAGGTGGAAGGTCACCAGTTCGATTCCCGAGTACTACAGGACAGAATGAGCTCCCATCTCTGTCCCAGTTCCTGCCAACCTAACAGTTCGAAAGCAAGAAATTGCAAGTAAATAGGGACCACTTCAGTGGGAAGGTAACAGCATTCTGTGCACTCCAGTGTCTAGTGATGCCTGCCACATGACCACGGAAACGTCAACAGAAGCAGACAGCGCTGGCTCTTCCGCTTTGAAACAGAGATGAGCACTGAACCCTAGAGTTGGATATGACTGGCTTTCGAGCAAGGGAAACCTTTACCTTTACTATTGTGCAACTATTTTATACTGTTCTTCCCTTATTGAGCAAAAAATATAAAAAGAGATGAGCCCTGAACCCTAGAGTCAGATATGACTGGCTTTTGAGCAAAGGTGTCCTAATGTTTATTTATTTGTTTGTTTAACTACATGAAGCCATTCAAACTAACTGAGCTACCTTCTCAGTGCTTGGCCTACTCCACAGGGCTGTTGTGAGGGGGGGATGGTAATATATTCCTTGGCACTTCAACAAGGTAATGAGCATTTTGCCCCAAACTTTTCAAGTTTTACATTGTTTTTTTTTAAAGAGAATCCAACCTCGAGAAGAAACCTTAAGAAATATAAGCCCACCCGTGAGAAAAAAAGGGGGAAAACCCAATAAAATATATTTTCTTTAAAAACACCACCCCGTGAACGAGGCCCCCACCCACAGCCCCAGGGAGGGGCCGCCCTCCCGGCCAACCCCCGCCGCCTCAGTCCCCTGTCACGGCTCAAACCATACCTGGCTGGAAACACACCTGGAGCCTGACCCCCGTGACGTCACCCAAGAGAGCCTTTTTCCCGCCCTTGCGTTTCAACAGACAACGGCGCGCCAAGGCTCTCCCCCCCACCGGCAGCCTCCGCCAATCACAGAGCTGGGCGACCTCAGAAACTAAGGGAGGTGGCCAATCCCAGAGGCTGAAACGCCGAATCGAGCCGCCGATTGGATGAAAATATGAAAACAAAGGGCGGACGGTGGGTGGGACTGGGGGAGGATCTGAGAGGATTTATTTTAACGGATGTTTTTTTTACCTGACAGAAACTTTGTGTCCTTTCCCCCCCTCGTTTAATGCTCTCTCTCGCTCTCGCTCTCGCTCTCGCTCTCGCTCTCGCTCTCGCTCATATATATATAAAAAAATAAAATAAAATAAAATAAAATAAATGGCCGAGAGTTGTTTTATAAACGTGCCCTGCTTAGCTGAAGGATAGTTTGCTGAGTCTTAGTAGGCTGGGCTTTTTTAAAATTAGCTGAGTAAGTCTATTTTAAATAGTAATAATAATAATAATAATAATAATAATAATAATAATAATAATAATAATAATAATAATTTTTTATACCCCGCCTTTCTCAGCCGAGGCCGACTCAAGGCGGCAAACAACATAATACAATACAATAATCCCGAAATACAATATAGCAATACAAAAAATAAATCAGTACAATAATAAACAGTACAAATCACATAATAAAAAATTCAAAAATATACATCAGCATCAAATATATTTTAACATCCATTCTAGGTATTTTAATTACAATAATGTAATTGGATCTTTTTTAAAATGAATTTTAATGTACAGTATTTAAATTTCGGTTTAGTGTGTGAACCGCCTGAGTAATCCTCTCAGGAGAGAGCTAAAGGTAAAGGTTTCCCTTGCTCAAAAGCCAGTCGTATCTGACTCTAAGGGTTCAGTGCTCATCTCTATTTGCAGCCAAAGAGCCAGTGCTCTCTGTGTCTGCAGACTTTCCATGGTCATGTGGCAGGCATGACTAGATAACCAAGTGCACTGAAAACTGTTACCATTTACCACCAAAACCCTACCTATTTATCTGCCTGCAATTTCTTGCTTTCAAACCGCTAGGTTGGGCAGGAGCTGGGACAAAGACAGGAGCTCATTCCGACCATCCTGCATTACTCAGGAATTGAAATGTTGACCTTCTGCCTCCCATTCAGTGTCTTAGCCACTTGAGCCACTGCAGGAGATCCACTTAGGAGAGAGGTGGCCTGTAAATAAGACAAACAAATGAAGTAAATAAACAAAGAAAGCTAACAAGTATTCTCTCAGTTTGGGTCAGCATTTCAGGAGTACACAGAAAGAGCATCCTCAAAGATTGTGGTATTTTTGTATCATGATCAGGCATACCCTAGTAAAGGTAAAGGTTTCCCTTGCTCGAAAGCCAGTCGTATCCGACTCTAGGGTGCAGTGCTCATCTCTGTATCAAAGCCGAAGAGCCAGTGCTGTCTGCTGCTGCAGACGTTTCTGTGGTCATGTGGCAGGCATGACTAGACACCGAAGTGCATGGAATGCTTTTACCTTCCCGCTGAAGTGGTCCCTATTTATCTACTTGCAATTTCTTGCTTTCGAACTGCTAGGTTGGCAGGAGCTGGGACAAAGATGGGAGCTCATTCTGTCCTGCAATACCATGCCTGCCTGCATGACAAGCTTCTGTTCCTTGTGAAGGGATTTATTAGTAGTGGCAGTTGTATGTATTTATTTTATTTTTCTCCCCTGATATGTCTGCACAGACAATAACGTGGCTACTGCTCTGAAAACTACCTGATATTTCTTTTAAACCTCACAATTACAACAAATATACAGTGCACATTTTTTTTAAAAAAAGCCTTCCACACAAGTTCTTAATGGGGGTTTCCCCCCCCCCCCCAGATATTTTACAATTCATATTTTGTGTGAAGTAAATGTGGTATACCTGGCTCCCCTGGCCTCATTGATCTTCAGTGCAACAGCCTGTGAGGTAGAACCAGCTGAAGGAGATGTGGCTGGATCAAGGTCACCCGGTGTGTTTCATGGCACAGTGACAACTTTACCTCAGTGACACTAAGTCTGAATGTCCTCATACTGATGAAGTATCTGGCAGATGAGGACAGTTAGGAAGAAGCAAAGCCTGGTGCAGCTGACTTCCCAGAAAACCTAGAGGTGGCCCAATTTATCTTATTTTCCATCTCCTGGTCACTCTAGATGAGGGGTCTGCAAATTTGGCTCTCCAGCTATTCTTGTACTTCAATTACCAGAAGCCCAGGTCAGTACACCTGCTGATCAGGGCTTCTGGGAATTGAAGTCCAAGAACATCTGGAGAGCTAAGTTTGAGGACCTCTGCTCTAGATCAGTGATGGTGAACCTTGGCACTCCAGGTGTTCTTGGACTTCAATTCCCAGAAGCCCAAGTCAGCACTCCTGTTGATCAGGGCTTATGTGTTGGAATCTGATTCATGTAAAGATCTCTTCAATCAGTCAGCCTCATTAGCAGCAGTTTATATCCTCAGATCTTTTGAGGTAGAGACAGAAAAAACACGACTCCAGTCCTTGGCTGACAAACGATACTCCTCCCTTCTCTTTATTCAGGAAGAGAGTCTCAGAAACGAAACTTATACAAGCAGAGTATACCAGAAACGAAACTTAACAGAAACAAAACTCAGGGCATACAGCCAATCAGAAGTGTCAGAGCCCAAAATCTAGCGTTGTCTCTCAGTAAGCAAAGAGGCTTTTGTTTACAAAATGTGTCAGAAGACAGCCTGACAGAATCCAGATGCATTCCTACATGTCCTCCTTTTTCATTTAAATTTGAGAGAGGGACGGCTAATCATACCCCTGCATGTCATCATACTCCATAACTACTCCTCCATATACATCATCACTGTCCTCCTGGACATCGTACCCCTCCTGACTCCTGGTACCTTGTTCCGGAGGATGATACCTCATTGAGTACAATTGCCGTCGTGCAAAACCCGATGTCTCCCTTCTACGCAGTGGACATGTGTTACACATAGAAATAAGGTTAGGAATACAATTAATGCAAAAATACAAAGGTATAAAGCAGATAATAATAATAAACCCATAAAAGAAAACTTGTCTAAGGACAGATAAATCAGGCAACCAAGAAGTCACCCAATCAAAGAGATTAACATCAGTGTGTACATTGTTAGTAATGCTCTCCTATAAATTCTGAAGTTCTTCCTCAATAGTATTGTTCAGATAAAATAACCCAATGCTGCACATTGATATTGTCCTGGATGGAAATTCGTGGCAACTCCATTAAAAAAGAACCACATGTTAGGATCCTTGATTTGCCATCCATTGCAAATTGAACCACTATCTATAGCAGAATAATCAGGAGTAAACATAGGAAACACATCATATATATCTTCAATAGTAGTGTTAAACAAGGTATAATTAAGCTTATAAGAACTGTTATAACTACCCCATAACCAAAAATAATCATCACAACCCGTATAATTGCCTACATTCCTCAAAACCCTTTGTGCTTGAGTCCAGTACTTCCATTTACTATTCCAGACTCCAGAACTATGACAACAGAAGCAAAGTCCTTTAGTGTATTTCTTGAATGTCATGCTTCGCCAGCGGGTGTTGTTAAATTGTTCTGGAGGATTAGAGAAGAGTGTAGATCTATCAAGATGTTGCAAATGTCCAATAACCAACTCTGGCGTGTTGAACAATGCCGGAAGAAAGGCCATTTGAGACACGGCCAGTGGATGCTCATAGTATAACGTTGCATTCTTACCATGAACCTCAAACATATAGTTAGCATGACGAATCCAAAAGTTGGGGTTGCCCCCATGAGGTATTGTTCTTACAGCTGGAAGCACAGTAAGAAAGAAAACAAATGTCAGCAAATTTAGTCTACTGGTGAACCACCATCCTGGAGCTGAGTAACCTTCTTCTCTCTCCATGGGCGGATCGCTCGAGCAGGAATCCTTCCACTCAGGATTCCCTTGTTGCCAATAAATGACCAATGGCTTAGGAAGACACTCCCCTAAGAAACAGGAGCATGCCCTGTTATTACTAGTACCATGTAACTAAACATGAAACATGAGTGACATATAACACAAATGCAATATCACAAACCCATATACATGTGTAGGGTACTGAAACTCTGCCATGTACTTCTGAAGGTACCTTGAGATATGCAGTTTCATAAGACAAAATATAACATAAGCAAAGACAGGTCTTTCTCCTGCAAGAGAATAAGCAAACATTTAAGCATAAACAAAACATGAACATTTCTTTTCTTCCTTACATGAAGGAGGTCCGGTTGCATTTTAGAAAGCATTTCTCACTTCCCCAATTACATGAGTAAGGCATTAAATTTCTTCTTCTCCCACTGGTGTGAGTGAAAGAAGCATTCAATAACTTATAATCAGCATAGCATGGTAACTCAAATACAGTACAAATCTCATTAAAGCATTTCACACTCATAGCCTGAGCAGGTAGACAATTTCTTAAAAAAAGCTGTCAGGTTTTATAATGCAAACAAAGCCAATTCTTTTTTAAAGTCCACACAAACTTTTTTTCTTTTTAGTCCAATTAAAATGTCCAAATTAAAAGTCCAAATCTTAATTGAAGCTTCCTAAAACACTCTCTCCTCTCCAGCACCGTTCTTGGCATGGCAAAGGTTGAAATTGAGCCATAAATTAAGTCTCACTGACTTCACAAGACAATCCCACACAACCCCCCTTTTCAGCTTTTCTGGCACACACACATTCCTTTATGCTCCAGCCACCCCCATCTGCATTAAGGCAGGCGAAGAGGTGTGAAGGCACAAAGAACTTCTCCAGAAGTTGCAAGTAATTTTCACACAGAAGAAAATCACAGGGAAGTCCAAGTTGCTTTCCCTGCAATCCTGATGCTTGAAACTTGGGACAGCTCACTCTGGATCTCTTTGTTTGAGGGTTGGGCAGTTCAAAATCAGCCAAAAACTGTATGTCTTCTTCCTCCTTGTATTTTTGCAACAGCCTGCTGTCCATCGAGGAAATATTCACCCCCCTCTTCCTCTGTATTTCTTTCATCTCCAGCATCTGATTCTCAACCTTATGACAAACTGCATCTGTTAGTTTGTACTTGCACCCCTTTTTTGTCTTGGGTTTTGTGCGTTCCTCCTTTGGGCCATCCTTCCATTTCTGCAGGATCTTCCTGCCCAAACGTGAGGTATCAAATTTACTACTCAGCTTCTCCTGCTTTTGTGATGAGGGTTGCTTCACGGGGGGGGGGGGCTGAGATCCCCTATGCTGCTCTTTGAATAACACCCCTTGCTTCCTGCCACTCTGCATGCATTAATAGCTTCAATCTGTGATGAGGTCCCCACCATTTGTTCCCCATCAGCTGGCACTAGCTGTTTTTTAGACTCGGCAGGCAGTATTGCAGCAGAGAACAGGTCTTTTGTAGGGCTAAAAGTGCTTGATTGCTGCAAGGCAGGATATAATGTCCCATCTCCATTTCCACCTCCACCCCCATCAGGGGGCTGTTGTTTCTCATATGATGGAGGAGCAGTTGCCATAGCCCCTCCCTTGTCTGGTGGCAAAAGCTTTGGGAGGGGGCCATCAAGCCTCTGAGAGAATAACATATTCTTTGGAGTGAGTCTCTGAAGGCAGTCTCTGACTTCCTCCCATGTAAATAATATTGATATAGGAATTCCATTATGCTTCTGCATTTCTCTCCCAATCTGTTTCCACTGTTTTAAGTCCAGACATTGATCATATTTAACCCAAGGACTGATTTTTTCTATAGCTTTAACCAGCTGCTGTATCTTCTTCTCATCAGCCTTTCGCCCATTGTTAATCAAAAGATCTGAGATATCTTTACAAAGTTCATTCCCTTGCGAAGACAATATGCACCCCATTATAAAAAAATAATATTTTTCTTCACTCACCTAATGTGGGACCCAATGTAAAATTGGATGAATTTTGAGCGCTCAATTTATGACCTTCCTCCGGTCTGACCTTTTGCCTGGTCGTAGGTGAATGAGACCTTCCCCGGTCACCAATTATGAGGTGTTAATTGCTGAAGCAGAGTTCAAAGCATTCCTTTGAATTTCATTCAATGGCCTCGCGACGGGGCACCACTTGTTGGAATCTGATTCATGTAAAGATCTCTTCAATCAGTCAGCCTCATTAGCAGCAGTTTATATCCTCAGATCTTTTGAGGTAGAGACAGAAAAAACACGACTCCAGTCCTTGGCTGACAAACGATACTCCTCCCTTCTCTTTATTCAGGCAGAGAGTCTCAGAAACGAAACTTATACAAGCAGAGTATACCAGAAACGAAACTTAACAGAAACAAAACTCAGGGCATACAGCCAATCAGAAGTGTCAGAGCCCAAAATCTAGCGTTGTCTCTCAATAAGCAAAGAGGCTTTTGTTTACAAAATGTGTCAGAAGACAGCCTGACAGAATCCAGATGCATTCCTACACTTATGGGAATTAAAGTTCAAGAACATCTGGAGTGCCAAGGTTCACCATCACTGCTCTAGATCAGCGGTGTCCAAACTACGGCCTGTGGGCCCAATTAGGCCCCTGCATATCATTAATCAATCAGGGTGTTTTTTTAACATGCAGTTGAACATAAAATGGGCATCTGAAAAGAAAATGTGCATCTGAAATTATTAATTGAAGAAATAGAGAAAAAAATAGAAAGGTTATGCTTACGTGTAGGAATCGGGGCCGCAGAGGGCCGGAGATCCCGGAGGAGACTGATCAAAGAACGATACGAGGCAGCATGGAGGAGGATAAGATCAGTGCTTTATTGAGGAAAAGGCATAACCATTTATAGATCAGAAGGCAAGGTAGAAAAAACCGTCACCCAACAGTCAATCACATCACCTATTTACTCAGGTTAATTGGGAATCTCTCTGGGGGAAGTTAATTAGTGCGGACAAACACTGGCTGGGACAACACCATTGTTTTGGGCTTAGACTAAGGCAATCATGACTCCTGTTTGCTTCTGGGATGAGACTGAGATTCGGAGATGAGGGATTACTCTAATGAGTAACGTATTTGCTTTCTCAGCAGGTTCGTTGGTCAGGTCAGGTAATTGGGTGAATCAAACCCTATCATTTATCCACCCCCCTTAATTTGGGTGCTCGCAGAGCCCACGGGCCAGGGAGCCTTTCTCCCGAAAGTGGCCTCTGCCGGGCCGTTCCGTGCCCACGGGGGCACGGGGAAACCACATCTCCCCTTTTAATTTCTTTTAAGAGCCTGACCGGCGACCCTGCGTAGGAGCGGGACCAGCTGATGAGCGGGAATGACGTCTCGGGGTTTCCTTCTGGGGCGGCACCTTGAGATCAGCGAGGGAATACATTGTGCAAAGCAGCAGATTGCTATGCCTAGTGTAACCACCCCCACAACCACCTTGAGTACCGTTTGGAGCCACCCCCAGGGGATCCATGACCACATCCAGTTCCACAATGAACTCCACCAAGCCCCCCATGCAGAACCCTCTGTGATGCCCTGGACTATGGTGTGGAGATCAGTGAGCTGACTCTGTACTTTGCGGGAGTTGTCTGTAAGGTTGAAACAGCACATACCATGAAAGGATTCGCAACCCAGGTGGTGCAACAATAAGAGGTAGTCGATAGCCGCTCGATTGTCAAGAATGGCATGGCGAAGCTCTGCCTGCTCTTGATTAAGGAGCGCTATCGCTGAGGAGGTGTGGTTGATGGCTTTTGCTAGACCGCAAGCCAAGCAACCAATCCTCTTTGCGTTGCCGACGGCTAAGCCTGGCACGCCAAAGATACTGACTGCCAAAGAGAGATATTCGGCAGGGCTCATTACTCTAAAGCTGCTCTCACATGAGCTGTCTAACTGGGTGGTGCGCGTGTGCCGTATGAGTGAGGGAACATTTGAAACATTTGTAACATTGGTGCTTGGGGCGACCATGTCCTTAGTGGGGAGTAACAATGTCAAACGACTGATACAACATATAGAGTCTGAAACATTTGCAGGAATGTAGTTCCACGTATACTGGTTGCATGTGAAGAACCAACCGGATGGCAGGGTTATATGAGCGTACATGGTGCCAAGTGGTACTGGGTTATTGCAAGTCCAATTGCCACTGCCAATGTTGAGGCAGCGGCGCCGGGTATGACCAGCTGAAGAGCAGCTGTACATTCGTCCACAGGTAGAGTTCGGGCTGACCGCCACCCGAGGAGTGTGGAGGGTAGCTGCATCAGCCGGCAAGGTCATGGTCAGCCGCATCTCCCAACGGGCATACTCTGAAGAAGCCGCTGGGTTGTACGGGCTGAAAAGTCTCTTTACAAGCCAATCCCCATCCCTGGGGTGCGCGCCTGGAGAATGGCACACTGGGATGAGGCAGGTGCTGAGGATCGAAGCAGAACCAAGGTCCTGCCTGAGGCAAAATTCGGACTGGTTGACGAGACCCGCCAACCTCTCCCAAATGTTGTACTGCATCCGGGCAGAGAGGTCTCCACCGGGCAGCAGATCGTTGGCTTCCAACGAAGCGGCCTGAGCGCCTCCCCCCAAAAGCAGGGAAAGGGTCAGGATGATGGTGAGCGCCAGGGTGTTGGCATGAATCTGGGTGAAAACTGCAGCTGTGAGGTTCTCCGGCGTCGGCTCCTTCCTTTCGCGCCGGACGGTGTCCTCGGCCTCACGACAAAGGATCTTGACCATCCCCCAGGTGATCTTGGGTGCTGTCGTCGGTTGCCGTTTCCTCCGACGGGTCCTCTCGGTCAGAGTGAGGTCCTCCATCTCCGGGATCGGACTCTGGTCGGTCTGGGTCCACGCCATGTGGTTCCAAGTAAGGCTTGACACACCGAGCTGGAATCCAAACGACACCTGTAGGAGACATAACTGCAGCATACCCTCTTCCCCAAGAAGGGTCCGGTGGCACCCGGTATCGGACCATCGGTCGCGGGAGAGCTTCCGAGCGGCGGAAGTGCTTCTCCTGCGGCGTACAATCCGAAAAAACATTAAGGTGATTGTAAGTGAACAATACCTTATTCAGGCAATGCTGTGCCTGGCCCTGTGACTTGGGGAGGGCTGGTGGCTCCCCCCTTTCTGTTTGTTTGTCAATATAGGACTTGAGCGTCCGATTGACCCGTTCCACAATTGCTTGCCCCTGCGGATTGTAAGGAACGCCAAATGTATGCTTAATATCCCAAGTGGCCATGAAGGCGGCCAGCTGCCTGGAGCTGTAGGATGGCGCGTTATCGGTTTTAACGTGCCGAGGTTTGCCCATGGCTGCAAAGCAGGAAAGGAGGTGCTGCTCCACGTGGGAAGCAGTCTCCCCTTTCTGCGCCGTTGCCCAAACGAACTGAGAAAAAGTGTCTATGCAAACGTGCATGTACTGCCATCTGCCAAACTGCGGAACATGCGTGACGTCCATTTGCCACACCTGATTGGCCTCTGTCCCTCGTGGGTTGACCCCCCACGAGGGCCCCCCCCCCGGTGCCCCTGCACAATGCTGGCAAGAGCGAACTATGCCTTGGGCTTGAGAGAGTGGCAGATTGAACTGTCTGGCGAGCGCTTTGGCATTCTGGTGAAAGAAAGCATGGCTCTGGATTGGCGTAGTAAAAACACCCAAAACTGAACGTTGCTGAACTTCCCTTGCCGCCGCGTCCGCTCTGCTATTGCCCGCGGAAATCGGACCCGGAAGGTCCTGATGACTGCGAATGTGGGCAATATAGAGCGGCTCCGTGCGGTTTCGCAAGTGAAATTGAGCAGTTAAAAACAGGCTAAGCAGATTCTTGTCTATCGCGGGAGTGATGTATGCTCCCGGTAGACTGTGAAGCAAATTCCTAACGTACTGACTGTCCGTGATGATGTTTAAACGTTCCTTGGTGAAGGTGCGCAAGGCAAGGTTCACCGCTGCCAACTCTGCCCGCTGCGCGGACTTTTGTGGAAGAGTTAGCAGCGTGCGCCAAGCTTGGCCCTCCTGCCAGGTCAAGACACCATACGTGCGACCACCATCAGTAAAAACTGTCCTGGCCCCCTGAAGTGGAACCAGCGAGAGCAACTCAAATAAGCTAACTGTCTGCGTCTGAAGTGAGACAAGTCTGGGGTCCTTTGGCAAGTGGTATGCCAAGCATCCGGTGAATCCTTCCAACACAATTGGAAGCGAGTCACCAAGCTTCATTAATTGCTGAACTTGTTCCTTGGTGAACGGGACTACGATTTTGGCCAAATCATGCCCCGAAATGTCCCTAGCTCTCAGCCTTCCGCAGTAAACCACCGCGGAGACCAGTTCTTGGGGAGGAACGATGTTTCATGAGGAGGTGTTTGGAAGGTACACCCACTCCACGATACTCGCCCCTTTCTCGGCATCTACGCCGAGCGCTCCAGTGAACATGGATCCTGACCGTACGATGTACAAATTCAAGATCGGAGCATATGGCCCTGGGGAGATCCTATCTACCCATCGCTGGCTGAGAACTTGGTTAACTTTCTCGAGAGCCAAGCGTGCGTCTCGAGAAATTTGTATCCGGTCTGCCGGCTGCTTACCTAAGGTTAGCAGCGAGAAGAGCGGTTTCAAAAGATCCGTATCCAATCGGAAATACGGTCTGGCCCAATTGATGTTCCCCAAAACTTGCTGCAACTCTACAAGGGTGACTGAGTCCTGTAAATTGATCTTAGGCAAAACTGGTGCTGCGAAAGAGCGGAGAAGCCGATGACCCAAGTATGAGAAGGGCTCGGTTCTCTGCACTTTCTCCGGGGCAATGAGTAAACCTTTGTCCCCCAGGCTGGCCTGGAGGTCAGAAAACATTTCGCTGCCGAGTTGCGGCATCGCGACCAAGATGTCATCCATAAAATGGCAAACTATGGCTTTAGGGTAAAGGCTTCGGAACTTTGCCAGTGCGTTGTGAACATAAATTTGGCACAGGGTGGGCGAATTGAGCATGCCCTGTGGCAAAAATTTGCACGCGTAACGCTGCGTAGGCTCACTGTGGTTCACAACCGGCACCATAAAGGCGAACCTTTCCCGGTCCCGGGGGTCTAAGGGGATTGTATAAAAGCAATCCTTGAGATCTACAACTAGAATCTCCCACCCCTCGGGAATCATGTTCGGATTTGGGATGCCGCATTGGAGCGGACCCATTGGCTGTATGCATTTATTGATCTCTCTGAGATCGTGGAGGAGTCGCCACTTCCCCGACTTTTTTTTAATCACAAAAATTGGCGAATTCCAAGGACTTGGGGACCATTCTATATGTCCTGCGTCTAGCTGTTCTTTAACTAGCTGCTTGAGGGCAACTAATTTCTCTCCCACTACCGGCCATTGTTCTACCCAAACTGGCGTATCGGTGAGCCATTTAAGTGGCAACGCCATTACCCAAAGGTAAGCGTAGCACCGTACTGCTGCAAAATGTCTCGCCCCCAAAGGTTGATGTGCACGTCAAGAATGTGCGGCCGAATTACCGCCGTGCCGTCAGCCCTTGGGATTGTGACTTCCACCCACTCTCGGCTCCTAAACGCTTCCTGGATGCCGCCTACCCCCCACACATCGGAGACCGGCTCAATGGCCCACTCTCTTGGCCACTGGCTTCTGCTTATCACGCTCACATCCGCTCCGGTATCGAGTAACCCTGAGAACACTCTTTTGTTCAAAAATACCTCGATAACGGGGCGCTGCTTCCACTCAATGTTGGTCTCCACTGTCACTAAGACCTGGTATCCTTGTACTGCCTCACTGGTGCTCGAGCGGTCCTCTGACCGGGACTCGGAGCTGTCACTGAGCCTTCCCTGGCTATCTGCTGGCGAGTGACAAGGAACCATGATCAGTTGCGCTAAGGTGTCTCCCTTGTGAATTGTTTGGGGCAGATGAGTCCAAAGCTGAATTTGGAGAACGCCTGAAAAATTCGAGTCAACGACTCCTGGAATTATGAAAATTCCGCGTGCTCCAGCTATGCTGCGGGGCAAAACTAAACCTATAAAGCCCTTGGGCAGTGGACCCATGTACTGGGAGTCCACTAGATAGACCGTGCCTGGCAGGTCGCATGTAACGTCCGCCTGACAAGTCAAGTCTAACCCTGTACTACCCTTGGGGCTGGCCTGTGCCCTCGCAATGTCTGGAGTGTGACCGGGATTTAGTCTAGCTCTGGTGAGCTTTGGGTGAGGGGAGTCCCTGTTTGGACCGGGGCCAGAGACATGCCCGCGTTCCGGTTTCCCAAATTCGGACAGTCTCGAGCCCAATGGTAGCCTCTTTGACATTTTGGACATGGGGTTTTCGGAGCCTTGGAACGGCCGGACTTTTGTCCGCCTCCCTTGGATCGGCACTCCCTAGCGAAGTGACCGACCTTGCCACAACTGTGACATGCTCCTTGGGTCTTTCCTTTAGGTCTCTTACCCCCTTGCACCGCTGCCGCTAGCAATCCCATCTTGTAGGATTCTGTGCCAACGTCGGCGCAAGCTCTAATCATGTCCGTGAGTGTCAAGTCGGGACGATTGCCTAGTGACTGCAGGATTTTACGGCAGTCTAGATTGGCATTGTCCTTGGCTAACTTCATCATGAGCTCTTGCTGGGCTTGCTCATTGTCAATCTGCCTGCTAATTGCTTCTTCCAGGCGATTGATGAAGTCCATATAGGGCTCCTGGGCTCCTTGCTTGATAGCGGTGTAATTTTTAGCCGCTTTGCCAGTTGCTGGGACTTTGAAAAACGCCCTGAAGGCGGCCTCGGCCGACATCTGGAGAGTGGCTAGAGGCAAGTTGATTTGGGCATCGATGGGCTCGAAGGCACCTGAACCATATAACTGGTCAGGAAGTACTGCGCCTCCCATCCTGGCAGCCCTTGTCTGCGCCTCTAGGCGATACTCACTGTTCCAAATTAAGTACTGGCTAGGGGTGAGCATCATCCGCATGACGGCTTTCCAGTCATGGGGAATCCACATGGTGTTCTCACACACTTGCTGAAGTGTGCCCCTTGTGAAACGACTTTGGAGCCCTGTCTCGGAAATGGCTTTCCGTATAGCCATGAGAAGCTTATACGGGACTGGGGAGTGTACTATCTGCTGGGCGCCCATAAGCGCGTCCATCTCCATGCGGATTGGACATATCTGACTGAGCTCTGCTAGCTCCTCTACTGGTAATTCCCCCTTCCTGAGTTCTTCCTCTACTGTGCGCTGAAGGGCACTTTTGGTAGCTAGGGAACCGGTTGCTCTCTGAGAAGCGCCTGCGCTCCTCATTCCTTGCATTCCGCCGGTGACGTCTGCAGCTGTCACCGGGGGAAAGCTCCCTACACTACTCTGCCTAAATTGGAGTGACGGATAGAGCGCCGTAGGCGCCGTTGGTTCGGCTGGCGCATCTGGCAGACTTTGGGGTTCTTTGGCCTCTACCCGGACTGGCTCTATCTCCGCCAAGAGCTTCCTACATTTTCTCCATGTGCGAATTACGCCTCCTGGAGCTTTCGGGGGTTGCTGAATGCAGTCTCCTATCTGATCCCAGAGCTCAAGGGTTAACGTACCTACTTCTGGGTAAAGCAGGCAGTGTTCCCCTAGGTACACCAAAAGTCTCGCTAGCTCCCCGCTGTGAAAACGCAAATTAAATATCCTGGCCAGGATCTTGAACTCCTCTACACGAGTTCTTTGGCTAGCGGATGGACGCTGTCGCTGAGGACAGGTCCCCATATTACCTGCGATTGGGTCCTCGGAAGATTCCTCCTCGGGACGAGTCAACGCGTCTTTGGCAGGCAATAGGTTCTGGCGACGACGCTTCTGGGTAGAGCTCGGAGCGTGGACTGCGGCCACGGGCCCTCGGTGGCCACTGCGCTGTCAGGGGCTCACAGCTGCCCTGAGCGGAACGCGTTTTTCCCTTTGGCGCAAGCCGCCGCGAAAGTCGGGAGCAAGCTGTAGGATGCCTCTTTGGACTGCCTCACCGCAGGCCGTTCCTCCGCTCGGCTGGCTGCCGGACGAAGTGCCAAGCTGTCCTCCGGGACGATTCGGACACGGTTCAAGCGCAGAACCGGACCGTGTGATTGCTACTCTGAGGAAGACCGCTCGGGGGTCGCTTACTCACGAGTAGATCACGTCGGGGTCACCAGGTGTAGGAATCGGGGCCGCAGAGGGCCGGAGGTCCCGGAGGAGACTGATCAAAGAACGATACGAGGCAGCATGGAGGAGGATAAGATCAGTGCTTTATTGAGGAAAAGGCATAACCATTTATAGATCAGAAGGCAAGGTAGAAAAAACCGTCACCCAACAGTCAATCACATCACCTATTTACTCAGGTTAATTGGGAATCTCTCTGGGGGAAGTTAATTAGTGCGGACAAACACTGGCTGGGACAACACCATTGTTTTGGGCTTAGACTAAGGCAATCATGACTCCTGTTTGCTTCTGGGATGAGACTGAGATTCGGAGATGAGGGATTACTCTAATGAGTAACGTATTTGCTTTCTCAGCAGGTTCGTTGGTCAGGTCAGGTAATTGGGTGAATCAAACCCTATCATTTATCCACCCCCTTAATTTGGGTGCTCGCAGAGCCCACGGGCCAGGGAGCCTTTCTCCCGAAAGTGGCCTCTGCCGGGCCGTTCCGTGCCCATGGGGGCACGGGGAAACCACACTTACGAATCTAAACGACAGGCACTGTCATATAATTGCTATAAGAGATATAAAGTGCCTGGTTTCTGTATTTAAATCAAACTACCTACATTGTATTAAAACAGTATTTTTGATTCAAACCTCATTTTCTCACCCTGAGATGGATGGATTCCATAAAGGCAACTAAGCCTTGAGTTTGAAAGAGCTGAGCTATTAATGATAGGACATTTTGGAAGTGACTTATTCATAGGGTTGCCTCCAGTCTTAGGCCTCTTGATGGGACATAAAATACTGTAGAAGCAATAGAAACAATAATCTCCATTTGAAGAGCAATCCAATCTAAATCCTATTTAAAGATTTAGAATCAGGAGACGGGAAATTAGAGTCCTTGAAGATGCACATCTTTAATTTTCAGCACCTAGGCAGCAGACTGAAATTTAAGCATACATATTCTCCAGTCACAGTTTTTCCCACTCAGATGAGACATAATCTGTTTAAGTGATAAAATTACTAGTAATATGCCATCTATATGTATAAACTATCATGTGCAAAATATGCAAATTGATGCCTTTTTTGTCCACTTTTTTGGTGATGAATTTACATTCCCCTTTTGGGATATTTCGATAATGTATACCTCAGCAAGAATTGATTTAAGATAATGGGTATGACACCATCAGATCTATGATTATGACACCAGATTTTTAAAGTTCATTTATTCCTACCTTTCCCTGAAACCAAAACATCTAAGGTAACTTTAGCAAACCAGCTATTTGTTTTCTCCATGAAATTTTTTTTAAAATTTAAAGTAAGGCAAACAAAAATTCCCAATTCTTCAATATAGATTGAAAACAACTTTAGTCTGAAAGTTTAAATCCTGGAGGAAAATGGTCCATGGGGTCGAAAAGGGTCAGAATTGACTGTGCAACTGAACAACAACAATGTTATGGCACTTTTTGTCCTGTAAGGCCAATGTTTCTCATCTTGGTCTTATGAGTTCAGCACAGTGTCTTTTAAAAATAATGCTAACATATGACAGATCTCATAGTGATGCTAAAGGTTTGTGATGTCACTGCTACCTAAGAGACCAGGTATTTATGTTTGTGAAGACATCTCCTAAAAGCAGAAGGGCATGTGAAGGTGAAAGAAGCACCTGTCTCACAGAATCATGGCAAGTGTTCAACAAAAAGAACCCAATGAATCTGATTCCAGTACAGTACCCCAGGATATTGACTGGTTACACTGTCGGGCAAGCCTGTGTAAAGTAAATCTCTTCAGCAATGACAAACTGAAAAGTGACAAGGAGCGAAAACTGATCTGCTTTGTTGATGTCTCCTGTGTCAACAAAACAGGCAAAGACCAGGAATCATCCAGTGACAAGGTGCCAGCTGATGCATTCGATCTGGAGGAGAGAGAGATTGTTGTCATCAAAGATGAGGACAAAAACCAAACAAACACTGAAGGATCTGTCTGCTTTTTCAAATCAGGCCAGTGTGAACAAGGCAACGTAATGAGCTGGCTCAGTGATGACCTTCAGAAATATGCTATTGGATTCCAGCATGCACTAACTCCTACCAATAATCCTCAAAAACGCGGCCCTTTTGATTCAGAAAGTGATGCTCCATCTTCAAACGACACTGCAACTTTCAACCGTTCAGGTGCCTAAAGAAGAAAGCTAGATGATCGTTCCCATTCTGTCAATAAGCTATGTAGCTATGTTCTTTGGTCTTTCAAAAGGCATGCAAAAAGATCAAGGAAGATCATCAATAAATTTTTTAAAAGTAAACAAGAGAGAATAGCTGTTTCTGTTACATCAGAAGGTGCAATGAACAAAGATACTAGCTAGCAGGATAATAATAGCCAAGGGCCAAGACCCAAACGTTTATGTCTATTTCAGCACCAAATACCAGCAGAACTGAAACTTGTTTCTCCTCCACCTCCTGTTGCAGTCTACGGTGGCGCCAAAAGCCTACTCCACTCTTAGCCAGATTTGTAGGTGGCATGAGACAGGACCAATTCAGGTGGAAGACATTTGAGACAAATGGAAATACATCATTGGATTCTTGAGAAGAAATATTTGAAGTGGTAGCCATGTTAGTTTGTGCAAGCATACCTGAGAGTAAATAAAACAGAACAGCAAAAAGACAAAAAATGTTGTGGCACCCTAAATACTAACTCCTGTATTTAACTGTGTGCTTTCATGATGTCTGATGAAGTGGACTTGGTCCACAAAAGCTCACAGTTAAATACAGGAGTTAGTCTTTAATGTGCCACAACATTTATTTTATTTTTACTTTTTGCAGTTCTGTTTTATTAAGATATGGACAAGAAATGTATAAGATGGTGCAAGGCAAGCAAGCAAGACCCTCCCCCACCAAAGATTAAAGATGCAGTCTTACAGCCATTTATCCAAGAATACCACTAAGATGGTCTGTATAGACTTACAGATATAGGATTCTGTTCTTAACTTTAAAAACTAGTTGGTAATCCCCCACCTGTTGAAGACGGCATTCCACATGCATTGGTGAAATATAAAAGAGCCTCTAGTGATGGTGAACCTTGGCACTCCAGCTGTTTTTGGACTTCAGTCCCCCAGAAGCCCAAGTCACTGATAAACATATGCACAGTAAACCCATTTGTGTGGATTCACAGAGACTTGGGCTTCTGAGAATTGAAGTCCAAGAACACCTGGAGTGCCAAGATTCACCATCACTGCTCTAGTGCAAAGTATGCCCTCTGTAAACCCACGTATAAAACAATCCTATATCACAATTAGACACTGAGCTTAGCTACAAAACCAAATCATGATGATGGTGGAGGCAATGGGAAATGGTGAAGAAATATACATTAATTTCAGGGACTGTATTGGAACCAAATTTCAGTTATAGGAAGTTGTGCTGATGACTAAGTAGTTTGAAGGAAATAAGCAAAAAAAAAAAAGTGGTATTACATAAGTTTTCGGGGAAATAAAAATGATGAAGGGTCTTGAGGTATCTTTAAGAATAACATGCTTTATGCAGAAACAAACCAGAGGTTTTGCAGTGTTCAGTCACTTTTGTTGTTGTTGTTGTTCAGTCACACAGTCAATTCTGACCCTTTGCGACCCTATGGACCATTGTTTGTCAGGCACCTCTGTTCTCCACCATCCCCCTCAACCCACCCAGCTGTGTGCCCACTGCATCTACAACACCATCTAGCCATCTCATTTTTGGCCACTCCCTTCTTTTGCCCTCCACCTTTCCCAGCATATAGGCCTTCTCAAGTGAATCCTCTCTTCTCATTTGATATCCAAAGTATTTTAGCTTCATGTTTATTATTTGACCTTCTAAGGAGCAATCAGGGTTAATTTCTAAGATCGACCCGCTGTCCAGGGTACTCTCAAAACTCCAACACCACATCTCAAAGGCATCTAGATTTATGTGCTCAGCTTTCCTAATGGTCCACCTCTAACACCCATGCATTACCACCGGGAATATCATTGCTTTGACTTTGCGAATTTATGTTTGCAAGGTGATGTCGGTCACTGAAAAATTATAAATAGGATAGTCTTTTGCATTTTCAAAAACCATCAGGCAAAAATAAAATAAATCATGGTGTTGAAACAAAGAGTTGAAAACTTGAGCCAGACATCATGCCCATGGTTTACAAAGCTAGACTACTAACAGAGTAAAATGCCATATGTCCAGGGGCCAGGATTGTATTCAGCAGAATGATTAACCTCACACTACACCAGTGTTTCCCAATCCTTGGTTTTTGGACTTCAATTCCCAGAAGCCTAAGTCAATTCCCCAAAGCACTGATCAGCCAATGTACTGACTTAGGCTTCTGAGAATTGAAGTCTTCCTGGTGGGGCATGTGCCAAAAGCAGCAGGGCTGGCATACCATAATGGAAGTCAGGTAAGCAAGCATGACATTTTTGCTGCCAAAGGTTAAAGATCAGATGGTGCTTGCACACATTTTGATGATAGATGTATTTTTCCTACAAAAGCCAACTAGATTGGTAGCTGAATCTTGTATGACACTAGTGATTGGATAACATCTTCTCCTTCACCCAAAGAGTAGGTGGCAGGTGAGGATTGTATTGAAAAACAAAGCAGGGCTGATGAGAACAGGAGTTCTCAAGATTAGTTTTTTAAATGTTGCTGGTCTATAGCTGTCAGAATCCTAGATCCTTGGCCATGATGGCTGAAGTTAAAATCTATGGACCCTTAGAGATCAAAGGGTGAGAATCATGGCACTAATACACAGTTGTCTGAAAGAAAAGAAGAGCTTCTCACACTACACACTGGGTTGTTTGTTGTGAGCACATCTCAGTTCTGAAGAATCAAATGAACACCCAACCTGCTACATGCATTCATCATTTTTAATCACAATGGTATTTTTATTTACATGTTTGTCAGTCAATCATTTAAGTAGAATCTGAGTCAGGAGGAAGATGGTCAGGTACCAGGTGGGTGATTATGCATATCCCTTTCTTGCAAATGCAGCTTCCAAACTCTTCCAGCCAACATTGGGGGATCTGTGATTTGTAATTCAGAAAGTAAACATGACTAAAGTCTAAACAGAATGGAAGTGTCATATGTATTTGGGTTTCTAGAAGCTTAAGTTCAATATCCTTCAAGGTTTTTTTTCTTCCTTTAGAAAACAGCAGTCTTATGCATTATCACCCATCTGGTACCTGGTCAACTTCCTCATTTTATCTGAGGGTTGGGCTCTGTGCCCATTAAATCAAATTGGAGGGCCTTCATAAGACCATTTAGTCAAAATCCCAAACATTAAACCACTCTAAAAAGATGGAAAATTTAGACGGAGGGATGGCTTTGTGCTAGATTTGAGCTCAATACTGCTTAATATCCAATAGTCAAAGACCAAACTATTTAAAAAAAATCTCACTATCCTCACCCCTTGGGCACAACTAGTCATCCTTTGGGCTGCACCCAGAGAACAATGCAAAAGGAAAGAAGGACATGGAGTTAGAACAGACAACCCTTGGATTGTATCCATGAGTCAGTTGTTTCAGGATTTCAGCCAAGATTATTTGTGGGTTGTTGTTTTAAAGCAGATTACTCATTGAAGTGGGTTACAGTGGATTTTTCTATTTAAAAAATTGCTAGTATTTGCTTGCTATTTGACTCAAACGTCATATATACATATACAGTATGCACACAGTGTTGAAAAGAGAAGTTTATAGCCCAGTCCAGCAAGACGTAAATGTTCCTAACTTAATTAATTGAAGTGGTTTTCGCTTCTATGTATGTAAGTTCTGGATGATGACAGTTCTGAGTCTCAGAACATCATCCTACCACCACATGGATGGTTTCAGCATACTGTTATACTTATTTGTTTTAAAAGGAACTTTCCAAGGACTGCCAAGAAGTCATGAGTGGAGGACAACCACCATTTAGAAAATGAAGCTACACTGGGCCCAAATGTATATTGGGAAGATTAAATGGCAGCCAGAGCTAAACTGCTGGAATTGATTTTTTCCCCTCAAGGGGACACTTTATCAGGCATCAGAATGCCCTGCCTGCCAAATAATCAGGCTCTCAGGATGAGACATGTGCAGATGGCAAATTCAAACCTAGTGTATCTTTCTTTTATAGAATATGCTCTTCTGTTTGAAGAGTTGTCTGGTATAAATCTGATTCAGATGTAAAGATTTGAATACATTTGGTAGTTGTTGTGTTTTGGGATCAAGGAGACAGCGGAGGCTTGATTCATGAAGAGGCATAGGGCAAGATAGCCCGGACGGAGTTTATTAGGAATAACAGGACAAAGACATTCCAGAGAAGGGTATGCAATATATCCTTATTGGTTACCTGCGATAGCATAAGATTACTTAATTGGCTAAATATCAGCATGCCTGCCTCGTGCTCACCTTACTGATTGGTCAGAAGCTGCGTGCTAGCTGAATGATTGCGTGCCATCCCTGGGCATGGTAGGGAGGGCCAGAAGGCCTGGAGTGATGCTTAGAGGCCCAAGCTGGGGCCTCTAAGTTACGGTAAAAACAGATGAGGTAAGGAGAATGATCACCCACAATTTATGACCATGGTGTGCCATGAGCCTCACAGGTAGTAATAAATCAAGCAGACCCATTGAATCAGTGGGGTTTATGTAGGCTTTGCTCTGCTATTCAGCTACTGATTTAATGTGTCTGCTGCAGTTGTAACTAATACAGTAATTGGATTAAGCTAAAGAACAGTAAGTGCTCTTCATTGTACACTTCTACACCTGGATTATAGCCTAAATTAGTGATGACTTGGGCTTTTGGTAATTGAAATCCAAGAACACCTGGAGTGCCAAGGTTCATGATCACAGGCTTAAGTGATGGATGCCCAGGTCATCTTGAGTACAGTCTACTTCACTTGGGTCAGATGTAATGTAATTATGTTTAATTTAAAAAAAATCACTTCCTATTTTGCCTATAAAAATTAGCATGTGCAATATTATAAACATCAGTAATCTCTTGTCTTTTATTTTGGTGATGTGTGAGTCACCACCATAGCCTACACATGCAATAGAGTGAAGTCAACAAAGCTGCTAAATGTACAATTCAGATTTCAAATGATGGATCAATATTTCTAAACAATTTCTCCCGTAAACCACTTGTGACATGAGTGGTGGTAGGCAAGTTACTGTACACCAAAATGATAGGGTGAGCACACAAACAATCTAAATGCACAAGTCACTACTGGTTTATTCCATGCAAAATCTCTTGCAAGTAGAAAAGTAGCACAGGAGAGAGTGAACTGGCTAGAAGCTCCCGCTCTGCGTTACATTTTTTTAAAAACTACAGAATTTATATGACAGAAGCATTCAAGACTAGTAAAATAGTCCAGTCTACTCTATAATCAATTTATTCCATGCATGAACATTTTGAATGCTTTAAAAAAGATACTGTATTTGCCATCTTATAGTAATCTTTTTAAAAAGAGCAAAGTGAATCTCCTTAACCTGCTGCTTCTTCCATTCACATCAGCTAAAACTTGAAGTCAATCAAACTAATGAGTAAAGTGACTAGGCCTAGAAAGAAAGTTTGAAAACTTTATTTTTCTTCTTCCTCTGCCATATCTGAATCCAAATATTGGCAATCCTCACAGCAATCAGTCGTGAAGACAGTCCTGAGACTATAATACAGTGGCCTTTCATCTGCCTTCCGCATTGCAACATGACACCCGTACCACTAATTCAGTTCACCAAGTCATTTTCTGGTCCTGACACCTGAGGAATATTGATCTTAAGATGTGAAAACCCAAGTACTGTACATATGACACTTCCATTCTGTTTAGACTTTAGTCATGTTTATTTTCTGAATTATAAATCCCAGAACCCGCAATGTTGGCTAGAAGAATTTGGGAGCTGCAGTGGCAAGAAAGGGATATTTCCTGACTCAAATTCTACTTAACTGATTGACTAACAAACATGTAAACAAAAACACCATTGTGATTAAAAATGATGATTGCATGTAGCAGGTTGGGTATCCACGTGCTGCTTCAGAACTGAGCTGTGCTTACAACAAACAACCCAGTGTGTATTGAGAGAAGCACAAATAGGACATGGTTGTTTAATGCAGGTGTTATATTTTTATCATGAGCAAGATAAGTACTGACAGGTATATTATGTGACAAAATGCTTCCATGGCAAATCATTTGAGGAATATAGTTATGATTGTGTTCTGAATCATAGCTCTTCAGTTCTGTGTGCAATTAAGCTGTTTTCCTGTCCATACTCCTTTCTCAGGAAAATGTAGCAGAGCCCTCCTACATACTTTTCTTATTTACCTCCTTAAATTAGTAATTATGTTCCACTAACTTTGTCAGAGCTGGCACTAAAATCATTTTTAAAAAAAATAATGATTTGCAATAATGGGTTAGTTTAGGTTCCTTATTTCAATGATTTCTCCCTGCTGATATATGTTATGCTGCTTCATAAACATGATTTTTCTATGGTATTAAAAACTAAGCACTAACACTGCATGGCAGAATTAATAGAAATATCATAATAAAACATTAGCACCCAAGTTTTGACAAATCAGTTTCGTGGCAAAGCAGAGGTTTGAACTTAGAGCTCTTCTGAGCACCATTGAGAAGCAAGAGCTCAGCTGAATAAGATCATAGACCTATTTAATTCACCCTTCTGCTCCCATGGTAACCATTAGCTAGATTGCACTGGGAAGCAAGAAATAGCCAACTGTCTCCTGATGTTCAACAGCTGGCATACTGCCCCCTCTGATGTTGTGGAGATGATACAAGCAGCAGGACTAGTCATTATTATTATCTTGTTATTTGTGTATAGCTTTATTAGGGTCTGAGACTGTGATGGCTCAAGTGGTTAAGATGCTGAAGTTGAAGTCAGCAGCAAAGCAGTTCAAGACCCAAGTACTGCATGATGGAATGAGCTCCCATCTCCCAGCTCCTGCCAAGCTTGCAGTTCGAAAGCAAGAAATTGCAAGTAGATAAATGGGTACTACTTTGGTGGAAAGGTAAACAGCATTCCATGCACTCTGTTGTCTAGGCATGCCTGCCACATGTCCATGGAAACATCTGCAGACGCAGACAGCGCTAGCTCTTTGGCTGTAAACAGAGATGAGCACTGAACCCTAGTGTCAGATATGACTGGCTTTCGAGCAAGGGCGGCCTTTATCATTACCTTATTAGGAGCTGTGTTCATCTGTCTCAGCAAGTCTAACAAAAACAAATTGTTTTTAAAGCACTGTGATGTCTTCAAGAGAATTATATCAGTTATGAGTTTTCCTGGATTGCAACCCACTTTTCCAGACATTTGTGCTTTTTAAATTTCTCTTTGGTTGCCATTACAGTAATTTTAATTCATTTTAAACCTCACATACTTGAATTAATAATAACTGCAGCACGCTGTCAGGTCAGTGCTGACGTATGGTGATTCTTTCCAGGTCTTTCAAGGTAGAAAATACAAATAAATGGTTTCCCATTCTTTTCTGGGGGGGGGGGGGGGGAGTCCTTGGACTGTGCAGCTTTCCCAGAGCTACACAGGTCGACTCTTTTCCTGGGAGACCATGTGAGGAATCAGACCCAATCCTAAACCACAGAGGTATCTAGTCATCTTGATAGCCATAATTCAGATGTAACTTGATAGCATTTAGCAATGACAGAAAGACACAGGCCTAGGCTTAGGGTTTGCTTGGCAATGTACAGTCATTGGTGTATGGCAATGGTAAACTATTTCTTGAACATCTTGCATCCTTCAAAAACCCTGTTTACAGTCACCATAAATTGGCATATAACACACGGGATTATGGTTATTCTTTGGTTCCCTCTAGTGGCCAATTCTGATACATTTATAAACCATAATAGTCACTGACAGAAGTATTTAAGCCAGGGGTGGCCAAACTACGCTCCATGGGCTGGATCTAGCCTGTGGCACCAAATCATCCAGTCCACGCCACTCCCAGAAGTGGAAGTAAAATGTGCCTGCACATGTTCAAAACGCTGCTGTAAATGCACGTTTTTACGACAGCCACGGGTGCATTTATGGCAGCACTTTGTGCATGCGTGGGTGCGTTTTACTTCCGCTTCTGGTGGGAGGAGCCATGTGACCGGCCCGTTCAACCACATGACCAGCTTGTGGCACAAAAAGTTTGGGAACCTCTGATTTAAGCAAAGAGAAGAAAAGAAACAATTGGGAAACTAAAGTAGCACATTACCCATCTTCAGGGCAAATCATATTTCCGTCTAAGGAATATTGATAGCCAGGGAAAGGCTGCTGAAATAAGTAAATCTTGGGAGACTTATGAAATGTTAGCAGTGATGAGGCTGATCTTATCTCCACTGGCAAACCATTCTGGAGAGTGGGGGCGATGGCTGAGAAAGATCTCAATCTGGTCTCTGCTTTCCTCACATTTCTAGGTGTGACTGTTTGGAGTTTAGACATCTGGATGCTCTGGGTATAATTTCTGAGGAAGAGGCGCTCCTTAAGATATCATGGTCCCAAACTGTTCAAGGCTTTATAAGCCAGCACCAACACTTTGAGTCTGGCACGGAATGCAACAGGCAGCCAATGCAGGCTAGTCAAGACAGCATGATATGGTCAAATTGGCCAATGCCAACCATAGTGGAGATGACAACAACCTCATCACTGCTAGCCTGGCAGCCACAACTTGTACCCTCTGAAGTGCATTAATAATACAGTACCTTTGTTTTGAAGACCGCTTGCAGACTGTCCACTCATCTTAAATTTAGCAACTGGAAAATCAGGGATTACCTGAGATGGATTGTAATTATGTTCATTAAAATCCTTTCTAATTGTTCGAATATACACATGAAAAAACATAACCAATTTATGCAAATCAGTGTCCAATTTTGTCCTTTTTGGGGGTGATGCACATAGCTGTCAAGTATCCCTTATTGGCTGGGAAAACCCCTTATTTTATCCTCTTTCCTGCCATCATCCCGTATTAATTAGACTGCAATGCCCTATTGCCACCATTGGAGGTCAGCACAGGATAGGCATAGCTGTCAAGTATCCCGTATTTGCCGGGAAATTTCCCTTATTTCCAAATCCAAAACTTGACAGGTATGGTGATGCATACCTCCTTCTCTTCTTTCTGATTTGTAAGTGGCCAAACTATTGTACAGATAATTACCTGAAAGACATTACCAGTGATTCAATTACTGGATTCAGTTTTCCCAGGCATCAGTAAACCTGCCATGGTTCAACCCACACTTCTATGACATCCCACCTGGAGCAAAACCTAAACAGCCAAATGATATCATTGTCATAATATCACAAATACCTGGCAGGTTCCTATAAGTGCAGGATCCTGCTAGTACTTATAGAATAGGAGAAACTCTGGGTTATTGAAAGAGATTTCTTTTTGTAGGGCTTTCCAGTTCTTATTGTGGAAGGAGAGAAGCTGTGGTTGTCCTGCTGATAATGCAGCTATTGCAGAAGTGAACTTCAGAAGGGTATTTTATGTGGACTGTCACTAAATAAGTCTTGGAATTAAAAATTCATCCACACCAGATGGATGTGGTGCAATGAAATGATGTTCAATATATTGATGACAAAACAGGTCAGCATCCTTCTGAAACCATCTGGAAATATACAACCAAATGCAGTGAGCAAAGAAAGAAAGACTTTTAGATAAACCTTTACCTTTAAAACTTTAAAAATAACCATGGGTGTCTGTGGAACTTTCCATAGATCTCCCCCAACAAACCTGTTCTGTTCCAAAGATTAATGAGCCCCAAATATCAATCTGTTTCTGGAAATTGTCACCCAGCCACACAAAAGCATAGAAACTTGGCAGCAATCTGTACATAGCTGTATTTATAAGCTACATGTATATAGCTGCCAGTAAGTTCCCTCCTCCAAAGCAATGAATTTGATCAGGTTGCTGGAGACATAGTAGGTGGATCTGGAATTGAAACTTGGTTTTCTCAGATGACATTTATCTGAGAATTTCCTTTATGTATCAGTGCCATCCTACCTACCCCATGGACAAGATCTGTCTGCATTTAATCACAGCAAAGCCAAGATTGCCACAGGTAAGTATAACAAGCATATGACAAGTATAAAAGCAGATGGTGATTGCAGCCATGAAATAAAAAGGCGACTGATTCTTGGGAGGCAAGCTATGAGAAACCTGGGGAACATAGTGAAAAGTAGAGACATCACCTTGAAAACAAAAATTTGCATAATCAAGGCAATGGTATTCCCGGTGGTAATGTACAGGTGTGAGAGCTGGACCATTAGGAAAGCTGAGCGCAGAAGAATAGACGCCTTTGAAATGTGGTGTTGGAGGAGAGTTTTGAGAGTCCCCTGGACAGCAAAGAGAACAAATAGGTCAATCTTAGAAGAAATCAACCCTAACTGCTCATTAGAAGGTCAAATAGTAAATATGAAGCTAAAGTATTTTGGACATCAAATGAGAAGAGAGGATTCACTTGGGAAAGCCTTGATGCTGGGAAAAGTGGAGGGCAAAAGAAGAAAGGGGTGGCCAAAAATGAGATGACTAGATGGCATTGTAGATGCAATGGGCACAGAGCTGGATGGGTTGAGGAGGATGGTGGAGGACAGAGGTGCTTTGAGGACAATGGTCCATAGGGTCGCAAAGGGCCAGAATCGACTGTGCGACTGACCAACAACAAACTTCCCCACAGTGCTTAGAGTGCTCTCTGGGCAGTTCACAAGATAATTAACATTTTACCTCCAACAAACTGGGTACTTATTTGACCGACATTGGGAGGATGGAAGGCAGAGTCAACCTTGATCCCTGGTCAGGATCAAACTCAGATTGTGAGCAGAGGATTGGCAGTATTGCTCAGTGTAGCCTTTTATTGCTTCCTAGTGAGCCACTACGGTGGCTGAGGTGATTAATACACTGAACTCGATGACTGGATGGTTGGAATTCGATTCCTGGGTACTGCATGACAGAGTGAGCTTCCATCTCTGTCCCAGCTCCTGCCAACCTAGTAGTTCAAAAGCAAGAAATTGCAAGTAGATAAATAGGGACCACTTCGGTGGGAAGGTAAACAGTGTTCCGTGCGCTCCGGTGTTGAGGCATGCCTGCCACATATCCATGGAAATATCTGCATATGCAGACAGCGCTGGCTCTTTGGCTGTAAGCAGTGATGAGCACTGAACCCTAGAGTCGAATACGACTTGCTTTCGAGCAAAGGCGACTTTTACCTAAAGAGTTCATCTTAACCTATAAATCCAAGGGTTAACCGTTGGAACTGGCTATAGGTTGCTATGCCTCGCCCTACTTGCCTGCACTCACCCTTCGTGCACACGGCCGATCTGGGTATGCAGGACAACGAAGGATTGAAAAAACTGGCAGTGGGGCAATAGCCCCACAAACGCGAAGAAAGGGAAACAACTTCACTTCCCAACATTCCTTTGCGCAGCACCGCGCCAGAGCCAATCAGGCTGAGAGGCTCTTGCATGGCGCAGCGTTTGGAAACGCGCCGCAGCCAATTGAAAGAAAAGCATTTTAAAAAAACGCAGCACAAACACAAAGCAGCAACCCATAACTACAAGCCCTAGCATCCTGCGCGCCATGAGCGCGCAGAGCACTGAGGAAACCGGCGCCTGAAAAATGAAAAAGAAAAACAACTCACAGCCAAGCACACACCAGCCGGCTTTCTTTCCCTCACCAACAGCGCCTGAAGCTCCCGACTGGAGTTTCCCCTTTAATATCAGTGGGTGGGGGTTGCGATCCCCCTCTCCGCTGGCTACCCTAGGGTTGGGAGGTTTGTGGGGACAAAAGGGGTATATTGCCCCAACACTTCTGGACCCACAGGAACAGGCAGAGTGGATCGATCCCCCACCCCCCCCTCCTTAAAGCAACTCCGTCTTTTCTTCTCTTTAAAAACGGAGTTGTTTTAAGGAGGGGGGGTGGGGATTCGATCCAGTCTGCCTGATCTTTTGGTTCCAGAAGTGTTGCGGCAATATACCCCTTTTCTCCCCACAAACCTCCCAACCCTAGGGTAGCCAGCGGAGAGGGGGGTCACAACCCCCACCCACTGATATTAAAGGGGAAATCCGATCTACTTTCACGACTCCACACAAACAAAGCACCATAACACACTAAAGCCCCCCTCCCCACCACCTAGCCCACCCTTCCTAACCCCCAATGACCATGCCCCCCTCCCCACCACCGAGCCCACCCTTCCTAACCCCAACAACCATGCCCCCCCTCCCCACAACCTAGCCCACCCTTCCTAACCCCCAACGAAAAACAACTCACTGCCTCACAGCCAAGCAAACACCAGCTGGCTTTCTTTCCCTCACCAACAGTGCCTGAAGGTCCTGACTGGAGTTTCCCCTTTAACATCAGTGGGTGGGGGTTGCAATCCCCCTCTCCGCTGGCTACCCTAGGGTTGGGAGGTTTGTGGGGAGAAAAGGGCTATATTGCCACAACACTTCTGGAACCAAAAGATCAGGCAGAGTGGATCGATCCCACCCCTCCCCCTCCTTAAAACAACTCCGTCTTTTATTCTATTTAAAAACGGAGTGGTTTTAAGGAGGGGGGGGGATTTGATCCACTCTGCCTGATCTTTAGGTTCCAGAAGTGTTGGGGCAATATACCCCTTTTCTCCCCACATACCTCCCAACCCTAGGGTAGCCAGCAGAGAGGGGGGTCACAACCCCCACCCACTGATATTAAAGGGGAAACCCGATCTACTTTCACGACTTCACACAATCAAAGCACCATAACACACTAAAGCCCCTCTCCCCACCACCGAGCCCACCCTTCCTAACCCCAACGACCACGCCCCCCCTAGCCCACCCTTCCTAACCCCCAACGACCATGCCCCCCTCCCCACTACCTAACCCACCCTTCCTAACCCCCAACGACCATGCCCCTCTCCCCACCACCTAGCCCACCCTTCCTAACCCCCAAGGACCACGTCCCTTCCCCACCACCAAATAAATAAATAATTTTTTTTAAAAATTACTAAAAACAGTCAAACACATCCAAAAATACACAAAAACAAAAACACCAAAAACAAGACGAAGTAAACAAAAGCACAATCAAAAACAAAACAAACAGACAAAAATACAAATTCCAACCCCCCCCCCCGCCCCCCCCCCACACACACACACACAAAACAAAGAAAACAAGCAAACTTACCAAAAGATGTGCTACCTCCACCAGGACTAAAAAAGAAATGAATAAAGAAAGAGACTACTTACCAGAAGAAGCTCCACCCAGAGGCCAGGAGAGAAAAAAAAGTCAAAATACAATAACCCCTACCAGCACCACCTGCTGGCCACAATAGTAAAAACAATTCAAAAACACACAACAGCTCCAAATAAAAGGCCACAAGAGTAAAAACAAATCAAAAACATAACACAAATTCACAATTTTACACAAAAGGTCACACCAATAAAAACAAGTAAAAAAATTTACACTAAAACATATGTCAATAAAATACAATAGAAACTTTTAAAAATCCTGTGCTGAGTTATAACTCAAATTTAAACTCTAAACATCTAAACACATTTTAAAAACATTTAATGTAAAAAACATTTACTTTTACATTATTAAAATTATGACCTACGGTATAACTAATTTAAAAAATTCAAAAAACTAAAACATTATTCACTTACATAAAACAATTTGAAAAAATTATATCATACTTTCTCCTTTTATTAATCCTCAAAAAAAACCAAAAAGCAGATCCCAGTTAATAACAGCCAAGCCAAAAAATTTTTACATAAATAAACATTAAAAAAAATAAAATTACAGACTAAGCAATTTTTTAAAAACATTAACACAATTTAACCTTCCAACATAATTTAAAACTATTGCAAAAATAAAATTGGTTCATTTTTTATTAAAACACACGGAGAAAAAAGCCCGGCAACGCCGGGCAACCCTTGCTAGTATGAGATAAATACTCTGAATTTCCTCTGAATGTCAGTTGCTTTGTTCACGACGGCAATTTCTGTTTGGGAATAGAGTTATTAGTTTCGTTTCTTTTCTTTTTTAAATCCTCTCATTTTTTTGTAATAACCAGTGGCAGATGATCCATGTTCAGTGCCATCTATATCCTTAAAGTCTTCACTGCCTTTTATTAGAAAAGCATATCTCTCTTAAAGTCAGAAGAACAAGCTTTGTGCAAAGGAGGGACTGCAAAAACTTCCTGTTCAGATTTAGGATTTGTGAGACTAAAACCACACGCATACTCATACATGTACACACCCCACAGCTCCAGCCATACAGCTGGTTACATCTCATCTTTCACATGCACCTCCCCATTGCACTGTTCCATTCTTCCTTTTTGCCTTTATGACCCATCACTACTCTGCTCCTGGCTTTCTTATCTCCTGAACAGCATAAGAGACCTGTTTTATCAGAAGGCTTGATTGTTGTTATCTGCCATCTAGTCCTACCCTAATAGGGCTATCAAGGTATTTGAGACATAGCTAATAATTGGTCAAGTCAGGCAAGATACCTTTCATGTCAAAGACTTTTCTTTGAGCAGCAGAACTAAATTAAGAACATAAGAACAGCCTTGCTGGAACAGGCCACAGGAGCCCATCCAGTCCAGCATTCTGTCTCACACAGTGGCTCACCATTTCCTTCAGGGTATTCCCAAGGAGATGCCTTCACCTGCTTAGGATTCCCTGGAAATGGCATTGAGAGATATCCTGCCTATCTCTCCAACCCGGAGGTTGTCCTTAAGTATCCATAATTATAGCCATTGATACTCTTGTCCTCCATGAACTTGTCTAATCCTTTCTTAAAGCTGTCAAGACTGACAGCTGTCACCACTTCTTCTGGCAAGGAGTTCCATAGACCAGTGATCCTCTGGGTGAAAAAGTACTTTCTCTTATTTGCTTGAGAACTAGTACCCAAAAGTTTCATGGAGTGTCCCCTAGTTCTAGTGTTATGCGATAGGGAAAACAGTTTTTCCTTATCTACTTTGTCCACACCGTGCATGATTTTATAAACTTTCAATAGGGTCACCTCTTAGACGCCATTGTTCAAGAGTGAAGAAGCCCAACCGTTGCAGCCTCAGATGGTAAGGAAGGTGTTCCAGTCCCCTAATCATTCTGTTGCCCTCCTCTGCACTTTTTCCAGCTCCATAATATCCTTCTGGAGGTATGGCGACCAGAACTGTACACAGTATTCCAGATGGGGCCTCACCATAGATTTATAAAGAGGCAAAATGACACTTGCTGACTTATTTTCTATACCCTTCCTAATGATCCCTAGCATTGAGTTTGCTTTTTTCACTGCTGAGGCACACTGGGTTGAGACCTTCATTGAGCTGTCCACCAGGACACCAAGGTCCCTTTCCTGGTTTGGGGCAGTATATAATTAAACTTTCAGGGACAGTAGGTGGTGGCTGAAGCAACTTTTGAGCAGATGCAACAGTCTTCAGCTTAAACATTATTTGGAGTTCATGGTCCTCCTTGGAGCTAAAGTGCCAGGGCAGTGATGGTGAACCTTGGCACTCCAGGGGTTCTTGAACTTCAATTCCCAGAAGCCCAAGTCTCTGTGAATCCACATGAATGGTTTCACTGCACGTACACAGATTCACAGAGACTTGGGCTTCTGGGAATTGAAATCCAAGTACACCTGGAGTACAAAAGTTCGCCCCCTCAGTGTTAGGGGAACCTTTTGGGATTGCACCAGCCTCTGGCTATGACCACTGTTTGGAACCTGCCTGCATTTAAAGCTAAACCATTGAAAACAATATTTTCTTCTTTTCCCCTTCCCCTGTTCATGTTCCTCTGAAAAATGTGCACATTTAAAAAAATCTTTAAAGGTTTTACTGTAAATGTATTTTGTACATTGTGAATTATAAAATGTAAATTACACATCTGGCCAGGTTATCCTACTATGGTAACAGAGTAGACCCTAATGCCAGCGACTCAACATCGATCCTCAGGCAGTGGTCAATTAACCTGACAACACTGAGAACTAACAGCGTTAGGTAGTGAAGTCCATAGGGAAGAGTGGTGGTCCCCAAGTGGATTAAATCCCAATTGAATCAATCTTGATAGAGGGCAGCAACTTCATCCATCCTGGCCTGGGGCCAATGAGGACTTTGTGTGCCAAAAGTGCTCAGGACCAGAAAGTGACTCGTGGGGGTACAGGGGTCACACTGTAAAGCAGAAAACAAATCGAAGGCCACTGCATTATATTCTCAGGACAGTCTTCATGGCTGATCACCAATATTTGGATTCAGATACAGCAGAAGAATAAGAATAAGAAGTAAATGTATTGTGGGGGAAAGGGGAAAAGGGAGGAGAGAAAGGACTGGGAGAAAAAACTACATAAGTTGTGACCATAGGCTAGACCAGTATTTTTTAACCTTTGGTTTTTGGCCTTCAATCCCCAGACACCTACATCAATTCTCCAAAGCACTGATCAACCAACATACTGATTTAGGTTTCTGGGAATTGAAGTCCTCCTGTGGGGCCCATGTTGGGAACTACTGGGCTAGATGCATACATTCTTTTGTGTTTGTTATATCTTGTCACACCACTTCTGAATTGTGGTGACCCTAGTAGTGTTTGAAGTATATGAGATTTTCCAGGCATAGTTGCCAGCAGTGAGTTTACATGCTGAGAAGGAATCTGAGCTTAGGTCTCTTGAATCCTGGTCTGACACCCCATCCACAACACCAGACTAGATCTCATAACCTATCTGTTTCCCTCCTGAAAGATTTGTTTTGAGTTGCCATCAGTAGAGTAGACAACCATGCATAGCTAAAGCACTAAGATCTTTTGACAACTTAATGATGGATGGTGAGTATTTATTTTTCCAGTCCTAGAGAATGAGTCTTTTAGCTATAGTGGCAGTAGTAAGATTCATCCACATTGGCCATTAATTAAGTTCTTAGTCACATGAATATAGTTTGTGCAAAAGGTGCAGGTCAACAGCATTGCATTAATTATATCCATCATTGAGCTCATCCATTACATCCGTCCATCCATCCGCTCATCCTTTCAAATTACAGTTTGTTTTTCTCCCACTAATAGGGCTCAAGGCACTTAATAATTAAACAGAAGAAACTGAAATAAAATACAACAGGAAAAATAAGCAGTTAAAACAATTCAAACCATGTATGCAAAGTTGATCTTCAGGGCCTTCTTTCACTGGCATCTAAATTCTATTTTCTCCTTTGTTTTGGCAGCCCCTCCCCATTTGGGAACTTGGGGACCAATTATTCAAGAAATTTTTAATTATAGAGCTTCATTTGCAATAGTCTTCATGAATGTGTGGCTTTCTGCTCTTCTTGCAAGGAGGTTTAATAGCAGTTCGCTCATTAATGCTGTACAGGCCTGAGATTCTCTAATATGTTCCATTGTATTGTCAACTTTATTGTGACTTCAGGGTTTAATTAATTGATAGCTTGCCTATTTATTTATTTAGTTAGTTAGTTACATTTATACCACATCCATTTAGTGCAAGCACCTCTCAGGGCGGCTTACAATCATATAAAACAGGGATTCTCAACCTACGGCCCACAGTGCCATTTCATGTGGGCCCCCACCGCCTCTACCACACCTGGTAGTGCCATGTGGTGGAGGAAGGGCAAAATGGCCATCCGACTCCCGAAGCTATCTGAGGGAGCATGACCCAGCCCCTGGCTTAAAAAGATTGAGGGGGGCGTGGCTAAGATGGCCGACGAGTAACATCTTGATCCGGACGCTCGCGCCTATCAAAGTGGTAACTAATGTGACTGAGCAAAATGGGGAGATTTTAAAGTGGTATTTTTTGTCGAAAAGATTCCTGCTTGCCTATCTGGGAAGTTTTGAAGTCCGGCGGTCAAAGTTTGGGAGATTTCCTGGGCAGGCGAGGCTCGCGACGGAAGCCGCGGCTTTCCCTGCCGAGGAGCCGAGAACAGGACCAGTGAGACGGCGGAGATCTGATGTGGCAGTAGACTCGGCAAGAAAACAATTTTATGTAAGTTCACGAAAGTCTATATGGAAAAGTTAAAGTTAATTGGGGATCTTGCTTAGAAGAGACTGAACTTGGAAGCGGGTGGAAGTGGATGAAATCGGGTGGTCATCCTGTTAATGGCGGCGGTCCTGGAAAACGAAAGTGATTGTGCTTTGGTCTATGGCTTCCCTGCGCCCCAGGAGAACCGCGGCGTGTTTTGGCGATAGTAAAGTGGCTTAAGAAGTTCTCGTCTGGGCTCCAGCTTTTGAAGGCTGCAGTGTGTCTCGAATCTAAAGTGTGTGGGGAAAGTCTGCCGATTCACAGAGGAAGAAGGGGGGTTTCCCCCTGAAGTTAATGTACCTGCTGGAAAAGGGCGCTTTGAGTCGTTCGCTTCAAGAGAAGGATTAACTTGTGTTTTTTTTTATTCCTTCACCGTGTGGATTACAAATAATATTTTTTTTTTGGACATATTGCTCCTCCTGTTTTTCTTCCTTCCTTGCTTGGATTTTGGGCTTTTTTATCTTCTCACCCCCCTTCCCGGTGGCTTAGACTCAAATGAAAAAATCTGGGTGACCGTTTCCTTGGAGCCTCTATTTTCGTGGTTTGGAAAGCGAATAGTTGGACTGCTTGCTTTGGGGAAATGGGTCGGATGTGGATTATTATTTTTTCTTTTTCTTTTGTTTGGAGCATATTCCGGTTCCTGTTCTCTTTTTGTGGATTATAGCAACTAACTCTCTGCTGGATTCCTTCCTCCTTATAAGCTTTGTTTACCTTGTTTGGATATGTGGTACTAGTGCTTGCAGTGGCACAGGCTTGTCTGGACTGACTAGGACTTTGCAACGTTCTGCAACACTGGACTCTCCTATTGTGTGTCATTATGGATAAAGGCACAAGAGGGAAAGCAAAAGAGGAAGAACCAGTAGTGAAGTCTAAGAGGAAAGAAAAAGCACCAATGGAAGAAGCCCCTCAGCCATCATCACCGCCACCTGAGCCCTATGATCATACTCAAATTATGATGGAAATCGGAAAATTGTTCCAGAAATTGGAGAAGAATGAGGAATCAAGGGTGAAAGATAGAAATGAAATGATGAAAAAACAAGATAAGGTGGTATCATCTGTTGCAGATTTTTCAAAAAAAGTGGACTTAAGTTTGCAAAAAATAGAGGGAAATGTGAAATTGGTTCAAAATGAGGTAATTGCTATAAAAAAGGAAATAAAAGGGACTCAGGAGGCGGTGCGGGAGAACAAGCTGAAATTGGAAGAGCAAGAGAGAAGGATTGATGCTGTGGAAGATATGATGAGAAAGCAGAACATTGTGATCCGTCAGGTGGTTGAACGGACACCGGATCAGCTAAGAGAAAGAGTGGTTCAGTGGTTAAATGGTTTGAATATGGGAAAGGAATTTGTTCAGGAAGATATTGTAAGTGTATTCAGGGTGGGCCCAAGAAGAGGGGAGGGTGGTTCAAAGAAATGTTTTGGTAAAATTTGCAAATTGGGGTGATAAGCTTAGAGTAATGGCCTTTCTGAAACGAGCTGGACCTGATGCCCTGAAATTTGATGGTTCTGATGTAGAAGTTTACAATGATATTTCATTGAAAGAAAGAATGTGGAGATATAAGATGAGGCCTGTAACCAAATTGTTGATGAGTAAAAATATAAGGTATAACTGGAGATTTCCACAGCAACTGCACTTTTTCTATGATAAAATAATGCAAGTAATTGATGAAGGGACCAATCCATTGGAGTATCTGAGTTTGCTGGAGTTGGTAAAAACAGACTCGGAAGAGTGGATAAATTTTAAGAAAGAATTGTTGGAATCGGGTGCTCTGGGGAGGGAGTATGAGAGGGCAGAGGCCGGTGGTGCCACAGGTGGAACACCGCAGGGAAAGGATGAGGAGGAGGAGCTGTCGTTGATCATGGTGGAGGAGGAGACAAATAAGGAGCAATGAGAAATAGATTATTAAAAATTAAAGCATTTAAATGATATAGAAGGGTGAGTAGCGCATAGCACTGGTAGGTAGGCACATCTTGCATGTCCCCCCTCTCCCCTCTTTGTTTGTCGAAGGCATCTTTTTTTTTTGAAGAAGGTGGGGAGAGAGATAGTGTGTGTTCTATGTAGATTTGTGTGTTTTTGGGGGAAGGGGTTGGTGATGGCACGCCCAATGGAGAGTTTAGAAGTTAGAAAGGAAATAGATTATGGGAAATATTAAAATATTAACATGGAATGTGAAGGGTACAGGTTCTGTTCTTAAGAGGCGGAGGCTGGAATTGGCGTTGAAGAAAGATAGACCCGATATAGTGTTCTTACAGGAAACGCACCAGAAGTCAAAAAACACGAACAAACCTTTTTGGGGATGGATTCAACATTATGAGATGGCGTTTGGAACTTCAAAAGCGAGAGGTGTGGCAATTATGATTTCTAAAAAATTAGGATTTGAGATTACAAAAAGTGTTGCTGATCAAGAGGGTAGATACTTGATTGTAAGAGGAAAAATAGAAGATGAGGAAATTATGTTGGTAAATATATATGCTCCAAATGACCATCAAGCGGATTTCTTAGAAAAAGTTCGGAAAGTAGTGGAGCCAGAAAATGTTGCAAAAATAATTGTGGCTGGAGATTTTAATTTGATAAGGTCGGGTTTAGACTGTACGAATATAGCAAGATGTGGAATTGGCTTGAAAGGGAAGGTTTTAGACAAATGGATGGCTGCGATGGGTTTGAAGGACTCTTGGAGAGAGATTAAGGGCTCTGAAAGGGCATACTCTTTTTTCTCACACGTCCATGGGACCTACTCGAGAATAGATTACATCTATCTTACGGAAAACTTGATTAAAGATATAGAGGGAATGGAAATTGGGATCATCAAGGAATCAGATCATGCCAAAGTACTTTTGGAACTGAAATTACAAAAAGATATTCGAAGAGGAAGAGGTTGGAGGTACGATCCTAACCTATTTAAAGACCGAAAATGTAAAGAGCAAATCATGGAAAGGTGGAAAGAAAGTTGGCAGTAGAACGACAATAATGAAGTTAATTTTAACGTTGTATGGGATACCATGAAGTCGGTTTTCAGAGGGGAAAGTATAAAGCTGGCGAGTATTAAATATAAAAGACATAAGGTAGAACAGATAGAAAAAGAAAAAGAAATAAAGCAGTTACAGGAGGACCATTCAAAAAGTAAGGATAAAAAAACTTTCACTAAATTGCAAAGACTCAAAGCAGAGCTAATGGGCAAGGATATTGATAAAGTTAAAAGAGACTTGATTTATCTAAATAGAGAGTATTTTGAATTTAGTAATAGAAGTTCAAAACTATTAGCAAGAGCAGCTAAGGTCAAAAGGGAAAAAAGAGAAATTGGGGTGTTGGTTAATAAACAAGGTTTAAGGTGCAACAAGAATAGGGATAAATGTAAAATTGTGAGGGAATTTTATCAAGCATTATATGCAAAAAAGGAGGTAGATGTGGAGAGGCTCAAAACGATTTTGGAGAGACAGTTAGGGAACGGAATAAAACAAGAACATAGAGAAAAAATGGAGGAAAGGGTCACTGATAAAGAGGTAAAGGAGGTAATTAGTAGGTTGAAGATGGGGAAAGCCCCGGGAGATGATGGATTATCGACATAATTTTATAAAGAATTTAAAGACGTTGTGGTTCCAAAGTTAGTGAAGTTATATAATTATATTTTAGACGGAGGACAAATCCCGACCTCATGGTATAATACCATAATTGTTCTGCTGCCAAAACCGGGAAAGAATTTGGAAAGGGTGGAATCGTACAGACCAATTTCTCTTCTAAATCAGGATGCCAAGATCTTCACAGCAACATTGGCTAATTGTTTAAATAGTTTTATGGGGGAATATATAAATGTTGACCAAGTTGGTTTTTTAAAAGGCAGGCACATGGCGGACTTGACTAGAAGGGTATTAGATCTAATTGATAATGTTAATCAAATGAAGGAAAAGGTGGGTTTATAATCGTTAGACATTTTTAAGGCATTTGATTCATTACAATGGTCCTCAATCAAGGAAATAGTTAGAAATTATGGATTTGGGGATAGATTTAGAAGGGTAATTGATCTATTAAACCAAAAAGGGAATGCTAGGATTAGAGTAAATGAAGAGGTTACAGATGTGGTAAAGCTTGAGGCAGGTACCAGGCAGGGATGTCCACTATCTCCTATCCTGTTTATCATGGGAATGGAAATATTAGCCAAAAATATAAGGGATGATCCAAGTATAGAAGGGATAATGGGTAATAAAGTGAGCATGTATGCAGATGATACGTTGTTAATGGTGAAACATCCTGAGATGGTAATGGATAGGATTAAAGATCAACTACAGGTATTTGAAGCTATAACCGGACTGATGATAAATTGGGATAAATCAGAACTGATGCTGTGCAATATGGGGGAAACGAGATGGGAAGGATAGTGGGGACACTCAATATACAAATTAAAGAAAAGTTGAAATATTTGGGGATAACTATTTCAAACAAATTGGAAGAACTTAAACGATTGAATTATGACAGTTTGAAAGTAGAATTTAAGAGTAAATTACAAGAGTTTCAGAAGCTGAATTTGTCATGGTTCGGGAGGATTGCAATTTGCAAAATGATATTGCTGCCAAAGATCAACTTTCTATTTGATGCACTTGCGATCCATTTGAAGGAGAAGGAAATTAATGAGTTTCAAAAGATGTTTAATAATTTTTGTAATGGAGGTAAAAAATCTAGACTTCCAAAGAAGTTTTGGTACTTATCTCAGAAAGAAGGGGGTTTGGGTATGCCAAATTTGTTAGCATACTATCGAGCATTCCAAATTAAGAATGTCGTGAAGATCTTGGCAAGAGAAAAGGTAATTTGGGAGGAATTGGAGATGAAAGAATATAGGAATATTGGAAAAATGATCTTTTTGGGAATAAAGGATAAACCGATAAAGACAAGCTATGTCTATGATGACATATGTCTATGTCTATGATGACATATGTCTATGTCTATGATGGGAGGCCTCATGGAGGTGTGGAAAAGAGTAAAGAAAGATATGGTCCCAAATCTCTCTCCAATCTTGGAATTGACTGATATGGTGTGTTTTCCGATAAAAATAGATAAGGAAAAAAAGGAAATATTGGACAAAAATGAAATTTCTTTATTGAAGGACTGGTTAAAAGTATGTGATGATGAAACTAAGAGGAAAAAATATTTGAAAAGTTAAAACTGGACTGGTTTCAGAAATAGAAGGTTGATAATTGGAATAAAAAATATAGAAGGGAAGTAGGGATAGTAGGGACTGCCAGCGAGACATATTCGGCTGGACTCAAAACTCCAAAGGTGCTATCACATGAGCTGTCTAACTGGGTGGTGCGAGTGTGCCTTATGGGTGCTGAAGCATTGGAAACAATTGTGCTTGGGGTGATCATATCCTTAGTAGGGAGTAACAGTGTCAAACGACTTATGCAACATGTGGAATCTGATACATTTGCGGGAATGTAGTTAAAAGTATACTGATTACATGTAAAGAACCAACCCGAAGGCAGGGTAACATGAGCATACATTGAACCAAGTGTCTCTGGTTTATCACAAGTCCAGTTGCTGCTGCCGGTATTGAGGCAGCGGCGCTGAGTTCGGCCGACTGCAGCGCAGCCGACCATTCGAGCACAAGTAGAGTTCGGGCTGGCCGCCACTCGCGGGGTGTGAAGAGTGGCTGCGTCAGCCGGCAAAGTCATGGTGAACCGCAATCCCCCCCAGCGAGCGTAGGCTGCAAAACTCGCAGGGAGGTGCGGTCCGAAAATCCTCTTCAGCAGCCAGTCGCCATCCCTGGCGTGCGCATCTAGAGTGTGGCACACTGGGATGAGACAGGTGCTCAGAATTGAGGCAGAACCAATGTCCTGCTTCAAGCAAAAATCGGACTGGTTGACGAGACCCGCCAACCTTTCCCATAGGTTATAATGCATCCGGGCGGAAAGGTCTCCGTCTGGTATCAAGCCGCTGGCCCCAAGTGGGGCGGCCTGAACGCCTCCCCCCACAAGTAGGGAGAGGGTCAGGATGATGATGGCTGCCATGGTGTTGGCGTGAATTCGGGCGAAGATTGCAGCCGTGAGGTTCTCCGGTGTCGGCTCTTTCTCCTGGCGTTGGAGGGCATCCTCGGCCTCACTGCAAAGGACCTTGACCATCCCCCAGGTGATCTTCGGAGCTGTCGGTGGCCGTCTCCTCCGACGGGTCTTGTCGGTCAGGGTGAGGCCCTCCATCTCCGGGATCGGACTCAGGTCGGTCTGGGTCCACGCCATGTGGTTCCAAGTGAGGCTTGACACACCGAGCTGGAATCCAAACGACACCTGTAGGAGACATAACTGCAGCATACCCTCTCCCCCAGGTTATGAGCGGCGCCGGGCCCCTCCAGGAAGGGTCCGGTGGCACCCGGTATCGGACCATCGGTCGCGGGAGAGCTTCCGAACGGCGGAAGTGCTTCTCCTGCGACGTGCAATCCGAAAAAACATTAAGGTGATTGTACGTAAACAATACCTTATTCAGACAATGCTGTGCCTGAGCCTGTGACTTGGGGAGGGCTGGTGGCTCCCCCCTTTCTGTTTGTTTGTCAATATAGGACTTGAGCGTCCGATTGACCCGTTCCACAATCGCTTGCCCCTGCGGATTGTAAGGAACGCCAAATGTATGCTTGATATCCCAAGTGGCCATGAAGGCCGCCAGCTGCCTGGAGCTGTAGGACGGGGCGTTATCGGTTTTCACGTGCCGCGGCTTGCCCATCGCCGCGATGCAGGAAAGGAGGTGCTGCTCCATGTGGGAAGCAGTCTCCCCTTTCTGCGCCGTTGCCCAAACAAATTGTGAATAAGTATCTATGCAAACGTGCATGTACTGCCATCTGCCAAACTGCGGAACATGCGTGACGTCCATTTGCCACACCTGATTAGCCTCTGTCCCTCGTGGGTTGACCCCCCACGAGGGCCCCCCCGGTGCCCCCGCGCAATGCTGGCAAGAGCGAACTATGCCTTGGGCTTGAGAAAGTGGCAAATTAAACTGTCTGGCAAGTGCTTTGGCATTCTGGTGAAAGAATGCATGACTCTGGATTGGCATAGTAAAAACTCCTAATACTGAACGTTGCTGAATTTCCTTTGCCGCCGCATCCGCTCTGCTATTGCCCGCGGAAATCGGACCCGGTAGGTCTTGGTGACTTCGGATGTGGGCAATATAGAGCGGCTCCGTGCGGTTTCGCAAATGAAATTGAGCAGTGAGAAACAAACTAAGCAAATTCTTGTCTATCGCGGGAGTGATGTATGCTCCTGGTAGACTGTGAAGCAAGTTCCTGACGTACTGACTATCGGTAATGATGTTTAGGCGCTCTTTGGCGAAGGTGCGCAAGGCGAGGTTCACCGCTGCCAACTCCGCCCGCTGTGCGGACTTTTGTGGAAGAGTTAACAGCATGCGCCAAGCCTGGCCTTCCTGCCAAGTTAAGACGCCATATGTGCGACCACCATCAGAAAAAACTGTCCTGGCTCCCTGAAGCGGAACCAGAGAGAGCAATTCGAACAAGCTGACTGTCTGCGTCTGAAGTGAGACAAGTCTGGGGTCTTTTGGCAAGTGGTACGCCAAGCTCCCAGTGAATCCTTCCAAAGCTATTGGAAGCGAGTCACCGATCTGCATCAATTGCTGGATCTGTTCCTTGGTGAACGGGACTACAATCTTGGCTAAGTCGTGCCCTGAAATGTCCCTAGCTCTCAGCCTCCCGCGGTAGACCACCGCGGAAACCAACTCTTGGGGAGGAACGATGTTCCGGGAAGAGGTGTTCGGTAAATACACCCATTCCACGATACTCGCTCCTTTCTCGGAGTCTACTCCTAGAGCTCCGGTGAACATGGATCCTGCCCGTATGATGTACAAATTCAGGATCGGGGCATATGGCCCCTGGGTGATCCTATCTACCCACCTTTGGCTGAGAACTTGGTTGACTTTCTCAAGAGCCAAGCGCGCTTCTCGAGAAATTTGTATCCGGTCTGCTGGCTGCTTACCTAATGTTAGCAGCGAGAAGAGCGGTTTCAAAAGATCCGTATCCAATCTAAAATACGGTCTGGCCCAATTAATGTTCCCTAAAACCTGCTGCAATTCTACCAAGGTGACTGAATCCTGTAAATTGATCTGAGGCAAAACTGGTGCTGCGAAAGAGCGGAGAAGCCGATGACCCAAGTATGAGAAGGGCTCGGTTCTCTGCACTTTCTCTGGGGCAATGAGTAAACCTTTCTCCCCCAGACTGGCCTGGAGGTCTGAAAACATTTCGCTGCCGAGTTGCGGCACCGCGACCAAGATGTCGTCCATGAAGTGACAAACTAACGCTTTTGGGTAAAGGTTTCGAAACTTTGCCAGTGTGTTGTGAACGTAAATTTGGCACAGGGTGGGCGAATTGAGCATGCCCTGTGGCAAAAATCTCCACGCGTAACGCTGTGTAGGCTCACTGTGGTTCACAACTGGCACCGTAAAGGCAAACCTTTCCCGGTCCCTGGGGTCTAAGGGAATCGTGTAAAAACAATCCTTGAGATCTACGACTAGGATCTCCCACCCCTCGGGAATCATATCAGGAAAGCAAAGCAAGACTTTGAGGAGCGTATAGCTAAAAATACTCAGAGAAATAACAAAGACTTCTTTAAGTACATTAGAAGTAAGAACCCAACTAGGAAGGCCATTGGACCATTAGATGACAATGGAAGGCAAGGGGTTATTAAAGAGGAAACAGAGATTGCAGAGAGACTCAATGAATTCTTTGCTTCAGTATTCACTGAAGAAGACAGAGGCCACATGCCCAAAATAGAGCCTATCTTCGTAGGGAGTGAAACCGAAGAATTAAGCCAGATAGAAATAACCAGGGAGGAGGTCCTTGCATGTCTTGTTAAACTAAACACTAACAAATCACCAGGACCAGATGGCATCCATCCACGAGTTCTCAGGGAACTTAAAGATGAAATTGCTGATCTCCTAGCCAAAATATATAATCTTTCCCTCAAATCAGGCTTTGTGCCTGATGACTGGAAGGTAGCGAATGTAACACCAATTTTCAAAAAAGGATCCAGGGGTGATCCAGGAAATTACCGACCTGTCAGTTTGACATGTGTCCCAGGTAAAGTGATGGAAACCATCCTAAAAGATAGAATTAATAGGTACATAGAAGAGGAGGCGCTGCTAAAGGAGAGCCAACATGGCTTTTGCAAGGGCAAATCATGCCTCACTAATCTGTTGGAATTTTTTGAGAGTGTCAACAAGCATGTGGATAAGGGGGATCCAGTTGACATTGTTTATCTGGACTTTCAGAAGGCTTTTGACAAGGTCCCACACCAAAGGCTCTTGAATAAACTTACCAGTCATGGAATAAAGGGACAGGTCTTGTCCTGGATCAGCAACTGGCTAAGGGACAGGAAACAGAGGGTAGCACTAAATGGACACTTCTCCAGGTGGAGGGAAGTAAAGAGTGGGGTCCCCCAAGGTTCAGTACTGGGACCCCTGCTTTTCAACCTCTTCATAAATGATCTAGAGGTAGGAGTAAAAAGCAAGGTAGCCAAATTTGCTGACGACACTAAATTATACAGGGTAGTGAAAACTGTGAGAGATTGTGAGGAGCTCCAGAGGGATCTCTCGACACTGGGGGAGTGGGCAAAACAGTGGCAAATGAGTTTCAACATTAGTAAGTGCAGAGTGATGCATGTTGGGGCAAAGAACCCCAATTACATTTATAAACTGATGGGGTCTGAACTCTCTGAGACAAACCAGGAAAGGGACCTTGGTGTCCTGGTGGACAACTCAATGAAGGTGTCAACCCAGTGTGCCTCAGCAGTGAAAAAAGCAAACTCAATGCTAGGGATCATTAGGAAGGGTATAGAAAATAAGTCAGCAAGTGTCATTTTGCCTCTTTATAAATCTATGGTGAGGCCCCATCTGGAATACTGTGTACAGTTCTGGTCGCCATACCTCCAGAAGGATATTATGGAGCTGGAAAAAGTGCAGAGGAGGGCAACCAGAATGATTAGGGGACTGGAACACCTTCCTTACCATCTGAGGCTGCAACGGTTGGGCCTCTTCACTCTTGAACGACGACGTCTAAGAGGTGACCTGATTGAAGTTTATAAAATCATGCACGGTGTGGACAAAGTAGATAAGGAAAAACTGTTTTCCCTATCGCATAATACTAGAACTAGGGGACACTCCATGAAACTTTTGGGTACTAGTTCTCAAACAAATAAGAGAAAGTACTTTTTCACCCAGAGGATTACTAGTCTATGGAACTCCCTGCCAGAAGAAGTGGTGACAGCTGTCAGTCTTGACAGCTTTAAGAAAGGATTAGACAAGTTCATGGAGGAGAAGAGTATCAATGGCTATAATTATGGATACTTAAGGACAACCTCCGGGTTGGAGAGATAGGCAGGATATCTCTCAATATCATTTCCAGAGAATCCTAAGCAGGTGAAGGCATCTCCTTGGGAATACCCTGAAGGAAATGGTGAGCCACTGTGTGAGACAGAATGCTGGACTGGATGGGCTGTGGCCTGTTCCAGCAAGGCTGTTCTTATGTTCTTATGTTCTTATTAGGATTTGGGATGCCGCACTGAAGCGGACCCATTGGCTGTATGCATTTATTGATCTCTCTGAGGTCGTGGAGGAGTCGCCACTTCCCCGACATCTTCTTAATCACAAAAATTGGCGAGTTCCATGGACTCGTGGACTGCTCTATGTGTCCTGCGCCTAGCTGTTCTTTAACCAGTTGCTTAAGGGCGACTAATTTCTCCCCCACGACCGGCCATTGTTCTACCCAGACCGGCGTGTTGATGAGCCACTTAAGTGGCAACGCCATTACCCGAAGGTAAGCGTAGCACCGTACTGCTGTAAAATGTCTCGCCCCCAAAGGTTGATGTGCACGTCAAGAATGTGCGGCTGAATTACCGCTGTGCCGTCAGCCTTTGGAATCGTGACTGTCACCCACTCCCTGCTTCTAAACGCTTCCTGAATGCCGCCTACCCCCCACACATCGGAGACCGGCTCAATGGCCCACTCCCTTGGCCACTGGCTTCTGCTTATCACGCTCACATCAGCTCCGGTATCTAACAGGCCTGAGAATGATCTATTATTCAGAAATACCTCAATAACCGGGCGCTGTTTCCACTCAATGTTGGTCTCCACTGTCGCTAAGACCTGGTATCCTTGTACTGCCTCACTGGCGCTCGAGCGGTCCTCTGACTGGGACTCTGAGCTGTCTCTGAGCCTTCCCTGGCTTTCTGTTGGCGAGTTACAAGGAACCATGATCAGTTGCGCTAAGGTGTCTCCTTTGTGAATTGTTTGGGGCAGGTGCATCCACAACTGAACTTGGAGAACGCCTGAAAAATTGGAGTCCACGACTCCTGGAATTACGAGAATTCCGCGTGCTCCTGCTACACTGCGGGGCAAAACTAAACCTATAAAGCCCTTGGGCAGTGGACCCATGTACTGGGAGTCCACCAGATAGACCGTGCCTGGCAGGTCGCATGTAACGTCTGCCTGACAAGTCAAGTCTAACCCTGTACTACCCTTGGGGCTGGCCTGGGCCCTCGCAGTGCCTGGAATGTGACCTGAATCTAGTCTAGCTCTGGCGAGCCCTGAATCTGGGAAGTCTCTGTTTGGACCGGGGCCAGAGACGTGCCCGCGTGCCGGTTTCCCGAACTCAGACAATTCCTGGCCCAATGGTAGCCTTTCTTGCATTTCGGACACAGGGTGTTTGGAGCCTTGGAACGGCCGCAATTTTGTCCGCCTCCCCTGGATCGGCACTCCCTAGCGAAGTGACCGATCTTGCCACAATTGTGACATGCTCCTTGGGTCTTTCCTTTAGGTCTTCTACTCCCTTGCACCGCTGCCGCTAGCAATCCCAGCTTGTAGGATTCTGTGCCAACGTCGGCGCAAGCTCTAATCATGTCCGTGAGTGTCAAGTCGGGACGATTGCCCAGTGACTGCAGGATTTTACGGCAGTCCAAGTTGGCATTGTCCTTGGCTAGCTTCATCATGAGCTCTTGCTGGGCTTCCTCATTATCGGTCTGCCTGCTAATCGCCTCCTCCAAGCGATTGATGAAGTCCATGTAGGGCTCCTGGGCTCCCTGCTTGACTGCGGTATAATTCTTAGCCGCCTTGCCGGATGCAGGGACCTTGAAAAAAGCCCTAAAGGCAGCCTCTGCCGACATCTGGAGAGTGGCGAGTGGCAAGTTGATCTGCCCATCAATGGATTCGAAGGCCCCTGAACCATATAACTGGTCAGGAATTACTGCACCTCCCATCCTGGCAGCCCTAGTTTGAGCTTCAAGGCGAAGCTCGCTGTCCCAAATCAGGTACTGGCTAGGGTTGAGCATCATCCTCATGACGGCTTTCCAGTCATGTGGAATGAACATGGTGTTCTCACACACTTGCTGAAGCGTGCCCCTAGTAAATCGGCTTTGGAGCCCTGTCTCCTGAATGGCCTTCCGTATAGCCATGAGCAGCTTATACGGGACTGGTGAATGAACTATCTGCTGGGCCCCCATGAGGGCATCCATCTCCATGCGGATTGGACATATCTGACTAAGCTCAGCCAGTTCTTCCGCTGGCAATTCCCCCTTCCTGATCTCCTCTTCTACTGTGCGCTGAAGGGCACTCTTGATAACCAGGGAACCTGGAACTGTCAGAGAAGCGCCTGCGCTCCCCAGACCTGGCATTCCATCGGTGACGTCTGCAGCTGTCACCGAGGGAAAGTTCCCTACGCTACTCTGCCTAAATTGGAGTGACGGATAGAGCGCCGTAGGCGCCGTTGGCTCGGCTGGCGTGACTGGCAGCTGTGGGGGTTCTTTGGCCTCTACCCGGACTGGTTCTATCTCCGCTAAGAGTTTCCTACATTTGTCCCATGTGCGAATTACGCCTCCTGGAGCTTTCGGGGGTTGCTGAATGCAGTCTCCTATCTGATCCCAGAGCTCAAGGGTTAACGTACCTACTTCTGGGTAAAGCAGGCAGTGTTCCCTTAGGTACGCCAAAAGTCTCGGTAGCTCTCTGCTGTGAAACTTTAACTGATATATCCTGGCCAGGAATCTGAACTCTTCCTCACGAGTTCTTTGGCTAGCGGACGGACGCTGTCGCTGAGGACAGGTCCCCATATTACCTGCGATGGGTCCTCCGAAGTTTCCTCCTCGGGACGGGTCGGCGCGTCTTGGGCAAGTAATAGGTTCTGGCGACGATTCTTTGGGTAGAGCTCGGAGCATGGTCCCCTACCACGGGCCCTCGGTGGCCTCTGCGCTGTCAGGGATTCACAGCTGTCCCTGCGGAACGCGTTTTTCCGTAACCTGCAAGCCGCCGCAAAAGCCGGGAGCAAACTGTAGGAAACCTCTCGGTAATGCCTCGCCGCGTAGGCCTTTCTCCCGACCGGCTGGTTTACCGGCCGGGCTGCTGCGCTGTCCTCTGGGACGAACGGACGCGGTTCAAGCGCAGAACCGGACCGTGCTGCTCGTTTACTCTGAGGTAGACCGCTCGGGGGTCGCTTACTCACGAGTAAATCACGTCGGGGTCACCAGGTGTAGGAATCGGGGCCGCTGAGGGCCGGAGGTCCCGGAGGAGACTGATCAAGAAACGATACGAGGCAATATGGAGCGTGATCAGATCAGTGGTTTATTGGGAAAAAGGCATCATCATATATAGGAGTAAAAGCGCAACGGTGGCAAAAACAGTCATCTGACAGAAATCACATCACCTGTTTACTCGGGTTAATTGGGAATCTCTCGGAGGGAAGTTAATTAACTTGGCCAAACACAGACCGGGGAAAACACCATTGTTTGGGGATTAGGCAGGGGTAAACATGGCCTCTGTTTACACCCGGGGTAAAGTTGAGCTTGGAGATGAGTGATTACTCTAATGGGTAACTGGGTTAGCTATTCGCTCTCTCAGCAGATCCGCTGGTCAGGTCAAGGAATTGGGTGAATCAAACCCTATCATTTATCCACCCCCCTTAATTTCTCTGCCCGCAGAGCCCACGGCTCAAGGAGCGTTCTCCCGAAGTGGCCTCTGCGCGGGCCGTTCCATGCCCCTGGGGCATGGGGAAACCACAAGAGGTTGAATGGAGAAACAAATGGAAAAAGAGGATAATGAGAACAATGTCAGTAAGAATTAAGGAACATAATTTTAAAATGTTGTGGCAATGGTACTTGACACCACTGTGGCTTCATCAGATGGATAATAAAAGGGATAATTTATGTTGGAGATGCAAAGAAACGGTTGGAACATATGAACATATGTGGTGGAGTTGTAAAAAAAATAAATGATTTTTGGAGAAGAATAGAAGGAGAGATTGGGGAAATAATGGGTAAAAGAATCAAGCTGGTGTCAGGTACCATCCTATTAACACATGTGGAAGGCATGGGTTTGAATAAGGAGGAAAAAGAATTATTGGAAATTATATTAACTACAGGTAGACAATGCATAGCCAGAAATTGGAAAAATGATGTAGTTATACAGATTGGAGAATGGTATAAGGAAATGTGGAGCTTAGCACTGAATGACAAACTGACATGGGAGATTAAAGTAAAAAGGGATAAATTAAAAGAAAATAGGTTCTGGAGTATTTGGAAGCCGTTTGTGGATCACTCTCTTATGGCAAGGGACAGTTTTGGACCTGTACCATCTCAAAGAGGTTTTTGGAGATGATATAGATACTAAACTCTCCGGGCATTGTATATATTCACAGGGTGATGAGTAATTAGTAAAGAAATAAAAAATAGTTTTAGCACTGAAAGTTTTTATGATTGTTATGGGTATAGTAATAATTCATAATGTGGGTATTCAATATTGTGGGCTATATTGCAAATAATCAGTTATTATTATTATTATTATTATTATTATTATTATTATTTATTCAATTTATATCCCGCCCACTCAACACAAGGCCGACTCTGGGCGGCTAACAACATAAAAAGTAACCCCAGGGCAACCCAAGGAGTTTACAGACAATTCACAAATACAATAATAATCCTAAAAACAGTTAAAACAGTAAAAAAAGTTAAGACTACCCACCCCCTAAAAAGCAAGGGCTGCAGGATCGAAAAGGCACCATGGGGAAGAGTTCCTCTACACCAACCACCCCATGGTGGTTACCCTTCCACCCGCACCCCACACTTGACCTGCCAGCCAGGTTTTAAGATCCCTTCTGAAAGGCAGCAGCTCCGTCCGAAGACGTAATTCTGTTGGCAGGAGGTTCCAGAGGGCCGGTGCAGACACGGAGAAGGCTCTCCTCCTTGTGCCAGAGAGGCGAGCCCCTCTGGCTGATGGAACAATTAGAGAGCCCCTCCGGTCCGCTCTGGTTGGACGGACAGACGTCCTCAGGGCGATGCGGTCTCTTAGGTAACCTGGCCCACTACCATATAGGGCTTTAAAGGTCAAAACCAGCACCTTGAATTGCACCCGGAGACATACTGGCAACCAGTGCAGCTCCCGGAGCAGTGGCGAAGCATGAGCATAACGGCCACACCCCATCACCACCCGCGCAGCCGCATTTTGGACCAGCTGTAGCCTCCGAATGGTCGTCAAGGGCAGCCCCATGTAGAGCGCATTGCAATAGTCTAGTCTGGAGGTAACCAGAGCATGGGTGACCATGAGCAAGGAGTCCCGGTCCAGGAGTGGGCGCAACTGGCGAATCACCCGAAGTTGGGCGAAAGCCCTCCTGGTCACAGCCGCCACCTGTTCTTCTAGCAGTAGCCGTGAATCCAGGAGGACCCCCAAGTTGTGCACCGGGTCTGTCTGGGGCAAAATAGCCCCATCCAGAACCAACGATGGAAGCTCCCGGATTAACGCAGGACCCCCTATCCATAGCCACTCAGTCTTGCTGGGATTCAATTGTAGCCCGTTAGCCCCCATCCAGACCCCCACAGCTTCCAGGCATCTGGAAAGGACTTTGACGGCATCACTGGGGTCCCCATGGGCCGAGATGTACAACTGAGTGTCATCCGCGTACTGATGGTACCGCACCCCATGGGAACGAATGATCTCACCCAGCGGTTTCATGTAGATGTTAAATAGGAGAGGAGAGAGCACCGAGCCCTGAGGAACCCCCCATTTGAGGGGCCTAGGACTGGACCTCTCACTCTCCAACCACACCGACTGGGACCGACCCTTCAGAAATGAGGAAAACCAGGACCACACAGTACCCTGGATTCCCAAACCTCGGAGCCGTTCCAGAAGGATACCATGGTCAACGGTATCGAAAGCCGCTGAGAGGTCAAGAAGAGCAAGGACGGATGGGTGACCACCATCCCGCTCCCGCCAGAGATCATCCATCAGTGCGACCAATGCCGTCTCGGTACCATATCCAGGCCTGAATCCTGACTGAAAAGGGTCCAGATAATCCGCTTCATCCAGTACCCCCTGCAGCCGACACGCCACTGCCTTCTCCAACACCTTCCCTAAAAAGGGGAGGTTTGAGACAGGCCTATAGTTAGTTAGGACAGCTGGGTCGAGGGAAGATTTCTTCAGGAGGGGGCGCACCAAAGCATGTTTTAAAGGTGCAGGAAACACCCCCTCCCGCAATGATGCATTGATCACAGCCCCAACCCAGCCACCTGTCACTGCCTTGGAGGTTTTCACCAACCAGGTGGGACAGGGGTCCAAAGGGCAGGTAGTGGCGCGCACAGCTGCAAGGAGCCTGTCCACTTCATCAGGGGCAACTGGATCAAACCGGTCCCAGATGGCATAGCAAGACTGTGCTCCGGCTCCCTCCGGACTCTCCCCATCCACGCCAGGATTAAACCCAGAGCGAATCCGATCGATTTTCTCCACTAGATGGTCAGCAAAGTCCTCAGCCGACCCCTGCCAACCGGGCACCGGGGTCCCCCTACCAAGAAGAGACCCGGTAACCCGGAACAGGGTGGCTGGGCGATTATCAGCGGAGGCGATAAGGGTGGTGAAGTATTGTCGCCTCACCACCTCCATCGCCACTAGATAGGCCCTAATAGCGGCCCTAGCTAGTGTCCAATCGGAGTCTCTCTGGGTCTTCACCCAGCGGCGCTCTTGGCGTCTCTTTGCCCGTTTGAGCTCCCGCAGTTCATCTGTGAACCATGGAGATGACCTAGCTCGATGAGCTCTGAGAGGCCGTAGTGGTGCGATTTCATCCAAGGCCGCTGTTGTCATCCTGTTCCACAGGTCGACCAGTGCCTCGGGCGAATCGTGTTGCCGATCCAGAGGAAAATCCCCCAGTTCCCTCTGGAATCCATCAGGATCCATCAGTTGCCTGGGGCAGGCCATTCTAATAGGCCCTGCCTCCCTACGGTGAAGCGACGTACCCAGGAAGTCTAGAGCCACCAAATAGTGATCTGACCATGGCACAGGTGTTATGTTTAATTTCCGTAATCTCAGATCACTCTGCCACCGCTCCGACAAAAAGATTAAATCTGGTGTGTGGCCACTGCCCCTGGTCGGGCCCTGAATTACCTGAGTCAGGTCCATAGCTGCCATGGAAGCCATGAACTCCTGAGCCACCTCGGAGCCAGTCCCCAGCGAGGGTAAATTGAAGTCCCCCAGAACCATCAGTCTAGGGAACTCCAACGCCAACGCTGAGACGGCCTCGAGGAGCTCAGGCAGGGAGTCTCTTACCCTGCAAGGGGGCAGGTACAGGAGTAAGACTCCCAACTGACCCTTAGAGCCCAGACGCAGAAGCAGGGCCTCACAACCCAGAATTTGTGGAGCAGTAGACCTGGTGACTCCCAGTGACTCCCTGGCTATGATGGCAACGCCACCGCCCTTACCCTTATCCCTAGACTGGTGCCAAATACTGAACCCAGCTGGACACATTTCTGACAGAGGAACCCCATCCTCTGGTCTCAGCCAGGTCTCAGTAATACATGCCAAGTCGGCCCGCTCCCCCATAATAGAGTCTTGTATCAGGGGGGCCTTATTACATACCGACCTGGCATTCATCAGCAGCAGCCTAAGGGCAGGGTCACCCTGGGTCAGCTGCTCAGGTCCTAGAGGTGTAACCGTGGGGCTGGAACGAGGGACAGATACTAAGCATCTACCCCGCGTTCCCCGGGTGCGGCCCGCCCCTCGGTACCCGCTATATCGCCCCATGCCCATCACAACCTCTATATTGGTCTCCGGAGCCTCCCTGCTTGCCCTGGACAGAATGCTGCCTCTCCTTCCTGGCTGGCCTGGCAATCTCTCCCTCCCTCCCTTCCACCCCAATATAAAACCGCCCCATTCACTCCCCCCACCACCCTCCGCACGGCTCCGGTGGTGATGGAAGTGGTGGGGCATTCTTCCACAACTGTGTTGAACCCTCAACTGCCGGGCAGGGCCCGAAACGCCGGCCGATGGCGAGGCCAGCGAGCCTCTTCGCCCCCGCCGGGGCCGAACACAGCGGCGGTGATGATTATTATCATGTGCTATTCTTACGAATTTGGTGTAATATTGTATTGTATTGTTATTGTTTTTCTTTTCTGTATGTTTGTTAAAATTTAACAAAAATTTATAATAAAAAAAAGAAAAAGATTGAGAACTCCTGATATAAAACCACAAATAGAAGAAGAGATTAAGTTACAATAGTAAAACAGTATCATAAGAAAAAAATGTGTAACACATGGGATCCCAACTTTTTTATGCCACTGGCCTGACCACGCCCCCAGACAGCTGAGTGGGCTGGACCATGGCCCCGAAACAGAAGTAAATGTGTCCGCTTCCACATTTGTGACAGTCGCAGGCGCATTTACGTCTGATGCAACTGCATTTGCGCATGCACTGGCCTGTTTTATGGCTGTCATAAACATGCCTGCTTCCACTTCTAGGTGTGGCAGAGTTGGCGACAGGCTGGATGGAATGGTGTCACAGGCCGGGTCTGGCCCATGGGTTGTAGGTTGGGAACCCCTGGCATAACAGAACAGAATAATAAACAACCCAAGAAGTAAGAAATAAGGAACAACATCACCTAGCCCAACCAATTAACATTAAAAAATAATAGCATCATAGAAAGATCCATATTTTAAAAATAATAAATCACACTATGACAGCAGTCAAAGACCATAGCAGCAGCATTTAATGGAAAGCCAGGCCAAACTTTACTAACCAAATGATCTTATTGGCCATGAAAGGCATGTTGAATCAAGTATTAGGGACTTAGGAAAAGTTAACAGTGAACTATTCTTATCCCCACTGGCAAATCATTCCAGAGGCTGTGGTGGAAAAAGCCCTCGATGTGGTCAGTGTTTTCTCCGCTTCTTTAGGTGTGACGATTCGGAGCTTACATGTCTGGGTGCTTTTGGTATGATTCCTGGTCCTTTTCTAAGTGTCCAGACAAGGACAGGGACATTTATGCACCATATCAGTCACAATTCCTTCTGCTACCTTGTCAGTTGCAAAGTTATGTTATGTTGCAATTCAAGCAGGGAAGCATTACTTATCTTGTTCCTTCACTGTTTCAATTCAGAATGGCTGGTACATTAGTTTCAAGGAACTCAGGGTGATGTATCCACATCTCCTTCTCCCAATTTTTTCTCTTCACAATAATCCTGTGAGATAGAGTAACATGAGAGAGAGAGAAAGACAGGTCCATGGTCACTTAGCATATTTCATGGCTGAGTGTGGATTAGAACCTGAGTCTCTTCATGTCCCAAGCCAGCTTTCTAATTATTGCTCTATACCTGTCTCCCCTCATACCAAAAGCAAAGCAAAGCAATCACACTTATATACTGCCTCATATTGCTTAGTACACTTTCTTGGTGGTTCACAAGTTAATTCACATTTTGCAACCAACATGCTGGGTGCTCATTTTGCCAACCTCGGATGGATGGAAGGCTGAGTCAACCTTGAGCCCTGGTCAGAATCAAACTCACAACCTCTTGGTTTGCAGTACAGCAGCTTAACCACTGTGCCACCAGGGCTCTTTAATTATTATTATTATTATTATTATTATTATTATTATTATTATTATTATTATTATTATTATTATTATTATTATTATTATTATTATTATTATTATTATTATTATTATTATTATTATTATTATTATTATTATTATTATTATTATTATTATTATTATTATTATTATTCATGTGCTCCATGGCTACTTTGTGGGTGCTGATTTTGGAGTTCTTTGAAAGAAGCATGATTTGGAAGAAAAGCCTGGATCCCCATAGCAGCATCTTTGTTTAATGAGGCATGTGCCTGATACCTTTTCCCCTATTACCTGGAAGAAGAAGAAATGATCATGACAATAAATGACTAATGAGCAGGAATGAAATGTTGTGATGACTTTATCCAATTAAGACACATGCATGAAGGACGAAGGACAGTTGTTTGATCCAGACAGACACGTTTTATTTATTTATTTTAAAAAACCACTGCATTCTTGTGCAAAATTCATGATCAACCACCACCACCACCACCCCCAAAAAAAGACTATCATGATATAACAAGGCGTGGCCTGATTTAAACTGATTTACATGGTAGCACAGAAACATATGGGTTGTGTATCAGTATACTATGTATACTGTATACTATGTATACTATGTATAGTATCAGTATACTATGTAGTGCAGGGTTCTCATGGGCTGGGGCCAGTCTGTGGCACCATTTCATGTGGCCCGTGTTGCCATCGCTGCCACCACCGGAAGCGGAAGCAGACACATTTTAGGGCAGTGTTTACAGGAGGGGGAGCCACCAGTCCACCCCGCTCAGCTGTCTGAGGTGGTGTGGTCTGGCCCATGGCTTTAAAAGGTTGAGAACTCCTGATGTAGTGGGACAAGTTATACTAAATTTATCCCAGCTTTCCCCAAAGCAAGATCCTTAGCTACAAGTTTGAGCATCTGTTATGTATGCATGTTCATTATACTGTAAAGGCAAGAATGTAACCACTCCAGATACAAACGATACCAGCTGTAAAGGAACGCGAGCAGACAGCCCATAGAGGGCAGCTGCGAGCGTTCAGCCTCACATGGGTCACATTGCTCAATCACAGACAGCCGCGGGAAAACCTTCCCCGCATTCAGCAGCTGAAGAAAGAGGCGTGCCTGGGCGAGGCCACGCCGGTAGCAGCCAATGAGCTACCGTGCTACAAGATTCAAATGTAGAGAGCTACTGTATATATTGAGATGTATCACCGCCATTACCTCATGCTTCACTGGAACCTCATGCAATGCAATAAACCTGTGTTAAACCAACCTTTCGGTTGTCCGGTTGTCTTTGGTCCCATACACTAAATTGGCGACGAAGGTGGGATATGGCTGCCCACGGGACCAAGACATGCGCCGGCTACGAGATCAAGAAGCCGGGAGACTTGGAGCTGTTTGAGATAGACTTCAACGCAGCGCTGGTGGAGCTCGAAGTCTCCGATGAGGCCAAAAAGAGGGCCATTTTCATCCGCATGCTCGGACACGAGACCAAGAGGACCTTGGCGGACCTGATCGCGCCGAGGAAGGTGGGCGACTTCAAAGCTACAGAGCTCCTGGCGGCGTTGCGCGCCCATCTCCGGCCAGCAATAGCGATGTTCCCCGCTCGGAGCGCGTTCTGGAGGCGAGTCCAGGCACCCGGGGAATCGGTCGAGGAGTTCGCCGCGGCCCTGCGGTTGGCCGCCGGCCCATGCAAGTGGGAGCTCCCCGACATCACCCTCCGGGACTGCCTGCTCTGCGGTCTGAGGGACACAGAGACTCAGCGTGCGCTGATGAAGAGGGAGCCGCCTCCCTCGTGGCAACAAGTCCTCGACACGGCACAGGCCGCGGAGGCCACTACTGCCGGGGTGCACGAGCTTCAGGACTGGCGCCCGAAGCCCGCAAAGGCAGAGAGCTCGGTGCGAGCGGCCCGGCGAGTTTCGGACTCGTCTGCGGAGAGCGGCGACGACGAGGACGTCCGGAGGGTCCAGAGAGAGGGCCGGCGCTGCGACGGCTGCGGCGCCGCCCACACCCGCGCCAAATGCCCGTTCCGCAAGGCCGAGTGCCACAACTGCGGCCGGCGCGGGCACATCGCCAAGGTCTGCTGGAAACGGCGCGAGGCCACCAGGAGTTCTCCAGACCGCTCGGCGAGGCAGGACCGCATCACGAGGCACGACCGCACCACGAGGCCAAAGGACGGCACCCGGACCACGAGGACGCGGGACGGAGTAGGGCGCATCTCCGACGACAGTGAGGACGACGCGCCGGTCTGCAGCGTTTCCACGGAGCACCCCCGTTACTTCGTTGAGGTAGTAATACAAGGGGCCCCTGTTAGAATGGAGGTGGACTCGGGTTCTTCATACTCCATTATTTCCCAGGGGGAGTTCATGAAAATCGCCCCCCGCGTGCGGCCCAAGCTCAAGGCGTTGAGGGCCACACTGAAGGACGTGCAAGGGAACCGCATCCCAGTGTTGGGGGTTGGGAAGTTCCGGGTCCAGTTTAAAAAGCACACCGCAACGCTTCCCCTAGTCGTCCTCAAGGGAGGTAAATGCAGCCTCCTCGGGACTCAATGGTTCCAGCCCCTGGGGTTGTTCATCGGGGGGGTGCACGCCGTGGAAGCACACCCCGCTGGGACTGATCCAATACAGAGCGTGTGCGACGCGCACCCCGAGGTTTTTAAAAAGGGGCTCGGGAAATTCAAGGGCCCCCCAGTGACTTTCGACCTGGACCCTGGAGTACGTCCAATCAGACTTAAACCGCGCAGAGTGCCCTTCGCACTAAAGGACAAAATAGAGGCGGAGTTGGACAAATTGGTGGGCCAGGGGATTCTTGTTCCTGTTGATTCTGCGGAGTGGGAAACTCCAATTGTAACGGCTCTCAAGGCCAACGGGGAGGTCCGCATATGCGCTGATTACAAGTGCACCATCAATAAGGCGATCCGCCCTAATGCGTATCCGGTGCCGGTAGTCAGCCACTTGTTGGCCAGGTTACACGGGGGGAGGTGCTTCGCTAAACTCGACCTGGCCCAAGCCTACCAGCAACTCCCGGTGACCCCCGCCACAGCTGCTGCGCAGACCATAGTCACCCACAAAGGGGCGTTCCAGGTATCGCGCCTACAATTCGGCGTGAATTCGGCGCCCGGGATCTTCCAGTCACTTGTGGAACGCCTCCTGAAGGGGTTAGAGGGGGTGTTACCCTACTTTGATGACGTATTGATTACAGGGGGGAGCCGGGCCGAATTAGCAACTAGGTTGGGAAAGGTCCTGACAATATTCGAAAAGGCGGGGTTGCGGTTGCGGAAAGACAAATGCGTCTTCTTCGCTACAGAGGTTGAGTTCCTAGGGTTCCGTGTCACTCCCGAGGGAATAAGACCAGCCCAATCCAAGGTAGCCGCCATCAAGAAGGCCCCTCGCCCCACATCCAAGCCCGAGTTGCAGTCGTTCCTCGGACTGCTCAACTTCTACCACTCCTTCCTCCCGCGGAAGGCAGCCGTGGCAGAACCGCTACACAAATTGTTAAAAAAGGATGAGGCATGGAAGTGGGGCGACGACCAGGAAAAGGCTTTCAATGACCTGAAGCGACTCCTGCATCAGATGCCGTACTGACCCACTTCAATCCCAAACGCCCGGTGGTCCTGATATGCGATGCATCCCCGGTGGGGGTGGGGGCGGTGTTATGCCACGTGCTGGACAACGGTAGGGAGGCCCCGATAGCGTTCTACTCTAGGTCCTTGTCCCAAGCAGAGAGGAACTATGCTCAGACAGACAGAGAAGCACTAGCAATAATTGCGGGGACCAAGAAATTTCATGATTTTGTGTACGGCCGCCCCTTCACCATAGTGACGGACCATAAGCCTTTGTTAGGCATTTTCACCGCAGATAAGCCCACACCCCAAATCCTGTCCCCGAGAATGCTCAGGTGGGCCATTTTTCTCAACGCGTATCAGCACGCGTTGGTGTACCGGCCCGGGAGGGAGATCAGCCATGCCGACGCCCTGTCGAGGTCCCCCATTCCCCGGGATTGCTGCCACGTGGACAAAGTAGAGAGGGACCATCAGGTCTTAATGATAGAGGTTCTAGACTCCCCTCCAGTAGTACCGGCCGACATCGCCAAAGCGACAGGCAAGGACAAAACGCTGGCCACAGTTTGCTCCTGGGTACAGAAAGGGTGGCCCGTGTCTTCCCCAGCAGCGGAATTCGACACATTTTTCAAAAAGAAACTAGAGTTGTCCCTAGAGAGGGGTTGCCTTTTGTGGGGACAGCGGGTAGTGATCCCCACGCCTCTCCGGCCGAGGGTGCTTAAACTGCTGCACGTCAGCCACCCGGGGATCGTCCGCTCAAAGGCGCTGGCCCGCAGTTACTTTTGGTGGCCCCAGCTAGACGCCGACATTGAACACATGGTCGGCACTTGCGAAGCGTGCCAAAGCTCAAGGCCAGAAGAGGGAGTGGGACACGGCTAGGGGGCCCTGGTCCCGGATACATGTAGACTTTGCTGGCCCGTTCAGGGGAACGCTTTTCCTCCTCGTGGTGGACGCGTTCTCCAAGTGGTTGGAGGTCATTCCAGTCTCGAGCACCTCCTCGGCCACAACAATTAAACAGTTAAGGAGGGTCTTTTCCACGTTCGGTTTACCCGACACCCTCGTCAGCGATAACGCCAGCTGTTTCACGTCCGCCGAGTTCGGGGCATTCTTGGAGCGCAACGCCATTCGGCACGTCACCTCTGCCCCCTTTCACCCGGCCACCAACGGCCAAGTAGAGCGCCTCGTGCGCACCACGAAAGACGCGCTACTGCGCATGGGGCCCGGAGACCTCGACCTGAAATTGTGCCAATTCCTGCTAAGATACAGGGTCACCCCACTAGCGTCGGGGTACTCCCCCGCAGAGCTGTTGATGCGCAGGAAGCTGGCCACGGGAATCTCCAAGCTAGACCCCACGAGAGTAGAGGACAAGGGGCGGAACATAGGGGTGGAACCCACAAAGAGTTTCAGCGTAGGCGCCCCGGTGCATTGCAGGAACTACGCCAGCGCGGGGCCAGCCTGGGTGCCGGGCACCGTAGTAGAACAAACCAGCCCCGTCTCATACCGCGTAGAAACCAGTACAGGCTTCCTGTGGAGGCGACACGTGGACCAACTCAGGCGCAGGGTCCCCGGAGAGCAGGACGGAGACGAGAATAGCATCGAATCAGCGTTAGGGTACTCCCCCACCCGCTTAACCCAAGGGGGAGGAAAAGGGGAGCATGGGTCCCCACCAAGGGGGGGAGGAAAGGGAATCGATCCACAGAAATCTTTTGCGGGGGTCCCCGAAGAAATGGAAGAGCCCCGACCACACACATACCCCGCGGGAGTTTCCCCGAAACACAGATGCCCATAGAAGTTTAGACGTTGATTTGCAGTACCAGGGGGAGTTAGCGGAGTGGTCCCCCACCCGTCCTAGCGAAAAGAGGGGTTTCAGTTCAGCCCCTGGTACCTTCAGTCCCAGTAGCCCCTGTGAGTTAGAATGCGATATAGCGCCACTTTCCCGGAGACCGACACCCCCAAGACGGGAGGCATCAGCGAGTCCGACCACCACAGTCTCAAGGTCCCCCGAGCAGGGATCAGAAGGTAGCCGAACCGCAAGGGCGACCTCATCGGTTCCGCGGTTCACAATAGGTGGATCCCCGGGGTCAGAGAGCAACAGGCAGGGGTTCACCTCCCAACTATTCATTCCTTTCCCATCCCCGGGCGCGAGGCAGGCACGGACGCCCCACGGAGCCACTAACGAATCCCCGTTTCCCGTTGCAGGACAAGCACCCGCGGAGTCAGGGATCACAGGCTCTCCAGTACTAGGTCAGACGCAAGCGCGTCCCAAGCGCACGTGCGGCAAGCCACAATGGTTGCGGGACTTCGTCCCATCCTAGGGGGGAGGGATGTTATGTATGCATGTTCATTATACTGTAAAGGCAAGAATGTAACCACTCCAGATACAAACGATACCAGCTGTAAAGGAACGCGAGCAGACAGCCCATAGAGGGCAGCTGCGAGCGTTCAGCCTCACATGGGTCACATTGCTCAATCACGGACAGCCGCGGGAAAACCTTCCCCGCATTCAGCAGCTGAAGAAAGAGGCGTGCCTGGGCGAGGCCACGCCGGTAGCAGCCAATGAGCTACCGTGCTACAAGATTCAAATGTAGAGAGCTACTGTATATATTGAGATGTATCACCGCCATTACCTCATGCTTCACTGGAACCTCATGCAATGCAATAAACCTGTGTTAAACCAACCTTTCGGTTGTCCGGTTGTCTTTGGTCCCATACACTAAAGCATCCCTGCCAGCATGGCTGATTGTTAGGGAAGATAGGAATTGTAGTCCAACAGCAATGGAACCCTGGTGTATAGCTCTTTTCTGCACTGTGGGGCTCTCTAGATATTTTGGACAACAGTTTCCAGCATTCTTGACCATTGGCTATCCTGATTACAGCCAATGGGGAGTTGGACTTAAAACAGTATTATTCTAATCTCAGCGCCCTCCTCATCACTTCTGTCCCACACCCTCGAAAGGTATACAGCACGGGCCTAATGGCAGGGGTGGGTATCATAAAAACATTAGTATCTTAAAGGTTAAACTCTTGTATTTTAATGTTAGCTCTCGTGGATCGAGTCCACTTCATCAGACTTTATGCCTTGAAGTCTTACTCTTATGTTGGATGAAGTGGACTCAATCCACAAAAGCTAACATTAAAATAAAAATACTTGGGGCTCTCTCCGAACACACATCCAAAAATCCAAGCAAACGTTAGGTCCCTAATTCCATAAGGATTGTGCAGCAACACTGTTGTGTTCTGTTGGTTTTATTGTACACACGGATTACAATGTATCTGAGCCAATGTAACCTTGCCTATAGCAACAATGTAACCTTCAGCTGTATCATATAAACCCTGTAATAGGACGCGAGCTAATGACCACCAGCTGGCAGCAGCGAGCGTCCAAGCTCTCTTGGTCCAAACTCATCAAAGGCAACAGCGCGGGAAGTTTTCCCGCCACCACCTACACCTGGACAAGAAGGGCGTGACCTGCAATGACGTCACGCAGACAGTAGCCAATGGGCTACCATGGCACCACGTTCAAATGTGTTACTGCTGTATATAAAGAGCTATCGATCCGCCATTACCTCATGTTCCCTCTGTCCACGATGCAATAAACCTGAGTTAACCCCAGCCCGAGGCTGTGTCCTGTGTCTTGGTTTACATACACTAAATTGGCGACGAAGGTGGGATAATGGATCCCCACGGAACAGCCAGGGCACAGAGCGGTTTCAACATCACCAAACCGCAAGACTGGGAGCTGCTTGAGATGGATTTCCAGGCGGCACTGGTGGAACTCAGAGTCAAACAAGACGACGAGGAGAGGAAGAGGGCCATCCTCACCAGAATGCTCGGGATGGAAACCAAGCGGACGCTGGTGGGCATAATCGCTCCGAAGAAGGTGAGCGACTTTAAGGCGAGCGACATCATGAAGCTGCTGCGAGAGCGGTTCTGTCCCTCGAGGGCAATGTTTCCCGCTCGGAGCGCGTTTTGGAGGCGAGTCCAAGCGCCGAACGAGTCGGTTGAGGCATTCGTGGCCGCCATGAGGATAGCCGCCGCCCCCTGTAAATGGGGCGACATCCTGGAGTTGGTCCTCAGGGACGGCGTGTTGTGTGGCCTGAAAGACAAGGAGGTGCAGCGCAGCTTGATGAATAAGGAGCCGCCACCCACGCTGGCAGAGGTCATAGAGGCCGCGGAAGCCGCAGAGTCTACGAATGCCGGAGTGGACGAGATGCATCAGTGGCGTGAGTGGCGACCTAGAGCCGGCAAGGCGGAAAATTCGGTGCACGGGAAGACCGGACAGTCGGTGCACGCGACTCGACGGGCCTCAAAGTCGTCTACGGAAGGCAGCGACGGCGAGGAGGTCCAGAAGGTCCGGAAGGGCGGTCGACGCTGCGAGGGTTGCGGAGCGACCCACGAGCGCGCGAGATGCCCGTTCAGGAAGGCCGAGTGTTACACCTGCGGCCGTCGGGGGCACATCGCCAAGGCGTGCAGGAAGCGGAAAGAGGGCCGGAGGCAGTCACAAGACCGCGCGGCCAGACCGGACCGTCCAGCGAGGCCCAAAGATGGCGCCCAGACCACGAGGAAGCAGGACGGCGTGGGCCGCGTCTCGGACGGCAGCGAGGACGACGCCTCAGTGTTCAGCGTGTCCGCGGGACAGTCCCATTACTTCGTTGAGGTATTAGTACAAGGGGCCCCTATTAAGATGGAAATTGACTCGGGGTCCTCCTATTCCATAATTCCCCAGAAAGAGTTCCTGAAAATCGACCCCCACGTGCGGCCAAAGCTTAAAGCGTTGAGGTCCACACTACGGGACGTACAGGGAAACAGCATTCCGGTGTTGGGGGTTGGGAAGTTTCGGGTCAATTTTAAGAGACATTCTGCGGAACTGCCCCTAGTTGTCCTAAAAGGGGGAAGCTGTAGCCTCCTAGGAACACAGTGGTTTCAGCCCTTAGGTTTGTTCATAGGGGGGGTGCATACCGTGGGGGGGGACCCAATACAAGCGGTTTGCGATGCGCATCCCGCCGTTTTTAAGAAAGGACTCGGAAAGTTCAAGGGACCCCCTGTAGCTTTCGACATAGATCCGGAGGTCCGCCCGATAAGACTCAAACCTCGCAGGGTGCCGTTCGCACTCAAGGACAAGATAGAGGCGGAACTGGACAAACTGGTGGGCCAGGGGATTCTTATTCCTGTTGATTCCGCGGAGTGGGAAACTCCAATTGTAACGGCTCTAAAGGCTAACGGGGAGGTGCGCATTTGCGCTGATTATAAGTGTACAATTAACAAGGCGATCCGCCCTAATGCATACCCGGTGCCAGTGATCAGCCACCTTTTGGCCAGGCTTAATGGGGGAAAGTGTTTCGCCAAACTCGATTTGGCACAAGCCTATCAGCAACTTCCTGTGACCCCCGCCACGGCCGCGGCACAAACAATAGTTACACATAAGGGAGCGTTCCAGGTGTCACGGTTACAGTTCGGCGTGAACTCGGCTCCCGGTCTCTTTCAATCGCTCGTGGAACGCCTCCTAAAGGGCCTGGAGGGGGTGTTGCCTTATTTTGATGACGTGTTGATAACAGGGGGGAGTGAGGCTGAACTGGCAAAAAGGTTGGACAAGGTACTGACCGTGTTCGAGAAAGCGGGGCTGAGATTGAGGAAGGATAAATGTGTTTTTTTCGAAACCGAGGTCGAGTTTTTAGGGTTCCGGATCACACCCGAGGGGATTAAGCCGTCTAAATCCAAGGTAGCAGCCATTAAAAAGGCCCCTCGCCCCACATCCAAAACCGAGCTGCAGTCTTTCCTGGGGCTCCTCAACTTTTACCATACATTCCTCCCGCGGAAGGCGTCCGTGGCCGAACCGCTCCATCGGTTACTGAAAAAGGAGGAGCCATGGATGTGGGGTGATGAGCACGAGAGGGCGTTCAAAGAGCTAAAGCAACTCCTAACATCTGAGGCAATCCTGACGCATTTCGACCCCAAACGGCCAGTGGTCCTAGTTTGTGATGCATCCCCGGTGGGGGTGGGGGCGGTGCTTTGCCACGTGTTGGAGAACGGAAGGGAGGCCCCGGTAGCGTTTTACTCGAGGTCCCTGTCCCAAGCGGAGCGAAATTACGCGCAAACCGACAGGGAAGCGTTAGCAATAGTAGCGGGGACCAAAAAATTTCACGATTTTTTGTATGGCCGCCCGTTCAAAATCGTGACCGATCACAAACCGCTGTTAGGGATTTTCACGGCGAACAAGCCCACGCCGCAGATCCTGTCCCCGAGAATGCTGCGATGGGCTATTTTCCTCAACGCGTACCAACATGAGTTGGAGTACAGGCCCGGAAAGGAGATCAGCCATGCTGATGCGCTTTCGAGATCCCCTTTGCCCTTGTCGGACGACCAAAAGGCGAGAGCAGAAAAGGACCGACAGGTGTTGCTAATTGAGGTCTTAGACGCACCCCCAATAGTACCAGCCGACATTGCTAGGGCGACAGGCAAGGACAGGACACTGGAAAAAGTTAGTTCATGGGTGCAGAAGGGGTGGCCGGCTTCGTCCCCGAGTACAGAGTTCGACCCATTCTTTAGGAAAAAGCTAGAGTTGTCCCTAGAGAGGGGGTGCCTTCTGTGGGGCCAACGTGTGGTGGTCCCTGCGCCCCTGCGGACGAGGGTGCTCGAACTGCTGCACGTCAGCCACCCGGGCATAGTTCGCTCAAAGGCGCTAGCCCGGAGTTACTTCTGGTGGCCACAGCTGGACGCGGACATTGAGCACATGGTCGGCACTTGCGAGGCTTGCCAGGAATCCCGACCTGAGGCGGCCCGTCTCCCGCATAGGGAGTGGGACACAGCGAGGGGGCCGTGGTCCAGAGTGCACGTGGATTTCGCTGGCCCGTTCCGAGGAACCATGTTTCTCCTGGTGGTAGATGCGTTCTCCAAGTGGCTGGAGGTTATCCCAGTAAAGAGCACGTCCTCCGCCACGACGATTAGCCGGCTAAGGAGAGTCTTTTCCACGTTCGGTTTACCCGACACTTTAGTCAGCGATAACGCTAGTTGTTTCACCTCCGCTGAGTTCGGAGCCTTCATGGAGGCAAACGCCATTCGGCATGTCACATCCGCACCGTTTCACCCGGCCACGAATGGCCAAGTGGAACGACTAGTGCGTACAACAAAGGACGCGCTGCGGCGCATGGGCCCGGGGGACCTGAATCACCAGGTATGCCAGTTCCTCTTAGCGTATAGGGTAACCCCTTTAGCGTCAGGCTACTCGCCGGCGGAGCTCTTGATGCGGCGAAAACTGACCACGATCCTGTCCAGGCTAGACCCGACGAGGGTCGAGGATAGAGGAAAAAACATAGGGTTGGCAGTCTCGAAAGGTTTCGCCGCCGGGGACCCTGTTCACTGCAGGAACTATTCCAGCGCAGGGCCGGCCTGGGTACCAGGGAAGGTTGTAGAACAGACGGGGCCAGTATCGTACCGGGTCGAGACTAACACCGGCCTCCTCTGGAGGAGGCACGCAGACCAACTGCGGCACCGAGTGAGTGGGCCAGTCAGTGGAGCTCAGCAACAGGATTCAGCGTTAGGGTTCTCCCCCACCCGCTTAACCCAAGGGGGAGACAGCAGTGGACAAAAGTCCCAAGCATGGGGGGAAGGAAGCAGAAGCAGCGGCCCCGACTCATATCCTTTTGATACGCCAGTCCTATCAGGGGCCGGGGAAGGGGGAGAGGAGTTCGCGACCGCTGCCCCCGATAGTGATTTTGATTTTGATTTTGCGAGCCGGGGGGGTTTTCAGGAGTGTTCCCCCACCCATCCAAGCGAGAAGAGGGGTTTTTCGTTAGCCCCCAGTGCCCCCGGTTCCCCCCTAAGAAAGAGCGCACCTCCCAACAACGCCGCGGAGCCGCGGAAAGTCACTAACGAGTCTCCCTCTCATATTACAGGACAGGAGACCAGGGGACAAAGAGAAGGTAGCAAACCCGGGGAGAGGCAGCCCGCATCGAGACCCCAGCGTGTTCGAAATAAGCCATCTTGGCTGAGAGACTTTGTCTCCTAAGGGGGGGGAGTGTGTTTAAGTGTGGGCTCGAGACTTTGTCTCGTCCTAGGGGGGAGGGGTGTTGTGTTCTGTTGGTTTTATTGTACACACGGATTACAATGTATCTGAGCCAATGTAACCTTGCCTATAGCAACAATGTAACCTTCAGCTGTATCATATAAACCCTGTAATAGGACGCGAGCTAATGACCACCAGCTGGCAGCAGCGAGCGTCCAAGCTCTCTTGGTCCAAACTCATCAAAGGCAACAGCGCGGGAAGTTTTCCCGCCACCACCTACACCTGGACAAGAAGGGCGTGACCTGCAATGACGTCACGCAGACAGTAGCCAATGGGCTACCATGGCACCACGTTCAAATAAAGCCTTTGTATCTGGCTGGTCATCATGCTCTCTGCTGCATGCCTGGTGATACGAATGATCCAGAGGGAACTGCTTACATGATTGCTCTTGCACTTGTGGGAGTTCTTAAATAGGATTTTAGCCTAGGTATGATGGGGCAGAAGTTCCATTTTAAATGAAAGAAGATGTCACACACATATTATTAAGGAATCGGGAAGGAATAGGGATTAGGTTAAGTTTAGGGCCAGTTTTATTTTAATTTTTTTACCTTCCATGTGAGAAGGCAATATAATTTGCCACATTCTCAATGAGAGTGCATTTTGGAGAATGAGTTTTGCAAAAATTGAACATTTGCACAACATTGTAATAGCTGTTTCTTTGATTATAAGATATAGGAACAATGGATGTATTTCGTTTTTCTTTTTTCTGATTACAGCTTCCAAAATACCCATTGGAATTGAAACCCAATGCTGGGACCCAGTTGTGTTGAACTGCTTTTGCAAGCAACATAACATGAGTGGTTTGACTTTTGAAACCCCGGCACAAGGAATCCTCTACTGAGTTCTATCACAAGCATAAGCTAGATTTCCATACTATGGGGTTCTACTTGCATAGCAATACCGCACAGATCCTGGGCTACTGCCCAGCAGATAATAACAGGTTCTCTTCTCAAAAGTACTGATTGGAAAGAAAATCAGCAAGAAAGTGAGTTAACTAAATGATATATTGACAGGAGCTGGAGGCAACAGTGGATTGCTTTGCTTTGAAGAGCTTGGACTCGGCAGAGTGTGCAGAAGAGGATAGAAGGGTGGAGGTTGAGGCGATAATGGCGGCGATCTTGGAAATCTAAAGTGGCTGTTTTTTGGACAATGGCTTCTTAGCGTCCCAGGGGAGCTGCGGAATGGTTTGGAGGTTTTGAGAAGTGGTTTTAGAAGAAAGCGATTGGGTTCGAGATACTGGTTACTCCAGTGCCTTTCGAAGTTGAAATAAGGGAGAGCGGGTTTTTTTTAAAAAAAAGAGTTCGCTGATTTGGAGAGGAAGAAGGGGGGGTTCCCCCTGAAGCCGCCACAGCCGCTGGGAAAAGGGAGTTTTGCTTCGTTCACTCTAAGAGAGGGATTACCAATTTTTACTCCTTCGCTGTGTGGATTATAGTCTTCATTTTTTCTTTTTTCTTTTTACATGTCTCCTCTTCTTTTTTCTTATTAAAAATTGGAGTTTGGGATTTTTTGTTTTTCCTTCCCTGTGGAATTTATACAAGTGGATATATTTGGGCATCCATCTCCTTGGAATTCCTGTTTATGCTGATGGGACTATTCTATTCTGTTTGCAAGAGGGGAACTCTGTGAATGACTGAATTTTTTTTTAAGGGCAAACTTTGTGAGTTGTTGCTACTTGGGCTGCATTGGCTCACTTCAGTGACGAGCTTCCCGTGGATTATAATATTTTTTGGGGTGTTTTTGGTTCCCGTTCCCTTATGGATTACAACAATTAATTTTTCGCTGGCCCTCCTCTCTTATTCAAGTTACATCATACTTAATAGGATTGTTGTCAGCTTTGGCTGCATTGGAACAGGTTCAAGTGGAGTGCACAAAGAACTTACAATACATTGCAGCATTAAAAAAAATTAGGCGCCCTTATCATGGATAAGGGTACAAGAGGAAAAGCAAAGGAGGAGGAGCCAGTGGTGAAATCTAAGAGAAAAGAAAAGCACCAATGGAAGAGGTCCCTCCATCATCATCACCACCACCTGAACCCTATGACAAACTCAAATTATGGTGGAAATTGGTAAATTGTTTCAGAAGATTGAGAAGATAGAGGATTCAAGAGTGAAGGATAGAAATGAAATGATGAAAAAACAGGATAAGGTGGTAACAACTGTTGTGGATTTTACAAAAAAAGTAGAATTAAGTCTGCAAAAAATAGAAGGAAATGTGAAATTGGTTCAAAATGAGGTGAAGGCTATGAAAAAGGAAATAAAAGGGACTCAGGAGGGGGTGAGGGAGAATAAAGTGAAAATGGATGAACATGAGAAAAGGTTTGATGCTATGGAAGATATGATGAGAAAGCAGAATATTGTGATATGTCATGTGATTGAAAGGACGCCAGACCAGCTGAGAGAAAGAGTGGTCCAGTGGTTAAATAATGTGAGCATGGGAAAGGAATTTGTACAAGAGGACATTGTAAGTGCATATAGGGTGGGTCCAAGAAGAGGGAAAGTGGTCCAAAGAAATGTTTTGGTAAAATTTGCAAATTGGGGAGATAAACTTAGAGTAATGGCTTTTTAAAAACAAGCTGATTCTGGCGCCCTGAAAATTGATGGTTCTGATGTGGAAGTATATAATGATATTTCAATAAAGGAAAGAATTTGGAGATATAAGATGAAACCGGTAACCAAATTGTTGATGAGGAAAGGTGTAAGATATAATTGGAGATTTCCACAGCAACTGCGATTTTTTTAAAGAAAAAAATATGCAGGTTATTGATGAGGGGACTGATCCATTGGAGTACTTGAGCTTGCTGGACCTTGTCAAGGCCTGTTCGGAAGAGTGGGTAACTCTTAGAAAAGATTTGTTGGAATCGGGGGCCATAAGAAGGGATTATGAGGGGGCAGATGCCAGTGGTGCTACAGGTGGAACCCCGCAGGGAAGAGAAGAGGAGGAGTTGTCATTTATCATGGTGGAGGAGGAGGCAAGTAAGGAGCAGTGAGCAATGGGTTATGATGTAATAATTTTTTATATTACTCAAGAATGCAGAAAGGTGAGATGCGCGGTGCACTAATCTAATACGCACATCTTTCATGTCCCCCCTCTCCCCTCTTTGGATATCGAAGGCGTCTTTTTTCTCGAAGAAAGTGGGGAGAGTGATATTGTGTGTTTTATGTATATTTTTGTTTTTTAGTGGTAAGGGGTTTGTGGTGGCACGCCTAATGGAGAGTTTGGAAGCTAGAAAAGGTGAAATTGTAATAAATTATGAGAAATATTAAAGTATTAACCTGGAATGTAAAGGGTACAGGTTCCGTTCTTAAGAGGAGGAGGTTGGAATTGGCCTTGAAGAAAGATAGACCCGATATAGTGTTTTTACAGGAAACGCATCAAAAATCAAAGGACACAAACAAAAATTTTCTAGGTTGGATACAACATTATGAAATGGCGTTTGGTACCTCAAAAGCAAGAGGAGTTGCAATTATGATTTCTAAAAGATTAGGATTTGAGATAACAAAAAGTGTTGCTGACCAAGAAGGTAGATATTTGATTGTGAGAGGAAAAATAGATGATGAGGAAATAGTTTTGGTGAATATTTATGCTCCAAACGAACATCAAGCGGAATTTTTAGAAAAAGTTTGTAAAATTGTGTTGTTAGAAAAAGTGGCAAAGATGATTGTGGCTGGAGATTTTAATTTGATAAGGTCAAACTTAGATTGTACGAACCTAGCAAGGTGCGGAGTAGGTATGAAAGGGAATGTTTTAGATAACTGGATGGTTGCGATGGGATTGAAGGATTCTTGGAGAGAGATTAAGGGTTCGGAAAGGGCATATTCTTATTTTTCACATGTTCATGGGAATAGACTATGTATTTTTAACGGAAAACATGGTTAAAAACATTGAGGGAATTGAAATAGGAATCTTCAAGGAATCAGATCATGCTAAAGTACTTTTGGAACTGAGGACACAAAAGGATAACAGGAGAGGAAGAAGTTGGAGATATGATCCCAACTTATTCTAAGACCAAAAATGTAAAGAACAAATTACAGAAAGTTGGATGGAAAGTTGGCAGTGGAATGATAATGAAGAGGTAAATTTTAATGTGGTCTGGGATGCCATGAAGTCGGTTTTTAGAGGGGAAAGTATAAAATTGGCAACTACTAAGTATAGAAAGTATAAGGTAGCACAGGAGGAAAAAGAAAAAGAAATAAAACAATTACAGGAAGAACACTCAAAAAAGAAGGATAATTTTTTTTGCCAAATTACAAAGACTCAAGGCAGAATTATTGGGTAAGGACATAGAAAAAGTAAAAAGAGATTTGATATATTTAAATAGAGAGTATTTCGAATTTAGTAACAAAAACTCAAGATTACTAGCAAGAGCGGCTAAAGCTAAAAAGGAAAAAAGGGAAATTGGGGTGTTGGTTAATAAACAAGGGATAAGGTGTAATAAAGTTAGTGATAAATGTAAAATTGTGAAGGATTTCTATCAAGCACTATATGTAAAAAAAGAGATAGGCGTTGGGAAGCTTAAAGGGATATTGGAGAGGCAGTTAGGAAATGGAATAAAGCAGGAACACTGGGATAAAATGGAAGAACAGGTTTCCGAGAAAGAGGTAAAAGAGGTAATTAGTGGATTGAAGCTGGGGAAAGCCCCGGGAGACAATGAACTATCGACAGAGTTTTATAAGAAATTTAAAGATTTTGTGGTACCAAAGCTGGTAAAGTTGTATAATTTTATTCTAGATGGTGGACAAATTCCGACTTCATGGTCCAGGACCACAATTGTTCTGCTGCCAAAATTGGGAAAGAATTTGGAAAAAGTGGAATCATTTAGACCAATTTCTCTTATAAATCAAGATGCCAAGATCTTCACAGCAATACTGGCTAATCGATTAAATAAATTTATGGGAGAATATATAAATGTTGATCAAGTAATTTTTTTTTAAAGGAAGGCATATGGCTGATCTGACCAGGAGGGTGTTAGACTTAATTGATAATGTTAATCAAACAAAGGAAAAGGTGGGGTTAATATCTTTGGATATTTTTAAGGCATTTGATTCGTTACAATGGTCTTTGATTAAGGAAATAGTTAAAAGCTATGGATTCGGGGACAGATTTAGGAGGGTAATCGATTTATTATATCAAAAAGGGATTGCTAGGATCAGAGTAAATGAAGAGGTTACAGATGAGGTAAAGCTTGAGGCAGGCACTAGGCAGGGTTGTCCTCTGTCCCCTATCTTGTTTATTATGGCAATGGAAATTTTGGCTAAAACATAAGGGAGGATTCAAGTATAGAAGGGATAATGGGTAATAAAGTGAGTATGTATGCAGATGATACGTTGTTAATGGTGAAACACCCAGAGGGGGCAATGGATAGGATTAAAGTGCAAATAGAGGATTTTGAGGATATAACAGGATTGATGATAAATTGGGATAAATCGGAAATGATGTTGTGTAACATGGGGGAAGAGGAGAAGGAAAAGATGGCGGGGTTATCCAATATACAAATTAAAGATAAGTTGAAATATTTGGGGATAATTATTTCAAATAGATTGGAAGAATTTAAAAGATTGAACTATGATAGCTTGAAAGCAGAATTTAAGACTAGAATACAAAGTTTTCAGAAGTTGAAGTTGTCATGGTTTGGGAGGATTGCAATTTGCAAAATGATGTTGTTGCCGAGGATTAACTTCCTATTTGATACACTTGCAATCCAATTGAAGGAAAAGGAGATTAATGAGTTCCAAAAGATGTTTAATAATTTTTGCAATGGAGCTAAAAAATCTAGACTGCCAAAGAAACTTTGGTACCTGCCCCAGAAAGAAGGGGGTTTGGGAATGCCAAATTTGTTAGCGTACTACCAAGCATTTCAAATTAAGAATGTTGTGAAGATCTTGGCAAGAGAAAAAGTAATTTGGGAGGAAATTGAGGTGAAAGATTATAGGAACATTGGTAAAATGATTTTTTGGGGGAGCTAAGGTTAAAATGATAGGTAGAAGCAATACTATGATGAGGGGACTCATGAAGGTATAGAAAAGATTAAAGAAGGATTTGGTCCCAGATGTCTCTCCAATTTTGGAATTGGCAGATATGGCGTGTTTTCCGATAAAAATAGATAAAAAAAAACAAAGGAAATATTGGATAAAAATGAAGGTTTTTTTGGTGAAAGAATGGCTAAGGATTTGCGGAGACGAAATTAAGAAGAAAAAATTGTTTGAACAGTTAAAATTGGATTGGTTTCAGATAATGAAGGTTGACAACTGGAATAAAAAATATAGAAGAGAATTATGTTTAGATAGATAAAAGACCGAATTTGAGAAACTGGTTTTGAAAATTTGAAAAGGAGATAAAAGCATTAAGGGTCTAGTAAGCAAACTTTATGCTTTAATAAACAAGGTAAGTGATCCACAGGAAGATTTGAAATTGAAGTGGGAACAGGATTTGAATATAAAACTAGGAAACGATGAATGAAGAAATAAGAGGAAAAGGAGGATAATGAGAACTATGTCAGTAAGAATTAAGGAACATAATTATATAATGTTGTGGCAATGGTACCTGACACCACTGAGGTTACATCAGATTGACAATAAAAGGGATAATTTATGTTGGAGATGTAAAGATACTGTTGGAACTTATGAGCATATGTGGTGGAGTTGTAAAATGATAAATTATTTTTGGAGAAGAATAGAAAAAGAGATAGGGGAAATAATGGGTAAGAAAATTAAATTGGTGTCAGGTACCATTATGCTAACAGATGTGGAAGGTATGTATCTAAATAAGGAGGAAAAAGAGTTATTAGAAATAATGTTAACTACGGGTAGTCAATGTATTGCTAGAAATTGGAAAAATGATGTAATTATACAGACGGGAGAATGGTATAAGGAAATGTGGAATCTAGCATTGAATGATAAATTGACATGGGAGGTAAAAGTAAAAAGGGATAAATTGAAGGAAAATAGATTTTGGTGTATTTGGAAGCCTTTCGTTGATCACTCCCTTTCGGGTATGGAATGCTTTAGACCTGTACCATCTCAAAGTAGTTTTTGGAGATAATACAGAGACCAAACTCTCCGGGGCAATGTAAATATACACTGGGTGATTTGTAAATTGAAAATTTGGAATTTGATAGTTGTTAACAAACAATTGTAACAATGAAAGTTTTTATGAAGGTTATAGTAATAGTATTAATTCTTAACGTGGATATTTAATAGTATGTGTACTATAACAGATAATAGTCCAACTATCACTTATGTGGTTATCTTTTATGAGGCTTATGTATTTTTGTCATGGTATACGATGTATTGTTATTTGTATGTCTGTAATTTTTTTTTTGAAAATGAATTAATAAAAATAAATTAAAAAATAAACAAGAAGGCAGAGATCAACAAAAAAAGTACTGATTTCACTAGCTGTCCCAAGTGACTTAGACATACAAACAGTGTTCGTCAATGGCTCTCCTGTTATTCTTGGACTTCAATTCCCAGAAGCCCTGATCAGCAGGTGTGCTTACATGGGCTGGCCAGTCATCCTGCTATGGTAATGGAGTAGACCACACAGCCAGTGACTCAATGCTGAGTGTTGGGTGGCGGTAAATAACCTGACTCCCTAAAGGGGCAAATGGCTATGGATGGATGAGCCCCTTTAGGTTGGGTGATGGTCTACCTCAGTGGAGGAAATGCCACTAGAAACCATCATATTGGGCCCAACGACAAAATGAGCGGAGGAGGAACTCTGATTCCCAATGGTCATAGAGGTGGAAGAGGCCATGTCAGATGGACTGGCTGTGAAGGCACACTTTGATAATATCCCCAGGGCTTTGGCAGTCCATTGCAGTCCCAGTGTTAAATCCTGCATGTCTCATTTCATATGAGCCACAGAAGATGGCTCCAAGATAATAATAGTGTGTGAGTCACTTCATGGCAACCTAGGATCCACCTTAAACAAATTCATGCCAATGGCATTTTTCCTGCTTCAGAGAAAATGTATTCTCGGATACAAGCTGCAGCCGACAACATTATAAGATATAGAAACAATGGATGTATTTCATCTCTCTTTTTTCTGATTATAGTTCCCAAGATACCCTTTTGAATTGAAACCCAAGGCTGGGACCCAGTTGTGTTGAACTGATCAGCAGGTGTGCTGACATGGGCTTCTGGGAGTTGAAGTTCAAGAATACCTGGAGAGCCAAGTTTGAGGAACCCTGATCTAGAATGATTGGCTTAAGAAGAAGAGAGCTAAGTAGGCAATTTACATGTACAGTAGTTTGTATTTGCCAGCAGTTATATAGCATGCATTTGTTTATACACTATATTTGAATCTGTCTACTATTCTGGGCTTTGCTTCTGCAGATGCAAAATTAAATGAAAGGCTGTTCCACAGAAGAATTCACAAGTCTTCCACCTACTTCTGAAAATGGGAATCGATAATGAAACTCATAAAACAATGACAGATTTTTTCAGAACTGGAGCATAATGGATGACTTTCCAGTAAACAAAGCATCAATGTCCACAGAGTGAGTATGCAGAGCAAAACATGGGAGATATTTTGATATGCTAATGTGACTGAGGCTGTGGCCAGTACATTGCTCTGAGCCAATATGTGGTGTTAAGTAGAGCAAGGGAGAAGGCATAAATTCACAAAATCTATGCAGAAATAATAGTAACACAATTGTAACATATGAGTAGGATAGGATATGTCCTCTGCTTCACCACTGGCCTGACTAAGCCTTCGGGATAAGGGTCTCAGGGGAGGGGGGTTTAATTGTTTGTTTGGGGTGGATTAACCACCCCCCTAATAATCCTTTTGTGTGTTATGCTCTGAAAAGAAGCATTAGAGATTAATGCTTAATAGCACCAGTGATTTTGCTAATCACAATGGGGTGGATGCAGGATTATAATAGGTTCTACTGTACCAGCAGAAGGCATCATTTTGGATGGTCATTTTGTCCTGCTTAAGAGGAAGAAAGCAACTGGTGACAACATAATGTATGTGACCCACAAAAGGGTATAAGAGTAATCTGGCTATAGTGGCTGCAAAGTCCACAGACCCATCAGATCAATGTGGTAGATTTGAGTTTCTTGAAAAAAGATGCCCAAATCGAGCACAGGTGACTGGACGTTTACATCAGTTGCTCTGAAAAATGTTTTGAGAAATTGCAATTTGGTCCATAGATTATGTATACCAGGCTTTCTCAAGGTTTTTGGGTCGTGGGCCTGACCATGCCTCCTGGACTGCTGATCAGGCCGGTCATGTGGTTCCTCCCTCCTGGAAGTGGAAGTAAAATGCACATGGCGCATGTGCAGAATGTGTTTTAATTCTGCTTTGGGGATTGGTGAGGGCATCTGGGGCCAGATGAATTGGAGTCAAGGGCGGGTTTGGCCCACGAGCCATAAATTGAGAATGTCTGATATATATAGTGGAACCTCGGTTAACAAATGGCTTGGTTAACATAAAAATCACATAACAAAAGGAAATCCATAGAAAATAGTGGCTCTGTTTATGTAATTTTTTTGGAACAGATTAATTGGTTTTCAATGCATTCCTATGGGAAACCGCATTTTGGTTAAAGCATTTTTCAATGCATTCCTATGGGAAATTGCATTCAATGCATTCCTATGGGAAATTCAGTTAAAGTAATTTTCACTGTAAGAAACATCCCGGAGAATGCACTAATTATGCTAATCGAGGTTCCACTGTACATGCTATGAATAAATAATATTTATCTATTAGGCTGCCCAACCATTGTGTGCTTCTGTACCTGTGTATAAATGGATGCTATGAGGTTTTACTCTTAAGTCTGATGAAGTGGACTTGATCACATTAAATTACAGGAGTTAGTCTTTAAGGTGCCACAACTTTTTTGTTGTTTTGTGTACTCTCTGATATGCTTACACAGACTGACACGGCTGCCACTTTAAAAAATTCAACCATGAATAAATAAGCATGTGCAGTAGAAGCAGGATTATCTTTACCATATCAGCTGATGTGATCACCAGAAAACTAAGTTCCCCACTGAGCATCTCAGAAAAGCCAGGTTCCATAGCTTTGGGCAAGCTGCACAGACCCAATGCACCCCACTCACCCACAGAGGAAGGGGTGTAGGATCGGGGCCGCAGAGGGCCGGAGGTCCCGGAGGAGACTGATCAAGAAACGATACGAGGCAATATGGAGCGTGATCAGATCATCAGTTTATTGAGGGAAAGCATCAACATATATAGGGGGAAAAGCGCAACGGTGGCAAAACCGTCATCTGACAGAAATCACATCACCTATTTGCTCAGGTTAATGAGGAATCTCTCTAAGGGAAGTTAATTAACTCAGACAAACACTGACATGGGAAAACACCATTGTTTAGGGATAAGACTGGGGTAAACATGGCTGCTATTTGCACCACGGCTAAGGATAAACTCGGAGATGAGTGATTGCCTTAATGGGTAACGGGGTTAGATATTCGCTTTCTCAGCAGAACCGCTGGTCAGGTCAAGGAATTGGGTGAATCAAACCCTATTATTAATCCACCCCCCTTAATTTCCATACTGGCAAGGGCCAGCGGCCAGGAGTCTGCTCAACTGGTTTAACCTCTGCCAAGGTCCCGTGCCAATTGGGCATGGGGAAACCGCATCTCCCCTTTCTGTTTTATTTAAGAGCCTGACCGGCGATTCTGCGCAAGAGAGGCATTAGCTGCTGAGCGGGAATGGCGCTTCGGGGTTTCTTCTTGGGGCGGCACTTCGAGATCAGTGAGGGGATACATTGCGCAAAGCAGCAGATAGCTATGCCTAGTATGACCACCCCCACAACCACCTTGAGTACCGTCTGGAGCCACCCCCATGGAATCCATGACCACATCCAATTCCACAATGAACTCCACCAAGTTCCCCATGCAGAACCTTCCCTTATGCCCTCGACTATTGTGTGGAGTGCCGTGAGCTGACTCTGTACCTTGCGGGAGTTGTCCATAAGATTAAAGCAACACATACCGTGAAAGGATTCGCAACCCAAATGATGAAGCAATAAGAGGTAGTCTATAGCCGCTCTATTGTCAAGTATGGCATGGCGAAGCTCCGCCTGCTCCTGGTTGAGCAGCGCTATCGCCGAGGAGGTGTGGTTGATGGCCTTAGCCAACCCGCAAGCCAGTCGGCTGATCCTCCGAGCGTTGCCAACGGCTAAGCCTGGCACGCCAATTATGCTGACTGCCAACGAGACATATTCGGCTGGACTCATAACTCTAAAGCTGCTCTCACATGAGCTGTCTAACTGGGTGGTGCGAGTGTGCCGTATGGGTGCTGAAACATTTGTAACATTTGTGCTTGGGGTGACCATATCCTTAGTAGGGAGTAACAGTGTCAAGCGACTAATGCAACATGTAGCATCTGACACATTTGCAGGAATGTAGTTCCACATGTACTGGTTACATGTGAAGAACCAACCAGATGGTAACGTAACATGAGCATACATTGAACCAAGCTTCACTGGGTTATCGCAAGTCCAATTGCCACTGCCGACGTAGAGGCAGCGGCGCCGGGTTCGACCGGCTGTGGAGCAGCCGGTCATTCGACCACAAGTCGAATTCGGGCTGACCGCCACTCGAGGAGTGTGGAGAGTGGCCGCATCAGCCGGCAAGGTCATGGTGAGCCGCACTCCCAACGGGCGTATTCTGTAGAAGCCGCTGGGTTGTATGGGCTGAAGATCCGTTTCACAAGCCAGTCCCCATCCCTGGGGTATGCGCCTGGAGAATGGCACACTGGGATGAGGCAGGTGCTCAGGATTGAGGCAGAACCAATGTCCTGTCTCAGGCAAAAATCGGACTGGTTGACGAGGCCCGCCAACCTTTCCCAAATGTTGTACTGCATTCTGGCAGAGAGGTCTCCGCCGGGCACCAAATCGTTGGCCTTTAACAAGGTAGCCTGAACGCCTCCCCCGGCAAATAGGGAGAGGATCAGGATGATGGCGAATGCCACGGAGTTGGCATCGATCTGGGCAAAGACTGCAGCTACAAGATTCTCCGGTGTCGGTTCCTTCTCCTCGTGCTGGAGGGCGCTCCGGGCCTCACTGCAAAGGGTCTTGACCATCCCCCAGGTGATCCTCGGTGCTGGCGTCCGCAGTCGTCGCCTCTCCCGCCGGGTCCCCTTGGTCAGGGTGAGGTCCTCCATCTCCGGGATCGGGATCGGGTCGGTCTGGGTCCACGCCATGTGGTTCCAAATGAGGCTTGACACACCGGGCTGGAATCAAAACGACACCTGTAGGAGACATAACTGCAGCATACCCTCTTCCCCAGGTTATGAGCGGCGCCGGGCCCCTCCAGGAAGGGTCCACGCCATGTGGTTCCAAATGAGGCTTGACACACCGGGCTGGAATCCAAACGACACCTGTAGGAGACATAACTGCAGCATACCCTCTTCCCCAGGTTATGAGCGGCGCCGGGCCCCTCCAGGAAGGGTCCGGTGGCACCCGGTATCGGACCATCGGTCGCGGGAGAGCCTCCGAACGGCGGAAGTGCTTCTCCTGCAGCGTGCAATCCAAAAAAACATTAAGGTGATTGTATGTGAACAATACCTTATTCAGACAATGCTGTGCCTGAGCCTGTGACTTGGGGAGGGCTGGTGGCTCCCCCCTTTCTGTTTGTTTGTCAATATAGGACTTGAGCGTCCGATTGACCCGTTCCACAATTGCTTGCCCCTGCGGATTGTAAGGAACGCCAAAAGTATGCTTAATATCCCAAGTGGCCATGAAGGCCGCCAGCTGCCTGGAGCTGTAGGATGGTGTGTTATCGGTTTTAATTTGCCGCGGCTTGCCCATTGCCGCGATGCAGGAAAGGAGGTGCTGCTCCATGTGGGAAGCAGTCTCCCCTTTCTGCGCCGTTGCCCAAACGAATTGTGAAAAAGTATCAATGCAAACGTGCATGTACTGCCATCTGCCAAACTGCGGAACATGCGTGATGTCCATCTGCCACACCTGGTTGGCCTCTGTCCCTCGTGGGTTGACCCCCCACGAGGGCCCCCCCCCCGATGCCCCTGCGCAATGCTGGCAAGAGCGAACTATGCCTTGGGCTTGAGAAAGTGGCAGATTGAACTGTCTGGCAAGCGCTTTGGCATTTTGGTGAAAGAATGCATGACTCTGGATTGGCGTAGTGAAAACACCTAACACTGAACGTTGCTGAATTTCCTTTGCCGCCGCGTCCGCTCTGATATTGCCCGCCGAAATCGGACCTGGTAGGTCTTGGTGACTTCGGATGTGGGCGATATAGAGCGGCTCTGTGCGGTTTCGCAAATGAAATTGAGCAGTGAGGAACAGACCAAGCAAATTCTTGTCTATCGCGGGAGTGATGTATGCTCCTGGTAGACTGTGAAGCAGATTCCTAACGTACTGGCTGTCAGTAATGATGTTTAGGCGCTCTTTGGCGAAGGTGCACAGGGCGAGGTTCACCGCTGCCAACTCCGCCTGCTGTGCGGACTTCTGTGGAAGAGTTAACAGCGTGCGCCAAGCCTGGCCCTCCTGCCAAGTCAAGACACCATATGTTCGACCACCATCAGTAAAAACTGTCCTGGCTCCCTGAAGTGGAACCAGCGAGAGCAGTTCGAACAGGCTGACTGTCTGTGTTTGAAGCGAGACAAGTCTGGGGTCCTTGGGCAAGTGGTATGCCAAGCTTCCAGTGAATCTCTCCAAAGCTATTGGAAGCGAGTCACCGAGCTGCATCAGTTGCTGGATCTGCTCTTTGGTGAACGGGACTACAATTTTGGCTAAATCGTGCCCTGAGATGTCACTGGCTCTCAGCCTCCCGCGGTAAACCACCGCGGAAACTAACTCTTGGGGAGGAACGATGTTCCGGGAAAAGGTGTTCGGCAAGTACACCCATTCCACGATACTCGCCCCTGTTTTGGAGTCTGCTCCTAGAGCTCCGGTGAACATGGATCCTGCCCGAACTATGTACAAGTTCAGGATCGGGGCATATGGCCCCTGAGCAATCCTGTCCGCCCACCTTTGGCTGAGAACCTGGTTGACTTTCTCGAGAGCCAAGCGCGCTTCTCGAGAAATTTGTATCCGGTCTGCTGGCTGCTTACCTAATGTTAGCAGCGAGAAGAGTGGTTTCAAGAGGTCTGTATCCAATCTAAAATACGGTCTGGCCCAATTAATGTTCCCTAAAACCTGCTGCAATTCCACTAAGGTGACTGAATCCTGTAAATTGATTTGGGGCAAAACTGGTGCTGCGAAAGAGCGGAGAAGCCGATGACCCAAGTATGAGAAGGGCTCGGTTCTCTGCACTTTCTCTGGGGCAATGAGCAAACCTTTCTCCCCCAGGCTGGCCTGGAGGTCTGAGAACATTTCGCTGCCGAGTTGCGGCACCACGACCAAGATGTCGTCCATGAAATGGCAAACTAAAGCTTTTGGGTAAAGGTTTCGAAACTTTGCCAGCGCGTTGTGAACATAGATTTGGCACAGGGTGGGCGAATTGAGCATGCCCTGTGGCAAAAATTTCCACGCATAACGCTGCGTAGGCTCACTGTGGTTCACAACCGGCACCGTAAAGGCAAACCTTTCCCGGTCCCTGGGGTCTAAGGGAATCGTGTAAAAACAATCCTTGAGATCTACAACTAGGATCTCCCACCCATCGGGAATCATATTTGGATTTGGGATGCCGCACTGAAGCGGACCCATTGGCTGTATGCATTTATTGATCTCTCTGAGATCGTGGAGGAGTCGCCACTTCCCCGACTTCTTCTTTATGACAAAAATTGGCGAATTCCAAGGACTAGTGGACTGCTCTATGTGTCCTGCGTCTAGCTGTTCTTTAACCAGTTGCTTCAGGGCGACTAACTTCTCTCCCACCACCGGCCATTGTTCCACCCAGACCGGCGTATCGGTGAGCCATTTAAGTGGCAACGCCATTACCCGAAGGTAAGCGTAGCACCGTACTGCTGTAAAATATCTCGCCCCCAAAGGTTGATGTGCACGTCAAGAATGTGCGGCCGAATTACCGCTGTGCCGTCAGCCTTTGGAATCGTGACTGTCACCCACTCCCGGCTCCTAAACGCTTCCTGAACGCCGCCTACCCCCCACACATCGGAGACCGGCTCAATGGCCCACTCCCTTGGCCACTGGCTTCTGCTTATCACTGACACATCAGCTCTGGTATCTAACAGGCCTGAGAATGATCTATTATTCAGAAATACCTCAATAACCGGGCGCTGTTTCCACTCAATGTTGGTCTCCACTGTCGCTAAGACCTGGTATCCTTGTACTGCCTCACTGGCGCTCGAGCGGTCTTCTGACCGGGACTCTGAGCTGTCCCTGAGCCTTCCCTGGCTGTCTGCTGGTGAGTGACAAGGAACCATGATCAGTTGCGCTAAGGTGTCTCCTTTGTGAATGGTCTGGGGCAGGTGCGTCCAAAGCTGGACTTGGAGAACGCCTGAAAAATTGGAGTCAACGACTCCTGGAATAACAAGAATTCCGCGTGCTCCTGCTACGCTGTGGGGCAAAACTAAACCTATAAAGCCCTTGGGCAGTGGACCCATGTACTGGGAGTCCACCAGATAGACTGTGCCTGGCAAGTCGCATGTGACGTCTGCCTGGCAAGTCAAGTCTAACCCTGTACTACCCTTGGGGCTGGCCTGCGCCCTTGCAGTGCCTGGAATGTGACCTGAATCTAGTCTAGCTCTGGCGAGCCTTGAACCTGGGAAGTCTCTGTTTGGACCGGGGCCAGAGACGTGCCCGCGTGCCGGTTTCCCGTACTCGGACAATTCCTGGCCCAATGGTAGCCTTTCTTGCATTTCGGACACAGGGTGTTTGGAGCCTTGGAACGGCCGGAATTTTGTCCGCCTCCCTTGGATCGGCACTCCCTAGCGAAGTGACCGACCTTGCCACAATTGTGACATGCCCCTTGATGTTTGCTTTTAGGTCTCTTACCCCCTTGCACCGCTGCCGCTAGCAAACCCATCTTATAGGATTCTGTGCCAACGTCGGCGCAAGCTCTAATCATGTCCGTGAGAGTCAAGTCGGGACGATTGCCCAGTGACTGCAGGATTTTGCGGCAGTCTAAATTGGCATTGTCCTTGGCTAACTTGATCATGAGCTCTTGCTGGGCTTCCTCATTATCGATCTGCCTGCTAATTGCCTCCTCCAGGCGATTGATGAAATCCATGTAGGGCTCCTGGGCCCCCTGCTTGACTGCGGTATAATTTTTAGCCGCCTTGCCAGTCGCAGGGACCTTGAAAAAAGCCCTAAAGGCAGCCTCTGCCGACATCTGGAGAGTGGCGAGTGGCAAGTTGATCTGCGCATCGACGGACTCGAAGGCACCTGAACCATACAACTGGTCAGGAATTACTGCGCCTCCCATCCTGGCAGCCCTAGTTTGCACTTCAAGGCGAAACTCGCTGTCCCAAATCAGGTACTGGCTAGGGTTGAGCATCATCCGCATGACGGCTTTCCAGTCGTGCGGGATGAACATGGTGTTCTCGCACACTTGCTGAAGCATGCCCCTAGTAAACCGGCTTTGAAGCCCTGTCTCTGAAATGGCCTTCCATATAGACATGAGAAGCTTATACGGGACTGGTGAGTGAACTATCTTCTGGGCCCCTGTGAGGGCATCCATTTCTAAGCGAATTGGACAAATCTGACTAAGCTCAGCTAGTTCTTCCGCTGGCAACTCCCCCTTCCTGATTTCTTCTTCCACTGTGCGCTGAAGGGCACTCTTGGTAACTTGGGAACCTGGAACTGTCAGAGAAGTGCCTGCGCTCCTCATTCCTTACATTCCGTCGGTGACGTCTGCAGCTGTCACCGAGGGAAAGTTCCCTACGCTATTCTGCCTAAATTGCAATGACGGATAGAGCGCCGTAGGCGCCGTTGGCTTGGCTGGTGTGACTGGCAGAAGTGGGGGTTCTTTGGCCTCTATCCGGACTGGTTCTATCTCCGCTAGGAGTTTCCTACATTTGTCCCATGTGCGAATTACGTGCTCTGGAGCTTTCGGGGGTTGCTGAATGCAGTCTCCTATCTGATCCCAAAGCTCAAGGGTTAACGTACCTACTTCTGGGTAAAGCAGGCAGTGTTCCCTTAGGTACACCAAAAGTCTCGGTAGCTCTCGGCTGTGAAATCTTAACTGGAATATCCTGGCCAGGATCTTAAACTCTTCCTCACGAGTTTTTTGGCTAGCGGACGGACGCTGTCACTGAGGACAGGTCCCCATATTACCTGCGAAGGGTCCTCCGAAGTTTCCTCCTCGGGACGGGTTGACGCGTCTTGGGCAAGTAATAGGTTCTGGCGACGATTCTTTGGGTAGAGCTCGGTGCGTGGTCCCCTACCACGGGCCCTCGGTGGCCTCTGCGCTGTCAGGGGTTCACAGCTGACCCTGCGGAACGCGTTTTCTCTGTAACCTGCAAGCCGCCGCGAAAGTCGGGAGCAAGCTGTAGGAAACCTCTCGGTAATCCCTCGCCGCTTAGGCCGTCTTCCCGACCGGCTGGTTTACCGGCCGGGCTGCCGCGCTGTCCTCCGGGATGAGCGGACGCGGTTCAAGCGCAGAACCGGACCGTGTGATCGCTTACTCTGAGGTAGACCGCTCGGGGGTCGCTTACTCACGAGTAGATCACGTCGGGGTCACCAGGTGTAGGAATTGGGGCCGCAGAGGGCTGGAGGTCCCGGAGGAGACTGATCAAGAAACGATACGAGGCAATATGGAGCGTGATCAGATCATCAGTTTATTGAGGGAAAGCATCAACATATATAGGGGGAAAAGCGCAACGGTGGCAAAACCGTCATCTGACAGAAATCACATCACCTATTTGCTCAGGTTAATGAGGAATCTCTCTAAGGGAAGTTAATTAACTCAGACAAACACTGACATGGGAAAACACCATTGTTTAGGGATAAGACTGGGGTAAACATGGCTGCTATTTGCACCATGGCTAAGGATAAACTCGGAGATGAGTGATTGCCTTAATGGGTAACGGGGTTAGATATTCGCTTTCTCAGCAGAACCGCTGGTCAGGTCAAGGAATTGGGTGAATCAAACCCTATTATTAATCCACCCCCCTTAATTTCCGTACTGGCAAGGGCCAGCGGCCAGGAGTCTGCTCAACTGGTTTAACCTCTGCCAAGGTCCCGTGCCAATTGGGCATGGGGAAACCGCAAAGGGGAAACCATTTCTAAGTACTTTCTGTCTAGAAAACTATGCAAATAATTGCCATAAGTCAGAATTTATTTGCTAGCACATAATTATTATTACTGTATTTCTTTCATTCCTGAAACAATTTAATTGTGTTTCTTAAAAGGAAAAAATTAAACTGAAGGGTATATAATTATTAGGAAACAAATTAGCAACAGCCAGAATGTGTGGTAGTATCTATTTTGTCTCTGAATGGTTAACAGAAATCTGGGAAATAGCACTGTCAAAAGTCCCACAAAGATGTCAACTGAATAGGTTTATAGAAAAATAGTCTTTTTTCAGATTGTGCGATGAAGATGCGTGATATCTAGGGACCCTAAACTATATTTCTGCATACAGATATGTTAATCCTATTTCAAGTTAGAATCATAATAGTTAGAAAATCTAATCTTGACTATATTAACTTCTAAATTGAGTATTTGTACTCCTTTAAACTACCAGTCAAGCACAGATCTGAGCAGATATCCTCTTAATGCCCAGATTATTTCTCTTTTCTCAATTTTAATTTATGTTGGGTTCCCAGATGTTACTGACTATCCCAAAAGTTTTGTTGGTGGGCTGGTTGGTTGGTTGGTTTGATGTCTTTTTGATCTAGGGCAGAGAATTAGAGTACGCTTGGTCCTAGGAGTAGCCTTCGGGTCAGGTGCTTTCAACTCCCTGATTGAAAGGTTTCAATTATTGAATACTTTGTCATGCAGAAAGCTCACTGATGTTGGAATGGGGTCAATGGAATTTAGTGCAGAGCTGGAGGGCAATGGACTTCCCCTCCCCGTGTAAAGCACTATAACACTTTCAGTTCTGTAGGCAACTATTTGGATCAAGGTCACCCTTGCTCGAAAGCCAGTCGTATCCAACTCTAGGGTTCAGTGCTCATCACTATTTCATAGCCAAAGAGCCAGTGCTGTCTGCTTCTGCAGACATTTCTGTGGTCATGTGGCAGGCATGACTAGACACCGGAGTGCATGGAATGCTGTTACCTTCCCACCGAAGTAGTCCCTATTTATCTACAGTACTTGCAATTTCTTGCTTTCGAACTGCTAGGTTGGCAGGAGCTGGGACAAAGATGGGAGCTCATTCCGTCCTGCAGTACTCAGGAATCGAACTTCTGACCTGCTGCCTTCCAGTCAGCATCTTAGCCACTTGAGCCACTGCAGTCCCAACTGTTTGGATACAAACCCTATTAAATCCTCGGCATTTTGGACACCAAAATGCAGAAGCAGAACTAGGTGTTATTGATTCTCCTTCTGGAAGACTCCTTAGTTACAATGTAGCCATGTTCTTTCCAATTTCTTATTCTTTCATGTCTTGATTAGACCCTGGACTGCCAAAACGAAGCCACTTTCTTTGCTTTGTCTTTGCCCAAACCCAAGTCCTAATTGGTGCATGTTTTTGGCAGCAATCAGCAGACAAATAAATGAGCTGGACTCTGTGTCCACATTCACACCACATATTGTTGTCTTCCAGTAATCCCCACTTGAGCATGTTGGTCTTGCACTGAGGGACTCAGAAACCTCTTCCTTTTCAGGGTCTTCCAAGTGATGGAGGGGAGATCCAGATCTTCAGCTATATCTTCCTTTAATCCTCTTTCTCTAGTGAGCTCCTTCCTCCATCTTCTAATTTGGTTTTGCTCTTGTGTACCCTCAAGAATGTTTGTTCTTGCCATAAAGCTCTTCCTGGCTCTGAGCCGGCAGACTTTCCAACTAAAGGCATCTAAGAGACACTACAGATCAGTGATGGCAAACCTTAGCACTCCCAGTGTTCTTGGAGTGGGCTTACTGCATGTTTACAGTAAACCCATTTGTGTGGATTCACAGAGACTTGGGCTTCTGGGAATTGAAGTCCAAGAACACCTGGAGTGCCAAGGTTCACCCTCAGTGCTGTAGATCAGGGTTTCTCAGTCTTGGCCCCACAGATGTTCTTGGACTTCAATTCCCAGTAGCCCTGATCAGCAGGTGTCCTGACTTGGGCTCCTGGTAATTGAGAAACTGTGCTTGTTTCTGGCAGTCATCGGCAGACCAGAAAAGGAGCCAACCAGAGAGTGCACTAAGTGCTGTGGGGTGGTCAAGAAGTGTGATTGTTTGGCTTTTTGCTTAGGGCAGTGATGACGAACCTTGGCACTCTAGCTCAGGGGTGCCCAAACCTTTTGGGCCATGGGCCGGTCACTATGGTCCAGGAGCTGGATCTGCCCCCCCGATACCAATTCATCCAGCCCGCAAAGCCCTCGTTGCTCCTGGAAACGGAAGTAAAATGCGCCCGTACCCGAGCCGTAGTTTGGGCACCTCTGCTCTAGCTGTTCTTGGGCTTCAATTCCCAGAAATCCTAGTCTCTGTGAACCCACACAAATTGGTTTATTGTGTGTACGTGATATTCTTGGACATCAATTCCCAGAAGCCCAAGTCTCTGTGAATCCACACAAATGAGTTTACTGCACGTACGCACAGTAAACACATTTGTGTGGATTCACAGAGGACTTGGGCTTCTGGGAACTGAAGTCCAAGAACACCTGGAGTGCCTTGGTTTGCCATAATTGCTTTAGAATGTGAAGGACCATGGGTTTTCCCCTGGCAGTGACACTCTGTCAACCTGATCTACCTTATGATGGTGTGGCTATTAATAGGAAAATGTGGGAAAGAGATTGTATGCTGCCTTGTGTTTAGTAGAGGACAGGCGGGACAGAACTGCACCAACAAAAAACCAGAAAGTGAGCCCAATCATGTTCAGTGAGGACTTGTAGATAATTTGACACAGGAGTAAGGGAGGCCCCTGGCTGAACCACCACAAGGTTTGAGGACCTATTGTCTAGGTCCGTGATGGCGAACCTTGGCACGCCAGCTGTTTGTACACAAGGTAAGCACATCCATGTGTGGATTCACAAGGACTTTGACTTCTGGGAATTTAATTCCAAGAACAGCTGGAGTGCCAGGGTTCTCCATCAGGGTTCCCAGAAGCCTCGATCAGCAGGGGTGCTGGCTTGGGCTTCTGGGAGTTGAAGTCCAAGAACAGCTGGAGTGCCAAGGTTCTCCATCACAGGTAGGTCACAGCGATTGCGAACCTTGGCACTCTAGCTGTTCTTGGACTTCAACACCCAGTAAGCCCAAGCCAGCACTCCTGCTGATCAGGGCTTCTGGGAGTTGAAGTCCAAGTACAGCTGGGCGAGCCGAGGTTCGCCACCCGAGAAGGTTAGGAGCTGGGAAGGACCTTAGCGTTCTGGGCCAATCAGAGCGGGCCGGCCTACAGGTGCGGGGCGGGGCTATGGGTCTCGGCCGCGCGCCCTGGCCTCCCTCCTTCCACGCGCGCGAGGACCGGGTCTCTCTCCCCTGGCTGCGCCTGGGCGCGGCGATGGGGCGCTGCTGCTGCCGCCGCCGCCGAGCTGGGCCGGGCGCAACGGCCGCGGGAAGGCGGCGGAGACGGCGCCGAGGGCGGAGGAGGCGAGCCGCCCGCAGCAACAGCAGCAGCAGCAGCAGCTGCGCCAGGCCCTCCACCTCGCCCTCCTGAGCTAAGCCCCGGCAGCAGCAGCAGCAGCAGCAGCAGCAGCAGCGGAGGAGGAGGAGGAGACGCACCACCGGTACACCCGCCGGCAACGCTCGCCCGGTCCCCGGCGGCCCAGCAGCGGGAGCCCCTCCGCCGCCGCCGCCGCCGTCCGGCCGCCCCCGCTGCGGGCTCCGGGCTCCCTCGGCTGCCCTAGCCTGGAGCGGCCCGGGGCCCGGCCATGTCGGCCTTCTGCTTGCCGGCGGCGGGGGCGGGGGCGGCGGGGAGGCCCGTGTCAGCACCACCGGAGCCGGACAGCGGCCAGGGCCGCCGCCTGGAGCAGCGCCCTGCACTGCCTCCGGCCTCTCCCGGCGGCGGCAGCGGCGGCGGCAGCAGCGGCAGCGGCAGCGGCGTCGCCTTGCAGGGCAGCGAGGAGCTGGAGCTGGTGCTGGAAGAGGAGCTGGCCCTGCTGCTGACCTCGACCTCCTCCTCCGGCGGCGGCGGCGGCGGCGGCGGCGGGGGGGACCCTGGCGAGCGGGAAGCCGAGGCGGCGCTGCCGCTGCCGCTGCCGCTGCGCCCGGCCTCGCCCTCGCCGGCCTCGCCTCCTCCTCCCGGCGGGCCGGAGCCGGAGCTGCTGCTCTCGCTGATGCGGCAGAAGGAGAAGGATTTGCTCTTGGCCGCCCGGCTCGGCAAGGCGCTGCTGGAGCGCAACCAGGACATGAGCCGCCAGTACGAGCGGATGCACAAGGAGCTGAGCGACAAGCTCGAGGTGAGGAGGAGGAGGAGGAGGAGGAGGAGGAAGGCGCTAGCCAGCCAGCCTGCTTCCCTGTTTGGGGGCGCGGGGGGGGGGAGGGAAGGGAGGGCTGTGACTCATGGCTGCGGGGGAAGGATCTGGAGTCGGACCTAGGAGCCAGTCTGCCCAGTTTCTCCTGCTATGGTCATAGAGTATACCAGGGGTGCGCAAAACTACGGCCCATGGGCCAGATCTGCCCCCACCCCCCAACCCCCACCAATTCATCCAGCCCACGCCACCCCTGTACAGGCACATTTTACTTCCACTTCTGGGAGTGATGAGGGTGGCATGCCCCCCCCTGACTTGGCATCAGGCCTGGATCCGGCCTGCGGGCTGTAGTTTGGGCACCCCTGAGTTAAGCAGAGAAAATGGCAGCCTAAAAATCTATCTCATCCTACATATCTGTTGCAAAACAGATTGCAAGGCACGTTTCGCTTCTGGTGGGAGGAACCACGTGACCGGTCCACTTAACCATGTGGCCGGCCCATGGCCCAAAAAGTTTGGGCACCCCTGGAGTAGACTCTACCACCAGCAACTCAGTGCCATTGTCAGGTGGCAGCTAACTAACCTGACCACCCTGAGGACTAATAACCTTGGGTGGGTGAAATCCACAGGGAAGGGAAATGGGCCCCAATGGATTAAATCCCACTTGAGTCCATCATGATGGAGGGCAGGAGCTTCATCCATCCTGGCCTGGGGCTGATGAGGACTTTGGGTGCCCAAAGGGCTCAGGACCAGAAAAAGATTCACGGAATGGGATCAGTGGTACAGGAGTCATTTGCAGCTGGCAAATGGAAGGCCACTGCATTATATTGTTCCCAGGACAATCTTCATGGCAGAGCATAAGAACATAAGAACATAAGAACAGCCTTGCTGGAACAGGCCACAGGAGCCCATCCAGTCCAGCATTCTGTCTCACACAGTGGCTCACCATTTCCTTCAGGGTATTCCCAAGGAGATGCCTTCACCTGCTTATGATTCCCTGGAAATGGCATTGAGAGATATCCTGCCTATCTCTCCAACCCCAAGGTTGTCCTTAAGTATCCATAATTATAGCCATTGATACCCTTGTCCTCCATGAACTTGTCTAATCCTTTCTTAAAGCTGTCAAGACTGACAGCTGTCACCACTTCTTCTGGCAGGGAGTTCCATAGACCAGTAATCCTCTGGGTGAAAAAGCACTTTCTCTTATTTGTTTGAGAACTAGTACCCAAAAGTTTCATGGAGTGTCCCCTAGTTCTAGCGTTGTGCAATAGGGAAAACAGTTTTTCCTTATCTACTTTGTCCACACCGTGCATGATCACCATGATGATCGCCAATATTTGGACTCAGGTACAGCACTTGCAGAAAAAGAAGGCCTAAGCCAGTCAACCCCACAAGGGTGTTAGGAGCAATAGGCTTCCCCCCCAACCACTTTCCATTTTAAGGGATCTGTGGGGCTGGCCCAAGGACAGTAGTATGACCCCCCCCCATGTTAAAGTGCATAAGAGAGTGGCCCAAGAGATACTGCTGCCTGAGACAGAATGCGTGCATTACACATTAGACAGGCTCCTTGAGGCCCATGGCAACTAATCTCCCTCCCTCTGCCCCCTCCCTATGCAAAAGGGCTTATGGGGCTGGCTGTGTTGTGCTGAATGGGACAGATTCTGCCTCCAGCCATCTGACTGGCCACAATGGCTCACAGGCTTCAGTTGGAGTTTGTTTCTAGCCCTAGCCGACCCAGTTCAGCTTCTAAAATCTGACATGATTGGGTGCATTCAGGGTGGTGAGAGGGTAACAGTAGTAAATCCCCCTACCCCACAAACATAACTAATGCTGGGACACCTGCAGAGCAGGCTCAAGAGGTTTGAAGTGGTACAGAAGGCAGACGGACTGGGAAATTGAACCAGACTTCCATGATGAAGGCAGCAGGTCCGGTTGAGAGGTCATCACATACACCATTGTCTTTTGAGAGAGAGGAAGGGGTTGAGGGGCTTATGAGGAAGAACTGGGGAAAGGCACCCCAGCATTTCTACCTAAGGCAGTTGCTCCACCCTGCCTAATGATAGGGCTCAGTGTGGATGCAGAGTAACTGAAGCCAAGCAGGTGGTTTTCCATTATACTGTACCTAAAATCTGTGGCCAGTGGAAGTTGCCTCATTCTCCTTAGTTGGGGAGAGTTGCCCCTCATTTGGACCCTTTTCGTTTATTTTCTTTGCCCCTGAGTATTACGCTACAAATATATCTTCTCAGAGATGAGGGCTGGGAGCACTGTGTCTGGATACATCTCTATGTACACATATAAAGTGACAGAATGGTGAAGCTGCTCAGAATGGATGGAAAACCAAGCTCTTCCTAAGTCAGTTCTGGCTGCCCTTTCTCATCTGCCAGCCTTCTACGTCTGGGATGAAGAGTATTAGAATAGATTTTCATCATCACAAGTCGCACAAGGAGGTAAGAGCAGTTGTGTCCACACTGCTCCTGTTCTGCACATAAAGAAGAGCATTCTGCACATGTTCAGAAATGCTACCAGGCTCATTTTTGCCAGACCTGGCCATTGATCCCTACAAACAGAGTATGGGGGCATAGGCCCTGTTGAACAAAGCCTGCAGAGAAGCCTCCCCAGTGTCATTCATACTGCAAATTCCAGGGATCTGGCCTGCTGTGCCCTAAGCCTCATATCCAAATCTATGTGACCAGAAATCTTACCAACCTGACCAGCCTGTTGCAAGTACTTCAATCCCCTACTAGTTACTGGCATTACAGACTGGGGGATTCTGGATGCTGTAACATGTTAGTGACAGTGACAAAGGTTGCAACCAAAATCTGGAGGACATTAGGTTGCAGAAGGCTCAATTAATAAAATGGCAGAGTGCCAAGAGCACAAGCTGTTAGATCAAGAAGGGACGGAGAAGGAGAAAAGAAGTCTATGACTGTTTGTCAGACATCTGTTATCTAATCTCTTCCACTACTAAAGCAACACTTCTTTGATAATCATGCTCTGTATTGTGTAGCAGAATATGGCACTTTTATACACTTAGTCTAAAGATGTCCCACTATTCATTAATGATGATGATGATTTCAAGTCAGAAATTATTCTGGGTAGAGAGGAAACTCTGCTCAGGGGACACCCGAATAAGGCTTCTTTCATGTCGCCAAGATCTTTTTCCCACCAAAAGTCATCTCTATTTATCTACTTGCAATTTCTTGCTTTCGATCTGCTAGGTTGGCAGAAGCTGGGACAGAGACGGGTGCTCAAACCGTCATGCAGTACCTGGGTCTCGAACTGCCAACTTGCTGGCCTTCCAGCTAACAAGGCAAGTTTCTTAACCACTGAACCACCACAGACAATGCTTTTCATTTACTGTATTTGTTTAGAATTGTCATAATTCTCTCCCACAAAACTGGGACAGAAGTACAGTAATACCTCATACAAAGTCCACTTCGTACAACATCGAATTCATACAACATCACCTAATTCCTTGAAAAATGTTGCCTCATACAAAGTTGCTGCAACTTTGTATGAGGCATTGGGGTTTTCCCCAGGTTGCATTATGCCTGGGCAGTATAAAAGGCAGGACATATGCGTGCATTGCTCTTGTGGGTTTTGCAGAAGGTGAAGAGTGTTTAGGAGTGGTTTTGAGCGCGATTTTGGATTTTTTATTTTATTTTTTCATCAGAATTTTTAGAAGCGTTCCTGGGATTTTTGCAGCATTCTTAAGATTCTTGGACAATCAGGGTTGTTTGACATGTTTTTGTAATGTATTTAGCCTTTAGACAATTATTTTATTAAAGTTCTGGCAGTTTCCTGTCTCTTTCCTTGACTTTGCCTTGAAGTCTGTGCTGTTACAGTACAATGTATCTCTATGGAAATGATGTGCATCGCGGCAAGGATTTAGACATTGTATGAGGCATCGCGGCTAGGATTTTGCATGCCTCATACAAAGTCCAAATCCGTATAAAGTCCAAACTTGTGGAACCAAGTTTGGACGTTGTATGATGTATCACTGTATACATGACAAAAATGGGCAGTTTATCTACAAAATAGCCTTTTTAAAAAACAAACATAATATAATGACAGCTATAAAACACTTTCACATTAAATATAGAAATACATAAATGAATTTATTTACAACAGTTAATTCTTACTGTAAGATGATCTGTTGTACTTCTGAGAAGTCGTTTTGCGGGCAACTCTTAATGTCCTCAGTTCCAGGAAACACAATGGTCACACTTATCGGGCAGTGGTGTGAGGACATTAAGATTTGTCTCCAGGTATACTCCAACTCCAATGTGGCAGGAAATCACTCCTTTTATGGCAAGAGTTGGAATTTATTTTAATGGTGTGTTATAATACACAATCAGTGAGTTTTTAAAATCTGGGACTTTAATATGATTTTTATTGAACTGTGCGGGACAATTTCTCTGACCTTGAATCCGGGACAATCCTGGTTTTCTGGGATGTATGGCAACCCTATACTTGTTATTTCTATATCCACTTTTCCTCCAGCGGAGCCCAGGGGGTGAATATAGGGGTGGGGGCTCTTTCTCATTTTGATTCTCACAATCACTTTGTGAGTTAGTTGAGGCTGAGAAATCCTGACCCTCTGAGATCCCCAGCTGGAGAAGGACTTAAACCAGTTCTCGCCTGTCCTTGCTTGTCAATTTAACCTTTTCCCTGTGCTGGTCAGTCTGTTGTATTGTGAACCTCTCATTTGTCTTTGAAGGCCAGTTAGTCAAGTTCAGGATGGGAAAAGACTGACACTTGCATCACGAAACTGCAGCTGGGTGATAGCGGGCGAGACACGATGAGTTAAAACTGGGGTGAGGTTGGGTCGATGTGTTTCTTGAGTGGACGAGTTATGGATGTCCTGCTCACAGTGCTAAGAAAATGGTAGAGAGATGTACAGTCCTGAACTTTAGGCTGGCTCCGATTCCTGAAGTAGGAAAACAATGTGGATGGCCCTATCTGTTCTCCCATAGCAGAGGTGCCCAAACTTTTCGGGTTGTGGGCCAGTCACATAGTTGAGCGGGCCAGTCATGTGGTTCCTTCCATCAGAAGCGGAAGTAAAATGCACATGGGCATGCACTTGAAGGCTGTGGTTTGGACTTCCCTGTTCTATGTACTGAATTTTGTCATATCTTTCTACTCTTGTTTACCCTGTGCAGCATTTTGCTAAATAGCATTTCTACTCTTCTTTACTTCAGCAGCCTATGGGACTGGAGGCACACTGGTGTTGCCCTGTGTGACCCCTTAATCTTGCTGCATTAGTGCATTGCAATATGTTTCCTTTATACATACACATGCATATTCTCAATGACCCTCCCCCACTTTTTTTTTATTTGCAAGCGGAAGGTTAGGTTTAGGTTATGGTTTTGTGCTTCCCATCATCCAGATGCTCAGCAGCTGTTGGAATGCAATCCAAAACACTTTTATCCTCTGGATTGTCCTTGTTTCCATAATTTATGTGGAAGCTTTGACTCACAGAGCAAGAGGCCTCTCTAAGCAGCCCTCAGCAGTTGGTAGGCAAAAGATAAAATGCCAATCCTGACCACTCCTAAGCTACTGAATGGAGCAGGAGGATGAGTGTCAGCTTATGCACTGTCCAATCTATTATTATTTTTAAACAGGGCCAGCTCTGTTGCTGGGTAGAATTATTTATTTATTTATTTATTAGTTCAAATTTATATTGCCGCCCACTCGCCGAAGCGACTCAGAGCGGCTTACAAACAATACATTACAATACAATACAATATGTTGATAGGGGCTCAGGGGGAGGGGCAGCAAATGGAGCATCAGCCTTAGGCAATAGATTTAGAGTGTTTTAAAAGGGCAGCAAAATACTTATTATTTACCTTGTTGTGATTATATTTTTAATGTTAGTGGAGGGAAGATTTTTTGGCCTCAGGTGCCAGAATATGTTGTCTGGTTTTGGGATAATATGTACCTTAATTTGGATGCATCATGGGAGCATTTACTGCTCTGTCTCAGTGGTAAAACAACTTGGGCTGGCCATGATGTTGAATAGCCTGGAACACAAAGGTATGGGAGGAAGCAAACATGTGGCAGAATTTTATTAATTCTCCCCCCCCCCTTGAAAAATGCTCCCAGGTTTCTTTTGAGGGGTATCTTAATTTTACCAGGGATTGCTGAGTGACAGGTCACTCTTTGATCCACCTGTAGTTCCACTTGTTTCTAGGGGTTCAAACATCACCAGTTTAATAATAATAATAATAATTTTGTGTCAGAAACTATTCTGGGTTGAAAGGATTTTTACTGGAGAAACTCCGCTCAGGGATAACCAAATGAGGCTCCTTTCATGTCCCCAAGAGCTGGGACAGGGACAGACACTCAATCTGCTGTGCAGTATCCAGGTCTTGAACTGCCAACTTGCTGGCCTTCCAGCTAACAAGGCGAGCTTCTTAACCACTGAGCCACCACAGCCCCTCCAGTTTAATTAATTACCGGTAAATGTTGCATTGGATTTTTGATTCAAAGAAGCCCCTAGACGTCTTTCATTTGACCTAGGAAACTGCCTTCTTAGATTAGGTAAAAGTTGTCCTTGCTTGAAAGCCAGTCATATCCGACTCTGGTGTGTGTGTGTGTTCATCTCCGTTTATAGCCAAAGAACATCTGAAAACATTTCTGTGGTCATGTGGCGGGCATAATTAGACACCGGAGGGCACAAAACGCTGTTTACCTTTCCACTGAAGTAGTACCTATTTATCTTCTAATATCTCCTTGTTTTCAAACTGCTAGGTTGACAAAGAGCTGGGACAGAGACAAGAGCTCACTCGGTCATGCAGCACTCGGGTCTCGAACTGCTGACACTGCCAACCTTCTAGTCATTAAGTTCAGCGTCTTACCCAGTAAGCCGCTGCAGCCCCTTAGATTACAGCTCTGAAAATCCCATTGGGAAATTCTAGATCTTGTAGTTTTAAAAAACTTCCAGCAACAACTTTTCCAAACTCTGTTCCTGCGTGTGATCGAAACTGGTGGATTTTCATGGAGGATTTTGCACGGAGAGATGAACATTAGGGCAGTAAACTAGGAAAGGAGCCAAAGCTTAAAGAGCATCTCTGTCTTTCTAGCTATCTGTGGCAGTGAAAGAACAAATAATTTTGTCAGATTTTCTGCCTGTATGGAAGCTTTTTAGGTCTTCAAAAGGTTCTTTTATATGTCACTAAAGGTAAAGTTCACCCTTGCTTGAAAGCCAGTCGTATCTGACTCTAGGGTTCAGTGCTCATCATTGTTTGTAGCCAAACAGCCAGTGCTGTCTGCTTCTGCGGACGTTTCCGTGGACATGTGGCAGGCATGACTAAACACTTTTTACCTTCCCACCAAAGTGGTCCCTATTTATCTACTTGCAATGTCTTGCTTTCGAACTGCTAGGTTGGCAGGAGCTGGGGCAGAGATGGGAGCTCAATCTGTCGTGCAGTTCTCGGGTCTCGAACTCTGACCTTCCAGTTCTCAAGTTCAGCTTCTTAACCACTTGAGCCATTGCAGTGCCTAACACACTACAAATCTTTAGCTTTCCTTGTAAGATTTGTTTTTCATACCCCTGATAGCTAGTAGTGTAGTTTGGTGTAAGAGCAATGAAGCTTGTGCTGTTTAAGAGAGTGGCAGAGATTTGGGAGCAAGAGGTCAGGAGTCAAAAGGCCAGGGATATGGTTTGATGTAAGAATAACATGAAAGCTGCTGGGAGAGTTAAAAATAAGGAATGTGAAGAGTTGGTGGCAGAAATTGGCACAGGGTTTTGAGAAACAGCATCCCTGTAGCCTGGCCAAGGAGAGTTTTGGTTGTACTCATTGGACTTGGGCACCTGTGTCAAAATCTTGCAGTCTGTGAAGTATTTCTTATTTAAGATGCCAACCAATTAATTGTGTGTATTTGTAGGAAACCAGACTTCCCCCTTGGTTTTACAGGCCATTCGTGTCACAAGCACATAAGTACATAAGAACAGCCTTGCTGGAACAGGCCACAGGAGCCCATCCAGTCCAGCATTCTGTCTCACACAGTGGCTCACCATTTCCTTCAGGGTATTCCCAAGGAGATGCCTTCACCTGCTTAGGATTCCCTGGAAATGGCATTGGGAGATATCCTGCCTATCTCTCCAACCCAGAGGTTGTCCTTAAGTATCCATAATTATAGCCATTGATACTCTTGTCCTCCATGAACTTGTCTAATCCTTTCTTAAAGCTGTCAAGACTGACAGCTGTCACCACTTCTTCTGGCAGGGAGTTCCATAGACCAGTGATCCTCTGGGTGAAAAAGTACTTTCTCTTATTTGTTTGAGAACTAGTACCCAAAAGTTTCATCGAGTGTCCCCTAGTTCTAGTGTTGTGCGATAGGGAAAACAGTTTTTCCTTATCTACTTTGTCCACACCGTGCATGATTTTATAAACTTCAATCAGGTCACCTCTTAGACGTCGTCGTTCAAGAGTGAAGAGGCCCAACCGTTGCAGCCTCTGATGGTAAGGAAGGTGTTCCAGTCCCCGAATCATTCTGGTTGCCCTCCTCTGCACTTTTCCAGCTCCATAATATCCTTCTGGAGGTATGGCGACCAGAACTGTACACAGTATTCCAGATGGGGCCTCACCATAGATTTATAAAGAGGCAAAATGACACTTGCTGACTTATTTTCTATTCCCTTCCTAATGATCCCTAGCATTGAGTTTGCTTTTTTCACTGCTGAGGCACACTGGGTTGACACCTTCATTGAGCTGTCCACCAGGACACCAAGGTCCCTTTCCTGGTTTGTCACAGAGAGTTCAGAACCCATCAGTTTATAAATGTAATTGGGGTTTTTTGCCCCAACATGCATCACTCTGCACTTACTAATGTTGAAGCTCATTTGCCACTGTTCTGCCCACTCCCCCAGTGTCAAGAGATCCCTCTGGAGCTCCTCACAATCTCTCACAGTTTTCACTACCCTGTATAATTTAGTGTCGTCAGCAAATGTGGCTACCTTGCTTTTTACTCCTACCTCTAGATCATTTATGAAGAGGTTGAAAAGCAGGGGTCCCAGTACTGAACCTTGGGGGACCCCACTCTTTACTTCCCTCCACTTGGAGAAGTGTCCATTTAGTGCTACAACTGACATTCTGTGGCTAACAGGCATACACAGTTCTCTTGAGAGTGTGGGGGGTTGGAGAGGGTTTGTGAGAAAGAGTTATCTCATGGGGTTTACCCTCCTAAATCTTAAAATAAATACCTTTGCAAACTTTGGTGTCGCCTTCTCCTTAGGTTTGCTAATAAATTCCTTGAATTCTTAGAAGGTGCTATTTAAGTATCAAAGGGTTAGCATTGCAAGAATAAGTTTGCTAAAAATATATATTATAGTAAAACCCCAACTTAAAAATGCACCGAGTTACATAAAATTCAACTTACATGTTGATTTTGTGCTAAAACCATGTCCCGAGTTACACGGTTTCCTATGGGTTTGCTTCGAGTTATATAAATATTCTTTTTCCTATGAGTTTGGTTTGAGTTACGTAAAAGTTCATTCCCCTATGGGTTTGCTTTGGTTTACATAAAAATTTCATTTTTCCTTTGGGTTTGTTTCAATTTACATGAAAAAAATAATTTTTCCTATGGGTTTGCTTCGAGTTACATAAAAAATGCTTTAAGCAAAAGTCTACAGAATGGACTTTTTTCGTAAGTAGGAGTATTATTGTACTGTACTTATAAAAGGAATTATTATCACATAATTTGTTGTTGTTCAGTCGCATATTCAAGTCCAACCCTTTGTGACCCCATGGACCACAGCACGCCAGGCTCCTCTGTCCTCCACCATCCTTCGGCATCTTCTCAGATCTATGTCTACTGCATCTACAATCCCCTTTTGCCTTCAATCTTTCCCAGCACCAGGGCCTTCTCCAGTGAGTCCTCGCTTCTCATTTGGTGGCCAAAGTACTTGAGCTTCAGCTTCAGTATTTGTCCTTCCAAGGAGCAGTTAGGGTTGATTTCCTTTAGGATTTGAACTCCTTGCAGTCCAGGGGACTCTCAAATGTCTTCTCCAGCACTGCAGTTCAAAGACATCTATTATTCTGCATTTCACATAGTGACCCTTGTTATAGAAACTCTGTATTAAAGGGAACATAGTTTTCCTAACCTGATAGAAACTGACATGGGAGGAATTATGAACTCCAACCTTCAAGGTGTGATGTGTTTCTCGTTTTTATGAAATGTTTTCCCTTTCTTCCTTACTTTCCCTGTTCTCTAAAAATGAGGGTGGTGATTGGATCGGAGTTCTAGCAAGGTGTGGACAGTTTCTGTGAGGAGGCTCTCTAGGCAGAAAAAGAGGAAGAAGAAGAGAAGGAGGAAGAACAAGAGGAAGAAGAAGAGGAGGAGGAAGAACAAGAGGAAGAAGAAGAAGAAGAAGAAGAAGAAGAAGAAGAAGAAGAGATATATGGATAGTTCATTATCTCCAGAGAAGGATACAGCCCTGTTTCCTCTGGGATAGAAAGAACTTTTTCTGCCTTTCTTTGTAAGACTTATCTTTTGTGCTCTGAATCTTGTGAGCTAGGGATCATAGTGTTGATCTAGTGAAGCTCTTGGATATTTTCGCTTTTAATTTCCGTTTAATTTCCTTTTAATTAGTAGGCATGATGGTATCGTCCACCATGCCTGACCAGCTTGCTTGTTCCTTATGAGCTTGTCTATACCAAGAAGGCAGTTAAGATCTAGTATATAAAAGAAATGAAAACAGATAGAACTAGTCTTTTTATCTGAGTCAGTACAGCCACCTATATTTCTAGACTTGCCATTTAGGACCTTGCTAGATGTCTTGGCTAATAACAAGCAATTCAAACCCCATTCAGCCTTGTTCCTTTTGTGGTTGAAAACCACTATAAATGGTTTGTTGATCTGGACCAAGAAAGCCTGAATTTTTGGCCTCTTTTTGAGGTCATGGTTCGGGGAACAGGTCCAGTGAATACTTGTATTTCATGTCACTGCCTTCAACTATGTTCGTTGCCATCCTCTGAACCTGCTCCAATTTCTCTATATCCTTTTAAAAGTTTACCTTTAAGAACTGGATAGAGCGTGTTCAGCCTAATGCAGATGGACCGGTTACTTCTCATTTCCAATTTTTCTATGATGGAGAATTTGACTTGAAATCGTTCCCAGACCTTACGGGAGCTGTCCAAGGTCCTGAAGTCTAAAACACACACCCCAACCCAACCCAAACACAACACACACACTGCCCCCACTACACACAAAAAGTTCAGGAACTTGTATAACTCTTTTAAAACTCAGGGTAAAACTTGAAGCAAATTCACCATGTTTGCACCATTGGCATCACTGGCCTCTACTGTTCTTTCATTGTCTTATAACGGATGTCAGTGTCCCTACAATATTTCCTAAATAAGCCTTGTCCAATCCCTGTTTAGAGATGTTACAGGATGAAACTATTACTTCTACCTGCAATGCAGATGGTCTTCCAGCACAAAGCAGCCGCCTTTCCTTCAAGCTGCCTCCACTCTCTAGAGCTGGGGGAATGTCTTCCATCTCTTCAGCCTTTTCCTGCTATCAGAAAAAGCTCAAAATGTCCTTTATTCCTAAAATTCCATCTGTCAGCTCTAGTGTGATGCTGTGCACTCCCCCCCCCACTCTATAAACTGACCTTAATTCTTTCCTGATGGAAAATGACTTCATTGCACTAAATCCTCCAGATGTGCTTCCCCTGACCTGCGTTAATGCTTTTGGAAGCTGGAGGAAGCCACTGTGAAATCGCTTATAGAATGCTCTGCCTACTGTTGACTCAATAAACTGCTTTTATTCCGACTTGTTTGGTGTACATTTAGCATAGATTCCTGTTGGATGCAACAACATTTTTCTGTTCCATCTTCACTATATTTAAAGAGTTTGTAACGTGCCTAATCATTTTGAATTTGTTTGTAAACTCAGTTTAAGACACATTTTGTCCCAAATGTGGGATCCCTAAAGCAGTTTGCAAAACAGATCAAAGGACTATCACATAATGAAGGGGTGCCCAAACTACACCCCCTGGGCTGGATCTGGCCCCCGATACCAATTCATCCGGCCTACTCACCCCTTGTCACTCCCAGAAGCGGAAGTAAAATGCGCCTGTACGGGCGCGTTTTATTTTCTCTTCTGAGAGCCACGAGGAGTGCTCAGGGCCATGGTTTGGGCACCCCTGGTTTAAGCAGAGAAAATGGCCATCTAAAATATCTCATCCTGTTGCAAAACATATCTGTTGCAAAACAGATTGCAAGGCGTGTTTTACTTCCACTTCCGGTGGGAGGAACCACATGATCAGCCATGGCAGTGACTGAACCACATGACCAGCCCACAGCCCGAAAAGTTTGGTCACCCCTGACATAATGGAAAGAAAAAATAAGTCTTTGGAACATGGCTGGGCAACCCTAGAGATCACCATGGGTGGGGGATTCTGAGTGCTGAAATTCACAATGCGTCTGATGGACTGAAATTTCCACACCTCATGTTAAAACTGAGAAAAGGAGAAGCATCTTATTTCCCCTGTCCCTCAAGGACATCAGATTAGCCTCAGAGGGACGAAGAGAACAAGCAAACTGCAGTGACTTTGGGTGACATGAAAGGGAAGGTGTTCATCAGGCTGATCTGCCAGTAAAAAAAGTCCAAAGTGTGTCTTCTAATTTCTTGCTTGCAGTTTCTGTTCTGATTGGAGATTAAAGCAAGGTTTAGAAAATCTTTTAACAATATTTAACAGATTGCTTCATTGTCAAGATTAAAGTTATGTAATTCTTCTTTAGTCATGATCTTATCACCTTAATGTTCTTCTTCGGGTGTCAAGGGAGACCCATTATCTTAATCCCTCTTCTTTCAATTATGTCTACAATTTATTCTGTTTTATTTCCTAGGTCGGTTACATTTAGAGTGCCCATTTTGTATTTTGTTGTTCTATCTCTTGGTCCTTTAACATTGCCGTGGTCGTTTCCAGTTTGTTCAGTCTGTTTACATCTCTTTTGTAATTTTTTAGCAATGGGTTATTTATTGTCAGCTTGCTGGGCCTGTCGCAGCTTCACCAGAGCCCCTTTGGCCAAGTCTTTTCGAGGTAATCTAGGATGACTTTCATGGTTGCCGTAGCACAAGGCTACACCATACTTTGCCCAGTCCTAGCAATCCCTTAATTGGATCTGTTGCCACCTCTCACAACGGGGATGCGAGGTTGGACTTTGAGAGGCATTATATCATCTCATTTTTCTTACTAGTCATTTCATGCCATTGCTGATTTCTGTCAGTAATAGGGTGTCATCTGTTTATCTTAAATTGCAGATTATTCCCCGTCAGTATACATTTTCTTCCATTTAAATCCTGCTCTAACCTTCCAAGTTGCATGTTCTGCATCTAGATTAAATAGACAGGGACATAAATCGCACCGTTATCTGACACCTTTGCAGAAGAGATACCACTCTTTCTCCATATTCTGGTGTTAACACTAGCCTCTTCATTGGAGTATAGGTTATACATAATGACAATCAAATGTTGTGAGACACTGATTTCTTTTAGAATACTGCAGTATTGGGCATCACCCGGTCCGCCCCGGTCTGGGCAGACCGGTAAGAAACCTGGCTGACCACGCCCCCTCCCCTCCCCACCCTACCCACCTCTTCCCAGGAGAGCGGGCGACCCAACGCTTTGGGCGGCGCTTCGTTCTTCTCCGGAGTGGCTGCGGGTGCCGCTCGGGTGGAGGTGGTGGCATGTGTTCGCCTGGCCCTGGGGGAAGAGGAGGGGGAGCTGACGTCACGCGCCACCCAGGAGAGCTCGCTTGTGCGCCCCAGCACCCCTCCGCCACTCTTTGCTGCCTCCTTCCAGCAGCAGCAGCAGCAGCAGCTTTCGCAATGCCGGGACTTATTACTGCAGGAAGAGAACTTCCTGCAGGATGTCTGTCTGACTCTGGGCAATGTGAGAGTTGCCCTGCCTGGACACCTCTTGCAATGCCCAGACAAACATCTTGCAGGAAGTTCTTTTTCCTGCAGGAATAAGTCCAGGCATTGCGAAAGCTGCTGCTGCTGCTAGAAGGAGGCAGCAAAGAGTGGCGGAGGGGCGCTGGGGCATGCAAGCGAGCTCTCCTGGGTGGTGCATGACGTCAGCTCCCCCTCCTCTTCCCCCAGGGCCAGGCACGAACTCGCAGCCACCTCCAACAGCAGCAGCCGCTCTGCAAGCAGCAGCACGGCTGGACTCGCTGATCCTGGAGGACTAAAGGAGGAGGGAAATGCCCCCCCCCATGGGAGGAAGGAACACCCAGACGTGTCGCTTTCTGGGTAAGTGTGTCTTTTGGTTTCCTTCCCTCCCCCTTCCCCCCGGGGTGTGTGTGTGTGTGTGTTTTGGTTTCCTTCCCTCCCCCTCCCCCCCCGGGGTGTGTGTGTGTGTGTGTGTGTGTGTCTTTTGGTTTCCTTCCCTCCCCTCCCCTCCCCTCCCCTCCCCCCTCCATGTGTGTGTGTGTCTTTTGGTTTCCTTCCCGCCCCCTCCCCCCGTGTGTGTGTGTGTGTGTGTGGTCTTTTGGTTTCCTCCCCTCCCCTCCCCTCCCCCCGTGTGTGTGTGTGTGTCTTTTGGTTTCCTTCCCTCCCCTCCCCTCCCCCTGCACGTGTGTGTGTGTGTGTTACACACACACACACACCTCCAGCACTTCAATTCTTCAACTTCATCTATTACATGGCCCTCGAATCAAAAAGTTTGCCCACCCCTGTCTTACAGCAATGGATTTAATTATGAATTTATACAGGCTTACTTTTCCATTAGCATATTTAACAACTGCTGGAAGAAATAAAATCCGAAATATGTATTGTACACAGTATTGAAGATAGAAGGTCACTGTATTGGTTTAAATTATAGAAATATTATTTTAATAAATGTTCCATCTTTTAAAAGTATATTGTTCCTCCCACCCACCCGTGTGTGTGTGTGTGTGTGTGTGTGTGTGTGTGTGTGTGTGTGTGTGTGTGTGTGTGTGTGTGTGTGTAGAGGGGAGCAGAGACTAAAGGGATTTCCCAGGGCGGGGGTGGGGGTGGGGTGGCAGTGAGTCTTTAAGGTGCCACAACATTTTTATGTTTTTGTTTTTTTTTCCTCCTGATCTGCTTGCACAGAATTAAACTTTAGAATTGGTGCCATTTTATTCTGTGCAAGCATATCAGAGAGTAAACAAAAAATGTTGTGGCACCTTAAAGTCCGATTAGGCCACACCCACTGATTAGGTCACACCCACTGATTAGGCCACACCCACCAGTTAGGCCACGCCCCATGGCGTGTTAGTAAAAAAAATTGGTGCCCATCACTGGAATACTGTATACCTTTCCATGATCTACAAAGTAAAAAAATCTTCCTGTAATTTAGAAAGCATAGACTGTTTCTTTGGTGCATTTCAGTAGTAATCTGTAGCTTAATCTCTAGTGCTGCTTTTCTTAATCCATTTTGAACATCTGGCTTTCTTCTTTTTCTTCTTCTTCTTGCTCCATGTTTAGTTACTCCTTTTCAAAGTAGTTACATAATATTAGTATCTCCCAGATACTCACACTTTACTTTTTAATCCATTTTTAGACTTTTTAAAAAATACCAAAGTCTCCCAAACTCAAAGTTTCTAACAGCTAAGACCACAGTGGCCAACACCACTGTTCGTTACTAATTAACATTTTTGGGTGTAAAGTACCACTTGACTCTGAAAACAGGATGGGATAAATGTATGCAGGTTAGAGGCATCAGTGGTTGCAAAGTCAAGATACCTGTGTTGTTTTTAGTTATGAAACATACCTTTTAATACTAGTTGCTAGGGAATGTGAAATGGGGTGGGATTTGAACCCCAGCCTGGTTCCAGAGGCAATTAATCAGCTCCTGCTCAAGCGGGTTGAACTTTAGTATGAACCAGCATAAAGGTAAAGGTAAAGGTTTCCCTTGCTCGAAAGCCAGTCATATCCGACTCTAGGGTTCAGTGCTCATCTCTGTTTCAAAGCCAAAGAGCCAGCACTGTCTGCTTCTGCAGACGTTTCCATGGTCATGTAGCAGGCATGACTAGCTCACGGAACACTGTTACCTTCCCACCGAAGTGGTCCCTATTTATCTACTTGCAATTTCTTACTTTGGAACTGCTAGGTTGGCAGGAGCTGGGACATTCCGTCCTGCAGTACTCAGGAATCGAACTGCTGACCTGTCACCTCCCAGTCAGCGTCTTAGCCACGTGAGCCACTGCAGTCCCATGAACCAGCATGGCCTTGATTATATTCTTCTAAAGGCAGCTTAGATACCCAGTTTGGTGTAGTAAATAGAATAATGGTCCTGTACTCAGGAGTTATGTCTTCGAATCCACACCCAACCATGAAATTTCACTGCGGGGATGGAGTTAGTGAAACCTTAAACATATCACTTATCTTGAAAGCCCTGTAAGGGTCACTAGAAGTCGGTTCCACCTTGAAGGAACATAACCAAGGCAGCTTTGGTTAATGCTGCTTACAAGTCCTTTTTCTCTTTTTTTTTTTTTTGAAATCCTGTTGCACAGCTCTGCCTGATGAATGTCATTCCACACACATACCCATACACACAAAATCTCCAAAGGAAGTATTTAGTCACTGACAATTGGCAGCTGCTGTCGTCACTCCTGTTGTGCCAGTGGAGCTGTGCAACAGGATTTCAACCATCGTATTGCAGTTCCCATCTCAGGAAATCAAAGGCTGGGACATTCTTATAACCAATGTTGATGTCAAACATATCTGTATCTATACTTTTCAGGCCCCTGTAACTTTGTCTTGTTGATCATCGTACAATTCCCTTATGGAGTGAGCACACGTTGTTATCTTTTGGGTGCCTTTTTGTCCTAGAAAATTACAAAGGATCTGCTTAAACTATTTAGGGAGTGTATCTAGGCAAAATTATTGTAGCCTGGAAACTGTTTGTCAGTTACAGGATTTTAATGGCCCAATTAAACCCTTTGCAGTATTTGTTCTCAATATATATGACATGTATATGTATCACCAGTGGGGTGCATGGTTTTTCATAACATGAAACTGAAATTATTACTTTGGAGGTTTTTTAACAGCAATAAGATTTATTCCTAGCAATACTACTGTACATTTTATTTATTACCTTTTTATTGTAGTTATTGTAGTTATATTTAACAATATTATTGCAGTTCTCAACTACTAATGTTATGATTATTTTTACTGGCTTGAGTTTAGTTCCAGTAACAATACGACAGTTTCCATGATTTGAAAACATATAATAGATGATAAATATAATAATAGAATGCCTAAAAGATATACATGTCCATCCTACGAAAATATCTTTTTATCTATATCACGGTGGGACCTGGTTCTTTGACAAGGGGAGGGGGTTGGTATGTGTTGAATGTATGTTTTTTGGCATCTGGTTATCTCTTTCTTAGTTAGCAGAGCATAACACAGAAAAACACACAATAGCAGGGAGAAACATGAAAGTGAACTGGACAAGTCCCTCTAAAACTGTCCCCTTCACTAACCAGCACTTAAAACCTTAAAAACACACTCTCTCTCTCTCTCTCTCTCTCTCTCTCTCTCTCTCTCTCTCTCTCTCTATATATATATATATATATATATATATATATATATATATATATATATATATATATATATATATATATATATATATATATATATATATATATATATATATATATATATATATATATATATATATATTTGTTCCTCCCACCTGGAAGCAGGTAAAATGTGCCCCGCACATGCGCAGCATGCATTCAGCAGCATTCTGCACATGCACTGGGTGTGTTTTACTTCTGCTTCTAGGAGCGGTGAGGGTGTCGGGGGCCAGATGAATTGGCTTCAGGGTCCGGGTCTGGCCCATGGGTTGTAGCTTGTGAATGCCTGGTCTAATCCATGCATCCTAAACTAAATCAAGTTCACTGAATCCAAATCTGAAGCCTAATGCTGCCCAGGACATCAGGATCTTAAGTTAGCAAATCTCACTCTCTTGGTTAGGTTCTTGTGTTGATCACACGGGGTATATTTGCAACAAATATAACAAAAATTGTCCGGTTTATTAACAGAGCTGCACCTACTCACCTTTAGCTCAAAACAGACTCACAATGGCTGAGTTGTACTATTCAATAAGATGGTTTCGCACTAGAGACAAACCCTTAGTCCATCTCGCCTTATGTACCTATTTCCGATGTCAGCTCACTGACTTGCCCAGACAAGCCCAGCCACTGCTGGAACATGCATACGGCCAGGGGACGTGATTCAGCTGAGGAAGCAGCAGGCATAATGGTAGCTGCAACTGTTATAATGTTCCCATGTAAAAATGCATTTCCCAATTACCAACCATTTCAACAGCTATAGCATGCCTTAGGCAAATTCTGAGTTCAGATTTGGAATCAGCACACTCAATATCATGTAAATAACTTTTTTTTTATTCCCAGTAACAAAATTGTTGTTGTGCAGTGAAATCAATCTAAAAGCAGCTTAAATAGGAAAAAAATGCATTTTCTATACTGTTCTGATGTTCCATTACAATTAGGATTAGAAAAGGAGGAAATGTCGTCTCTGTATGAAGTAGACTTGCCTCTATGCAGCATGCAGATAAGAACATGGAGATTTATTCTGCCTACTTCTACAGATGCACACTGGCAATAACTAACAAAGAGAGAGAGAGAGAGAGCACAATGGAGGATGCAAACAGGAAGAGAAGGAGTAGAAGTTTGTGGGCTTGGCTCAAGAGTCAGAGACCGAGAAAAATAGTTTGGATAATTGATTTGTGAAGAAAATAGTCACTTTAGCTAATAGTTTGGATAATTGATTAGTGAAGAAAATAGTCACTTTAGCTAGCTCAACCTCCCCTACATCACTTGGAGGACTCTTAATAGGCTTAGTGTCCAGAGTCCCTAAATGTAAGACCAGCAAGCTCAAGTGGGGGCTGCTGGCAGACTACAACACACTGTGAATGTGGAGAGATGCAGATTCCTGCTCATTTCCTGGCCTGCCTATTACTGCCAGAAACATGCACCGCCACCAATGAGGACTTAAGTTTGGCCAATGACAAAGCCAAGGAAGTGGCTTCATTTTGGCAGCCCACGGTTTGATCGGGACACGAAAGAAGAAGTGATCATTTCTTCTTCTTGGTGGGAAGGTTGAATGTAGGATATAACCTCATATTATGAGAGGAGAGCCCAGCCTCTGATATTCAGAAACATTTGAGCGGGCCAGGAAGAGCATCTGGTAGCCTGGGCCCTTTTATCCCATTCATTAGACATGTGATGGTGAACCTTGGCACTCCAGGTGTTCTTGGACTTCAATTCCCAGAAGCCTAAGTCTCTGAATCAACATGAATGGGTTTACTGTGTGTACATGCAGTAAACCCATTCATGTGGATCCACAGGGACTTGGGCTTCTGGGGGTTGAAGTCCAAGAACATTTGGAGTGCCAAGGTTCACCATCACAGCATTAGACCTACTCCTTTCGCCCCATAATTATATATTTATTTGACTTGTACATCATTTCTTTGTCTATTTTTCTTTTAAATGGTTATGTTTTGATTGGACCTGGGTGCTGTTTGCAAGCTTGGGGTTTGGTGGAAACGGATTCCATTTTTTGAGAATGTTGAGGAATATGTGTTATGTCATATGGTATTGCATAGGATGAATGTGTATTACTTTAAGCAGCCTTGCTTTGCCTTTTGAGAGAGGTTATCTGTTTTCATCTGCAGAGTAAAGCAATCTTTCTTCTTTTGGTTCCACCTGTGTCACTACTGAATCTGTGTGTGCAGAAAACATTGCTCGCAGCTTCTGTCAGCGCATAGCATAGCTGTCACTCTGCCATCACGCACACACGGACCTCCATCTTCAATAAAGAAAAAGATCACAGATCATGAAGAAGAGGGGAAATGAGAGGTTGACTGCCATTGTGTTCTTTTCCCCTCCCTGCAGCACCTGGAACAAGAGAAACATGAACTTCGGCGACGGTTTGAGAATAAAGAAGGGGAATGGGAAGGCAGGGTATCAGAGTTGGAGAGCGATGTGAAACAACTCCAGGATGAGCTGGAGAAGCAGCAGGTACACCTTCGAGAAGCCGATCGAGAGAAAACCCGGGCGGTCCAGGAACTATCTGAACAGAACCAAAGACTTTTGGACCAGCTCAGCAGGGTGAGTAGCAAAGAGGGAGGAAGGAGGAGGGGGCTCTGCCCAGACCTCTTGTTTTTCATGTTTCCCTTTGAATCCTGTGCCAATTTGTCTGACGCTGCTTCTCTTGCCTAACACTCTGCCGCAGGTAGGTTGAGCTGAACAAGATGTGCTGTTAAGGCTTGATCCCAAATGTACTATGCATGCTCTGGCTTTTGCTTGGCTGCCCAGACACAAGTGTGGAGTTCTTTGGGGATAGCAGATGTTTGCAGCATGCCAGGTCAGATGATGTAAGTGTGGTGCTGCAGTTAATGCATGGGGACTCTGGAGGTTGCTTTCAGATTGCTAGACATGAACCTGACTGGGTGACCATAGGCCATTTATTTATTTGTTACACTTTCTTACTATCTTTTGGGGGAATGCAGTGGCTTAGTGGTTAAGATGCTGAAATCGACAACTGGAAGGTCAGCAGTTCGAAACCCGAGTGCTGCAACACGGAGTGAGCTCCCATCTCTGTCCAAACTCCTGCCAACGTAGCAGTTTGAAAGCAAAAAATTGCAATAAGATAAACAAGGTGCACTTGGGTGGGAAGATGAAAGCAGCATTCTTTGTGCTCCAGTGTCAAGGCATGCCTGCCACATTATCAAGGAAATGTCTACAGATGCAGATAGCGCTGGCTCTTTGGCTATAAACAGAGATGAGCACCGAACCCTAGAGTCGGATACGGCTGGCTTTTGCGCAAGTGCGGCCTTTACCATCTTCTACCTTTATATTAGATGGGAAATTTACTGTATAAAACATGTGTATTCATTATCCAATGTCCTGTCACTGTTGTTCAGTCGCACAGTCGACTAATCCTGTCACTAATAATAATAATTTTGTGTCAGAAAATATTCTGAGTTGAAAGGATTTTTGCTGGAGAAACTCCGATCAGGGGATGCCTGGATGAGGCTCCTTTCACTCACAGCGTTGTGCCTGCTAAAATCGTAGAAGCTGTAGCAATGAGTTTATGCAATAATTTGGGGGAACTACTGCATTCTTTGGATAGAAATGAATTTCTTACTTCAGAGTTCAAAATATGTTCATAGTAGTTTCCTCTTGCATTAAGGGACCCTTCTTCTCATGTACCAGAAAAATATTTCTTTGAAACTATTGCTGAGAAGCTAGGAATCAGGACTCTCTGTGTCCTTTTGCTGCCCCCTCCTTTGACTAGCAAAAGTAGAATGATTTTAAAAGGGGAAATTAGGCAATTAGTTATGCAAAGTAAGAGATTTATCTCTTCCACTCCCCTTACTTTCATTTTGTGTAGTGTAATCACAGTACAGAAGCTGGTTTTCTTACGATGGAATTTAGGTTTCCTGGCTGGAGGATTTGGTCAAGTGAGAAGTACAGGTATAAGAGATTGGAACTACAAAAGTGATTACAGTGGACATCGAATAATGACGTTACTTGGTTCCCCAAATAGCATCGCTATTCGAATAACATCATTATTCGAATAACGACAAAAAGTCATTATTCAAATAACATCGGTAAAAATACCATCGATATTCGAATAACAATGTCGTTATCCGAATAACGACGGTAAAAATACCGTCGTTATTCGAATAATGACGTTTTTGTTGTTATTTGAATAATCACATTGTGAGCGTTGTAGCGTCATTAATTGAAAATGACACTATTCGAACGCGTCGTTAATCGAGGGTCCATTGTATTTGTTTTATATAATTTGTGCTAGTGAAAAGTTACATTGGGTCTTGGTTGGGCAAGAGTAGATGGGTTTGTTGAAAAATGTGCCCCCTGCTCTTTTCAAAGCAACTCCTCACTTCACCTTGTTTGTAATATTGTCCCTCTTCCCATTCATACCACACTGTCCACCGGACCCCTGCCCATATCTGAAATTACTTTTAGAAGGAACAGCAGATATCCTTCCCCGAACATTTCTCTCTCCCCCTCCCCCATGCTCAAAAGCCAGTTGTATCCAACTCTAGGATCATCTCAATTTACAGCCAAGGAGCCAGCGCTTTGCAGATGTTTCCATGGTCATGTAGAAGGAATGACTAGTCGCTGGAGTGCACAGAACATCATTACCTTTCCCACTGAAGCGGCACCTATTTATCTACTTGCAATTTCTTTAAGCATTCAAACTGCTAGGTTGACAGGAGCTCACTCTGCCATGCAGAGTTCGGGTCTCGAACTGCTGACCTGTCAATCCTTCCTAAACCCTAACTAGTGGAAAGATAGCTATGTCCATCCTATTTACAGAAATATTCCATATGGTGAGGGTATCTTTCGTGTTCAAGGAATGAAGAAGCAGACGAGTGAAGTAGTGAAATTCAGCTCTTTATTAGTGGGGTTTGAACACAGATTGAATGGGGCAAAACTCGGACTTATATACACTATAAACAGTAACAGTAACAATAATACAACAAGCCCATTGGCTAACAGAGTGTGCACATTTTTCGATCCACTTATTTGCATAAGAATAGATACATGAGAAAAGATGCATTCTGCTCCTGTCAGAAAACACAGTTAACATACATAACATTCTTCCCCCCTAGGTAAAAACAAAATCCTTTAACCAGGATGGCGGTCTAGTTTCCCTTCTGGGTCGGACGCTTGGCTGAGCCAGCTCAGGGGCTCGTAGGATGGGCGACCCGACTGGAGTGAGGGGTTGACTAGAGGGCGAGGATTGTAAACCCAAATTAAAGCCCTGTTTGTCAGATGGAGGAGCAGGGGATCACTCAAAACCAAAATCTAATTCTGTGGATGAATAAGACAACTCAGGGTCCCACCTGTGTGTACTAAGAGTGGAGGGCGACTCTGAACAAAATTGGTCATCATCAATAAAGGAATCCAGAGTGCTAGGCTGGGACAGTGTAGAGGTACACTGGGCTGGAATAGGGGAGCATTCCACAAATTCCCCTTGAAGTTGGTCCCTAAAACTCACCTCTGGGTCAATGTTGGCTGGCTGCTGACTATTGCCTCTGCCCCCTGGGTTTAAACAGGTGGGGGCCAACCCTAGCATTGAGTGTCTGTATCCATCTTGTGGGTCCAGTACTCTGGATCTCAATTGATCCGCATGCCTCCTCCAGATCAGACCAGTGGCTGTTTTGATTCTGTAAGAAACAGGACCAGTCTGATCGATCACAAACCCAGGCACCCACGTAGGGCCACCAGCTGCATAATTGCGGCAATGTACAGGGTCTCCGGACGAGGAACCCTTCTGGTGTTGGATTGCTATATTTGTGCCTTTGTCCTCTACCCTAGAAGGATCCAGTCTGTCCAGCAAGGATGACATTTTCCTTCGCTGGAGCAATTCAGCAGGGGACAGCCCTGAGGCAAAGGGGGTGAGCCTATATGTGAAAAGAAACTGGCATAGCTGGAGCTCCAAATCCCCTTCATCCATATGCCGAAGCACGTCTTTAGTTGTGTGCACCTGCCGCTCCACCTGCCCATTGGTGGCTGGGTGGAATGGGGTGGCAGTGATGTGCCTAATTGCATTCCTTTCCATGAATGATTGGAATTCTGCAGATGTGAACGTGGACGTGTTGTCGGACACCAGCACATCTGGAAGTCCAAATGCTGTGAACAGCCTTCTCAGGTGCATTATCATGGTGGCTGAAGTGGTATTAGGCACTCTAATCACTTCCAGCCACTTAGAGAATGAGTGTACAACCAACAAAAATAGGGCACCCCTAAATGGACCTGCAAAATCTATGTGCAACCTGGACCACGGGCCCCTAGCAGAATCCCATTCCCGAGAGGGAAGGTGGGATTGCTCTGGGCGAGAGGATTGACGGCTGGCACAAGTGCCGACCATCTGCTCTATATCTTGATCCAGTTGAGGCCACCAAAAGTAGTTACGGGCAAGGGCTTTGGAATGTACAATTCCCGGATGACTTGTGTGAAGTAAATGTAAAACATTTTTCCTGAGAGTGACAGCAATGACCACCCGCTGGCCCCATAGAAGGCAACCTCGTTCCACTGACAATTCCAAACACTTGCGGTGGAATGTTCTGAATTCCTCAGCTAGAGGAGAGACAGGCCAGCCTTTTTGTACCCAAGACATTACTTTAGTCAATGTTACATCCTTGGCCGTAGCTTTGGCTATATTTGAGGGGACGACCGGGGGCAAGTCTAATGGCTCAATCATGAGGACCTGGTGGTCGCTTTCAATCTTGCAATCAGCTTCTCCGACCCCTGGCAGTGGAGAAAGTGACAGGGCATCAGCGTGGCTGATGTCCTTGCCGGACCTGTACACCAAAGTAAAATCGTATGCATTTAGGAAAATTGCCTAACGCAACATCCTTGGGGACAGAATTTGAGGCGTGGCCTTCCCGATCACAAAGATTCCAAGGAGGAGCTTGTGGTCAGTTACAATGGTAAAAGATCTTCCATAAAGGTAATCGTGGAATTTCTTAGTGCCTGCCACGGTTGCCATCGCCTCCCTGTCTGTCTGAGCTTAATTTTTTGCAGGCTTTGAGAGCGAATGGGAATAGAATGCTACGGGGGCTTCCCTCCCGTCACTTAGTACATGGCATAACACAGCTCCCACCCCCACAGGGGATGCATCACACACAAGTACAGCTTCTTTGTTAGGATCAAAGTGAGTTAATACAGCATCCGAAGATAGCAGCCTTTTAAGTTCTAGGAACGCTTTCTCCTGGCAATGGCCCCAGTGCCAAACAGTATCTTTCTTAAGAAGCCAATGTAATGGTTCAGCAACTGAGGCTTAGCGATGAAGAAAATCATGATATAAGTTTAACAATCCTAGAAATGATTGCAATTCAGCTTTACATTTTGGCCTGGGTGCATTCCGCATGGCCGTCACCTTGGAGTCAGAGGGCATGATACCTTGGGGTGTAATGCGGTACCCCAGGAACTCCACTTCCTGTGCCAAAAACACACATTTGTCTCTTCTGAGATGTAAACTGGCCCACTCGAAACGTGGGAGGACTTGATCGAGCCTGGCCGCCAGTTCGACAGTGTCCTTAGCGGTGATCAAGACATCATCAAAATAAGGCAGGACACCAGGCAACCCTTTCAAAATACATTTTACAAGAGATTGAAATATTCCGGGGGCCGCATTCACCCCGAATTATAGTCCAGTTAACTTAAATGCTCCCCTATGCGTTACTATGGTCTGGGCTATGGCAGCAGCAGGAGACACAGTTAATTGTTGGTAAGCCTGGGCAAGGTCAAGTTTTGCAAAGCAATTTCCTCCATGCAAGGAGGCAGGAAGGTGGCTTACCACAGGCACAGGATATGCGTTCGAGTGAATAGCTTTATTGATGGTACACTTGTAGTCAGGGCATATCCTGACCTCCCCATTACTTTTCAAAGCAGTCACTATTGGTGTCTCCCACTTTGCGGAGTCCACTGGCACTAGGATGCCCTGCCCCACCAGTTTGTCCAGCTCAGCTTCTATCTTCTCCTTTAAAGCAAAGGGTACCCAGCGAGGCTTCATCCGGATGGGCCGGATGGTTGGGTCAAGCTCAAAGTCCACAGGGGGTCCTTTGTATAAACCTAAACCCTTTTTGAACACCTCAGGAGGTGCAGCACAAACGTCCCGGATTGGGTCAGCATCTATTGCATGAATGCCAGAAAGCCGGATTCCCAGGGGCCTAAACCATTGGGTCCAATAAGACAGTTAGTGCCCTGCTTAACTACAACCAATGGCAAGGAGGTGCGAATGTTTTTGAATTTGACCAAGAAATTTCCCACCCCCAGGACCGGAATCTGGCAACCTTGCACATCCCGGAGGGAAGCTTTAAAAGATTTGAGCTTGGGCCGAGAGGCAGGAGGAATTCTCAAAAACTCCCGCTGTGGGATTATGGAAAAGGTAGTACCTGAATCCACCTCCATCTTGAAGGGGATGTCCTGCAGGCTTAGGTCTGTGAAGAAACGCTCGCTGACGATGCCCACTTGGCACGGCTCAGGCTCTGGTGACACTTTGGTGATGGACGTTTTGTGGTGATGACTTTTCTTGGACTCAGGTGCTGGAGTTCTTTGCTTTCGCTGTTGGCATATTTTAGCAATATGCCCTCTTCGCCGCCAGTTGTGACATTCTGCGGTGCAGAAGGGGCAATTCCTGCGATCATGCCAGCTCCGCAGCCATCACACTTGCGAAGGATTTTCTTCTCCCGATTGTCACTGTGCTCTCGGTGCTTTCGTCGGACTGCTCGGACTTCTCCCTCTGCGTCGCTGGACTCTGATGAAGAGGTCATCAGCATCCAGGCGATGCTGAGGAGGATGAAGATGAATTTTGCTGAGCTTGCACAGCTGAGTCGGTGGCACTGATGGTGGAGTGGCGATGCCGGAAAAGCTTGATGCCGGACCGTGTGGCCTCAGACGCTACCGCCTCTTCTAGGACAGCCTTGAAAGTTAGCATCTTCGTCCCTCATGCTGGCCAGCAGACAGTCCCGGAGTGCTTCTTCAATGTTGTCCCACTTGCATGGGGCGGCAGCAATGCGCAGAGCAGCGGTGTAGTCTGCAATGGACTCCCCGGGTTGCTGCTCCCTTCTGTGGAAGGCCACCATGGCCGGGAAGATCGAGACCTCTGGCTGCAGGTGTTTCCTCAGTGCGGACATGATTTCTGCGAGTGGTACCACATCCACGTCCCTTGGAAGAACGAGGTGGGTTGCCAGCTCAAGCGTATCAGAACTGAGCAAGGAAACAGGAGCGCTTCTGGTCTTCGTCGGTGATCTTCTGCGAGGCCATTGCGTGGTGGAATCAGCGTTCGTATGTTGCCCATTTCTCTGGACGCGCTGGGTCGAATGCACCGATGTTGCTGCTGTGTGGGGATGCCATCCCACCTTCATTGTCAGTTTTGTGCTCAGGGAATGAAGAAGCAGACGAGTGAAGTAGTGAAATTCAGCTCTTATTTAGTGGGGTTTGAACACAGTTTGAATGGGGCAAAACGTGGACTTATATACACTATAAACAGTAACAGTAAAAATAATACAACAAGCCCATTGGCTAACAGAGTGTGCACATCTTTCGATCCACTTATTTGCATAAGAACAGATACATGAGAAAAGATACATTCCGCTCCTGTCAGAAAATACAGTTAACATACATAACAGTATCTTTATCAGACCAACTAAAAAGGCACAAAATTCTCTGTGTTAGCTTTCAGGATTAAAAAAAGAATTTATTTGTCAAGCCTTAAACAGGTGGGGGGATTTTGATGTAAGAACAAAGAGCAAAGTTTGGAAATTCTATACCTTAGTACCATTTTAGTGTGTGCATGGGATTTGTGGGTGAATTTGCAAAACTGTGGAATATACCCAAATGTGCCCAAAAGAGGTATTAAGAGGTGTCAGGACCACGGTGCCATTTCATGTGGTCCCCACCCCTCCAAGAGCATTCAAGAAACAAAATGGCCTCCCTTTGAAGCTGTTAGGACAAAATGTGCAGACAGGGCAAAATGGCCATACAGCCCTTGAAGCGTGACCCGCCCTGCCGCTGCCCCCAGCTTGAAACGGTTGGAATCCCCTGTTCTAGTGGAAATAATTGAGCTCTGAGGCCAATTAAAGAAGAGAAAAAGACTTGAGGCCCAGAATCATCTGAAATGGAGAGGGAAACAACTGTGAGTTGCGTAGCATCTTGAAGAGTAGCAAACATATCAATGCAGACTCTTTCATGGGCCAAAGCCTATTTGATTAAATGCACAGAAAGTTGATCTCAATACACTGACCTGTGTAGGATCAGTTCCATGAAATTTCAGGGCCAAATCATGAGACCTAGGAGGAAGCCTTTTGTGACGTCACAAGAGAACAGAACCTTATGTAAGAATTTCAGAGTGTTATTCTTTTGTGTGAAAAAGAGACAACGTAGAGACTTTATGATGACTTGAAAGGCTAATGTGATTTCCAGCAGCTTGGACGTACAGGATAATGGAAGAAGGAAGGGTACTCCTATACATATATAAATTTCATGTCCTGAGGTGGCTCAGTGGTTAAGAAGCTTGCTTTGTCAGCTGGAAGGCTGGAAAGTTGGCAGTTCGAGACCCGGGTACTGCCTGACAGATTGAGTGTCTCTGTCCCAGCTCTTGAGGAACAAAATAGGGGAGCTGGAATACTTAGCAATAGATAAAAATATTGATATTATTGGTATCACTGAAACCTGGTGGACGGATGATAACCAATGGGATACAGTTATCCCAGGCTACAAATTGTACAGGAAGGATAGGAAGGGGCAAACAGGAGGTGGTGTAGCCTTGTATGTCAAAGAAGTGATAAAATCTTATGAATTGGAATATCTAGGTGATTTAGAGTCGCCATTAGAAGCTCTGTGGGTAAGAGTACCAGGCCACAAGGATGGTCTAACAGTAGGCATATACTATCGGCCTCCGACCCAAACTCTTGAGGGAGACAGGCAGTTGGAGAATGTTGTAAAGGAGGCATCCAAGAAGGGAAGCCTGGTTATAATGGGGGACTTCAATTACCCTCACATAGACTGGGTGAACTGTTGTTCAGCACATGATAAAGAGATAAAGTTCCTAGATATGCTCAATGATTGTTCCCTGGGACAGATGGTTGAAGACCCAACTAGAGGTACAAGAATCCTTGACTTGATCCTGAGTAATACTCAGGATCTGGTGCAAGATGTTAATGTGACTGATCCAATAGGGAACAGTGACCACAACTCAATTATGTTTAACTTGATCATAGACCGCAAGTCACTGATAAAATCTAACACAGAGACCTTAAATTTTCAAAAAGGAAATTTCCCAAAGATGAGGAAACTAGTAAAAAAGAAACTGAAAGGGAAAATTGAGAGAGTCCAAACACTCCAAGTGGCATGGAGGCTGTTTACAAAAACAATAACAGAGGCCCAATTGGAATGCATACCCAAAAGGAAAAAGGGCACTGCCAGGTCCAAGAGGACTCCAATGTGGCTTACAGGAGCTGTTCGGGAAGTGATCAAGAGCAAGAAAAGCTCATTTAGAAGATGGAAGGCTTGTCCAAATGAGGACAGCAGGCAGAAACATAAATTCTGGCAGAACAAATGCAAGGCAACAATCAGGAAAGCAAAGCAAGACTTTGAGGAGCGTATAGCTAAAAATACTCAGAGAAATAACAAAGACTTCTTTAAGTACATTAGAAGTAAGAACCCAACTAGGAAGGCCATTGGACCATTAGATGACAATGGAAGGCAAGGGGTTATTAAAGAGGAAACAGAGATTGCAGAGAGACTCAATGAATTCTTTGCTTCAGTATTCACTGAAGAAGATAGAGACCACATGCCCAAAACAGAACCTATCTTCGTAGGGAGGGAAACCGAAGAATTAAGCAAGATAGAAATAACCAGGGAGGAGGTCCTTGCATGTCTTGTTAAGCTAAACACTAACAAATCCCCAGGACGAGATGGCATCCATCCACGAGTTCTCAGGGAACTTAAAAATGAAATTGCTGATATCCTAGCCAAAATATATAATCTTTCCCTCAAATCAGGCTTTGTGCCTGATGACTGGAAGGTAGCGAATGTAACACCAATTTTCAAAAAAGGATCCAGGGGTGATCCAGGAAATTACCGGCCTGTCAGTTTGACATGTGTCCCAGGTAAAGTGATGGAAACCATCCTAAAAGATAGAATTAATAGGTACATAGAAGAGGAGGCGCTGCTAAAGGAGAGCCAACATGGCTTTTGCAAGGGCAAATCATGCCTCACTAATCTGTTGGAATTTTTTGAGAGTGTCAACAAGCATGTGGATAAGGGGGATCCAGTTGACATTGTTTATCTGGACTTTCAGAAGGCTTTTGACAAGGTCCCACACCAAAGGCTCTTGAATAAACTTACCAGTCATGGAATAAAGGGACAGGTCTTGTCCTGGATCAGCAACTGGCTAAGGGACAGGAAACAGAGGGTAGCACTAAATGGACACTTCTCCAAGTGGAGGGAAGTAAAGAGTGGGGTCCCCCAAGGTTCAGTACTGGGACCCCTGCTTTTCAACCTCTTCATAAATGATCTAGAGGTAGGAGTAAAAAGCAAGGTAGCCAAATTTGCTGACGACACTAAATTATACAGGGTAGTGAAAACTGTGAGAGATTGTGAAGAGCTCCAGAGGGATCTCTTGACACTGGGGGAGTGGGCAAAACAGTGGCAAATGAGCTTCAACATCAGTAAGTGCAGAGTGATGCATGTTGGGGCAAAAAACCCCAATTACATTTATAAACTGATGGGGTCTGAACTCTCTGCGACAAACCAGGAAAGGGACCTTGGTGTCCTGGTGGACAGCTCAATGAAGGTGTCAACCCAGTGTGCCTCAGCAGTGAAAAAAGCAAACTCAATGTTAGGGATCATTAGGAAGGGTATAGAAAATAAGTCAGCAAGTGTCATTTTGCCTCTTTATAAATCTATGGTGAGGCCCCATCTGGAATACTGTGTACAGTTCTGGTCGCCATACCTCCAGAAGGATATTATGGAGTTGGAGAAAGTACAGAGGAGGGCAACCAGAATGATTAGGGGACTGGAACACCTTCCTTACCATCTGAGGCTGCAACGGTTGGGCCTTTTCACTCTTGAACGACGGCGTCTAAGAGGTGACCTGATTGAAGTTTATAAAATCATGCACGGTGTGGACAAAGTGGATAAGGAAAAACTGTTTTCCCTATCGCACAACACTAGAACTAGGGGACACTCCATGAAACTTTTGGGTACTAGTTATCAAACAAATAAGAGAAAGTACTTTTTCACCCAGAGGATTACTGGTCTATGGAACTCCCTGCCAGAAGAAGTGGTGACAGCTGTCAGTCTTGACAGCTTTAAGAAAGGATTAGACAAGTTCATGGAGGACAAGGCTATCAATGGCTATAATTATGGCTACCTAAGGACAACCTCCGGGTTGGAGAGATAGGCAGGATATCTCTCAATGCCATTTCCAGGGAATCCTAAGCAGGTGAAGGCATCTCCTTGGGAATACCCTGAAGCAAATGGTGAGCCACTGTGTGAGACAGAATGCTGGACTGGATGGGCTGTGGCCTGTTCCAGCAAGGCTGTTCTTATGTTCTTATGTTCTTATGAGGACATGAAAGGAGCCTCATTTGGGCATCCCCAGAGCGGAGTTTCTTCCGCAAAAATCCTTTCAACCCAGAATAATTTCTGACACGGAGTTATTATTACTTAAAAGCTTGATGCAAAAGGACTAATAAGTGGGGCTCATCCTTCATAACCTGCAGCTGAGGAGCAATCTATATCCCTGTACTGAAGCTGCCTAGATCTATTTGATAACAAAAGGTATTCTGTGCATACTCAGAAATCTCTTTCTCTTTAGGCAGGGTTATGTTGCTTTTCATGTCAATTGGGGAAAAACTGACTATTGGGATTGAATTAGGACCCACCTGATTCCATCATTTTATTTCTAGCCAGATGCCTTGAGATGCTTCTGTCTTAAGAAGTCAGGCGTTACCCTTTAATTTTGACCCTAAAATTTGATATTCAAAAAAGAAACTATTTCTGTTCAAAGAAAGTTGCATTCAGCTTCATGGTTAATAGAGAGGCTTTTGACTTTATGTAAAGATTAGATGACAGGTATTTTATTTTCTTAGAACATTTCTATAGCCATGCAAATCTTTCAGAGCTGCTTGCTTGAGAAAGCAGTGAAGAAATTTAAGGAAACTCTTAATATGTCTTGTGTTCTGTCTGTTTCTGATGATCAGAGTGTGATTGCCAGCGACTGTGTAGCCAGAACAGAGCTTATGTGGTATAGCAGTTAGAGGAGTAAGCAAAGACTCAGGAAACCTCCATTCAGATATTCTTCAGGCTGTGGGTTATCTCCAGGCAGTCACACTATGTCTACCTGATCTACATTATCATGGTGTTGCTACTAATAGGAAAATATGGGAAGGAGAGGAGTACCGTATTTTTCGCCATATAAGACGCACTTTTTCTTCCCCAAAACTGGGGGGGGAAAGTTGGTGCGTCTTATATGGCAAATATACGGCAGCCGCGCTCTCCCCGCCCCCACCATCGGCAGGGAGATAAAGGGAGCCTTCCGTGGCCCGGGAGGCTCCGAAGACGCCGCCGCCGCCACGCTCTCCCCGCCCCCACCATCGGCGGGGAGATAAAGGGAGCCTTCCGTGGCCCGGGAGGCTCCGAAGACGCCGCCGCCGCCGCGCTCTCCCCGCCCCCACCATCGGCGGGGAGATAAAGGGAGCCTTCCGTGGCCCGGGAGGCTCCGAAGACGCCGCCGCCACCGCGCTCTCCCCGCCCCCACCATCGGCGGGGAGATAAAGGGAGCCTTCCGTGGCCCGGGAGGCTCCGAAGACGCTGCCGCCGCCGCGCTCTCCCCGCCCCCACCATCGGCGGGGAGATAAAGGGAGCCTTCCGTGGCCCGGGAGGCTCCGAAGACGCCGCCGCCGCCGCGCTCTCCCCGCCCCCACCATCGGCGGGGAGATAAAGGGAGCCTTCCGTGGCTCTGAAGACGCCGCTGCTGCGAAGCATCGTGCCCTCCCGGCCCTTTGTTCCTCTTGGAGGTTGACTAGGGCAGGTAGTTTTTGACTTTGAGTATTTTTGTGGTGGCTTTATTGTACCTGGACATGTGGGGTTTCTGAAAAGATGTGTTTTTTTTCTTCCCTTTTAGTACAGTATTTGGTTCAGAATCTTTTTTTTCTAGATTTTCCTCCTTTAAAATTGGGTGCGTCTTATATGCCGGAGCGTCTTATAGGGCGAAAAATACGGTAATTGTATGCTGCCTGGTGCTTAGTAGAGGACAGGCGGGACAGAAATGCAACAAACAACAAATAATAAATAAAGTGACACAATGAAGACAGCAGGGAAATTCATGGTCAGTTAAAGGAAGGATTTCTACATAGAAGTACGTAGTTATATTTGAACAGTACATACAGTAGTCAAACTGTGACAGCCACTGTCATAAGAGGTAGTACTTTTGCTGGAGAGCAGAAGTGCCCAAACTACGGCCCGTGGGTCAGATCCGGCCCCTGATGCTAAGTTTATTTCCTCTTCCGGGAGTGACAAGGGCAGCACGGGCCAGATAAATTGGCATCGAGGGCCAGATGTGGCCCACAGGCTGTAGTTTGGGCACCCGCGGCTTAAGCAGAGAAGATGGCAGCTTAAAATCTATCTTGTCCTGTTGCAAAACAGATTGCAAGGTGTGTTTTACTTCTGCTTCTGGTGGGAGGAATCACATGACTGGCCCGCTGAACCTGGTGACTGGCCCACTGAACCACATGACCAGCCCGCATCCTGAAAAGTTTGGCACGCCTGCTATAGACAGCTTTAAAAAGGAAGATTAGACAATTCCATTGTGGGAGATGGATTATTTATTTATTTATTTATTCATTAATTTATTTAACATTTACTGTACCTTTGTACTGCCAGAGTCTCTTAACGACCCATTCAAGAAACAGAATGTGAGAGAACCTTTGGTGCCGAAACTTTTTTGCAGCCATTTCTTATCTAAGATGTAATAGCAAGACCCACCCAAGTTTCTGGCAGACTCTGCAGAGGTTTAAAGAAAGCGGAAATGCTTCTAATTCAAATTGTACATTCTGTGGCCCGGTAGTAGACTGCAGCCCTCACAATCTTCTCTATTATCTACATTGGCTAAGTCTGATGGGAATTGTAGTCAAACAACAGTAAGAGGGCCCTGAGCAACTCATTCCTATCAGAACTTGAGATTCAAAGGGTCTGAACCAATACTATCCTAGATGCAGGATGTAATTTTTTGCCACAATGACACCCCACCTGAAAGCACTGCAGCACAGCTCTTTGAGGTTAGCAGGCTTTAGCAATGTAGACTCAGATTTGGACCTCCATTTGGCCAGGCTCTTCCCGGAATATCTTACTACCTGAAGCAGAACGGGAAAGGGTTGTGTATCAGGATGAATAGTATTCGTAGTCAGACACATTACAAAACCTGGGAACTAGATGTTAGCCTAGGTTTACCGTGATGGTGAACCTTGGCACTCCAGGAGTTCTTGGACTTCAATTGCCAGAAGCCCAAGTCTCTGTGAATCCACACAAATTGGTTTACTGTGCGTACACGCAGTAAACCCATTCGTGTGGATTCACAGAGACTTGGGCTTCTGGCAATTGAAGTCCAAGAACAGCTGGAGCGTATGCACAGTAAACCCACTCATGTGGATTCACAGAGACATGGGCTTCTGGTAATAGAAGTCCAAGAACACCTGGAGTCCCAGTAAACCCATTCATGTAGATTCTCAAAGACTTGGGCTTCTGGGAATTGAAGTCCAAGAACTCTTAGAGTGTCAAGGTTCGCCATCATTGGCCTAGGTTAGAAGAATGAAAAATCAGATAATTAAACATTTTCATTTTGTTGACATTCAAAATCTACTGCCTAGGACAACTGTCTCACCCCCACTAATGGTAGGGATGGTTCCACCTTTCATGCTTATGACCTTGGGACTTGTGTTTCCTGGTGTGCCCATCTCCCTTTGTCCCTGTCTTCCCCAGAGGTGAAGGGATGATGCCAGTGCTTCTCATTCTTCTTGTACGAAGAACGGTCCAGACGGTGCCGTCTGCTGCTTCTGGACAATCGATCTCTGCCGATGCTGCCGATTTGCAGTTTCCACAGCAGCTTCAGGAACAACGTTCCTGCCTCATTGCTAGGCAGCCTGTATCACAGGATCCCAGTCGGCTGGCATTGCCGTAGTAACAAGATAATGGTTCCCGAGTTATTGTTTTCTTCTCTGCAATTCCATTACCGGGAAGCTACAGATACCACGGGAGACACAGCAGTGACGTCCAGAAGGGACTTTCAAAAGTCACCCTAACGTCATGTTTAGAACGGAGTCCTACAAGTAGGGAATTTAGGATGAACTCGGCCACCCACCTGTTCTTTTTAATGCACCTGCACTTTTATTTATTTTCTAGCAATGGTATCAATCTCCGGGTTCAATGAGGATTAGCTCATTGGGGTTATGCAACCATACAGGTGTGTGGAAAGTATTAATAACTAAGGAAGGAATACACACACACACCCATATAATATCCATGGGGTCTACTTCCTTGGGACAATTAGAGTTGTAGTCCAACACACAGGAAAAACTGATACATTTTATTCATGGGTGAGGAGCCAAAAGAGGCACAAATACAGAAATACGGAATGCATGTGCCAAAAGATGTCTCAGGAAAATGCTTATGGTACTGCAGATGTAGCCACACAGAATACTGATTTTAAATACTTAAAATGGTATCTGGTTTGGCCCGTCTTCTTACCAAACATTAGTTGTTCTCCAAGAGTGAGTGATCTTCCACCCAAGTAAAAATGTTGATTTGTTATTTAATGAAAAATGTAGTCAGTTTAAAGGGGGGGTACATCTTGTTACCACACACACACACTCTCACACACACACACACACACACACACACACACACACACACACACACACACACACACACACACACACACACACACACACACACTTCAGCTTCAGTGGCTTTCCTTCTTTTTTCAGAGGTATTACCTTGTTTGGGATTAGTGATGTTTGAACTGTACTGCAGCCATCCAACTATGAATAAATAACAGTAAATACTACAGGCTTTTAGCAAATCTGGAAACGTCAGGTCTGCTCAAAAAGGCCAGCCCCTGAATTCAGGCGTCGCTGGTGTTTTTGGTTGGAAAGTGCTATTCTTTTATCCTCCGGGTTCTCATCAGTTACAAGAGGCCCTTGCAGAATAAAGGGCTGTTCTGTGAACAGCTTACATGAGAAATAATCCTGCTTAAAAATAGCTTTAATGCACAGCGGGAGGTTATTAGAGAGGAGTGAGGCTCCCCTATGCCTGCTGGGGAATTTGTTAAACTGAAGTACTTTTGTTTTTCAAGCAAGTGGAGAACAGTTGGTTGGTTGACCTGTGCTACATGTGGTATATGTCACATGCATTATCCAGCAATGTTGTAGAGCAAGGGTTCACAGAGCTAAAGTCCCGGAGTTTTTAGGCAGCAGAGATTATGACATCGGTACAGTAACTGGCAGAAGAATGAATGGACTTTCCCAGGAGCAGTATATTCTTCTCAGACATCTCTGTTGTCATGCTTAATATGCGAGGTTTGTTTGGTCTTGAATGGGTCATTAAGAGCAACTAGCTATACAAAAAGTGTGTTCATGTGTTGATCTGACCTGATCCAGCTGTCTGTATTTTTGGAAAATCTTGAGGGGTGAGTGGAGAGTGCTAGCTATGGAGACCTTCATGACAAAACCTTCGCTTCCAAATTTATTAATCCCTTATTATCCCCAAATTAATTGCCCCGGGTTGAAGAGCCGCTGCGGCCGCAGGCAGCATAGAACAATGACAATGACCCTGGGTTCCACCCACGGCTGGGGTTGAAGAGCGCCTGTGGGTGGCAGAGGACGCTGCCTCTGACCCCGGGCTCCACCCATGGCCAGAGATTAGGCTGTTTGGTGCCAGGAACTTTGCCATTGGGGTGGGGAGGCAGACATCGCCCCCTGGCCAGTCTAGGTCTTGGACTCCTCTGCGGTCATCTTTGATTTTTTTAGACTTTTTAAAATGTTTCATGATGTATAGTGTATTAGATAAGTACTGTTGTGAGCTGCCCTGAGTCGCGTTGATGAGTGGGCGGCATACAAATGTAAATATAATAATAATATTAGTGTAGTTCACATTCAGTCATCAAGTCAATAGAACTCTAGTGCCTTTGGTCTCAACTACGTTCCTATTACAACCACAACTACAGGGTCTAATTAATGTACAAATAATACCACAGTATATTCCCCACCCCAACAAAGAAGGGTAGTGGCAAAGAATGTTCAAATTATCGAACAATTGCGCTCATCCCACATGCTAGCAAGGTGATGCTCAAGATAATACAGGATAGACTTCAGCAGCATGTGGAGAGAGAATTGCCAGAGGTGCAGGCGGGGTTCAGAAAAGGCAGGGGGACTAGAGACCACATTGCCAATATATGGTGGATCATGGAGAAAACAAAGGAATATCAGAAACAAGGCATTTGACTGTGTGGACCACAATAAAATATGTCAAGTACTTAAAGAAATGGGAATACCAGAACACTCATATGCCTCATGAGAAATCTGTACAAGAGTCAAGAAGCAACAGTTAGGACAGAACACGGAATGACAGAATGGTTTGGAATAGGAAAAGGAGTAAGACAAGGCTGCATCTTATCACCCTACCTTTTCAACCTGTACACAGAGCACATAATGCGCAATGCAAGGATAGAGAAATCACAATATGGGATAAAAATTGCTGGGAGAAACATCAACAATTTGAGATATGCAGACGATACCACCCTAATGGCAGAAAGTGAGGAAGATTTAAAGAAACTCCTGATTAAGTTGAAAGAAGAGAGTGCAAAAGCTGGCCTGAGACTTAACATTAAGAAAACCAAGATAATGGCAACAAGCCCTATCAGCACCTGGAAAGTAGACGGGGAAGAAGTAGAAGCAGTGATGGATTTTACTTTCTTGGGATCTAGGATCACTGCAGATGGGGATTGCAGCCATGAAATAAAGAGGCGACTGATTCTAGGGAGACAAGCCATGAGAAACCTGGGGAACATAGTGAAAAGTAGAGACATCACCTTGCAAACAAAAATCTGTATAGTCAAAGCAATGGTATTCTCAGTGGTAATGTATGGTTGCGAGAGCTGGACCATTAGGAACGCTGAGCACAAAAGAATAGACGCCTTTGAGATGTGGTCTTGGAGGAGAGTTTTGAGAGTCCCCTGGACAGCGAGGAGAACAAATAGGTCAATCTTGAACGAAATCAGTCCTGACTGCTCCTTAGAAGGTCAAATAGTAAAGATGAGGCTGAAGTACTTTGGACACCAAATGAGAAGAGAGGATTCACTTGAGAAAGCCTTGATGCTGGGAAAGGTGGAGGGCAAAAGAAAAAGGGGACGGCCAAGGATGACATGGCTGGATGGCATTGTGGACGCAGCGGGCACCGAGTTGAGCAGGCTGAGGAGGATGGTAGAGGACAGGGGTGCCTGGAGATCAATGGTCCATAGGGTCGCAAAGGGTCGGAATCGACTGTGCGACTAAACAACAACAACATATTTCCCCAACAACAACAACCTAATAGACACAAGTGGAAAGACAGAATCTATATCTTTCTCAGGATCACTGGATGTAATATCCATACCTGTCAACCCGCGGCTCTGGAAAAACGGGACCTGCGCACATCGCTTGTGCGCAGGTCGTGTTCCATGCATGCATGGAAAGGTTTTACCCCTTCTACACATGCGCGGAAGCGCTATGCCGCTTGCACAGCCCTTATGCAAGCGACGTAGTGCTTCCACGCATTACGGGGTAATCCCGGCCAAATCAGGAAGGTTGACAGGTATGGTAATATCATGAGGAACAACATAAAGTATAAAATAATTCACTCTGCAAGGAAAGATCCCTGGGAAGAGAGAGGCCCTGGATGTAGATGGATTTTGTGGCTGAAGAACCTGAGAGACTGGTGTGCCATGTCCTGTTCAAAATCAGGAACGGATACAGAAACTCAAAAAGAAGAAGGATATAACTTTGTATTATCTCCAGAAGTAATTTCAAATGGATTTGAAAAGACAAAGGGCGGGAAGCCCATTCAGATTACTGTGTGTCTCAGGGCAATTGTGGAAGGAGTGCAGTGGCTTAGTGGTTATGACATTGAACTTGATGACTGGAAGGTTGGCAGGTCAGCAGTTCAAGACCCCAGTGCTGCAACGATGGAGTAAGTTCCCATCTCTGTCCCAGCTCCTGCCAACCTAGCAGTTCGAAAGCAAGAAATTGCAAGTAGATAAAGAAGTACCGCTTTTGTGGGAAGGTAAACAGTGTTCTGTGCCCTCCGGTGTCTAGTCATGCCTGCCACATGACCACAGAAACATCTGCAGACTCAGACAACGCTGGCTCTTTGGTTATAAACAGAAATGAGCATTGAACCCTAGAGTCAGATACGACTGGCTTTTGAGCAAGTGTGACCTTTAAGGGCAGTGATGGAAACAGCTGTGGCAATGCAGAGAGATTTTCTTAATGGTGTTCATTGCACATGGGTATATACATTCAATGTTACAGAGGTGTGAACATATGCAGATTATGGTGTTGTCTATATTATTTAGTAACTAGCATATTTTGCCCGGCGGTGCCGGGCTTTTTAAAATTGTGTTGGATAGTAAAGGGTATCATTTTTTTTCTTGAACCAATGGTGCCGGCCTGTTTTAAATGGTGTTGTAAGGTTTTGTGATTTTTTGGCTTCAAGGCGCTGCGTCTGGCTGCTGCGGACTTGCGCTCCCAGTGGTGTTTTTTTTTGGGGGGGGGGTTGCGTGCTGGCTTCTTCAGTGCCGGGCTCTTTAAATTGGTTTTTGAAGATTTTTGTTTTCTGTTTATGCAAATTTTATTTTATTTTATTTTATTTTATTTTATTTTAATATTATTTAGTTTAAAATTTAATTTTGTTTTTTTAAATCTTTATTTTTACGCATTTTTATTTTTTGTTTTGGTTTTATTGAGTGAAAAGTGATTTCTGTTATTTTTGGTATTTTTTGAGATTAGTGTGATTATTTTTGAATGTTTTTATAACTTATTTGATTAATTTTTGAATTAATCTTATTAGTTTCAATATTTTTGAATGTTTTTTTCTCTTTTGGCCTCTGGGTGGGGGAGGTGAGCATTTCTGCCTCTCTACAATTGTTCTCTTCTGTCCTCTGGGTGTCGCTTCTGGTAAGTTTTTTTAAATATTTTCTCATTTGAGTTCCGGTCCTCATGGATAGAAGACGTGTTTTGGTAAGCTCTTTTGGTGTGTGTGTGTTTTTTTGGGGGGGTTGGGATTTTTGGGGGGGTTCTGTGTGTTTTTTCTTGTTTGTTTTTGGCTGTTTTTGTGTTTCATTTTTGGATTTTTGAGTGTTTTTGAGTGTTTTTGTTTTGGGTTTACTTTTTCAGGGGGGGGGGTGGCTTTCTTTCCAAAGGCCATGCTGGCTGGCCCGTGGGAAGGAACATAAGAACATAAGAACAGCCTTGCTGGAACAGGCCACAGCCCATCCAGTCCAGCATTCTGTCTCACACAGTGGCTCACCATTTCCTTCAGGGTATTCCCAAGCAGATGCCTTCACCTGCTTAGGATTCCCTGGAAATGATGTTGAGAGATATCCTGCCTATCTCTCCAACCCGGAGGTTGTCCTTAAGTATCCATAATTATAGCCATTGATACTCTTGTCCTCCATGAACTTGTCTAATCCTTTCTTAAAGCTGTCAAGACTGACAGCTGTCACCACTTCTTCTGGCAGGGAGTTCCATAGACCAGTAATCCTCTGGGTGAAAAAGTACTTTCTCTTATTTGTTTGAGAACTAGTACCCAAAAGTTTCATCGAGTGTCCCCTAGTTCTAGTGTTGTGCGATAGGGAAAACAGTTTTTCCTTATCTACTTTGTCCACACCGTGCATGATTTTATAAACTTCAATCAGGTCACCTCTTAGACGTCGTCATTCAAGAGTGAAGAGGCCCAACTGTTGCAGCCTCAGATGGTAAGGAAGGCGTTCCAGTCCCCTAATCATATTGGTTGCCCTCCTCTGCACTTTTTCCAACTCCATAATATCCTTCTGGAGGTATGGCAACCAGAACTGTACACAGTATTCCAGATGGGGCCTCACCATAGATTTATAAAGAGGCAAAATGACACTTGCTGACTTATTTTCTATACCCTTCCTAATGATCCCTAGCATTGAGTTTGCTTTTTTCACTGCTGAGGCACACTGGGTTGACACCTTCATTGAGTTGTCCACCAGAGCACCAAGGTCCCTTTCCTGGTTTGTCGCAGAGAGTTCAGACCCCATCAGTTTATAAATGTAATTGGGGTTCTTTGCCCCAACATGCATCACTCTGCACTTACTAATGTTGAAACTCATTTGCCACTGTTTTGCCCACTCCCCCAGTGTCAAGAGATCCCTCTGGAGCTCCTCACAATCTCTCACAGTTTTCACTACCCTGTATAATTTAGTGTTGTCAGCAAATTTGGCTACCTTGCTTTTTACTCCTACCTCTAGATCATTTATGAAGAGGTTGAAAAGCAGGGGTCCCAGTACTGAACCTTGGGGGACCCCACTCTTTACTTCCCTCCACTTGGAGAAGTGTCCATTTAGTGCTACCCTCTGTTTCCTCTCCCTTAGCCAGTTGCTGATCCAGGACAAGACCTGTCCCTTTATTCCATGACTGGTAAGTTTATTCAAGAGCCTTTGGTGTGGGACCTTGTCAAAAGCCTTCTGAAAGTCCAGATAAACAATGTCAACTGGATCCCCCTTATCCACATGCCTTCTCTTCTATGTGCCTATTAATTCTATCTTTTAGGATGGTTTCCATCACTTTACCTGGGACACATGTCAAACTGACAGGTCGGTAATTTCCTGGATCACCCCTGGATCCTTTTTTGAAAATTGGTGTTACATTCGCTACCTTCCAGTCATCAGGCACAAAGCCTGATTTGAGGGAAAGATTATATATTTTGGCTAGGAGATCAGCAATTTCATCTTTAAGTTCCCTGAGAACTCGTGGATGGATGCCATCTGGTCCTGGTGATTTGTTAGTGTTTAGCTTAACAAGACATGCAAGGACCTCCTCCCTGGTTATTTCTATCTGGCTTAATTCTTCGCTTTCCCTCCCTACAAAGATAGGCTCTGTTTTGGGCATGTGGCCTCTGTCTTCTTCAGTGAATACTGAAGCAAAGAATTCATTGAGTCTCTCTGCAATCTCTGTTTCCTCTTTAATAACCCCTTGCCTTCCATTGTCATCTAATGGTCCAATGGCCTTCCTAGTTGGGTTCTTACTTCTAATGTACTTAAAGAAGTCTTTGTTATTTCTCTGTGTATTTTTAGCTATACGCTCCTCAAAGTCTTGCTTTGCTTTCCTGATTGTTGCCTTGCATTTGTTCTGCCAGAATTTATGTTTCTGCCTGCTGTCCTCATTCGGACAAGCCTTCCATCTTCTAAATGAGCTTTTCTCAAGGAAGGGCATTGGTGGGAGGGGGGGGCTTTCTTTCCCACAGGCCATCCTGGCTGGCCCGTGGGAAGGAAGGGCAATGGCGGGGGGTGGCTTTCTTTCCCATGGGCCATGCTGGCTGGTCCGTGGGAAGGAAGGGCAATGGCGGGGGTGGTGCTTTCTTTGTTTTCTTCTCCACGGGCCATGCTGGCTGGCCTGTGGGGAAGAAGGGCAGCGCCGGCGGGCGTTTCTTTTTTAAAAAAATTGATTTTTCGCACGCAGGCCGCCTCAGCGTTCAGCGCGCTAATGGCACGCAGGACGCTGGGGCTTGTAGTTTTGCCTGCGCGTGTTTGCTTACTGTGGCAGTTTTTTTCCTGCAGCTTTTTTTATTGGCCGCGGCGCGTTTCCGAACGTTCCTTTTGCTGTGCAGCTCAGCCTGATTGGCTCTGGCGCGGCGTGGTGCAAGGAATGTTGGGAATTGAAGTTCACTTTTTTTTGTTTGCGACTGGGGGGCTCCTACCCCCGGGTCAAAAATTTCAACCCGACAGTTACCTGCGAACCGGGTTCGGGCAAGTGAACGGAGGCCCATTACGGGCTAGTGGGGCCTGGTGCAACATCCTTTGTCACATTCCAACGGTTAACGCACCATTTTATAGGTATAGATTGGGTCATGTACCTGCAGTTTGTGATACCTCGGCAAAGAGGCTGTTACTGTGTATAATTTGGTCTCTTACCACCCCAATCTGGTACCAAGCTCCTAATGTGTACATTTATTTTATTTTTTCATTTAGTTTTGTAAGCCTTTTTGATTAAGTGTGGAAGATAGCACAACATTAAAACTCACTTATAATAAATCAGATCAAGAATAAATTAGTATTAAGCACCAGCTGTTTTATTAGGAAGTGGTTAAAATAACTGTAAACCAAGAGGCCGTGTTCCCAAACAGCTCACTAGAAAAGTTAAGCTAGCAATTAGAAGCAACATGTTAACACGTAATGGTGCTCACTTAAAAGTATTTAAGTATCTCTTAAACCAGTGTTAAGGGGCTACAGTGGCTCAGTGGTTAAGAAGCTTGCCTTGGTAGCTGGAAGGCTGGCAAGTTGGCAGTTCAAGACCCGGTACTGCATGTCGGCTTGAGCTCCTGTGTAATGAAATAGTGTCACAAGTCCTGGTGCTTAGTGGGACCACTCAGGGGAGAGAGTTGGATTCCGAGCTACCAAGGGATCCATACTCAAAGTAAGCTTATTCAGGATCACCTAGCTTAGTTAGGTTTCTTTCTTCTTCTTCTTCCTTTTTTTTTTTTGGGGGGGGGGGAGCCTGAATGTGGATTTTTATGTATAATCTTGATTAGAAATTGGTTTTTTTGTGTTTTTTTGTATCCTGGAATTAACAGATGGACTGTCACTTTTTCATTATGCACCAAGCACAATAAACCACTTTTAAGGCAATATGAAGCCTGTTTATTGGGAAAAGGGGTAAAAATAAGAGTAAACCAAACGAATGCCATATACTACAACTTATTCATTCTCTCCATATTTTTGTCTGGGCTCTCGGTATTTGAGAGGATCCCAGGTTACTGCAAAGTAATTTGCAGGACGACGTCCCGGCTACTAGTTACTCAGAGTCTCAGGTGTTCCAAAAGTGAGCCTGCCAGCATTGGAGCAAACTGGAGAGGCCTGGGGCAAGAGTAATAGTGGACACTGGTAATGTCACAGCCTGTCTCTGTCCCAGCTCTTGGGGACATGAAAGGAGCCTCATTTGGGGTGTTCCATGAGCAGAGTTTCTCCGGCAAAAATCCTTTCAACCCAGAATAATTTCTGGCACAAAATTTTATTAACCAGTGTTTCCCAGCCTTTGATTCTTGGACTTCAATTCCCAGTAGCCCAAGTCATTTCCCAAGTCAATCAACCAATGTATTGACTTGGGCTTCTGGGAATTGAAGTCTCCCTGAGGGTCATGGGGGCCCCGTTGGGAACCACTGCTTTATGGAGTCTATCTATCTCATGTTTGGTCTTCCTCTGATCCTAGCATTCCTGTCTCTTCCAGGGAATCCTGCCTTCTAATAAAGTGCCCAAAGTAGGACAGTCTGGGCTGTATTGTTTGTGCCTCCAGTGGCAGTTTAGGCTTGATTTGTTCTATGACCCACTTTTTCATCTTTCAGGCAGTATCCAGGGTATCTGCTGAGCTTTCCTTTAACTGAGTCAATTTTTCCCCTGTCATCTTTCTATACTATCTAGCTTTTGCATCCTTACATGGTACAGTAATCAGAAACACAATAGTGTGAATTATCTAGGTCTTGTTCTTCAGTGAAACAGCATCAATGAATTAATTAATATACTTTTATGCCGTCCATCTGCCCAGTCTGGACAACCATCCACATCAAAAACCTCAGAAATATACAAATTGAAATAGACAAATTAAGAGTGCAAAAGCTGGCTTGAGACTCAACATCAAGAAAACCAAGATAATGGCCACAGGCCCTATCAGCACCTGGAAAATAGATGGGGAAGAAGTAGAAGCAGTGACAGATTTTACTTTCTTAGGATCTAAGATCACTGCAGATGGAGATTGCAGCCATGAAATAAAAAGACGCCTGATTCTTGGGAGACAAGCTATGAGAAACCTGGGGATCATAGCGAAAAGCAGAGACATCACCTTGAAAACAAAAATTTGTGTAGTCAAAGCAATGGTATTCCTGGTGGTAATGTATGGGTGACAGGTGTGAGGGCTGGACCATTAAGAAAGCTGAGAGCAGAAGAATAGATGCCTTTGAGATGTGGTGTTGGAGGAGAGTTTTGAGAGTCCCCTGGACAGCAAGGAGAACGAATAGGTCAATCTTAGAAGAAATCAACCCTGACTGCTCATTGGAAGGTCAAATAGTAAAGATGAAGTACTTTGGACATCAAATGAGAAGGGAGGATTCACTTGCGAAGGCCTTGATGCTGGGAAAGGTGGAGGGCAAAAGAAGAAGGGGGCGGCCAAACATGAGATGGCTAGATGGTATTGTAGACACAATGGGCACAGAGCTGGGTGGGGTGAGGAGGATGGTGGAAGACAGGGGTGCCTGGAGGACAATGGTCCATAGGGTCGCAAAGGGTCGGAATTGACTGTGCAACTGAGCAACAAAGTCGTGTCATGTTAAAAAATAAATTGCATATAACCTGCCCCAGCATGGAAAAGCATGTCAGGAAGTTAAATGGAAAGTAACTGGCTGCAGGGAGAAAGTCTTTGAAAGCTTCCCTGAACAAGTTTGTTATAAGTTGTCCTTTAGATATGTCCAGGGAGAGGGCCTGGCATAGCTCCATTATCAAGGTGTCTCCATAGTGTGGTTGCCACCATTAAAGAGCGCTTATCTCCTTGTTGAAACTTTCTTTGCTGTTCTCACCATTGGCGCCAGGAGCTGCGTGGTTTGTGAGGATCGGTTGATATTGGCAGAGGCTCTTCCGAAGAGCCTCCCTCCGGCCCTCCATCGACCGGAGGGATAAAGAGACGCCGTGCCGCAGTCGAGACGCCGTGCCGCAGTCGGGACACCGCGCCGAAGCTCTCCTGGGCCCCCACCATCGGCCCAGGATGGGAGCCACCTGCGGCAACCGGCCCCGCCTCCCTCCGGCCCTCCATCGACCGGAGGGATAAAGAGATGCCGTGCCGCAGTCGAGACGCCGTGCCGCAGTCGGGACACCGCGCCGAAGCTCTCCTGGGCCCCCACTATCGGCCCAGGATGGGAGCCACCTGCGGCAACCGGCCCCGCCTCCCTCCGGCCCTCCATCGACCGGAGGGATAAAGAGACGCCGTGCCGCAGTCGAGATGTCGTGCCGCAGTCGGGACACCGCGCCGAAGCTCTCCTGGGCCCCCACCATCGGCCCAGGATGGGAGCCACCTGCGGCAACCGGCCCCGCCTCCCTCCGGCCCTCCATCGACCGGAGGGATAAAGAGACGCCGTGCCGCAGACGGGACACCGCTACGTCCCCGCCTCCCGAGCCTCGGAGGGCTCAAAGGACGCTGCCCCGCGCCGCCCGAGGACTTAGCCCTCTTTCCCGGCTTGGCATTTGCCACGGGGAAGAGTGGAAGTGAACGCCTTTTTCTCTTTTCTTTCTTGCCTTTTATGTTGTATGCTTACTGATTTTGTATCTTTCCCCTCGCTGCTGCCAGCTTTAGGCAGCACGCCCCAATGTAAACCACTTAGAGTCTTCTTCTGGAAGAGACAAGCGGTATATAAATTAAAACTTTATTATTATTTATTATTATTATTATGTTCCATTAGATAACAAAATATACAGCATACATCATAAAATGTATATAAAAGATTGGAATAAAATTATCCAATAATAACCCAAAAAGACCAGACCAGATGGCATCAGAAAATCTTAAAACCATAAACAATAGTATAAGAAACAATGTGCCAACCTTTTTAATTCGACAGTACTACCTGCCACACTCTATGGGAGTGAAACATGGTCATTAATGAAGGCTGAGGAAGAAGAACTGTCGAGGGCCATAAGAGCCATGGAAAGATCAATGCTAAAAGTATCCCTTTATGACGACATCCCCAATGCCCAAATAAGAGAACAAGGTGGAATCAACGAAGCTGTTGCTGAATATCACAAATGGAAATTGTGCTGGGCTAGACACATCTCTTGAATGACAGATGGGCATTGGACAGCAGCAGTCACCAAGCAATATCCCAGAGGAGTAAAAAGAACCCTTGGCAGGCCCCACAAAAGATGGGAAAACTCAATTGTGAAAAGTTTTGGTTGAACCTGAAGAAGTAGGATTGAAGTGAAATGAATGGAAAACGAGATGCGACCAGCAAGAACTTATCCCTTGATAGTCTGGTCAATCAAGAATCAAGATTTTTCTTTATTAAACTTTAGAAGTTCAGCATTAACACCTTGTTCTGATATAGAAAGCAACAGGGAGCCATTGTTACTGGGCCAGGTTTGGGGTGATATGATTTAATTTCTTTATCCTGGAGATCACCTGGCTGCACTATTCTGGACTTGTTGTAACTTTCATATCGAGGACAAGGACAGCTCTACGTAGAGAACTTTACAGTAGCCAGTATTTGAGACTACCAATGCATGGACCAGAGTTGTCAGGAATCACTGACAGTCTCCCCAACAACAGGACCTCCCCTTTGTCGGGATAGAATTGCAACTGGTTCGCTCTTGTCCATTCCATTATTGAGACCAGGTAGTCCTCAAGGCATCAAATTGCATCCAGTTCTTCTGTCGTGATAATTTTTGTTTTCTTAATGTTCAGCTTCAATCCTACTTTGGCATTTCTTCTTTCGCTTTCATTTCCACTTCACGATATAGCGGTGGTAATTTTGCCAATAACATAATGACTGCTGATGCTATTAGTAGTTTCACATAACAAGTAAAACTATTCTTGCTTCACTACTCTTGCTCCTGGGAAGAAGAAATGGTTGAGGCGCCTTTTGAGCATTTTCTTTTTCCAAAATTCAGGACATTTTTGTAAAAAAAATTGTAAAAGTAAAAGGTAAAGGTTTCCCTTGCTCGAAAGCCAGTCTAGGGTGCAGTGCTCATCTCTGTTTCTAAGCCGAAGAGCCAGCGCTGTCTGCTTCTGCAGACATTTCCGTGGTCATGTGGCAGGCATGACTAGACACTGGAGCGCACAGAACGCTATTACCTTCCCACTGAAGTGGTCCCTATTTATCTACTTGCAATGTCTTGCTTTCGAACTGCTAGGTTGGCAGGAGCTGGGACAAAGACGGGAGTTCATTCCGTCCTGCAGTACTCGGGAATCGAACTGCTGACCTTCCACTTCCCAGTCAGCGTCTTAGCTACTTGAGCCACTGCAGTCCCGCTTTGTAAAAATAAATGAAAAATAAAATTGTAACCATTCAGGATTCTCATCCTTTTGATATTTTTCCATTGCTTTGTAAAAAGGAATGGAAAAATATCAAAAGGATGAGAATCCTGAATGGTTACAATTTTATTTTTCATTTATTTTTTGTCTGGATGATAAAAAAATGGTAGAAGAATGACCATGCATAAGCCATTCTGAAGTCCTTGGAGGAAAGGCAAGAAAACAGTTAGGAAGTTTTTACTGATATTCAACCAAAATCTTGCATCCTGAAATTTGAGCCAGTTATTACATGTCCTGCACCCTGGAATGACCAAGAACAGATCTGCCCTGAGTCGGCATATGCTGAGCAGGCGGCATACAAATTGAATAAATCAAATCAAATCCTTCCTATGTATGACAACCTTTCAGATGTTTCTAGAATGCTATCATATCTTCTTTATCAGTCTCTTTTTCTCAAGGCAAAACATTCCCACTTCTTCCAGTCTTTTCCTCATAAGGCTTGGATTCTAATCATACTTGTCAAGCGCGGCTCTGGAGATTACGGGACCTGTGCATAACGTTTCTGCGCAGGTCCATTCTACGCATGCGTAAAAGCCTTCTACGCATGCATAGAAAGCTTCTACGCATCCCCTTCTGCCCAGAACCCTTCTACGCATGCGTAGAAGGGTTCTACGCATGCATACAAGGGTTCTACGCATGCGTAGAAAGGACCTGCGCAGAAGGGATGCACAGTAACTACTTTCCACCACTGCCAAATTACGGGGTAGCAGCAGCTCCGGGTGGGAAATGGAGAAAATCGCCAAGGAATTACAGGGTAATCCCGGCCAATATGGGGTACTTGACAGGTATGATTCTAATACGTCCAGAGCTTAACCATTACAACAGCAAAGCCCTGAGTATTAAAGCTGCTAATTACAGCTCTGGGCATCTTGAAATCAGAAGGAAGAGATATCTTTGACCTGGACACCAGACGTTAATTACTCCAGTCTCATCGCATCTCTCCATATAGTGTATTAAGACTTGGGACCAATCCCTTCATGGTGACATGAATTTACAGCAGCTCAGTATCTTATTTGTTTGTTAGATTTATACAACTAGGTCAGGGGTGCTCAAACTATGGCCTGTGGGCCAGGTCTGGCCACCAATGCTAATTCATCTGGCCCACACTGCCCATGTCACTCCCGGAAGAAGTAAAACGTGGCTGTACAGCGCATTTTACTTCCAATTCCAAGAGCGACAAGGGCACTGTGTGCTGGATGAATTGGCATCAGGGGCCAGATCCGGCCCACAGGCCATAGTTTGGGCACCTCTGGTTTAAGCAGAGAAAATGGCAGCTTGAAAAATCTATCTCTTCCTGTTGCAAAACATATCTGTTGCAAAACAGATTGCAAGGTGCATTTTACTTCTGCTTTTGGTGGGAGGAACCATGTGACTGTCCCGCTAAACCATGTGACCGGCCCGCTAAACCATATGACCAGCCCGTGGCCCGAAATGTTTGGGCACCCCTGTACTAGATGGACTTGAGCAAGACCAGATGTAGTTAAAAAGACTGAGGCCATTTCTGCCTCCTTCAAAGCCAGGCATAAAATGAAACAAGACCAGGTTGTCACCAGGTTGTCACTCCAGGTTGTCTCCCAACATTTGCAGAAGGTCTCAAGGAAGGAGGGAGCTTGGTGGCTAAGCCCAAATAAAGACTGGTGAACTGGGGCGGTTCACTAGTCTTTATTTGGGCTTAGGGCGAGGGGGCGGCATATAAATTTAAATAAATAAACTGGCTAGCTAGTTCAGTGAGTTAAAAACCAGAGTTTGGAAACTAGATTTCCCACTGTGCTGCTTGGAAGAAGAGCCATTGGCAAGTTGCACAGTCCCAAGACACCGCCAGAAGAAGGGAATGGTAAATTACGTCTGAGTACTCTCTACTTGGTACTGCGGTGGCTTAGTGGGTTAAGACACTGAACTTCATGACCAGAAGGTTGGCAGTTTTACTTCCGCTTCCAGGAGAAACAAGGGCTTCGTGGGCCAGATGAATTGGCATTTGGGGCCAGATCTGGCCCTGAACCATGTGACTGGCCCACGGCCCGAAATGTTTGGACACCCCTGGCTTAGAAGCAGGCCTGTATCAGTACTCTAAGCTTATTAACACACAGGGCTACACAATCACAGGGCATATTTTCACTACCACTCCGTATACAGGGAAGTAGCAGATGGTCATTCATCTCATGACGAGGCGCTCTCTTTCTCCATTTCCCCCTCCTCCACCTGCCCATATTACACTGAACAAAGCTACAGAGGTCACTTGCATATAAGCCACTTTCCTGTGCCCGGAAGCTCTTTCTCAGAGCTCTTAAAGTCACCCTGCATTCATTTTATTTATTTATTTTTTGGTCCTTTTCCCATCAGCAAGGCATCCAAAGGGAAGATGGCTTTTGTACTCTCTAAGAGCAAAGACAGAGCTATTCTTTTTTCCTTCAAAGAACAATAATATCCTAACTAGTAAAGGTTTCCCTTGCTCGAAAGCCAGTCTATCCGACTCTAGGGTTCAGTGCAGGCATGACTAGATACCAGAGCGCACATAATGCTGTTTACCTTCCCGCCAAAGTGGTCCCTATTTATCTACTTGCAGTTTTCTTGCTTTCAGACTGCTAGGTTGGCAGGAGCTGGGACAGAGACTGGCGCTCATTCCGTCCTGAAGTACTCGGGAATCAAACTGCTGACCTCCAGCCTTCCAGTCAGCGTCTTAGTCACTTGAGCCACTGCAGTCTCATAACTACTAACTACTATATCCTAACTACTGCCTTGCATTTCTCCCATGTATTTAGAGCCAGGACAGACTCCGATGAAGAATGTGAGCATTTGAGTGTTTAAACCTGTGTTAGTCCTCACTGCGACTCCTTCTTTGTCTTCCGTGCAAGACACCAAATTGGCGACGAAGGTGGGATCATGGCGAATCCCAAGGTCAAGCCTTACCAGTTCGATGTCAGCGAGCCCGAACAATGGGAGCTCTACGAGTGCCAGTTTCGGCACGCAATGGAAGCCGCGAGTGTCGACGATGACGCGAAAATGCGCTCCTACTTCCTGGCCCAGGTGGGGCCGGCCACGCTGCGTATCCTGATGAACCTGGTGGCCCCCCAGAAGGTGGACGTGGTGCCCATCGACCGCATCCTGGAGCTGTTGGGCGAGCATTTCCAGCCTCCCGTGTCGATCTTCCCAGCCCGGGTCGCGTTCCACAGGCGAGACCAGTGACCGGGCGAATCCGTGTCCGTCTACGCGGCGGCCCTCAGGCTTGCAGCGGTGCACTGCCAGTGGGACGACCTGGACCAGGCCCTCCGAGACCGCATGCTGTGTGGTCTGAGGGACGAGGAGCTTCAGCGGAAGCTCATGACCCGCGACTACCGCCTCACGTTCAACGAGGTACTGCAGGAGGCCCAAGCGGCTGAAGCGGCCAGGAGCGGGGTCAGAGTGTTCAAGTCCCGAGGGGCCGCGTCCGAAAGGGCCAAGTCACCAGTGCAGGCGGCCTGGCGGACACCAGTGAAAGCGGCCTGGCAGGCCCCCAAGCCGCCCACCGGCACACCAACGGCGTCCGAGGAGTCGTCCACGACGGCAGACCCCTGCTCCAGTGAGGACGACGATGTTCAGCGGGTCAAGAAACGAGGAGAGAAGCGGCAGACCCGCGAACGGCAAGACCGCCGCTGCGATGGTTGTGGGGCGTCCCACGACCGCACGAGGTGTCCATTCCGAAAGGCCGAGTGTCACAACTGCGTCCGAAAGGGGCACATCGCCCGAGTGTGCAGGCGCGGGCGAGTCGAGGGCAAGGGCAATTCGAGCCACTCCCAGACGCACCAACGGAAGGCGGCCGGCACCAGGAAGGTCTCAGCCAACGACAGCGAGGAAGGCGTGAACCGTGTGGGCCTGGAGCACCGGCGTTTTTTCGTAGAGGTACAGTTACAGGGGCTCCCAGTGAGGATGGAGATAGACTCGGGGTTGTCCTATTCCATCCTGTCCCAAAAAGAGTTTATGCGCATTCCCCCTGATGCGTGGCCCAAGCTGCGGGCCATGAAGTCACACCTACGGGACGTGCAGGGAAATGGGATCCCAGTGTTGGGGGTGGGGAATTTCAAGGTGAAGTTCAAGAATTACTCTGAGAAACTGCCCCTAGTGGTCCTCAAGGGGGGGAGATGCTGCCTTTTGGGAACGCAGTGGTTCGCTCCCCTGGGAATCGAACTGTCCGGCATTAACGCCATAGAGACTGACCCAATGCTGGACGTGTGCAACGCACACCCGGACGTTTTCAAGAAGGGGCTCTGGACTTACAAGGGGCCCCCAGTTTCCTTTGACTTGGACCCAGAAATCCGACCCATACGCCTCAAGCCAAGAAGAGTGCCTTTCGCCCTCAAGGACAAGATCGAGGCGGAACTGGACAAATTGGTGGGGCAGGGGATTTTGGTCCCAGTTGATTCGGCGGAGAGGGAAACGCCGATTGTTACGGCCCTTAAATCAAACGGGGAGGTCAGGATTTGTGCGGACTATAAATGTACGATCAATAAGGCCATTCGGCCAAATGCATATCCGGTACCCGTGGTCAGCCATTTAATGGCCACGCTACATGGGGGGAGGTGTTTTGCCAAGCTAGATCTGGTGCAGGCATATCAGCAGCTCTCTGTAACCCCGGCTGCTGCCGCTGCGCAAACGATCGTAACGCACAAGGGGGCATTTAAGGTAACGCGCCTTCAGTTCGGCGTGAATTTGGCCCCCGAAATTTTCCAGTCCCTCGTGGAACGCCTTTTAAAGGGGCTTCCAGGCGTCCTCCCATATTTCGACAATGTGTTAATAACAGCGGGGGCGAATCAGAACTAGCGCAAAGGCTAGACAAGGTCCTTTCAATATTCGAGAAGGCGGGCCTCCGACTGAGACGGGACAAATGTGTTTTCTTTGCAAGGGAGGTTGAGTTCCTCGGGTTCAAGGTAACCCCGGAGGGCATCAAGCCCTCCGAGTCCAAGGTTGCGGCTGTGCAAAACGCCCCTCGCCCCACCGCGAAACCGGAGCTGCAGTCATTTCTAGGGCTCTTAAATTTTTACCATTCCTTCCTGCCGAGGAAGGCATCCGTTGCTGAGCCACTGCACGCACTATTGAAGAAAGAGGCGGTTTGGCGGTGGGGAGATAGGCAAGAGAAAGCTTTCAGGGAGCTGAAGGCACTTCTATCCTCGAGTGCTGTCCTGACCCACTTTGACCCTAGGAGACCAGTAGTTCTAGTCTGTGATGCGTCCCCAGTGGGGGTGGGGGCGGTTCTATGCCATGTGTTGGAGAGCGGGCGGGAGGCCCCGATAGCATACTACTCAAGGTCCCTCTCGAAGGCCGAGCGCAATTACGCGCAAACTGATAGGGAGGCCCTGGCCATCATCGCGGGAACGAAAAAGTTCCACGACTTTTTATACGGCCGCGAGTTTACAGTAGTGACGGATCACAAGCCACTTCTGGGGATCTTCACTACCGGCAAACCCACACCGCAAATTCTATCCCACAGGATGCTGCGTTGGGCCATCTTCCTCAACGCCTACCAGTATGAGCTGGTCTATCGCCCAGGGAAGGAGATCTCCCATGTGGATGCGCTGTCCCGATCTCCCCTCCCAAGTGTAGGGGACCCCACATGCGAGGTAGAGCAGGACCACCAAGTCCTGCTGATCGAGTCTCTCGACTCACCCCCCATTCTCCCGGCCGACCTCGCCAAGGCCACGGCGGCTGACAAGATGCTGGCCCAAGTTAGTGCCTGGGTGAGGAAAGGGTGGCCCACTACTCCCCCGAGGAACATTTCAAGCCTTTTGTCAGGCGTAGAGTAGAGCTTTCTCTGGAAAGGGGCTGCTTACTCTGGGGCCAGCGGGTAGTTATCCCAGAGAAGCTGAGGGCCAAGGTACTGAAGCTACTGCATACCAGTCACCCCGGGATCGTGCGTTCCAAGGCTCTGGCCAGGAGTTTCTTTTGGTGGCCCCAGATAGACGCGGATATAGAACGTTTAGTGGGCACGTGTGAGAGCTCCCAGAGCTCTCGGCCCGAGGAGTCCCGGTTACCCCATAGGGAATGGGACACGACCCGCGGGCCGTGGTCCCAGATTCATGTTGACTTCGCTGGCCCCTTCCGTGGGGTCATGTTTCTGCTGGTAGTCGACTCCTACTCCAAGTGGTTGGAGGTAATCCCCATGAACAGCACCTCCTCTGGGTCAACCATTAAACAGTTGCGCAAGCTTTTTGCCTGTTTCGGCCTGCCAGGCGTCCTTGTTAGCGATAACGCTAGTACCTTCACGTCTGCAGAGTTCAAGACGTTTATTGAGCGGAACGCAATTAGGCACATTACCGCTGCCCCGTTTCACCCCGCCACAAACGGTCAGGTAGAGCGCCAAGTGCGCACTACGAAAGACGCGCTGCGGCGCATGGGTCCCGGTGAGTTGAACCTTCATCTGTGTCAGTTTCTCATCTGCTACAGGACAACCCCCCTAGCCTCAGGATTTTCCCCAGCCGAACTCCTCATGAGGAGGCGTCCGGTAACACTCTTTGACCGGATGGATCCGTCCAGGGTGGAGGATGAAGGAAGAAATATAAACATAGGGGGAGAGAGCTCCAAAAGTTTTTCGGTAGGGGGCCCAGTTCACTGCAGGAACTACGCGGCCTCAGGGCCAGCGTGGGTACCAGGGACAATCATTGAGCAGACGGGGCCAGTATCCTACAGGGTCGAGACGAGCTCGGGTCTACTCTGGAGAAGGCACGCCGACCAACTCAGAAGGCGAGTCACTAGTGAAGGGGAATCAGCATTAGGGTCCTCCCCCACCCGCATTACCCAAGGGGGAGACACGGCGGCATCCGCCGATACAAATGCATATCCTGGGTTCTCAACCACAGAGGAGGATACTTTGAGAGAGAGGGATGGGTTTGATTATAACTATGATTATGATTTACGGTACCAGGGGGGCATAGCGGAGTGGTCCCCCACCCGTCCTAGCGAGAAGAGGGGTTTCAGTTCAGCCCCTGGTACCTCCAGTCCCCCCAGCCCTTTTGTTTTAGAATATACCATAACACCAGCCCCCCGGAGACAGACACCCCCGAGACAGGCAGCAGGGGAGAATTCGCCCACCTCAGCCCCTAGAACGCCCGGACAGGAAACAGGGGGTGGCGGGACCACGAGGGCCTCCTCGTCAGTCCCGAGGTTCGTACTGGGGGGAACCCCAAGCTCCCCAAGCGGTAGACAGGGGTTCACGTCCCAAATGTTCATTCCATTCCCGTCCCCCAATGCAAGGTTGTCGCAGAGCCCCCACCGAACCACTAATGAGTCCCCACTTTCCGTTGCAGGACAGGACTCTGTGGAACCAGGAGCCTCCGGCTCCCCTGTGTTAAGTCAAGCGGCCGCGCGCCCCAGATGCACGTGCGGCAAGCCACAATGGTTGAGGGACTTCGTCCCATCCTAGGGGGAGGGGTGTTATGTATGTACAATGTTGCTTTAAGAAATGTATGAATGTAACCTGACCATAATTACAATGTAGCTCTGCTGTTAAGGAACGCGAGTAAGCTGCCTATAGAGGGCAGCTGCGAGCGTTCAGCTCACATGGTTCACATTCCCCAAATCACCGGCAGCTGCGGGAATCTTTCCCGCGCAAGGATCACCTGGAGAAGATGGGCGTGACGCAGAATGACGTCACGCCGGTAGAAGCCAATAAGCTACCGTGCAACAAGATTCAAATGTATGTTCCCCCAGTATATAATGAGCTGTACCTCCGCCATTACCACATGTTCATCCTGATCATCAACCAATAAACCTGTGTTAGTCCTCACTGCGACTCCTTCTTTGTCTTCCGTGCAAGACACCAAAAAAAGTAATTTTCGAAAGTAACCTGTTGTGAATTACACCTGAGTAACTTAAGTGTTCCTTTTACATCTAAAATGTAGAGGTGTGCAAGTACCATCTGATCTGATTTGTATCCAAATGTTTGCTGCACAGATTGGGATATGAACCGGTTTGGAGGGGGCCTGAATGGGTTTTATCCACTGGTATTTGTATGTTTCCAGATTGCAAATTCTTCTTCTTCTTCCGTATCCGAATCTGAATACTGTATTGGCAATCATCATGGCGATCAGTATAATGCAATGGCCTTCCATTTGCCTTCCTCATCGCAGCGTGACACCCATAGTACCTCTAATCCAGTTCCACGAGTCACGGGTCCTCAGCCCTTTTGGCAAACAAAGTTCTCATCAGCCCCAGGCTGATGAGTATTGATGAATCTGCTGCTCTCCATCCCATTTGGGGACCATCACCCTTCCCTGTGAACTTTGGCACCCAATACCATTAGTCCTTAGGATTGTCAGGTTAGTTAACTGCTGTCTGACACTCGGCTGTTGAGTCGTTGGCAGTATGGTCTAATCTTTGCAGATTAACCTGGTGAGACTCCTAGATTGCAGATGGAGAATGCAAAAGGTTAGAACCTAAAATTAGGTGGCAATACACAATGTTATCATTCTCAGAAATTGGTGGATCTTTAGGGCATAAGCAAAGCTTGCTTGCATCCTTCCTTCCTTCCTTCCCTCTCCCAGAACCCATGCAACTTGTTCCTTGCAATGGTTCTACCTCTCCATGAATCCACCTGTATCATGTGGGTACTGTTACCCTGCTGATACTTGTTCCTGGATCCTCTGAAAACACTGCTGCCGTAATGCCCTTAGTCACACAGGAATTGCTGTGCTGAGTCACAGATTTAAAAAGGCAGGCAACGGTAAGTTTGGTCAGATGTTTTCCTCTGCAATACTTTTGCAGTGCACGAAACAGTAAAAGCCAAGGAGGAGGATAAAAGAAAATGAGTATTGGGGTTTAGGAAGGCATCCCCAGGGCCATAGTCAGGGGGGCGAAAACCCTCCTGAGCTAACAGCCCCCCCAACCCACAATGTTATATATGTGAGTGTGACATTGTTGCCCCTCCTGAAATTATTTCCTCTCCTGAAAATCCCCCCCACCAATCTGGAATCCTGGCTACAACCCTGGGCATCCCTATATAGCCAGGCTTGCCCAAGCATGCCTAATGGGTAACCCATATAAGAGGGCTACAGAACATTGGCACCCATAGCAAGAAAAAAATTATGACATGTAAAAGCCAACATTTTTTGAAAAGATCAGGTGGCAGAGAAAAAATAGTCCCTAGTGTTACTTTTATCTATTCAATCAAAGCCCTCTGAAGGGAGTCTACATTCACAAGCACACTCAATGCCAAATGTGGTAAGTATTTAGTGTACTAGCTGTGTAAAAGGCGGGGTGGGGAATCCAGGACTTGGCCTTTCTAATAAGCACCCTCCTTATATGTGCCTGAATGTGAAACGGCTGCTTGGTCAGGTGGATGGGAATAAGTCTGGTGAAGTCAGTATAGCAAATAACTGTGTTGGGCTAATGGGAGTGGTTTGGTCAGGATGTCCGCTATCTGTTCTTGGGTTTCACAATGTATCAGGTCTATGAAACCTCCCCCTATGAGTTCCCTTACTTTTCTATGCTTGATATCAATGTGTCGGGATCGCCTGGCTAAACATTCGGCCCTTGCCATGTCTATGGCTGCTTTGTTGTCCTCTTGAATGACAATGGGAAGGCTGGGTTTTTCCCAGATGAGGGAGATTAGCTCGTTTATCCAGATCAGGTCATCTGCTACGTTAGACAGACAGATGTACTCTGCTTCAGCGGTGGAGGAGGAGACCAGTTTTTGTTTTTCAGTGCGCCAATATATGGGGCTGCCATTCAGCATCACTATGTAGCCGGATGTACTTCTTCTGGTCTTTGTACATCCGGCCCAGTCGGCATCAGCATAGCATGAAATATTTATCCTGTCATTTATTTGAGGGGTCAGCAGTAACTTTCTATCCATGGTCCCCTTCAGGTACCTCAACAGCCTTTTGACGGCCACCCAATGGTGGGTCCTTGGGTTGCCGGAGTGGTGTGAGAGAAGGTTCACTGCCAACGAGATGTCCGGTCTGGTCCAGTTGGCGATGTGCAAGAGTGATCCGATGATGGATCTGTAGAGTGTGATGTCCTCGAATGGTTCTCCCTCCTCGTGGGAGTTTTTTACGAAATCCGTTTGCATGGGGGTCCCACATGGGTGGGCGTCGGACATATTACACTTGTTAAGGAGCTCAATTATCTTCTCCTTCTGAGAGATGGCAAAGCCGTCCGTTATCCTTGACACTTGTACCCCTAGGTATTTGTTCACTTTTCCTAGACTCTTCAGTGAGAACTCGTTTTGTAGGCCTTTGGCGAACTCATTGCATCTGGACTTGCTTTTCCCAAAGTACAACAGGTCGTCGACGTAAACCAGAACCTTTTCTACCCCTTCTGGAGATTTTCTTAAGAAGACACATTTGTCGTCCCTAACTGGGGAGAAATTCAATCTCTTCATGGTTTCAGCTAGGCACTCGTACCATCTTCTGCCAGATTGCTTGAGTCCGTAAAGGCTCTTGTTTAGTAGCCATGTTTCTCCACTGCTGCGTCCAAAACCGGGTGGAGCCCTGACGTATATCTCCTTATCCAGTTGTGCGTGTAGGTACGCTGTCTGTGCATCGAATTGATATACTTGTTCTCCAAGTACGGTTGCCATTACTAATACGGCCTTAACACTTTCTGGTTTCACCGTTGGAGAATATGTGTCCTCATAGTCATCTGGGTATCGTTGAGTGAAACCTTGGGCCACTAGTCTGGCCTTGTACAGGATCTGTTCGTCCTCTAGCTGTTTGACCTTGAATACCCACTTTGTTCCCACCGTCTTTTGTCCTTCAGGTACTCTTGCAGGTGTATATACGTCAAGGTCTTCGAGACTTTCTATTTCCTTCTCCATGGCCGCCCTCCACTTGTCCTGTTCTTCAGGTGGTAGCTCTGCTATGTCTTCGTAGCTCGCTGGCATTTCGGGGTAGGTCTCCATACTCAGAACATAATCCTCCAGTCCTCTTGGGGTTTGGTTCTTGGTCGACCTGGTTGACCTTCTAGGCGCTTCTTTTGTGGGACTTGGGGATTTGACGTCTCCTGCGTCTGTGGTGCCTGTACGTGCTCCTTGTGTTTCAGATTTGCCACATATTGTATCTCCTGGTTGGTCAGGCCTTGCCACGGGCAGTGCTGCCTTGACCCCTTCAGGCTCTGGGTCGCTCATCAATACTTCATTCGCATGTATCTTGCCCCAGTTCGCGTGCTCGTGGAATGTGGCTGACCTTGAAACTACCAGCCTCTGGTTGTGGTCTATGAACCGATACGCCTTCGAACCTGGCTCATAGCCTAGGAACCATAGCCTTCTGGTTATCTTGTCCCCCTTCTTTCTAAGTTGCTTGGGTATGTGCACGTCTGCAGGTACGCCGAAGATGTGGAGGTGTGCCAGCTTGGGTTTTCGGTTGTACATTGCCTCGTAGGGTGTCTTACAGAGAACACTAGACCACAGCCTGTTTAACGTGTAGTTGGAGTACAGCAGCGCCTCTCCCCAATATGAGAAGCTTAGACCTGCGTCTTCTATTGCACATCTGATCATGGTTTGTAGTACCCCGTTTCTTCTCTCAGCAACCCCATTTTGGAAGGCTGAGAATGGTGCAGTCTTGAAGTGCAGCATCCCCTTCTCCTTTATCCATTCTTCAAACTCTTTTGACAGGAATTCCGAACCTCTGTCCGTCATCATTTGCTTCACGTTCACGTTGTGTTGAGTCCACACCCTTGTGTGGAATTCCTTAAACTTGCTGAACGCCTCGCCCTTACTATTAAGCGTGTATACGTAACAAAACCTGCTGAAGTCATCAACTATTGTTAGGAAGAATCTCTTCTGGCCTATTGATCTTCTAAGAGACCCTACCAAGTCGAGGTTCATGAGCTGGAATGGGTGGTCCGACTTCCTGGCCAAAGTTTTTGGTCGTGGCTCAGTTTTGGACTTCGAGCTCTTGCATACAGAACAGTCCAGGTAGTTCTTGCAGCTTTTGACCTTCAGTCCCTCTGAGCATTCCAACATTTTCTTGACGGTGGGAAAACCTATGTGTCCTAACTTTCTGTGTAGTAGGTGCACACACTCATCATGGTCTGGTTTCCCTATGGTTATCCTTGGCGTTTTTTTCTTCGTTCCGTTGACCTCTCCATCCCTGGTGGAGTTGTGGAGGTCATCCGCTTCCCCTTCTGTTCCTTCATTTTGGTGTTCCTCGGGTTCATCTGATGTGCCTTCCTGTGCTTCTTCTTCTTCATTACTGTCGAGCAATCCTATGGTGACTTGTCTCTCTTCGTCTTCCCCTGTGATGAAGTATGGTAGTCCGCCTATGATTTCCACTCTTCCAATTTCCTTTCCCCTTCTTTCAATGGATGCTTTCTTGTTTTCGAAGATTATTCTCAGGTCTGGGTCCTCTGTGAGTCTAGTAGTGGCCAAAACATTGTATGGAATGTGTGGGGCATAAAGGACGTTTTGGACCAGCCCTATTTCAGGGATGTGTATGTCGCCTCTGCCGGCTACCTTAGCATGTGCCTGATTGGCAACCTTGATGCAAAAAGAGTCTTCTTCAAAAGAATCAAATATCTCTCTGTGGCATGATGTGTGTGTGGTGTCCCCGGAATCGATCAGCCAGCGTTGCAGGCAGGTGCCGGTTGCCCCATGGCGTCTACTTCCTTTGCTGTGTTTAACTGCATTTATAGAATCAGGCTCGTGTCTCTCTTGGTCTCTTTGGGGTCTAGGGCACCTGCCTGGACTGGGTGATCTCCACCGTCTATTATCTCTATCCTCGTTGTCCCTCAGTTTGCTTGGGTACTTGTCTCGTGACTCACGTCTCGGCCTCGGTGTGTCATCATGGTGTGTTCGGTCATGTGAAGGGATGTATCTCGCATCCCTCCTGTCTTTGACATATCTTGGGCAGTCCCTTTTAATATGTCTCCTGGAACCACATGTGTAGCATTCCCGCGTTGGGCTGGTTTGCTCTGTGAATACTGCCCTCCTGTGTGGCCTGTCTTCCCTACGTGTCATGGGTTCTGTGAAAACTACCCTTTTGTGTGGCCTATTCTCCCTGCGTATGGCGGCCCTGTCTCTCCTGAGGTTGTCTTCGGCTATAAGTTTCCTGGTGACATAGTCCAGTGTGACATTGTCACCGCTGGTGTTGTCTAATTGGGTCAGGAAGTCGTCCCAACTTGGGTCGAAAGAATTGTAGATGATGCTGATTAGGTGCTGTTCAGTAACGGTTTCGCCCCTTCTTATGAGATCAGACCTCATATTGCTTAATCTCATCAGATGCTCACCCATGCTATCTCCCTCTTTAATCTTGTATGCGTACAGCTCCCTCAGTAGTAAGCACATTGTGCTCCTGTTCTTGCAATAAAACATGTTATACAATTTTCCCCAAACATCATAGACAGTTGACTCACTTGAAATACACCCATACATAGTTGCATCTATGGTACCCAAAAGTAGGCAAAATGCCCTGTGATGCAGTCTGTCCACCTCCATGGACCATGGCTTCTCTGGTGGGTCTTGAATTAGGTGTAAAGCCCCCTCCCTCATTAAAAGTACCTGAAATTGTTGGTTCCAGTCCATAAAGTTCTTCCCAGTCATGCCGAGGGTTGGGAAGTTATTTGGCAGTTGGCTCTGTTGGGCTTGGTTGCTTGAATAGTTCTGGTGTCCTGGGCTGTCTTTAAACTGGCAGAAGGATATGGGTACACAAATTGTTGGTTTTGAAAGTCCCGCCTGTTCCCTTTTTGGTTGCCTGTAGGGGGAGCCCGTTCTCCTCTCGGTGCTTGGCTGGTCTGTTGGGGCTTGTACTTATCCTTCTTCGCCAGTGGGGGAGCTCTGCTGCCTTATCTGCATCTGTGCAGAGCTCATTCATCGTTGGTCTTCGAGGTGGGCGGATCTCCGTTCCGGAGGTCCTGCTTGCCTTGGTTGGAGCCTCGCTGGGAGTGCAGCTCCGTCGCTGGGGCTGCTTTCCTGGTTGGGAGGCCAGGCGGAGTCGTAGGAGGGATGCCGCCTTCTTTGTTGGGCCAGGGGCGTTCCGTAGCGCCAGGACTCTGCCTCCTCAGAGGCAGTGGCCTGGCGTGGGGGTCTGCATCATCCTCGGAGCCTCTCCCGCGGTCGGGTCGGATGGGCAAAAGGTCTCGGTAGGTTTCTGCTTCTCTCATTTCCCTTGCTTGTGTTATCAGTTCCCCATGCCCCTCGCGTCCGCTTTGGCCTTTTGTCATGGGGGAAGCCTCTGCCCCCCCCCTTTGAGACTCAGCCATGCTGCTGGCGGTGTCCCTTTTAGGCACTTGTCTGCCTCTTGGGGTTTTCCACTCCCCTTCTATTGTCTGGGGGCTGAGGATTGGCATAGCCCACATTTCTGGGGTCCGTGCATCCATCCTCCCGGGTCCCAGGGTCCCTTCCTTTTTTTGCATTGCTGGACCGCTTGGGTTGTCCCTGGGTATCGTTAGCCCAATGGGGTTTCCCACCAGATGGTTTGAATCTGAGGCCACCATTTGTGATTGGTCGGCCATTTCGGTCAGATTTGGGATCGGCGTTGTGTCTGGTGTTCTCGCCACGGAGGTCCCCGGGGTAGAGCTTACCGCGCTGTCGTTGGAATGTTCGCCTCTGTCGTTTATCAGGGCCAGTAGCTCTGCCATGGAGATTGTCTCTTTCCCGGCAATTATTTTCTGGACCTCGGTTACCTGGATCGTGTGCGGGTCATCTCCGGTTTTGGATCCATCTTTGAGCCCCTTGGGTTTGGCCTGTATCTTGGCCCCTCCCTTGCTCGTCTGGGTCTTCCATTTGGTCATTTTTGCTTTCTGGGGTTAGTTATGGGCAAAACCAAACCTCTGCTACCACTTGTTAGAGGGTTTCCGTAGGTTCGGCCCAAAGACCCCAGTACTCATTCATTTGTCTTTATAGTTCTTTATTTCCACTGGCTGCATGGCGGTCAGTGAGGGTCAGTGGTCAGGATAGGAGAGAGGGTCGTCGGGTAGGTGAGGATCCTTTAATAGGGTTAGGTGAGGTCAGAGGAGGTCAGATGGGGTAGGGTTACACGAGCGGTGCATTACGGTACATGTAGTTCATGGCAGTATGATAACACCCCTGACAATGAATTTGTCCCTGTTGCCCCTGAGTCAGATTTTGAGTTACCAAGCCGGGGGGGTTTCTGGAGTGTTCCCCCCACCCGTCCAAGTGAGGAGCGGGGTTTTTCTTTAGTCCCTAGTGCCCCTGGTTTGCCCACATCCGCATCAGAATCCAACCCTTCTCCTCCTGCCCAGACTATAGCTGCAGAGCCGCAGCAAGTCGCTAATGAGTCATCTTCTCCAATGAGGACGGAGATGAGGGGGCACGGCTGAGTCAAGCATAACGGCCACATGCCCAAAACACACATGCGGAAAACCACTTTGGTTAAGGGACTTTGTTCCATCTTAGAGGGGAGGGATGTTGTGTATTGAATGTAATTGTAACCACACAAATAAGCGAATGTAACAATCTGTAACCACATGAATGAGCGAATGTAACAATCTGTATCTTGCAATAGAAACAATGTAACAAACCACAATAGAACGCGAGCTAGTGACCACTAGGGGGAAATAGCGAGCATTCAGCTCACATGGTACACATTCCGCAAATACCTTCAGCTGGGCGGGAAAGATTCCCACCCTCACCTCACCTGGACAAGAAGGGCGTGACTAAGGATGACGTTATACGGAAAGTAGCCAATGCGCTATCGAGGAGCCACATTCAAATGTATAGCCACTGCATAAAAGGAGCTGTCTGTCCGCCATTACCACATGTTCGTGCTGTACTCCATGCAATAAAGATGTGGTAGGCTAGTTTACAGCTGCTTCCATTGTTTTGATTCCCAAACACTAAAGTCCCAAGTTCTAGCTTTGTCATGGATGCCTTGAGTTTATTGGAGGAGATTTGGGACAGAAGAGTAGCAAAGAAATAATGGCAGTGTTTTCAAACCTTTTGCATCTTACATCATGCTAATCACTCTGTCAAAGAACCTGGATCCCATTGTGATAAAAGGGGGAAACCCTCTCCTTGCAAGATCAGCAGCTTGTTTACAGATATTCTATTACCATAGTTATAATTTCAAGGGAGTTTTAAGGTCATAAGAATTTGGAGCAATATTATGGGGGGTAAAGATGCAGAACTAGTAATTGTAATTCCATTAATAATTTAAAGCTGCAGTGATAACATTGACACTAATTTTTACTGCTGTAAACCACAAAGGCAGGAAACAGTTTAATTAACAGTAGAGGTATGGTAATAAATCATCTTCAGACAGAAGAGGCCGTGGTTGCATTTATTATCTGACTTGCTTCTGGGTTTTGGGGGGGAATGTTTGAAACTAGGCAAGAGATATTTGGATTTCTTTGGCTAGAGCTCCCATAATTCTCCTTTCTGAGTGTTCCAGAAAAGAGTATCGAAGCTTTTGAAATGTGGATCTACAAATGGCTACTAAGGATATAATGGGCTGACCATGTGACTAACATAGAAGTGTTTCACCAGATGGATAAAGAACAAGAACTGTTTAAGACCATTAAACAAAGAAAGTTCGGCCATATAATGAGGAACAACATAAAGTATAGAATCCTCCAACTCGCTCTGCAAGGAAAGATCCCTGGGAAGAGAGGAAGCCCTGGACATAGACGGACTTCATGGCTGAAGAACCTGAGAGATTGGTGCTGCATGTCCTCGGAAGAACTGTTCTGAGGAGTTAAGAACAGGAAGACTATTGGCATGATGATATTGCCATGATGATGTGGCACCTGAAGAAGAATGTTCCCCCACAATCTATAGAGACTTGGGTTAGGGCAAACTCCCAGAATGGAGAAATCAAAAAGTCTTAATAAGACACCTTGTTTATCCCACCAGTGAGTGTTACCTATTCCAGGGTTAAAATTATCACCATACAGCCTTCATGGTATTCAAGCAAATTTTTGGGATTATTACCCAGGCTTTTCACAGTTGCCTGAAAGCAGAGAAAACTTCTCAACAGATCTTTTTTGGCATTGTTTCACCTTTTTCCATTTGATGTATCTTGTTTTTAATCACTGGCAGATAATGGCACCAGCATTAAACAAGATCTATTTTTACTCTTTGCATAAACAGAACAATAATGATTTCCTTTGGGAGTACCCAGGAGCATTTTACACACACAAAAGGAATAAATTTCTGGTCTTGATTTTTGTTTTCTACAAACAAACAAATCTGGAATTAAAGGGATGTTCCTAACATTTTTATCCCCAAGAGCTTCCATTGTGGAGGGAATATTTTTGAGAAGTAATATTGGGGGCGGCGGGGGGGGGGGGGGCACAACATTTTTCTCCATCTGTTGATGAACTGTCATTTAATTGTTACTGGTGTGTGTCTGTCTGTCTGTGGGTAAGAGTGAATGCTTGAGAGACTTAGAGCATGTCCAGACTGGGGAATTTTGGTGATGCTGAAAAATTACTTGTCTCTACTGTAATCTATTTCTTTCTCTCTTTGGGGCTCTTTGGAGCATTTCTACCATTCACACTGCAGCTGTTTGTTTTTCTGTGGCAAGGATCCAAAGATGTTGTCCGATCATTCTACCTTGTCTCCCTGTTCACTTATTGACCCTCTCCTTCCCCACCATCCTTTATAGTCATCATTCATGGCCTATGCCAGGGGTTTGCAACCTATGGCCCATAGGCCAGATTTGGCCCACAGCACCATTTCATGTGGCCCGTTGCCCTCACTCCCACCTCTGCTACCAAAAGCACTGGAAACAGCCTCATCTGCATTTACGGCTGTCATAAATGTGTTTACGACAGCCGTAAATGCGCCCATGGCTGTTGTAAATGCATTTATGACAGCTGCGGACACGTTTTACGGCAGCGTGTGCGGCAGTGGGAACCACCAGTCTGGCCCACTCAGCTGTCTATCGCTGTCTATGAGAGCCCCTGGCCTATGCCCTTGTAGTCGTAGTAATACAGTAGTAGTCATTGTAGTAGGAGTCTCCTCCTCCTTTTCCTCCTCCTCATGGGTTTGTGTTCTCATTTTGCAGGCATCAGAGGTGGAAAAACAGCTCTCTATGCAGGTTCATGTCCTCCAAGAGGACTTCAGGGAGAAGAAGTCATCAACCAGCCAGCACATAGTACGTCTTGAGAGTCTCCATGCAGAGGTGAGTCTACCATTCAGTTAGGATGGCCCATTTAGACACAACTCTATGAGTGACCCCATTAGAACACTGTCCTAGGTGGTGGCGATGGGGGGGGGGGGGGGGGGTTGGGGTTCGGTATAGTCCATGGAATCAAATGATCCAGGCCCTTCCTGAAATGTTCCATGCCAGGCTAAAATCAGGATCCGCAAGTTTGAAAGCCTCCCATCACTCAGCATTAAGGGAAGAGGATTAGCTCAGGCTCAGCCTTTCTACTTCATGTGCCAAGTGTTGCTGTGCGTGCAAAAAAGTACATGCTGAGTAGTTTAGACAAGGAGGAATATGTAAGTAATTCAACCCCTCACCTGCAGCCTCAAGTGGAACAGTCCAGGAAAGACCCATTACTCCATTCTGCTAACTAAACTGGATTTTGGAACCTCCTATTATGGATTTCGAACCTAGAACTGAAATCCAACTTTTTATGCCTGTGTAGCCACGATAAGATACTCACTTTATTTCATGGTTCCAGACCTCCTCCTACTTCTTCCATGTCTAGGCCAGATGTGAAACTCCCAAAAATGAAGGCACCTTTTGGGGAGTTTATTCTGCAGTTCTTTTTACCTGACCTATTGTGAGAAAGATTAGCTGACACACAAGGTGGCCATTGCCCAGGATACGCCCGATTGTGGTTAAAAAAAATACCACAACTTGCAAGGAGGCTCTTTCTGTGTACCCCGTTTCCAGACTTTAGGGCTGTGATGGCAAACTTTGGCACTCCAGGTGTTCTTGGACTTCAATTCCAAGAAGCCCAAGTCTCACTGAATCCACACGAATGGATTTATTTATTTATTACATTTCTATACCACTCATTTGGGTGATATCCCACTCTGGGTGGTGTATAAGCAGGGTTTACTGCATGTCTACACAGTAAACATGTTTGTGTGGATTCACAGAGACTTGGGTTTCTTGGAATTGAAGTCCAAGAACATCTTGAGTGCCAAGGTTTGCCATCACTGCTTTAGGGTTACAGAAATAAATTGTGAATGCACACACAGACCGATGATCTCTCTCTTGGCAAAGGAACCAGCATCTGGATCCACTGGATTCACAGTGGATGAGTCTTCTGTTAGGCAAGCTTCTGTACTCTACTCACTTCCGTGTCCTTTGAGTCCCCTGATCCTGCCACCCAACCTCCTGTGGTCCCAGTGGCCTTTGTGTCTCTTTATGTCCACTTTCCTCTTTCCTTTGCTCATTTGCTTAAACAAAATTGCAAAAATAAATAAATTCCACATTTCACTGAAAATAAACGATGCAGGAAAATGTGTTTGTTGCAGTTTGCATAGTTTGTGCACTATTTATCCTGATAAGAACTGTTTTGATTGACTCCCCCTTTCCTCTCCTGGGTTTTGTTTTGTTTTGGGCATAGAATTCTGTCCCTATCCTTGAATGCCATTCTTGGAGGAGTAAAATGTTTTAGATTGCTTCTGCTTGTAGAATAAATCACTTGAGCTGGAACATTAAGGGCTAAGACAGGTATCATTTATAACACGGCTTACAGTGATGCCAACACTATTTTCTAATGCATCTGAATATATTTTACACAGGAAAGGAAGATCTTTGGGATGGGAGATCCAAGGCACTATGTTCCCATTCAATTGGTCAAATCAAATTTCAAATCAGTCTTTATTAAAGTCCGAGACCAGCATTGTACAGCAAAAGGTAGAAGTTAAGATGAATGTACTTAAAATATGTTTAAGAGGAACATTCTATGAGTCATATTGGCCATAGACTCTGGGCATTATAATCAAAAACATCTAGTAGACTAGTAGTATCAAACAATTTATTACAGTCAAAGACCAGAAAAGAATAGGGACAAAATGTTCACAACACGACTGAACATACTGTGGTGGGACTACAAAACAGATTATAGAATGGTCTAGTCTCGTGCTAGTGAACCTTGGCATTTTAAGTGTTCTTGGACTTGAATTCCCAGAAGCCCAAGTCTCTGTGAATCCACACAAATGGGTTTACTACATGTATGTGCAGTAAACTCATTTGTGTAAATTCACAGAGATGTAGGCGTCTGGGAATTGAAGTTCAAGAACAGCTGGAGCGCCAAGGTTCACCATGACTGGTCTAGTCAAACTCAACTAAATAGGATCTAGTAAATATCATGTAAAAATCACAATATATGCATAGTATAATAAAAGGTAGGATATATCTAGTAGGCTAGAGTCCCCTTCCTGATCTACCAAGCTGTATCTGTCTGGTCCAGTAGCAGGGACACTTTTTTGGTGACCAAATTGGAACAATTCTTGTAGATAGGGTTTGCTTTAAGGGAGATAGTTCCCAATGAAGTGACCCTTTCTAGCACAATCAGATATTTTATCACTGCCTGATTGCATTCCCTTCTCTCTGTCTTTTCCTCACATGCACATATTATCATGACAATAGAGAGAGAGGGATTAGTTTCATGCCTTGGAGTCCTTATTCAGCAAGGAGTAGACAATGGGTAGACATCTCTGTGATGACATTTTGCACATGCAAATGGACTTGAGAAATCCATACAGTTTTATACATTTCACCTTAAATGTCCAATTGAAAAGAACCTCTTTACAAACATATTATACAAGCATTGTCTTCTGGGGAAAGCAGAATGGGTTTACTACGCTGTTCTTGGACTTCATTTCCCAGAAGCCCAAGTCCCTGTGAATCCACACGAATGGGTTTGTGAATGGGTGAATCCACAGAGACTTGGGCTTCTGGGAATTGAAGTCCAAGAACAGCTGGAGTGCCAAGGTTCACCATCACTGACCTAGAGAAAGACTTTTTCATATGTTTGCAAATAAATCTGAAGCATAATGCCAGATAAATTGCCATGTTTCCAAACCTTGATGTGGATAGTTGGGAATTGCAAGTGAACGATGGGGGAGAAGGAGGGAACTTATTTCATTTTGAAAACACATTTTTTTTCCTCCTATAAGGCCATCAAATTATTGATGTTTTTCCCTTTGACAATGCTCCTGACTTATCCCTTTCCCCTTTTCCCCATTCCCACTCCCTTCTTACTTGGTGTGGAGCAGCAAATCCTTGAAGTAAGTACAGAAGCTTTTGTGGAGTTTGGAGTGCATGCCTTTCAGCCGCCACTGTCGCACACCTTGCTTTTCATGCTCTTCATGCCTTTAGCCATCTGGCCCACTGATTTGCTCTTCCTGCTTTCAGCCTCTGCAAGGGGTTATGGACGCAGCCATTCATCTATCTGTGGGTTGCTCTTTAAAAGTCCCTGATTCTAAAAAGGGTTCCAAAAAGCCAATGTCTGTCTTTAACACTTGGTTCTCTCTGTTCAAATAAGCCTAACGAATGAACTGGGTCAGACACTTTAGTCCTGGTAACTCAACCTCCTATCTTCCTTCAATCTTAACCTATAAATCCAAGGGTTAACCGTTGGAACTGGCTATAGGTTGCTATGCCTCGCCCTACTTGCCTGCACTCACCCTTCGTGCACACAGCCAATCTGGGTACGCAGGTCAACGAAGGATTGAAAAAACCGGCAGTGGGGCAACAGCCCCACAAACGCGAAGAAAGGGAAACAACTTCACTTCCCAACATTCCTTGCGCCGCGCCGCGCCAGAGCCAATCAGGCTGAGAGGCTCTCTCATGAGGCAGCGTTCGGAAACGCGCCGCAGCCAATCGAAAGAAAAGCATTTTAAAAAAACGCAGCACAAACACAAAGCAGCAACCCCTAACTACAAGCCCCAGCGTCCTGCGCGCCATGAGCGGCAGAGCGCTGAGGAAACCGGAGCCCGAAAAATGAAAAAGAAAAACAAGTCACAGCCAAGCACACACCAGCCGGATTTCCTTCCCTCACCAACAGAGCCTGAAGCTCCCGACTGGAGTTTCCTCTTTAATATCAGTGGGTGGGGGAGTTGCGATCCCCCTCTCCGCTGGGTTCCCTACGTTTGGGAGGATTGTGGGGAGAAAAGGGATATATTGCCCCCCCCCTTCTGGACACAGACGAACAGGCAGAGAGGATCGATCCCCCACCCCTCCCCCTCCTTAAAACAACTCCGTCTTTTCTTCTCTTTAAAAACGGACTTCTTTAAAGGAGAAGGGGGTGGGGATTCCATCCAGTCTGCCTGATCGTTTGGTTCCAGAAGTGTGGGGGCAATATATCCCTTTTCTCCCCACAAACCTCCCAACCCTAGGGAAGGCAGCGGAGAGGGGGGTCGCAACCCCCACCCACAGATATTAAAGGGGAAACCCGATCTACTTTCACGACTCCACAGAAACAAACCACCATAACACACCAAAGCCACCCTCCCCACCACCGAGCCCACCCTTCCTAACCCCAATGACCCCCCCTAGCCCACCCTTCCTAACCCCCAATGACCATGCCCCTCTCCCCACTACCTAACCCACCCTTCCTAACCCCAACGACCATGCCCCCTCCCCACTACCTAACCCACCCTTCCTAACCCCCAACGACCATGCCCCCCTCCCCACTACCTAACCCACCCTTCCTAACCCCCAACGACCATGCCCCTCTCCCCACTACCTAACCCACCCTTCCTAACCCCCAACAACCATGCCCCCCTCCCCACTACCTAACCCACCCTTCCTAACCCCCAACGACCATGCCCCCCTCCCCACTACCTAACCCACCCTTCCTAACCCCCCATGACCATGCCCCTCTCCCCACTACCTAACCCACCCTTCCTAACCCCCAATGACCATGCCCCTCTCCCCACTACCTAACCCACCCTTCCTAACCCCCAACGACCATGCCCCTCTCCCCACTACCTAACCCACCCTTCCTAACCCCCAACGACCATGCCCCCTCCCCACTACCTAACCCACCCTTCCTAACCCCCCACGACCATGCCCCTCTCCCCACTACCTAACCCACCCTTCCTAACCCCCAACGACCATGCCCCTCTCCCCACTACCTAACCCACCCTTCCTAACCCCCAACGACCATGCCCCTCTCCCCACTACCTAACCCTCCCTTCCTAACCCCCAACGACCATGCCCCTCTCCCCACCACCTAGCCCACCCTTCCTAACCCCCAATGACCACGTCCCTTCCCCACCACCAAATAAATAAATATTTTTTAAAACATAACTAAAAACAGTCAAACACATCCAAAAATACACAAAAACAAAAACACCAAAAACAATACGAGGTAAACAAGGACACAATCAAAAACACAACAAACAGACAAAAAATACAAATTCCAACACCCCCTCCCCCCGCCCACACACACACACACACACACACACACAAAACAAAGAAAACAAGCAAGCTTACCAAAACATGTGCAACCACCACCAGGACTGAAAAACAAATGAATAAAGAAGGAGACTACTTCCAAGAAGAAGCTCCACCCAGAGGCCAGGAGAGGAAAAAAAGTCAAAATACAATAACCCCTACCAGCACCACCTGCTGGCCACAATAGTAAAAACAATTCAAAAACACACAACAGCATAACACAAATTCACAATTTTACAAAAAAGGTCACACCAATAAAAACAAGTAAAAAAAATTACACTAAAACATATGTCAATAAAATACAATAGAAACCTTTAAAACTCCTGTGCTGAGTTATAACCCAAATGTAAACTCCAAACATCTAAACACATTTTAAAACCAAGGAATGTAAAAAACATTTACTTCTACATTATGAAAATTATGACCTACGGTACAACTAATTTAAAAAATTCAAAAAACTAAAACGTTATTCACTTACATAAAACAATTTGAAAAAATTATATCATACTTTCTTCTTTTATTAATCCTAAAAAAAAACACAAAACCAGATCCCAGTTAATAACAGCCAAGCCAAGCCAAAAAAAAAACATAAATAAACATTTAAAAATTTAAAATTACAGACTAAGCAATTTTTAAAAAACATTAACACAATTTAACCTTCCAACACAATTTAAAACTATTGAAAAAATATAATTGGTTCATTTTTTATTAAAACACACGGGGGGAAAAGCCCGGCAACGCCGGGCAACCCTTGCTAGTAAGAACATAAAAACAGCCTTGCTGGAGTACAGGCCACAGGAGCCCATCCAGTCCAGCATTCTGTCGCACACAGTGGCTCACCATTTGCTTCAGAGTATTTATTCCCAAGCAGATGCCTTCACCTGCTTAGAATTCCCTGGAAATGGCATTGAGAGATATCCTGCCTATCTCTCCAACCCGGAGGTTGTCCTTAAGTATCCATAATTATAGCCATTGATACCCTTGTCCTCCATGAACTTGTCTAATAAAGTTGTCAAGACTGACAGCTGTCACCACTTCTTCTGGCAGGGAGTTCCATAGACCAGTAATCCTCTGGGTGAAAAAGTACTTTCTCTTATTTGTTTGAGAACTAGTACCCAAAAGTTTCAATGGTCTTCTAAGTACATAGGGATATTCCCATCATGCTTTGCATGCAACACATCCATCAACAGCATCTGGTTTTCAGAGTTACACTTGTCATGGAACTGTGGATCTCTGGGTTGTAGAAGTATATTGTCCCTGCCTGGATCTCTGATTATTTAAGAGCTGATTCTCTCCTATGCATCTTTATGGGAAGGCTGGTTGCCATTTCTGGCTGCGTAGGGTTCCTGTTGAATGCATTTCCTAAATCCTTTGTGAAATTTATTTATTTATTTAGATTTATATACCGCCCCAATCAATAGACTCTGGGCAGTGTACACAGACCAGCGAACACCTCACTGGCTGAAATGTTGGGAATGCAATACAGAGGAAAAAGTAAAGGTTTCCCTTGCTCGAAAGCCAGTCATATCCAACTCTAGGGTTCAGTGCTCTTCTCTGTTTATAGCCAAAGGGCCAGCGCTGTCTGTGTTTGCAGACATTTCTGTGGTCATGTGGCAGGCATGACTAGACACCAGAGTGCACGGAATGCTGTTTACCTTCCCACTGAAGCGGAACCTATTTATCTACTTGCAATTTATTTATTTCAAACTGCTAGGTTGGCAGGCGCTTGGGACAGAGACGGGAGCTCACTCTGCTGTGGGTCTTGAACTGCTGACTTTCCAATCATCAAGTACAGCATCTTAACCACTAAACAATTGCAGTCCTAATACAGAAGAAGAGGGTTAATGCCATTTTTTTTGAAAGCCTCTGCCCCATCCTGACCGGCAATCCTCATCCCATGGCTATTTATCATTTTAAAACAGATTCAATCATTTAAGACGAGCAAAGCTCATCAGACCAAGGGCGTATGAAACCTAGAGTCTGATGCCCCAGGGGGAACCCCACCAAAAAACAAAAACAAAACACACACACACACATGAAGGCAATATTACCTTCTTGCTTCTACAGGTATACCTGAGCAATTGCTAGTTAGAATTAAAGTGACTACCAGTATATCAGGGGTGCCCAAACTTTTCAGGCCGTGAGCTGGTCATGTGGTTCAGAGAGTTGGTCGCTATGGCCCATGGGCTGAATCTGGCCCCTGACACCAATTCATCTGGCCCACAAAGCCCTCGTCGTTCCTGGAAGGGGAAGTAAAACACGCCTGTACGAGCGCACTTTACTTCTGCTTCCAGGAGCGACAAGGGCTTCGTGGGCTGGATGAATTGACGTCAGGGCCGGATCTGGCCCACAGGCTGTAGTTTGGGCATCCCTGGATTATATTATGTACCAAGACTGGTAGATGTTAGTAGGGATACTCAGTGTAGTGTAGGGGATTGAAAGGTGGATTAGGACTCAGTATCACTGGGTTTGAATTCCTTCTTAGTCATGGAAACTCACTAGGGAAGGGGTGGAACTTTGTAAAACCATTTCTTAAATATCTCACTTACTTTGAAAACCCTGCTAGAGTTGCTATTAAGGGCATATAATTATAATATAGCCATTAATAACTTTATGAAGAGCTATTTTGCCTGAAAAGTACAGTAAATGTTAAACAAATGAATAAATAAATAATAGCAATTACACTTATATGCTGTCCCATAAGGCTTAGTGCGCTCTCTGGGCAGTTCACAAATTAATTAGCATTTTGGCCCCCAACATGCTGTGGGCTCATTTTACCGACCTCAGAAGGATAGAAGGCTGAGTCAACCTTGATCCCTGATGAGTATCGAACTCACAACATTCTGGCTGCAGTACAGCAGTTTAACCACTGCACCACCTGTGCAATTTATATTCTGTTTCCCACCATAGAGTTGTCTAATCTTCTGTTTTAAGCAGTCTGCAGTGTAAGCTTTTATTACCTCTTATGACAGTGACTGCCATCGTTTAACTATGTACTACTTCTGTTTAGAAACTCTTCCTTTAATTGGCCCTGAATCTTCAGAACAAGTAGTAATAAGTCAATAATAAGGGGCTATAAACAAAGATGAACACTGAACCCTAGAGTCGGATACAACTGTCTTTCAAGCAAAGGCGATCTTTACCTTTATCTATGATGCCCTTCAAGCTGGCTGGATAGCTTAGTGGTTTAGGTATCTGGAGTTTGATTCCCCCACTCTGCCTCCTGGAAAAAGTGCCACCCTATGAGTCCTTGGGCAAGCTGCACAGTCCCAGGATGCCCCCTAGAGGAAGAGAGTGGTAAACCACTCCTATGTATTCCCTATCTAGAAAATCCTGGGTTTACCATAAATCAGAATAGACTTTGATGACACCCAATTATTATTATTATTATTATTATTATTATTATTATTATTATTATTATTATTATTATTATTGTTGTTGTTGTTGTTGTTGTTGTTGTTGTTGTTGTTGTTGTTGTTGTTGTTGTTAATTTAAATAAATAAATAATTCCATTTATCATTATTCCTTTTGTTCCAAACCACAAAACTCCCAAACATGCCACTCTGTGCCATGTACATCGTACGTGTGTCTCTCTCCTGTTCTTACAGTATTATCTCACCAACTGTGCAAATCTTTCCAAGCTAATGGCTTTAAAAAATGAGACACGTTTTAAAAACAAGCTGAGCTTAAGTCTTCAAAAGAAAGGCAGGCTAGTTTTTGAAATGCAGAGTGAGGCAAGCTTGGGTTGTAATCAACAGACCTCAGTTGAAAACCTTGCATCGACTTAACATAATTGACGTAATATAATGCTGCTGAATTACTGCAAGTGGAAAAACCGATCTAAGCATTTGCTTTTGCCTACTTGGTCGGGTGACATCAAATACTAAAGTTGACTTCTTTACTAAACAGCAATTCGCTGCTGAAATTTATGTCAATTATGTTACGCCAGCAGGTCATATAACCAATGGGTTTATGTTCAGTCTTTTTCCCTTAAGGGAGCTCAAATGCTACTGATATGCTTGCTTTACCGCATGGTTTGGCTCTGAGCATTACATGCTGCTTGGCCTTCAGCCACCTTTTGTACCAAACTGTTCTTTGAACTGGGTTTCCCCCATGGAGAAGAAGTTTCAAACGTTTCAAACGATTTGACAATTCAGGGCATTTCTGTCTGAGCTTTTTTATTGGCCTCCCTATGTTGTAAAATATGAAGGGTTGGGGGTTTTTTAAAGAAAATGTGGGACCTTTTGACCTACCTGTCTTAAAAACATCATCTGGGAAGGAAACACTATATTTGAAAGACTCTGGCGAGCTGATTATGTGTGATATTTGAGTAGAGGGAAAGGGAGTGCTGGAGAAATATGTAATGTTGTAAGGAGGAATGGAAAATCACAGGAACTCAGTCATCTAGGAATGGTGTAAGTTTTACGGAAAAGGTTGGCTGGGGAAACTCCTGGCTGTGTTTTTCTTACTGGAATTGACTTGCAATCATGTCCAGTGTTTTTGCTGGAATGGGCAGGTGGGTTAGAGGATCTACTTACTAATACATGTAGCCCAGTGGTTCCTATGGGCTGCGGTGGTTCAGTGGTTAAGGAACTCACCTTGTTAGTTGGCAGTCCGAGACCTGGGTACTGCATGACAGATTGAGTGCCCATCTCACTCTGTCCCAGCTCTTAGGGACATGAAAGGAGCCTCATCCGGGTATCCCCTGAGCGGAGTTTCTCCCAAAAACCCTTTCAACGCAGAATAATTTCTGACGTGAGATTATTATAGTGGTTCGCAATGTGGGGCTCACATCCCACTGGAGGACTTCATTTTCCAGAAGCCTAAGTCAGTACATCGGCTGACCAGTGCTTTGGGCAATTGACTTAGGCTTCTGGGAATTGAAGTCCCAAAGCCAAAGTTTGGGGAAAACGGCTGTAGAAATTGCACAGATTTCCACAAACAGCCACTCCTAAAGTGGGTTTGGGCTCACAGTCATAACCTACAGTCTCAACATCCAGGCTGTTTTCTAGCCACACAGCCAAACCTGTTTCTCTTTTGCAATCAAAATAAAGACACATAATTGAAACCATTAGCATGACAAAGAAAGTTAGGAGGACACATTAAACTAGACAGCTGTTTCTGTGCACAATAGAAGTCATTTCCCCAAGTGTAATTCGTGTAGAAAAACAAGTCTCCCACCTCTGGGCTGAGATGTGATGTTGTGATAAATTAGCTCCAGTCTTTCATCTTCCCTCTCAGTCATTCAGAGAGAACAATATTTGTGGCATGCCATTTTTAAAACATTTTTTAAAATGAAGGTCAGCCTCTTCTTAGACAGAGTGAGATAACTCAAGTGGAAAGGGGGAAAGAGCTGGAGCTAAATGGCTTGCCCGTAATCCCCTAAATTAGCTTCCGAGCAGTGGAACCTCATACAACAATTGCCCCATACAACAACAAAATCGCATAACAATTAAGTGTGGGTGTGGGGGGTGGAATAGCGTCCCGCATAGCAATTTTCCCTGTGGAACAAAACATACAACAATTTTTCATTGGGAAAAACCACTTAGCAAAAAAAAACATTGTACGATGCATCCCATAGGGAAAATCACTATATGATGCATGTATCATATAGCAATTGTTTCGTACAACAACGAGCCCCGTGGAATGGATTAAAATCGTTGTATGAGCTACCACTGTATTTGAAAGCCAGTCTGCTTGACTTTTTAAAATGAGGAATAAAAGAGTGCCATGAGTTCTTCACTTTGAGCAACAAAGGATCCTGAGCCAACCTGGAATGTGGTCTCACGCACGCACGCACGCATGCACACGCACGCATGCACACACGTGCGCACACACACACACACACACACATACACACACACACACACACACGTACACACAACAGGATGCCTGCCTGCCTACTGTTCTGCAAGCATAAGTCAACCCTTCTTCTTCAAGTGCCACATCTGATTCCGAATATTGGCTATCTTCATGGCAATTAGCCATGAAGATTGTCCTGAGAATATAATGCAGTGGCCTTCCATTTGTCTTCCGTATCGCAGCATGACACCCATAGTACCACTGATCCAGTCACTTCCTGGTCCTGAGCCTTTTTGGCACGCAAAGTCTTCCTCAGCCCCAGGCTAAGATTGATGAAGCTGCTACCCTCCCTCAAAATGGAATTATGTGAGGCCATTTAATATACTGGGGGACCCTTACCCTTCCTTGTGGACTTCATCACCTAAGCCTGTTAGTCCTCAGGGTTGTCAGGTGAGTTAACCACTGCCTTCAGCATTGAGTCACTGGCAATAGGGTCTACTCTATTGCCATAACAGGATAATCTGGCCAGACATAATAATTGACCCCTAGAGGCAAATTCCAATACTCAAAATGAAAACTTCCATCCTTAAGCTAATAAGGGGGAACATTTGTAATTCTTGTAGGGGATAAAAGGCCAAATACGCACCCATAATTAGTGTGCTCCTCCATACAGAGGCACTGGATATTCACTGTGCTTTTTACAAAAAGGGAGAAAAAAGGGAGACATTTTAGCATCATCTACTTTGGCTCTTGGAGAGAGAGAAATGTTACCCTCTTCTAGTTCCAGTGGTTCCCAACCATTGGAGCCCCAGATGTCCTTTGACAACTGTTTCACATTCTTGATATGTTAAGGTGACAAAAAATCTTGCCCAGTGTACCCAGTAGTGAAGGCTTCTGGGAGCTTTAGTCCAAGAATATCTGGAGTCCGGGAGGCTCATTTTGGGAGAGGGTAGATTTCTCAGACAATATCTTTTGGCAGATGGGAATGGAGAATTTGTAATGGCCATTTGCTCCAACTCTTTGGCCATTTACACTTTGTAATCCTTACCTTCTAGCAGGGTTCCTTATCAATTAGCCTTAAAAATATTTTTATACCTCTCAGGGAAGCCCCAACAAAGGCAAAATGAGACGATGAACCCAAAGGCAATCACAAAAAGACAATGGATTATCTATCTATCTATCTATCTATCTATCTATCTATCTATCTATCTATCTATCTATCTATCTATCTATCTATCTATCTATCCAATTTGTATAGCTGCCCAACTCAAAATGCCTCTGGGCAGCTTACAACATTAAAAACAGCACAGTAGTCCAAAACATTAAAAACGCATAAAAAACCCAATTAGCTCCCCATCTGACGGTTAAATGCTGGCAGTTAACATATCTATTTGACCATAGGTAATGATTTTACCAGAATAATGGTGTCTTTCTTAATGCAGCAATTGCCTTTGTGTTGGTCATTACAAGGGCTTGTAAATTTTAACTTTTTAAACAATAGATCCCAGAAATGTTGCTATCCTTTGCGTATTTATTTAGACGTCAGTCTCATTGAACTCAGTGGAGCTTTAGAGTGCTTGAGCAAACACTCGAAGTTTGCAGTGTATTTTTCTTTATCAGCAAATTACAATTTAGCCACTGTTTGTACCTACCACCACCCCTGTTTTATATGACTGTAGATACAACTACATGTGGGAAAAGTTAATTTATGCTTTAGTTTGAAACTGAAGTGAACCTATCCTTGGTGCCTTGATGTGAACTGGTGTTTTACAACTGGAACGTGCAAGCAGAGAACGGTCTTTCCCAATCCCACCAATTCTCATAAACTGTTTCTGCCCCTGATGGGACATAATGCTTCTCCTTCAATAAAGACAAGCATGATGTAAAACAATCAGCTTGTGTTTCTTTTTCTTAATTTTGATTTTGAACTGTTAGTCTGTGGAGGGGTATCAAACAAGAAACAAAACAAACTGGTATGCAGGCAGGCAGGCAGATAGATAGATAGATAGATTCCAAACTTCTTTATACTTTTTTAAAGCTGAAATTCATGATTAACCTTCCATGGGTTTTTTTTTTTTTTTGCTTTTAAGAATCTTGCAGTAGTTACTGAATAAATAATTAATTCTTTTTCTTCCTAACTCCATTTCGTATCATTATAAATAGATAAAAGATCCTTGGTCTAATACAGTAATGGCCAACCTTGGCACTCCAGGTGTTCTTGGACTTCAATTCCCAGAAGCCCAAGTTAGCACTCCTGCTGATCAGGGTTTCTGGGAATTGAAGTTCAAGAACACCTGGAGTTCCAAGGTTAGCCATCACTGGCCTAATACTTATCTTCAGTTTCAACTAACAGATGATATTATTTGAGATACTGTAATTTGAAATTATTTGATATTTGGGTATCCAGCCAGCTGCAGTATATCTCTGAATACCAGATGCTGGAGGTCACTCATCGGAGCTGTTTTCAAACTCTTTGGGGGTAACTTGATATTCCTAAGGATAAACCTCTGAGGTTTAATCAGAGTGTGCAAGCTACTTTTGGGGGTGCGGGCCTCTAACTCCAAATTCCCTTAGGCACTATGGCCAAGGGCCATGATAGGAGGGGTTCCTGGGAGCATTTTTTAAAGGGAAGGTTCAAATTCTGGGTTTAAATTCTGGGTTTAATCTAGCAATGATGGAGCCTGGGCTAGACTTTACTGATATTCAGGCCCTTGGACAGCCCAAGGAGATCTCCCCCCACCCATCCCAGACCCAATTAAAGGAAAACCCAAATTGAACTGCCAGGTCCAAGAGGACTCCGATGTGGCTTACAGGAGCTGTTCGGGGAGTGATCAAGAGCAAGAAAAGCTCATTTAGAAGATGGAAGGCTTGTCCGAATGAGGACAGCAGGCAGAAACATAAATTCTGGCAGAACAAATGCAAGGCAACAATCAGGAAAGCAAAGCAAGACTTTGAGGAGCGTATAGCTAAAAATAGTCAGAGAAATAACAAAGACTTCTTTAAGTACATTAGAAGTAAGAACCCAACTAGGAAGGCCATTGGACCATTAGATGACAATGGAAGGCAAGGGGTTATTAAAGAGGAAACAGAGATTGCAGAGAGACTCAATGAATTCTTTGCTTCAGTATTCACTGAAGAAGACAGAGGCCACATGCCCAAAACACAGCCTATCTTCGTAGGGAGGGAAACCGAAGAATTAAGCCAGATAGAAATAACCAGGGAGGAGGTCCTTGCATGTCTTGTTAAACTAAACACTAACAAATCACCAGGACCAGATGGCATCCATCCACGAGTTCTCAGGGAACTTAAAGATGAAATTGCTGATCTCCTAGCCAAAATATATAATCTTTCTCTCAAATCAGGCTTTGTGCCTGATGACTGGAAGGTAGCGAATGTAACACCAATTTTCAAAAAAGGATCCAGGGGTGATCCAGGAAATTACCGACCTGTCAGTTTGACATGTGTCCCAGGTAAAGTGATGAAAACCATCCTAAAAGATAGAATTAATAGGCACATAGAATAGAAGGCGCTGCTAAAGGAGAGCCAACATGGCTTTTGCAAGGGCAAATCATGCCTCACTAATCTGTTGGATTTTTTTGAGAGTGTCAACAAGCATGTGGATAAGGGGGATCCAGTTGACATTGTTTATCTGGACTTTCAGAAGGCTTTTGACAAGGTCCCACACCAAAGGCTCTTGAATAAACTTACCAGTCATGGAATAAAGGGACAGGTCTTGTCCTGGATCAGCAACTGGCTAAGGGACAGGAAACAGAGGGTAGCACTAAATGGACACTTCTCCAAGTGGAAGGAACTAAAGAGTGGTGTCCCCCAAGGTTCAGTACTGGGACCTCTGCTTTTCAACCTCTTCATAAATGATCTAGAGGTAGGAGTAAAAAGCAAGGTAGCCAAATTTGCTGACGACACTAAATTATACAGGGTAGTGAAAACTGTGAGAGATTGTGAGGAGCTCCAGAGGGATCTCTTGACACTGGGGGAGTGGGCAAAGCAGTGGCAAATGAGTTTCAACATTAGTAAGTGCAGAGTGATGCATGTTGGGGCAAAGAACCCCAATTACATTTATAAACTGATGGGGTCTGAACTCTCTGCGACAAACCAGGAAAGGGACCTTGGTGTCCTGGTGGACAACTCAATGAAGGTGTCAACCCAGTGTGCCTCAGCAGTGGAAAAAGCAAACTCAATGCTAGGGATCATTAGGAAGGGTATAGAAAATAAGTCAGCAAGTGTCATTCTGCCTCTTTATAAATCTATGGTGAGGCCCCATCTGGAATACTGTGTACAGTTCTGGTCGCCATACCTCCAGAAGGATATTATGGAGCTGGAGAAAGTGCAGAGGAGGGCAACCAGAATGATTAGGGGACTGGAACACCTTCCTTACCATCTGAGGCTGCAACGGTTGGGCCTTTTCACTCTTGAACGACGGCGTCTAAGAGGTGACCTGATTGAAGTTTATAAAATCATGCACGGTGTGGACAAAGTGGATAAGGAAAAACTGTTTTCCCTATCGCACAACACTAGAACTAGGGGACACTCCATGAAACTTTTGGGTACTAGTTCTCAAACAAATAAGAGAAAGTACTTTTTCACCCAGAGGATTACTGGTCTATGGAACTCCCTGCCAGAAGAAGTGGTGACAGCTGTCAGTCTTGACAGCTTTAAGAAAGGATTAGACAGGTTCATGGAGGACAAGAGTATCAATGGCTATAATTATGGATACTTAAGGACAACCTCTGGGTTGGAGAGATAGGCAGGATATCTCTCAATATCATTTCCAGGGAATCCTAAGCAGGTGAAGGCATCTGCTTGGGAATACCCTGAAGGAAATGGTGAGCCACTGTGCGAGACAGAATGCTGGACTGGATGGGCTGTGGCCTGTTCCAGCAAGGCTGTTCTTATGTTCTTATGAACATCATTAAACATGGGACAGTCAGAGGTTGATGGTTGCCAGAGCCTTCTTTCTTTTTCCTTGTTTTTAAAACATCCCATAACTGGTGGCTAGCTGGCTAGGTATGTGCATGGCTAGCGATGCTCATATCCTTAATTCTGCTACTTCTGTATGCTATATGTATATTTTGAGCACCAGTGTGGCAGTGATGAGTTAACAAAGATAAAGAACAAAAACTCTGTTACATGCTCAGAAACATTCCTCCTTTACCATGGATGTCAAACATCTGGGGTGAGCTGAAGAATACCTTAACATATCAAGAATGTGGAAGTTATAGTCCTGCTGGAATTAATGTTGCAGGATGAGTAGGGGAAGAAAAATGTTAATTTATGTGCTTCACAGCTTAAATAATTAAAGTGGTTGTCTAAAACAATCGACCATTAAGTGTGGTAAAACTATTATCTTCGGGGCCTCAAATGTCCCAGTTCCCTTACGGTGATCTTGCAAGACTCTTGTTTTTCCAGTCAGACTCCATGAGATAAAGATACCCACAGTAGAGAAATTAATTTTGCTTAGTCTTTCCCAATCCCACCAAGGGATTTTCCCAAGGGTTGGAAAAGCTCCTTTTTAGGACAACGTCTTGGTCTTTGGTCTTGGTTTTGAATTTTTTGGAATAGTAGCCGTGTTAGTCTGTATTTCAAGCTTATCAGAGAATAATCAAAACAAGACAAAAACTATATAGCACTTTGAAGACTAACTGTTATATTTTAAGGATATCGGAGAATAAACAAAACAGAAACGCCATAGTACTTTAAAGACTAACTGTTATATTTCAATGTGAGCTTTGGTGGATCAAGTCCACTTCATCAGACATGGGGGTGAGACTTCATGGCATCAATGTATGCACATCAGGTACAGAGGTCAGGTACAGAGTGACTGATTACCATACAAATCAATGTGGCTTCATATATTTTAATGTTAGCAAATATTAACAGTTAGTCTTAGAAGTACCACAGTGTTTGTTGTGTTCTGATGGTTTTATTGTACACATGGATTACAATGTATCTGAGCCAATGTAACCTTGCCTATAGCAACAATGTAACCTTCAGCTGTATCATATAAACCCTGTAATAGGACGCGAGCTAATGACCACCAGCTGGCAGCAGCGAGCGTCCAAGCTCTCTTGGTCCGAACTCATCAAAGGCAACAGCGCGGGAAGTTTTCCCGCCACCACCTACACCTGGACAAGAAGTGCGTGACCTGCAATGACGTCACGCAGACAGTAGCCAATGGGCTACCATGGCACCACGTTCAAATGTATTACTGCTGTATATAAAGAGCTATCGATCCGCCATTACCTCATGTTCCCTCTGTCCACGATGCAATAAACCTGAGTTAACCCAGCCCGAGGCTGTGTCCTGTGTCTTGGTTTGCATACACCAAATTGGCGACGAAGGTGGGATGATGGATCCCCACGGAACAGCCAGGGCACAGAGCGGTTTCAACATCACCAAACCGCAAGACTGGGAGCTGCTGGAGATGGATTTCCAGGCGGCCCTGGTGGAACTCAGAGTCAAAGGAGAAGACGAGGAGAGGAAGAGGGCCATCCTCACCAGAATGCTCGGGATGGAAACCAAGCGGACGCTGGTGGGCATAATCGCTCCGAAGAAGGTGAGCGACTTTAAGGCGAGCGACATCATGAAACTGCTGCGAGAGCGGTTCTGCCCCTCGAGGGCAATGTTTCCCGCTCGGAGCGCGTTTTGGAGGCGAGTCCAAGCGCCGGATGAGTCGGTTGAGGCATTCGTGGCCGCCATGAGGATAGCCGCCGCCCCCTGTAAATGGGGCGATATCCTGGAGTTGGTCCTCAGGGACGGCGTGTTGTGTGGCCTGAAAGACAAGGAGGTACAGCGCAGCTTGATGAATAAGGAGCCGCCACCCACGCTGGCAGAGGTCATAGAGGCCGCGGAAGCCGCAGAGTCCACGAATGCCGGAGTGGACGAGATGCACCAGTGGCGTGAGTGGCGTCCTAGAGCCGGCAAGGCGGAAAATTCGGTGCACGGGAAGCCCGGACAGTCGGTGCACGCGACTCGACGGGCCTCAAAGTCGTCTACGGAAGGCAGCGACGGCGAGGAGGTCCAGAAGGTCCGGAAGGGTGGTCGACGCTGCGAGGGTTGCGGAGCGGCCCACGAGCGCGCGAGATGCCCGTTCAGGAAGGCCGAGTGTTACACCTGCGGCCGTCGGGGGCACATCGCCAAGGCGTGCCGAAAGCGGAAAGAGGGCCGGAGGCAGTCACAAGACCGCGCGGCCAGACCGGACCGTCCAGCGAGGCCCAAAGATGGCGCCCAGACCACGAGGAAGCAGGACGGCGTGGGCCGCGTCTCGGACGGCAGCGAGGACGACGCCTCAGTGTTCAGCGTGTCCGCGGGACAGTCCCATTACTTCGTTGAGGTATTAGTACAAGGGGCCCCTATTAAGATGGAAATTGACTCGGGCTCCTCCTATTCCATAATTCCCCAGAAAGAGTTCCTGAAAATCGACCCCCACGTGCGGCCCAAGCTTAAAGCGTTGAGGTCCACACTACGGGACGTACAGGGAAACAGCATTCCGGTGTTGGGGGTCGGGAAATTTCGGGTCAATTTTAAGAGACATTCTGCGGAACTGCCCCTAGTTGTCCTCAAAGGGGGAAGCTGTAGCCTCCTAGGGACACAGTGGTTTCAGCCCTTAGGTTTGTTCATAGGGGGGGTGCATACCGTGGGGGGGGACCCAATACAAGCGGTTTGCGATGCGCATCCCGCCGTTTTCAAGAAAGGACTCGGAAAGTTCAAGGGACCCCCTGTAGCTTTCGACATAGACCCGGAGGTCCGCCCGATAAGACTCAAACCACGCAGGGTACCGTTCGCACTCAAGGACAAGATAGAGGCGGAACTGGACAAACTGGTGGGCCAGGGGATTCTTATTCCTGTTGATTCCGCGGAGTGGGAAACTCCAATTGTAACGGCTCTAAAGGCTAACGGGGAGGTGCGCATTTGCGCTGATTATAAGTGTACAATTAACAAGGCGATCCGCCCTAATGCATACCCGGTGCCAGTGATCAGCCACCTTTTGGCCAGGCTAAATGGGGGAAAGTGTTTCGCTAAACTCGATTTGGCACAAGCCTATCAGCAACTTCCAGTGACCCCCGCCACGGCCGCGGCACAAACGATAGTTACACATAAGGGAGCGTTCCAGGTGTCGCGGTTACAGTTCGGCGTGAACTCGGCACCCGGCCTTTTTCAATCGCTCGTGGAACGCCTCCTAAAGGGCTTGGAGGGGGTGTTGCCTTATTTTGATGACGTGTTGATAACAGGGGGGAGTGAGGCTGAACTGGCTAAAAGGTTGGACAAGGTACTGACCGTGTTCGAGAAAGCGGGGCTGAGATTGAGGAAGGATAAATGTGTCTTTTTCGAAACCGAGGTCGAGTTTTTAGGGTTCCGGATCACACCCGAGGGGATTAAGCCGTCTAAATCCAAGGTAGCAGCCATTAAAAAGGCCCCTCGCCCCACATCCAAAACCGAGCTGCAGTCTTTCCTGGGGCTCCTCAATTTTTACCATACATTCCTCCCGCGGAAGGCGTCCGTGGCCGAACCGCTCCATCGGTTACTTAAAAAGGAGGAGCCATGGATGTGGGGTGACGAGCACGAGAGGGCGTTCAAAGAGCTAAAGCAACTCCTAACATCTGAGGCAATCCTGACGCACTTCGACCCCAAACGGCCTGTGGTCCTAGTTTGTGATGCATCCCCGGTGGGGGTGGGGGCGGTGCTTTGCCACGTGTTGGAGGACGGAAGGGAGGCCCCGGTGGCGTTTTACTCAAGGTCCTTGTCCCAAGCGGAGCGAAATTACGCACAAACCGACAGGGAAGCGTTAGCAATAGTAGCGGGGACCAAAAAATTTCACGATTTCTTGTATGGCCGCCCGTTCAAAATCGTGACCGATCACAAGCCGCTGTTAGGGATTTTCACGGCAAGCAAGCCCACGCCGCAGATCCTGTCCCCGAGAATGCTGCGATGGGCTATTTTCCTCAACGCGTACCAACATGAGTTGGAGTACAGGCCCGGAAAGGAGATCAGCCATGCTGATGCGCTTTCGAGATCCCCTCTGCCCTTGTCGGACGACCAAAAGGCGAGAGCAGAAAGAGACCGCCAGGTGTTGCTAATTGAGGTTTTAGACGCACCCCCAATAGTACCAGCCGACATTGCTAGGGCGACAGGCAAGGACAGGACGCTGGGGAAAGTTAGTTCATGGGTGCAGAAGGGGTGGCCGGCTTCGTCCCCGAGTACAGAGTTCGACCCATTCTTTAGGAAAAAGCTAGAGTTGTCCCTAGAGAGGGGGTGCCTTCTGTGGGGCCAACGGGTGGTGGTCCCTACGCCCCTGCGGACGAGGGTGCTCGAACTGCTGCACGTCAGCCACCCGGGCATAGTTCGTTCAAAGGCGCTAGCCCGGAGTTACTTCTGGTGGCCACAGCTGGACGCGGACATTGAGCACATGGTCGGTACTTGCGAGGCTTGCCAGGGATCCCGACCTGAGGTGGCCCGTCTCCCGCATAGGGAGTGGGACACAGCAAGGGGGCCGTGGTCCAGAGTCCACGTGGATTTCGCTGGCCCGTTCCGAGGAACCATGTTTCTCCTGGTGGTAGATGCGTTCTCCAAGTGGCTGGAGGTTATCCCAGTAAAGAGCGCGTCCTCCGCCACGACAATTAGCCAGCTAAGGAGAGTCTTTTCCACGTTCGGTTTACCCGACACTTTGGTAAGCGATAACGCTAGTTGTTTCGCCTCCGCCGAGTTCGGGGCGTTCATGGAGGCAAACGCCATTCGGCATGTCACGTCCGCGCCGTTTCACCCGGCCACGAATGGCCAAGTGGAACGGCTGGTGCGGACAACGAAGGAGGCGCTGCGGCGCATGGGCCCGGGGGACCTGAATCACCAAGTATGCCAGTTCCTCTTAGCGTATAGGGTAACCCCCTTAGCGTCAGGCTACTCGCCGGCGGAGCGCTTGATGCGGCGAAAACTGACCACGATCCTGTCTAGGCTAGACCCGACGAGAGCCGAGGATAAAGGGAAAAACATAGGGTTGGCAGTCTCGAAAGGTTTCGCCGCCGGGGACCCTGTTCACTGCAGGAACTATTCCAGCGCAGGGCCAGCATGGGTGCCAGGGACGGTTGTAGAGCAGACGGGGCCTGTGTCGTACCGGGTCGAGACTAACACCGGCCTCCTCTGGAGGAGGCACGCAGACCAACTGAGGCACCGAGTGAGTGGGCCAGTCAGTGGAACTCAGCAACAGGATTCAGCGTTAGGGTTCTTCCCCACCCGCTTAACCCAAGGGGGAGACAGCAGGGGACAACAGTCCCAAGCAAGGGGGGAAGGAAGCAGTAGTAGCGGCCCCGACTCATATCCTTTTGATACGCCAGTCTTATCAGGGGCCGGGGAAGGGGGAGAGGAGTTCGCGACCGCTGCCCCCGATTGTGATTTTGATTTTGATTTTGCGAGCCGGGGGGGTTTTCAGGAGTGTTCCCCCACCCATCCAAGCGAGAAGAGGGGTTTTTCGTTAGCCCCCAGTGCCCCCGGTTCCTCCCTAAGAAAGAGCACACCTCCCAACAACGCCGCGGAGCCGCGGCAAGTCACTAACGAGTCTCCCTCTCATATTACAGGACAGGAAACCAGGGGACAAAGAGAAGGTAGCAAACCCGGGGAGAGGCAGCCCGCATCGAGACCCCAGCGTGTTCGAAATAAGCCATCTTGGCTGAGAGACTTTGTCTCCTAAGGGGGGGGAGTGTGTTTAAGTGTGGGCTCGAGACTTTGTCTCGTCCTAGGGGGGAGGGGTGTTGTGTTCTGATGGTTTTATTGTACACATGGATTACAATGTATCTGAGCCAATGTAACCTTGCCTATAGCAACAATGTAACCTTCAGCTGTATCATATAAACCCTGTAATAGGACGCGAGCTAATGACCACCAGCTGGCAGCAGCGAGCGTCCAAGCTCTCTTGGTCCGAACTCATCAAAGGCAACAGCGCGGGAAGTTTTCCCGCCACCACCTACACCTGGACAAGAAGGGCGTGACCTGCAATGACGTCACGCAGACAGTAGCCAATGGGCTACCATGGCACCACGTTCAAATGTATTACTGCTGTATATAAAGAGCTATCGATCCGCCATTACCTCATGTTCCCTCTGTCCACGATGCAATAAACCTGAGTTAACCCAGCCCGAGGCTGTGTCCTGTGTCTTGGTTTGCATACACCAAAGTGTTGTTGTTTGTTTATTCTCTGATCTTCCTTAATATTTCTGCCACCCTGGTCATTGGTATGCTGGCAGGAAGGTCTGTTGCAACCTTTCTCTGACATATGTTTCCAATGCATGGTATTTTGCCGTGGTGCAAGCCTAGCGCAACTCTTTTGGGGTGTGATCTGGTAGCAAAGCAGCAGAAAGAAAGGACCACCTTTCTTGCAAGATGAGAGACAGTGTGTGTGTGTGTGTGTGTGTGTGTGTATGTGTGAGAGTGAGTGAGTGAGTGAGTGTGTATTTAATCTCTGGGGAATTCCAGAGAACACCATGGTCTGGTTTGCCTCCTTCCCTCCCTCAGTCTTTGCTTGGCAACTCACATTCCAACTCCAGAGACTTTAAATTCCTCCCACACTCCAGGCAAGTTCCTGAAGTTGGTCTGTGGAGGGGGAGAAAAGCTTTTCTTCCCTTCCCTTTTGTGCCAGTCTCCACTCCAGGTGTGAACTTCTTTTCTTGCCAGTTTCTGCCTCTGTCTCTCTATTATCGGACTGTAGTATCCCCATTTGGGCTCCTCTGGGGTTTCCTTTCCCACCTTTCTCCTCCCTTTCCAGATCAAGATGCTGACGGATCGGAAGCAGGAGTTGGAGCGTCGCCTGACTGCCATGATGGAGGAAAATAATCTCCTCCAAGGGACGGTGGAAGAGCTTCAGGACCGCGTCTTGGGGCTGGAGAGGCAGAGCCATGAGAAGGACGTGCAGGTAAAGCTGGAGTCGGAAGGGCTGGAGATGAGATTTGGGGGGGGGGGGAGTGGAAAATGTAAACCAAAATACAAGAAAGAGTTAGGAGTCAGATTGCTAAAATCGCCCCTTCAGAAACACAAAGGCCAGCCATGAGACAGGACTTCATCATCCACCTGGTCTGTGGGGTTTTGGGGAGCTCTGTGGACATTTTCAAAGGTTGTGGTTTTGTACTTGCTTGCCAGGGAGCAAGGGCGGCAGTGGCTTAGTGATTAAGATGCTGAGCTTAAGGTTTGGCAGGTCAGCAGTTCGACACCTGAGTCCTGCGAGACGGAGCAAGCTCCCGTCCTCTGTCCCAACTCCTGCCAGCCTAGCAGTTTGAAAAAAAAATTGCAGGTAGATAAATAGGTACCACTTCGGTGGGAAGGTAATGGCGTTCCGTGTACTCTGGTTTCTACTCATGCCTGCCACATGTCCACAAAAACATCTGCATACTCAGATGGTGCTGGCTCTTTGGCTTTGAATCAGAGATGAGCACTGAACCCTAGAGTCGGACACAACTGGCTTTTGAGTAAGGGTGACATTTACCATTACCTTACCAGGGAGTTAAGTCCGACTAGATGCAGTGGGACATTATTCAGTGTTGTTGCATATAGCATTGAGCCTGAAAGGTCTTGCTGTATCTCTGAGGAGGAAGGGGAAGGAAAGGAAAATTGCAAATAGGAAGTATAAATAGCAAAGAAGCCCAAGATGACAAACAAATCTTATTTGGCTCTTGTAGATGCAATGAAGCAACCTGTGAAAGCTTGTGCCAAATAAAATCTTCTAGTCGTCAAGATGTTACAAGAATCTATCACTTTCACAGCAATGAACAATTATGATTATCCCCCACCCCTTAACTATGAATGGAAATGGGAAGATGGATAGGGATAGAATCAGTCAATGGGTTCTAGAAGACCCTACCCACAGTGTGTGTGTGTGTGTGTGTGTATGGGGGGGGGGGGACTGGGATGAACTGCCTCTGCCTGGTGTTTCTTCTGTAATAGTTGGCCATCCAAGTAACAGAAGTGGCAAACAGTGCTATAACAATACATTTACAAGCACAACTTCATCACTATGACAGCTTCCAAAAACCAGCTGTTGCGTAAGACTAGTCCAAAATGTGAGTCACTGGGTTGGTCCATATAAAAATAATGAGGGGTGGGTCTTTTGTAGAGCTATGGGTTCTGAATGGATCGTTCAAATTCAGACCTCAATTACTTTGCATTGTACCAGGGATAGCTATCAGATGGGCAGTGATCTTAGTCTATGATGCTGTGATTGTTATTTAATTTTAATAATTTTAATTTGCACTTTGTTATATGGCGGTGATGACAAACCTGGGCACTCCAGGTGTTCTTGGACTTCAGTTCCCAGAAGCCCTGGTCAGCAGGAGTGCTTGTCTTGGCCTTTTGGTAATTGAACTCCAAGAACAGCTGGAGTGCTAAGGTTCACCATCACTGTTATATGGTTTTTGCTGGCCATGAACCGAAATAAAGAATAATACACTGTTCCAGGCAAAATCCATTTTTCTCCCACAACCGTGTGGGCTGCAGCTAAGCTCAGAGAGAAGAGAGAGGCCTAAACTTCAAAGGTCCTGGGGCTTTGATCATGCTACCCCATGGCTCCAGTCCCCATTGCGCTCACACATTTATGAAGCCTATTATTTATTTATTTATTAAATTTGTATCCCCGCCTTACTCGCACAAGTGCAACTCAAGGGAATCCTGATGTCACCCAAAATGTGCAAGCTTTTATAAGCTCCAGACCTCTTCATCAGATAATGTGTCACTGAAAGCTGGCAATCTCAGCTGAGGAAGAGTTCCCAAATCCTTGCGAGCTTGCACATTTTTGGCACCCTTTTCTGCTGAGCTGCTAAGGCAGTGATGGTGAACCTTTTCGAGACTGAGTGCCCAAACTCACCTTAACTCAACAGGCTGCTGTCCGCGCTGCACCCTCATGCTGCATGTGAGCCACCCGCCTTACCCCAGACAGGGGAAAGAGGAAGCGCTCCCATTGGGCGCCGGGGCAAACTCTGTGCTGGGGCAACGGTGTGTGTGCCCACAGTGAGGGCTCTGAGTGCCCCCTCTGGCACACGTGCCATAGGTTTGCCACACTGTGCTAGGGGACTAAGCGCCACAACACACTGCCTCTTCTAGCGATTGCAGTGGAAAGGTGTTTGCTGGCTATTCCATCTTTTCTCCTTTATGTGTTGTTATTGGTCAGATGATTTGTGGGAAGGAAGCACAGAAGGAGGACCTCAAGTTGCAAATGTGGGAACTGGAGGTTTTGATCCGGCCGGAACACCAGTGAGCATCTGTTCTTTATATCCTGGTGGAGAGAGAAAGCTACTGGTGCCTGAGGCAGGTTTATTGTCCAAATAGTTGACAAAAATTCTCCCACCTAGTAAAATAAATAAATAAATGCCAGGCCCCCAGTGTTGGCAGGAAGGAAGGGAAGGACCTCCTGGTTCCCACATCTTTGTGCCATACCTAGTAGCAAAAACTCTATCTCTGACCAACTCAGCATGTTAGCACCTTGGTAAGATAAGCTACTCTTCAAATAATAGATTTGTAAGTTGAGGAACGCGGTGGCTCAGTGGTTAAGAAGCTTGCCTTGTTAGCTGGAAGGCTGGCAAGTCAGCAGTTCGAGACCCAAGTACTAATATGACGGATTGAGCGCCTGTCTCTGTCCCAGCTCTTGAGGACATGAAAGGAGCCTCATTCGGACGTCTCCTGAGTGGAGTTTCTTCAGGAAAAATCCTTTCAACCCAGAATAATTTCTCACACAAAATTATTATTATTATGTGGCAGGCATGACTAGACACCGGAGCACATGGAACGCTGTTTACCTTCCCACTGAAGTGGTCCCAATTTATCTACTTACAATTTCTTGCTTTCAACCTGCTAGTTTGGCAGGAGCTGGGACAAAAGACGGGAGCTCATTCCGTCCTGCAGTACTTGGGGAATCGAACTGCTGACCTTCCACCTCCCAGTCAGCATCTTAGCCACTTGAACTATGCCAGTAAAGATGGAATTAAATACTGTTAAATTTTGGATTTCATAATCTTAATCTCTCGTTGCAGTCTCTTTAGGTGGCAATGCCAACTACTTGCATTTCAAAACGGGACAAGGGTTTTGACTGGGTTTGGGACTGGGTTTGGGACTGTGGTGGCTTAGTGGTTAACACACTGAACTTGATAACTGAAAGGTCAGCATGTCAGCACACCAAGACCCAAGTGCTGCATGGCAGAGTGAGCTCCAGTCTCTGCCCCAGCTCCTGCTAATGTAGCAGTTTGAAAGCAAGAAATAGCTAGCACTTTGGTGGGTAAACCGCGTTCCTTGCACTCCAGTGTCTAGTCATGCCTGCCACATGTCCACATAAACTTCTGCAGATACAGACAGTGCTGGCTAACCTTGACCTTTAGATTTATCCCATCATTTGTCTGGATGGGGGCCGGCTGGGTTGTCTGCCCTGAATCCTGGTGTCAGTGGGCCACTGTGGCATGGATTCCTAGCGGATTCGAGGCTCTGGTCATCTTTGCTCACTTTCTGCCCTGTCTCTCTTGGGCTTTCTCTCCTTTGCCAGTTGCATCAGAGCCAGATGGAGCTTCAAGAGGCGAGGCTGTCTTACCGGCAGTTGCAGGTCAAGATGGAGGAACTCAGTGAGGAGCGGAGCCTCCAGCATTTCGGCTCCACCAGCACGTCCTTGCTATCAGAGATTGAACAGAGCATGGAAGCGGAGGAGCTGGAGCAAGAGAGGGAACAGGTATCCTCCAAACCCTGGAGTGGCGGGTGGGTGCAACATGTGTGGATGGGTCTTAGCCTGTGGCAGGAGGATGTTACTCTCTCTGGCCAGTTCTGTCATTGAGCAAGTTGGGCAGTTGGCTAGAGTGGGAAGCTAAGCTTCATGGCTGGCATTTCTGAATGGGCCGCCTGCACCGAGCTAAGGTTGCAAAATGAATAGGTTACCTTTTTTTTTTTAAGGGACTATAGAGAACCAGAATGGTGAAGTAGTTAGATGGTTGGAAGACCAGGGTTCAAATCTGGTCCTGACTACAGAAATAGGATGTCACTCCTTGAGCATCTCATATACCTCCAAAATCCCTATTAGGTTTGTCACCTAATAGGGATGGGCAACCTACGGCCCGTGGGTCAGACCCGGTCCACGATGCCAAATCATCTGTCCTGTGCCACCGGAAGCGGATACATTTATGACAGCCATAAACGCACCTGCAGCTGTTGTAAATGCGTACAACAGCCATGGATACGTTTTACGGTAGCGTTTACAGTGTGTGTGTGTGTGTGTGGGGATCACCAGTCCTCCAGCCCACTCAACTGCCTGAGGGAGCTTGATCCCTGACTTAAAAAGGTTGACAACCCCTGGACTAGATAAAGCAACTAGATGTCACATAACAACAACTGGCTGATTGCATTACAGCAGGCAAAATGATATTTGCCTTAAATTAGCTCTAAAACACCTTTCTTCTGCTTCTGAAATAGATTTCCAATATGGTCACTTGAAACTTGGATCCATTGATCGTCGTCAACTGCAACTTGTATCCAAGAATGCATTTTCCCCCTGAAGTAGGAAAAATGTCACTGGCGTGAATTTATTTAAGGTGGATCCCATCTTGCCATGAGGTGACCCACACACTGTCATCTCGGAGCCACCACCCACGGCACATATGAATCACGACATGCAGGATTTAACACCGGGACTACAATGATCCATTGATAGACTCCCGTTAATTGGTATACCCTGCCTTTTTATTAATGATGATAAATGTGTGCTGTCAAGCTGATTCTGGCTTATGTCGACCCTTTCCAAGGCTTCCTTGAAATGGCTTACCATTCCTTTCTTTTGAGGGGGGTGGGTGGGTCTGGAACTATGTAACTCGCTGGAGACCACATAGACTGCTTTTTCTCCTACAGAGCACAGTGGAGAATCGAATTCTTGACCTCTGGCTCCTCAGCCTGGTACTTAACTCAACAAGCTATCCGTCGAGATTAAATCCCCTTAATGCCCTTTCATTTTGCAACCTGTTTCTAGTATGTGACTTTATTCCTTTTTGTGTGCATCTCTATTTTGATTATTTGTGATTCTCCCTTTGCGTCTGCGACTGATCCCAAGGGCTAGGATCCATGCAGGGCCAACTTTATGAGAAATCCTTTGCTACCTGGAATGGCTCACAGGCAAAACAAGGATTGTTAAGGGTCAGGGGTCACCCTTGCTCCAAAACCAGCTCATCTCCATTTATATCGGAGCACACGGAACATCCTTAACTTCCCACCAAAGTGGTACCTATTTATCTACTTGCAGCTTCTCCTGTGGCTTAGTGGTTAAGACGCTGTGCTTGTCGACTGGAAGGTTGGATTTTGATGCCCAAGTGCTGCACTTGAACGGAGCCTCATTCGGGCATCCCCTGAGCAGAGTTTCTACAGCACAAAATCCTTTCAACCCAGAGCAATCTCTGACATGAAATTATTATTATTGCTGCTAGGTTGGCAGGAGCTGGGACAGACAATGAGGGCTCACTTTGTTATGCAGCACTTGGGTTTCAGACTGCTGCCCTGCAAACCTTCCAGTCATTAAGTTCAGCATCTTAACCCAGTGTTTCTCAACATGAGGCCCAGGCCCCACAAAGGGGGCTTCAATTCCCAGAAGCCTAAGTCAGTCCATTGGCTGATCAGTGCTTTGGGGAATTGACTTAGGCTTCTGGGAATTGAAATCCAAAAAACCAAAGGTTGGGAAACACTGGTCTTAACCACTAGGCCACTGCAGTCCCCTTGAAGCAAGGATAGCTCAGTCCAAACTCTAGGGACATGATGGCGAACCTTGACACTCCAGATGTTCTTGTACTTCAATTCCCAGAAGCCCAAAACCCCGTGAATCCACACAAATGAGTTTGCTATGATTCATCTGGCCCACGCCGCCCTCGTCACTCCTGTAAGCGGACGGGCACATTTTACTTCCGCTTCCAGGAGCAACGAGGGCGGCACAGGCTAGATGAATCATAGCAAACCCATTCATGTGGATTCACTGGGGCTTGGGCTTCTGGGAATTGAAGTCCAAGAACATCTGGAGTGCCAAGGTTTGCCATCACGGCTCTAGGGAATGTTCCCCTGCTTGAGAAGAGGGAATATTCCCATTCCTTTGATTTTTGAAGGCATCTGTTATAAACTTTCCAGTAAATCTTTGGAGCCCATAGCAACTAGGATTTTGCTTTTTTAAACAAGATGTAGAGGTATAGGAAGCTAAAGTTATATAAATGTCATGAGGCTAATATCTGTTTGATTCTTCTTCTTGTGCCATATCTGATTCTGAATATTGGTGATCATCATGATGATCAGCCATGAAGACTGTCCTGCGAATATAATGCAGTGGCCTTTCATCTGTCTTCTGCATCACAGTGTGACACCCATAGTACCACGGATCCAGTTCCATGAGTCCTTTTCTGGTCTTGAGCCCTTTTGGCATGCAAAGTCCTCCTCAGCCCTAGGCCAGGATGGATGAAGCTGCTGCCCTTCATCAAGATGGATTCAAGTGGGATTTAATCCACTTGGGGACCATCACCCTTCCCTGTGGACTTCGCCATCCAAGGCCGATAGTCCTCAAGGGTTCTCAGGTTAGTTAACCACCGCCTGATGCTTGCTGTTGAGTCGCTGGCAGTATGGTCTACTCCCATGATGGCAAACCTTGGCACTCCAGCTATTCTTGGACTTCAATTCCCAAAAGTCCAAGTCCCTGTGAATCCACACGGATGGGTTTACTGCGCATAGTAAACTATATGCAGTAAACCCATTTGTGTGGATTCAGAGGGACTTGGGCTTCTGGGGATTGAAGTCCAAGAACAGCTGGAGTGCCAAGGTTCGCCATCATTGGTCTACTCTATGACCATACCAGGATAACCTGGCCAGACTTGCATCTGCGTGACTGGTATATGTTAACTGTGTAAGATAGATCTCCAAGATCTTCCTTGCTTGAAATCTGCTGGTTCCCTCTCTGGAGCTGTCAACGTTTCTCTCTTTCAAGCTACGACTCCAGCTTTGGGAGGCCTATTGTCAAGTCCGATACTTGTGCACGCATCTCAGAGGGAACGACAGCGCAGACTCAGCCGTCTCCACAGATTCTTCCATGGACGAGTCTTCAGAAACCTCGTCAGCCAAAGATGTGCCAGCTGGTAGCCTCCGGGCCGCACTCAGTGAGCTTAAAAGACTGATACAAAGTGTTGTCGATGGCACAGACTCCCCAGTAAGTTGAACTTCATCCCCACTTAAGTATGTTCAATCTAGGGCGGTTTGTTTTGTTTTTCTACAGCAGGGATGCCCAAGCTTTTTGGGCTGTGGGCCGATCACATGGTTCAGCGGGCCAGTCACGTGGTTCGGCAGGCCGGTCACGTGGTTCCTCCCACCGGATGCAGAAGTAAAGCACGCTTTGCAATCTGTTTTGCAACATGATGCCATTTTCTCTGCTTAAACCGGGGGTGGGTGGGTGGCCAAACTACTGCCTGTGAGCCAGATCTGTCCCCGGCACCAAATACAGGTATGTTTTACTTCCACTTCCGGGAGTGACAAGGGCAGTGTGGGCCAGATGAATTGGTGTCAGGGGCCGGATCTGTCCTGCAGGCCATAGCTTGTCCACCCCTGGTCTACAGAGCAGGGGTCAGCAACCTTGTCTCTCCAGATGTTCTTGGTCTTCAATTCCCAGAAGCCCTGATCAGCAGATGTTCTGACTTAGGTTTCTGGGAATTGAAGTCCAAGAACATCTGGAGAGACAAGGTTGCTGATGACCACTGGTTTAGAGTCTCCTTTTCTTTAAACTCTCACCTTACAAGCAGAGGCCTCTTTTTAACTGACAGCAAAGATCTCCTAACAAAAATCCCTTTGCATTATCAGCAAATGGCTTTTTTAAGCTTTCCAGAAAGGATCTTTTTCACTCACAGCAAAGAGCTTTTTTAATTGCATCCTCACGGTGAGCTCTTTTGCCTGAGACTCTCAGCCTGGCCTCCCTCAAAGAGGGGTACTGAAGATAAAATAGGGGGAGGAAGGCCTTGTATACCACCCTGAGCTCATGGTAGGGAAGGCAGAACAAGGATGATGGTCTCCTCCACCTCCTCTTTCTTTCTTCTTCTTCTTCTCTCTTCTCCTTCTTTTGCTTTCTCCTTTTCCTTCTCCTTCTGCTTTCTCCTCCTCCTTTCTTCTTCTTCTCTCCTCCTCCTCCTTTCTCCTCCTCCTTTTTCTTCTTCTTCTTCTTCTTCCTCTTCTTCTTCTTTCTTCTACTTCTTTCCCCCCATTTAATCCCTTGTTAAATTTTCCCCAACTGAATCTTAAACTGAGGGTCCTTCTGGGGAGAGACCGTTCAGCTTCTCGCCCCTCCCTTTTTGGATTTTTTTTATTATTATTCTGCAGAACATCGTAGAGTAGTGGTTCTGTGCACAAAAATAACATTTAAATGCATCTTTTTAAAAAGGGAGGGCAGAAATTGAATAATGTACTAAATATTCCTCAGCTGCATTGCACCTAACAAAAAGTTAACCGAGAAGGCTTTTTTCCCTTCTCACTTGCCTAGACCTTACGGAGAAGCGATGATGATGCCTTAGAAGAACAGATCCGGCAGACCAGCGAAGATTCAAGAGTCCTGAGGGAGCTAATGGAGGGGGAGAGGGGGAAACTGAGGCAGAGCCTGGAAGAGCTGCAGCAACTCCACAGCCAGGTAAGAAGCACTGCCGGGCGTTGTGCTCATTGCCGATGCCTTTTTGGATGGCTGTGTGTCTGTGTGTCTGTGTGTGCGTGCGTGCGCGCGCGCGCGCGTGCTGTTGTTGAATTTGTCAATTGAACTCTGCAGTGAATAATCCACTTCTCTGGAAACTGATCTTAAACACAGAAGGAGAGAGAGAAACTTGTCCTTTATTCATTCAGGAAATCCATTTAAAGATAGTAAAGGAGGAAAGAGTTCTAAAACTGGCACAAACCCCTAGAATTTGCTTCCAGGATTACAAGCCTGCCTGCTCTTAATTAGAGAGGAGTAAGAAGAAGAAACAAGAAATAACTGTAGAGAAAGAAGGAAGGAAACCTAAGATTCCCAATCTGCATTTTCATCTAGAAAAGGCAAAAAAGTGAAAATATGCTTGGGCTTGGCTGTCCATTTATTGTTTCTGCACTGGTTCGGTTCACTTTCCCCATGCTTTAATGCAGGGGTGCCCAAACTTTCTGGGCCACGAGCCAGTCACATGGTTCATGGGCCCGGGGGCCAGATACGGCCCCCAACACCAGCCTGCAAAGCCCTCGTTGCTCCTGGAAGCGAAAGTAAAATGCGCCCGAATGGCACGCGTGCGCACGCACGCACACACACGCGCGCACACACACACACACAGAGCCATCCAAAAATGCTCTCGAATGGGTGCATTTTACTTCCACTTCCGGGAGCGATAAGGGCTTTGCAGGCTGGATGAATTGGCATTGGAGACAACATCTGGCCCCCAGCCTTTAGTTTGGGCACCCCTGCTTTAATGTGTGCATTTTTACAACATTAGAGGGAAAGAACAAGGAGACTCACAGTGATTCCTGGTGTGAGTCCTGCCAAATCACTCCTGCGGGGCTAGAAGAATGTGAAAAAGAAGAAACTCCAGAGAGCATAAAAATCCAAAGACTGGAAGCATATTTTGGTTCTCTCCCCCTACTTTATTGGTTTTATTCCAGCGAGCTGCAGTTGCCGTGTGTGCCTGTTTGGTGACTTGAAATGCTAAACAATCATGGCCTGTTTTCTTGTACTGATTGAAGGGGCTTAAAATCATTAAAATGTTAACAGAAAAGAAAACTGTGTCCCCGCACTACAAGCCTTTGGGAGATTTCTTTCCCAATTTATTTCCCTGGTCATAAGAATTGCCAGTTTGCCTTCCAACTCCAGAATGCAGAATGTTCCCTCCAGATTCTGGCTATATTTCTGCACACAACCTCTTGAGTCCCGTGCAGAACTCAAAGGTCCCCCTTCATCTGTGTCAGCCCCATTGCGCTTACTTGTACTAAATTTATTAATTACACACACACACACCAGTCCACTTCTTATTGCCAGGTGACACTGCTGAGTGTAGAAATGACTTCACTGAAAGAAGAAAGAGATAAACTCCGAGGTTCAGTGGATGAGAACGATGTCAATGAACAACTCTCGAAGGCGATCAGGGATCGGGACCATGCCATCGCCAAGTAAGCTTCACTGCTTTTAAGGATTCTGAGCTTCTGGACATACGGGGGCGGGGGAGAGACGTTGCAGGTGTGTAATAGCTTTTTCTGCAGGGCAGGGGTGACCAAACTATGGGCCGTGGACTAGATCCGGCCCCTGACACCAATTCATCCAGCCCACGCTGCCCATGTCACTCCCGGAAGCGGAAGTAAAATGCGCCCACAAATACATCACTGGTGCTGAGGAATTTAGGCTGCCCACCTAACTGATTCCTTTCCCTAATAAACCACAACAAGTGCTTTTTGAAACAGAACAGCTGGTCTGAACAATTGAGATATATATATCTTTAAATAGCTCCATTATGTTATCATGTTACACGGTAATGGTAACTGTGTTTTACCATCACAAAAACATTTTTGTATTTTAACTGTATCTCCCTCTTTAATCTTGTTGTAAGTGACCTTGCATTCCAGTTTTAGGAAAAGCACAGCTTATAAATTGAACGAATGAATGAACGAACAAACGAATGAATGAATGAATGAAGCAAGCTAGCTAGCTAGCTAGCTGCTTAACAATCATCTGAATGGCTTTGCACTCATAGTTTGCAACCTTTGGTTAGCACCAGGTCTGCTTATCAAGTGAAGAGTGCCTGCTTGCTTCTGCTTTTTTTCTCTGTAGGAGAAAGGACTCAAAGTTTTGCGTTGTAAGCATGAAGGTGAATACAGTGGTACCTCGCTTAAAGAGCATAATGCGTTCCACGGGATTGCTCTTTAAGCGAGTTTGCTCTTTAAGTGAAACACCATTGTAAGTGACCAATTGTGACTTCTGGCGGGAGGATTGTGAACCCCGTTTTAGTTGTTAAGAGAGTTTTTGGTTGGTTTTAGTTGTTAAGCGAGGTGAACATTCAAAGAAAATTCTGCTCTTTAAGCAAGTTAGTCTCTAAGCGAGGCGCTCTTTATGCAAAGTTTTACTGTACTTGAATAGCTGCATTCTTGTCTCTTCTTTTACATTCCTGTGAGATCACCTGGCTTTTTGCAGAGAGAAAACTGGAAGGACTTGCTCAAATCCCTGCATGAGTAGTAAAACCATTGGGTGACCTTTGGTTGTCAGGGTGAAATATCCCGGGGGACTGATTTTACACTGCTTTAATCAGCCTTAGATAGAAATCAAAATATACCTATTTTAAGAGCTCTAGGTACCTTCTGTACATTATCTCAGCACCAGGGTGATCTCCACCATCAGGCAGAGTTGGGGAATTACCATATTTGCTGGTATATAAGACCCATTTCCCCCCCCCTTAAAGTTCACTGGAAAATGGAGTGCGTCTTATACTCCAAAGTGTCTTATGTGCCAGCAAATGCAGTACCTCAGACACTGATTCTGGGAGGCAGCCACAAGATAGATTGATTGGTTTGCTTGTTTGTTTGACCACCCCACATAAAGTTGATCTGGGAAATTAAAAAGTTGGAGGACAGCTGTATGCTGTGTCCCATAAGCTCTCCTGGTACCTTCGCATGGGGGAGAATACAGTCTCATTGCTGGTATTTAAAGAAGACGCAACTGGGGGGAAATGAAATAACTCCTTTGCAAAGCTGAGTTCTGTCATCCTTGAAGCAGGTGACAATCTAGCAATTAATCAGCACAGAAATCGCACAGGATAATGAATAATAAGAAATTAGAACTCAAGAAGTGTGTACCATTTTGTACATCATCTCAGGTAGCAAAATGTTAAACAAGCATTGATGTACCCATTTCTGTATTGTGTACAGTAGTTCCCACTATGCATATGATGTTCCCATCTTATCTTGCCTTAGTACAGCGATTTTTTTTCCTTTGACTTTCCATACCTTCTTCTGAAAATATGGTTTATTTTTGGTATCAGTTTATTCTGGGAAGTCGAGTTTAGCAGGGTGACACTTCCCATTTGATATTTGATGAGAACCTTTCTGTTAACTGACAGACAGAAAACCAAAGGCACTTAAAAATTGCTCTACTAGTAGATCCCATAACTATTTTAAAAAGATTTCTTAAATATTTCCTAAAGAGAAGAGGTTTTCTTAAACAGACAATAAGTGGCTTTCCAAAGGGAAATTTAGATACAAATCCTGATCCTGATAAACCTCATAATGGAGTGGCAACAGATAGGGTGAAACTTTTTATTCATCTGAATGTCGAGAAAAATCACGACCTATCAAGTGACTTCATGGCAAAGACAGTTGGACTGTGATATTTTTAATATTTTTTTTTCTTTACTAGGGTTTTTCTACCAGACTGTCCAGGTTATCCTGCTATGGTCATAGAGTAGACCCTAATATCGGTGATTCAATGCTGACCGTCAAGTGGTGGTTAACTAACTTGATAGACCTCAGGACTAGCAGCCTTGGCAAAGTCCTCAGGGGAGGGTGATGGTCCCCGAGTGGATTAAATCCCACTTGAATCCATCTTGATGTTGGGCAACAGTTTCATCCATACTGGCCTGGGGCTGAAGAAGACTTTGTGTGCTCATGACCAGAAAGTGACTGGCGGAACTAGATCAGTGGTACTATGGGTGTCATGCTGTGATGCAGAAGGCAAGTGGAAGGCCATTGCATTATATTCTCAGGACAGGATCGCCATGACCGATAACCAATATTCAGAATTGGATACGACACTTGAAGAAGGAGGAGGATTTTTCGGTATGATTTCTGAGATTTTGATCACTGCTCAGTTGTGAAATACTCCAAATATGGCAGATTTCAGTTTTGTATGGTTATATTTTATGTTCGCCCCTTCAGTCCTGAGATCCACCAACCAGATTCCAGTGGGGGAGATATTAAATATATTAAAGAAATCCAAGAATTTGTTCTGAAGCAGAAGCAAGTTCAGACGCGAATCCATTCCTGGTTATCCAAGCTTTCCAACAGTGAAATTTAAAGAGAGAAAGATGACAGGTACTGCTTTGTTGATCTGTTGTGCAAAGCTTTCAAATGTTGTCCAGTAAATCCTGAGTGAGGCCAAACCAAGATATTCCGCTGCCTGAAGCACAGCAACAGATGACCTCCTCTGACTCTAGCAGTGCTGCACAAGTGAAGGGAGAGACTCCACGAAACCAGGCAAATGGTTTTGTCACACGAGAAAGGAAATCCTACTCCTCTCCCCAGTCTAGACCTGGCAACCAAAGAAAGATGATTGGAACAGATTGAACCACTAAAATATTTCTCCCTTTTCATGGGGCACAGGCAGTGGTGGGCATCCGCAGGTTCGCACCAGTTCGCCAGAACCGGTAGCAGAAATTCTGGCTGGCTCCGCCCATCCAAGTTTTGAAATAAAGTACAGTACTGTAGTCCTAATTTGGGTGCAACGCAGGGCTTTTCCCCTGGCCACACACACAGTGTGATAGTAAAATAATTAGGAGCCCATCACTGGGCACAGGGGCTGTGGTGGCTTAGTGGTTAAGACTCTGAACTTGACGACCGAAAGGTGGGCAGGTCAGCAGTTCAAGACCTGAGTGCTGCACGACGAAGTGAGCCCCTGTTGTCTGTCCCAGCTCCTGCCAACCTAGCAGCTTAAAAGCAAGAAATTGCAATGAGTTAAATAGGGACCACTTCGGTGGGAAAGTAAACAGCGTTCCGTGCACTCCGGTGTCTAGTCATGCCTGCCACATGACCATAGGTGCTGGCTCTTTGGCTGTAAACAGAGATGTGCACCAAACCCTTGAGTCGGATACGATTGGCTTTCAAGCAAGGGAGAACTTACCTTTCATGATGCCCAAAATATGATACCGTAACTGGTGGTAGAAGTGGAATAGCTGGTCCTATCCAAACCTTGCCTCAGAAAGCATTACGTCTTGTGTTTGTAATACACAGGGATGCGACGGAGTTTCGGCTGAGGCAAAGCGTGGCTGCTTAGTTTTTAATATTTCCAAAAATATTACCCACCCTCATCCATAGGTTCCTTTGGGGAGATTCCTCAAAAAGAGGACAACCCCCCCCCCCTGTTGATATATGATAAAGGACCATCCTAACACTGCCCTCTCTTGGCTGGAGGCGGGAAGAGCCTTGCGGCTGCACTGAATCTTTAACGCAAAAGGGCTGGCCTGGTATTTGTGCATGTGTGTGTCGGATACTGGCTCCCTCGCTCCTGTCTCCATGGAAACCAGCTACCTTTCTAGGGATGCAGGAGTCCCCTTGTTTAGTAGTCATTCAGTGCTGGGGGGAATTTTTTTTTGGGGGGGGGTGTTGTTTATTTCATTTTTTACCTTTTCCTTTTTAGCTGTGCAGGCTTATTAGAAGGACCTTGTTCCAGCGGGCGTTCTTTAGAACAGGGGTGCCTGAACCTTTTGGGCCATGGGTTCAGGGGGCTGGTCACTACGGCCCAGGGGCTGGATCTGCCCCCCCCCCACACACACACACACACACCAATCCATAGGGTTACATTTTATTGCTGCTTCTATGTTGTGTTCTGTTAAATTCTAGGAGCGAAGAGAGCTTCACGGGCTGGATGAATTGGCGTGGGGGGGGGGTCAGATCCATCTCCCGGGCCATAGTTTGGCCACCCCTGCTTTAGATAAACAGCCATCCGCCAAGATCTTGTTGCTTATTTTAGTCCATTGCATTAGAGTAGGCCCATTGGATCAGTGGGGATTTAGTAAGTCACTTTTTCCATATGTTCCATTGATTCCAGTGAGCCTACTCTTACCTCCTACTCGCTTTGCTAGACAGGGCCATTTGAATCAATAGAACTAAGGGAGGGGTTGGACTCACCAGATCTCCATTGATTCAGTAGGATTAGGTTGAAAGCCAGTCGTATCCAACTCCAGGGTTCAGTGCTCATCTCGAAATCTAGTGCAATTGACTAAACTGAGCAACAGGATTTTAGCCACAGTATTATAGACTCATGGAATTATAGAGCTGGAAGGGTGCCATGTTGCAGAAGGTTAGGGTATGGATATCATCATAGTAGCCAGTTTGGCATAGGGGCTGCAGTGTTAAATTAAGACTTGGGGGATCTGGGTTCAAATATCCATTTAGCTGTGAAACTTGCTGGGTGATTGTAAGCCAATCCTCTTCACTGCCTGATTTCAGGGTTCTTGTGAAAATAAAGTGGGGAAGAGAAGAGTATTGCTAACAGTGGATCAGGGCTGTGGTGGTTCAGTGGTTAAGAAGCTTGCCTTGTTACCTGGAAGGCCAGCAAGTCAGCAGTTTGAGAGTACTGCATGACAGTTTGAGCACCCGTCTCTGTCCCAGCTCCTGCCAACCTAGCAGTTTGAAAGCAAGAAATTGCAAGTAGATAAATAGGGACCACTTTGGAAAAGATCTTGGGGACATGAAAGGAGCCTCATTCGGGTGTCCCCTGAGTGGTACCGTATTTCTCCAGCAAAAATCCTTTCAACCCAGAATGATTTCTGACACAAAATTGTTGTTGTTGTTGTACCTGTTAACCAAAAAATAAATATGTCCCTGATTTTTTGTACGTTGTCATAAAACACAAACATTTTGCTAGTTGCGAATAAGATTTTATAGCTGAGTCTATTGAGCATTGTTAGTGTGACGGAAGAGGAACTAATTGCTGAAGATTCAATTTAATATTGGTCGGGTTCTGGTAAAAACATAGTGCAGCTTGTGCAAGGTTCAGCTCTGTTTAATCTATTTGAATATTATAGTTGAATATTATAATTCTGCATTAAAAACAACATGAAGTCTAGTGGCATGTTAAATTCTAACAATCTCTTTTGGGCATACCATGTTTCACTGTGAATGTTGCGCTTTTGTCATGATAACATGGGTGTAAAATTTGAAAAAGCTGCTTATCCTTTCAAATGAATCCTGGGTGGCTCGCGGTGGTTAGGAATCCACCCAGCCAGCACTGCAGAGTCAAAAGGGTCCACTTAGATCTCCTTTGCTTTGCTCCTTCAGGAAGAATGCTGTTGAGATGGAACTAGCCAAATGCAAGATCGATATGATGTCTTTGAATAGCCAGCTCTTGGATGCGATCCAACAGAAGCTTAATCTCTCTCAGCAGCTAGAGGCATGGCAGGTAAGAGAGACCCACCAGACGGTTTCCAAAAAGTCCTGAGAAGGCCCTCTTCTCTATTCCGGCTAGTGGTTCAGCACTAGAGACTGAAATGACACTTTTGGACTACAGATCCCAAAATCCCCTAGCCACCAGTCCAGTGGCCTTGCTGGCTGGCGGATTCTGTCACTTTTAGTCTGAAAAGCAGATTTTCAAATCCCTGCTCAGCACCATAAAGGCATATCCAGATGCAGCAAAGCTGCTTGAAAACCATTTGTTTTGGAGTGTTCTTTTAATCATCAGAATGAAATTAAGTAAAATTTCAGGATAAAGTATTTCTCTATAGTTTAAATCCCCCCCCCCCAATTGATTATTATTGTCTTAAAAAAATCAAATCTGCAAAGTGGGTTGGCTAACATTAAAGTTTTGTAACTAAACTTGTAAAGATAGGTGTTAATTATCATTATTCACAGCACCCATATCCCTAAGAAAGGATATGTGTAGAAAAAAGGTAAATAGTCGCTGCTTTTAGGTTTTTTGGGCAATAAACCCATTTGTGTGGATTCGCAACATGGGATACAGGCATGGTTTGTGCTCCTTTATTTTAAGGCAGTGATGGTGAACTTTGACACTCCAGCTGTTCTTGGACTTCAATTCCCGGAAGCCCAAGTCTCTGTGAACCCACACAAATGGATTTAATGCACATAAATCCATTCATGTGGATTCACAGAGACTTGGGCTTCCGGGAATTGAAGTCCAACAGCTGGAGTGCCAAGGTTCACCATCACTGCCCTATCAGATGGAATGTGACCTTTTTTTACCTGTATGCCCCCTTCTGAACATACTGTTGGATCATGGGTCACACTCTAGAACATAAGAACAGCCTTGCTGGAACAGGCCACAGCCCGTCCAGTCCAGCATTCTGTCTCACACAGTGGCTCACCATTTCCTTCAGGGTATTATTCCCAAGGAGATGCCTTCCCCTGCTTAGGATTCCCTGGAAATGATATTGAGAGATATCCTGCCTATCTCTCCAACCCGGAGGTTGTCCTTAAGTATCCATAATTATAGCCATTGATACCCTTGTCCTCCATGAACTTGTCTTCTTTCTTAAAGCTGTCGAGACTGACAGCTGTCGCCACTTCTTCTGGCAGGGAGTTCCATAGACCAGTAATCCTCTGGGTGAAAAAGTACTTTCTCTTATTTGTTTGAGAACTAGTACCCAAAAGTTTCATGGAGTGTCCCCTAGTTCTAGTGTTATGCGATAGGGAAAACAGTTTTTCCTTATCTACTTTGTCCACACCATGCATGATTTTATAAACTTCAATCAGGTCACCTCTTAGACGCCATTGTTCAAGAGTGAAGAGGCCCAACTGTTGCAGCCTCAGATGGTAAGGAAGGTGTTCCAGTCCCCTAATCATTCTGGTTGCCCTCCTCTGCACTTTCTCCAGCTCCATAATATCCTTCTGGAGGTATGGCGACCAGAACTGTACACAGTATTCCAGATGGGGCCTCACCATAGATTTATAAAGAGTCAAAATGACACTTGCTGACTTATTTTCTATACCCTTCCTAATGATCCCTAGCATTGAGTTTGCTCTGTTTTATCACATCCCAGAGGGCGCATACACTGTGGACAGAATAAAATACAGCAGGGCAATTTAGTTGAACCCCTGGCAGGGTCTCAAAAGAGGACCATTTGGCGGTGGGTTGGGGAGGATTAGCCTAATTGATATATGCATGCCATCAGACCAACCTGGCTCCAACCTGGCCCAAAGAGTGGACTATCTGCCCGTGTAGACAGCCTACGAGTGATAAAAACATCTCGTTCTTGAAGATCCTAATACAGTCGACTTTGCAGTGGAAGAGAAGAAGATAATGATGATGTTGTGTCATACCATTCCCTTACATCTGGGCAGTGGCTGTGTCCAGTTTTCAGGGATTTCTCTGGATCAGTGACAGATGCTTGACTCTATGAAAGGGCTTGATGGAGAGGATAACAACAAAACATGCAGTGCTGTTGAGAAGGTAATAAAAGGTGGTTGAAAGGTTTGACATGCACTCTAGCAGATCACAGCTTGTTGTTGCAACTCATCCAACAGTAAAACACAGATGTGTGACTGAGGGCCAAACTAGATGACCAAAGTTCCTTCAGAAGTATCTGCTTCCGCAGTCAGACTCGTAAAGTCACATCTGGATTTGATTTCTAGTGACCAATTGGAAGGCAAAGCTCGCAAAAGCCACAGGTTGGGGAAAGTGCATACTCTGGCAGGCAGCCACCTTTTATCCCTTGAGTTATATCTTCCCAAAAATCTGCCTAGCACATAATCTACAGGTAGTTTGATGTTCCCCCCACCCCACCCCCTATCCCAGCTCCTCACCACCAAATCCTCAGCAGAAACCTATCTAAAGTTGACCTTTGCTCCTGTTCTCAATCTCTCCATGTTCTCCTCTCTCTCTCTCTCTCTCTCTCTCTTTCTTTCTCTCTTTCTTTCTCTCTCTCTCTTCTTTCCTCTCTCTTCCTTCCAACACCTCCAGTTTGCTTCCTCAGGGCTTTTTACTATATGGCTCCTTTGGTTTCTGATCTAGTGGCCTTTCTCAGTTCCTGTAACAACAGCTTTAGTTGTTCACCCCTCCTGCCTTTAAGGTGAGCTCTCCTCCTGCTTCTCTCTTTACCCACCTCATTCGATCCCATCCCAGTTCACTGTCGCTACGACATCCAGGGGAAAGGAATGCAAGCATCATGTACCTACATTCATCCCCTTTTAGCTCTCTTTGTTTACGTATCTTTTGAGTCATCTTCCAGATGTGTCTTTCAAGAATAGTACCTATCTCAGTTTGCTTGCTTTGCACGTTAGACTGGTTGTCCTTATTTTAACACATGTGTTCATCTTCCATGCATGCACTTGTTGTTAGTGTTTTAGAATGAAATCCTGGGCCCAGGGTGGAATTATTGGCTATGCATGCAGAAGAACCCTGGTCCAGCCTTTGTAGGACTGAATCCTGCCTGAAGGGGAGAGCCATGGCCGTTCAGTGTCAAATCTGCTGGGCAAGATGGATCAGATGGATCAGTCCCCCTGCAAATCAGTCTTTTATACAACCATAAGGACTTGACCCGTGGTGGTGAACCTTGGCACTCCAGGTGTTCTTGGACTTCAATTCCCAATAGCCCAGGTCTCTGTGAATCCACACAAATGGGTTTACTGTGCACGTGCAGTAAACCCATTCGTGTGGATTCATAGAGACTTGGGCTTTGGGGAATTAAAGTCCAAGAACACTTGAAGTGCCAAGGTTCACCATGACTGGACTAGGCTATTGATAGTTTTAAAGAGAAGAATCACAGTTCAATGTTAGAGGTCGTGTTTTGGATGCACGATGTTCATATTGCGGTGCAGTAGTTAAACTGCTGTACTTCAGCCAAAAACTGCTGCTGATGTTGTGAGTTTGATCCTGATAGGAATCAAGGTTGACTCAGTCTTCCTTTCTTCTGAGGTTGGGGAAAGAAGGACCCAGCATGTTGGGGGCAAAATTCTAATTACTTTGTGAACCTCCTAGTGCAGTGATGGCGAACCTTTTAGAGACCGAGTGCCCAAACTGTTGTCCGCATCACACCCTTGTGTCTTATTTGAGTCACCCGTCTTACGCCTGACAGGGGAGGGAGGCAGCCGTTCCATTGGGCTGCTGGGCAAAGGGGCGGAGTGAACTCTGTGCTGGGGGAAGGAGGAAGCACTCCCATTGGGCTGATGGGCAGAGTGAACTCTGTGCTGGGGCGATGGTGCGTGTGCTCACATAGAGGGCTCTGCATGCCCCCCCCCCCTCTGGCACGCATGCCATAGGTTTGCCACCACTGTCCTAGAAAAGTGGTCTAAGCACTTTGGGGTGGCATATAAGTGTTATTGTTATCACTATATTCTATTTCCGGCATCAACAGAAAGACCACAGTCTGAGACTTTGGAAGGCTGGTGGTGGTCATTGGAGAGACAATATTGAGAGTTTGACTACAGAGATGTGAATCCTGCGGTTGGGTCTGTTACTGGCTTGGGCTGGTTCGTTCCTAACACCTTCGTTGCTGGAGGGAACAGGCCTACCTCCACCTTTCTGTATGTACAGTATGTGATTTCTGGAAATAGACCAAAAACCAAGTTTTCCTCTAACTTGCCAATAATGTGGAGTGGCTTAATAAGACGGGTGCTTAAGGATGTTGGCAAATTAATCCCTTCCTCAGTTCCATGGAGGGGCCAAGGAAGTGAGGGGAAATTGTGTATTAGGGAGGCAAACATTTGCCGAACTACTTTTTAATAAAAGCCAAATAAGCTTTTCTTTTCTTTTCTTTTCTTTTCAAGGTCTGGTCAAGAACCGCTTCAAGTCACATGCAGACAGGTTCTCGACTGGCCCTTTAAGAGAAAAGCAAACAAAAACTTCTAGGAGAAAGCTTTCCATTTGTCTTCTTTTAAAGCTGTGCAGCCAATATTGGCTAAAGTGGCTAAGACTGGGAGGCGGAAGGTCAGCAGTTTGATTCCTGAGTACTGCAGGACGGAATGAGCTCCTGTCTTTGTCCCAGCTCCTGCCAACCTAAAAGTTCGAAAGCAAGAAATTGCAAGTAGATAAATAGGGACCACTTCGGTGGGAAGGTAACAGTGTTCTGTGCACTCCGGTGTCTAGTCATGCCTGCCACATGACCATGGAAACGTCTGTAGAAGCAATCAGTGCTGGCTCTTCGGCTTTGAAACAGAGATGAGCACTGAACCCTAGAGTCAGATATGACTGGCTTTCAAGCAAGGGAAAGATTTACCTTTACCTTTAACACACTCTTTAATTTTTTTCCTCTCTCTTCCTCAGCCCCTCTATGGAACTGAGGAAGTGATTAATTTGTTGATATTGGCAAAGTGTGGACCTTACAGAGATGCTTGAGGTCCATGTGTTATGTGTTTGCAACATATGCACCACATGGCATGGCCAGACCTCTGCGCCATCTTTCTAGCCTAGCCCAGCCTGCTCGTTTTACACTGTGTAGCCAAACCATGAGTTAGAATGGCCGATGGTGTCTTACTTAATACAGGAAGACTTTCTGTGCTTCCTAACACATCTCCTGGGCTCAAGTTAAGTTGAGGAGCATCTGATTTGCAAACCAATATCTTCTCTTATCTTCCCAAAGCCTTTTAGTGATAGTGCCAACTGATTAAATTGTAGATGTGAGTTAATTCACTGATCCTAAAATCCAGGGAAATTTAAGTTGTTTGTTAATTAGTTTGTCACGTTGTTAAACCTCAAAGTATTCCTTGGAAATAACTAACGAGTTAATGCAATGAAGAACGTTAACATGGTTTGGTTTTGTCTTCTTAAGGATTAAAAATAATGGCAGTTTAACTTGTTGCAGAAAAAAATATAACAAATTAGAGGAAGGAATTTTGAGCAGACTATTTCCAAACTCTGAATAACTTCAAAGTCATGCGAATGCAAGAAATCTGTGGCTCCATCCTGCAAAATAGTTGTTCAGTTATTTGTCCTAATATACACAGTAAATGTGTATATAGAGCCATGATGGCGAATCTTGGCACTCCAGGTGTTCTTGCACTTCAATTCCCAGAAGCCCAAGTCTATGTGAATCCACATGAATGGGTTTACTGCGTATGCACAGTAAATCCATTTGTGTGGATTCACAAAATCTTGGGCTTCTTGAAAAGATACTCATGTCCTCACACACTGTGCTGGCAAACCTTGGCACTCCGGGTGTTCTTGGACTTCAATTCCCAGAAGCCCAAGTCTATGTGAATCCACATGAATGGGTTTACTGCGTATGCACAGTAAATCCATTTGTGTGGATTCACAAAATCTTGGGCTTCTGGGAATTGAAGTCCAAGAACACCCGGAGTGCCAAGGTTCGCCAGCACAATGTTGTGAGGACATGAGTATCTTTTCAAAATGCATGTCACACATGCACAGTTGGCAGCAAGCATCTGAATGAGGCATTCTGTCTCCCTGGGTCACACAGTCTGACATGTGCGCAGGCTACATATCTGCATGACCTTAAGCTTCCCTTTAAAGATGTGGTGCTGCTGATTTCCGGTGAGTGGCTTTGAATATAAAAGATGGGGAACCAAGCTCCCTGTTCTCTACCCATACATTGCCAGAGAAAGCAGGCATGCACAAAAGTACCCTCACAGAGCCGAGCTGACCTTCCACATCCTTCAACGCGAGCTGCACCGATTGTTCAGTATTCTGGGACTGAACCTCTCCTTCTTCTTCCTTGGAACGTTCTTGAAAACTCAATCGTGGCTCAGCCAAGAGGGATTTGCAGTCCACGTGACAGCATGGGGCTTGCTGGACTTGAATGCAAGATGCAGTGCCAGGGTTGACTTAACCCGCTATGTTAGTTTGCAGTTGATGGGCATTTCATGGTAGGAATGGGGGAGAGAGAGAGAGAGAGAGAGTGTGTGTGTGTGTGCATGTGTGTGCGTGCGTGCGTGTGTCCATTTGCATCTGGTGGTTGTTCCTAGCAACCAAGCCTACCTTGTGACAAATCCTCTTGTGGGTTTGAAATTCTTAGTTTTCTCCCCTGGCTTTACCAGTCATCATTGCCGGCTGCTGCTCATGTCTGAGTATACATTTTTTCACCTGAAGATTCCAGGAAAAATGCCATTGGCATGAATTTGTTTAAGGTGGATCCCAGCTTGCCATGAAGTGACCCACTCACTGTGATCACGGAGCCATCTCCTGCAGCACACATGAAATGAGACATGCAGGATTTAACCCTGGGACTGCAATGGACTGCCGCAGCCTTGAGGAAATTAACAAGGTGTGCCTTCATAGCCAGTCCATCTGAAATGGCCTCTTCCACCTCCATGACTGTTGGGAATCAGAGTTCCTCCTCCGCTCATTTTGCCATTGGGCCCAATATGATGGTTTCCAGTGACATTTCCTCCACTGAGGGGGACCATCACCCCACCTAAAGGGACTCATCTGCCCATAACCGTTGGCCCCTTTAGGGAGTCAGGTTATTTACCACCATCCAACACTCAGCATTGAGTCCCTGGCTGTATGGTCTACTCCAGGAATGGCTTTACCAATGATTTCTGGTTAATTTGTGTATGAGAGAGACAGCGAGTAGATGGGTAAATTTACCTGCTTGTTTTTGCAGCTTGGCATGTCTAAGAGTGGATAATATGCTCTATCCCGCACTCTAGAATACTCACATTTCTTTCTTTAATTCATATTCAACTTTGTCTTTCTGTATTTTCACATGCCTGTGCAATATGTACTCAAGTAATAGCAATATAAAATCACATCAACCATTAATGATGGTGGTGATATTACCAGCAAGGATTAAAACAGGAGCAACAGGTTGATATGACCACAGCTTATTTCCCCGAAATGTATTTTCATTTGGAAATTTTAGATCTGGGGAGTCCTTATTTGTCCTCTTGTGAGGTGGACAGGGCAAGAAATCGAAGTGGGTTGTGGAAGATTCCTCACTCCTTCTATGAGCGAGAATCTCGCTTTTGATTGTCTTTCAACTTTCTACCTCTCTGCCTGCAGAGGATTTAGTTAATCCAGGGGTTCCAACCTTTTTGCGTCGCAGGCCGGACCATGCCCCCCCCGGACAGCTGGGTGGGCTAGTCCCTCCCATCGTAAACACTGCTATGAAATGCGTCCATGGCTGTCGTAGACGCGTCCACTTCCGGTAGCGGTGAAGGCGACAGCGGGCCACATGAAATGGTGCCGTGGGTCGGGTCCAGCCCATGGGCCGTAGGTTAGCCACCCCTACATTAACAACTTTGCAGGGATGGGTGGGAAAATCAAAACTTCAGACACGCTAGCCTCCCATGATAGAACGCCCTTCCCTCTTTTCCGGTTGATTACAGTGGAACCTCGGTTAACAAACAGCTCAGTTAACATGAAAGTCACATAACAAAAGGAAATACACAGAAAATAGTGGCTCAATTTAAGGATTTCCTCCCCAGAATGGATTAATTGGTTTTTAATGCATCCTTATGGGAAATTGCATCCAGTGCATTCCTATGAGAAATTCGGTTAAAGCAATTTTCGCTGTAAGAAACGTCCCAGAGAACACATTATTTGCATTAACAGGTTGCCTCTTAGGAAAGACTCAGAGAAGTTGTTTCAATGTATATTGTGTTGTTTATTGTGTGGATCTTCAACCCACATTGCTTTGGTTCATTTTCCACACAGCCTGTCCATCCCCTTTCATTGCATGATGATGAGATTTCTGGATCTGCCTTTTCTCAGCATGGCAGGGTTTTTGTCCTGACCTGCCATTGCCCGCTCTGCTAACGGCTCCTCTTTCCCCTTCTGTAGGATGACATGCAGAGGGTCATTGACCAGCAGTTGATGGACAAACACCCAAAGGAATGGAGCCAGCCCACTTACTCCTTCTCCACCGGTCATGGGGCGAAGCGGCGTGCCAGACCCTCTTCGAAGCTGAGACCTGAGCAACAGGGGTCCGAGCCCATCGGGGCAGAAGGGAATCGCCTCTTTTCTTTTTTCAAGAAAAATTAAGCCGAATGAAGCAACCACTCTCTCCAGTTACTCTTGATTTTTTTAATTTATTTTTCCCCATTATTATTATTATTATTATTATTATTATTATTATTATTATTATTATTATTATTATTATTATTATTATTATTACTGTTGTTATTTTTTGAAATGAAGGAAGCTGGAGATGTTCAGCAAGCCCATCTGGTGGTGGAGAGGGTCCTGGGTTCAGATTGTGTGAGGAACCACCAAGACGGGCAAAAGGTGTTAACCTGGAAGAACTCTGCACTATTTTGCAACCCCTGCGGTCCGAACTCAAGTGTTTACATAGGTCATAGTCAACGTTGCTGAGTCCCGTCCTCCATAATGGCGATTGAAAAGACAGTTCTGTCTACCTTAAGCGGCGCGATAAAACACGAAAACTTCAGGGTGTCCTGGTAGGCCCGTTCTGTTTCTGCTGCATGTGATCCAGGTGTCGTCTTAAAGGCCAGAGAAATCATGAATGGAGCAGGTCAGGATGTGGGCAACGGAGGCCATATTTGGTGAGCTTGGGCTAGAAGGAGATTTTCTTGAACAGAACCAGGCATCATAACTTAAAGCAGAGGTTTCCAACCTTTTCAAGCCAGGTCACGCTCTCTCGGTCAGCTTCAAGGGCCGGATGGCCATTTTGCCCTGCCTGCATGAGCTTCAAAGAGGTGGCCATTTTGTTTCTCGAATGCCCTTGGAGGGGTGGGGTGGGGTCACATGAAATGGTGCCGTGGGCCAGATCTAGCCCATAGGCCTTAAGTTGGGGACCCCTGTCTTAAAGCTTGGGAATGTCTTGCATTTCAGATGCTGATGAGCTTCAACTCTAAGAAATCCTTCTAAGTTGTCAGGAGTTGCAGGTCAGGAGAACCACGCATTCCTCATTTCTGTTTCAGTGCTTGGAAAAGTTACTTTTGAGAGACATCAGCTCCACAAATCCTCAGTCTGGTTCAGGGGTGTGCTGGCTACGCTAAAAGGGTGCTGGACAGGGAAGGAGGGGCGGTACCTATGGGGGGTACTGCATAACATCATGGATTGTAGCCGCTAGGTGACATACCTCTGGAGGGCACCAGTCACTGGGGCACACCCGGACGTGTCCCTGTGTCCCTAATGGCCAGCACAGGCCTGGTCTGGTCATGCTGGTTGATAGATCTGGGAGTTAGAATCCAAAAACACCTCCCCCCCTCCATGTTTGTTGGGGGAGATTCTTCAGATTGGAAGTCCAAAAAGAAAAAAGTAACTTTTCAAAGCTCTGCCCTGTTTTACTGGCATTCCTTTTGACAGCTTGACCCATAGTTTAAAGCAGGGGTGCCCAAACTTTTTGCACTGTGGGCCGGACGTAAACGCTGCATAAATGCACCCATGACTGTCATAAATGCGTTTACAACAGCCGCAGGTGCATTTACGGCAGGCGCAGGTGCGTTTACTCAGGTGGGGGTGCATTTTACGGCTGTTATAAACACGTCTGCTTCCGGGAGCTGCAAAGGCAGTAGTGGGCCAAATGAAATGGGGCTGTGGGCCGTAGGTTGGGAACCCCTAGTTTAAAGGGTGAATGTTTAATTTAAAGCCATGGAAAGTTTAATAGCCAAGAAAGGCAACCTAATCTACACCAAGAGAGCTGAGATACTTTGCCTCTACAGAACTGGGTCACATTGCTGTGCCTTGGAGATTGTGTGTTTATTTTAGTTTTGGGACATAACTTGGGGGGGGGAGGGGAGAGAGAAATCAAGCATTTCGAGAAAGGCTGTCCAACTACTGTGAATCCCTCTTTGCACTCAATTCCTTTCTCATAGACTGTGTCTTTGAAGGAGCTTTAAATTTCTAAGAGAGTTGTGACTCCAGTTTCATGGGGGCATTGAATCCACCGGACTTTGTTCTGAAAAGTAATCATGCTGTCCGAGGTGCCGAATGTAATTTGTGGATAGGAGTTGGTATGGTACCCCTGATAGCTTGTGTAAAGTTTGGACTGAATCCAGAAGTGAATTCCCCTTTCTCCCCACACCCCACAAAATTCGAGCCACTAGCCTTCAAACTGGGAAGCAGTTTGAAGCCCCACTCAAATAAGAAGCTGCTCTGATTCTGAAGAAGCACCTTATCCCCACGATGGCGAACTTTAGCACTCCAGGTATTCTTGGACTTCAGTTCCCAGAAGCCCAAGTTCCTGTGAATCCACACAAATAGGTTTATTGTGCATATGCGCTGTTCTTGGACTTCAATTCCTAGAAGCCCAAGTCCTTGTAAATCCACACGAATGTGTTTACTGCACATACATGGGTTTCTGGGAATTGAAGTTCAAGAACAGCACATATGCACAGTAAATCCATTTGTGTGGATTCACAGGGACTTGGACTTCTGGGAATTGAAATCCAAGAATACCTGGAGCGCCATGGTTCACCATCACTGCCTTATCCTATGAACACAACAGTTCCAGCATCAACAGAGTAAGGCATCAACACAGCAGTGTGTGGAGGGAGAGTTTTTAAAAAGTCCCTCTCTCCAGTGTTGCAAAGATGAAGTGTGTTATTTGATGAGCGGACACATTTTGGACTAACTGTCCTCCAGTACGCTTGTAATACAGAAATACTGTTGAAGTTCTCTCAGTTGTAGTTGGTGTGCATGATTCTCTTGTCCTGGACAATCAGAAAATAACGTCTATCTTTCCAGCACCAGAGTTTACAGCCCCTCTTTTCCCCCTGTTAAATATTCAAGGGCCAAAATTCATGGAGATATCTTTATAACCAGAGATGGGGGAAAATAAACCTCTTGGACCACAAGTCTCTGCATCTCACAGCTAACAGGGCCACTGTATGACCAAAATAACTATTTTTTTTTTCATTTACACCCTTGACTAAAATCACGCCATTTCCTTACTTGCATGTAATGCTTCCTTCACCCATAGTTACAGCTCTTGCTCCGGGAAATAAGCCTCATGAAGGTGGATTTGGGACCGTGGAAGGGTAGATGTGACTGACATATGACCACTTTCACAGAGGGTTCTAATTGTCTAGACCAGGGGTGGCCAACTTTGGCACCCCAGATGTTCTTGGACTTCAATTCTCAGAAGCCCTGATTGGCAGGTTTGCTTACTCGGACTTTTGGTAATTGAAGTCCAAGGACGCCTGGGGGACCAAGGTTGGCCACCCCTATAGTCTAGGTGCAAAGAAAGTATTTCCTAGGAGAATCATGGTGTTATTCTAGGGTTCTGACACTTTGGGTGACAGCAGCACAAATGAATCTTTCAAGCAAATGAAAACCCTCCCTCCAGATCAGGTTAGACTGATCTGGAGAAGGGAAATTTTTCTCTGATGGCCTTCAGATCCCCAAAAATGCCATTTCCCATAGCCAATATCATTGTTTCTTAGGAGATTCCATTGAGTTGTCCAAAAAAGGGGGACCATTTCCAAGCTCTGGTTAAAAATCACCTCTATGGCATGGTAATTATATTTTTGGATGAAAGAAATAAGGTCTATTTATTTTTTTGTAACAGAAGCAACCCATCAGCTGTCATTGCTTGAAGTCTGGTGCAGTGTAGCCCTTCCCATGGCATGATCACCTTTATCAGAACCTCATACGGTCAAGGTGAGAACTGGGGAAATGTATGACAGTTCTCCTGGCTGTCGTTGGATTTAAATTTCCACCCACAGAGTCATCGAGGAAGGGCGATGGGCATTGTCATCCGACATTGAAGTAAGACAATCCCTTCCCATCTTGTCTCTAGATCAGTTATGGATCCCCAGCTTTACCCCCTCCCCCCTACACTGAAACCAGTCATTTCCTCTCTGGATCCATCAATCAGGAAGCCATTGCTAGCAGTAACTCAAGCTAGAAGCCCCTACCAGTCATCTAGTGGTCGCCCAACTGGATCCAGCAGGAACCCAAGAGGCGAAGATGATCTCCTAACTTTAACTCTTAGTGATACAATCTTGTGTTGCAGTGAAAAGGCAAGGGTACCAAATTGCTCATGCACTTTCAATTCCTGGAAGAACATCCAGACAATTCCCCCCCCCCAAGTGTCTTCTGTGGGCCATGCTAAACCCCTGAATAGATGAAAATGGTGGCTTGATTACCCACCCACCCCCATTCCAGGGACTGCAAAAACGGCCACCATTGCTTTACTGTGGCGTGGCTTGCTTCTAGTCCTCTTTGAGACTTATTCCAGGTCTTTACTTACATGAGTAACTCTGTACCTCTAGTGAATTGTCTTCTCCTAGAACAGTGACGGCTAACCTTGGCAACTCCAGGTGTTCTTTGACTTCAATTCCCAGAAGCCCAAGTCTCTGTGAATCCACACGAATGGGTTTTCTGGGCGGACTACTCAGTAAACCCAGTCATGTGGATTCACAGAGACTTGGGCTTCTGGGAATTGAAGTCCAAAAAAACCTGGACACCATCAGTGTCCTAGAACAACATCTGTCATTAACAGTCTCACCAGCTTCAGTCATCTTACCTTTCCCTTCTTAAGCAGCCATGGAAAATATCCGTTGGTTTATCCCTATCAGATAAGGATATAATAGCAGTTACATCATGATCCCCATGAATGCTGTGGCCAAAGTCTTGTTGGACCAGCATGGGAACTCTAAGCTCCGAACAAGGGACATTAATTGTTAAAGAACATCCTTTTGATTCAGTGTGTCTGTTCTAATGGGAATGAGCAATTGGATTTCGAATGCCTGAAATGTGCATATGGACTCTTGTACATTAAATGTTCATGAGAGATTAAAAGGAGGCAACACAGCCAAGTAACATCATCAGTGCTTTCTAAATGGCACCTCACTTTTATCCCAGAATAAGGCACCCTCTGTCCAAATCTTTGGCTTGGTCTTTATCAGTCTTCTTACCTGCTTTTGACCTCTGGTGGCTCCTCAGTGGCAAACCATGACTCTGTTAAGGAGAGGAAGGCACATAAAGCAAGTAGAGTTCAAAAAGAGATCCATTGGTTGTTGTATTGGAGCATGGCTAGCTTGGGATGTTGGCAATTTTCCCTTGGTTTCCCTGGTTTTTGCTAGCCTGTGTCAAACCTGTTGTGCGTTGAGCGTGTGCAACTAAGCCAAGAACAATCTGAACATAGTTTTACACTGTGGTGGGGAATTGCAAAACCCTACGGATATATGGGGCTCCACATTCTATAATCACTCACCAATAGCTATGCCACACAGCAGATGTGCATTGTAGTTCAATATCTGGAAGGTGAGCAGTTCCCAGATGTAAGCCACAGAGATCTGTTTTTGTTTTTAGAGATTTGCTTAAGATGGCAAATGAACCCGCGCAGGCAACGGGAGATGCAATCCTTGCCCATGCTTCCTTGCCCATGCTTCCTCTTGCAAAACAGATTGCACGGCGCGTTTTGCTTCTGGTGGGAGGAACCACATGACTGGCTTGCTGAACCATGTGACCGGCCCACAGCCTGAAAAGTTTGGGCATCCCTGCCGTAAGGTCCTTTTCCGAGTCTGCAATGCTAATATCCGCTCTCGCCCTCATTTAGTGGAAGCAAAATGTAAGCAATAAAGAGGTAACTAGGAGGGAGAGTCCTTGCCGGAGAAGCTCGAGACCCTTCATTCCCACTTGGGTAGGCTAGCCAAGAAGCATCAGCCATGCTATCCGCACAGCTCTGGGTATTAGATAGGGGGGAATTGGCCCACCCAAGCACCACACTGTGATAATACTGAACAAAAAGCTGCAGGTGTGGCTTTGTGAGTTAAAGTGGGCGAAGCAATAGGACAGTGATGGCGAACCTTGGCACTCCGTGTGTTCTTGGACTTAAATTCCCTGAAGCCCAAGTCCTTGTGAATCCACACGAATGGGTTTACTGTGCGTATGCGCAGTAAACCCATTCGTGTGGATTCACAGACACTTGGTCTTCTGGGAATTGAAGTCCAAGAACACACGGTGTGCCAAGGTTCACCATCACTGTTATAGAAGAAAAGGGTGGCTGGTAATTGTTGGTGAAGGCCATATTCTCTCGCTCCAACCTGATAGTTTCCATGCTCTAAACAAACCAGCGCCGTGTCCAAGCTCTGCTTACTGAGAATGCAGAGACTATAAATTGTCTACCACCCATTGTTTATCTCCCTGCATAATGACTTGCTTGCAATGGGAAGAAAAAGATAAGAAAAATCAGCCACCGGTTGGCAAACCATGGAAGGAGAAAAGTCCTCCTTTCCACAACTATCTGGAGTGTACCAGCACTCTCTCTCTTTGTGGTAGTGTTGAAAGACTCCAAAATGTGGCCTTCTGGATGTTGCTGTAGCCATCCTAGGAAGTCTTAAGCCTATGGTGAGATGTTGCAGCCCAACAATATTGGGGGCCCAAATTTTGTCGTCCTATGAAGCCGTAGCACGGTTGTTGTTTTTTTACTCGGGGAGTATAATGAGCAAATGGGCATCTTCTGCATTGTTTGTGGGATAAGAGACACAAGAATTTGACTTCGGCAGAGATCGCAAGCACACAGCTCTCCAAGCACCAGTGCTTCTGGGTGGCAGTGTACATTGGCTCTTCTGGCTACAGCGGATGGGAATTGCAGTTGTACATCCAAACAGGCGACCTCTGCCCTAGGCAGTGATGGCCAACCTTGGCACTCTAATTCCCAGAAGCCCAAGTCAGTACACCTGATCAGGGCTTCTGGGAATTGAAGTCCAAGAACATCTGGAGTGCCAAGGTTGGCCATCACTGTACTAGGAAGTGATCAACAGGATCCAGAGGAGCTCTGTTCACACAAACAGAAGATGGCAGAGCAAAACCACTGTGGGAGTGTCCTGGTTTCAGACAGGAGATGCTGGTAGTAATGAACAGTCTTGTAAGAATTGCTCTTCCAAGTGTGAGCCCTGGTCTTCTAGAAAGTAGATTGGGCAAAAAATATCTCGCTTTTGCTTCTCGGTTGTGTGTTTTTACTCAGCAAAAACTCTTCCCTCTGCAGGCAGCCTTAATTGTTGTCTCTGTGCTGTTTTTTTGGACAAAGCCAGGCCTTCTCCAACCTTCTTGAGATGTTTCCAATGGGCTAGCTGGAGGTTGTAGTCAGTCACATCTGTAAGGCCTCCTTGGCACACAAAAAAGGACAGAGGCAGTGATGGTGAACTCTGACATCCAGCTGTTCTTGGACTTCAAGTCCGAGAAGCCCAAGCCTCTGTGAATCCACACAAATGGGTTTACTGTGTGTAAACCCATTTGTGTGGATTCACAGAGACTTGGGCTTCTCGGACTTGAAGTCCAAGAACAGCTGGACGTCAAAGTTTGCCATCACAGGACTAAGGTATGCACACGTATGTTTTTTTTCCTGCCAGTTATGTGTTTGCCACAAAGAACAACCGGTTTGGGAAGGAAGTTAGGAGCTTGTGCCCTCCCCACATGTTCAGTATGTCACAGTTTGTGTTTCAATAGTTCATACCCACTTTTCCCCCCAAAGTCAATTCAAATGTGCCTGAGTACTATATTGAAAGGTCACCAAGTTTGGAAGCCTGGACGTGGATGGGGACGGGTGGGAGTGTGGATTATGCTTATTATTTTTAAAAAAGCACATAGCAGGGAGGAGCAGAAAGAATGTATCTATATAGATAAATATGTATATACCACACAGTGCAGTAATTTTTGTATGTTGCAGTGATGTACATAAGTGTAACGTTTTTATAATAAGATATTCTATAAAGGCATATTTTAGTAGAAAACGCTGCTCTATCTGCTTCTTTTGTAAATAGTCCTCCTCCGAATAAAATGGGTCCTTTCTGCAGGTATCGTCTTTGTGACTGGCTCTCGATGGCACAAAACAACAACGGGTGGGTGAGAGAAACGGTCTTGCAAATGCAATCCAATTTGGGAGCGCATCAATTTATCCGTTCAGACTCTTCAGCCACCAAACCTGCCTCAACGGCAGCCATTAGCAAAGAAATGTTGTCGATTCTTGTGAGGAAGTTGAGATCCTCTAGAGCAGTGGTTCCCAACATGGGGCATACACCCCACACAAGGGGGGGGGGGCAATTTGAGAATGAGTTATTAACAGCGAATGGCTTTTTAGGGTTCACTTTTTGAATAATAAGAATTGTATGTCACTGGGGAAGATGTGGGTCAGGATTTTAGAGGTGCTTAGGTGGGGCATGGCAAAAAACAGTTGGGAACCACTACTCTAGATATTGCTGTACGGCTGTGATGGCGAACCTTGGCACTCCAGGTGTTCTTGGACTTTAATTCCTAGAAGCCCAAGTCCCTGTGAATCCACACGAATGGGCAGTATGTGCAATAAACCTATTCGTGTCGATTCACAGGGACTTGGGCTTCTGGGAATTGAAGTCCATGAACATCTGGAGTGTCAAGGTTCGCCATCACTGCTGTATGCCAACTCCCCATGGTCCCTAAGGCCCCATATGTTGGGTAGCTGCCATTGTGCAACATCTGGAAGGCAACACATGTTCTGCCTCAATACCTTGTGAAAACATGCATCAGTTGGGTGTCTTGATGATGTTGCATCAGCAGCTGGAACCAAATACGTGCAAATCATTAAGAGCCACCAACCTTCAGAATCCAAGGTTAGCAACCCATCATTGTCTCTTCAAATTATTCCATTTCTCTCCCACCATGGTCCTGCTTTCCCACCTGACCATGACGTGGAGATGGTCCTGAGCTTGCAAAGGCCTTGGCAAGAAAGGACAAGTTTCGGCAGGTTCCACCAAACTGGAAAAGCTTCCAGTCAGACCTGTGTTGGGCCGCTGGGATACCCGGACGGGTGGCCGTACACCTCTACTTAAAACTCATAACATAAAGGGCCATAGCACCTCAGCAGTTTCCGCTTCGGCTCGTCTCATCAGGCTCCCTTCCACCCTGTGGGAGAAGCGCTTTGGCAGCGTCACAGAGATAATAATCTTTGCGCCTCTGCTGAATAATAATCATCATCTCTGTGCTACTGCCAAAGTGCTTAGGACTTTCTCCCACAGGGTGGAGGGGAGCCCAGCGAGAGGAGCTGAAGTTGAAACTGCCGATATAGCGTGACCCGTTAAGTTATGAGTTCTAAGTAGAGACACGCGGCCGCACATCCCAGTATCCCGGCGGCCCAGCACAGGCCTGCTTTCAGTACAATCTTGGTCAATGCGTGTCTACCATTTATGGCACCTTTGGGTTTTGGACTTCAATTCCCAGAAGCCTAAGTCAATTCCCCAAATTGAAATTGAAATCCCCCTGTGGGGCATGAGCCCCACTTTGGGAGCTATATGAACCACTAATCTAAGGGGTAGGTTAGCTAAATAGAGGCTCATTTTTAGACGTTTGGCTACCAGGTAAATACATTTCCCCAAATAACTATGGAGGAGAGGAAAGTTTTGTTACACTGGAAAGTCATGTACCTGAATAACGCAGCGAGATCTTTGGAGAAGGCGGCCCAGGGGTGGAAACGTTCTTGCGCCAGTTCTGGAAAGACAAGAGCCTCAAAGGAAGATTTGGCAGCTTGGCACCTTTATTTTTCAGTTTTTTAAAATTATTAAAAAGCATAATTAGAAAGTTTCAATATACAGAAAGAATCCTAGCAAACCAGTTAAGACATTCCACCGCGTCACATCAGCCCCGCCCCTTCCCGCCACCCACTGCTTCCTCAAATACTCCACAGGCACCATCCACCAGCACGGACCAATTGCGCCACAGCCTCCTTTTAACACAAACGCAGGTGAAACAGCAGCGAAGAGTATGAAGAGCAAGGAAGATGCTTCTTCACACCACCACAAAGTGGACTGGGAATGAGCCCAATGCCTGGATCTCCCAGAGACTGCACAACCATCTCCACAGTGAGGATCCACGTTTGTTTCCGCTCTTCTGCTTCGAGCCACCGACAGCCTCCACCATTTTTACGGATCTCCTAAGCCCAACCGTTTCCTCCCAACATGATTGCTCCGTTTGTATTTCTATCCTTCAATCATGGAGAAGAAACTTAGAAAGAGATGCGCAGGCAGGGGAAGTTGGTGGTGAAAGAGGGAGTTTAGTTGGGATGGATGGTTTCAAAAACACCTCCACTGGCTGAAAAACACACACACCACATTCACTTGCTTTCAAGAGAGGGCAAGGGCCAGGCTGCCAAGCGATGCGATTGTACGATCAGGGCTTGCACAACTAGATTGTTTTGTTTGTTGTTGTTCTTGAAGGCAAACAGAACAATAAATAAGGGTTTCCAACTTAGCCCTTCTTTACATGATTCAAAGTCCAAATGGTTCTTAGAGCCATGATGGCGAACCGTGGCACCCCAGCTGTTCTTGGACTCCAATTCCCAGAAGCCCAGGTCTCTGTGAAACCACACGAATGGGTTTACTGCATGTACGCACGATAAACCCATTCATGTGGATTCACAGAAGACTTGGGCTTCTGGGAACTGAAGTCCAAGAACAGCTGGAGTCCCAAAGTGAGCCACTGCTGCTGTAGGGGTATTCCGTTAACAAGAGCATTGACATCTTAAGGTTCCAGGTTGGAATGGAGTCCTTTTGGTCAGAAGAATAAACTTCTGATGTCCTTCTTGAGTCAATTTTTTAATTGCTGAGAAGCTGAACCCTACTGGAACATGCCTTAGCCATAAGAATCCCTTCTTCCTTTTAGGCTTACGATAGTGGAATGAAAGGAAAAATAAGGAGCTTAATTTATTCACATCCAGGAACAACCTCCCAACACCCTAAACTGAAGGGTGTTGGAAGGAGCCTTCCAGCAAATGGTTGGGGAGAGGGAGGACCACATTCCTGAACTTTCCAGGAGCAGAAAATGCCCAAGGACCCTGCCCATTAGAACAGCTTCAGAGGTTTCATCATCCCATGACGAGGATGATGACACCGTTTGGACTGGACAAGTGATGGCCAACCTTGGCACTGCAGGTGTTCTTGGACTTCAACTCCCAGAAGTCCAAGTCTCTGCATACACACAGCAAATCCATTCGTGTGGATTCACAGGGACTTGGGCTTCTGGGAATTGAAGTCCAAAAAACACCTTGCAGTGCCAAGGTTCGCCATCATGGTGATAGATAGGTTCACACTTCTGCAGTTGTTTGGCGAGACAGGAATGGCACCAGCATTAGGGAAACACACATCTCAACATTTTCCAGCTCTCAACGGTTTGTATTTTAATAATACTAGATGTTAATTTTCGTCACCACCTCCTAGTGTGCGGAGAAGAGCTACAGTTTTCCCAGGGAGACCGATTCTTGACTCAACCCCCAGTGAGGCTGTCTATTTCAGAATTTAAGGGAAAGGATCCCAGGACAACCTGTATCTCGAAACCTCCACTCCCACCTTGACAAACAAAACAGAGAAGTGGAGGCCAAGGAGGGAAACTAGATTTAAGGGCGACCAAAGGCTCTGTTTCTGGAACTAAAGGGGTGAGGAGAGAAGGTAAGTTCTGAACCAGTCATGATTGGTTGACATCGAGGAGGCAGAAGGCCAAAGCAACACCAAGTTAAAGCAAATATACATTATGTACATACTTTGAGTCCACCTGGCCGGCAAAGTCATTGTTTGTCTGCAAGATGCTCTCAAACGAAGAAGAGTAGGAAGGAGAGCGGGCAGGATGGCCTCCGTCCGATACCTTCTTGGCACTACTGTGGTCGGGTGTGCCCTCCTGACCGAAAACGTGGTGGAGAAAACTCATTTAAATAACGGCACCGAGTGAGGAAACCCGAGGGTCCTCCCAAAGCCCAAGGCCCCGCATGGCATCATTGCCCGTGTGTGTGTGTGTCTGGCCGGGCCGGGCTGCCCAAGTGCTGCAGTCTCTTACACGGGAAAGGGCATTAGCAGCACCGCTTCTTCCGTTTGCTGTTCTTTGTTAACTTCACCACGTCGTTCTGTTGCTGCTGTTGCTGCTTTGCTAGGTTGTCCTTCTTGGCCCGCAGAACCAGCTCTGTGATGCAGTTGAACATCTGCACAAGAAAGCAAATGTAGGCCATCAGAAGCAGAATGTCCATCATCCTACAACACCCGGAAAGCGGCCAATGCCAGATGAACATCAGCTGGCATTGATGTCTTGATCTTGGGGGGGGGGGGGGGTTGTCACCTGTAGACGTCTGACCCAGTCCTTCCACAGCCCCCAAGTCCGGATCAGTATCTTTAGAGTTTCAGCTTCGGCAGTACACACTTAAGGTGTTTTGGAAACAGCCTTTAGAACAAGAGTAGGCCATGCCCAGAGATTCAAAGGCTGCACATGCTCATATCTGGGCTTTGCATAGCCACACTGGTCTACATGCCATGCCGCAATTTAATTTTTTTCAAAAAAAATTAAAATCCCTCACGGCCTCACCAGTTTTTTCATCCCTCTATGCCAGGGATTCTCAACATGTGGCCCATGGGACAGATGTTTTCCATAGCGCCATTTCATGTGGCCCACCACCACCTCCACCACACCTGGAAGTGCCATGTGGTAGAGGAAGGGCAAAATGGCCATCCGGCCCACGAAGCTGACTGAGGGAGCGTGACCCGGCCCCCCTGGCCAGTGAGAGAGTTCTGACTTGGGCTTCTGGTAACTGAACTCCAAGGACACCTGGAGTGCCAAGGTTCCTCCATCACTGCTCTGGGATGTTTCATTGGATTGCAACTGTGGTGGCTTAGTGGTTAAGGCGCTGAACTTGGTGATTAGAAGGTCAGCAGTTTGAGACCTGAGTGCTGCACGACAGTAAGTTACTGTCGTCTGTCCCAGCTCCTGCCAGGCTAGCAGTTCAAAAGTAAGATATTGCAAATAGATAAAAAGGTACCGCTTCGGTGGGGAAGGTAACAGCGTTCCATTCACTCGGGTGTCTAGTCATGCCTGCCACATGTCCAGGCAAACGTCTGCAGATGCTCTTTGGCTGTAAACAGAGTTGAGCACTGAAACCTTGAGCCAGACACGACAGGCTTTTGAGCAACGTAAAACTCCTGACCTTCCAGTCGTCAAGTTCAGTGTCTTAACCACTTAAGCCACCACAGCTCCATATGTTATGGAAACATGGGGCTAATCATCTCCACAGTGTACTCTGCTCCTGTTCTCTGACCCAGACTTGAACTGGATCAGCAGCTTGTAGAGGGTTTATTCTCTAGGCCAGCCGTGGCGAACCTTTGGCACTCCACCTGTTCTTGGACTTCAATTCCCAGAAGCCCAAGTCTCTGGGAATCCACACGAATGGGTTTACTGCGCGTGCGCAGTAAACCCATTCGTGTGGATTCCCAGAGACTTGGGCTTCTGGGAATTGAAGTCCAAGAACACCTTTAATTTAATTTTCACATTTGTATGCCGCCCAATCAGGAAGCCCGACTTAGGTCAGCTCACACAATCATACTCTCTCTCTCTCTCTCTCTCTCTCATACACACACACACACACACACACACACACACACACACACACACACACACACACACACACACACACGTGTGTGTAACAATACGAATACTGTATACAATATACTCAATACACAATACATAATAATTATACAGTATTCAATCTAAACAATATATGGTATTCAATACAACAATACCATGTCACAATACTGCAGTGGCCTCTCTGCCCCAGCCACAAGTAACTCCGGGAGGTGGGGGCGTAAATCCAGGGCGGGGGGGGGGCAAAGTCCTACCGCCCACCGCCGCAGCGGCCGTTTGAGCCCCAGCCATGGGCGGGGCCAGGGCGCCGGTGGTGAGATGTTCCTGGTGCCTGAGCCGCACAGTTGCTGCTCCCTCCAGGCCAGCTGGCCTTTAGTGCCAAGGTTGGCCATTACGGCTCTAGGCCCTGCAAATGCATCGAACACTGACAGGCGGGGGGGACTCTAGTGAGCATAATGAGTCACAAGCTCTGCAGCTCTACTGTCAAAACACATTCTGTGGGAACACGCTCTATAAAAGGGATAAATTGGACAGGCTATAAGAACAGCTCTACTTAATTTCACTACTAATAATAACTGCATGCGGCCAAGCCGTCTCCCTTTCCATGGTTGTCTGGGTAGAGCATTCAGAAATGGTTTCCCCTTGCTTTCTTCAGGTGTCCTGGAACTAACTGTGCAGCGTTGCCCAAGGCCAGATAGGCTGGGGCTTCTCCCAGGAGGCACAGTGAGAAAATTCAACTCAGTAGTCAGCCAGTAGTATAATTCTACCACTTAAGGGTCTATTACACCAAAGGATTTCTTTTTTCATCCTCCCGAAAAAAAATCAGTTTCCATCTGCTTACCAAACGTCCAGCACAAGCCACCCATAACTGACCGCCTACTCTGCTTTCCGGGATGGGGGTCGAAAACAGGGGTCAGCAAACGTGTCTCTCCAGATGTTCTTGGACTTTAGATGTGCTGACTTGGGCTTCTGGGAACTGAAGTCCAAGAACACCTGGAGAGTCATGTTTGAGGAACCCTGGTCTACAAGGGCAGAACTCTTGCAGTGGCAAGGGGGCTGCGGTGGCCACTCAGAGTGGTTAAGAAGCTCGCCTTGTTAGCTGGAAGGCCGGCAAGTCGAGACTTGGGTACTGCATGAGAGACTGAGCGCCCGTCTCTGTCCCAGCTCTTGGGAAAATGAAAGGAGACTCATTCGGGCGTCCCCAGAGCGGAGTTTCTCCAGCAAACATCCTTTCAACCCAGAATAATTTCTGACACAAAATTATTATAGTGGCAAAGACATACTGAATAGCAGCAAGCTGCCCTCTGAAAAATAAATGCAACCTTAATGCTCTTTCCCTCACAGTTGCTCAGTACCTCTTCCACATTGATGTTCTCTTTGGCGCTGGTCTCAAACAGCTGGATTCCCATCTGGCCAGCAAATTTATAGGCATCTTCTGTCTCAACCACCTTCCGTTCCGGATCATCATTCTTATTACCAACTGCAAGCAGAAATAAAAAGACAAAATAGTCACACTGGCATCCTTTAGAATGGGGCACACAGTTAAGAGCCTCCTCAAAGATTGTGAATACAATCGGGCATATCCAGATAGGGGTGGCTTCCCTTAGAAGTCTGTTCCCCCCCCCCCCACACACACACACCTTTTTATCTGCCACCATATGGCAAGATTATCCTCATGGTGAGTAGTTGGACCAGAACCCTTTCCATCAGGGGTTCCCAAATACTGGGCTGTGGATGAGTATTGGGCCATGGGCTGTCCTGAATCGGGCTGCGGGGGGTGCTGGGAGCCCCGGTGGTAGCCTTCTGCCCGCAACATGCTCCGCCATGTCTGCCACATGAAATGGTATCGTGGTCAGCAGCATCCGGCCACCAGGCCGTAGGTTGAGAACCCCTGTCCTAGAGCAGCACTATACGGTCATGTCCGTTTTGCAGAGTGTTCTGAGGAAAGTGAGACATAGCAACTTCCTTAAGACCACCCAGGAAGGCAGGAATTAAATGAAATTCCAACTGGACAATTTAGTCAAGCCAGACATTAAGGGAAATGCTATTATTAATATTATTAATGAGTTTTCCCTTGGGCAACAGGATTTAGGATTTCTTCTGTGATAATACAGTACTTAAAAACAACATGGCTGTCATTTTACAAAGCCTCCCAACTGCAAGATACGTAGGTGAGAAAAATTACACGCGATGACAAACATATCTTCTATCATTTGAGAAAGTGCCTCTTTTGTGATCATGAGCTTGTTTGGAGGTTCTAGCAGGGGAGCGCAGCTATTGTATACCCTTGACCGAAGAACGGTACACTACTCCTATCTGGGACGGTCGTCCTCTTCTACCGAGCACGCAGCTTCGGGGGGGACGCACCTGGAGCGATGAGGGAGGAAGGGGACACCCACCTAGCCAGCCAGATCAGCCGAATCAACCCTGGCGATCAATGGGGTGACAGATGCCGCAGCCAGATCGCCCTCACATCCGTGCCTCTTTTGTAAAAGGTGCCTAATTTGATCTGTAAAGAATTCGCTGTTCAATCTTAGTCACGCAACTCTACTAGTTACTGAGGATAAATCCAGTGCTATGAAACAGCCATCAGCCAGGCAGCTTACCTAATATTCGGCAAACATCATCACAATTCTGGTTTATTTCATGCAACCACCGTTTGACGTTCACAAAGGATTCAGCGCTTGTGACGTCATAAACAACAATCACCCCATGGGTCCCTCTGTAGTACCTGAGGGCAGAAAAAGAGATACTGATGCACATTTCACAGCTTTATTCCAATTTTGCACCATCCTGATATTTCACCTCTTTCCAGTTTGTTTTTATACCACAGGTTTGACACAGTTTGTTGTCAGATAAACTGAACATAGGGACTGCGGTGGCTCAAGCGGTTTAGACGCTGAACTCGACAACTGAAAGGTCGGAGTTCGAGACCCGAGTAGTGGAGGATGGAGTGAGCTTCCATCTTTGTCCCAGCTCCTGCCAACCTAGCAGTTCGAAAGTAAGAAATTGCAAGTAGATAAATAGGGTCCACTTCGGTGGGGAAACAGCTTTCCGTGCACTCCAGTGATGAGACATGCCTGCCATGCATCCACAAAAACATTTCCAAACACTGTCAGCACTGGCTCTTTGGCTATAAACAGATCTGGCCCCCGATGCCAAGTCATCCGGCCAGCACCACCCTTGCCGCTCCTGGAAGCAAAAGTAAAACGTGTGCGGGCGCGTTTTACTTCCGCTTCCAGGAGTGGCACAGGCTGGATGAATTGGCATCGGGGGCCGGATCCGGTATATACCCCTGGTATATAGGATTAAAATAAATACAGGTATGCAGGTGTGGACGTTTTGGGATGGCCCTTGGCTGCTCAAATGGCAAGGTGGAAAGGCAAGGTGGAAAGAATGGGCGCTTTCAAAAGATGGAGGGTGTGTGTGTGTGTGGAATAGACACAGACAAGCTGGGTGTTCTTTCTGTGCGTTAACACTGTGGGGGAAGCAGATGAGGTAGGAGGTGGAAAACAGATCTGTGGGATGCTAAGAATGGCAGGTCTGAAATACCAAATCACCATGGAGAGGAGTCTGTGAGCCATGGATAACAACTGTCGTTGCCAGCTTGAGGCAGACTGGAAATTCAGTGGACAAAAAAAGATTGAACGTGAGGGGAAGAAATCATGGAAGAAGCAATACTGACTGTACAAGTGACACGGGCGGGCAGAAAGCAGTAGTGAAGCAGGAAGTCTCAAGAGAAAGACATCGCAGGATGAACCCGAGGACACTGAAACCCTGAGGAACATGATAGATTTTTGTAGACAATATCTTTAGGTGACACCTGAGCTGTGGTTTCTGCTATTTAGTGTAGCTCTAGAGCAAGGTTTCCCAACCTTTTCAAGCCGGGGGCTGCGTCACGCTCTCTCAGTCAGGTTTGTGGGCCGGAAAGTCATTTTGTCCTGCCTGCACAATGGGCATGGCCAGTTTGTCCCAACAGTTTCGAAAGGGGTGGACATTTTGTTTCTTGAATGTCCTTGGATGGGGGGGGCACATGAAATGGCACTGAGGGCTGGATCCGGCCCACAGGCCTTAGGTTGGGAACCCCCTGGTCCAAAACTCAGCAACACAATACCAACATTGAATTTCAAGAGAGAATTGGACAACCATCTGTCCGATGGGTTTGATTTGGATTCCTGCATTGAGCTGGGGGTGGACTCGATGGTCTCAAAGGCCCTTCCAACTCTGTGATTCTATGGAAGAAAGGGGAGAAACACCCAGGCCTGGGTTTGATATCGTACCACCCCACATTTGATCTATTATCAGATCAATAGTAGATCAAAGTGGTTAAGAAGCCCGCCTTGTTAGCTGGAAAGCCGGCAAGTCGGCAGCTCGAGACCCGAGTACTGCATGACGGTTTGAGCACCCGTCTCTGTCTCAGCTCCTGCCAACCTAGCAGTTTCAAAGCAAGAAATTGCAAGTAGATAAATAGGAACCACTTTGGAAAAGATCTTGGGGACATAAAAGGAGCCTCAATCGGGCGTCCCCTGAGCGGAGTTTTTCCTGCAAAAAATCCTTTCAACCCAGAATAATTTATGACATGAAATTATTATATTATCTCATTTTATGTAATTGTATTTTATTCAGTCCAATAAATGTTTCTGATTTGAGCTACAACCAACAGCATTTCTAGGTAGGAAGAAAGACCCTCTTCTAGGGTCCTGGAGAGCTATTGTGTCTGGTAGTAAGTTTAGAGCAGCAAAGGGACCGTCATCATCATTCTTTATTTTAAAAAATACTCATCTGACCATATCAGATTAAAATAAAATACATAAGATAAAATGATAATATAAAATGGGTTAAAAATAGGACCATACAATCATAATAAAATGAGATATAAAATGTATTCATACCCAAAATAATTTATCAATAAAACCCATCACCTTTACATGCAACCCCTGTCTGGTTAATAAAACATCTTCTCTTTTTAATGGCCCCAACTATAAACGTGACAGTTCTAATGTTTACGTATTTATTTGTGCCCTGAAGGAAGTACATTTGTCTTTTGTTAAAGAGTCCCAGTATTTCGTGTTTTCCAGTAATGTCTGTAGTACGATGGGAGTCTATGGCAGGGCTAGGGGGTGTCCCACTTCATTTTCCATCTTTCTGACCACCAAAGCCACAGAATTCCCCCTTTCTTTTCAATGAATTATTTTAAAAAGGACCATTTGGTCACTTCCAGTTTTGCAGGGAAGGAAAGCTATTTTAGGCTCCCAAAATCAATTTTTGAAAAATGAGGAAATCATACTCCTCGGTGGCTTTTGGAGATGTGATGATCTATGTCCATGATGGCGAACCTTGGCATTGCAGGTGTTCTTGGACTTCAATTCCCAGAAGCCAAGTCCCCGTGCGTAGTAAAACCCATTCGTGTGGATTCATGGGGACTTGGACTTCTAGGAATTGAAGTCCAAGAACACCTGGAGTGCCAAGGTTCGCCGTCACTGCTGTATGCCAACTCCCAATGGTCCCTAAGCCCCATGTGTTGGGTAGCTGCCACCATGCCACATCTGAAAGGCAACACATGTTCTGCCATCACTGATCTATGTTCAGGTCAGAAATCCAGATGCTTTTGAGGGTTGAGGTGGATCAACAGGGTAGACAATGCCAAGCCAGGTGAATCAAAAGTCAAACCTGAATTACCAGCTCTTTGACAGCAGGGCTCTATTAGCAACTTAGGATGGTAAAACATCATGCATATATGCTGACACAATGCTAAAAAGAGCAGGCATTATATAGCCTTATCACTGCTCAGGTAAACTAGGTTTTTTGGGGGGTGGGTGGTGGGTGGGGAAGACTCCTATATTTTGCATGTTAATAAGTTTCTTCTACTTCCATGTCTAGGCCAGATGTGAAACAGCCAAAATGAAGACACCTTTTGGTGAGTTCATTCTGCAGTTCCTTTCGCATGACCTGGTGTGAGAAAGATCAGATTGCAACACAAGGAGGACGTTACCAGGGTACACCTGATTGTGGTTCAAAATATGTTAATAGGTTGACCGTTGATCAGAGATGAACCACTATTTCTGATAGTCACCAGAACCTGTCTCGTACACCTTCAATCTACAGTATTTCAATGAGAATTCACCAAGTATTATCCTAAAAACATCAACAGATTTACACCAAGTATTTTGCAGATATTGGTAAAATGAACTACGCAACTAAAGTTCTTCAGCTTAGCAGGATATCCTCTTCTTCTTCTTCTTCTTCTTCTGTGTCTAGGTTAGATGTGAAACTGCCAAAATGAAAGCACTTTTGGGTGAGTTCATTCTGCAGTTTCCTTCGCCTGACCTACAGTAAGAAAGATTAGCCAGCACAAAAAGCTTGCCATTGCCCAGGGTACGCCCGATTGTGGTTCAAAAATACCACAATCTTCAAGAAGGATCTTTCTGTCTGAGAAGTGGGAAGAGAGACGCACAGAGAGACATTGCATTAAAAAGTACATGAATAAATAAGGTCAAACACACATAAATTCTGTACAAAGGATGCTGAATACTGGCTGTGGTTAAGCATCTTGCCTTGCTAGCTGGAAGGCCCGCAAGTTAGCAGTTTGAGACCCGAGTACTGCATGACGGTTTGAGCACCCGTCTCTGTCCCAGCTCCTGCCAAACTAGCAGCTCGAAGCAAGAAATTGCAAGTAGATTAATAGGGACCACTTCAGTGGGAAAAGATCTTGGGGACATGAAAGGAGCCTCATCCGGGCATCACCTAAGCGGAGTTCCTCCAGCAAAAATCCTTTCAACCCAGAATAATTTATGACACAAAATTATTATTAAGAGTCTTGTCTGTGCATTTGGGGCAAAAAGTACCAGACACGACAATTCAGTCTGATCCTCTGAGCAAAGCACACCTCACTGTGCGATATATTAATGATTTCGTGTCATTTTGGGGTGAAAGGACTTTTTGCGGAAGAATCTCCGCTCAGGGAACGCCGAAAAGAGGCTCCTTTCATGTCCCCAAGACCTGGGACAGAGATGGGCGCTCAATCCGTCATGCAGTACCTGGGTCTCGAACTGCTGACTTACCAGCCTTCCAGCTAACAAGGCGAGCTTCTTATCCACTGAGCCACCCCAGCCCAAATATGATGCCTTTAGCTTATGGCATTTCACGCAGTGCTGCTCAAAGCATATCTTCACACTTATCTAGACCAGAAAATTGTTTTGAAAAACTGCCAATAAAACTGCATTGCGGTACACATGCAGTCCTGGGTGTAGCCTATAGTGGAGGATAGTGGCCATAGGTGTTGTGTAACCTTTTCTATTTACAGCAAAGATCTCTTTTCCTGGCTTTTTCTGCAAGGAAGCTTCTTTAACACCAAGAGTGATTGAAGCCAATCACGACTGATGCACGCAGACACACTTAGGAAGAGCTCTGCTGACACAGCATAAGGAGGCATGCGGCAGCTGACCTATCATCTCCTCATCATCCTTTCCTGTCCTCCTCTTCATGGTTTCCTGTCTGACGCTGGCCCACACAGCACAAATCCTCTGGGGATGGGGCCTCAGGACTGTCAGGAAATCAGGGGGTTGGCTCTCTCTTGGGAAAGAAAGGCAGAAGAGGGACCTAAACGACACAGCCAGCTCTTCTTGGGCACCGACCAGTTCCAGCTCCTCCACATCTAAGACACGCACCTTTGATGTGTCCCCTAAATATTTGATGTGTCCCCTAAATATTTAGATTTGAAAAATAATAGTAGCTGCCTCTTCTTCTGCCATCTCCAAATCTGAATACTGTATTGGCAATTCTCATGGTGATCAGCCATGAAGTCTGTCCTGAGAATATGATTCAGTGGCTTTCCATTTGCCTTCCGCATCACAGTGTAACCTCCGTACCACTGATCCAGTTCCACGAGTCACTTTCTGATCCTGAGCCATTTTGGCACGCAAAGTCCCCTCAGTCCCAGGCCAGGATGGATGAAGCTGCTGCCCTCCATTAAGATGGATTCAATTGGGATTTAACTCACTTGGGGAACCCATCACCCTTCCTTCCCTGTGGACTTTGTCACCCAAGGCTGCTAGTCCTCAGGGTAGCCAGTTGAATTAACCGCTGCCTGATGCTCGGCACTGAGTTGCTGGCAGTATGGTCTACTCTATGACCATAGCAGTATAACCTGGTCAGACTGCCACTAGGAAAATGTTTATCATAAGAGCAAACAAAACACGTTGTGGCACTTTAAAGACTAACTGCTGAATTTTAACATTAGCTTTCGTGGATCAAGTCCACTTTGTCAGACACGGGAGCGAGACCTCATGGCATCAATTTATACACATCAGGCACAGAGGTACAGAACTGTTGGTTGGCATAACAGTTAAGTATACAAGTCAATGTGGTTTTTTTTATTTTACAAATGTTATAACTAAGAAAAGGTAGGATAGGTAAAGGCAAAGGTTTTGCAGACGTTTCTGTGGAATGTGGCAGGCATGTCTAGACCATGGAGTGCACGGAACACTGTTTACCTTTTCATTGAAGTGGTACCTATTCATTTACTTGCAATTTCTTGCTTTTGAACTGATAGGCTGGCAGGATAACCTAACTCCAAATCTGGTTTGTAAACTGATTAACTTCTTCCTCCTTTGCCCTGAAAAGCTAACAGACACAGGATCAACGTTCAATTTTTAATTCTTTAGTGGTTTGCTGTTGCTCTTGTTCTAGGACTGAACATCATGAGCTCTACAATATTAAAAATACAATACCCAACATTTTAAATACGGACTGGGCATGTCCAAACCACTCTGTCTTACACAATGGGCTAACAATTAAAGAGATTGTAAACACACACACATCAGTTTGATTTGCCAAACATCATGGCCTCTTTTAAAGAATCTTGGGAATCGCAGTTCTGGAAAACTACTGTATCCCCAGACCAGATATAAATTTTTAATCGGCACACCTTTCAAGAAAATAACCTACAGTGTATGCAAAAGAAAATGAAAGACTAAGAACCGGGAAATACTGAATGGAAAAAAAGACTCAAAAGCCAAATCATCCAAATCTTTCTCTTTTCAAGTGTAGATCTGTTTGCAGGGTACCAGAAATTTCCTTCTCTTTTACGCACAGTCGATCAGCATGCTTTGGTGGAAGCATCATCAAGAAGAGACCAATTGCTCAGCAGTGCTATTCATGGGCCTATCAGTGTTACACTAGAGCCATGATGGCGAACTTTAGCACTCCAGGTGTTCTTGGACTTCCAATTCCCGGAAGTCCAAGTCTCTGTGAATCCACACGAAGGGGTTTTCTACTAAGGTTTCACCATCAGCAACGCTTCAAATCGTTTTTTACAACCTTGATTCCGTCAGGACCGAACTCAATGTTTTGGCTGCAGTGCAACAGTTTAACTACTGCATCACCAGGGCTCTTGCCAACCTAGCAGTTCAAAAGCAAGAAATTGCAAGTAGATAACTAGGGACCTCTTCGGTGGGAAAAGATCTTGGGGACATGAAAAGAGCCTCATCCAGGTTTCCCCTGAGCGGAGTTTCTCCGGCAAAAAAATCCTTTCGAGCCAGAATAATTTATGACACGAAATTATTATTATTATTATTATTATTATTATTATTATTATTATTATTATTATTATTATTATTATTATTATTATTATTATTATTATTATTATTATTGTTATTATTATTATTGTTATTGTTGTTGTTGTTGTTGTTGTCGTCATCATCATCATCATCATCATCATCATCAATCAACAGCCTTGTTAAAAACAAACTCACGTTGATGTGATTGTCCGGAAGCGTTCTTGTCCAGCAGTGTCCCAGATCTGTAGCTTGACCTTCTCCCCGTTAATCTCAACTGTCCGGATTTTGAAGTCTACTCCAATGGTGGTAATGTAGCTGCCTGCCAAGGAAAACAATACAAAGCTGTAGGAGCCAAAACAATAAACTGTTCAACCTTAAATCGCTTTTGTGTCCCAAAAATCTCCGCACTTGCAGTATCAATGAGGAAGCATTATCTGCGGGTGATAATATAAGTTACCAAGGTTTTCCTACTAAGGTTTCACCATCAGCAATGCCTCAAATGGCTTTTTTTTAAATAAAAAAATCTAAAAAATCCTTAACAAAGAAAAAGAACTCTAGACTTTTTTTCCAAAAGTAGGAACTCTTCACAAAAAACATCTGCCTTGAGAAGTTTCTGAAACTAATGTAATTAGCTCTTACAATTCTGATTATAATTCTTATAATTTGTGTATGAACTCAGTGTAAAAGCTTCTGAATCACAACATACAGTACATGAAAACAATGGCATGGTTCCTGATCTATTGTTTAATTTATTTCAAAGATAGCATATTCTCAATACTCAAGGCTAGTGACGCCACTGGGAACTGAGAACTACAAAAAAGGTATACATATTGCCCTTTGTTCTACCCCTTACTCTGGAAAATTGAGGGTGTGTGAGTGTGTTTTCTCTTCAGATTTTTTCCCCAGACATCCATAAAACTGAAGAAATATGAAATCCTGTACAGAGTATTTTCTTTTCTGAATGAATGAGGCCCTTTCAAAAATACAACACACTGTGTGATGCAAAGATTCCTTCTGCTTCTTCAAGTCCCATATCCAATTCTGAATATTGGTGAACCTCATGGCAATCAGCTGTGAAGATTGTCCTGGGAACAATATAATGCAGTGGCCTTCTATCTACCTTCTGCATTGCAGCATGGCACCCATACCACTGATACACTTCCATGAGTCACTTTCTGGTCCTGAGACCTTTTGGCTCGCAAAGTCCTCCTAAGCCCCAGGCCAGGATGGATGAAGCTGCTGCCCTCCATCAAGATGGATTCAAGTGGGATTTAATCAACTTGGGGACCATCGCCCTTCCCTGTGGACTTTGCCACCCAAGGCCATTTAGTCCTCAGGGTGGTCAGGTTAGTTAACCGCCACCTGACAATCAGCGTTGAGTTGCTGGCAGTAGGGTCTACTCTATGACCAAACAGGATAACCTGGCCAGGTTGGTGAAGATTTCTATACAAGACAACCTACTGAATCGAAGCATGATCACTGCTGTTAGCACAACCTCTAAAATGCTCAAAAGCCAGTCATTTCTGCCACTCATCGCATAAAAGAAGCAGGCAGGAGAGCTTTCACTGTGTGTGAATCGATGCTCACCCTCTTCTGGCAACCTCTGATTTAGTCTAGTGGAAGCTTTCAGAACAGAAGCAAGACTGTTTTCACCCAAAATAATACATTTTATCATGTTTGTTTTTAAAAAGCACTTTCCAAGACACACATGCTTGGATGGCAAAGGCTTCTGCAGTTTGCAAGTCTTTTTAGTAGAGACTTTGTTTGTAGAAAATGAAGATGATTACACTTTCAAATTACTGTACTAAAATATATCAGGCAGTACAATTGTCTATATATGTTATGTTGTTAAATCAGGAAAATAAGTGTGAAATGAGAATATGGCATTTCCCCCAAGATATCCACTTCTCAGGAAAGAAAAGGAAGTTACAGGGTTTACATGGCTTCAACACTTCCAGAAATGTTACCGGCATACTGCCTCGACACAAGAATTTTAACAGCCTGCACCTTCTGTCAGAGATCTAAACAATCTTGTTTGCAATGCCTCAGATTTATTATTTAGCATCATAGTTTTCAAGCTTATTTTGAGCAGGCTGCAAACTACTCTGGGCATATGAGTGGAAGGGACAGATATATATATATATATTTGCTAAATAGCAATTACACTTATATACCATCCCATAGTGTTAGAGCCCTCTCTGGGTGGTTCACAAGTCAATTAGCATTTTGCCCCCAACATGCTGTGGCTGGAAGGCTGAGTCGACCTTGGGTTCTGTCAGGATTAATCTCACAACATTTTGGCTGCAGTACAGCAGTTTAACCACTGTGCCACCAAGGCTCTTAAATAAAGAAGACCAGCACTATGTGGGGGAAAAACTCTCGCTCCACACAAGCACAAGGCACTTGCTACTAGGTGTCTTTCCCTTCTCTTACAGAACTTGCTTAAGGTGTGATTGAATCGCCCGAGGATGGAAAGCGTCAAGAGCACTGACCTCAGCCAAACTCACCTGAGAAAGTGTTGTCTGCAAAACGTAACAGCAAACTGCTTTTGCCCACACCTGAAAAAGAAATTAGAAACCCATGCTGAGACCCCAGACTTATCCAAAGCAGCTGGTATTGAAAATAAAACATCACAACCACTCTGGGACACACCTTTAAAGCTCTTTCTTTTTCTGCACATGAACAGTGGCTTAAAAAGTGCAAAATGGGAAGATGTCCTGTACCCTGCAAACGTTCCTCCACTGTAACTGTCCCTCTGCTAATGGTTCAAAGCCCTCTTGCCCAAGCAATAGGGCCGATTCCTCCCGTTCCCTTCATTTTTGAAGTCAACAACGAACCAGGATTCTCTCTTTTTCTTGCTCCCTTTGGGTGCCAGAAAATTCCAGAGAAAGGACAAATAATGGAGTGACCTCAAATAATGGCTGGCTATTCACTTAGTCAGACTAGGACTGGATCCGTATCTCCAAAATTACACATGAGGCTGTGCTCCCACGTTTGGACCAAGACTTGGTCGGGGGGCAGTGCGTATCCCCAATTTCAAAGAATGAGGGCCAATTACAAAATATACAGGTGAAACTCAGAAAAATAGAATATCGTGCAAATGTTCATTCTGTTCAGTAATGCAACTTAAAAGGTGAAACAAATATATGAGATAGACGCATTAAATGCAAAGCGAGATAGGTCAAGCCTTACTTTGTTATAATTTTTGATGCTTATGAAAACCCCAACCCCCCAATCTCATGTACCCCATAATCATCACATAATCTCATGTACGCTGTACGCCATGATCATAACAATTATAACGAATTAAGGCATGGCATCTCTCGCTTTGCATGTAGTGGGTCTATCTCATATATTTGTATCACCTTTTAAGTGAAATGAATGGACATTTGCACGATATTCTAATTTTCCGAGTTTTACCTGTAAGCAGCTGTAGCTGGGAGTTTGAAATCACCTTTTTCAGAAGAAAAAGGTGATCTGTGGAACAACTGGAGGAGGGGGAAGTAAGGCTTAAGGAGTGTACTTTGCCAATGCTGTATGTGATTTCCTATCGGAGTGGCTTCTGTTATGAGTATTATTATCTTCTTCTTCTGTGTCTAGGCCAGACATCAAATTGCCAATAATGAAGGCATCTTTTGGTGATTTCATTCTGTAGTTCCTTTCGCCTGACCTAGTGTGAGAAAGATTAGCAGGCAACACGATTTACTTTGATGTAGCATGTGTTCTGCCTTTCCCCCCTTCAAAACTGGTATTATGTGTATTGTATGTGTCTGTGCATTTATCTATAAGAGTTCCTTTTTTATACTCCTGTGTCAAAAAAGTTGGCATCTGGAGATCCATCATCTGTATCTAAGCTGCTTAGATCTACCATCTGTAGAACATATGCTGGACCAGAAAACTTCAGTTCCAAAGAGTGGTTCCAAATTTAGAAGTTCAAACTAGATCTCTGTACTGAAACTAGACTTTCTTGGGAAAGATATGACTTTGGAGAAATGGCTGTTCCATGACCAACAATCTTCTCAATTATGAGTGGCCATTTTGTGGATGGGCAAGACTTTCTCCACAGCAGACATTCTGGACTGGGCCCGTGACATTCCAGCTCAAAATATCAAAATGCTCACCAACTCCACAAGAGCTAATATTTTCACATGAACACAAAACAACGGAAGACTCTATGGATCAGTGGTGGTGAACCTATGGCACACGTGCCAGAGGGGGCACTCAAGAGTCCTCTCTGTGGTCATGTGAGCCGTTGCCCCAGCACAGAGTTCACCCTGCCCCTCTGCCCAACAGCTCAATGAGAGCGCTTCCTCCCTCCCAGCACAGTTTACCCCACCGCTCTGCTCAGAAACCCAATGGGAGTGCTTCCACCCTCCCCCAGCACAGAGTTCACCTTGCCCCTCTGTTTGGACACTCGGTCTCTAAAAGGTTCGCCATCACTGCTATAGATCAATGTTAGATTTTCAACATCACAACCTAATCATGACCAACAATTACATGAGCTAAAGCCTTTTTCACTCAGTAATCAACACATAATTGTTGTTGTTCAGTCGCACAGTCGCTTCCGACCCTTTGCGACCCTATGGACCATTGTTCTCCTGGCGCCTCTGTTCTCCACCATCCCCCTCAGCACTCCCAGTTCTGTGCCCATTGTGTCTACAATGCCATCTAATATTTGGCCTCCCCCTTCTTCTTTTGCCCTCCACCTTTCCCAACATCAAGGCCTTCTCAAGTGAATACTCCCTTCTCATTTGATGTCCAAAGTACTTTAGCTTCGTCTTTACTAAAGACCTTCCAATGAGCAGTCAGGGTTGATTTCTTCTAAGATTGACCTATTTGTTCTCCTCGCTGTCCAGGGTACTCTCAAAACTCTCCTCCAACACCACATTTCAAAGGCATCTATTCTTCTGCGTTCAGCACATAATGCCAGGTTCCAATTTCAATGCCTGACATTTCCAGGTGATCTAAAAGACCTTGACTGAGACCTTGGAAAGCTGTTTTTGGACAGTTGTGGATTTCCTGCCTTGGCAAGACATCGGAGGAGATGAGTCTTTGGGTCCCTTCCAGCTCTACAATTCTATGCTTCTATGATAGCACTCAATACTAGGCTCAGTAGACCATGTTTTCTTGGAACTCTCAAAACAGAAACAAAATGTTCATGGTTCAAACAAGCACATAATGCTGACAGATGGAACATGAGAAGTACACCAATTACTGAGCCCATCACTGTTCACCTCACCTCCAAGTTTTTGGGCATAACAATGCTCTACTGTGATCATGAGGGGAATTGCAGTCATGAGTGGGGCTGTACATATGAAGAAAATGCAACACATTGGGGGTTTTATGCCAACATAAGTACAGTCATATAAACTGTAATGACCAACTGGTGCCAGTTGACATGTTGCTACTTATATCCCACACTGCATGCCAAATTGTATGACAGGCACATGATGAAGGATGGCAATTTACTGCCATAATTTATGATATTGCATTTATGATGAAATTGATAGGAATCTGGTTTGTGTATTCAAACAAGATACATTTTAAAATCTGCTCATGTACAGTAAATACTTTCAAAATTGAAGCACAGCTGTCTCACACATGGAAACCGCATACTCCATGCTGTTGTCTTACAGCAGGGATGGCAATTCTATCTAGCCTGAGATCTCTCCTCCACCTCTTATCCCCTGTTACCAACATGGGGGATTTCTTCAGACCTAGCTGCCTGGGGAAAGAGAAAGTCTTCCTGTGAATTTTCAAGGCAAAGAAGGATGTCCCTGCTTTGGAGACAAACCAGCAGGCAGCTCAACGTGTTGCTTTTGCTCCCCCATTCATTTCCAACAGGCCCTCACCAATACTGTGACCAGAAAAAGAATCAAGAGAACTGTGCTCACCTTTTCACTGTCAAATGGCATGTGGTAGAGAGTGGCAGAAAGACTGTCCCACGGAAGAGAAAGGGTGTGTTTGTACAACACCGGAAGGACAAAGGACAAAGTGGACAAAGTGGACAAAGGAGCTGGGGCCAAAAATTAAAAATATTAGATGGCATCAATAGCCAATCAAAATAATTTCCATCTCTTCCCCTTGAAGCAAGTAATTCTCTCTAACATGATGCAAAAAGCCAGTTTTGCGGCTCTTTAGTTAAGAGATGGAGGGATCAGATGTAAGTTTTGGGTGTGGATCAGAGAGAAAACCTCTGGCCATCTCTACTTCCAGTTTGCAGCTGAGAGAGAGAGAGAGACAGGCAGGCAGGCAGGCAGGCAGGCAGGCAGGTGTACTGAGATGTCATGCCTATGGGCACAACTGTAACGCTTAAGGCAGGGATGCCTAAAATATGGCCCATGGGCCAGATCTGGTCCCCAACACCAATTTGTCCGTCCGGGCACATTTTACTTCCACTTCCAGGAGCAGCAAGGACCGGATGAATTGGTGTTGGGGCCATAATCTGGCCCAAGGGCCGTAGTTTGGGCACCCCTGGTTTAAGCAGAGAAAATGGCAGCCTAAAAATCTATCTCATCCTGTCGCAAAACAGAGTGCAAGGCACATTTTACTTCCGCTTCCAGTGGGAGGAACCACGTGACCGGCCCACGGCCTGAAAAGTTTGGGCACCCCTGGCTTAAGGTCGCAGCACCCACTGAGTGCTGCACAAGGCTATGTGCCTCAGCATGTTCTTTTTGGCTCAGAGCAGGAACAAAGACACAGAGGCGCCTGGGCCTACTCCTCCTCCAAGCCCAACAGGGCCCCCATGCTCGCAGTGCCTACTGATGGCAGAACCAAACCTGCCCACTGCTCCAGATCTAAACTTGAAGGGAGTGGCAGATGTGTGGCAGCTTAGGTGACCTCGGGCACTGGGAGTGCCTGTAGGGCGCAAAGACAAGCTCGGATGCCTCAAGGAGAAGGCATGTTTCAGAGGCCAGGCTTTGACAGCAAACCCAACCATGAAATGATTACATAAATCATTCTTGCCAGCTTGTGAGACTTGTTGCCTTCCTGTCCTTTTCTAAACTTATCCACTGATCCCTGTTCCTCCCATGATTGCTGATACTCTAATTTCAGGAATCATATGCGGTAAATTACTTTCGTAATTCCAATTCAAAGAGAAAATGGACCCCACTGTATTACACAGTAACTCTGTCTAATAGAACAAGGCAGGAATGACACAATCATGACCTCCCAATGATCCACCGTACTGTATGGTCCTGGGGCAGAACCTTTAACCCAGGGGTAGAGGATCTGCTTTGCATACGTCATATCCCACAAGCAACCCTTGGCATCACCAGGGCTAATTATAATAATTTCATGTCAGAAATTATACTGGGTTGAAAAGATTTTTGCAGAAGAAACTCTGCTCAGGGAACGCCCGAAAGAGGCTCCTTTCACGTCCCCAAGAGCTGGGACAGAGACGGGCACTCAATCCGTCATGCAGTACCCAGCCGGTCTCGAGTGCCGACTTGCCAGCCTTCCAGCTAACAAAGCAAGCTTCTTAACCACTGAGCCACCATAGCTCAATCACCAGGGCTAACCAGGAAGTACTGCTGTTTCAAAGCTGAACAGGCAGTCATTTGACAATGATGAGCTATTCGTCCAGACTGACTTGCTATCAGGCAGCTTCCGATGTCTGTTCTGAGGAATTCTGCATCTCACTGTACCTCCACGCTTTCATAGGTGTAACTGCACGCTACATCTGGACAGTCATTCACAACAGACCTTGTTCATCTTCTGAAGCAGAAGATGAACTTTTTTTTAAGGAAAAAGACTTGTCTGAACTAGTATGTATTTGCATATCAGCTTTTGGACCTCAGTGTCTAATTTTAAGCAGACCATTACTAAACATTTATATTTTTCTTCTGCTGTATCCATATCTGAATCTAGGCGATCCACATGGTGATCAGCTATGAAGACTATCCTGAGAATATAATGCAGTGGCCTTTCATCTGCCTTCCGCATCACAGTGTGACACACGTATCACTGATTCCCAAGATGGCAATGCTTATTCTTTCCACTTCATTTTTTACCACTTCCAGTTTGCCTTGATTCATAGATCTTACATTCCAAGTTCCTATGCAACATTGTATTTCTCTTCCCACTATCCTATCCTCCCTGTCTTCCGACTGATGGGCTCAACATCCTGTTCCATCTATTTTGCCTTTTTATTTTGCCTTTTGTCCCGGTCCATGGAGTTTTCTTGGCAAAATTCTTGACGTGGTTTGCCAGTTTCTACGCCAGTATTTCCCTATCATATATTTTATCACAATTTAACACAAAGTATATATTATTATATACTTAGTTATACTTAGTTATATATTTAGTCAGAAGTTAAAAAGTATTTCATTAGTCATTTCAAAACTAGTCATCAACCTTGGTATGAAAAGAACAGTCCACAATATCAAGTCAACAATTACAAAGAATTCAATTAACTAGTGATATGGTAATTTAATTTAATTTTTAAATTTCTATGCTGCCCATTCAGGCAAACCCAGTTGAATTTTTCAAAGCCCTAAAAGATGATGGAATTAAAGTATTGCATTCTATATGCCAGCAGATTTGGAAAACAAAAAATGGCCACAGTATTGGAAAAGATCAGTATATGTTCCAATCCCAAAAAAGGGCAATGTCAAAAATGTTCAAATTACTGAACAATTGTGCTCATCCCACATGCTAGCAAGGTTATGCTTAAGATAATACAGGATAGACAGCAGCAGCATGTGGAGAGAGAATTAACAGAAGTGCAGGCTGGTTTCCGAAGAGGCAGGGGAACTAGAGACCACATTGCCAACATATGTTGGATCATGGAGAAAACAAAGGAATATCAGAAACAAGTCTACTTCTGTTTCATTGACTACACCAAGGCCTTTGACTGTGTGGACCACAACAAATTGTGCCAAGTAATTAAAGAGATGGGAATACCAGAACACCTTATAGGCCTCATGAGAAATCTGTACATGAGACAAGAAGCAACAGTTAGGACAGGATACGAAATGACGGAGTGGTTTGGAATAGGAAAAGGAGTAAGACAAGGTTGCATTTTATCACCCTGCTTATTCAATCTATACACAGAGCACATAATGTGCAATGCAGGGATGGAGGAATCACAATTTGGGATCAAAATTTATTATTTATTTATTCAATTTTATTGGATTTCTATCACCACCCCTTCGCCAAAGCGACTCTGGGCAGCTCACAATCACCATTAAAACATCCCCACAGAATTAAAATCACAAAAACATTTAACATTTAATACCCTCCCAACAATCACAATGAGTTAAAACTAAAACCAGAATGGCCTTTCATATAAGCCAGCAGAGTGGGGACTGCCCCACCAGCAGCACCCTACACCTGCTGTGCCAGCCAAGTTTTTACGCCTTTCCTAAAAATCAATAGGTCTGCCTGGAGACGCAGCTCAGTCGGCAGGAGGTTCCACAGGATGGAGCAGTTGCCGAAAAGGCCCTCTTTCTAGTGTAAGCCTCTCTAGACGATGATTCTGCTGGGAGAAACATCAACAATTTGAGATATGCCGATGATACCACCCTAATGGCAGAAAATGAGTGAGACCTAAAGAAGCTCCTGATTAGGTTGAAAGAAGACTCAACATTAAGAAAACCAAGATAATGGCAACAGGTCCAATCGGTCCCTGGAAAATAGATGGGGAAGAAGTAGAAGCAGTGACAGATTTTACTTTCTTAGGATCTAAGATCACTGCAGATGGGGATTGCAGCCATGAAATAAAAAGGTGACTAATTCTTAGGAGACAAGCTATGAGAAACCTGTGGAACATAGTTAAAAGGAGAGAGATCACCTTGCAAACAAAAATTCACATAGTCAAAGCAATGGTATACCTGGTTGTAATGTATGAGAAAGCCTTGATCCTGGGAAAGGTGGAGGGCAAAAGAAGAAGGGGGTGGCCAAAAATGAGATGGCTAAATGGTATTGTAGATGCAATGGGCACAGAGCTGGGTGGGTTGAGGAGGATGGTGGAGGACACAGGTGCCTGGAGGACGATGGTCCATGGAGTCATAAAGAGTTGACTGTGCGACTGAACAACAAATAAAAGACTAACAAACATGTATCAATAAAAACGAAACTATTTCCTCTTTAAAATGTGGGTTCAAGCAAACGGCTGCACTTAAGGACCTAGAGGACCACAGGTTCCCTACCCCTGGCCCAATCAATTACCAAATTGCACTAACTTGATAATACAGTACATAACAATAAGTGCTCTGTTAGTTGGTCATTCGCAAAGCAATTTGGAAAAACACTTTTCCAATTCCAATCCAGTTTCAGTAGGTGCAGAAGTATGTTAATTGGGGGGGGGGGGGAATTATAGGAATGGCTTGCACTGCCAGACTATTGATCCTTTAGTTTAGACCAGCACTGAAGATCATGTGGCCTTTTAGATGCTATAAGTTCCATGTGAGCTGAAGATGTCAAGAACTGTAGTCTAAAAACATTTGGGATGCAACAGGTTCCTTATTCCCCGTCTCCTCTGAGATCTTTTCCACCACTTGTAAACTACTTTCTTTAACTAAAGATGTAAAATACTGAATCCGCCTCCTTCATGTGTAAAGCAAGAAGGCTAACCACCAAGCTAGTCTCTCGCTATCTGCTATAACAAGATTGCCAAGTGCTAAATAACAGATAACTTGGTACACTACTATTTCACAACTGGCTGTCTTATATTTCCCAATTTTTAAATACATCTCAGGACAATGGATGAAAGAGGTCTACACTTGAAGCTCCTGGGAGACACCGGAGAAGCCTCCCCGAAAAGTGGAAAGCATTGCAACAACATACAGCCAGACAATCCTTCTGATCCAAAATACAGTACTGTGGATTATTCTGATACAAATAAAGAAAGACTGAAAGTTCCCACAACAGAAGCTCAGCAAGCTGATGGAAAATTACAGAAATAAGTGCCACTTCACACATTACACATTTTTTACATGGGCAACTTTTCCATGCAGGAATGAAGTAACATTTACTCTCACATTTCTATTGCTCGGAGTAATTCCTATACATTTTCTTTCTAATTCTTACAACAATGCTGTGTTAGACCATAATTTAAGTTCACTACATTGCAAAGGAGTGAGGCGCTGGGCTGAAAGAAACATCAACTTGACTCAGGATTGTCAAAGTAAGATCTGTAACAAGATTTCCTGGTTTATTATACTCGGACATCATGCTAACATGAAACTTTTCTTATGCTTTCTAGAGACCTTTTAAAACTACATATTATGAAAAATAAAGAAGGGACATAGGATAGATTTTGCCTTCAGGTTTCTAAAATATTAAGTAAGACTAGACACAGAACATAATGAGAGAAGGAAACAGTTCTTTTAATTAACAGACACTGAATGGTTCTGAACTCTCAGAGGATAGCCAACAAATCTCAAAGCCTACATTTTTGTGATTACTGTACTTCCTTCCTTATGCCTCATCTTAGTTCTTTAAAATTAACCTAATGAGCTTAAAGGACTGTTTTGACCTTACAATACTATTGCAGAGTAGGTTAGTCTGAAAGAGAATAAACTGCCAGTGACCTTTAAAACTGAATGGGGATTTGAATTTTCCAATCAAATAGCATTCTAAACACTAGCAGTCTGAGGTCTTACACTAGATATAAAAGTGCCTGCTATACTTCAAGCATATTTATTAAACTTATTGGTAGCTAATTTTGTCTCTCTTAATGGCTCAAGTGGCTAAGATGCTGACTGGGAGGCGGAAGGTCAGCAGTTTGATTCCCGAGTACTGCAGGACGGAATGGGCTCCCATCTTTGTCCCAGCTCCTCCCAACCTAGCAGTTCGAAAGCAAGAAATTGCAAGTAGATAAATAGGGACCACTTCAGTGGGAAGGTAACAGCATTCCATGCGCTCTGGTGTCATCATGCCTGCCACATGACCACAGAAACGTCTGTAGAAGCAGACAACGCTGGCTCTTCGGCTTTGAAACAGATGTGCACTGAACCCTAGAGTCGGATACGACTGGCTTTCGAGCAAGAGAAACCTTTACCTTTACCTAAGCCTCCATTCCAAGCTCCATCACAAAATTTAAATTACAAACTAACTGGGGCTGAGATTTCTCTTTTTCATTATATCATTCTGTAAATGCCACTTATAGGAAGAGCAATACATAAATAGTTACAACATTTTTAAAAATTCTGGTCTTTGGAAATATGGCTAGATAAAAATATTATTTTACCTCTTAGTTATTTCTATGGTTCCGACAATAATCTGCAACATCAATTAATATACAGTATATACCAATCGGTATTTAACATTCATTCATTCATTATTACTTCTCAATCACATCCCTTTCCTTCTTCTGGAAAGTTTAGTGCAACAAATATAAAATCCTCTTCCCATTTTACTCTTATATCAAACCTGAAAATGAAACCAATTGACTGAAAAGACATGATAGGCCCAGAATATGCTGTGAGCTTCACGCATGATAGGCAGATCTAAAGCTAAGTCCCTCGTGTTATGCGTCAAACTTTTGAATGTACATTTTCAAGATGCTCCTGTTTACCAGGACTTTCAAATATTTGACACCAAAAGAATCTGGTCCTTACTTTGCATTTTAGGAAGATGTTCAGGAAGTTTATAAATTGCTTTTAAAAATATATCAACCCCCACCTGCTATGAATCTAAAACATAAACCCCTAAAGTAGGTCAGAAGTACTGGAAACAGCTACATCTTGACTGAAATATTCCTACCGGTATATATACAAATATTGTACAAGGCTTTGGGATGAGGCTGCTCATTTACCTCTACTTCTACATAACCAAAAGCTGCTGGGATTATTGTGTCTCCCTGCACGCTGTGTTCAAGGGTTCCCATTTTTATTCATTACTAGCAGAGGTTGCCCGGCGTTGCCGGGCTGTTTTAAATTGTGTTGGAAGGTTAAATTGTGTTAATCTTTTAAAAAAAATGCTTAGTCTGCAATTTTAATTTTTTAAATGTAAAATTTTTTTGGCTTGCCTGTTATTAACTGTGATCTGCTTTTTTTGGTTTTTTTTTTGAAGATTAATAAAAGAACAAAGTATGATATAATTTTTTCAAATTGTTTTATGTAAGCGAATAATGTTTTAGTTTTTTGAAATTTTTTTAATTAGTTGTACCGTAGGTCATAATTTTAATAATGTAAAAGTAAATGTTTTTTACATTCAATGTTTTTAAAATGTGTTTAGATGTTTTGGGTTTAAATTTGAGTTAAAACTCAGCACAGGATTTTTAAAGGTTTCTATTGTATTTTATTGACATATGTTTGTGATTTGTGTTAAAGTGTGTTTTAGTGTAATGTTTTTGACTTTTTATTGGTGTGACCTTTTGTGTAAAATTGTGAATTTGTGTTATGTTTTTGATTTGTTTTTACTCTTTGGCCTTTTGTTTGGAGCTGTTGTGTGTTTTTGAATTGTTTTTACTATTGTGGCCAGCAGGTGGTGCTGGTAGGGGTTATTGTATTTTGACTGTTTTTTCTTTCCTGGCCTCTGGGTGGAGCTTCTTCTGGTAAGTAGTCTCTTTCTTTATTCATTTCTTTTCCAGTCCTGGTGGAGGTAGGACATCTTTTGGTAAGTTTGCTTGTTTTCTTTCTTTTGTGTGTGTGTGTGTGTGTGTGTGTGTGTGTGGGCGGGAGGGGTGGGTGGGTTGGAATTTGTATTTTTTTGTCTGTTTGTTTTGTTTTTTATTGTGTTTTTGTTTACTTCGTATTGTTTTTGGTGTTTTTGTTTTTGTGGATTTTTGGATGTTTTTGTCTGTGTTTTTAGTAATTTTAAAAAATTTATTTATTTGGTGGTGGGGAGGGGGCATGGTCGTTGGGGGTTAGGAAGGGTGGGCTAGGTGGTGGGGAGAGGGGCGTGGTTGTTGGGGGTTAGGAAGGGTGGGCTAGGTGGTGGGGAGGGGGGCTTTATTGTGTTATGGTGCTTTGAGTGTGTGGAGTTATGAAAGTAGATCGGGGTTTCCCCTTTAATATCAGTGGGTGAGGGGTTGCGACCCCCCTCTCCGCTGGCTCCCCTGGGGTTGGGAGGTTTGGGGGGACAAAAGTGGTATGTCCCCCCAACCCTTCTGGACCCAGGAGACCAGGGAGAGTGGATCGATTCCACCCCCCTCCTTAAAACAACTCTGTTTTTAAAGAGAAGAAACCGCTTGGTTTTTTTAGGAGGGGGGGAATCGATCCACTCTCCCTGGTCTCCTGGGTCCAGAATGGTTGGGGTGGGGGGCATACCCCTTTTGTCCCCACAAACCTCCCAACCCTAGGGTAGCCAGCGGAGAGGGGGATCGCAACTCCCCCACCCACTGATGTTAAAGGGGGAACTCCAGTCGGGTCCTTCAGGCGCTGTTGGTGAGGGAAAGAAAGCCAGCTGGTGTTTGCTTGGCTGTGAGGCGGTGAGTCGTTTTTCGTTGGGGGTTATGAAGGGTGGGCTAGGTGGGGGGGCATGGTCGTTGGGGTTATGAAGGATGGGCTAGGTGGTGGGGAGGGGGGCATGGTCGTTGGGGTTAGGAAGGGTGGGCTAGGTGGTGGGGAGGGGGCATGGTCGTTGGGGTTAGGAAGGGTGGGCTAGGTGGTGGGGAGGGGGGCATGGTCGTTGGGGTTATGAAGGGTGGGCTAGGTGGTGGGGAGGGGGGCTTTAGTGTGTTATGGTGCTTTGTGTGGAGTCGTGAAAGTAGATCGGGTTTCCCCTTTAATATCAGTGGGTGGGGCTTGTGACCCCCCTCTCCGCTGGCTCCCCTGGAATTGGGAGGTTTGGGGGGGACAAAAGGGGTATGTCCTCTCCCCAACCCTTCTGGACCCAGGAGACCAGGGAGAGCGGATCGATCCCCCCCCCTCAAACAACTCCGTTTTTAAAGAGAAGAAAAGACGGAGTTGTTTTAAGGACGGGGGGATCGATCCCCTCTCCCTGGTCTCCTGGGTCCAGAAGGTTTTGGGCAACATACCCCTTTTGTTCCCACAAACCTCCCAACCCTAGGGTAGCCAGCGGAGAGGGGGATCGCAACCCCCCCACCTACTGATATTAAAGGGAAAACTCCAGTCGGGACCTTCAGGCGCCGTGGGTGAGGGAAAGAAAGCCAGCTGGTGTTTGCTTGGCTGTGAGGCGGTGAGTTGTTTTTCTTTTTCATTTTTCGGGCGCCGGTTTCCTCAGCGTTCTGCGCGCTCATGGTGCGCAGGACACTGGGGCTTGTAGTTATGGGTTGGTGCTTTGTGTTTGTGCTGCGTTTTTTTAAAATGCTTTTCTTTTGATTGGCTGCGGCGCGTTTCCGAACGCTGCGCCGTGCGAGAGCCTCTCAGCCTGATTGGCTCTCGCGTGGCGTGGCGCAAGGAATGTTGGGAAGTGAAGTTGTTTCCCTTTCTTCGTGTTTGTGGGGCTGTTGCCCCACTGCCGGTTTTCTCAATCCTTCGTTGACCTGCGTATCCAGATCGGCTGTGTGCACGAAGGGTGAGTGCAGGCAAGTAGGGCGAGGCATAGCAACCTATAGCCAGTTCCAACGGTTAACCCTTGGATTTATAGGTTAAGATACTGTATAGGAAGAAATATGCAAACAGCTGGCATACTGTGTCATCTAAGAGATATGCAATCCTTCCCTATGCATATGCACTCGGATGTTTCAGCAGGCTTACTAAGAAATAAATCTGCAGAGGACTGACACCCAAGTTATGAAATCAGGAAGTCCTCATTTTGCATGTCTGCTCTGCAACAGAGTACCAGAAGACTTAAAGCTAACATGCTTGCAACACAACACAAGGGCAACAATGACCTACCTCACAGAATACATGACATAATGAAAGATGCTACTGCGTAGAGCAGGGGTTCCCAAACCTTTAGTGGGCTGTAGTTTGGCCATCCCGGCATAGAGTCTAAAGTTGTTCCTGATTTCCACCTGAGCATCTCTAAAATCCTGATGGCCTCCTCCCTGTGACATATAATTCTTATAATTCAAAAAGTGAACTCCTATTCATGTGGAGGAAGCCTAAAAGGCCATTAAGTTGGTTCCCAATGTGGGGCACATGCCCCACAGGGGGGCAATTTGATTTTTAAGGGGGGCAATTCAAAAATGAGTTATCAACAGTGAATGGCCTTTTAGTCTTTCTCCACATGAATTGCAGTTTACTTTATGAATAATAAAAATTATTATGTCACAGAAGTGGGGGCAGCATCAGGATTTTAGAGATGCTTAGTTAGAGCATGGCCCAAACAAAAGGTTAGGAACCACTGGTCTAAACACTTCCAGTATCTATGAGATGAGATTTCAAAGCAATTTATTCTTCAATGAAGTTCAGCAATTTTCCCCCAACCTAACCCATCTCTAAAGACTGTGGATAAGATAAAACAGATGAACCACATAGGCTGCTCTGGGCTCCCTGGATCAAGTCTAGGACCATAATTTGTAAATAACAGCAACAAAAATACAGGACCAAGACACACAGATGTGAAGTGATTTGACCACCCTAAATAATGGTAATAAAATCACCTCTGGTTATGCCCTGGTCCGCTCTCAGGGCTGTGCTGATGATAAGACCTAAAAGGGCAAAGGAACTAACAGACCTGTCATCCTGTATTCCTTCCAGAAGAAAATATATATATTAATTAAATAAATAAGCAACCACAGCAAAGAACAACCCCAAGCAATGTACACACTTTCAACAGTAAGTCTGGGAGTTGTGTCTGGCTCATCCCCAGCTATTGGCAGAGTGCAACTCCGATCACTCGGATCACTCCTAATCTCTGGTGAAGCACAATGGGCCTTGAGATGTCCCATCAGGGCTCCCCAGCCAAGCCAAGGATGAGGAAGGAAGGAGCTGGGCTCCTCACCACATCTGGCAAGCTTCACCAGGTGTCCTGAAAGCAAGTTTTTGCACTTCTCAGAGAAGGGAAATGGGGTACACAGAAAGAGCCTCCTCTAAGACTGTAGCATTTTTAAACCACAGTCGGGCGTACCCTGGGCAACAGCAACCTTGTGTTGCCAGCTAATCTTTCTCACATTAGGTCAGGCAAAAGGAACTGCAAAATAAACTCACCAAAAGGTGCCTTCATTTTGACAGTTTCACATCTGGCTTAGACACAGAAGAAAAAGAGAAATAAACATCATTATGAAGAGAGAAGGAAACCCTCCTTTTTGTGGGTGTTCTTCCCTCCTCAAACACTTGCCACTCTTCCTTGGGCCGTTTCTTCTTCTTTCATGTCCCAATAAAACCCTGGACTGCCAAAATGAAGCCACTTTCTTGCCTTTGTCATTGGCCAAACTTAAGTCCTCATCCGTGCATGTTTCTAGAAGTAATTAGCAGACCAGCAAATGAGCTGGATTTTCTCTCTCCACATTCATACAGCATGTTGTTCACCAGCAGACCCCACTGAGGTCCACAAAAAGAGCCTCCTCGAAGATTGTGGTGTTCTTGAAGCACAATCTGGCCTACCCTGGGCAATGGCACCCTTGTGTTGTCAGCAAATCTTTTTCAAACTAGGTCAGGCGAAAGGAACTGCAGAATGGGCTCACCCAAAGGTTCCTTCATTTTGACATGTTTGAAGTGGTAGCTGTGTTAGTACAGTATGTGAAAGAATATCTGAGAGTAAACAAAGCAGAACAGCAAAAAAAAAAAAAAGACAAAAAATGTTGTGGCACCTTAAAGACCAACTCCTGTATTTAACTGTGAGCTTTTGTGAACCAAGTCCACTTCATCAGACATAAGCGTGAGGCCAGGCTTTGCAGCAGATTTGAACATGGGGTTTTGTCAGTTGAAAAAAGATACAATGGTACCATTCTGTTAGGCTGGCCAATGACTGTGTGCCTGCGTACCTGATGTGTATATATAAATTGGTGTAGTGAAAGAAAAAAAATCTGTTCGTAGCCAATAGGCAGAGTTAATAAAGTGATATATCCACAATGGACAACAATGAAAAATCAAGTCCAACGCTTGTATGTATTATAATGCGGTATATTAGTGAAATTTACTCTCAGAATCAAATTGTTCTTCAACTAATATACCACTTTATGCATACAAGCGTTGAACTTGATTTTTCATTGTTGTCAATTGTGGATATATCACTTTATTAACTCCACCTATTGGCCACGGACGGATTTTTTTTTTCTTTCACTACGTTGTATTCCGTTCCACCCAATTTCCAATTTCTTTATATATACATCAGTGCCATGAAGCCGCCGCCTCACTCTTATGTCCTATGAAGTGGACTTGGCCCACGGAAGCTCGCAGTTAAATACCGGAGTTAGTCTTTAAGCTTTTCAACCTTTATAAGCCGAAGGGGCCAGGCCACGCTCCCTCAGATGGCATTGGGGGCCGGACAACTATTTTGCCCTTCCTCCATCACATGGCACTTCCTGGTGTAGTGGAGGCAATGGGGGTGCATGCGTGAAATGGGGACACGGGCCACAGGTTGAAAATCCCTGCAGTTTAAGGTGATGCAACATTTATTTATTTTTATTGTTCTGCTTTATTTACTCTCGAATTCATTCTGACAGTTCCAAGACACGGAAGAAGAAGAAGACGACGACTACGACGTAGGCTCTACTTGAGCCTGTTGGCTGGTGGTCTTGCATTCAGGGACCCTCGCGCGCTCTCTCTCAGCCTCTTCAAGGCCCTCCAAGGGCCGTCGGGGAGGTTGAGTTCCTCAACCACAGCCTCCTTTCACGTCACTCCGTGCCCCTCCCCCAGTGAAGTAGGCCCCTGAGGGTGAGGGGAGGCAAGAGACAGATGCCGGCCGGCCTTCCTCCTCCTCCTCTTCCTCCCCCCGAGCCTCGCCTCAGAGCCCTTCCTTCTCCCCGCAACCGTCCTTTCCCCTCAGAGCGGGCCCAACTGAGGGGGGAGGAGAGTCAGGCATTGGGGCCTGCCCTGGAAGGGGGCCCCCTTTCTTTCCTCTCACCGCTGTCGCCGATGATGAGGAGCTTGAAGAGGTGGTCGTAGTCGCGGGCCATGGCGGGCGGAGAGGCAGCGGCAGCCGCTCCCGGCGTCGCGCGAAGCGAAGGCCGCGTCTCTTCCTTCCTTCTCCTCAGGCGGCACCTCAGAGGCCGTTTCGCTTGGGCGGCCCAAGAGCCGGAACTGACAGGAAAAGCGGCGCGGCGGCGAGCGAAAGAGAGGAGGGAGTGTCACGCCCGCCCTCTTCCCCGCTACACACACACACCCCCCGAAGGCGTCCCTTTTCCCCTCGACAGCGCATGCGCTCCGCGGGCGGAAGAGAGGACCCTGGTCTGTGCACGCGCGGCTCCTCCCTCTTCCGTCCTCTACTTCCTTTCTTGCCTCTTCCCTCGTCCAGCATGGCGGCCACCACCTTGCTTCCGGGTCCGTCTGCTCCGTCCCGCCCCTCTCCTGCTCTTAGTGCGCATGCCCTGAAGCGTTCGACGGGCACGCCTTTTTTCCCCTCGCTGGGTTGAAGAGAGCAGTAAGAGCAAAGACTGCAGTGGCTCAAGTGGCTAAGACGCTGACCGGGAGGCGGAAGGTCAGCAGATCGATTTCCGAGTACTGCAGGGACGGAATGAGTTCCTATCTTTGTCCCAGCTCCTGCCCAACCTAGCAGTTCGAAAGCAAGACATTGCAAGTAGATAAATAGGGACCACTTCGGTGGGAAGGTAAACAGCGTTCTGGTGTCTAGTCATGCCTGCCATATGGCCACAGAAACGTCTGCGGAAGCAGTCCCCCTATCATTCTGGTTGCCCTCCTCTGCGCTTTTTCCAGAATGATACTATGGACTTCATCACAGACATAGAGGTAGGAATGTGAGGAGATTCAGAAATTAAAGAAACGGTTTTTAATTAAATAAATGAGATTTTATGTGTGCAATTTGATTTTTTTGTCTAAAAATAGCAGTGCCGGCTAGATCTGGAGTTGTTCTACTGAAATAGCAAAAAGCGAGCTAATTACAATTATGGTAACTGCAGCACCTCCAGAAGGATATTATGGAGTTGGGAAAAGTGCAGAGGAGGGCAACCAGAATGATTAGGGGACTGGAACACCTTCCTTACCATCTGAGGCTGCAACGGTTGGGCTTTTTCACTCTTGAACAATGGCGTCTAAGAGGTGACCTGATTGAAGTTTATAAAATCATGCACAGTGTGGACAAAGTAGATAAGGAAAAACTGTTTTCCCTATCGCACAACACTAGAACTAGGGGACACTCGATGAAACTTTTGGGTACTAGTTCTCAAACAAATAAGAGAAAGTACTTTTTCACCCAGAGGATCACTGGTCTATGGAACTCCCTGCCAGAAGAAGTGGTGACAGCTGTCAGTCTTGACAGCTTTAAGAAAGGATTAGACAAGTTCATGGAGGACAAGGCTATCAATGGCTATAATTATGGCTACCTAAGGACAACCTCCGGGTTGGAGAGATAGGCAGGATATCTCTCAATATCATTTCCAGGGAATCCTAAGCAGGGGAAGGCATCTCTTTGGGAATAATGCCCTGAAGGAAATGGTGAGCCACTGTGTGAGACAGAATGCGGGACTGCAGAACAATAAAAATAAATAATCCTGTGGCCTGTAATCCAGCAAGGCTATTCTTATGTCTAATTATAGCAAGAAGTTGGAAAGTAAGATTTGAGTTCCTATGCATCAAATGATATAAAGATGTCAAAGACCTTATGATACACCTGACCTGGAGGACCCCATTTATTAAAAAGCAAGTTCATTATTATTTTTTAATAAATGGGGAACTTCGGGTCAGTTCTATCAGGATAAGGTGTAATGATACATGACAAAAGAAATTTGGAAGATCATGATCAATTGGCATGTCAGAATAAGGTAAACATTATTTTCCAAAGTAAATAAATTTAAAGATATGTGGGGGAAATGCATAGACAGTACTGTAATTTATCATATTGAGTGAAATCCTGGCAAATTGTGGGGGCTGTGAGGCAAATCTCTCGAACTTTAGAGGTGGCTGGGAGGGAGGGGGCGGTTCAGGAACCAGACAGCATGAAAGAGCGCATGCGCAAATACCATCCCGCTCTCCTCAGCTCTTCTCTCGCAGAAGTGCTCAGGGACAGGTTTACGCAAATGATGCCATTGCTGATTAACATAAAACGACCAGAAGCCTTTGCGGCGACACCCCCCCCCCCCAAACGCCTTAATTAATAAAGCGACCCCCACTCACATCCTCAAATAATAAAAACAGGCGCCGTCGTATTGCTTATTATGGGGTGGCTTGGGTCTTATGGGGGGGGTGGGGGTCCCGTGGGTCATTTGCTCGGTGTCCACCATGGCCTATATGATGGTTGTGCCGCTCGGGACGAGGGCGAGTTCCAAGGGATCGTTAGCTTTGCGCAGTGGCAGTATCGTAGCCAATGAGGTTAATCCGAGGCGCGATTATTGCTAATTGAAAACTTTTCCCAATACCCCGCCATGACGACTTGAAATATAGTCGGCATTGGCAATTTTTGACAGTCTCTACGGAGACTGATATTCCTGGTAGAAAAAAAGAGAATTTGAACAGTTTTCTTGCTTTCCTTTCGTTGTTAAAGTGTTTTTTCCTTTGATGTTTTCTCCCCCCTTTCTCTGGGTTTCTCTACCTTTTAGTCTCATTGTTCTATACAAGCCTGCAATAGGTATTTGTAATAGAAAGATAGGTTTGATTTTTCCAATTTCGAACCGAGCAGTTCGAAAGCAAGACATTGCGAGTAGATAAATAGGGGCCACTTCGGTGGGAAGGTAACAGCGGTCCGTGCACTTCGACATGACTACCGGAATGTCCGTGCACTTCGACATTACTACCTCTTCAGCTTTGAAACAGAGATGAGCACTGCACCCTAGAGTCAGATATGGCTTTCGAGCAGGGAAACTTTTAGTTTACTAACGTAAATGTTGTTGTTGTTCAGTCACACAGTCAGCTCTGACTCTTTGCAACCCCATGGACCATTGACCCATACCTGTCAACCCGCGGCTCCGGAAAAACAGGAAAAACAGAACCTGCGCACATTGCTTGTGCGCAGGTCATGTTCCACAGCCCTTACGCAAGCGACGTAGCTTTTCCACGCATGCGTGGAAGGGGTAAAACCCTTCCGCACATGCGTGGAAAGCGTTTCCCCTGCTGCCAAATTACGGGGTTTTGGCAGCGGGGGCCGGGTTATGACGTCAATTTACGGGGTAATCCCAGCCAAATCGGGAAGGTAGACAGGTATGCATTGACCTCCAGGCACCCCTGTCCTCCACCATCCTCCTCAGTCCACACAGCCCGTGCCCATTGTGTCTACAATACCATCCAGCCATCTCATCTTCAGCCGCCCCCTTCTTCTTTTGCCCTCCACCTTTCCCAGCATCAAGGCCTTCTCAAGTGAATCCTCTCTTCTCATTTGATGTCCAAAATACTTCAGCTTTATCTTTACTATTTGGCCTTCTAAGGAGCAGTCAGGGTTGATTTCTTATAGAATTAGCATATTTGTCCGGCGGTGCCGGGCTTTGTAAAATTGTGTTGGATAGTAAAGGGTTTCGGGTTTTTTTTTTCTTGAACCAATGGTGCTGGACTGTTTTAAATGGTGTTGAAAGGTTTTGTGATTTTTATGGCTTCGAGGCGCTGCTTCCGCCTGCGGCGGACGTGAGCTCCCAGTGTGTGTTTTGTTTTTATTTTTTGTGCGCCGGCTTCCTCAGTGCCGGGCTCTTTAAATTGGTTTTGGAAGGTTTTTGCTTTTTGTTTATGCAAATTTTATTTTATTTTAATTTATTTAATGTAAAATAATTTTTTTAATTTAAAATTTAATTTTGTTTTTTTAAATCTTTATTTTTACGCATTTTTTATTTTTTGATTTAGTTTTTTGAGTGAAAAGTTTTTTTTTGTATTTTTTGAGATTAGTGTGAATATTTTTGAATGTTTTGATAACTTATTTGATTAATTTGGGAATTAATCTTATTAGTTTCAATATTTTTTAAATAATTTTTTATTGAATTTTATCATATAAAATACAAAACACAAATACAAAATTGTACAACATAATACTTGAAAAAGAAGAAGTAATAATTCATGTACAAAATACAAAAAACAACTAAATAATAATAATACCAAAAAATACACACACAAAAATGTGTACAGCTATCCTGGTAATTAACACCCATCTTTATAGGTACAATCTCTTAATTTATTACTTTCAATTTATTCTCTAATTTTGATTTCCCTCTCTAAAACTCGTTTTCAAGTAAAACATTTAATGCCAATATGGATAATTATACAAAAATGTAAATGCAAATAATAAATCACCCAGTGTTTATTTACATTGCCCTGGAGAGCTCAGAGTATCTCATTAGCATTAATCCCAAAATCCCTTTTGTTCAGGTACAGGTCTATTTCTCTCATCACCCTTGAGGGAGTGATCCACAAAAGGTTTCCAAATATCCCAGAATCTATTTTCTTTCAAATTACCGTATTTATTCGTGTATAACGCACAAAATTTTATACCAAAAAAAGAAATCAAAGTTGGGGTGCGCGTTATACACGAGGACTGGGTGCGCGTTATAAACGAGCCTCTTTTACTTCCTTTTTAGAATTGGGTCGGCTGTCTATTGCTGCGGCGGGTGAAGGGGAGGCGGGGGGGTGGCTTTGAAGAAATTGACGGGATCTGATTGGGTGGCGCGGGAGACGAGGCGTGGCCCGGAGGTAGCTCGCAGTTCGAGCGAGGCTCCTGGAGGTCGGAAGTGCTCGTTTCGGATTGCATTTTCTGCAACAGGTGGGTCTGATTATCCCCCCCTCCCTCAATATTTTAAGGCGTGCTCTTTTTCACCGATATAACTGGTTCCCCTTTAGATGGCATCTCAGGGTATCAAGCGTAAACGTTGTGCATATGACGCTTCGTTCAAGCTCAAAGTTGTTGATCATGCTGAAATGCATGGAAACCGAGCAGCTAGCCGAGAAAATTTTATACCGAGGTTTCATGGAAAATTAGGGGTGCGCGTTATACACGAGTGCGCGTTATACTCGAATAAATACGGGTATCTCTCTTTTTCTTTATCTCCCATGTCAATTTATCATTCAGGGCTAAATTCCACAAATCTTTATACCACTCTTCCGTTTGTATAATTACATCATTTTTCCAACGTCTAGTTATACAATATCTAGCCATTGTAATCATTATTTCTAGTAGCTCTTTCTTATCCTTGTTTAAATTAATATCTTCCACGTTTGTCAACAGAGTGATACCTGATCCCAGTTTTACCATCTTACCCAAAATTGCTCCAATTTCTTTCTCAATTCTATTCCAGAAATCTTTAACCACTTTACAACTCCACCACATGTGTTCATACGTTCCAATAGTGTCCTTACATCTCCAACACATATTATCTTTTTTATTATCCATTTGATGTAACCTCACTGGGGTCAGATACCATCTCCACAACATTTTAAAATTATGCTCTTTTATTCTAACCGACATGGTCCTCATTATCCTCTTTTTCCATTTATTTCTCCATAAATCCTTTCCTATCTTTATATTCAAATCTTGTTCCCACCTTAATTTCAAATCCTCTTGTGGATCACCATCCCTATTTAATATTGCATACAATTTACTAACTAATCCCTTAGTATTTATATCACCTTTTCTAACTTTTAGAATCAGCTCTTCAAATTCCGTCTTTTCTCTTTCCAAATCATATTCACTCATGTATTTACTATTCCATTTAATAATCCTCAATCTTTGGAACCAATTAATTTTTAATTGCTCAAACAGTTTTGTCCTACTAGCTTCATTTCTGCATATCCGAAACCAGTCCTTCAACAGGATAACCTCATTCTCTTTCAAAATCTCCTTTATCTCCTCATTTATATTAATTGGAAAATTCGCCATATCTAAAATTTCCAATATTGGAGAGACATTTGGGACCAAATCCTTTTTTACCCTCTTCCATACATTCATTAAGCCTTTCATCATAGTATTCTTAGTCGCTACCTTTCCCAATTTGTCTCCTAAAAAGACCATTTTGCCCAAATGTTTATAGTCCCTCATCTCAATTTCCTCCCATATTACCTTTTCCTGTTGGATTGGGGCCGTGAAGCGGCCCTTAGGGTCCTGGAGGAGACTGGACAAGGAACGACACGAGGCAAGATGGAGCGAAGACCAGTGGTTTATTGAGGGAAAAACATCATCATATATAGGAATTCAAGGCAGCGTGTGATAGAATCGTCATCTGACAGAAAATCATATCACCCATTTACCCGGGTTAATGGGGAATCTCTCTTGGGGAAGTTAATTAACTAGGGCAAACACTGACAGGGGAAATCCATTGTTCGGGGCTTACACCAGGGTAAATATGGCCACTATTTGCACTAGAGCTTGGGCTGATCTGTGAGTCAGTAATTGCCTAATACGTAACGGAGGTTAGCGATTTGCTTCCCTCAGCAGAATCGCCGGTCAGGTCAGATGTGGGTGAATCAATCCTATAACTATTAATCCGCCCCCCAATTTCTGTGCCCGCAGAGCCCACGGACCAGGAGCTTTCTCGAGTGAAGTGGCCTCTGTAAGGGGCCGTATTATGCCAATTATGCTAGCGGAACCAGCATCCCCCCTTTCTCTGTTATTTTTGGACCTGACAGACGGCCCTGCGTAGGAGGGGCATCAGCTGGTGTGTGGGAATGACGTGTCGGGGTTCCCTCCATGGGGGATATCTTGACAGCAGCGAGGGAATACATTGCTTGAAACAACACACTGTTGTGCCCAGTATTATCACCCCCACAATCACTTTGAGTGTCGTCTGAAGCCATCCCCATGGGAACCACGACCACAACGAATCCCACCACCCCCATGAAGCATCCTCTTTGATGTTCTTAACTAGGGTGTGGAGGTCCGTGAGCTGGCTTTGTACCTTGTGGGTATTGTCTGTGAGATTAAAGCAACACATGCCATGGACAGACTCGCAACCCAAATGATGTAACAACTGGGGATAATCGATGGCTGCTTGATTATCCAGTATGGCATGGCGAAGCTCTGTCTGCTCCTGATTGAGCAGCGCTATTGCCGAGGAGGTGTGGTTAATGGCTCTTGCAAGAGCGCAAGCCAATTGACCAATTCATTCTCCGAGCGTTGCCTATGGCCAAGCCTGGCACACTGAATATGCTGACTGCTGCCTGGTTTTTCAGAACTGTGGGTCTGAATCCAGACTGCTTTCTGTAGCAAGGCAAGATAATGAGATGTGTCATTGATCTCTTACTGTGACCTAAGGTGATTCTAAGCTATTTCTGCAACTTCTGGTGTTGTGCAAATGTCTTTCTAGCACCTATTGGGAGGTGTGAAACTTACAATGGCTGGAGATTACCGGCTACCGGGTGCTCAATCTTTCCAAGCAAGGGGCCGGTGCAAACCTGGGCCGGTCTGGCTTCCTTTGGTGGAAGCTGGCCGTTATTAACAATATACGACCCTACGTATACAGAAATTCAAGTGTCCCTTGCAAATCCCAACTGGAGCATTGTACAAGGCATGAATAAATAAAGAGCAACTACAGATAATAGCAATAGAAAACATTCAGCAGCTTCTTGAAGATGAGGCTTCCCTTCTTGGTGGGGTTTCATGTGTAACTTGAGCTTGGAAAAGTCTTGTTTTGGGGAAAAGCATGGTCCTTAGAAGTAGCACTGAGTATGCAAAATGTTCATAGAATGTCTTTGGAGATGTAAGTCATAAAGGAAGACGGACAGCTGATGACATCCAGGATAGTGACTGGCGGTGACTTTGCAATAGCCGAACTTGGCATCTGGGCCTGATTCTGGCCTCTGGGACCTGCATGGGGAAGAGACTTGTTTGGGAGATAAAAATTCTGAAAGAGTTAGTTGGTTTTTGCACTTATAGGATAGCAATTGCTGTGCAACTATGGGATGTTGTTCCCCCCTTTCTGTTTGTTTGTCAATGTAGGACTTAAGCATCCGATAGACCCATTCCACAATCGCTTGCCCCTGCGGATTGTGCGGAACGCCAAAGGTGCGCTTAATATCCCGGGTGGCCAGCTGCCTGGAGCTATAAGCTGGGGTGTCATCGGACTTTGTGTGCCGAGGTTCGCCCATGGCCGTCGGAAAGGAGATGCTGCTCCACATGGGGAGCCGTTTCTCCCTTCTGTGCTGTTGCCCAAACAAGCTGTGGGAAGGTATTAATGCAAACGTGCATGTACTGCCATTTGCCAAAATGTGGGGCATGCGTGACGTCCATTTGCCACACCTGGATGGCCTCTGTCCCTCGTGGGTTGACCCCCCACGAGGGCCCCCCCGGTGCCCCTGCACGATGCAGACAGGAACGGACCATGCCTTGGGCTTGTGAAAGTGGCAGGTTGAACTGCCTTGCAAGTGCTTTGGCATTCTGATGAAAGAATGCATGACTCTGAATAGGAGTTGTGAGAAACAAACTTAGCAAATTTTTGTCTATCGCGGGAGTGATGTATGCTCCCGGTAGACTGTGAAGCAAATTCCTAAGAAACTGGCTGTCAGTAATTATGTTGAAGTGTTCTTTGGCAAAGGTGCGCAAAGCGAGGTTCACGGCTGCCAACTCTGCCCGCTTGCGGAAGAGTCAGGAGCGTGCGCCAAGCTTGGTCCTCTTGCCAAGTAAGAACCTAATATGTGCGACCCCCATAAGTGAAAACTGTCCTAGCCCCCCGAAAGGGAACCAGTGACATTAATCCACACAAGGTGACTGTCTGCGTATGAAGCGAGACGGGTCTGGGGTCTTGTGGCAAACCTTGGCGCATGACGTGCCAGGCTTCCCTTGGGTAAATTTCTCATGAAGGCCCCCCTGCGCACATCCGCCCATGGCGTACGTGCACACTTTTACTGGAGTTATTCTTGTGCTCCTGTGAGAAGGGTGCCAGATGCTGGCTTAGCCTTTTGCCAGTGCTTAGACTGCCAGCAAAAAGGAAGGGGTGGCCTGAAAATGCCTGTATCTGATTGAAAGCGTGACCTGACTGCACTCTTAAAATGGTCCTAGGCCGTCCTGGCTAATGAGTGGCACTCTGCACATTCTCAGGAGCTCAGGGACTAATCCTTCCTCTGTGCTCTGGAGTTTACAAAATGTGTCTGCTCACTAGAGAGGGTGCTGCGGGCCAGGTGCCATACTTAAAATGACTGACTAAGACTTATCAAAAACAAGCCAACTATGACGTGCCAGCTATAAGGAAATAATACACAAAAATGAAAAGACACACAAGTTAAACATTTCCAGCAGGGAGTTCCACTGGCGAAAGGAGGGAAGACAAGTCAGAAGTTAGCACAATGAGAATGCAACAACTCTTATCATAACGAAATCAGATTAGGTCAGATAATTAAGACAACCGGCTGGGATCCTTCTTTTAAGGGATCCCTACCAGTAATTAACTCTGGGCCCTGTGAAAGGAAGCAATTTAAGACTGTAAAAAGAAATAACTTGGTTACTATTAAGGCCTGGAGAGGAGTTTTGTTCCTGTAAGAAGGTAACGATTAAGCATTTTCTGAGTATACAGAGCGCAAGAATGTTTGCGTGCTTTTTCCTGTGAAAGGGGTACAATGAGTGAGTTACTTTACACAGATTAAAGTGAAAATACCAGAACAGTATCTTTCCTAAGAGAATGAAGGAGAGTTAGAATGATTCTCAACCCGCGGCCAGATGTGGGTAAGTGGGCCAGATGCGGCCCACGTTGCTCTGCCACTACCTCCACCAAGCCAAGAAGGGCTGTGTGGCGAAGGAAGGGCAGGATGACTGTCCGGACCCCCAGAGCTGCCTGAGGCCCCGGAACTTGGCCCCTGACTTTAAAGGATTGAGAACCGAGGTTACAAGATGATAACACAGTACACACATGAAGACAATGCAATTCTCTCATTCCTAGTGAGATACGTGACTTAAAAGCGCTAAGGGACATTCAAAAACCTTAAAACACAGAGATGGGGGTTTGAGGAACACAGACGTAGGGAGGGGCCCCATAGTTTATGATTTAGTGAGGAAAACTCATAGAAGTGATTTTTGTTTTCAGATCGCGCTTCTGAAAAGAAAAATCTGTTTTCCTGAGTGGCACGGATTGCAAAACCGGTTTCCAAGAGTGACTTAATCCCTTGACAAAGAAAAAAGTCTCAAGGGAAGAAGGGGGGTCACCCTGCCCTATTGCAGGTTAGGATCCCCCCCTCTTCCACCCTCCTGCCTTCGTTGCCCTTAAGCTGCTAAGCAGGCAAGGCAAAGGGGTTTTGCTCACCATGCTCTCTCAAACCTTAAATAGTTCCTGCCCATGAACAGAGTGCAAACTGTTTAACACATATTTCACAGTGACATTACCACGCAGTTACACACAAGGAACACTTTTTCAATCATACTGTGGTCATAGAGACAAGGCTTTTGCAATCATACACAGTTCTTGCAGTCATACATTCAGTGGTGCACCACGCATACACACATTTATTTACGCATTTGCACATTCCTCCCCTGATCTGCAGTGTTCTATCCTGCACATGAGGAGATGACTTATACACAGCTGGCCCTTTACAACCATCTGGGTGCTTCTACTTAGGGGTGAGTTTCTCTGGGCTACTCCAAGGCAAGACAAGTAGGTTCTGCCTGTGCCTTGGGAGAGCTCGGGGTACTATTGCTGGGATGGTTCCTCTGGCATAGCCAGAGCGATGGCTGCCTCCTTTCTAGCTGGGCCAGATTTCCGGATCTCGGTGCTGCCTCACGCTCCAGTGCCAGCGTGGCCATTTGGTATTCGGACAACCTGTTGAAGATCTGCCTGGTCTAGATTGGCATTCTCTTCTAAGGTGTCTCATTTTTCCACACTGGAAGCAGGCGCCTTGGGGTTTTGGCACTGCTCTGCGCCTGAGTGTGGCAATGGGTCTGCTCTGGAGCCCTGCGTGGCCAGGGGCCGTGCAGATTTCCGTGAGCAGTGGGCGCTGAGCAGCCCTGCCTGAACGTGTGTCTGCCTTCAGATAGGCTGAACACAGCAGTTGGGCACTGGCTAATTGTGCCACTGGCAATTTCCCCGTGAATGGATCTTCCTCACCCATGCGCTGAATGGAGTTCTTAATTGGCAGGGAACTTGTAACTGTCAGAGAAGCGCAAGAGCTTCTCATGCCATGAATTCCTTCAGTGACGTCTGCAGCTGTCACTGAGGGAATGCTCCCTACACTGCCCTGCTTAAGCTGAAATGACGGATAGAGACTCCTTGGGGCTGATGGTTCTGACTGCGCTGGGGGTTTCTGGGTCTCTATCCGGACTGGGTCTTCCTCTGCTGAGAGTTTCCTACATTTGCTCCATGTGCGAGTTACGCCATCTGGAGCTCTCGGGGGTTGCTGAATGCAGACTCCTATCTGATCCCAGAGTTGAAGGGATAACGTACCTACTTCTGGGTAAAGCAGGCAGTGTTCCCTCAAGAACACCAAAAGCCGCGCTAGTTCTCCGCTGTGAAAGCTTATCTGATATACCCTGGCCAGGATTTTGAATTCATCCTCATGAATTCTTTGACTAGCGGAGGAACGTTGCCGCTGAGGACAAGTCCCCATATTACCTGCCGGGTCCTTTGAAGTCTCCTTCTCGGGACGATTCGACGCGTCTGAAGTTCAGGCAATAGGTTTTGCGTGACGAATCTCTGGGTAGAGCTCGGAGCGTGGACTGCCGCCACGGGCCCTCGGTGGCCTCTGTGCTGTCAGGGGTTCACAGCCGACCCTGAGCGGAACGCGTTTTTCCGTGCTGCAAGCCGCCGCGATAGCCGGAGCAAGCTGTAGGATGCCTCTCTGAGATGCCTCGCCGCGTAGCTGTCTTCCCAATCGGATGGCTTTCCGACTGGGGCTGCCGCGCTGTCCTCCGGGGTGATTGGACACGGTTCTAGCGTAGAACCGGACCGCGTAGATCGCTTACTCACGAGTAGGATCACGTCTCGGGGTCACCAGATGTTGGATTGGGGCCGTGAAGCGGCCCTTAGGGTCCCGGAGGAGACTGGTCAAGGAACGACACGAGGCAAGATGAAGCGAAGACCAGTGGTTTATTGAGGGAAAAACATCATCATATATAGGAATTCAAGGCAGCGTGTGATAGAATCGTCATCTGACAGAAAATCATATCACCCATTTACCCGGGTTAATGGGGAATCTCTCTTGGGGAAGTTAATTAACTAGGGCAAACACTGACAGGGGAAATCCATTGTTCGGGGCTTACACCAGGGTAAATATGGCCACTATTTGCACTAGAGCTTGGGCTGATCTGTGAGTCAGTAATTGCCTAATACGTAACAGAGGTTAGCGATTTGCTTCCCTCAGCAGAATCGCCGGTCAGGTCAGATGTGCGTGAATCAATCCTATAACTATTAATCCGCCCCCCAATTTCTGTGCCCGCAGAGCCCACGGACCAGGAGCTTTCTCGACTGAAGTGGCCTCTGCAAGGGGCCGTATTATGCCAATTATGCTAGCGGAACCCGCATTTTCCCTTGCCAGGATCTTCACAACATTCTTGATTTGAAACGCTCGATAATATGCCATCAAATTCGGCATTCCCAACCCTCCTTTTTTCTGCGATAAATACCATAACTTTTTTGATAACCTAGATTTCTTTCCACCATTACAAAAGTCATTGATCAAATTTTGAAACACCTTAATTTCCTTATCCTTCAATTGAATTGCTATCGCATCAAATAAAAAATTTATTTTAGGTAGCAGCGTCATTTTAGCAAGTGCAATTCTTCCAAACCAGGACAATTTCAACTTTTGAAAACTTTGTATCTTGTTCCTAATTTCAGTTTTCAAACTATCATAGTTCAATCTATTAAACTCTTCCAATTTGTTTGATATAGTTATTCCCAAATATTTCAATTTATTCTTAATCTGAATATTAACTATATCCTTTATCTTTTTCTGATCTTTTTCATCCATATTACAAAGCATCATTTCCGATTTATCCCAGTTTATTTTCAACCCAGTAATATCCTCAAAATCCTTTAATTGTTGCTGAATTCTGTTCATTACCTTCTCTGGTTGTTTTACAATTATCAAAGTGTCATCCGCATACATACTTATCTTATTCCCCATAATTCCCTCTATTTTTGCTTCCTCTCGTATAGCATTTGCTAATAACTCCATTGCCATTATAAACAATATTGGAGATAGTGGGCAACCCTGTCCCGTGCCTGCCTCCAACTTGACCTCGTCTGTAACCTCATCATTCACTCTAACAGTGGCTATTCATTGTTGATATAATTGACCGATTACCCTTCTAAATTTGACACCAAATCCATAGCTTTTTATTATTTCCTTGATTGAAATCCATTGTAGAGAGTCAAATGCCTTAAATATATCCAAAGTTATTAATCCCACTTTTTCTTTTGTATGACTCACCGTATCAACTAAATCAATTACTCTTCTGGTCAAATCTGCCATGTGTCTACCTTTCAAAAACCCCACTTGGTCAGCATTTATATATTCCCCCATGAAAACATTCCATTGATTGGCAAGTATTGCTGTGAAGATCTTGGCATCCTGATTTATCAATGAGATGGGTCTATATGATTCTACTTTCTCAAAATTCTTCCCAGGTTTTGGCAAAAGTACATTTGTGGTCGGGTGCCATGAAGTCGGAATGTGCCCTCCATCTAATATATAATTATATAATTTTACCAACTTTGGTGTCACGATATCTCCAAATTCCTTGTAAAAATCCACAGGCAACCCATCTTCTCCGGAGGTTTTTCCCAACTTCAATCTGGCAATTATCTCTTTTACTTCTTTCTCTGTCACTAATTCTTCCATTCTATCCCTATGTTCCTGTTTTATTCCCCTAATTATTTGCTTTTCTAATTGCTTTTTAAGTTTCTCCTCATCTATATCTTTTCTTGCATAAAGAGCTTGATAAAAATCCTTCACAATTTTAATTTGTCCTTTATTTTATTACATCTTATCCCTTGATCATCAGTCAAAACTCCAATTTCCCTCTTTTCCTTTTTATCCTTTGCTGATTTTGCTAAAAGTTTTGGATTTTTATTGCTAAATTCAAAATATTTCCTTTTTAAATAAACCAAATCTCTTTTCACCTTTTCTATTTCTTTACCTACCAATTCAGTCTTTAATTTTAATAAGTTAGCAAATACTTTTTATTCTTTGTTTTTGAATGTTCCTCCTGTAACAACTTTATCTCTTTTTCAAGCTTATCCTGTATCAACTTATAATTTTTATATCTATTACTTGCCATCTTTATACACTCCCCTCTAAAAATCGACTTCATGGTATCCCAGACCACATTATATTCTACCTCCCTATTATCATTCCATTGCCAACTTTCACTCCAATTCTTGATAATTTGTTCTTTACACTTTTGGTCTCTAAGTAAGTTAGCATCATATTTCCAAGTTCTCCTTGGTCTAGTCTCATTCCGTAATTTTAAATCCAATATAGCGTGGTCCGATTCCTTAAATATTCCCACTTCCATGTCCTCCAAGCTTTTTTTTTTAAATTATTATCTGATTTTCCAAAAAAATATACAAACATACACAAAACATTACATCATAAAACACAACAAAAATATAAGTTTCATAAAAAATGACCACAAAGATGATAGTTGAACTATTATCTATTATACTGAACATAATATTGAATATCTACTTGAGAATTAACACTGTAACTATAACCAATTCTAAAAGATTTCAGTAATGCTATTATTTAGGTACAACTATCAAGCTCCAATTTACACTTACAATTCACCCAGTGTTTATTTACATTGCCCCGGAAAGTTTGGTCTCAATGTTGTCTCCAAAAACTACTTTGAGATGGTACAGGTCTACAGCATTCCATACCCATAAGGGAGTGATCAACAAAAGGCTTCCAAATACTCCAAAATCTATTTTCCTTCAATTTATCCCTCTTTACTTTTATTTCCCATGTCAATTTATCATTCAATGCTAGGTTCCACATTTCCTTATACCATTCTCTCGTCTGAATGGTTACATCATTTTTCCAGTTTCTAGCAATGCATTGTCTACCCGTAGTTAACATTATTTCTAGTAACTCTTTTTCCTCTTTGTTTAAACACATACCATCCACATCTGTTAGCATAATGGTACCTGACGTCAGTTTAATTTTCTTACCCATTATTTCCCCAGCCTCTTTTTCTATTCTTCTCCAAAACTCATTTATCATTTTACAGCTCCACCACATATGCTCGTAAGTTCCAACAGTATCTTTACATCTCCAACATAATTTGTCCTTTTTATTATCAATCTGATGAAACCTCAATGGTGTCAGGTACCAATGCCACAACATTTTATAATTATGTTCCTTAATTATTACTGACATAATTCTCATTATCCTCTTTTTCCACTTGTTTCTCCATTCATCATTTCCTAGCTTTATATTCAAATCCTGTTCCCACTTCAATTTCAAATCTTCCTGTGGATCACCCCCTTGTTTATTAAGGCATAAAGTTTATTTACTAGACCCTTAATGCTTTTATCACCTTTTTGAATTTTCCAAACCAATTCTTCAAATTCCGTCTTTTCTCTGTCTATACGTAATTCTCTTCTGTATTTTTTATTCCAGTTATTAACCTTCATTTTCTGAAACCAGTCCAATTTTAACTGTTCAAACAATTTTTTCTTCTTGTTTTCATCTCCACAAGTCCTTAACCACTCTTTCACCAAGAAAAACTTCATTTTTATCCAGTATTTCTTTTATTTTTTTATCTATTTTTATCGGAAAGCACGCCATGTCTGCCAATTCCAAAATTGGAGAGACATCTGGGACCAAATCCTTCTTTAATCTTTTCCACACATTCATGAGTCCCCTCATCATAGTATTACTGGTGGCTATCATTTTAATCTTACCTCCCAAAAAAATCATTTTACCAATATTCCTGTAATCTTTCATCTCAATCTCCTCCAAAATTACTTTTCCTCTTGCCAAAATCTTCACAACATTCTTAATTTGAAATGCGCGATAATACGCTAATAAATTTGGCATTCCCAAACCCCCTTCTTTCTGAGGCAGGTACCAGAATTTCTTTGGTAATCTAGATTTTTTACCTCCATTGCAAAAATTATTAAACATCTTTTGAAACTCATTAATCTCCTTTTCCTTCATTTGAATTGCAAGTGCATCAAATAGGAAATTAATTCTCGGCAACAACATCATTTTACAAATTGCAATCCTCCCAAACCATGACAACTTCAATTTTTGAAGACTTTGTATTCTAGTCTTAAATTCTATTTTCAAGCTATCATAGTTCAGTCTTTTAAATTCTTCCAATCTATTTGAAATAATTATCCCCAAATATTTCAACTTATCTTTGATTTGTATGTTAGATAGCCCCACCATCTTTTCCTTCTCCTCTTCCCCCATGTTACACAACATCATTTCCGATTTATCCCAATTTATCATCAACCCTGTTATATCCTCAAAGTCCTCTATTTGCGCTTTAATCCTATCCATAACCCCCTCCGGATTCTTCACCATTAGCAATGTGTCATCTGCATACATACTTACCTTATTACCCATTATCCCTTCTATACTTGAATCTTCCCTTATATTTTTAGCCAAAGTTTCCATTGCCATAATGAACAAGATAGGGGACAGAGGACAGCCCTGTCTAGTACCTGCCTCAAGCTTTACCTCATCTGTAACCTCATCATTTACTCTGATTTTAGCAATCCCTTTCTGATATAACAAATAAATTACCCTTCTAAATCTATCTCCAAATCCATAGCTTTTAACTATTTCCTTAATTGAAGACCATTGTAACGAATCAAATGCCTTGAAAATGTCCAAAGATAATAACCCCACCTTTTCCTTCGTTTGATTAACGTTATCAATTAGATCTAACACCCTCCTGGTCAAATCAGCCATATGCCTTCCTTTTAGAAAACCTACTTGATCAACATTTATATATTCTCCTATGAATTTGTTTAAACGGTTAGCCAGTATTGCTGTGAAGATCTTGGCATCTTGATTTATAAGAGAGATTGGTCTATAAGATTCCACTTTTTCCAGATTTTTCCCCAATTTTGGCAGCAGAACAATTGTAGTCCTATACCATGAAGTCGGAATTTGTCCACCATCTAAAATATAATTATATAACTTTACCAGCTTTGGTACCACAACGTCTTTAAATTCCTTATAAAACTCGGTCGGTAGTCCATTGTCTCCCAGGGCTTTCCCCAACTTCAAACCACTAATTACTTCCTTTACCTCTTTCTCAGAAACCTGTTCTTCCATTTTGTCCCGGTGTTCCTGCTTTATTCCACTCACTAACTGCCTCTCCAAAGTCCCTTTAAGCTTCCCCAAGTCTATCTCTTTTTTGGCGTATAGTGCTTGATAAAAATCCTTCACGATTTTACATTTATCACTAACTTTATTACACCTTATCCCTTGTTTATTAACCAAAACCCCAATTTCCCTTTTTTCCTTTTTGACTTTGGCCGCTCTTGCTAATAATCTTGAATTTTTGTTGCTAAATTCAAAATACTCTCAATTTAAATATATCAAATCTCGTTTTACTTTTTCTATATCCTTACCCAATAATTCTGCTTTCAATCTTTGTAATTTGACAAAAAAAATTATCCTTCTTTTTTGAGTGTTCTTCCTGTAATTGTTTTATTTCTTTTTATTTCTCTTCCTGTGCTACCTTATACTTTCTGTACTTGTTGCTTGCCAACTTTATACTTTCCCCTCTAAAAACCGACTTCATGGCATCCCAGACCACATTAAAATTTACCTCTTCATTATCGTTCCACTGCCAGCTTTCCATCCAGCTTTCTATAATTTGTTCTTTACATTTTTGATCTTTGAATAGATTAGGATCATATCTCCAATTTCTTCCTCTCCTATTATCCTTTTGTGTCCTCAATTCCAAAAACACTTTAGCATGATCTGATTCCTTAAACATTCCTATTTCAATTCCCTCAATATTTTTAACCATGTTTTCCGTTAAAAATATATAATCTATTCTAGAATAGGACCCATGAACGTGTGAAAAATAGGAATATGCCCTTTCCGAACCCTTGATCTCTCTCCAAGAATCCTTCAGCCCCAATGCAACCATCCAATTATCTAGAACATTCCCTTTAATACCTGCTCCACACCTTGCTAAATTCGTACAGTCTAAGTTTGACCTTATCAAATTAAAATCTCCAGCCACAATCATCTTTGCCACTTTTTCTAACACCACAATTTTACGAACGTTTTCTAAAAATTCCGCTTGATGTTCATTTGGAGCATAAATATTCACTAAAACTATTTCCTCATCGTCAATTTTCCCTCTCACAATCAGATATCTACCTTCCTGGTCAGCAATACTTTTTGTTATCTCAAATCCTAATCTTTTGAAATCATAATTGCAACTCCTCTCGCTTTTGAAGTACCAAACGCCATTTCACAATGTTGTATCCATCCTAAAAAATTTTTGTTTGTGTCCTTTGATTTTTGGTGCGTTTCCTGTAAAAACACTATATCGGGTCTATCTTTCTTCAATGCCAATTCTAACCCCTTCCTCTTAAGAACAGAACCTGTACCTTTTACATTCCAGGTTAATACTTTAATACTTCTCATAATTTGTTACAATTTCACCTTCTCTAACTTCCAAACTCTCCATTAGGAGTGCTACCACAAACCCCTTACCACTAAGAAAAATATATATACAAAAAACACACAATATCACTCTCCCCACTTTCTTTGAAAAAAAGCCGCCTTCGATATCCAAAGAGGGGAGAGGGGGAACATGTAAGATGTGCGTATAAATTAGTGCGCCGCGCATCCTCACCTTTCTACCTTCTAAATAATATAAAAAATTATTACATCATAACCCATTACTCACTGCTCCTTATTTGCCTCCTCCTCCACCATGATCAATGACAACTCCTCCTCTTCTCTTCCCTGCGGACCTCCACCCGTAGCACCACCGGCATCTGCCCCCTCGTAATCTCTTCTTATGGCCCCCGATTCCAACAAATCTTTTCTAAGGGTTACCCACTCCTCCGAACCCGCTTTGACCAAATCAAGCAAAGTCAGATACTCCAATGGGTCGGTCCTCTCATCAATAACCTGCATTTTTTTTCCAAAGAAAAATCGCAACTGCTGTGGAAACCTTACACCTTTATTCATCAACAATTTGGTTACCGGTTTCATCTTATATCTCCAGACTCTTTCCTTAATAGAAATATCATTGTATACTTCCACATCGGAGCCATCGATTTTCAGGGCGCCAGAACCAGCTTGTTTTTAAAAAGCCATTACTCTAAGTTTATCTCCCCATTTCGCAAATTTAACCAGAACATTTCTTTGGACCACTTTCCCTCTTCTTGGACCCACCCTATATGCACTTACACTGTCTTCCTGTACAAATTCCTTTCTCATGTTCAAATTGTTTAACCACTGGACCACTTTCTCTTAGCTGGTCTGGCGTCCGTTCAATCACATGACGTATCACAATATTCTACTTTCTCATCATATCTTCCATAGCATCAATCCTTTTTTCCTGTTCATCCATTTTCACCTTGTTCTCCCTCACCCCTTCCTGAGTCCCTTTTATTTCCTTTTTCATAGCCTTCACCTCATTTTGAACCAACTTCACATTTCCTTCTATTTTTTTGCAAACTTAATTCTACTTTTTTTTGTGAAATCCACAACAGTTGCTACCACCTTATCCTGTTTTTCAACATTTCATTTTTATCCTTCACTCTTGCCTCTTCCATCTTCTCAATCTTCTGAAACAATTTACCAAGTTCCACCATAATCTGGGTTTGATCATAGGGTTCAGGTGGTGGTGATGACGACGGAGCGACCTCTTCCATTGGTGCTTTTTCCTTTCTCTTAGATTTCACCACCGGCTCCTCCTCCTTTGATTTTCCTCTTGTACCCTTATCCATGATGACATCCACTAAAAGTTTTAATGCTGCAGAATACTATATTCTTGTTGAACACTCCACTTATACCTATTTCAATGCAGCCAGAGCTGCCAATAGTCCTTTGAATGTGATGTAACTTGGGTAAGAGAGGAGGGCCAGCAAAAAATTTAATTGTTGTAATCCATGGGGAGACGGGAACCAAAAAACAACCAAATTTTCAGTTACAAATATATAATCGAATCTGGAATAAGAGTTGTAAACCTGCGAAAAATATGAGTATACCCTTTCAGTACCCTTAAGTTCTCTCCAAGAGTCTTTCAAGTCTAAAGCAGCCATCCAATTGTCCAACATTTGGCCTTTAATCCCTTTTCCACTTCTTGCTAAATTTGTACAATCCAAGTTTGATTTTACTAAATTAAAATCTCCAGCCACAATCATCTTTGTTGACTTTTCTTTTACCAAAATTGTACGTATTTTTTCTAAACATTCCCCTTGATGATCATTTGGGGCATATATATTCACCAATGTTATTTCCTCATCATCTATTTTCCCTTTCACTATCAAAAATCTCCCTTCCAAATCTGAAATACTATCTATTATCTCAAGCCCCAATCTAGCTGAAATCAAAATTGCTACTCCTCTTGATTTTGATGTACCATAGGATTTCTCATAGTGCTGCAATCAACCTAAAAAGATTTTATTTGTATCATGAGATTTTTGGTGAGTTTCCTGTAAGAAGACTATATCCGGTCTATCCCTTCTCAGAGCTGATTCTATCCTCCTCCTCTTAATCTGAGATCCTGTACCATTCACATTCCATGTTAATACCTTTATCGCTCTCATAATTTGAATTGTCTTTTATCCCTCCTGAGCTCTCCAATTGGCGTGCTACCAATTAACCTAACAAAATAAAAACAAAACATAAAACATAAAACACTCATTAACAACCTCCCCGCTTTTTCCTTCAAAAAAAGAAGAGAGAAAAACACGCCTTTGACCTCCAAAGAGGGGAGGGGGGGAACGGGTGTTATGAACCTAGTAAGCATCACAATGAAGGCTCAAGCGCACTATCACATTTTGAAAATAAAACTATTGTAAATACCACTTTACCTTTAACAATTCTCCCTTCTTCTTCTTTCCCTCTAACCCTTGCTTGACTCCTCCTCCACCATTATCAATGACAATTCTCCCTCCCCTCCCATTTGTTCTCCTCCTGCTGCACCTCTCTCATCAGTTCCATACTCTCTTTTTATCCCTCCCGATGCCAACAAATCCTTCCTTAACTCCAACCAATGGTGCTGGGCTGTTTTAAATGGTTTTGAAAGGTTTTGTGATTTTGTGGCTTCGAGGCGTTGCTTCCGCCTGCGGCGGACTTGTGCTCCCAGTGTGTGTTTTATTTTTATTTTTTGCACGCCGGCTTCCTCAGTGCCGGGCTCTTTAAATTGGTTTTGGAAGGTTTTTGTTTTTTGTTTATGCAAATTTTATTTTATTTTAATTTATTTAATGTAAATTAATTTTTTTAATTTAAAATTTAATTTTGGTTTTTTAAATCTTTATTTTTACACATTTTTTATTTTATTTTTTTGGTTTTTTTGAGTGAAAAGTGGTTTTTTTGGTATTTTTTGAGATTAGTGTGAATATTTTTGAATGTTTTGATAATTTATTTGATTAATTTGGGAATTAATCTTATTAGTTTCAATATTTTTGAATGTTTTTTCTCTTGTGGCCTCTGGGTGGAGGTGGTGAGTTTTTCTTCCTCTCTACAATTTTTCTCTTCTGTCCTCTGGGTGTCGCTTCCAGTCATCATGGAGTGAAGACGTCTCATGGTAAGCCCTCTGGTGTTTTTTTTTGGGGGGGGTTTGGTTTTTTTGGGGGGGTCTGTGTGTTTTTTCTTGTTTGTTTTTGGCTGTTTTTGTGTTTCCTTTTTGTATTTTTGTTTTTTGATTTTGAGTGTTTTTGACTGTTTTTGGTTTGTGTTTTTGTGTTTACTTTTTTAGGGGGAGGTCTTTCTTTTCTGTGAGCCAGGCTCAATGCCTGGCCCGTGGAAAGGAAAGGTCGGGTGGGGGGTCTTTTTTTTCACGGGCCAGGCTCGATGGCTGGCCCGTGGGAAGGAATGGCAGCGGCGGTGGGGGGGCTTTCTTGTCCGCGGGCCATGCTGGCTGGCCTGTGGGAAGGAAGGGCGGCGGCGGCGGGGGGGGGGTTCTTTTCCCCGGGCCATGCTGGCTGGCCCATGGGAAGGAAGGGCATTGGCGGGGGGGGATTTATTTTCCATGGGCCATGCGGGCTGGCCTGTGGGAAGGAAGGGCAGCGGTGGCGGGATTTTTTTAAACTTTTATTTTTCACGTGCCGGCTGCCTCAGCGTTCTGCGCGCTAATGGCCTGCACATGTTTGGTTACTGCAGCAGTTTTTTTCCTGCGTCTTTTTTTAAATTGTCCGCGGCGCATTTCCGAATGCTCAGCCTGATTGGCTCTGGTGCGGCGCGGCGCAAGTAACATTGGGAATTGAAGTTCCCTTTTTTTGTTTGTGTCCGGGGGGCTCCTGCCCCCCGACCAAAAATTTCAACCCGACAGTTACCTGCGAACCCCATTTGGGTGAGTGCACGGAGGCTCGGACAGGGCTAGTGGGGCCTGGTGCAACATCCTTTGTCACATTCCAACGGTTAACGCACCATGTTATAGGTATAGACTAGCAGATTTTGCCCGGTGGTGCCGGGCTGTTTTAAATGGTTTTGGAAGGTTTTTTTTCTTAATGTTGGTAAAGAGCCGGGCTGTTTTAAATTGTGTTTAAATTGCGCGCGTTCCCAGCCTCCTCTGTGCTCGTATCCCTCAGCCTGATTGGCTGAGGGGTTGCACAGTGCAAAGGATGCTGGGAATTGAAGTCCTTTTTCTTTGTTCACTTCGGGGGGCTCCTGCCCCACTGCCACATTTCTCAACCTGACAGTTACCTGCGAACCCGGTTCGGGTGAGTGCAGGGAGGCTCGGTCAGGGCTAGTGGGGCCTGGTGCAACATCCTTTGTCACATTCCAACTGTTAACGCACAGATTTATAGGTATAGATTGACCTATTTGTTCCCCTCGCTGTCCAGGGGACTCTCAAAACTCTCCTCCAACACCACATTTCAAAGGCATCTATTCTTCTGCGCTCAGCTTTCCTAATGGTCCAGCTCTCACAACCATCCATTACCACTGGGAATACCATTGCTTTGACTATGCAGACCTTTGTTTGCAGTGAGATGTCTCTACTTTTAACTATGTCCCCCAGGTTTCTCATAGCTTGTCTCCCCATAATCAGTCGTCTTTTTATTTCATGGCTGCAATCACCATCTGCCGTGATCTTGGATCCTAAGAAAGTAAAATCTGTCGCTGCTTCTACTTCTTCCCCATCTATTTTCCAGGGACTGATAGGGTCTGTTGCCATTATCTAGGTTTTCTTGATATTATGTCTGAAGCCAGCTTTTGCGCTCTCCTCCTTCAATCCAACCAAGAGGTTCTTTAGGTCTTCCTCACTTTCTGCCATTAGGGTGGTATCATCTGCATATCTCAAATTGTTGATGTTTCTCCCAGCAATTTTAATCCCATACAGTATTATGATTCCTCCATCCCTGCATTGTGCATTATGTGCTGTGTGTATAAGTTGAATAAGCAGGGTGTTTAAAATGCAGCCTTGTCTTACTCCTTTCCCTATTGCAAACCACTCCATCATTCCATAATTTGTCCTAACTGTTGCTTCTTGACTCACATACAAATTTCTCATGAGGCCTATAAGGTGTTCTGGTATTCCCATCTCTTAATTACTTGCCACATTTTGTTGTGATCCACACAGTCAAAGGCCTTCGTGTAGTCAATGAAACAGAAGTAGACTTGTTTCTGATATTCCTTTGTTTTCTCCATGATCCCAACTCCTGCCAACCTAGCAGTTTGAAAGCAAGAAATTGCAAGTAGATAAATAGGGGCCACTTTGGTGGGGAAGGTAACAGCATTCTGTGCCGTGTCTAGTCATGCCTGCCACGTGACCACAGAAATGGTCCATACCTGTCAACCCGCGGCTCCGGAAAAAACAGGACCTGCGCAGATCGCTTGTGCGCAAGTCGCTTTCCACGCATGCGTGGAAAGCGTTTCCCCCCACTGCCAAATTACAGGATTTTGGCAGTGCGGGGCGGGTTATGACGTCAATCGACGTCAAATTACGGGGTAATCCCGGCCAAATCGGGATGGTTGACAGGTATGAAATGGTCTCAGCGCTGGCTCTTCGGCTTTGAAACAGAGATGAGCGCTGAACCCTAGTCAGATACGACTGGCTTTCGAGCAAGGGAACCTTTACCTTAGCGTAAATAAGTGTAAGAGTTAAAAAACAAAGTAAACATTTATTCCAAAATTTGAGTTATACAAAACAGAATTATTGAAAATAATCAACAATAAAAATAAATAACCAATAGGGTTTTTAATGACCTGGATGTTTTGGGGTCTTTGAATTACAAATTCCTGTCATGTCAGGCACAATATTAACAATAAACTTGCACAGATAAACAAAATAATTACGATACATGTATCAGGTGATGGTGGTGCACAGTATTTGTAAAATAATGCAGTGATTTTTGATAAATAAGTAGGTATTGCCATGTTCCGATGTCTGTATGAAACTCTGCTTCTGCTTACTTTGAGATTGACAACTGATTTGAGAATTCGTAACTCAACACTATTAAAGGTAACCGTTTCCCTTGCTCGTAAGCCAGCCATATCCGACTCTAGGGTTCAGTGCTCATCTCTGTTTAAAAGCCGAGGAGCTAGCGCTGTCTTCTTCTGCAGACATTCCCGTGGTCATGTGGCAGGCATGACTAGACACCGGAGCGCACGGAAGTGGTCCCTATTTATCTACTTGCAATTTCTTGCTTTCGAACTGCTAGGTTGGCAGGAGCTGGGACAAAGACGGGAGCTCGTTCCATCCTGCAGTACTCAGGAATTGAACTACTGGCCTTCCGCCTCCCAGTCAGTGTCCTATTTTTCAGAACAATACAATTCACATGTTTATTGTATGTTTTTTTTTTTAGTTGATGTAAGCCGCCCTGGGTCGGGCTTCCCTGAGTGGGCGGCAAACAAGTCGAAAAATTAAATTAAAATTAAATTAAATTAAAGCACAACTTAGTACAGTATTTAAAATCATACAAGGCTACTAATTTACCAGGATTTCATATTTTTTTCATGGAACACTTATTGACCTCCTATGGAACACCAGTGTTCCATGGAACATGGTTTGGAAAAAGCTGCTGTACAGTATAGAATCCCAAGTGGGACAAACCACTTTATTTGTTGTTTCTCTGTGTAAGCCAAGCACCAACTCACAGCAAACTAGTGGCAGGAACACAAGAAATCAAAAGACTAGATCTTCTTCTTCTTTTCTTCCTCTTTTATCCTATCAGGTGTCAAGGGAGATGCATGGTTCTTGTTCTGGCATTTCTAGTGGCCTCCACTGTATTATTTGGTGTTCTTATAATACTTTTTTTTGATGTTATCTCTCCACCTTCCTTTGGGTCTGCCTCGTGGTCTTTGTCCTTCTCCTTTTTTCACATATGCCTTCTAAGGTCTGGAATTCCAAGACATTCCCTCTAAATAGGCAAACCACTTTATTTGTTCAATCAATTTATTACAGTCAAAGATCTGAACAGAATATAGACAAAGCATTCACAAAATGATTGACCAGATTGTAGTGGGACTTCAAAAGAAATTATAGAATGCTCTAGTCCAGGGGTTGGCAACCTTTTTAAGTCGGAGGCTTGGTTACGCATCCTCTGACAGTTGAGGGGGCCAGACTGGTGGTGTCCCCCGCCCCGCTGTAAATGTTGCCTTAAACACATCTGTTTGCGGCGGCAGTAGCAACTGGAACGAGGTTGGGGGCCTGATGATTTGGTTCTGTAGGTCAGATTCGGCCCACAGGACATAGGTTGCCAACCCCTGCTCTGGTCAAACTCAACCAAATAGGATCCAGTATATATCATGTAAAAATCACAATACAGTATATGCATAGTATAATAAAAGGTATGATGTAAAAGGATCATACCTGTCAAGTTTTGGATTTGAAAATAAGGGAAATTTCCCGGCTAAAACGGGAAACTTGACAGCTATGCTTATCCTGTGCTGCCCTCCAGTGGTGGCATTAGGGCACTGCAGTTTAACTAATATGGGAGGACGGCAGGAAAGAGGGTAAAATATGGGAGTTTCCCAGCCAATGCGGGATACTTGACAGCTATGAAAAGGATATGATATAAAATATAATAACATCTAAGATTACAGTGTATAAAAATGCTAAGACTATCAATGTCAGTAAAATAGTAATATGTATCAGTAAAATAACAATATCTAGTGTTTAAATATTTTTACTCGGTCCATTCAAAATTAGAAAAGTTGAATAAAACGAGTTTTAAAAATTAGTACTATGGTGATTGCGACTGCACGGTTTGTGCCACTGAGGGGGGCCAGCTACAATTGTTCTTCTAATCCTGATCGCTGTAGCACAAAATTTGGTGGTATTGCAAGTAAAAGTGAGACTTTCATCTGAAAGCAGCCAAAGAGTGTAATTGATATTTGCAAAGCAGTGGGGATATGAGGTTTTCTCGAATATCCCTATAAAAAAGGACAGGCGCATAGAACATGTTCTGTGGTTTCGGTTTCACCTGTGTGGCAAGGGCATAGTCTCTCCAGCATAGGTATCCTTCAAAATGTTCCCTCCAGAAGTGCCCAAGGAAGGGCATGACAGCGGGCCAACGTGAATGCCCTTCAATGGCTGGGTGTCTCAAGTTGTGTCAGATACTGAGCTGGGGAGATGATGTATCTTTGGGACTCTGGAGCCAAAAAAGTTGGAACTCTAGCTAGGTCAACTTGCCTCTCCATGTCCAGCATTCTTTGCATATGGCCAATTTTCCCTGGTCCTTTCTCATAGCCTGTATGACATATTCAGAGAAGCCAAGATTCTTCAATCTCCCTTGGATTGTCCTTTTCTATGCTGTCTGAAAGCTGTCCAGTATAGTCAGAGGAGCCAGGCCACTGGGACTAAGTAAAATCTTAAACCAGAGGTTGAGAGAGGCTAACTCTAATCTCGCCTCAACCTTTTGCATGCCTGTCTCCAGATGGAGGGTGGCATTAGACAGGGCTGTCATCAGGGCAGTACTACCAGTACTGCCGTATAGGGCCCGGAGCTGACAGGGGCCCTGTCGCCGCTGGCCATAGCTATGTGTATGTGTGGGGGCAATAGGATTGCTCAGCATGGGGCCCAGAAATTTCTGATGGTGGCCCTGGCATTAGATAGGCAGCATGAGCTTTGTAGGGCTGCCCATAAAATTTTTGATTGTACTTGTTGTTATAGATCTAGATTGAGTTCCATAATGTAGCTGTGATATGGTTTTGGCTTCAAAGAGTTTTAGAGCTGTCGGGATGTACGGACCTCCTTTAGTGATCGAGAATTTTAATATGGCATCATATTATGGGCTGTAAGAGTGTGGACATTTCTTGAGCCAGATGCTTGGACGACTATGCCCAAATATTTAAAGTTTGAGATCTGCTGTATCCTATGTCCATTTATTCTCCAAACATATTTATTTGGCCTTTTTGCAAAAGTTATTATTTTAGTTTTCTGATAATTAATCTCCAGTTGATTATTACTACAGCAGTGAGCTAAACATGCCAATGCTCTTGGGGTTTTATTGGGGTCCTGGAGAGGATTACAGCATCATCTTCATATAAAAGTATGTGTATGAATCTATCAACCATGGAAATCAGGACTTCTTACGTAGTCAACTATATCATTAATAAAGAAATTAAACAAAACTGGAGCCAGTACACATCCCTGCTTAACCCCATTCTGTGTGCATATAGGCTCCGTAAGATGTTCCTGTTGGGAGCATCTAACACTAAGACTTGTGTTGCTATGGAGTGCATGGATCGAATAAAGCAACCACTGGTCAATGGAGGATGCATCTAGCTTTCTACATAACTTAATCCTTTAATCTGAATCAAAGGCAGACTTTAGGTCAGGGGTGGCCAAACTATGGCCTGCAGGCAGGCCCCTACCCACAGCACTATTTCATGCCGCTCCCAGAAGTGGAAACCAACGGGTTTACAATAGCCATAAAACGTGCCCGTGTATGCATAAACGCACCTGTGCCTGCTGTAAATGCACCCACAGCATTCATAAATGTGTTTACGACAGCTGTGGACACATTTATGGCGGGAGGAACCACATGACCAGCACACTCAGCTGTCCAGGGGAGTGTGGTCTAGCCTGCAGTGTGAAAAGTTTGGGAACCCCTGCTTTAGGTCAATGAATGCAGCATAGAGTGGTATTGAACTCTTTGAAGAGTCTTTCCCAATAAGGTGTTGGATCACTAGACAGTGCTCTATTGTGAACCTGCCCTCCCTAAAACCAGCTTGTTCCTCCGCTATCAGATTCTCTTCCTCTAGCCAGCACTTAAGTTTGTTGTGCAAGTGGCTGGCATATCATTTACTGATAATGTTAAGTAAACTAATTGGCTTGTAGTTCTTCGGATCAGATTTATTTCCTTTCTTAACTATGGGCACAATAAGTGCTAATCTTCTTATTTGATGTCCAAAGTACTTTAGCTTCAACTTTACTATTTGACCTTTCAAGGAGCAGTCAGGGTTGATTTCTTCTAAGATTGACCTGTTTGTTCTCCTCGCTGTCCAGGGGACTCTCAGAACTCTCCTCCAGCACCACATCTCAAAGGCATCTATTCTTCTGTGCTCAGCTTTCCTAATGGTCCAGCTCTCACAACCATACATTACCACTGGGTGGGAACACCATTGCTTTGACTATGTGAATTTTTGTTTGCAATGTGATGTCTCTACTTTTGACTATGTTCCCCAGGTTTCTCATAGCTTGTCTCCCAAGCATCAGTCGTCTTTTTATTTCATGGCTGCAATCCCCATCTGCCGTGATCTTAGATCCCAAGAAAGTAAAATCTGTCACTGCTTCTACTTCTTCCCCCTCTGTTTTCCAGGGACTGATGGGGCCTGTTGCCATTATCTTGGTTTTCTTGATATTGAGTCTCAAGCCAGCTTTTGCACTCTCTTCTTTCAACCTAATCAGGAGCTTCTATAGGTTTTCCTCACTTTCTGCCATTAGGGTGATATTGTTTGCTTATCTCAAATTGTTGATGTTTCTCCCAGCAATTTTGATCTCATATTGTGATTCCTCCATCCCTGCACTTCTTCTTCCTAAATGCTTATGTTATTGAAAATGAAGCTAGCATTCAGCCGTCCTGGGCCCTGTAATTGAGAGAAAGGCAGCACAGAAATAAAATGAATAAATTCTTCTTTTGTGTCCCGATCAAACCCTGGACTGCCAAAACGAAGCCACTTTCTTGGCTATGTCGTTGGCCAAACTTAAATCCTCATCAGTGCATGTTTCTGGCAGTAATTGGCAGACAAGTAAGTAAGGTAAACGTCAAGGTCTTCCTTGCATGAAAGTCAGTCGTATCCGACTCTAGGGTTCAGTGACCGACCTTTCAGTTGTTGAGTTCAGTGTCTTAACCACTTGAGCCACTGCAGTAAGTAAGTCAGTAAGTAAGTAAGTAAGTAAGTAGAAGGGACTGCAGTGGCTCAAGTGGCTAAGACGCTGACTGGGAGGCGGAAGGTCAGCAGTTCGATTCCCGAGTACTGCGGGACGGAATGAGCTCCCGCCTTTGTCCCAGCTCCTGCCAACCTAGCCGTTCGAAAGCAAGAAATTGCAAATAGATAAATAGGGACCACTTCGGTGGGAAGGTAACAGCGTTCCGTGCTCTCCAGTGTCTAGTCTGCCTGCGACATGACCATGGAAACGTCTGCAGAAGCAGACAGCGCTGGCTCTTTGGCTTTGAAACAGATGAGCACTGCACCCTAGAGTCAGATATGACTGGCTTTTGAGCAAGGGAAACTTTTACCTTTACCTTTACCTTTACCTTTACCAAGTAAGAAATAAATAAATAAATAAATAAATAAATAAATAAATAAATAAATAAATAAAGAAAGAAAGAAAGAAAGAAAGAAAGAATAAAACAAATAAGTAAGTATAGTAACTAGTGCCTCAAGTGGCTAATATGCTGATTGGAAGGTCAGCAGTTCGATTCCTGAGTACTGCAGGACGGAATGAGCTCCTGTCTTTGTCCCTGCTCCTGCCGACCTAGCAGTTCGAAAGCAAGAAATTGCAAGTAGGGACCAATAGGGACCACTTCGGTCACGGTGGGAAGGTAAACACCTCTCCGTGCACTCTGGTGTCTAGAGTTATGCCTGCCACATGACCACGGAAAGGTCTGCAGAAGCAGACAGCGCTGGCTCTTCAGCTATGAAACAGAGGTGAGCACTGAACCCTAGAGTTGGATACGACTAGCTATTGAGCAAGGTTGACCTTTACCTTTACTTTAAGTAACTAGGCAGGCAAGCAGACAGGTGGGGGTGTAAGGTAGACAGACAGACAGACAGAGAGACCCATCCATCCACCCATCCGCAGGGGCGAGTTGAGCTTACAAAACGCGGAGAGAGTTCGCGGACGGCCTTGCACTGGCCAAAGCTGGCCTCTAGGGGTCGCAGGTGGACGGCGCCTCCCGGGAGGGGGGGTGAGAGACAGAGGGGGGGGGGGGGGTCGGCCCGGCGCCGTTGCGCATGCGCACTCGGGAGGCGCGAGCGAGGCGAGAGGGGAAAGTTGCTTCGCCTCCCTTTCTCAGTCCGAGAGAGCAGCAGCGGCGGCGGCGGCGACAACATGGACGACCTGGGTGAGGAGGAACGAGGGGAGGGGGTCGAGGAGGGTGGTAGTGAAAGAGAGAGAGAGAGAGGGGGGGGGGAGAGAACCTTTCCCCTCCACACACCCTTTTTAAAACTCACCCCCGAAATTCTCATAACTCCTTTCTTTTTTTTCCCCTTTCCGGTCGTTACTTTACCGTTCCTTTTGGGGAGCCCTCTTTCGTTACGTTATATCCACCTCCCTTTCTCTTCTTGGGGGAGGTGTCTTCTTTTCATCCCTCCTTGCCCTTCGTTTGCCAATAAAGCTCCAAATCCGGTTTCATTTCCTTCTTAAGAGCCCCCCCCCCAAAAAAAACCCCTTCAATAGTTACTTTATTCTTCTTTCCCCTTTATTTTAAATGCCTGCACTTGGGCTCTCTCACTTTGAACTCCTCCCTCCCTCCCTCCCTCCCTTTAGGATCTCTGCCTCATTATTTTTTAAAAACTTTCATAAATGTGTGGTTTTTTTTCTTTTTAAAAAATCTTCGATAAAATAAAATAAAAAGTGTCTTTAAAACATTTTCTTAAATTGAGGTCCCCCCCTCAACCTTTGCCCTGCCCCATCCTCTTGTATTTTGCACCCCAAAACCTTCCCCCCCTATTTAAACCCTTCCTGGGTTTGGGGTAGAAACATCCTTACTCAGACATGACTTTCAACCATTGGTTCCCGGTGTGGGGCCCAGGCCCCACAGGGGGACTTCAATGCCCAGAAACCTAAGTCAGTTACATTGACTAATCAGTGCTTGGGGGGATTGAAGCCCCAAATAATAATAATAATAATAATAATAATAATAATAATAATAATAATAATAATAATAATAATAATAATAATAATAATAATAATAATAATAATAATAATAATAATAATAATAATAATAATAATAATTTTATTTATACCCCACTTTCCTCGACCCAATGGGCAACCCAAAGCGGCTTACAGATAATAAAAAGGCACAGCATTCAAAAGTACAATATCCAAAAATACAATAGGACAAAAGGCAAAAATACAAAATTGCAAAGCCAAAGGTTGGGGAGAAAACTGCTTTACACACTTGCTCACTTTGGAAAGAAGGAGCACTCTTTGGACTTTGGACCCTGCTGTGGCAATAGCTGCTTTTGAACTGCCAACCTATCCGTTCGAAAGCAAGAAATTGTAAATAGATCAATAGGGGCCACTTTGGTGGCAAGGAAAACAGCGTTCCATGCGCTCCGGTGTCTAGGCATGCCTGCCTCACGACCACGGAAGTGTCTGCAGAAGCGGACAATGCTGGTTCTTCGGCTTTGAAACAGATGAGCACTGAACCCTAGAGTCAGATACGACTGGCTTTCGAGCAAGGGTGTTGTAATCAGCGACTCAATGCTGAGCATCAGGCAATTAACTAACCTGGCAACTCTGAGGATTAACACTGGGTGGCGAAGTCCACAGGGAAGGATGATGGTCCTCAAGTGGATCGAATCCCACTTGAATTCATCTTGATGGAGGGCAGCAGCTTCATCAATACTGACCTGACGCTGAGGAGGAATTTGTGTGCCAAAAGGGCTGTGACTTGTGGAACTGGATCAGTGCCACAGGTGTCACTGTGGGATGCAAGAAGACAACATGGAAGGCCACTTGCATTATATTCTCAGGACTGTCTTCATGGCTGATCGCCATGAGGATCACCAATATTCAGATTCGGATACAGCAGAACAAGAAGAAGAAGGGGAAAAAGTTGGGTTTAACCCATTGGGTCCGTTAGAAAAATGCGGCAGGCATGACTAGACAGCAGAGCGCACGGAACACTGTTTACCTTACCATCAAAGTGATATCTATTTATCTACTTGCAATTTCTTGCTTTCGAACTGCTAGGTTGGCAGGAGCTGGAATAGAGACGGGAGCTTATTCCATTGCACAGCACTCGGGTCTTGACCTGCTGACCTTTCAGTCATCAAGTTCAATGTCTTAACCATTAAGCCACTGCACGAGGCAACTGCAGCATTAAAAGTGTTTGATTAAAATGTTTGCCAAGGGGAATGCAATGTGGTGAGCAAACGTTCGGGGTGAAATTGAAAGCTCGAATGCTTATTATGTGTGTTGTTTTCACAAAGTTACTTACCTATGGCAGCTTTTGAGGTTTACGCTTCGTTAGAGAAACAAGAACCTGCATATAAATGAGAGATTAACAGGAGGAAGAATGGCTTGGGTTTTTTGGGGCGGGCGGGCAGGGGAGTGCAGTTAATTAAGATTATAAATGTCACATCAGCACTCAATTCAAGTTACACAGAGAGTGTTTTGAAGCCTTTGTGTTTAGTTTTTATTGTTGTTGCAATTGCAATTCTTTTCAAGTTTAAAATTAGTTTTTATTTTTTGGGAAAAAAATTATTCCTGTTTTATTGTACGTTCTACTGCTTGGGATTTTTCTTTTTTTCCTGAAAAGACCCTGCAGTCAGTAAAAACAAGTATTTTTGGCCAAAGTCAATCTTAGAAGAAACCAACCCTGATTGCTTCTTAGAAGGTCAAATAGTAAAGATGAAGCTGAAGTACTTTGGACATCAAATGAGAAGAGAGGACTCGCTTGAGAAAGCCTTGATGCTGGGAAAAGTGGAGGGCAAAAGAAGAAGGGGGCGGCCAAAAATGAGATGGCTGGATCGTGTTGTAGACACAATGGGCACAGAGCTGGGCGGGTTGAGGAGGATGGTGGAGGACAAGGGTGTCTGGAGGACAATGGTCCATAGGGTCGCAAAGGGTCGGAATAGACTGCGACTGAACAACAACAACAACAAAAACTTTCCATTACCTTTCCTTGTTTTGCTCAAGTTCTCCATCTTCCTTCTGTTTTTCCCTTTCCAAATCTAGATTCAAAATTCACCCTGGTTATTCATATTTCACAGTCAAGAATATTCACATCTCTGTTAAGTTTACTTTAGACTTGCCTGTTATTGTTTCTCTTTGTCAATGTATTTCAGGTTGCACAATTATTTGACAAATACAGTCCACTGAACACTGGAATTTTTCCTTCTGGTTAGACATGTAGAGTCTTGTCCTATGGAATCATCATGCTCTCTCCCAAAAAACATTGCTGGGGGTAGTGGAAATTTTTATATACGATATATTTAAATGCTTCTGCAATCTCTGTGTATTATAAACATATGTAGCTGTTCTCGTAGACTCCTCATTTTGTAAAGTATATTGCTGCTGTGAACAATAAATTGTAAAGATTACAGAAGGCTTAGATTTTGGAAGTCATGCTTAGTTGCTTTAATCTCTGTACATCACATGTTTTGGATGTTTTAGTAACCTACAAAGACTTTTTCTCCAAATACCTACAGGTTGCTCACAACCAACAGATGTTTAAAGATTTTGTAGTTGTATTTGTCTCCACGTAACTCTAGCTTAGTTTATTTCCATTTAAATTGGGGTGCCCAAACCTTTTTTGGGCTGCGGACCGGTCATGTGGTTCCTCCCATTGGAAGCGGAAGTAAAACACACCTGCACATGCGCAAAATGCTGCCGTAAATGCACTCGTGGCTGCTGTAAATGTGTTTGTCACAGCCGCAGTGCATTTACGGCAGCATTCTGCGCGTGTGCAGGTGCATTTTACTTCTGCTTCCAGGAGTGGCAAGGCTGGCATGGGCTGGATGATTTGGTGCCAGATCCGGCCTGCGGGCCATAGTTTGGGCACCCCTGATTTAAATAGTAAGCCCAATTCTATTTGTGTATTTGTATATATATTTGTATATATATCCCAGGGGTACATAGAAAGAGCCTCCTTGAAGATTGTGGTATTCTTGAACCACAGTCGGGTGTACTCTAATAATGGCAATCTTGTGTTGCCGGCTAATCTTCCTCACATTAGGCCAGGAGAAAGGAACTGCAGAATCAACTCACCAGAAGATGCTTTCATTTTGGCAGTTTCACATCTGGCCTAGACAGAGAAGAAGAAGAAGAATCGTTATCCTATTTTGTGTTCCTCTTCTTTACTTCCTCTTTTACCCTTCTGGTTTTGTGGGACATTATGGGTTATGTGCTCGAAATCTCACACAGATCTTCACCATCTTAAGATCTCACACAGATCTTAAGCATTAGAATTTATTTTCCTTATACAGCTGATTTTTTTTGTTGAAACCAGACACTCAGCTTTCCTGATAATACCTCTTTACCATAAAGCTTCTTTCTTTATCAAGTTTCCCCTAAAACAGGGATGAGCAAAGGCCAGTCTTCCAGATCCTCCTGGATTGCCTCTCCTAGCTACCTCTGGCACAACAATTTCTTGCTTATTGAACTTTCTTTGTACCAGAGTGGGCGAAGTGTGGCTTTCCAGATGTTCCCGAACTGGAAACCGTAGTATTCTACAGCACTGGCTCTGGAAACTAGGATTTGGAATGCCATCTTTTGCCTATTTCTTTTCTGTACATTACAGCACAGTAATATCCCGGTTAACGTGTGCACCGCACAACGTTAAAACCGGATAACGTCGGGAAATTGGAGGACAACTTTTGCACCACACAACGTTGAGTTAATATTGTGCGATGCAAAAGTTTTCCTCTAATTTCCTCCGGAGATCTCTGCCCCAAAACCCACAGGCCTGAGGGCTTTGGGGCAGAGATCTCCGGAGGCCCCCTTGCTGTCCCGAGGGTTGTCTTGGAAAAGCAAGAGGGCCTCCATAGACCCAAACGTCCAATCCACGGTTAAGGGAACCAGGCATCGGATGTCCCCTGTGCCTTCCACGAAAGGAAGCTGGCGATCGGAGAGCCCCAACGCCGGCTTCCTTTCATGGAAGGTGAGGCGGGCCGTCCGACTCACCATCCCCAAAAGGAAGCCGGTGATTGGAGTGCCCAAACGCTGGCTTCCTTTCGGGGAAGGAGAGGCGCGCACCCTCTCACCCAAAGGAAACTGGCGATCTGACGCTCAGACCCCCGGTTTCCTTTGGCGGAGAGCGGGTGCACGCCCTCTCACCCAAAGGAAACTGGTGATCCGACCCTCAGATCATCGGTTTCCTTTGGTGGAGAGTGGGCGCGCACCCTCTCACCCAAAGGAAACTGGCGATCTGACGGAGGCAATGCTCGCCGGAGAGCCAAGCCCCAAAGTTGGCAAGGTTGGTCTCCGCCTGGGAAGGCACTTCCCAGGCGGAGACCAATCCTGCCGAATTTGGGGCTTGGCTTGATCCGCCTGCTTCGTTGGAAAGGGCAGCGGGGATTCCACGCATAAAATCCCCGCTGCCCTTTCCAAAGAGGCAGGCGGATCGATCACCGGTTTCCTTTCCTCTTCGGAAAGTTTTAGCGTTATCCGGGATATTACTGTATTTAATACGATATCCAAAGATGAGGAAACTGCAAAGGGATTGTTATATGTAACGCTGTACACAGAATAAACATGCACAGCACATGGTGATCATTTAATTTATTCATTCAATAAACATGCAGTTAGCTCAGGGGTTCTCAACCTTTTTTCACCACAGGCCTGACCACGTCCCCTGGACAGCTGAGTGGGTTGAACCACGCCCCTGGAAGCGGAAGTAAATGCACTTCTGTGTTTATGACAGCCACAGGCACATTTACAGTTGACATAATCATGTTTACGCATGCGTGGGTGCATTTTACGGCTGTCGTAAATGCACCCGCTTCCACTTCCGGGTGCAGCGGTGGTGGCGGTGGCCACACGAAATGGTTGGGAACCCCTGAGTTAGATGCTGCAGAAGGAGAAAACCCTGCCATCTCTGCTAGCCCCTAGCAGGATTGGATAGTTTGGGGGTATGTTTGTTCAGCCTTTGCCATTCACCTTAACACAGTTTCCACACAACTCTGTTGCATGAAGGGTACCTCGCTTAAAGAGCATAATGCGTTCCATGGGATTGCTTTTTAAGTGAGTTTGCTCTTTAAGCAAAACACCATTGTAAGTGACCAATTGTGAACTCTGGCGGGGTGGTGGTGGTGGTAAACCCTGATTTAGTTAAGTGAGTTTTTGGTTGGTTTTAGTTGTTAAGCGAGGCGACCAGAGAAAATTCTGCTCTTTAAGCGAGTTAGTCTCTAAGCGAGGTGCTCTTTATGCGAGGTTTTACTGTATACCTAACAAATCATGATAGGGGTATGTTGGCTTTTTTAAATTTTATAGACAGCCATTCACCAGAAGACAATTTGGCCCTCAAAATATAGCTACAGTATTTGTATAATAGCTAAAGCCAAGCTAAATTGCAAACATGGAAATGCAATAGCTTTCTGCTAGAAATGCTAAAAAGTATTTATTTATAATATACCAGAGAGTAAACAACAAAACAAAAACAAAAAAGAAGACAAAAAATGTTGTGGCACTTTAAAGACTGTTGTTGTTGTTCAGTCGCACAATCGATTCCGATCCTTTGCGACCCTATGGACCATTGATCTCCAGGCACCCCTGTCCACCATCCTCCTCAACCCGCTCAGCTCGGTGCCCGCTGCGTCCACAATGCCATCTAGCCATCTTATCCTTGATCGTCCCCTTTTTCTTTTGCCCTCAACCTTTCCCAGCATCAAGGCTTTCTCAAGTGAATCCTCTCTTCTCATTTGGTGTCCAAAGTACTTCATCTTCATCTTTACTATTTGACCTTCTAAGGAGCAGTCAGGACAGATTTCTATAAAGACTAACTGCTGTATTTATAATAATCGCCAAAAAGCTGTTACTTAGTGTAGTAAATAACATTAGGATAGGGCCATTGAATCAGTGAAGATTTAGTGAGTTATCTCCTGTATAAGTTCCATTGATTCAAATGGGCCTACTCTAATTGTGACTTACTTTAGCACAATGAGTTACAGTTAGAGTAAGTCCATTTAAAGCAATGGAAGTTAGGGAGGAAATGACTCGCCACATCTCCAATAATTCTGTGGGAGTATTCTAGTGCGACTTACTAACGTAGGCAACAGAACTTTGGCCAATAATAGAAATAATAGTAACATTTTCAATATTTTTTTTCTGCAGCCCTGGCTTCCTTGTTTAGAGAGTGATTTCAACCTTATCAACATTGAGTTTGCCCTTACTCCACCACATGGACTTCCTGGTGTGGTGGTGGGCCACATAAAATAGTGCCATGGGCTGCATCCGCCCCATGGGTCGCAGGTAGAGAATCCCTGAGATAGAGCCACATACTGTACATTCATATAGCCAGCCCACCTTTCCACTCATATCCTGGCTGGAGTTTTTAGTTTAATCCCTATGACTCCATTTGTACTGTTAGATTTGTAGACATATGTATACTGTCTTCTTTTGGCTTAATAAGACCTGGCTTTTATTTTTAGTCTTGGCGTGTGATTCTTTCATGCATAAAAATGTAATCTTGGAGATGAAACCAGATGTCTGGTTTTATAACCACTGTTACTAAAATACAAACATTTGATGTCTAAGTCTTCTGCTGTAGTTTCCTTTGTTCTGCATGGATTCTTAATGCCTTACAAGCCATCTACAACTCTTTACATATATGCAAGATATAAAGGATTTTAGTGGAAGGCCGTAGAAACTATGCGCTCTCTACAACTCTGCCAGAGAAAGGACCTGTATCACAAATCTGTTTATGGCATCTCTACTGTTCCTCTAATAGTAACCAAATGTCCTGTTTCAAATATACTCCAGAAAAATCTCAGCTGTATTACTAGACCTAGAGTATTGAATTACTGGTGCTAATTTAAAGTCAGAAATAACACACAAGAAGAAGTCTAAATTGGGTATGTGATAAACCCATCAAAAATATACACATCTGCCAGTTGGTTACCTGAGATGGTGTTCTGTCCCCCCCCCCCCTCGATATGTATTTTTCCATCAGCCCCGCTCCACCCCCACCCCCGGGACTCTTGCCCACCTAAGGCCTGGGTGGGCAGAAGAGGAGTCATTGGGGGGAAAGAGGCGGCTTTTCCATCTGTGCCACCCCCCCACCCCTGGGACTCTTGCCCACCCAAGGCCTGGGTGGGCAGAAGAGGAGCCGTTGGGGGGAAAGAGGCGGCTTTTCCATCAGTGCCGCCCCCCCACCCCCAGGACTCTCGCCCACCCAAGTCCTGGGTGGGCAGAAGAGGAGCCGTTGGGGCCCTGTGTATATTATGAAATGTAAACCGCCTTGAGTCACGCCAGGGCAAGGAAGGCTGTATATAAAATAAATAAATAAATAAAAATAATAAGTGACGATTTAGGAGTGTGATAGAAATGTATACATAAAGATGATTTTTTAAAAATCACAGTAAGGACACCTGCACATACACAGTGGCGGAATTCAATTTTTTTACTACCTACTCTATGGGTGTGGCCGGGGGGGGAGCCCTGTATTGCACCTGAATTAGGAGTACAGTACTGTACTTTATTTCAAAACTTGGATGGACACAGCCAACCAGAATTTCTGCTACTGGTTCTGGCGAACTGGTGCGAACCTGCTGAATCCCACCACTGCACATATACCTCTTCTTCCCAGTAAATTGTTGGGTGTAGTTTAGAATACTTAGTTCACTTTAAAGTGTCCATGGTCTCTTATTCCAGGGTTATGGTATTTTTCCCTTATTATATTCTTTCATGAACAGTTTTCTAGATTCACTGAGGTGTTTGCTGGCTAAGCACGTACAATTTGAATTTTATGGAACAAGAAGAGAAACATTCTAGTCTGCTCTAAAATTATAGGTATTGAAATATACAAGCGACAGCTGTTGCATTCCATAAATTCACTGAAGTACTTGTGACTCTGCCATCAGATCAAATGGTGTACTATTCTGCCAGTAACTTTTCCTTTTAGAGGGATGCTTAATCTGGTCTTCCCTTATTACGTGCGATTGTGTCATGTACAGTCCTAACTTGGCAGTATTTGAAATGATTTCCTGTTCTTTCTTGGCATTAGAAGGCTTGGTTGCTGTAATGAGTGAGCTTTCTGGCTTTAAATGTCAAGACACAGGAATGATTATGAAATGTTTTCATGAGTGTATGTTAAAATTAAAAGAATGTTCGTGTCTAGCATTGAATGGGTTGTATACAAAAGGAAGTAATTAAAACAAATTCCATAGCTAAGCATGTGGTTAGAAGGTAAATCTTATTGCACTAATCTGTATTCATGATTCTGAAGACTGTTTTACATCCATTTCTGTCCCAGTTCTTTGCAACCTAGCAGTTTGAAATCAAGAAATTGCAAGTAGATAAATAGGTACTGCTTTGGTGGGAAGGTAACAGTGTTCCATGCACTCCAGTGTCTAGTCATGCCTGCCACATCTTCTATATCTATAAAACAGAGGTGTGGTCTTGTATGTGCTCCAAAGGCTTCCACACCCCTGGACCAATCCCGCTGAAATTTGGCACTTACGTACCTTGGACCGGAGAGATCAACACTGTGGGGGTCACAAGCCCCATGGGGGCATATGTCCCCTAAATTGGGAAGCAATTAATCTATACAATGTGTGTGTTTCCCAGTGATGTAATTGAGCTGATGTCATAGTCCCAGGTAAATTGAGATTGTGACATCCTCTGACTAGCTCAGCTGTAGCCCTCTGAGCTCAGCTGTAGTTTTCACAGTAGGTGGATAGGCAAATGGGGGGCCTGGTCGGGCCGGCACAGTGGTGGCAATGGAGACCCTGAGAGAGCTGGGAGGGTGCGGGTGCCACAGAGGAGGCCAGTCCCCCTCCGGAAATGGCCACCCAGCCTCCGCGGCGGAGGCCATGATGGGCGAAGCCAAGGAGGGAGGGAAGGTCCCTCAACGGTTGCGTGCCGCTCTCTCACCAGGTGGCCGGACACATGTATGGGAAGGATAAGGGCGGTAAGTGACTTGACGAAGCGGGACGGGTGAGAGAAGAGAGAGACGGAGGAAGGGAGGCAGGGTTGACCCACATACACCCCACGAGGTTTCCAAGAGGGAAAGGCTAGCCTACGTTAAAGAAAAGAAAAATCCAAGCGAAGCCGGGTAATCAGCTAGTGAGCATAAAAACATTTGCAGAAGCAGACAGCGTTGGCTCTTTGGCTGTAAACGGAGATTAGCAATGTACCCTAGAGTCGAATATGACTGGCCTTCAAATGAGGTTTAACTTTACTGCAATACTGCTATGTTCCTAAGGGTTTTTAATTGTTTTATATTGGTTTTAACTTGTGTACACCGCCCAGAGTCCATCGGATTAGGGCGGTATATAAATCTATCTATTAAATTAAATTTAAATTACTATGGTTAGTTGAAGCTGAAAGACAACTTTTGCTTTCAAGAATGAAGAAAATATTTTAAATTGTAGTTTTAACACAGAATGTTGGGAAGCTAATGTAGCTTAAATGTTTGGGCTTTTTTCTTTATACAGTGATACCTCATACAATGTCCAAACTTGGTTCCACAAGTTTGGACTTTATACGGATTTGGACTTTGTATGAGGCATGCAAAATCCTAGCCGCGATGCCTCAGACAACATCCAAATCCTTGCCGCAATGCCTCATACAACGTCATTTCCATAGAGATACATTGTACTGTAACAGCACAGACTTCAGGGCAAAGTCAAGGAAACAGACAGGAAACTGACAGAACTTTAAGAAAACATTGTCTAAAGGCTAAATACATTACAAAAACATGTCAAACAACCCTGATTGTCCAAGAACCTGAAGAATGCTGTAAAAATCCCAGGAATGCTTCTAAAAATTCTGATGAAAAAACAAAAAAATCCAAAATCATGCTCAAAACCACTCCTAAACACTCTTTGCCTTGTGCAAAACCCACAAGAGCAATGCACACATGTGTCCTGCCTTTTATACTGCCCAGGCACAATGCAACCTGGGAAAAACAATGCCTCATACATAGTTGAGCGACTGTATGAGGTAACTTTTTTCAAGAAATTAGGCGATGTTGTATGAATTCGATGTTGTGTGAAGCGGACTTTGAGGTATTACTGTATTTGTATTAAAGAAATGATGAAGCACACAAATGTGTTATATCTAATAAATAGAGGTGATTATCTATACAGTAAAACTAACATACAGTATTAAAATTCAGTTTTTACAAGACTGTATGGCATGGGAAGGGATGCAGTATAGTGTATTGATTAGTGTTTAATTTCATTCAGAATCAGTGAAATATTATTTGTGTGAAGAAAAGCGAAAGTGCTTCACAATTCACTTAGAATTGTATACAGTGGACCCTCGAATAACGATGTTACTTAGTTCCCCAAGTAGCATCGCTATTTGAATAACGTCATTATTTGAATAATGACAAAAACGTTATTCGAATAATGATGGTAAAAATACCGTCATTATTCGAATAACAACGTTATTCTAATAATCACATTGGGAGCGCTGTAGTGTCGTTAATCGAAAATGATGCTATTCGAACACGTCGTTAATCGTGGGTCCACTGTATTTTTAATTTTTTCAGAATTAGCAAGCAACATTTATTTGGAAAATGGATGGTTTTGATTTAATTCTCCAGTTGAAAAAGATACTTAGGTTGCAATGTGATGGTCTTACATCATAATTCACCACCGAGGTTAGAAGGGACCTGGTGGATCAAGTTGAGGTTCAGCGAAACACCAAACTCCCAACTCTGGCTCTCTAGCCAGATACTTAAGCCACTGAACCACCCAAAAGTACAGTAAAACCCAACTTACATATGCCTCAAGTTACATAAAATTCTACTTACATACATAATGATTTTGTGCTAAAACCATGTGACGATTTACATGATTTCCTATGGGTTTGCTTCAAGTTACATAAAGATTCTTTTTCCTATGAGTTTGCTTCAAGTTACGTAAAATTCATTTCCCTATGGGTTTGCTTCGATTTACGTAAAAAAACCATTTTTCCTATGAGTTTGCTTCAAGTTTCATAATAAATAATTTTTCCTATGGGTTTGCTCTGAGTTACATAAAAAACCGGTTTAAGCAAAAGCGCACGGAACAGACTTTTTGCGTAAGTAGGGTTTTTACTGTACTTCATTTATTTCATCTTCAGTGGGCTTGTTGTTGTTGTGTTGTTGTTCAGTCGCACAGTCGATTCCGACCCTTTGCGACCCCATGGACCATTTTCCTCCAGGCACCTCTATCCTCCACCATTCTCCTCAGCCCACCAAGCTCTGTGCCCATTGTGTCCACAATACCATCTATCCATCTCATCCTTGGACGCCCCCTTCTTCTCTTTCCCTCCACTTTTCCCAGCATCAAGGCCTTCTCAAGTGAGTCCTCCCTTCTCATTTGATGTCCAAAGTACTTTAGCTTCATCTTCACTATTTGTCCCTCCAATGAACAGTCAGGATTGATTTCTTCCAGTATTGACCTATTCTCTTTGCTGTCCAAGGGACTCTCAGGACTCTCCTCCAACACCACATTTCAAAGGCATCTATTCTTCTGCGCTCAGCCTTCCTAATGGTCCAGCTCTCACACCCATACATTACCTCTGGGAATACCATTGCTTTGACTATGCGAATTTTTGTTTTCAAGGTGATGTCTCTGCTCTTCACTATATTCCCCAGGTTTCTCATTGCTTGTCTCCCCAAAATCAGTCGTCTTTTTATTTCATGGCTACAGTCGCCATCTGCAGTGATCTTAGATCCCAGGAAAGTAAAATATGTCACTGCTTCTACTTCTTCCCCATCTATTTTCCAGGGACTGATCAGACCTGTTGCCATTATCTTGGTTTTCTTGATATTGAGTCTCAAGCCAGCTTTTTCACTCTCCTCCTTCAATCCAATCAAGAGGTTCTTTAGGTCTTCCTCACTTTCTGCCATTAGGGTGGTATCGTCTGCATATCTTAAATTGTTGATGTTTCTCCCAGCAATTTTGATCCCATATTGTGATTCCTCCATCCCTGCATTGCGCATTATGTGCTCTGTGTATAGATTGAATAAGCAGGGTGATAAAATGCAGCCTTGTCTTACTCCTTTTCCTATTCCAAACCACTCTGTCATTCCATGTTCTGTCCTAACTGTTTCTTCTTGGTTCGTGTACAGATTTCTCATGAGGCATATGAGGTGTTCTGGTATTCCCATCTCTTTAATTACTTGCCACATTTTGTTGTGGTCCACACAGTCAAAAGCCTTGGTGTAGTCAATAAAACAAAAGTAGACTTGTTTCTGGTATTCTTTTGTTTTCTCCATGATCCAACGTATGTTGGCAATGTGGTCTCTAGTCCCCCTGCCTCTTCTGAAACCGGCCTGCACCTCTGGTAGTTCTCTCCCCACATGTTGTTGAAGTCTATCCTGTATTATCTTGAGCATCACCTTGCTGGCATTTGGGATGAGCGTAATTGTTCGGTAATTTGAGCATTCTTTGGCATTGCCTTTTTTGGGGATTGGAATGTTCACTGATCTTTTCCAATCCTGTGGCCACTGTTTTGTTTTCCAAATTTGCTGGCATATTGAATGCAGTAGTTTGATTCCATCATCTTTTAGGGCTTTGAAAAATTCAACTGGGATACCATCATTTCCACTAGCTTTATTGTTTGCAGTGCTTTTTAGGGCCTTTCTGACTTTACTTTCCAGAATGTCTGGTTCAAGTTCAAATTTCTCATTATTGTTATTATCAGGAGTGTTGAGGTCCTTTTTGTAGAGTTCCTCTGTGTACTCTTGCCATCTTTTTTTGATCTCTTCTGCTTCAGCTAACTCCTTTCCATCTTTGTCCCTTATCATGTTCATTTTTGCTTTAAATGTTCCCTTGATTTCCCCAATTTTTTTGAAAAGATCTCTAGTCCTGCCTCTTTTGTTGTTTTCCTCCATTTCTTTGCACTGTTCGTTCAGGTATTTTTCCTTATCTCTCCTTGCTTTTCTTTGAAATTCTGTATTCAGGTGGTTGTATTTTTTCCTTTCTCCTTGGACTTTTGCATTCCTTTTTTCCTCTGCTATTTTAAGAATCTCATCAGACAACCACTTTGCTTTCTTATGCTTCTTTTCTTTTGGTATCGTTTCTCTTGCTGCCTCCTGCATGATGTCCTGCGTCTCTGTCCATAATTCTTCTGGTACTCTGTCTATCAGGTACAGGACATTAAATCTGTTCATGACCTCCACTGTGTATTCTTTACGGAAGTTGTGTAGGTCACATCTGTCTGGTCTAATTGTTTTCCCCATTTTCTTTAGTCTAAGCCTGAATTTTGCGATCAGTAGGTTGTGATCTGAGCCACAATCTGCTCCAGGTGTTGTTTTTGCTGACTGAATGGAGGTTCTCCATCTTTGGCTGCAGAGTATGTAATCAATCTGATTTCGAAGCTGGCCACTTGGTGATGTCCATCTGTAAAGTTGCCTCTTGTGTTGCTGGAAGAGGGTGTTTGCTATGACTAGTGCGTTCTCTTGGCAGAACTCTATCAATCTTTGCCCTGCTTCATTTTGTGTTCCAAGACCAAATTTGCCTGTTATTCCCTCCACTTTTTGATTTCCTACTTTGGCATTCCAGTCTCCTAATATAATTTGGACATCATTTCTTGGTGTCTGTTCTATGAGGTGTTGTAGGTCCTCATAGAACTGATCAACTGTGGCTTCATCTGCACTAGTGGTTAGTGCATAGACTTGGATTACAGTGATATTGAAAGGTTTGCCTTGAATTCTGACTGACATCATTCTATCATTTTTGATGTTGTATTCCATTACTGCTTTCCTCACTCTTTTGTTGACAATTATGGCTACTCCATTTTTTCTGAGGTTTTCTTGCCCACAGTAGTAGATATGATGGTTTCCAGAGCTGAATTCACCTATCCCTGTCCATTTTAATTCACTGATGCCCAGGATGTCAATGCTTATTCTTTCCATCTCGTTTTTAACCACTTCCAGTTTTCCTTGATTCATAGACCTCACATTTCATGTCCCAATGCAGTATTGTTCCCTGCAACACTGTATTTCTCCTCCCCCTTTCATATCCCTCCCCCTTTTCAGATCTGCTGTGCTGAGCATCCCCTTGTTTTGCGTTTTGTTTTGGTCCATAGGATTCTCTTGGCAAACTTTGTGGCGTGCCTTGCCGGTCTCTACGCCAGTCTTTTCCCATCACACATGTTATCACAGTTTAAACAGTTTTAAAACAAAGTATTGTCATGCACAATATCACAGTTTATCACATAGTATCAAAGTAAAAGTTGAACTAATTAATGAAAGGGAAAGAAAGAAAGAAAGAAAAAGTCCACTATATCAAGTCTCTATGTAAGTCAGTACAGTCACTATGTCAGTTGCCATAAGCCATCTATGTTTAGTCAACAATATTATTTCAGTTCGATTACTTATCCTTTGCATGCACGCAGCAGCTCTTGCCGCCCTTCGGCCGCATGGAGTTGGTCAAAGGCGCCGGCTCAGGCCTCGCTGTGATGGTGGTTGTGGATGGTATCTCTTGGGGGTGGTCGGGGGTCTCCTGAGGTGTCCTTCTCTCTGGCCCCAGGGCTTTGGATGGGAAGGGAGGGGCAAGATCCTTTACTCACCTCCCCCTTGGGCCTCTCTGGATGGCAAATGGGCAGTAGAGCTGGGCCTTCCTGATTCCTTTTCTTCCTCTCCAGGCCCAGGTCTTTGGATGGGGAGGGAGGGGCAGGATCCTTTACTCACCTGCCCCGTGGGCCTCTCTGGATGGTATTTCCTCTAGATTTTGTCTTTAAAGTAGTTAGAATGCTATTGGAAGGTACATTGGCAAAATCTAAATATACTGTGAATTATTTAAAATGCTGCCATTTTTCTTCATTGTTGAAAGAATTTATCATATGCTCTGAGCACTGCAAAACTTGGAAAGGGGAGAGAAGCAGAAAAGTTCAAAAATCACCTTGAAACCTGCAGTCTCCATTTTGCGACTTAGTGACCAAGATCCCACAAGAATCTTGGGAAATATTTGAATTTTATTATTTCTGTACCCCTTTTAAGTTCTGTAAGAGCCAATATAATGAAGTGTTCTAAAAGACATGAAAAGTCATCACAGTGGTATTTTTGTGACCTGATAAAGGCATTACTCAACTAATTAAAAAAATACTTACAGGACTGCTCAACTAACATTCTACTTTTATTATGTTTTTTTGAATCTTGGTTTCTTCCTTATTGTCTTTCCCTATTATCACTTTGAGGTCTTCATTGTGCTGTTGCAGAAGGAACTGAGATTTTGCCCTCTAATTCTAGCTGGATCTGAAGTTGACTACATGTTCTATCATTGGTCTGTGTCCTCCGGCGAGCATGGTGGCTCTGTTTTTGCCTAGGAAGCCATTCTACTTACCGTATCTGTTCTTTTTTGAGAGAAAGCTTTGTTTGCACAGCCGTCTTTTGAGTGCTGATTTAGCACTGGAGTTATCAGAGTGTTGTCAAAACGTTTGCAACCATTAAATTGCTTGGGAATGCTGGTCTTGTTTGCTTGCTGAGATCCTGAGAAAATTACTCCTAGTAAGATATATATGATGCTTATAAATGGGCCTGTAATGCCACCATAGTGAGGAACAAGTCCTCCACCCCACACCCTCAGTTATTTAAAAACAGAGGTGCTATTGTCTTTCAAGATTTGAACAAACTCCCCAAGTAGCGTCGCTATTCGAATAATGTTGTTATTCGAATAACGGCGAAAAAGTCGTTATTCGAATAACGATGGGGAAAAGTACCGTCGTTATCCAAATAATGGCAAAAAACATCGTTATTCGAATAACGACGGGAAAAAGTACCATCGTTATTCGAATAATGTTTTTATTCAAACAATCACATTGGGAGCGTCGTAGCGTCGTTAATCGAAAATGATGCTATTTGAATACGTCGTCAATCGAGGGTCCACTGTACTTTAAATCAGGAGTTCTCAACCTTTTCCAGCTGTGGGCTAGGCCACGTCCCCTCAGACAGCTGAGTGGGCTGCACACGTTCCCCCTCGCCGCAGACGCTGCTGTAAAATGCGTCTGTGGCTGTCGTAAACGTGTTTACGAGTTTACAGAAAGGAGTTTATGACAGCCGGGGGTGCATTTATGGTGCATTTTTGGCTGTTTTTGCCACTTTCAGCGGCAGCAGAAGCAAGAGCGGCAGGCCAAATGAAATGGTGCCATGTGCCGGGTCCAGCCTGTGGGGCCGCAGGTTGCAAACCCCTTTTTTAAATCCTCTGTGTCTGTCTCACTAGCAGCTCCCTGGTGGCTCAGTGGGTAAAAGCGCTGTGCTTGGAGACTGAAAGCATGGGGTTTGATTCCCCGAGAGCTGCACGATAGGGGACATGAAAGGAGCCTTATTCGAGCATCCTCTGCAAAAACCCTTTCAACCCAGAGTAATCTCTGACATGAAAACACCTCAGCTAGGATTGGTCAGGGTATTCAAGTGTCCGCTGTCTCTGGTGTACATCAACTATTAAAAAAATTGTTTGTTAAAAGAAAGACAAAACTTCCTTTTCTCTAATTTCTTCACCTCATTCTATCTGTCAGGCAGAACATATTTTTTTTTAGTGCAAGAGCCCCACATAGTTCTTCTTTGTTGAGTTTGGGTTCTGTTTGTTTATTTTATATTTCCTTTCACTTGTCCTATTTCATAGTTTCTTAAAACACTACTGTATGTATGTCCAAGGGATATTGTAGCACAAAATAATTTTCCCTCTCCAAGGATCTTGTTAATGTATAGCAGAAAATCTGTGATGAATTTTGTGGCATGTTTAAGACAATTATTAGATAGCATGAAATTTCATTGATGCAGCCCACTTCTTCATATGCAAATACAGTAGTGTAACATTCAAGATAAAACATACACATGCTCTTTCTGATTATGAATGTGGGATGGATTAGGATGAGACACAGAAGTGACAATTGAATTATTTACAATGGTTGTAAACTAACAAACCCTGTGAAAGTTTATGATTGGTATTGCTAATGCAGTGTCATTTTTGGCATTTCATTTCATTCTCTCTCATTGCTGTAACCAGAATCAGTGTGTGTAAATCTGTTGCTTGAATATTTTGGTGCATTCATCTGAAGGAGCGGACTGTGTCCATGAACGATCTTGCCACATAAAACTTGTTATTACCCTGTATTTAAAGTTCTTGGTTGTTTTAAATATCAAGGTAAGGCTTTTATAAATTTAAGGACAGTATGAAAAAGGCTTGTTTTCTTACAAGCTCCTTCATCTAACTTGATCTGCTGTTTCCTAAGCCAGCATAGGTTGGCTTTAAATACTAACATTTACCCAGGCAGTAGTGTGAAATGTACAATAGTGCTGATGTAGGTTTTCTGAATTCCGATTGGGCTTACATTACCCAAAGGCATGTGGATTTCTCCAGCCATCATACGATGGCACATGAAGCCATCATATGATGGCACATGAAGCCATCAAGGACATACAAAGCTTTGCATCTCACTTCAGCCTACTGTCAATTAAAACCAATAGCATTGTAAGTCCTACAACTATAAGTTTCTTCAGATAGGAATACCGACAGCATCATCCTAAGAGTGCAGTGTAGATATTTACACAATCAAGATTTGAAATCCTTACTTCTCAATTAAACTATTACCTTTTTGGAGCTGTTACTCCATCCTGAGACAACAGTCACAGTTGGACTAAAGAATTTCAGAGTAATTCAGGGTGGATCTTTAATTTAATTTAATTTTAAAATTTATTCGCCGCCCACTCAGGCGAGCCCGACTCAGGGCGGCTTACATAGATATACAGTATATACACCACTGATGAACTGGCAAAGCTTCTCCAAAGGATCTCCTAAATAAATATTTTTAAACCCATAATGGCTTAGCTTGAAAAGACAGGCATGTTACAGGATCTTGTTACAGGTGAAACTCGGAAAATTAGAATACCATGCTAATGTTCATTCAGTTTAGTAATGCAACTTAAAAGGAGAAATAGATATATGAGATAGACTCATTACATGCAAAGCGAGATAGTTCAAGCCTTACTTTGTTATAATATTGATGCTCATGGCTTACAGTTTATGAAAACCCCAACCCCCCAATCTCATGTACCCCATAATGATCACATTTCATGTATGCTGTACATCATTATCACAATCATAACGAATTAAGGCATGACATCTCTCGCTTTGCATGTAGTGAGTCTATCTCATATATTTGTTTCACCTTTTAAGTGAAATGAATGGACATTTGCATGATATTCTAATTTTCCGAGTTTCACCTGTATGTTGTGTGAACTGATGTACATTTATAAATTAATCTGCCCATTGCAGGAGTCATTGTGATGCAGTAGATCAAGTGATGGTCTAGGACACTGGAGATCTGGGTTTAGATACTTGCCCAGCCATGGACACTCGTATGATGATGATGATGATGATGATGATGATGATGATGATGATGATGATGATAATGTTCCTTAAATTTCTCACATACATATGAATCCTGAAGCATATGAAGTCAGGCAGCTTGATACAATAAGTCATTCATATGTAATACATGTTGTGTGCTTTGCTTTGGCTAGCATGAAAAGAACATGTAGATTAGGGGAGTCAAACCTGTCTTCTATTGTATCTTTTTATTCTCTAGTTTAGATTGACTTAATTCAAAGTGGATTGAAAGGCAAGTCCTGCAAGCGACAGAGACAAACCACAGCAGGTTTTTCAGCCTATTCTTCCCTGTCCCTCAAATCTGACTTCACCCATTCTGCAATACATTTTTAATGTGTCCCCTTTAAATGCAAGCACGGTGAGTGCAGGCATAAATGCACATGGCTGTCCCATCATGTCTAGTTTGGCCTTGAAGCATCAGTCATTACTAAACCTGTTGTGATCTTTTCAGGTCACTTCTTTTCCCCGAGGGAATATGAAATCTACCCACTTGACATGCTAGTTAATGTTGTTATTATTTACCAAGGTTCCCTGGATGAAAAAGGGGTGAAGTGGTGATTCCTGCTTTTGCAAGAAATATTACCTCCCTCTCACTTTGACCTCAGATGTCTCCTTTCAACAGTATAAACAGTCTGAATAAAGTGCCTTTGACAGTGGTTGTGGCAGCATAATGACTGAGTGTGTAAATAGGGCTCTGAGTCAGTTGTCTCAACATGGAATGCAGTTTTTTTTAAATGAAGGATTTAAATGACAAAGACAGTGTTGGTTTTGCGGAACTCAAGGGGCTGGAACTGCAGTTGCATTTGTAATGATGAACTAAGACCAGTTGCTGTATCAAATAAATGCCCCTTGGAAGGAAAGCCAAAACTGATGTACGGTAAAACCTCGCATAAAGAGCACCTCGCTTAGAGACTAACTCGCTTAAAGAGCAGAATTTTCTCTGAATGAAATAACTAAAACCAACCAAAAACTCAGTTAACAACTAAATTAGGGTTCGCAATCCCCCTGCCATAAGTCACAATTGGTCACTTACAATGGTGTTTCGCTTAAAGAGCAAACTCGCTTAAAGAGCAATCCCGTGGAACGCATTATGCTCTTTAAGTGAGGTACCACTGTATTTGTGATCCATTACAAAGGTAACATCTTAGGAAAATGTCCCAATTGTATATGTACAACAGAGATCGGTACTTTGTACCTTCATGGGTTGTGGGGTCAAGAGAGAAGTTTTCCCTAAAGAACTCTAATCTAATGCAGGGGTATAAAGTTTTTCCCACTCTAAAAGAGGGCCGATTTGATGACGTTAAATTGACTTTAATTTGAGAGAGACTTCATTGCAACTGAGACTTGTAATTTATTTTAAATGACAATCCTTGAATTATAAGTATCTTTGAAAATGTGCGTAGCTTTCAAAAGACTGGATTATTTCCATGCATCTTGATTAGGGAAAGGCTTCACTGTTCAAAGATGTAGTTGCATTTTGGAACTGCTGTACCTTTTAAACCACTGATCATTGATTTTGTACATCATAGCAAATTTTCAATGGAAGGTATGAAATAGAAGAGCCAGTGTAGCGTGTTGGATTGAATGTCAGACTAGGAACTAGGTCTATGCTCAGCCGTAGAAGTAAATGGAGGAGATCAAAGGGAGACAACAGTAGTAGTATTTTCCTGACTTGATACCTTTACATCTCACAAACCTCTAAAAAAGCATTAGAATCAACATAGGAAAGATGGAAGCAACTTGATAGTACACCGAACAACATTAAAGGTAGAGGAAAGTGTTGAGCCAATGCTTCACTTTTAAAGCCACCATCTTCCAAGCTTTGGTTGACAATTTTAGGTTTAGCTAGTTGGATCTGGCCTCATTGCCTTTGCAATATGGTTTGTATGGTTCTCTGTATTGATGAAACTAGAGCTGTCTTGGTCTTTCCAAAAAGTAGTGGAGGATAAGAGAGGGAGAATGCCTTCTCTTTGACATCATACCATCTTTACCAACCTCCAGCTTTGTGCATGTGTGTGGGAGGCGTATTGAAGACAAGAGGTCCCTTATTACCCTGTAGTGAAATGTAAAGAATTCACATACATCAGTCACATTAGGGGGAATATCCATGTTCTTCAAAGGATTCATTTTAATCCAAGAACTGGCTCAGCTTTGGGACAGTTGTGTCAGTATTTAGTGTCTCTTTCTGGATATGCATTAGTGTAATAACAGTACAATGATGTGAGTATCAGTGGGTGGAGAACATATTTTGCACATTATTCATATTTATTTATTTATTGGATTTGTATTGCCACCCAATTCCAAAGACTCTGGGTGGCGTACAGATATTAAAACCATCACAATTTTAAAATCACAATTAAAACCCCATTAAAAACTACCACAAAACATTCCCTAACCTCCCACCAGTTTAAAAAGAGGGAGAGAGCGTCCTTAAATCAGCCAGCAGGCTGGGGCCACAGCACCGCCGGTGCTCCACACCTGCTCTGCCAGCCAGGTTTTTAAACCTTTCCTGAAGGGCAGCAACTCCGTCTGGAGACGCAACTCTGTTGGCAAGAGGTTCCATAGGGCCGGAGCGGACACTGAGAAGGCCCTCCTAATGCTAGAGAGATGCTTCTCTAGCAGATGGAACAGTTAGAGAGCCTCTCCAGTCCGCTCTGGTGGGATGAACAGATGTTCTTGGGGTGATGTGGTTTCTTAAGTATCCTGGCCCACTACCATGTAGGGCTTTAAAGGTAATAACCAGCACCTTGAATTGCACCCGGAGGCATACCGGCAACCAGTGCAGCTCCCGAAACAGTGGCGAGGCATATGTGTATGTATATGTGTCTATACCTGTAAAAGTCATTTCAGGTCTTTGCTGCTTTCTGCCAGTAATACAGTGTGATCAGCCTATATTAAATTACAGTAAAACCCGGTTCCTGACTGCCTTGGCTTACATTTGCTGTGGTTAACGACTGGACATCCAGAGGAAATTATGTCCTGTTTTACGACATTTTTTCGCCTTACGACCAGGAATTTCCCCAGAGTGCATTGCACCTAGGGGGTATATAAGAGCACCCGCAGCCATTTTGGATTCTGTGGGTGGCATGATCACAAGGGGCCACCTTGTCTTGCTCGTACACGGTGCCTCTTCTGGAGCCGTTGTTAAAGAGCAGGATGTCTTTTAAATCCCGCGCCTTAGCAACGGCTCCGGAAGAGGTGCCATGAATGCACAAGGCAAGGTTGCCCCACTGTGATCGATCACCTCTCCCCCCCTCTTTGCAGCACTGACACGGGCACAGAAGAGGGGGGAGAGGGAAGCGGTTCGCCTTGCCTGGCTGCGGCGTCTTCAGCGGGGGAGCCCTGGATGTGGTTGGCCCTGGTGGCTGGACAAACTGCTCCTCTTCGTCGTCTGACGCCGACCCTGAGGAAGAAGCGCCGGAGCCCAGGCAAGATAGGGAAAGGAAGGGAAGTTAGCTTCCTCATATTCTCCTTTACCACGCGTTCTGCATTTGTTATTGTTTTTTTGGGTGGGGTGGGGTGGGGGAAGTAGAAAACTTTTTAAAATTTTCAATGCACCCCTATGGGAAAATGTGCTTCAGTGTACAATTGATCCTGTTTCCGACAAAACTGTCAGAACAGACTAAAATCATAAACCGGGGTTTTACTGTATAGCCATCAGATATTTGCAATATTATCTTGAGTACCTTTTCCTTTTTGGAATCCAACTTTAAGAGGCCTTTCTCACTTCACATAAGGTAAAAGTCTTCGCTGCAACACTGCGAGCATCCCTTTGCTTTTATGGGAAATTTAAACAGTTCTATTTGTATTCCATTTATTGGTGGTTATTTTCTTTTACTTCCTAGTGCTTTTAGAGCAGCTATCACTTCACTTTCTACAATTGCAGGTTCTTTGTCATAGAGGTTCTTTGTCATAGGATTATTTTCAAAGGAATCTGTTGTTCTTTGGTGTCTTCTGTGTAGGGTTAGGTCTTCAATATACTGTACTGTTTCCACCTTTTCTTCTTGGTCAGATACTGTGCTTCCCTGTTGCTGTTTCACCCATACCTGTCAACCTTCCCGGATTGGCCGGGATTTCCTGGTTTTCGGCGCCAATTTGCGCCATTTCCCGCCCTGCGCTGCCGAAACCCCGGAATTTGGCAGCGGGGGAAAGGAGGTACTGCACAGCCCTTCTGCGCAGGTTGCCTTCTACGCATGCGTAGAAGGGTTTTACGCTTGCGTAGAACCTTTCTACGCTTGCGTAGAACCTTTCTACACTTGCGTAGAAGGCGACCTGCGCAGAACCGTTCTGCGCAGGGGACCCTTCTACGCATGCGTAGAAGGCGACCTGCGCAGAACCATTCTGCGCAGGTCCCGGATTGGCCGGAGCCACGGTTGAAAGGTATGGTTTCACCTTAAATTTCCTTTTGATTCCTTGGATCATCTGGAAGAGACTTCTTATTTCTCCTCTTTTGTTGTTCTTTTCTGCTTCTTTCCACTGGTGTTTCTGTGTACCTGTCGCTGAAAAACTGCATTTAGGTTTCTGATCCTATTTCTGCCACTTTTTGCTTCTCATCTGTCCTTTACAATTCTAAGAGTTTCTTATGCCACTTGTCTAAGTTTTTCTTTTCTCTTTACTACAAGAATTGTCTTTTTTGCATTCTTCTCTAATACCTGGTTTTAATTCACAGTTCTTCTATTTCAGGGTCGGTAGAGTTTAGTAATGTAAATTTGTCCCTTATGTGGATTTTAAATTCAGCAGCAATGTTTTTTAATTAAAATTTGGCACTGCAATTCTTTTGCTGTTCTTTTTGATCAGGATCATAATCTGTTCCTCATCTTGTTTTGGCAAAGATAATACAGCTTCTTTATCTCTTGCTTCCTATTACTCATCTATTTAATTTCTATCTTGACCATCTGGTGATGTCCACATGCACAGCCATATGAGGTGTTAACTACTGTCTACTATTTTCATGTTTTTTCCTCTTAGTGCAAGGGTTCTCTGGGCCAGATGCACTGTGGGCCAGATGCAGCCCATGGCACCATTTCATGTAGGCACCCACCACCTCCACCACACCAGGAAGAGCCATGTGGTGGAGGAAGGGCAAAATGGCTGTCTGGACCTCAAAGTGTGACCCAGCCCCCGGCTTTAAAAGGTTGAGAACTCCTGTCTTAGTGGGTATGTTTAAGTGTGTTTTCAAAATGATAGTTTGAGAAGCTAGCTATTGTGAGTTTGATGAGAAAAATGAAGAAGTTCCGTGCGCTTCGGTGTCTAGTCATGCCTGCCACATGACCACGGAAACGTCTGCAGCAGCAGACAGCGCTGGCTCTTCGGCTTTGAAACAGAGATGAGCACTGCACCCTAGAGTCGGATACGACTGACTTTCGAGCAAGGGGAACCTTTCCCTTTATTAAGAGTGAAGTTGCACTGCTGTAGTTCCTTATTAGCCTTTTGTTTGCAGCCTAACACAGTAAAGTGTATTTGGCTGTTTGGATGTAGTGAAGAGAAAAATGCAGAAATAAGATTTCTTAAAAGACTTGCCTGTTTTTGTTTTTGTTTTGTTTGTTTTTTGTATACTAATTTCTGAGCAAGATTGTCTTTACATCTCAGCAGCAGAACTCCCAAGTTTTGGGCCAGCCAGGCTTAACATGCTGGTGGTTATTGACATGGACCAAACATATACAAGAACCTGCCCTGAATATACAAATGACTATTAATGGCACTGATGTGCCAAAATGCTTCTTCTGGATGTTAATTTCAATAGCTGTGTGCTCAGGAGATGAGACGGAGAATGTACAGGTGAAACTCAGAAAATTAGAATATCGTGCAAATGTTCATTCATTTCACCTAAAAGGTGAAACAAATATATGAGATAGATTCACTACATGCAAAGTGAGAGATGTCATGCCTTAATTCGTTATAATTGTGATGATCATGAATGGCGTACAGCGTACATGAAATTATGTGATGATTATGGGGTACATGAGATTTGGGGGTTGGGGTTTTCATAAAGTGTTAGCCATAAGCATCAATATTATAACAAAGTAAGGCTTCAACTATCCCGCTTTGCATGTAATGAGTCTATTGCATATATTTGTTTCACCTTTTAAGTTGCATTACTAAACTAAATGAACATTTGCACAATATTCTAATTTTCTGTGTTTCACCTGTAGTTTGGCAACCCAAGTGTTTTCCTCAACTTTTGATTTGGATTACTTTTGCTGTGCAGAGAACATTGTCCTAATTCAGTGATGGTGAACCTTGGCACTCCAGCTGTTATTGGACTTCAATTCCCAGAAGCCCAAGTCCCTGTGAATCCACATGAACCAGTTTACTGGCACTCCAGCAGTTCTCGGACTGTGTACATAAGGACTGCGTACACACAGTCAACCCATTCGTGTGGATTCACGGGGACTTGAGCTGGGAATTGAAGTCCGAGAACAGCTGGAGTGCCAAGGTTTGCCATCATGGTCCTAATCGATCCACACTGTGCATTACTGGCGACAGGGGACTTGTGAGACCTGGCGAGAGGGGTGTTCTTCATATGATAGAGTCACAATTGCAAAGAGGTATCACATAGTCTGCACCCAGTGAGATTCTGAAAGAAGGCATCAGGGGAACCCATTTTAAGTGATTTCACTGTGATCTCGGTCGTAATGTCTGTAAAACACTGATGCCATTTCCTGTACCTTGCAAGTAGCCTTCCTTCTCTTCCTTCAGTACAGCTTCCATGGAATGGTATCTGTGATTCGTGCTTGGTACTAATAGCACTGAAGAACTGCATGAAGAATGTGGGTGGAGGTGAAGGCAAGGAGCTTGGGTGGTGCAGAGAGGAAGTTTTATGTAATTTTTGGCTGCCTTTCTGGTAATTGTTTTAATCAAATGGAATGCAGTATAGTCCAGTGCTTCCTTGGCAGAAACAGCCATCTCCCCTCCTCCTCTTGCTTTTGGATGTAGGATCTCGGTAAGTTCTCATTTGCTGTCCAAGTAAGAGGTGAAACTTGGATGGTGTTTCTCAGGGAAAGGATTAAATACTGGAAAGGATTTGACAGTAATGAGGAAAGGATATTTATTCTATGCTAAAGGATGCAATGAAGGAGTGCGGTGGCTCAAGTGGTTAAGACGTTGAACCTTGATGACTGGAAGTTTGGAGTTCGATTCACGAGTACTGCACGACGGAATGAGTGCCTGTCTCTGTCAACCTAGCCATTCGAAAGCAAGAAATTGCAAGTAGACAAATAGGTACCACTTTGGTGGGAAGGTAAACAGCATTCCGCGCACTCCAGTGTTGAGGCATGCCTGCCACGTGTCCAACGGAAATGTCTGCAGATGCAGACAGTGCTGGCTCTTTGGCTGTAAAGAGAAATGAGCACTGAACCCTAGAATCGGTTACGACTGGCTTTCAAGAATGGGCTACCTAAAGATACAATGAGCTTTGGTTGATATGTTAGTGGAGATGTGATTTTGTATTTTGGTTCAGGCATGGAGTTTACTGAATAATGTTGAGTCAGCCACAGATTAACCCACCAGATAACAGATGTTGTGGGGGGAGTAAGTCCATTACATGGAAGTTCCTGTATGAAAAGTCGGACAAACAGTATCGGACAGTATCGGACAACCTTTTAGAGACCAAGTGCCCAAACTGCTGGCCATGCCGCACCCTCACGCCTCATGTGAGCCACCCGCCTTACCCCAGATGGGAGGAAGGAAGTGCCCCCACTGGGCAGTTGGGCAGAGGGGTGGGGCAAACTCTGTGCTGGGGGAGGGAGGAAGCATTCCCATTGGGCTGCTAGGCAGAGGGGTGGGGCAAACTCCGTGCTGGGGAAGGGAGGAAGCATTCCCATTGGGCTGCTGGGCAGAGGGGCGAGGTGAACTCTGCTGGGTTGATGGCACACATGCCCACAGAGAGGGCTCTGGGTGCCCCCTCTGGCACGTGTGCCATAGGTACGCCACCACTGGTATAGGAAATAAATGAAAAGGAGTGTTCAGTAACTATGCGTAATCCTGAGAATATCCAGTTTTCTTTTTTAAAAAAAGAGAAATTAGCAAGTTGTTAGTCCTTATACTTGCAGGGAACTTGCAGGGAACTTGGTAATATGGAACCCTTTGAAGCAAGGTTTGGAAGAGGTTTAGCTGTATAATGTCAGACATGCTACAGTATCTGAAATTAGGTACCATAAGCCCTGACAGAGGATGACAATGATCTGTAGTGAATTGTGGGCTCTCAAGCACCCACTCACTTCCTGCAGTATGACCACAGCGAGGAGACAGGAAGGTTTTCATTGTTTTAGCTTGCCTACAATGTATAGTGGCTGATTCTAAATAAGATTTGTTGGAAATAAGCCAACTTCATAATATACTTTTTAAAGAACAAATATACCTGAACGATAGTGCTGTCAGTCAAACCTCACTCAGTCAAATCTATAATAATGTCTAGTGTACAAAGCATAATGTAGAACTAACTTTATTTTCTTATTTAATAATAGCTGTGCAATTAATACTGAGGTTATTAGTTTTTCTATAGTGGTACTGTTTGACCTGCAGAATGTGTAAGATCATGGAGACAGTGCTTGGGGTTTAATGATTTTTTGGAGTTGGGGTCACAGGAATCTACCTTGTTTCCTACATATTCAGCTAGTTGTTGGAATTCTGATTACAGTAGACCCTCACATAACGACATTGCTTGGTTCCTCAAGTAGTGTCGCTATACGGGAAACGTTGTGCGGTTTTCAACGGCAGCTGCGCCATCTAGCAGAAAAAACTCATTATCCGCACGACGTTTAAAAAGTCATTAATCTGCACAACGATGGTTTTTCATCGTTGTGCAGATAGTCACGTGGCGAGTGACCACGTCGTTAATCGGGGGTCCACTGTATCTCTTTTTATCCAGTCTTCTCTTTGCTGATCGTTGCTGGCTCTGTTTTCAGTGGTTACAATGCATAGCTGTTCAACCGGATCACTTTTAATCAATCACAAAATTATACCACTTTAGTACTTTTAAGAACCACATTCATCTTTCATTTAGCATTACCAGGTCTTACCAGATGATCCTTTTCAAATATTTATCTTAAAATATATCTTAAAGCTTCCTGTGTGTATCTGTTATAATTGGTTCCATTGCTCATGAAACCAATGGTTGGTTAATAAATTGCTCTTTCCCAGAACCTGTGTGTGGTTAGTTGACCTTCTGAAAGTAGATGTTCCCCTATTCTCTTGATGTTTGGTTGTTTGCTTTCTGTTTTTTAAGTGGTAAACAAGAGATTAGTTCAAGGAATTAACCTGCAACTCGATTATATTAGTAATACTAAGTCTAAAACACTACAGACTAACACTTGCCTTAGGTTGCAGTTCTAAACATATTTATTTGGAAGTAACCCTTTGAATTCTATGAGCCTTACTTATGAGTAGACATGAATGGGATTGCACAACATTCTGTGAACAATCCCATATATTGCTGCTGAAATGCAAACTTGCTCAGCTGTTCCCATGCACAGTTCAAGCTGTTTTAAAGTGTTCGGACGGGAGCCAGTGAAGTATATTCGATGGAGTCTCAAAACCATAGCTGTCAAGTATGGCCGGGAAACTCCCGTATTTTACCCTCTTTACCGCCATCCTCCCATATTGGTTAGACTGCAATGCCCTAATGGAGGGCTGCACAGGATAAGCATAGCTGTCAAGTTTCCCATTTTGGTCAAGAAATTTCCCTTATTTTCAAAACCAAAACTTGACAGGTAGGCTAGGAACAGACTCAGGACATCTAGCTTCAAATTCCTGCTCAACCATAGAAATTTGCTAGGAGGTATCGGTGGTGAACGGAGATGTAAAATTTCCGGAAATTTTGAAGCTCGGGAAAAAACCCAGTTTTTTTTCCGGGGGGAAACAGAAATTGAAAATAATCTGATACCATACATATTTTTAAAGAAATGATTTATAAAATATTTGAACCCGGCCTTATCTTAAAATATTCTATTCCTCGTGTTAAAATAAAACATTCCATGTTATATATTTTTTATTTTTTCAATTTTTCAGGAAAAACAAAACAAAAAAGGCTTCAGAAAAAAAACGGGAAAATCCATTTCCCCCTCTGAATTTTTTCTGGCTTTTTTCTGGGCCTTCACATCTCAAACCACTTGTGGAACATATCACATATCTAGAAAACCCAATTAGAGGTTCAGTAATTTAGAAGCAGCTTGACACACCATACCAACAGCAACAAAGTATTCAAAGTATTTCAGATACTGTATTAAAACTTGCTTCAAATGTTTCTAAATTGTGTGTCTGTATCTTTTGAAAAAGTGTAGGTGTCTCTTTCAACAAATAAGAGATAGATATTTTGTTAATTTTTGAAGTGGTAGCAATTAACAAGACAAAAAAAGTTGTGGCACATTAAATACTAAATTTCTTTTTTTTATATTAATTTTTATCAATTTTTACAAAATAGAAAAATATCAATACATAAAAAGCATAGCAAAACAATTATTCATAAAAGAAGAAAAAAAATTCAAACATTATATAATCATCATTAATAGTGCTCCTTATTGTAATACTAGCAGAGGTTGCCGGGCTGTTTTAAATGGTGTTGTAAGGTTTTTGTTTTATATTTATGCAAATGAGGTTAGTATGTAATTTTTAAAAAAAAATGTTTATTTATACGCACGGACTGTTTTAAACTGATCATTTTTTGGGGGGGATTTTAAAAAGAGGAAAGGTTGATATAATTTTTTCAATTATTGTATTTAAAAATATAATGTGTTACTATGTGAATTTTTGTTAATAGGTGTACCTTGGATAACAATTTTTAAAATGTGTAAGTGTTTTTTTAAAAAAATTCAATGTTTTTTACTGTGTTTAGATGTTTTTTTTGAGAACTTATTTATTTATTTTTGAATTATTTTTTATTATTGTGGATATTTTTGAATGTTTTTAAAACTTATTTCCTTCTTTTTAATCTTTGAGATTAATTTTAATATTTTGACTGTTATTTCTCCTGTGGCCACTGTTGCGTACATTTTAATTTTAAGTGATTTTTCTCTACTGGCCTGTGGGTGTCGCCTCTTCTTCCTATTAGTAGTGTCCTCCTTTTCTCATTTCAGTTCTGGTCGTCGATGAGTGAGGACGTCTCCTGGTAAGTTCTCTGGTATATTTTTGTTAGGGGGGTTTGTTTTGGGTTTGCGGGGGGGGGGTTCTGTGTGTTTCTCTTTGTTTATTTTTGGTTGTTTTTGGATGTTTTTGTGTTTCCTTTTTATGTTTATTATTTTTGTTTTTGATTATTTTTGAATGTTGTTGTTTGTGTTGGGGGTGCGTGTATTTCCGTGGGCCGGCCTCGGTGGCTGGCCCGTGGCAATACCATGTGGCGGTGGGCAGCAGCGGTGGGGGGGGTCTTTCCTTCTTGCGTGCCGGGCTCGATGCCTGGCCCGTGGGAAGGAAGGGCAGCGGCAGCGGCAGGGGGAGTTCCTTAATACGGCGTGGCCTCTGTTGCCGGACCGCATTGAGGAAGGCCATCGGCGGGGTGGGGGAAGTCCTTAACGCGGCGTGACCTCTGTTGCCGGATCGCGTCAAGGAAGGCCATCTGCGGGGTGGGGGAGTTCCTTAACGCAGCATGGCCTCTGTTGCCGGACCACGTTAAGGAAGGCCATCTGCGGGATGGCGATTTCCTTAACGCGGGCTGTGTTTCTCTGAGGGAGTGCGTTTCTCCCCGTTCTGCTCGTTCATGGCGTGCAGGACAATGGGGATTGTAGTTTTTTCCCTTTGTGCCCTTTTTTTGGTGCGGGTGGTTTTTGATTGGCCGCGGCACGTTTCCCCACGTTCTTTGTGCTCCCGCCTCTCAGCCTGATTGGCTATGGCACGGCACAAAGAACGTTGGGAAATGAAGTTGTTTCCCTTTTTTTGCGTTTGTGGGGCTCTTATGTGTGTGTGTGTGTGTATATATCTGTGTGTGTATTATTATATATATACCTATAAAATGGTGCATTAACCGTTGGAATGTGACAAAGGATGTTGCACCAGGCCCCACTAGCCCGTAATGGGCCTCCGTTCACTCGCCCGAACTCGGTTCGCAGGTAACTGTCAGGTTGAAATTTTTGACCCGGGGGCAGGAGCCCCCCAGTCGCAAAAACAAAAAGGGAACTTCAATTCCCAACGTTCCTGGCGCCAGAGCCAATTCGGAAACGCACCGCGGCCAATCAAAAAAAAAGCCGCAGGGAAAAAAACGCCGAACAAACCGAAAACAGAAACGACAAACTACAATCCCCAGCGTCCTGCGCGCCATGAGCGTGCAGAACGCTGAAGAAGCCGGTGCGCGAAAAATAAAAACAAACCCACACCGTGAGCGCAAGTCCACCGCATGCGGACGCAACGCCCAGAAAACACGCAACACCCCAAAAGCACTATACCATGCAAACCCGCCGGCCATCTTGCATGGAGCAACAGGGAAGAGAGGGACACCCTTTCCCCCACGCTGCCCCGCAGAAGACACGGCGAGCCCAGCGACACAAACTCGCTGGAAAAAAAATCCAAAAACCTCACCCAACCCAGCAAGCAAACCCCCACCCCCCAAAAACACAAACCCCAAAACAACCAGAGCCACGGCAATACCCTCCCCCAAAAGCTGCATGAAGCGGCAAGCCAAACACCCACCCAACAAACACACACACCACAACCCAGCCCGGACAACGGTACCCCCCCCAAACGCTGCATGAAGCGGCGATGGTATTTCCACGGGCCAGCCATCAAGACTGGCCCACGAAAATACCCAAAACACAAATCAAAAACATTCAGAAAAAATCCAGAAATATTAAAAAAAAACACACACAGAAACCCCCACCTCAAACCCTAAAAAACAAAAACATTCAAAAAGACACACACAGAAACCCCCACCCAAAACCAAAAACATTCAAAAAGACACACACATAAACCTCCACCCAAAACCATAAACAGACACAGAACGCCCCCCCCCAATCCAACCCCCCCTAAAAACAACAACGGACAGAGCTTACCATTAGACGTCTTGCCTCATTGAAAACCGGAACTGAAATGAGAAGAAGAGACTCACCAGAAGAAGCAATACAAAAAAATTGCTCAACACCACCACCCAGTGGCCAAAGGAGAAAAAACATCCAAAATATTACCAAAAATATTACCAAAAATTCAATAAATCCCAAAAATTCAATAAATCCCAAAAATTAGGGTAATCAATTCCAAAAACATTCAAAAATATCCAAAGATAAATATATCACAGATAAATAAATAAATTTTCAATAAAAAATAAAAAAACCACTGTAAAATACCTTCAATTTAATAAAACATATATTTACACATTTTTAAAAATATAATCCAAAATTTATTTCCATTAAAAAAACCCCATCAAAAACCACTTTAAACAGCCTGGCACTAAGGAAGCCGGCACGCAAAAAAAAAAAAAAAAAAGCCAACACCACTGGGAGCGCAAGTCTGCCACAGGCGGACGCAGCGCCTCGAACCCAAAAAACCACAAAACCTTACAACACAATTTAAAACAGCCCAGCACCATTGGTGCAAGAAAAAAAATGAAACCCTTTACTGTCCAACACAATCTTTAAAAGCCCGGCACTGCCGGGCAAAATATGCTAGTGTGTGTGTGTGTGTGTGTCTGTGTCTGTGTCTGTGTCTGTGACTGTGACTGTGTGTATACACACACACACACATGCATACACATATATAACTACTTCCTTCTAAATAACTACAGAATTGACATTTTATCTAAGAGCACTAACCCTCCAATACAAAAAAAACAACAACAAAATAATACCAAAGCACCCAGTGATATATACAAGTCTTGAGTACCACAGTCTAACAGTTCTAATATCTTGAAAAACTCATATGTTGTGGTGCTGGTTTGCATCCTTTATCATCCGTTAATACAAATTCCACAAATGGTCTCCATATTTCCCAAAACTTGTTTTCTTTCATTATACCTTTATTAAAATTAAACTCCCATGTCAGTTTATCATTCAGAGCAATTTCCCACATTTCTTTATACCAATCTTCCAATTTTATAACTACTTCATTTTTCCAATTTCTAGCTATACATTGTCTTGCCGCTGTTAACAGTATAGAAAACAATTCTTTACTACTAAATAATAAATTTCTGTGTTTAAATGTGAGCTTTGGTGGATCAAATTGATGCCATGAGGTCTCACTCTTATGTCTGACAAAGTGGACTTAATCCATGAAAGCTAACAGTAAAATACAGGAGTTAGTCCTTAAGGTGTCAACATTTTTGTTGTTTGCCATCACTGGGTTAGATGATGGGTAATTGCACATGATACATTGCTGTCTCAACTGGATTTTGAATCTGGTTGTCCTAGACTTTTTGGTTTATCTTGCGCTGCTACCTTTTGTATTATGTGGGTCATTTAATTTCTTGCATTTTAAAAAAGTTGCTTTTCTCTGCATGTTAAAAAGTATATTGTCTTGTCACATATGGGGTTCATCAGTTGTCCAGTCTTTAGTGCATGTTTCCCTGTAACAGTTTTTGACTGCAGTCACTTCCTGATGAGTTGTTCCATTGCCTGTAAAACACCAGGCTTTATGGCAAGCAAGCGAGCGAGAGGGAGGGAGGGAGGGAGGTGGATAATTATTTTGCCTCTCCAAATGTTGTTTTTGCAGGATGTGACTTTTTGAACTTGGTTTCCTAGTTCTCAGCTAAGTGCTGCTTGTAAAACCACTGTTTTTTCAGTGATTTTGCGTTTTATTGCCAGTTGCTTCATATCTTTTCTTAACTGATGTGTTAGGAAATCTGTAGTGAAACATCACTTTCTCTTGATAAACTTTGAGGAAAAGGCACCCCATGGGAGAAAGGATAACACCACTTTCCACCAGATGAGAATAATTTCTTTTTTTTTTTGCTGTTACTTTGGTTTGCAGAAACTTTTAAGATCTAAGTAACAGTTTCATGTCAGAGGCTATCCTGGGTTGAAAGGATTTTTTGCTGGAGAAACTCCGCTCACGGGACGCCCGAATGTGGCTCCTTTCATGTCCCCAAGATCTTTTCCCACCGAAGTGGTCCCTATTTATCTATTTGCAATTTCTTCCTTTCGAACTGCTAAATTGGCAGGAGCTGGGACAGAGACAGGCGCTCAAACTGTCATCATCCAGTACCCGGGTCTCAAACTGCTGAGTTGCTGGCCTTCTAGCTAACAAGGTGAGCTTCTTAACCACTGAGTCATGTGTTGTTGCATTTATTAAATTAATAAAATACACTAGAGTCATTTTAACATTTTAATTGCTTAGTGTAATGAAGGCCACAAAAACTCTGGAGAAGGGCATCTCTTGTTGGCAAGTTCCCTAAATTAAGAGCATTGCTGAGCTTTGGTAGCACAGAGGTTAAACTGCTGTGTTGCAGCCAAAATGTTGTGAATGTGATCCTGACAGGATTAACTCAGCCTTCCTTCCATCCTTCCAAGGTTGGTAAAATGAGTCCCCAGCATGTTGGGGGCAAAATGTTAATTACTCTGTGAACCACACAGAGAGCACACTAAGCGCTAGGGGCAGTATATAAGCGGGATTGCCACATGGAAATGCTTCTTTGTTAGTCCAATTTTTTTCATGTTAGTGCCTGTGTGCTCCCATGCGCTAGACACAATATGTACCTATTCAAGGAGTAACAGGAAAGTGCTCTATGGTCATGCCTTGTGATGTTCTTCCTCGGAGCCACTGCTTTACCTATTTTGTATTTCTTCTCCAGTTGCAGTGCTGGTCTGCAACTGGAAGAATATTTTCTTTCAACAGATGTGGCTGAACCATAGCACCAGTTTGGGCAAGCGGCCATGTTTGCTGCAGCTGCATTGGTACAGCCCGTCCTCTTAAATGTTTCCCATAATGCAGTTCTTTGTGCTTAGAAACGGGCTGGGGAGCTTCTGAGCTTCACTGACAGTGCTGTCCAGTGTTGGGCTTTCAATAGGTGATAAGTACCGTATTCTAAAACCAATAGCTTCAAACTTCTCAAATTAAGCCATTCAAACATTTTTACATCCTTTTGGACATGACAGAATCTTTTTTAGATTTCCAATTACTGTACTGCTTTAAAGTGATACATGAACTTTCTTTATTTACATTTCTTTCAGTATAAGGAAAGAAGCTTTAAAACCAATAAAGCATCAAGTGCTTTTTTTTTTGTAATTGGGACTAGATCAGGGATTTTCAACCTGCGGCCCATGGCACCATTTCGTGCGGGGGCCCCACCGCCTCCGCCACACCAGGAAGTGCCATGTGGTAGAGGAAGGGCAAAATAGCTGTCTGGCCCCCAAAGCTGTCTGAGGGAGCATGATCCGGCCCGCGGCTTTAAAAGGTTGAGAACTCCTGGACTAGATGAGTGTGCTAGGATTAATTTCTTGAATTAAAAAATGGCATCAGAAGACTAACTGTATTGCTTTCTCTTCAAATAAAAACAGTTCCTTGGCATTCCTTTCTCTGTGTGAGAGCGCAAGAACATGAGAGAGAGAAAGAATGAATGTTTAGAGCAGGCAGGAGATAATAGCGATTCTGGTATACCCTTTAGGATTGTGATAGTGAACCTTGGCACCTGGAGTGCCAAGGTTCGCCACCACTGCACTAGAAGGAGATGGGGTTCAAACTGAGATTGGATCCTTATCTTCTATACCAGTGATGGCGAACCTTTTAGAGACCGAGTGCCCAAACTGCAAGCCAAAACCCACTTATTTATCGCAAAGCGCCAACATAGCTGGGTGAGCTTTGTGCTGGGGGGAGGGAGGAAGTCTCCTCATTGGGCTTCTGGGCAGAGGGGTGGGAAAACTCCATGCTGGGGGAGGGAGGAAGCACTCCCATTGGGCTGCTGGGAAGAGGGGCAGGGGTAACTCTGTGCTGGGGCAACGGCATGCATGCCCACAGAGAGAGCTCTGAGTGCATCTTCTAGCATGTGTGCCATAGGTTCGCCACCACTGTTCTATAATTTTCAATTCTGGGGTCCCAGTTTGTGTTCTGACTTGACTATTCTTGCCTGAACCTCTTCTAGATAGGGAAATCCAGGTTTTTTTCCCATTGAGCTGGTTCTTTTAGCAGAGACAACCCATGTCCTTTCTGAATGCATGCTTAAAGGGATAAATATACTCACACTTCCCATTTCTCTGCAGCTACTCATCGTGTTAAACCTTCTGCCAGGGATTGAGTTACAGTTTGGGACTGTATCTTCCTTAAATGAGAGCCTGTCATCATAGCTGGAAAGAGGACCAGCTCACTTGACTTTAATGGAGCGGGAATTAGGTAGATAGACTCAGCTTTTTTAAAAATGAGGCCACCTATTTCTGTCTGAGTCTCTCTCACCTGTTGCATTGGTAAGGACATTATTAAAAATGGCTGAACACCTACTTGAAAATCCCCTTTGTGCATTTAGGCCTCTATCATACAAGTGATTCAGTGGTCCTCATTTGGATATGTTTCTGGTAAGATTTGGTTTCTAGACCTGTCATTATCCTGGTCACGTTATCTTTAATAAATTTTAATAGTCCTCCTTTGGAACAATCTAAATGTTGTAATTATCACAGTCTGCTCCTTGATTACTAATGGAGACTTGTGCATATATTGCCTCAAACTTTATGATTTTGTCTCCCTGTGGTTTGGGCATCATGGTTACCTTAGACCAGGTGTTTGCAACCTTTGGCCTGTGGGCCGGCCCTGGCCACCATTTCATCCGGCTTGCAGTGACAACCCCGGAAGCGGAAGCGGATGCGTTCATGACAGCCATAAATGCGCATGTGCATGTGCAAACACACACACCCTGGTGGTTTGCAGCAGCATTTACGATGAGGGAAACCATGTGTCCGGCCTGCTCAGCTGTCTGAGGGTGTGTGGTCTGGCCCGCGGTGCGAAAAGGTTGAGAACTCCAGCCGTAGACCTTTCCCAAGACCAATAGCCATTTGACTGTGACTAGGGGACTGGGTTCAGATCCTCACTTGTCCATGAAAGTTACCATTTGTCCTTCCGCCAGTCATATTTTCTCATTCTGACCTACCCAGTTACCTTATTGTGAGGAAAAAAATACAACAAAGAAGAGACATATATTTTACCTTCAGCTCGTTGGAGGCAAAGTAGGGAACAAATATTAAAAAAAGTATTTGGGGAATTAGTTGACGTGATATCTAGCCATGCACAGAGTAACAAACTTTACTTTTAAGTTTTCTGTAGGATGTGAAAAGGAAAGTTAGGCGCATATTATTTGCTTTTTGTTGAGACTGATGTGCGTGTGTTAGAAATTGTAAGGATTTTTGTGAGGGTGGACTTCATGTTGCAAGTGGGCAGGAGGCAAACAGTTTCTTGTTTATGCTGGCTGGGGCCATTTGTTTCTATGTGTTTTCCAGTGCAATTATGCTCCTGTCCTTCCAGAGAGGACATTACAAGGATTATAAGAGGTTTCTCCTCTGGGGCAGGAATGTAAACATAAGTAGCACGTGCGGCCTCCTAAAGTGTTTATCAGTGTGAATGGAAGTGCAGAACAAGCCACCCACTGAAGAAACATCATATTTATTTATTTATTTATTTATTAAACTTATATCCCGGCCTTATAGGAAAAACCTTCCTATTCCGGGCAGCTTACAGCATAAAATTCAAAAATACAAACTGACACAAATATTAAAAATTTCATATAAAACCCCTCCAAACTCAAACCACCCTAATACGAAAGCCTACATGTGAAACTCAGAAAATTAGAATATCGTGCAAATATCCATTCATTTCACTTAAAAGGTGAAACAAATATATGAGATAGACTCACTACATGCAAAGCAAGAGATGTCATGTCTTAATTCCTTATAATTATGATGATCATGGCAATGTACAGCGTACATGAGATGATGTGATGATTATGGGGTACATGAGATTGGGGTTGGGGTTGGGGTTTTCATAAGCTGTAAACCATAAATGCTTATGGCTTAGAAGTGGGAAACCCCACCCTACCCTACTTTTGGGCACTGGAGAAGTGGACAAAGATCACCAAAAATGCCAAGAGGGAGAAAGGGTTGGAGGGCTACTTCCCACTTTGAAAAACAAGTGGAAAGTTTTTGGAAAGTATAAATTTTTTCCAGATTGACCAAAAGTTTAAAAAGCTGTTATTGGAGAATTCCAGTAGAAGCAATATGGAATGGGGAGGAGGCTTGTGGTATAGCAATGAAGGAGTCTCATAAAGCAAAGAAAGGGGAGGAAATACTTTGGGGGCTGGACCTTGCCCAATTCTTGTTTAATAGGCACCCACAAGTGGTTAAGATGCTGACTGGGAAGTGGAAGGTCAGCAGTTCAAAACCCAAGTGCTGCATGACAGAGTGAGCTCCCGGCTCTGTCCCAGCTTCTGCCAACCTGGCAGTTTGAAAACAAGAAATTGCAAGTACAGTAGAACCCCGCATAACGAAAAAGTCCGTTCTGCGAGGCACTTTGTTATACGAATTTTTTCGTTATATGAAGCATGGCTCCTATAACAAAAATCCCTATGGGATGCATCGTACAATGAAAATCTCTGGGAAAAATCGTACTGTGAAAATTTTTCGTTGTATGATGCATCCCATAGAGATTTTTGTTGTACAATTTTTCCCATAGAGATGTATTGCTTCGTATAACGAAAAATCCGTTATAGGGGGTACAGCAGTTTGCGCAAATCCTCTTTTGTTGTACGATTTTTTCGTTATACAAAGTGTTCGTTATAATGGGGTTCCACTGTAAATAAATAGGGACCACTTCGGTGGGAAGCACAGTAAACAGCATTCTGTGCTCTCCGGTGTCTAGCCGTGCCTGCCACATGTCCACGGAAATGTCTGCAAACGCAGACCGCTGGCTCTTCGGCTATAAAACAGAGATGAATACTGAAGCCTAGAGTCGGATACGACTGGCTTTCGAGCAAGAGTGAGCTTTACCTTTACCTATGTTCCTGTCTCTTGTTCTTGTGCAAGAGTTACACCTAATTCATGCCCCCCAGTGCATGACACACAGGATCACTGTGAAAATAGGTCTATCTGTTGCTGACAATTTAATCTTTTGGAGAATGTAGAGCGGCAAATGTTTCAATGGCTGGAATTAACATTCTTTTTTTTCTCTGTGCTTTTATGAAGAAATTTGAGAAATGGAGAGGGAGCATTTCCTCCTGTTTTGCCTGTTGTGTCTGCATGCTCAGCTAGCAAGCACTAGCATGCAAAGGTTGCGGAAGAGCCTGCAGCAAAGTTCTTGGAATGGCTGAACTCTTCCCCTTGTCTCATACAGGGTGTGTATAAGTAGGAGAGATAGAGAAGGAATGTATACTGTGTAATGTGGGCTTGTTTGTGTAGATTACTCAGAGTTTGAGCAGACAACTTTTGAGCGGTTGATGCCTCCCTGTTCTTTGCAATACAGCTTGCCTTCTCTATACATGGCTGTGCAGTAAGAGAGACAGGTGAGGAATGATCTCTGTCACAATCTACATTCCCCCCCCCCCCAACATCCTTCCCACCTCTGCATGGTGGGATTCTGCCAGATTTTCCCAGATGTGTAATTCATAAACGCTAGGATATGTTTCATGATACCAGAAGCGTGATGTAATTGGTTTGAAAAACGAGTTTGTGTCATTGGGACTTCATTTGGAACTACAGTACTGTATCTCTCAGAAACATACCGGTCAAGCGCAGCTCCGGAGATTACGGGACCTGCGCAGAACGTTTCTGTGCAGGTCCGTTCTACTGATGCATAAAAGCCTTCTACGTATGCGTAGAAGCAACCTGCGCAGAAACCTTCCGCGCAGGTTGCTTCTATGCATGCGTAGAAGGCTTTTAAGCATGTGTAGAAGGCTTTTACGCATGCGTAGAATGGACCTGCGCATAACTGTTCTGCGCAGGTCACTTCTATGCATGCGTAGAAGGCTTCTACGCATCCCCTTCTGCACAGAAGCCATCTACGGGTTCTACGCATGCGTAGAAAGGACCTGCGCAGAAGGGATGCGCAGTAACTCCTTTCCCCCCGCTGCCAAATTACAGGGTAGCGGCAGCTCCGGATGGGAAATGGAGAAAATCGGCGCGGAATTACTGGGTAATCCCGGCCAATACGGGGAACTTGACAGGTATGCTCAGAAATACATGGAATTAATACATGACAGCTATAAAACATCAAATTCATGGACTAGGAGCCAGCAGGTACCAAATAAAATAAGACTTGAAATGGAAAAACTTGGCTCCTTTGATTGTTCTTTTAATTTTCTAGACCAGTGATGGCAAACCTTGGCACTCCAGCTGTACATGGACTTCAATTCCCAGATGCCCTGATCAGCAGGAGTGCTGACTTGGGCTTCTGGGAATTGAAGTCCAAGAATACTTGGGGTGCCAAAGTTTGCCACCACTGTTCTAGGTTGTCCTTGACATGAGAATGTAAGAAGATCCCTGTTAGAGGAGGTTGTGAGTACTCCCTTCCACCCCTGGCTCAGTATGGGAGTGACAGGCAGTCCTTTCTCTGCCATGGTCTTGATAGAGTGAGGTGTTCATTTCCAGGCAGCTTGTTTTGGTTGTCATTAAAGCAAATGAGAAGGGAGGACTCACTTGAGAAGGCTTTGATGCTGGGAAAGGTGGAGGGCAAGAGAAGAAGGGGGCATCCAAAGATGGGATGGCTAGATGGTATTGTAGATACAATGGGCACAGAGCTGGGTGGGCTGAGGAGGATGGTGGAGGACGTAGGCGCCTGGAGGACAATGGTCCATGGGGTCGCAGAGGGTCGGCCCCCTCGGCCGTAGGTTGAGAACCCCTGATCGAGCGAGTACTGCCCCTGCCCTTCTCTACTTCTTGTTTCTCAGTCATAGTGAGTATTGCTAAAGTCAGGAAGAAACAGGATGTGAGACAGAGGAAGTTAATGAATAAACTTATAAAGTTTGCCACCTAACTGTTTTGTAGACTAGGCTCGCAGTGTCCAGTTCTGGATCTTGCTTTCAGTACTTCCCCAAACTAAAGGAAAGAAGACATCTTAGCTTGACAAAGAATTAAACACATGGTCTTTTCTCACCACTGCTTGTCTGGACGTGGGCAACAAGTAGTATATGTGTGTTGCAGAAAATGCTGTTTTGTGAATACATAGGTCAAGATCCCATGTTTTCACTTGTTGAATAGACGAATACACTTCCTTTCTCCTTGACTTTGTTTCTGGGTGAAGAGATTATATTTTAAAAGTTCTTCTCATCTGTGTGTGTGTGTGCGCGCGTGTGTGCGCGCGCGTGTGTGTGCGTGTGCGTGCACACACACACACCTGCATTTGGGTCCTTGGGTACATGCAGACTAGTGGGGAGGTCCTGCTTTGAATTTCTTGGAAAGAAATAAGTCTTAGTTGCTGAAAGAGTTGTTATGCATGAGTTTAGAGATACCTGGGGCATGCTGTATCTGCTGCAACGTAGTCTTGTTTGTGGAACTCAGGAAAGGATAACATGAGTATCACCCAAACTGCTTGATCACACACCATACCCTTCGGCAAGTATTTAAGAACAAATATGAAAGATTCAGAATAGAAAAGAGGATTAAAGCATTTGAATAAAAAAATTATAGCATGTTAGAAACAAGCAGATCTTCTGCAGGACTGACTGTGACGTATTTTGGCATCATGGCTAAAAAGCTGATAGCGATGTAACGTAAATTGCGAGAGTTCAAAAAGTGTGAAGTATTTCGTAGCAAAAGCTAAGCAGAGCACCTTAACTCTGCTTTTATCATCAAGATAGTGGCTCTTCTTTGAGAATATTGTCTTTTGAAATACTACAGAAGTAGCTTAATAGAGTCTTAATAGAGGACATGCCATTCCACTTCCTGTTAGCCTTACACTGTGGACCTTTACAATGCAGAATTCCTGATTCTTTTGCACACAGAGAACTGTGGTGTTTGTTTATAAGAGAGCAAATGAGCAGGAATGCATACATTGATCGTCATTGCATGAGGTGGACTTCTTTGTCATTCTAAACCACACCTATTCTAGTATAGTACACTTGAGTCATAAACTGTCTACACATTGCACGTAGTCAGAAAGTGCCGCGCATGTAAGAACGACAGCCTCCTTCCCGAGGTACGTAGACTTACCTTGGGAATCCCTTGTGGCTATCACATTCCTTAAAAACAGGCCCTCTGGGGGTGTTAGGGACTCATAGACTATTTTGGACCTCTAAATACAATGGAACCACTTTAAGGTGAGGTTACATTTGGATGCCTGTATTTTTTTTAACGAGGTGATGGCAGTACAGTGGATCCTTGATTAACGACGCGTTTGAATAGTGTCATTTTTGCTTAACAGCGCGTCGTCACGCGCCACGTGACTATCCGCACAACGACGAAAAACCGTCGTTATGCGGATTAACGACATTTTTAACGTCGTTGTGCGGATAATGACAGTTTTTTGCCGCTAGATGGCGCAGCTGACATTGAAAACCGCACAACGACGTTTCCCCTATAGCAATGCTACTTGGGGAACCAAGCAACGTCGTTATGTGAGGGTCTACTGTAATCGTGTTGAGCTGGTGGTTTGGAACTTCTGCCATGTATTGGGATGGCTCCCTGTGTCTGTTTGGCACACAGACGCAAATACTAAAATAGAAACATCGCCCTGGTGTGTCTGTAATTTTTTGCTGTGCTCATGGAGTACAGCCATACAGGCACACTTATTTCTAAATGGGAATATCTTTCCTTGCATGTCCCCGGAGGCGTACCTTCTGTCTCTTTACTAGCCAAGCCTGTTAGTAATCTTAAATGGTAGAATGCCTCCAGCGTCTTTTTTCATGAAAGGAAACAGGCTGCTTAGAAATTATAGACCGGCTGGTGCCTTGAGTTGGCATGTTACTTAGCTGTACACATTCCTCAGGTCCTTACTTAGCTATTTGTTGGTGTCACTTTGCAAGACAGCATAGAGGGAACTGTAGGAGTTAAAACGAGAGTATGTGTTGACACCTTTAAGACTAAGACGTTTTCTTGGCATAAATGTTTACGACAACTGTAAACGGGATCGTGGCTGCTGGACACATTTTACGGCAGCTATGGTGTGGGGTGGGGAACCACCAGTCCGGCCTGCTCCGCTGTCTGAGGGGGCTTGGTCCGGCCCACAGGTTAAAAAGTTTGAGAACCCCTGGTTGAGAATTTACTTGCCATAATATTGACTCCTTCATGCTTAGCGTAAGAAAACGTGTAGTTTTCAGTCTGTTCCAAACTGGAATTAAAACTCTCCCTGATTCTTGGAGAAGGTGGATCCTTGAGGATCACAGCAGGGACTCTTTATTTGCCAGTTACAAATTTCCTTATGTTAAGCAACAAGATTTCAACCATTGGCTTTCTGTGAAAGGGTAGTTAGATAAAAGTTTCTCTACCAAGATTATACGTGATGGAGAGAAGGAATTTAAACTTTACTTCAGTATACGAAAGCTTAGCTGATTGCAAATAGTATATTTGTCTCAGTTGTCTAATTTTCTTTCTTTGAAGACATAACAGACCTAGCAGACATAATACGGAAAAACTACCCTTTGTTTTCACCACAAAGTATTTTTGTTTTATTTGTTTTATCTGTTATGCTAACCAATCACTCTCTACCTCTGTACCTAATGTATATAAATTGATGCCACGAAGTTTCAGTCTTATGTATGACAAAGTGGACTTGATCTACGAAAGCTAACATTAACATACAGCAGCTAGTCTAAAAGTGCTACAACATTTTTATTTTTGTTTACTCTCTGATATGCTCGAAACACAGACTAACATGACTACTATTCAAAAAGTTGTTTTATTTCATTTTTCCTTTTATGATAACTGTGGCTGGGATTTACCTTTGGCTTGCTGTCTCGATTCTCTTCTGTTGCTTTTCTCTGGTACAGTGGACCCTCAATTAACGATGTGTTTGAATAGCGTCATTTCTGCTTAACGACGCGTCGTCACTCGCCACTGACTATCTGCACAACGACAAAAAACCGTCGTTTGGATTAACGACGTTTTTTAACGTTGTGCGGATAATGACAGTTTTGATGCCACTAGATGGCGCAGCTGCCATTGAAAACTGCACAACGACGTTTCCCCTATAGCGACGCTACTTGGGGAACCAAGCAACGTCATTATGTGAGGGTCTACTGTACTTTATTGAGCAAGAATAGAGCATTACTAGCTCTAATCTCCAGATTTCTGTCTGTAACTCCCTCCCTCCTCCTTTGAAGCTAACATGTGCAAAAGGCGTATTCAGGAATTTTTGATCTGACCCAGCATGTCAGGAACTATGTCCAGGAAATGAAATTGTATTTACCTGGCAGAGATTTGAGCCCATGTTAACTCTTTGCACCTTGGAAGCAACTGTATGGTGCTTCCTTTGAGGAGTGACAGAAACATTTCCTGTGTTTCTCTAGAATCAGAAGAGAAAAACTTTTCCAGAGATTTCTGCTTTGCCGATGGCAGCATTTGCAGCCAAGTTTTAAATGAGTTCTTGACGCAGAGCTGCTGTCTGCTTCATATCTTAATGAGCTGTGAGTGCACGGAGCACCATTGGGGCGGTATATAAAAGTGTGATTGCTTTCCTTTGCATGCCTCTGAGATTTCTTTCTTTTTTTTTTTTTTGGCTTTCCTTGTAACATTGTTCTTTGGGAGCTTGGGCATTGTTGCTCTCAGGTTGTGTGGGTGGGTGGGTGTGGGGAGATATTTGACAGTCCCCTCTGCCTTTTAAAGTCTCACTGTGTTAATATTTTAAAAGTGAAGGTGGGTTTATAAATTTGCTGCAAAGGGGAAGAGCTAATAATGGAGAGAGTATCTTCAGGCACACTGTTAAGGACAGTGGTAATGGTTGGCCACGTGGGATGGAAAAAAAGGTACTTTAGTATGTAGAAAAAATAAATCTCCTTTTGTGTGTCTTCTGTGCAGATGCATTGCTAGCTGACTTGGAATCCACTACCTCCCACATCTCCAAGCGTCCAGTCTTCCTGTCAGAGGAAACATCTTACTCGTATCCAACTGGAAATCATACCTACCAGGAAATCACTGTACCTCCTCCAGTTCCTCCCCCTCCCTCCAGTGAGGCCTTGAATGGAACTATAAGTGAACCTATAGACCAGTGGCAGCCAAGTCTCCCCAAAAGCATTCACCAACAGGTAACTGGGAACAAAAACTTGAGGAAACTGGTTATCTTAAGGCAGGGGTTCCCAACTTACGGCCCACGGGCTGGACCCGGCGCGTGGCACCATTTCATTCCGCAGCGGAAGCGGATGCATTTACGACAGCCATAAATGCAGCTGCGACTGTCGTAAACATGTTTATGACAGCCATGGGCGTGTTTTACGGCAGTGTTTAAGCCGGGGAAAACCACCAGTCTGGCCCACTCAGCTGTCTGGGGGGCGTGTTTCGGCCTACGGTCTAAAAAGGTTGGGAACCCCTGTCTTAAGGTATAATTGTGGAAGGAAACAAGTCAGTTCTGAGTTGGTACGGGGCAGTTTGTTTAAATATAACTCATGGGGTAATCCAATTGGTACGCCCATTGAATTGGTGAGGATTTTCTTCTTATTCCATTTGTAAGAGTAATGGTTTGGGGTTGTAACAATTAAGAGATTAGACAAGTTCTTGGAGGACAAGAGTATCCATGGCTATAGTTATGGATACCTAAGGACAACCTCCAGGTTGGAGAGATAGGCAGGATATCTCTCAATGCCATTTCCAGGGAATCCTAAACAGGTGAAGGCATCTGCTTGGGAATAATACCCTGAAGCAAATGGTGAGCCACTGCGTGAGACAGAATGCGGGACTGGATGGGCTCCTGTGGCCTGTTCTAGCAAGGCTGTTCTTATGTTCTTATGAACCATCAGATAAATGATTGGGAAACTCCTTTGTTTCTATTTGTAATTTTTTAGTCTGGGAAAATTTGATGTTTCTTGCAGATTGGATATTAGTGGGTGTATTGTGAGGTAGAAATACATTCTTCTTTAGCTATGATCTCGGTAGATTATTTTAAACATGTCACTTATTTTGAACATACTGTACTACCAAAGGAGTGAAAATGTCAACTGTCTTACAAGGCCGATGTAAAGATTACTTGGGTTGGATACATGTTTTAAACATGTACTAACTATTACAGTGGACCTCCACTTTAAGGAATTAATCTGTTCCATAGGGTTTTCCTTATAGCGATTTTTCCTTAAAGCGGTTTCCCATAGGAATGCATTGAATGCATTGAAAACCATGGTGGGTAAAGATGATTTTTTTTTCCTTGCAGTGGGCCGTCATTTCCTGGACTTCTTTCCTTGAATAGAGTTTTCCTGTATGTAGACCTTCCTTAAAGCAGGGGTCCACTGTATTATTGAACTATGATCAAGTCTTGTATTATAGTTAGAGGATATTCACAGATAGTGAATTTAATTCATGTAGTCTATATATCTCAAATCATTTTAATGAAATAATTCTTTTTGCAGCCACAGTCCCAGTCTCCTGTATCCAGTGCCTCTGTATCCAGAGAGTGTGGTATCTCTCCTTCTCGTCCAGGTGAAGAGGAACACGTCTATAGGTATTGTGGCTTTTTTCTATCATTTCCCCCTGGCACTCTCAGACCATGAAGTTTCAGGTGGGACCAGAAGCTTCTTCTGTTGAGAGATATTGGGAACCCATTTTGACCTCCCTACTTGTGTTACCTTCAAAGCTAACTATTGGAGTTCTATTCCTTAAGCAGAAGTAAGGCATCTTGCTTTTACTGGGGCTTCAGATGTTGTTGGACTACAGTTAATGTATTAGTGCATCCCACAGAACAGCTGAAGTCTTGGCAAAACATCATTGGAAGCTGAGCAAACAGTAGGAAATTCATTCTGTGTTTCTTTTTTTGAAAATATTTTGTCTAGTAATTACTTGAAAGAAACAGGGATTTTTCTTCCTTTCCTTGTCAGATTGATTTTGTTCCACATTTGGGAATGATTTTAGATGTTCTAGGTTACAAGTATGTTTAATTCAATATTTACTCCCAGCTAGTGAGAGGGCTAAGGCAATGTTTAAACAAAGAGTCCTGGACATTAACACTGAAACCAATATTGAGTCACTCACAAAGATGAGATCCTTAAAATGCCTGAAAACAAAAAGTATTTTCAAATTGAGAAATACTTGACAACGGGTCTGACTCAGTATCATAGAAAAGCATAGAAAAGAGTAAGATTTGAGAAGTTGGACTCTATGGTCAAATATGGTCTATTTATCCATGTTCCATACTCCGAAAGAACATGTGTCTGTGGAACATCAGAAATAGAAAATATTGCACATGTTCTGCTTAGTTGTCAATTATATGCCACAATAAGTGCCCAGTATCTACAGACATTTTTAGACAAAATGAAATACTGTACTGGGACTCTAATAAAGATTAACTACCTTCCTTCAAGGCAGAAATAAATATGTAAATATTAGAACTGTCAAGTTTATAGTTGGGGCCATTCAAAAGAGATGTTTTATTAATCAGATAATCTTATTGAGTAATTTTTTTACTTTTTTATTGATATTGTATCATTTTACTTTTAACCTGTTTTTATTCTGTTCTATATAGCCATATTTTATCTAATGTATTTTACCGCATTTCAACCTGATATGGTCGGACGACAAATCAGTTAATAAAGGATACGGATACAGGTTACCAGTACATTTGGTATTATTTTGTGGGTTGATACTTGCGTGAAAACATTATCTATAACCTGTTATCAAGAACATCAGTTATATAAAGCACATAATCACATTACCATCTTTTAATCCTCTGAACTCTAGTTTCCCAAACAAGCAGAAGTCTGCAGAACCCTCTCCCACCCTGATGAGTACTTCGTTAGGCAATAACCTGTCAGAACTGGATCGGCTCCTACAGGAACTCAATGCTGTTCAGCACAACCCTCCTGGTGGCTATCCAGCAGGTATGAAAAACGGTGGCTCTAACTTTACAAAGCTGTGATATAATTAGATAAATTGATTGGGAGGGAAGGGAACCAGTCTCTAGACTTTTTAAGCTGTCCTTTGAACCTCCTGTACTTTGTAGTTTTTTGCTGGAAATATAGAGATTGGCATCCCTGCAGATACTGAAAATGGCACAGAAAGTAGAAATAGGAAAGCTCTCCCAAGCCGCAAAAGTACAGGAAGTTCCTTTCTTTGGTTAGGAAGGAACAAATGTATGCTATCTAAAACAGTGGCAGGAATCCAGTATTAAGCTGCAGTTACAGCAGGGGGAGATTGGGTTGAGTGAGCATCTTCATAATCCCATTGATTCAAAGGGCTGACTCTAGTTCTACTTTAATACTAAATTTCAGTACTTGATTTCGTCTCGATAAGTTTTGCTTATCTGCCTGGCTGTCTTCCTTTGCTCCTGAAGATGAAGCTGCTAGGAGCCCCTCGTTACCCAGTGGGGCTGGATCTCACTATAGCCTATTGGAGAACACTTCCTCTTTGAACATGCAGCCAACAGCCCCAGTGAAGGAGAAGCCCAAGCGAAATGGAGGGCATGGCGTTGAGGATGTGTGTCCCAGTGTAGAAAGCCTCCTGGATGAACTGGAGAGTTCGGTGCCCAGTCCAGTGTGAGTAGCAACTTGTTTACTTTTCATTAAAATGCAAGGGGCTCAGTGGTTAAGAAGCTTGCATTGTTAGCTGGAAGGCTGGCAAGTCGGCAGTTCAAGGCCCAGGTACTGCATGACGGATTGAGCACCCGTCTCTGTCCCAGCTCTTGGGGACATGAAAGGAGCCTCATTGGGCATTCCCAGAGCGGAGTTTCTCCCACAAAAATGCTTCCAACCCAGAATAATTTCTGATATGAAATTATTATTATTAAAATGCAGGGCTCTCCAGACAGATGGTGCAGCAATTTTTTAAAATCATGTCAGAAGCACACAAAGGTCCTTTCTGGGTTGAAAGGATTTTTGCTGGAGGAACTCTGCTCTGGGGATGCCCGAATGAGGCTCTTTTCATGTCCCCAAGATCTTTTCGCACTGAAGTGGTCCCTGTTTATCTACTTGCAGTTTCTTGTTTTCGAACTGCTAGGTTGGCAGGAGTGGGGACAGAGACGGGCGCTCATTCCGTCACTCAGTACTTGGGTCTTGAACTGCCGACTTGAGCAGCAGGGATGACTTACCACAGAGGAGGATGCATTGGCTAATTCCCCACCCCTCCTAATAATTGAGGATTGTTTTCTGAAGAAAGAAAGCCATGGTAGAAGCCCACAGATCGTGCAACAAGAGGAGGAACAGCTCATGTAACAGCTCATGTAAATGAGCAGAAAGGATGCAGCTGAGAAATGGATGATATCATTGTGAGTTTTCCTGAAAGAAAAGCAGAGTGGGAGAGGAAATTGAGTAGGACAGGACATTTAGAAATCAAAAGAGGAAGCTTAAGTAGATGGCAAGAGGAAGCCAGCTGTAAGAAAAGAGAAGTAGTGTTGTAGTCGTGAATTAAGTGAAACAAAGATTCTGAAAAATGAAGTAGAAGGTTTAAGAATGCAAGCTGAAATGTGTCGCAGCAATCAAAAAAGACTGAATGAGAATATTGATTAATTAAAAACAAAGAAAATATGCATTTGAAACATGTTACAAAGGAAACTCCTACCAACCTAGTAGTTTGAAAACAAGAAATTGCAAGTAGATAAATAGGGACCACTTTGGTGGGAAGGTAAACAGCGTTCCGTGCGCTCCAGTGTCTAGTCATGCCTGCCACATGACCACAGAATCATCTGCAGAAGTAGACAGCGCTGGCTCTTTAGCTTTGAAACAGAGACGAGCACTGAACCCTAGAGTCGGATACGACTGGCTTTCGAGCAAGAGTGAGCTTTACAAAGAAAACAACCTGACTTCCAAATGGAATGAGTGTTCAAAGGGAGATAAAGAAATAACTGCTTAAGATTTAAGACCTTGATGGCTGAAAAACTACTGAAGGAATCCGTTAGAGAAAACTAGCAAAGGGGTACCCGCTCCGCTGGGTAGTGGATACTTACCTGCGCTCGGGGCGGCCGCCACCTGCCTGGCACCTTTCCATGGGCTGAAAGCAACCTGCCGCGTGGGCCGCATTGGCATGAGAAGGTGATGAAAATGAAAAAGTGAAGTAGTTCTTGACTTCAAACAACCCTCAGCAGTCTTTTTCCCTTTGAGAAAATGCATTTGGGGTTAGAGCAGTGGCTTCCAGTGTGGGGCCCAATCCCCACAGGGGGACTTTCATTCCCCCAGAGTGGATCGCCATGCCTATGCACCCTTCTTCTAGAATAGCCTTTCTCAACCTTAAACCTCCAGGTGTTTTTGGACTTCTATTACCAGAAGCCCAAGTTGATGATCACCTGCTGACCAGAGCTTCTGGGAATTGAAGCCCAAGAACATCTGGGGCCCCAAGGTTGAGAAACCCTGATTTAGAAAATGTACCAACTCTTCAGTAGCCCCAACCAAGGTGTCCTTTGACATTTTCATTGGCAGGGCTCGCAGTGAAGCAGGAGTGCCTGGTTAATGTGCAGTGGACCAGAGGGAGGGAAGCCTTATTCTCTGTCTTTGGAAAGAAATGGTGATCTCTTTTCCCCGGTCTGGTAGTGGGTGAATGACTGTTTTTCATTTCATCATCAGTCCAGCTATCACTGTGAATCAGGGTGAGATGAGCAGCCCCCAGCGGGTCACCTCCAGCCAGCAACAGACCCGCATATCCGCATCATCGGCCACAAGAGAACTGGATGAACTCATGGCTTCGCTTTCCGACTTCAAGGTGCCCATTCTTTTACTCATACTTTTGCAGTATGTCTCCCCATCTCAGTTTTTGTCTGCTCCCCGTTTGCTGTCTTCTCCCCTGCCGCCTGGCAAAGCAATGTTTCTTGCTGGCTTTTTAATGCTGGAGTTACGTATGTACAAGCAGACCACAATTGCAATCTGGTTGTTTTGATGCTTCTTTAGGGCTCAGAAATATTACTTTTTTTTTTTTTGGACTACAGCTCTTTTTTGGACTACAGCCCAGTTGTGACCTGAAAGGAATAAAATTTCCAAGCTGTGCGCTTGATGTGTTGTTTCTGTACATGGAAATCCTAACAGTACTAACTGTGATTTAAAAACTGTAATAAGAATTTGAAAAGTTATATTTTTAAAAAAGATATACATGTGAACTTGAAGACTGGAAGATAGGAGTTCGAGACCTGAGTACTACACGACAGAGTGAGCTCTCGTCTCTGTACCAGCTCCTGCCAACCTCGCAGTTCGAAAGCAAGAAATTGCAAGTAGATAAATAGGAACCATTTCGGTGGGAAGGTAAACAGCGTTCTGTGCACTCCGATGTCGAGGCATGCCTGCCACATGACCACAGAAACGTCTGCAGAAGCAAACAGCGCTGGCTTTTTGGCTGTAAACGGAGAAGAGCACTGAACCCTAGAGTTGGATACGTCTGGCTTTCGAGCAAGGGTGACTTTTACCTTGACCTATACATGTGTATCAGTGAATGTCATATGATCAGCCAACATGTACACATACAAATTGTTTGCAGCAAGAGAGAGAAGCCAATATACATACTAGTGGAGAATGAACAGTGTGCAGTGTTGTAGTGAAGGCAGGGTTTGCAAGGTCAGTGTTTTTGGCCTTTCCCATCAGTGAGGTGTTTGACATCATCTTCCATCTTCTTTGACTTCCATGAACTAAGCTGCAATCCTCACAGTAGCTGGGAAGACCTAGATTTCCCCAGAAACAGCATCTGTTGTAAGTGTTTGTTGATGATTTGGTTTTAGATGGAGAATTAAGAGATAGCACTTTTTTATTAAAAAAAGACTTACTTCTGGTAGAAATAAGAACTGCTAGAACTCATTTCTTGACATGGATTCATCCAGCAAGTTGCATTGTTAGATACTTTGGGGTGGGGTGGGTGGGAATCGGCTTTAGGGACTGTCATGAAGACCAGCAGCACTTTCTAGGTTTGTTATTATGTCATTCATGGTGTAAAACCAGTGTTTTATACACATACATCAGCAGACAGGAACGTAAGTGAGCCATGAGCAGAAATATGGAAATGCGTGGCAAAATCTGAATGATACCTATTTTGTATATAGTCTACCTCCAATACATGATTTCGTAAATTTGTTTTAGCTCCAGAAATCTATTAGGTTGGTTGCTTTAACCTTGTATTATCCTTCCATTTCCCTCATGTGGAAGGCTTTATAAGTCTGTATACAGTGCGTAAAATTAGCCCACTTTCCGTCTACTGCCTCTTATGCTTAGTTTGTCTTCTCAAGAAAAGTCATTCATTCCCAAATAATTTATGGCTGTTGGTGGTCATTTTTGATTTATACATAGCTAAGTATGTAGATAGGGACTGTGGTGGCTTAGTGGTTAAGACGCTGAACTTGATGACTGGAAGGTTGGCAGGTCAGCAGTACAAGCCCAGAGTGTTGCGTCCGAGTGAGCCTCCGTCTCTGTCCCAGCTCCTGCCAAGCCAAGCAGTTCGAAGGCAAGAAATTGCAAGTAGATAAATAGGTACCATTCTGGTGGGGAGGTAAACAGTGTTCCGTGCGCTCCGGTGTCTAGGCATGCCTACAAGGGCGACCTTTACTTAAGTATGAAGGGGTATTTTCTCCCCCAAAGAAAAGATAAGATGGTACCTGAAAAGAAACGCCCTCTTGGGATGTGCTAAGCCATAAGAATGGTTGAAAGGATGCCATTTATAATCTGCCCCTTTTGGAAGGTTGAGAGGTTCAAAGCAGCTTTTACTATGCATGACAACATATCACAGAAATGTGATGCACATGCTTATGCACATGATGGACAGCTATTCTTTCCTATTCGGTGACTTGTCAGGCAATACTGTCAATGCAAGGAGCCATAAAAAAGCCACTTAGGTTTTCTGATTTTGGAGAAAATTTGAAAGCTATAAGCAAAATATTGTGTTCACAATTCCCATTTAGCTGTCTCCCTCAACGCAGAGCTTTAGAACAGGGATCGGCAACCTACGCCCCATGGCCGGATCCGTACCATGGCACCAAATCATCTGTCCAGCACCCTTGCTCCCGCCACCGGAAGTGGCCGCGGACGAGTTTACTACAGCCACGGGCGTGTTTACAGCAGCATTTACAGTGGGGGGGGGGAACACCAATCTGGCCCCCCTCAACTGTCTGAGGAAGCATGACCCGGCCCCCGACCTAAAAAGGTTGCCGACCCCTGCTTTAGAGCATTACTTTTCGGACAAAATGTGTTGTTACACATTGCTTTGGGATAGCAATGTGTATTGTTGTGTTGTCCATAAAAATAAATTTGCCATATTGTTCATTATTACAGGTTGTTGTCTGCATTAGCCTGCAAAATAAAGTGAGGAATGTTGTGATGCCTTCTAGTGGCCAACTCTGAGCTTGCACCTTGTAGTTGTTCAAAAATATAACATGCAAAAGCATGTCCTTGCTGCTTAATGGAAAATATAGTAAAACTCAAAAAAGTTCTATGAATATTCCTCTAAGAATGCTTTAAAATGCCCTTTAAAGTAAATTTTGAAATGTACCAATAAAATCGAACTCATTGCACAAAATTACCCCATTTCATAATTAATTATTATTATTGAAATGCAACAGTTATACCTTTGTTTTTAACATCTAGCTACCGTACTTTTTAAAATGTCAATTGTAAGACTTGCTTCCCAGATCTGCTTGAAACGTATCTTCTGACTCTCTACTTTTACAGTGGTCATTCTCTCCCTCTCTTCCACTTTTTAAAAACACAGCTCTCCCTCCAGAAGGCAAAATTTCTAGCTAATAAACAGGCAGATGTTCGGTGAAAACCAGGCAATTGCTTTTCTTTTCTTTTCTTCCTAACAGATAGGACAGTGATGGCGAACCTTGGCACTCCAAGTGTTCTTAGACTTCAATTCCCAGAAGCCCAAGTCTCTGTGAATCCACACGAATGGGTTTGCGTAATAAATTGAAGTCCAAGAACACCTGGAGTGCCAGTAAACCCATTTGTGTGGATTCACAGAGACTTGGGTTTCTGGGAATTGAAGTTCAAGAACACCTGGAGTGCCAAGGTTCGCCATCACGGACATAGGACAACTGTTACTCTTGTCCTCCCACTTTGGCAGGAAGAGGACAGCATTCTGTGTCTAGTCATGCCTCCCACATGTCCACGGAAACATCTGCAGATGCAGACAGCCCTGGCTCTTTGGCTGTAAACAGAAATGCGCACTGAACCCTTGAGTCGGCTACGACTGGCTTTCGAGCAAGGGTGACATTTACCTTTACCTAAATAAGCAAGATTAAAATGGTGCAGGTAAGAAAGGTAAATCAAAATTGTTTTGTTTATCTTTACGTACATAGTGGTACTTTGGATTTCAGTTCCACATTGAACTAAACTTTAGCAATGGATTCCTGTATTGTACCCATGCAACATTCTGTTGTAAGACACACATTGCTGTTTTTCATTGTTTGCCCTCATCGAGAAAAAACCCCTATGAATGGGCTTTTGCTGTAGCGAAAGAGCAAAATTTTTGTGAGTTTCAGTCATAATGATTGAAAACAAATGTCTGACTTTTTAAAGGAAGACATTTTCTCAAGTACAAAAGTATGTAAAAGAAGTGGGATGAACGGAGCATGCTGTATTTGGGACCAGCATTTTACCCTAGTGTTTTTGTGTTAAATTTCTATAGTTGCATTCTGAATTTGTGTGTGTGGAGAAAATTGACCAGTGGTATGTGTTGCTGCAGGTTGGAAATAATTAGTGCTAGATATGAAATTGTATGTCTTTGCAGAACACCCACAAAAGACCTCTGCGTATTGTATTTGAATCTGGCCATCTGGATACTTTTAAGGACTGAACAAACTGTTTTCTTGCAGTAAGAGTCTCATACCTGTCAACCGCGGCTCCGGACAATCTGGGACCTACGCACAACGGTTCTGCGCAAGTCGTGTTCTACGCATGCGTAGAAGGCTTTTATGCTTATGTAGAAGGGTTCTATGCAAGTGTAAAAGGGTTCTACGCAAGCGTAAAAGCCTTCTATGCATGCGTAGAACGCGACTTGCGCAGAAGGGATGTGCAGTACCTCTTTTCCCCCACTGCCAATTCCGGGGTTTTGGAAGCTGCGGGCGGAAAATGGCTAAAATCGGTGCCGAAAATCGGGAAATCCCGGTCAATCCAGGAAGGTTGACAGGTATGAAGAGTCTGCCCATTCTCCCCCCATCCCTCCCAGTTGTACCATTAACACCACAGAGTATTGCTTAGTGCAAAGGCAGTGGTAAAATAAAAAGACTTTCTATTTGTGCCTCATCTGTATTCTTAATCCACAATCTTGTTATAGCCATTCAGCTCAACTCTTTGTACTTACTCGGCTGTCAAAGGGGGATAACTTCAAATGCTATAAAATTGGTAGCAAGTTGGAATACACTGTGTGTAAGAGAAGACAAAAATAAACCTGCCTTGAAGGAGAAATGTACAGTAAGTGCTGAAGTAAAGATCAGGTTAACAGTGCATATTGGGTATGGCACATTATAATGGCTGGTTTAGTTCTTTGCAGACAATTCCTCCCCACATCAAAATGGAAGACATTCTGAAAGTGCTTGTCCTGGCAGGAGAAATGGCAGACGCCCCTATTTCATACCTGTCAACCGCAGCTCTGGAAAATACGGAACCTGCGCAAACGGTTCTGCGCAGGTCGCCTTCTACGTGTCTAGTCATGCCTCCCACTGCCAATTCCGGGGTTTTGGCAGCTGCGGGTGGGAAATGGCGCAAATCAGCGCCGAAAATCGGGAAATCCCGGCCAACCAGGGAAGGTTGACAGGTATGCCCAATTTTTGGTTTTCCAGGATGAAGCCTCCCCATCTTTTTAATGCGGGCAGTTTTAATGTGGTTAGTTTTTAATAGGTGGATGGGTATGTTGGGGTTTTAATTGTTTTTTATATGTATGTTTTAATCCTGTTGTGAGCCGCCCTGAGTCGGGTTCGCCTGATTGGGCGGCATAGAAATTTGAATTATAAATAAATTAATTAATTAAAATGTATTCTTGGTATTGCATAAACCATTTCTGTTCTATTAGTAACCCAGCATCTGCATATTACATTTAATCTTCTAAGAGCAGTTTGCTGTAGAACAGGGGTTGCCAACCTAAGGCCTGCGGGCCAGATCTGGCCCATGGCGCTGTTTCATGTGGCTCCCCCACCCCTCCAAAGGCATTTGAGAGACAAAGTGGCCACCCCTTTGAAGCTGTTGGGACAAAATGGCCACCCCCATCATGCAAGCAAGGCAAAATGACTGTCGGGCCCTGAAAGCAGACAGAGAGCGTGGCCCGGCCCTCAGCTTGAAAAAGTTGGGAACCCATCAGCTGCTCATTTTCTCTGCTTTAAAAAAATAGGGTAAGACCCCAACCAGAACCTCACTCTGAAATAAATCAAGTTACTGTATTTACAAAAGCAAGCCACAGTTTTCCTGCTCTCTCAGGTATATACGTTAAGCTAAGTTTCTTTATTTTTCCTTACATTATTCTGTTTATGTGAGTGTGTGGATTTATTCAAAGTGGATTTATTCAAAGCCCATCTGATTGCTGTGGAAATCTTATTCAGAAGCTTCTCCGGCTTCCGAGAGGTCTCTTACGGCCTTGCTTCCATTTTGTCAAGCATATTTTGGCCATTTAAAGGAGTCAGCGCTGTGGTTGTGAAAAAACTGAAACATGTCTCCCCCCTTTTTCTTTCTTTCTTTCTTTCTGTGCTTACACATAGCTCTAGCTGCAGAAAACTTTGGCACACAAGAGTGAAGACCAATTGTTCTCCACCTGAGTGTAAAGAGTCCATGATTCAGTCCCAGATTTCTTGAGTCCAAAAGGCTGCGCATGTACATTTTTCAAGAGCACAGTTGTTTGGTTGAAAGGATGAAGGCTTTGCCCTGGGTTGTTTTTCTCTCTGGCTAGTTGAATAAGAATGAGTGAAGACTAACAATTTGGTACTCAGATCTTCTTTACCCTTTCTTTTCATTACTACCACCAACCCTTCTGAAGTGCCCAAGCAGTTTGTCTAGGGAGGAAATAAGAACATAAGAACAGCCTTGCTGGAACAGGCCACAGGAGCCCATCCAGTCCAGCATTCTGTCTCACACAGTGGCTCACCATTTCCTTCAGGGTATTCCCAAGGAGATGCCTTCACCTGCTTAGGATTCCCTGGAAATGGCATTGGGAGATATCCTGCCTATCTCTCCAACCCAGAGGTTGTCCTTAAGTATCCATAATTATAGCCATTGATACTCTTGTCCTCCATGAACTTGTCTAATCCTTTCTTAAAGCTGTCAAGACTGACAGCTGTCACCACTTCTTCTGGCAGGGAGTTCCATAGACCAGTAATCCTCTGGGTGAAAAAGTACTTTCTCTTATTTGTTTGAGAACTAGTACCCAAAAGTTTCATGGAGTGTCCCCTAGTTCTAGTATTATGCGATAGGGAAAACAGTTTTTCCTTATCTACTTTGTCCACACCGTGCATGATTTTATAAACTTCAGTCAGGACACCTCTTAGACGTCGTCGTTCAAGAGTGAAGAGGCCCAACCGTTGCAGCCTCAGATGGTAAGGAAGGTGTTCCAGTCCCCTAATCATTCTGGTTGCCCTCCTCTGCACTTTTTCCAGCTCCATAATATCCTTCTGGAGGTATGGCGACCAGAACTGTACACAGTATTCCAGATGGGGCCTCACCATAGATTTATAAGGAGGCAAAATGACACTTGCTGACTTATTTTCTATACCCTTCCTAATGATCCCTAGCATTGAGTTTGCTTTTTTCACTGCTGAGGCACACTGGGTTGACACCTTCATTGAGTTGTCCACCAGGACACCAAGGTCCCTTTCCTGGTTTGTCGCAGAGAGTTCAGAACCCATCAGTTTATAAATGCAATTGGTTTTTTTTGCCCGAACATGCATCACTCTGCTCTTACTAATGTTGAAGCTCATTTGCCACTGTTTTGCCCACTCCTCCAGTGTCAAGAGATCCCTCTGGAGCTCCTCACAATCTCTCACAGTTTTCACTACCCTGTATAATTTAGTGTCGTCAGCAAATTTGGCTACCTTGCTTTTTACTCCTACCTCTAGATCATTTATGAAGAGGTTGAAAAGCAGGGGTCCCAGTACTGAACCTTGGGGGACCCCACTCTTTACTTCCCTCCACTTGGAGAAGTGTCCACTTGGAGAAATGGTTCAAGGAAGCTCATGGTTTCTGTGTCACAGTTATATTACATGGTGTAACCAGTAGGTCGATCTAGTTTTTAAACGCAGAGAGGAAAATGTACTTTCTGAAAGGTCTATTCCCTATGTCTGGCTGGACATCCCACTACGGTAATGGAGTAGGCCAAACAGCCAGCAACTCAACGCCGAGTGTAAGGCAGTGGTTAACTAACCTGACTCCCTAAAGGAGCCAATGGCTACAGGCAGATAAGCCCCTTTAGGTGGGGTGATGGTCCCCCTCGGTGGAGGAAATGCCACTGGAAACCATCCTATTGGGCCCAATGGCAAAATGAGTGGAGGAGGAACTCTAATTCCCAACGGTCATGGAGGTGGAAGAGGCCATTTCAGATGGACTGGTTATGAAGGCACACCTTGTCCATATCCTCAAGGCTTTGGCAGTCCATTGCAGTCTCGGTGTTCAATCCTGCATGTCTCTTTTCATGTGTGCTGCAGGAGGTGGCTCCAAGATCCTAGTGTGTGGGTCACTTCATGGAAAGCTGGGATCCACCTTAAACAAATTCACACCAGTGACATTTTACCTGCTTCAGGAAAAAACACATTCTCACATACGAGTTGCAGTAGACAATTTCCTAGAGATGGTATAGTGCAGTGGTTGTGAACCTATGGCACACATGCAGTAGGGGCATGCAGACCCCTCTCTGTCAGCACGCAGAGTTGCACCAGCATAGAGTTCACTCTGCCCAACAGCCCAATGGGAGTGTTTCCTTTCTCCCCCCAGCACAAAGTTGGCCCCGTCCCTCTGTTTGGGCAGTCTAAAAGGTTTATATCACTGGTATAGTGCTTTTTGCTGCCTTCTTTCAAGCCGCTTGGTTCTTCCGTCCTAACTATTCTGGATGGCTTTAGTTTAGGTTGTATTTCTGTGTTCCTTCCCCCTCCTTTTACTCTCCTCCTCCTCCCATCTGTCCTGCGTCCATCTTTTTTCCTTCTCCTTCCCCACCCCCATGTTGCTCTCCCATATTTCCTTTTCATTTCTACAGACCAGCTCCACCGTCTCATTGATCTCTGAATCCTCCTTGGAACTCCACCCTGGACCAGACACAACCAATGTTCTGCCTACTACATCTGCCTTGACTGTCCCAAGGCAAAAAACCATGGAAGACTGTGAGAATTCACTGGCGTCCCTGAGATCTCTCCCACTGGAGGAACTTCACATTGAAGAGGAAGGCAGCATTCCAGCCACTGCTGCAAACGGGGAGCCTTTTTTCACCCAAACCCCACAATCTCCTTCTCAATCTTGGATTGAACGGCCACTTGCAGCTTCAGATGGATCAAGCGGAGCACCTGCTCCCAATGGGACAGGCCTCTCATTTTCCAAGACGGAGTCATTGTCCTTTTGTTCTGATGGAGGAGCCCAGTACCAAAGATTTGCAGAACCAAAACAACCTTGGAAAGAAGAACTGATCGATTCAGATCTGTTTCAGTTAACACTGAGAACTCTTTCTGCCCGAGACCATTTTGTGTCAGCAACATGCAAACCTGATCTTTCAAGTCTGGATGTGTGGGATGATTTCCTGGCCACCAAAAACCAATGGGGCCATAGCCTGCAGCAGGGTGGCAACGTTAGAGAGTCAGCCAGGGCAAACAGCTGTCCTAATGTTGCTGAGAAAAAGCATCACCGAGAAGAGGCTTTGAGGAAGAATAGTCTGCAGATCACTCCAGCAAGCCAGCGCAAAGAGAGACTCTCTGAAAGGGCGTCAGAGGCTGCAGGAAATGTCTGGAAAGAAGAGCTGGATCTGTTCCCTGTGAGCAGGATTCCTGTGGAAAGGATTTCTACCTCTCGCCAGGCAGGCATCTGAGTGAATGTAGAGAGGGGATAGCTGAATGTCAAGTTGGGATTTCTCTGAGCGTGCCTCTGGTTTGTCTGTGCATGAAGAATGCTTTTGGGACTCTTGCATTAAGCTTGTCTGCATGCTCCTCTTGATGTAACCATGACACCAGCCTGCATGGGACTGTGATTTGAGATGCTGCTCTTATTCCGTTTTGTGGAGACTTTTGGCATATAGTTCTGTGCTTTGGATGGTAAAAAATTAATACTGCCTGCATTTTTTTATAGTAGCGGAAAATGAAACTGGGAGCAGAAATCAGCATGTGATTTGGACTCAAGGAGTTTCCTCCTAATTACCATCTGTACCTCTTTAATTGCTCTGCTGACCTAGAAGATGGTCGCTGGGCACTTCAGTCCTGGATAAACATCCTGTCCAACTGATTGTAGCAAAGTATTGCCTATCAAAACATCTTGCAAAAGAAAGATTTCTGTTGTCTTAATGGAACATATGTTGTACTCGTTCCATCTGAGCACTTATACCAGGGGTTCCCAACCTAAGCCCACGGGTCAGATTTAGCCCATAGCACCATTTCATGTGTCCCCCAATCCCTCCAAGGGTATTCGAGAAATAAAATGGCCACCAGTTTGGACCTGTTGGTACAAAATGGCCACCCCCAGTGTGCAGGCAAAGCAAAATGGCCATCCGACCCTCGAAGCTGAGTGTGACCTGGCCCCCGGCTTGAAAAGGTTAGGAACCCCCGATTTACACAGTCAAGCTAAGATGGAAGGATTAAATAGTATTCCCTCTATCTTACCATTCTTGGTACATGAAGATACCGCCACTGGTTGTAATTGTGTCAAGGTCTTCTGAAAGCAAGTGAGGTAGCTGCTGTTGTGTTTGGCCAACTGCAACTAATGTGTTTATGTTTAGCTGACATGACTGACCTTGAAGGCTTTTGTAAAATGCCTTGGAGTTGTGCCAAAAGCACTGTGGAGCCTTTTGTTTTTTGCTTCTCCTGACTAACCCATGTTGAGCTTGAAGTCTGGTGACAATTATTTTCTGGTTCCAGCTTGTTGAAACTGTCGCTTTCCTCCTCGTTAAGATAAGATCTGTAATCAATAAAACCAAAGAGACCTCCAACGTGCACCCAATGTGCCGTGATCTCTCGCCGAGACGCAAGATGAGCCCACCCATAATCCACAAGACGGTCTTCCAAGATCGTTTGATAGAGGAGCTGCAAGACAGGTTGGGCATCAGTAAGCCAGAACAAGAGGAATTGAGAAGACAAGACGACTGGTTGACCGAAGGGGTCATCATCACCTTCAGGCCACAAAAGAAAGAGCAAGATGGTGGGCAGCGGGTAGAAAAGGTAGAGCGCAACATCTTGTGTGTTATCTCCTCTGCAGCATGGAAGATCCTTATCTTAGTTGATACAGTATGATTACAAATTACTTAGAGTATATCTCCTTATGCAGCAGTTGTGGAGGGCAGTTGCCTGGCTTGGAAACTTCTCTCTCCAATCTCCTGACTTCATTGTTTTAAAAAGAAGGAACCAATTGTGTACGCTGCGCCGATCATGCCATTCTATAATAGGTGTAATTGATTATGCTGGATAATTGGATACGGACATGGTTTAAGGACTCTGTACCTAAGGTCTGAAAGGAGAAGCTGAATACTGTGCTACCATATACAAGTTGAGGTAATACACATATAAGGGTTAGGATAGAAGGGGCTTAGATCAGTGGTTCCCAACGTGGGGCCTACGCCCCACATGGGGCTTCAATTCCCAGAATACTAAGTCAGTACATTGGCTGATCAGTGCTTTGGGGAATTGACTTAGGTTTTTGGGAATTGAAGTCCAAAAATCAAAGGTTGGGAATCACTGGGTTAGATACAGGTGAAACTTGGAAAATTAGAATATCATGCAAATGTTCATTCATTACACTTAAAAGGTGAAACAAATATATGAGAAAGACTCACTACATGCAAAGTGAGAGATGTCATCCCTTAATTCGTTATAATTGTGATGATCATGGTGTACAGCATACATGACATTATGCGATGATTATGGGGTACATGAGGTTTTTCATAAGCTGTAAGCCATAAGCATCAATATTATAACAAAGTAAGGCTTGAACTATCTCACTTTGCATGTAATGAGTCTATCTCATATATTTGTTTCACCTTTTAAGTTGCATTACCGAACTGAATAAACATTTGCACAATATTCTAATTTTCCGAGTTCCACCTGTAACTAAGGATCTGGTAATGAGCATTTCTGGCTCCTAGTATTTCACTGAACCTCAAGACAAAATAATGGAAATAAAGATGGCTTGCTTGCTTGCCAAGTGGTTAATGCCAAGGTCTTAGCCTCTATCAAAATAGGCTGCTGTGTATTTTTTCTGCTCAGTCTGTAACTGGCAATTCAGTTTTTGCCAACATTAACCAATTGGTGGCTCTTGTTATGATCTTACCCTTCTGGCTAGAATTCCTATTTTTCCCATGCTATCTGGTGAGATAGCTGTTGTGAGATTGTGGCCAAATACATTCCAGGTGACAACCTGGAATGTATTTCCAATAAGAAGTGTGTAGGCCAGGGGTTCCCATCCTACAGCCCGTGGGCTGGACCTGGCCTGCGACGTCATTCCAGCCAGCCCTTCGCTATTTTCCCCATACCCGGAAGTGGAAGCGGGTGCGTTTACGTCAGCCGTAAATTCACCTGCTTCTGGGGGGGGGGCGTGGTCCGGCCCACTCACCTGTTCCAGAGGTATGGTCAGGCCCATGGCGCAAAAAGGTTGGCCACCCCTGGTGTAGGCCAATAAATTAAACACTGGATTTATTTTTCCTTTTTGTACATTACACTCATATGTAGGACGAACGGTCGTTTCCAGCTGTTACTAGGCAAAGCCTAATTTGTTCTGTCTGTTTCTGCAGTGTTGTGATGGTTGTGAAGCTAATGGTGATAATGATTACTATTATGGTTATTACGTTTGTGAATGTATTAACTAGTAAGAGTGCAAGTTGATACAAGATGAAAGTCCCTAGAGATGATATCCTGGTCTCCCTTTTCACTCGCCTTAGTAAATTCTGCATGGTTGTAGCAGTGGGTTTTGTTGTACAATAAGTAGGGATAATAGGCTTTCTTTTCGGTCTTACCTTTTCTTGCTTTGGTACATGCAAATGATTTGGCTCTACCTATCTCTGGACTCTCATATTTCTTCCTCCTTGCTTCCGCAGGTCATAATTCCTGCCCAGTCACCCCTCCCTATGAGAAGAACCATCTCTGTCCCACCTTCTCCCCCACCACAGTTTCCTAAAGAGGATTCAAAGGCTGCCGCAGTCAAAACATCTCCTTCCCCCTTACCACCGCCACCACCGCCACCATCACCGCATGTCCCTCACCTGTGTTTTGTGCCACGCACTCCTCCCCATCAGCCTCTGTTCCAGTGGGAAATGCTTTTGGAGGAATGTTCTCCCTCCAAGGGGCAGATTCCAGCAAAGCCCATGGGTGTGACCTCCACTCCCAGGACAGTGGCGTCAGTTGGCTGCCAAACAGATGAGGAATTGTTCTTCACGCCGGAGCAGGCATGGCATCCTTTCATAGTGTTCTGATGTGTTAGAAGAGGCCCAGACATGAGCTGAATAGCTGCAGTCTCTTTATGTTTCTTTAGATCAAATCCTGGAGAACATTGAAGAGCAACTTAGATAGTAGAGAAAGGGAAAAGTTCAATTTTTTTTTTAAAAAAGGTGCTGAGCACATATGTGTGCAATAATTTGTTGACATGTGTCCAGAACATAGACGTTAAGATGCTGAACTTGATGACTGGAAGGTTGGCAAGTCAGCAGTTCGAGGCCCGACTGCTACATGATGGAATGAGCTCCTGTCTCTGTCCCAACTCCTGCCAACCTAGCAGCTCGAAAGCAAGAAATTGCAAGTAGATAAATAGGTGCCACTTCGATAGGAAGGTAAACAGTATTCCATGCACTCTAGTGTTTAGTCATGCCTACCACATGTCCACGGTAACGTCTGCAGACACAGACAGCACTGGCTCTTTGGCTATAAATAGAGATGAGCACTGAACCCTAGAGTTGAATATGACTGGCTTTCGAGCAAGGGCAATCTTTACCTTTACCTATCCAGAACTTTGAGGTGCCACAGTGGAAGTAATGTCTGGCATCCCTTGATAGTTTAGGGAGAGATGAAATCTGCAGGTGTTATGCCCAAAAATTGCAAGGGAGTGAGGGTGTGTAATATCAGAGGACAATCTGCTGCACTCACAGGATATTGTTGTAGAATCACAGTCCCATCTGTCAAACCGTGTTCAGTTGGAACGTGGTATGTTGTTGGGGATGGGATTGCAGAAAACATGGTTTATGAACTGGCTACCTTCAGTAGAGTTTATAACATTACCTAACTGATTTGCTCCTTTCTTGTCAGTCACTGTGTAGATCATCAACTTAGAATCAGGGGCATCCTGTTTGTTAGCTAATGCTCAGATTGGAGGGCCTTTCCTTCATGTATCTTTGTAGTGATAGATGTTGAGTACAGTAAAACCCCGAGTTACGTAAAAATTCCATTCTGTAGCTTTTTACGTAATACGGTTTTTTAATGTAAAATACAGTATGGCATTCAATGATGCATTGAAAAATAAAAAACTGGTCTGCACCAAAAATAATTCAAAAAAATTAATCAGCACAAAGGGTATGTAAATGGAGTGATCTCCCTACCATTTCCATGCTGCTGCTTCCTCCTGAGCGGTTTGTCTGGCTGTCGGGGAAGCGGGAACCGCCACTACCACCAGCGCTGCCGCCACTGCCGGATTCCCCACTGCTTCTATCGGGACTGGGAGAGTGTATGTGTGTGGGGCATATCCGCTCAGTTCTGCTCTTCGTCCAAGGTCCCCCTGCGGCGCTTTAGTTGGGAATGTGCGTCGAATGAAGACCGCTCCATCCCAGTTAAAGCACACCGCGGAGAAACCTCGGACGAAGAGTGGAATGGAGCGGTCTTCATCCAACAGGTGTTCCTAGCTAAAGCGTGCCATGGAGAAACCTCAGACGAAGAGAGGAACCAAGTGGATATGCCCTCCGCACTTTCCCAGTCTCAGTAGAAGCAGTGGGGACTCCAGAAAACATGGCAAAGCTGCCGCAGTCATTGGCACTGCCTCCTCCGCCTCCACAGCTGCCGTGGTAAGTGATATCTTGCAACTTCCAGCAGTGGGGGCAGATGGCATGGGGTGGAATTTTAAAGTATAAAATGGCACAGGGCTATTTTAGATTTACAAGACGCAAGGAAACCCGTTACGTAAAATGATTTATTTGCGTAAAACGGGATGCGTTTCCGGAAAAGTCGTTACGTAAATCGATTTTTACGTAAATCGATGTGTACGTAAATTGGGATTTTACTGTATTTCCATTTTACAGAAGTAAAATTGAGGCTGTGAATTAAATATGATTTTGGCTTATAGATGAGCAGCAAGTCTGTGGCTAAGTTAGGATTGAAACCTAAATTTCCTTGAATCCACATTCAAAACCTTTTTTTGTTTTGTTAAGTCTCTCAAATCTGTTTATTAGAGTTATTAGAGTTCTTTGACTATTGTGCTTTACAGGATCCTTATACTCCACCTCTGGACCAAGGCTCCTGTGTCCTTGCTGTTCGTCCACCTACCCCTGAGAAGGCAGGACATCTCTAAATCTTGTTCCAGGCATGGCTTGTGGGAAAATGTTTTCAGTGTGCTTCCTGCATGGGCAAAACTGCATGTTGCTATACTTCATTTTCAGATGCAGCCTGTCTGTTGCTTTGCCAGGAAGCAAGAATAGATCTCTTAAATTAGTTGACATTTGAAGGTTTTGTGGTGTGCTTTTTCTAAGGGTGTGATGGTATTTCTAAACAAAGTTCTTATCATACACTTTTGGTTCCTCATTAACAGAATTTTATGGCAAGTCCAGAAATGGTGAATTCAGCATGTAATTCTCTGGTGTTTTTCCTGGCTGCTTTTCTTTTTCATTTCCATTGCAAATCTTTGAAGGATAAAGTAATAAATATTTTCATGTTTTCTTCTAACTGGTAGTGTGAAATGGCTTCTGTCTGGAAGTAGCTGGAGTTTGGTGGCCGGGGAGTAGTCAAGGGCTACAAACCTGACATGTGGAATAGCAGAAAGGTAGTCATAAGAACATAAGAACAGCCTTGCTGGAACAGGCCACAGGAGCCCATCCAGTCCCGCATTCTGTCTCACACAGTGGCTCACCATTTGCTTCAGGGTATTATTCCCAAGCAGATGCCTTCACCTGCTTAGGATTCCCTGGAAATGGCATTGAGAGATATCCTGCCTCTCTCTCCAACCCGGAGGTTGTCCTTAAGTATCCATAATTATAGCCATTGATACTCTTCTCCTCCATGAACTTGTCTAATCCTTTCTTAAAGCTGTCAAGACTGACAGCTGTCACCACTTCTTCTGGCAGGGAGTTCCATAGACCAGTGATCCTCTGGGTGAAAAAGTACTTTCTCTTATTTGTTTGAGACTAGTACCCAAAGGGTTCATGGAGTGCCCCCTAGTTCTAGTGTTGTGCAATAGGGAAAACAGTTTTTCCTTATTTACTTTGTCCACGCCGTGCATGATTTTATAGTCATGCAAGCCAACCTAAAAGTTCGAAAGTAAGAAATCGCAAGTAGATAAATAAGTACTGCTTCAGCAGGAAAGGTAACAGCATTGCATCCAGCATCTAGTCGTGCCTGCCACATGACTACGGAAATATCTGCAGATGCATACAGCTCTGGCTCTGGCTGTAAGCGGAGATGTGCACCAACCTCTGTCTAGAGTCAGATATGACTGGCTTTCTAGCATGACGTTAGTCATGTGAGCAGGTTCCCCCTGTACTGAACTCTTCTCTCTGTGGCTGGTCATACAATGGTTGTGAAATTGGGTGCACTACTAATCTTGCAAAAGACAGCATATGGGAGAGGAAGGAAATTCCACACAGTTTCCTTGCACTCACAGATTTTCTAAAGAGGATTCTGACAAAGGAATGTGATTAGTTAAATGTCCCAATATTTTCCAAGCCTTTATGAAAAGGGTGAAAATATGCAATAGATAACTAACTTGGGAATCTGATTATAAAATCTCTGTTACATTCTCCACAAGGAACATGTATGTTTGAACTTGTTTCTTGTTTTTGCTGCATAGCTTGAACACACACGTATGTTTCACTGATAAAGTAGAATTGGTGTCCTGGCTCAAAGTGGGAGAACCACGTGTTAGACCATGGCACAGATCTTCTTGTACCGTATCTGATTCAGAATATTGGATATCCTCATGGATATGGCATATCCTTCTATTTGCCTTCCGCACGCAGTGTGACATCAGTTCCACTGAGTCACTTTCTGGTCCGGAGCCATTTTGGCACTCAAAGTCCCTCATCAGCCCCAGTCCAGGATTAATCCCTGGATCCAAATGGATCCAAGTGGGAATCAATGCACTTGGGGACCATCACCCTTCCCTGTGGACTTCGGCACCAAGGCTTTTAGTCCTCAGGGTTGTCAGGTTAGTTGCTGGCAGTACTGTAGGGTCTACTCTATGACTATAGCAGGATAACCTGGCCAGACCGTTTGCTACAGATGGGTGTGTAAATTGCCAGGTGTTTAGAAACTTAGTGCTGGAAATTCAGAGCGATAAGTGCTTTAAAATGTTACTTTTCTCTCAGGCCATAGATTACTAGCAGTAGTCACAGGTGTCAACTAAGCTGACTACCAATGTTTTCAGACTTAGATGCAATGCTCCTATACCATAAAAAAATCATTAGACAATGTCTGGGTACAGTTTAGAACAGGGGTTCCCAACCCCGGTGCCATTCCATGTGCCCCCCCCTCCAAGGGCATTCGAGAAACAAAATGGCCTCCCATTTGAAGTTGTTGGGACAACATAGCCACCCCCATTGTGCAGGCAGGGCAAAATGGCTATCCAGCCCTCAAAGCTGACTGAGAGAACATGATCCGGCCCACAGGCTTTACGTTGGGAACCCCTGGTTTAGAAGCTGTACAGGTCAAGGCACATTCAGCCCGACAGATTGCGTTCAGACAATTTATGGAACTACAGGTTTGCCAAGGGCCTTTTTAACACTCTTTCAAATCCATAGTCAAGATCAGGCTTCCTCAACCTTGGCCCTCCAAGTGTTCTTGAACTTCAATTCCCAGAAGCCCTGATTCTCAGGATTGCTGACTTGGGCTTCTGGGAATTGAAGTCCAAGGACAACTGGAGGGCCAAGGTTGAGGAAGCCTGCTCAAGATAAAGTTTAAATGTCCCTTCCTCTAAATGTATGCTTTTTTATATATTGTGTGTGTGTGTGTATCTATATCTATCTATCTATCTCTATCTCTATCTCTATCTATCTCTATCTATCTATCTATCTATCTATCTATCTATCTATCTATCTATCTATCTATCTATCTATCTATCTATATATATATATATATATATATATATATATATATATATATATATATATATATATATATATATATATATATCTATATCTATATATATCTATATATCTATATATATCTATATATATCTATCTATCTATCTATCTATCTATATATATATATATATATATATATATATATATATATATATATATATATATATATATATATATTGTATCTATCTCTATCTATCTCTATCTATCTATCCATGATAAATGAATATCATCAAGCAAAGCAAATGTTCTTCTAAGTAAGGTAATCAATAACTTTTTTTCTGACAACAGAAGAAATCTAATTACACAGCAGTATATTTAATGCAAATGTTATTTCTATTCTAATCTGAGAATTGCTTGAGGCCAGTTAATTTGTCTCTTTCAGGCTTTGAGCTGCCACAGAACCCCCCTTTTCTTTGGCTTGCTGCCACATCCACTGTTGGCTTTGTCTGGAGTGACCGAGTTTGCATTGTTTTTCTGGATTCCTCTCTATTGCTTCTCTTATGGATCTTTTCTTGGTCTTTCCCTCCATACTTTGTCTCCAATTATCTTAATTTTTTTGGGAGCTGTCGTACCACAATCACTTCATTTTCTGGTTAATTTTTTCCCCAACAATGTTTGTGTTCAGATGATTTCATTTTTCTTTGGTGGTTCAGCGGTGAAGAAGCTCACCTTGCTAGCTGGAAGGCCAGCAAGTCGGCAGTTCGAGACCCAGGTACTGATGATGGTTTGAGCACCTGTCTCTGTCTCAGCTCCTGCCAACCTTGCAGTTTGAAAGCAAGAAATTGCAAGTAGATAAATAAGGACCGCTTCGGTGGGAAAAGATCTTGGGGACATACATGAAAGGCGTGTCCCCTGAGCGGAGTTTCTCCAGCAAAAATACTTTCAACCCAGAATAATTCCTGACACGAAATTATTATTATTTCTCTTAATTAGCCAAAATGTAAACAATTAGACAAAAAGCTACTTTTGTTCTCCTTGGCATGAACAGCAAAGGAGCCAAGAAACCTGGGTTAACTATGGCTTCTTGGTGGTCGTGGTTGTTCAGTCGCATAGTCGTGTCCGACCCTTTGCGTCTCAATGGACCACTGCACGCCAGGCACCCCTACCCTCCACCATCCTCCACAGCCCGCTCAGCTCTATGCCCATTGCGTCAACAGTGCCATCCAGTCATCTCATCCTCTGCTGCCACCATCTCCTTTTGCCCTCAATCTTTCCCAGCATCAAGGCCTTCTCGAGTGAGTCCTCTCTTCTCATTTGGTGTCCAAAGTACTTTAGCTTCCTTCATCTTCAATATTTGTTCTTCCAAGGAGCAGTCAGGGTTAATTTCCTTCAGGATCGGCTTATTTGATCTCTTTGCTCTTAGCTTCTTGGAAGGTTTAACTAATGGAAGGTTTAACTAATGGGAGGTTTAACTAATGGGAGGTTTAACTAATGCAGGAGTTCTCCTTCGTATAGTTTGTGAATACACACTCATGGGTTATGCGCCTGCGCAGAACGGCCGATCGGAGGCTTGAAAAGCTATTGGTCCAAAGTTTTGGCGGTAAGACCGCCCACCGTACCGCCCACCCTGAGGCGCCCGCGCGCCATTTTACCTCAGTTCTCTTCTTTCCGCTGTAGCAGCAGGACGATCGTTGAGAGCTTCCTCAATTTTTTCGCCCTTCTGAGGGAAAGTCTTTTTGGCAAATCTTAACAAATTTTTCTCGGTGATCTTGTCCTCCGGGCAGGATCGCCACCCCGGCTCTGTCTCTTCTCTTGAGTGGATTCAGTAGCCAATTTTTCGCATCGATCACCGTCTCCCCCCTCAAGGGGGTGGCGGCTGGTCGGCCCTTCGGGGTACTTGTCTCCAGAAACTTCCACTGGAAGAATTTTTTCCGCGGTTGATGGCTGCAGCGTTTAAACAGTGCACGGCTTGCCTTAAGAAGTTTCCGGCTTCCGACGGACACAGCCTGTGCCTTTTTTGTTTGGGAGAGTCGCATCAGAGCCAGTCTTGCCCGCATTGCAAAAAGTTTACGCGCCTCGCGGTGCAGAACCGAAGCAATCGCCTCAAGGCTCACCTGATGGAGCTCGCTCTGGCTCCCGCCGCGTCCGCCTCCACGGCCGCCGCTGCCGCTCAACCACCGCCGGCCTCTTCCTCCGTGCTTCCGATGAGGAAGAAGAAGAAGAAGGACAAGAACGGTGAGAAGAAGCGCAAGCGTGGGTCGGAGAAGAGACGGTCGCTTCCCCCCACTCCGCGCACACCCGCCTCTCCCGGGCCTTCGCCGCCGTTCTCGACTGCCCGATGTCCTTCTCCGGGATCCTCCATCTGGGGAGGACGGTCGTCTTCCGGGTCACCTGAGAAAGGACGCAGGGCTGGGGCTCCAGCTCGCCCACCTCAGGTGCTCTCCTCTCCTCCTCGGGGCAGAAATTCCTCGCCGAGGCAGGCCTCCGTCTCTCCACGGCCCAGAACGCCGACGGACGAGGCGGTCGTCACCGTTCCGACGACCGTTTCGCCGACACCGACGCCGGCCACCGTTTCGGCTCCCACCGTTTCGTGGGCCACCATCCCGCCGGCCACCGGAGCTCCACCGCCAGCGGACTCGGACGCGTCTCAGATGGCCCTCGTCCGAGAGATGTTCCAGGTCATGGCGTCGTTTGCGACCAGGTTCCAGACCTCCACGCCTGCGGCCTCTGCGGCTCCGGTTCCGACCACCGCAAGCCCCGGGCATCCCGGCTCTGCCGCGGCCCCACCGACCTCCCGTGGGTCGAGTGCCCGCTCCGCCGGCCCACCCAACCCGTCATGGTGTGGTCCGGACGTTGATGCGGTGGACGCCCATCCCGCCGGCCCGCCCAGGCCGTACTGGCGCGGTCCGGACGTGGACGAAAGACTGCCTCCCTCGTCCTCCGATGAGTCCAGCTCGTCGTCGGAGGAGGACGAGGGAGACGTCGACGCCGAGCGCACGCCGGAACAGGCCATCGGCTCAGTGGACCCACCGCGTGGTGAGGACCAGCGCTCACTGACCGCCATGCTCACGAGGCTCGGCACCGCCCTCAACCTGAAGGTCGACCAACCGCCGTTGGAGGGTGAGGATCAGATGACCGCGAAGCTCGACAGGCGTGCTGTGCGGCCGGTCCACATAACCATGCTCCCCTCCATGATGACCACGGCGAGGGCGACGTGGAAGAAACCTTTGGCGGCACACTCCGTTTCGTCCAGGCTCGACAGCATGTACCGGGTCCTGGACGAGAACGTCGAGTTCTTGCAGGCGCACCCCCTGCCGAATTCCCTGGTGGTCAAGGCCTTCCAGCATAGGACGGCCACCAGCGGATTCCCGGTTCCGTCGACGCCGGAGGGAAAGAAACTGGACGCGGTGGGGCGTAAGTTTTACGCCACCGGCTCCCTATTCTTTCGGGCCGCAAACTATTCGGCCGCCATGGGCCTGTACCAATCTCACCTCTGGGAGCAGGTGAAGGTTGAGACGGCTAAACTGCCCGCCGATGCCCAGAAGAGGATTGACGCGCTGGCCACCGAGGGGGACTTCGTCGCCGAACAGCTGATGCGCACTGCCCGGCATATCAACGATTATGCGGCAAAAGACATGGCCTCCGCAATCTACCTCCGTCGCCATGCTTGGCTCAGGGACACCTCCCTCGATGACGCTATGAAAAAGCTCATCGAGGAGTTTCCCTTCGACGGGCAGGGCCTCTTCGGTCAGGACACCGATAAGGTCCTGAATGAGATGCGCCAGACCAGTTCCACGGCGAAGTTCCTGGGGCTCACCACGCCGGCAACTTCCACCAGGCCGAGGTTCCAGCCCTTCACACGGCGGTTCCAGGGCAATCCACAGCAGCAGGGACCGACGGAGCAGCCTAGATCCAGCTCCTATAAACAGCGGCGACAACACAAACCCCGCTACCGGCCCTATGGACAGGACAAGCGTTCGACCGCGAGGCCCAAGCCCCGCGTTTGAAGCTGCGACGGCCGAGTCTCTCTCGCTCCACATCCCGTACCTCCCCCTCCGGAACTTCCTCCAGGCATGGTCGGGCATCACGGACGACCAGTGGGTCTTAAAGATCTTGTCCTCTGGCTACGCCATCGAGTTCGTGCGGGTGCCTCGAGTAGGAAAACATCGTCTCACCACCTCGTCCCCCCATTTGGAGGAAGAAATAGCAACCCTTCTCTCCAAGGGAGCCATCGAGCGGGTAGCACCGTCCGACTGGGACAACGGCTTCTACTCGAGGTACTTCGTGGTCCAGAAGAAGGACGGAGGCCTTCGCCCTATCCTGGACCTACGCCGCCTGAACAAATGCATCCACACCAGGAAGTTCCGGATGGTGACCCTACAGACCGTCCTCCCCCTCATCAACAAAGGGGACTGGTTCACAGTCATAGACCTCAAGGATGCCTACTTCCACGTCTCCATCCTCGAGGAACACAGACGTTTTCTCCGCTTCCGTATCGACCATTCCGTGTACCAGTACCGATGCCTACCGTTCGGTCTGGCCACGGCACCGCGGGTCTTCACCAAATGCATGGCTCCGGTGGCTGCATTCCTCCGCCAACGGGGCATCAGGGTCTTCCCGTACATCGACGATTGGTTGATCGTCTCCCCCACCAAACCGTCGGCCGTTCGGGACACACAATACACGGTTCACCTCATGGAGAGTCTCGGCCTCAGGATCAACTTCACCAAGTCGAAGTTGACGCCTTCCCAGCGCGTCGAGTACATTGGAGCGGTACTCGACTCGCTTACTACGAGAGCCTACGCCCCCCAGAAACGCTTACGGGACATTGCGCAGGGGGTGAGCGAACTGCGCACGAAACCGTGCATCCGGGCGAAGAAGGCTCAGAGACTTCTAGGCCTGATGGCCTCAACGACGGCAGTGATCCCCCATGCCAAGTTGAAATTCAGGTCCCTGCAATCGTGGCTCCTTCACGAGTTCGACGCACTTCGGGAGAGCCAATCCAAACGGTTGACCCCATCTCCAGAACTGAGGGACCAACTGCTGTGGTGGTCTACACCACTCAACGTGGCCACGGGGAAGAGTTTCTACCCCCCGCAACCCTCGTTGCAGATACTGACCGACGCGAGCAACCTCGGCTGGGGCGCTGCTTGCGGGACTCTCACGGTCAACGACACCTGGACACCGCACGAAACGGTGTACCACATAAATTACTTGGAGCTGCTGGCCATTTGGAAGGCCCTGCGTTCCTTCGAGACTCTGCTCACCGGCAAGGCGGTTCAAGTGGCCTCGGACAATACCACGGCGGTGGCGTACCTCAACAAGCAGGGAGGAACACGGTCCACCACCCTCCTGTACCTGGCAGTGCAGTTGTGGGAATGGTGTCTGGAGAGGCACATTTTCCCAATTGGAGTGCACATCCAGGGCACGCTAAATGTCTTGGCAGATCACCTGAGCCGTCTCACCTCCACGACCCACGAATGGGAGCTGGACGACGGAGTGTTCCAGTCCCTGTGCGAGGTCTGGGGGACGCCGAGCATCGACCTCTTTGCATCGGAGTCCAACAGGAAACTCAGCAGGTACTGCTCCAGAGCAGGCATCGGACTGAACTCCGAGGGCGATGCCTTCATGAAACGGTGGGATCAGGACTATCTCTATGCCTTTCCTCCGTTTCCTCTGGTCCAGAAGGTACTCACCAGGATGCACCAACACAGAGCCAATGCAATTCTGGTGGCACCGGCGTGGCCGCGCCAACCCTGGTTTCCGCTACTGTTGCGCATGTCGTCGCAGTATCGCACACTGCCGGAATCACCGACACTCCTCCAAATGGAGCAGGGCCAGCTGCACCATTCGGACCTGCCCAGCCTCCACCTCACCGCGTGGAGGATAACCCCAGACTGGCCAGGATCCTTGAACTAGCGCGGCGCCCTTCCACAAGGAAGTCTTACGCTTCCAAATACAGGCGTTTTTGTGCTTTCCTGGCCGCCCGGCAAACACCCCCCACGCAGGTGGGACTGCAGGACATTTTAACCTACCTCCTCCAGCTGGCGGAGTCTGGCCTCAGCATCACCTCCATCCGAGTGCATCTCGCAGCAGTGGTAGCGCACTCTCCTGCTGGCTCGCCCGCTTCCGGGGCCTTCCGCGACCAAACGGTAAAGCGCTTCCTCAAGGGACTAAAGAACGCTTTTCCGCCGGCCCGGACACCGACGGCTCAATGGTCACTGTCCACCGTTCTTAACGCGCTCACCAGGACCCCCTTCGAGCCCATGGCTACCGCCGATGTTCGTCTCCTCACATGGAAGACAGCATTCCTGGTGGCCATCACGTCTGCACGACGAGCTGGTGAGCTGGTTGCCCTGCGAGCAGACGCACCTTTTCTCCAGTTCTTCAACGACCGCGTCGTCCTCCAAGCGGACATCACCTTCCTACCCAAGGTGGTCTCCAAGTTTCACATGGCACAAACTATCTCCTTGCCAACCTTCTTCCAGAACCCCACTAACGCCCAAGAAAGGACTTGGCACACGCTGGATGTGAAACGAGCTTTATTGTTTTACACCAGCAGGACTAGAGAGTTCAGGAAGTCGCAACGCCTCTTTGTGGCTTATGGGGGAAAGTCCAAGGGTGAACCCATCTCTGCTCAAAGGTTCTCCAAATGGATCACCTCTACCATCTACCTGGCCTATGAGTCAGCTTCACTGCCACCTCCACCGCATGTCAGGGCGCATTCCACCAGGGCGGTTGCCACATCCACTGCCTTTCTGGAGGGCACACCGCTTGAGGACATATGTAAGGCTGCCACCTGGTCCAGACCTTCCACATTTGTCCAGCACTACAGGGTGGACACCAGAGCCACTGCGGACGCCAGGCTTGGCCGTGTCGTCCTCACCAGAGGGCTCCGGACTCAACGCCCCTGACGGGTCCACCTACGGGTTCTTCAGCTCATCGTGGGATCATCTCATCCGACTGCCCACCGACCAAGTAAGTGTGAGCTTGCTAATCTCCCATGAGTGTGGATTCACAAACTATACGAAGGAGAAAGTTCGGTTTCACTTACCAGTGATAACTTTCGTTCTTCGAGTATATAGTTTGTGAATACACACTACCCACCCTGCCTCCCCTCTTGAGCTGCACGGATGAGATCAGTTGGTTTATCCTGTGCTTGGCTTAAGTATGGAACTGAGGTAAAATGGCGCGCGGGCGCCTCAGGGTGGGCGGTACGGTGGGCGGTCTTACCGCCAAAACTTTGGACCAATAGCTTTTCAAGCCTCCGATCGGCCGTTCTGCGCAGGCGCATAACCCATGAGTGTGTATTCACAAACTATATACTCGAAGAACGAAAGTTATCACTGGTAAGTGAAACCGAACTTTCTCAACCTTTTAAAGCCGGGGGCCCGGTCACTCTTCCTCAGACAACTTTGGGGATCGGATGGCCACTTTGCCCTTCCTCCACCACATGGCACTTACTGGTGTGGTGGAGGCGGTCAGGGGCCACATAAAATGGTGCCATGGGCCGCCTCTGGTCGCAGGTTTAGAATCCCTGAACAAATGTCTTCCAAACTACCTAGGATCTGGCATCTAAGTTCATACCTGTCAAGTTTTGGATTTGGAAATAAGGGAAATTTCCCGGCAAATAAGGGATACTTGACAGCTATGCTTATCCTGTGCTGCCCTCCAATGTCGGCAATAGGGCATTGCAATCTTTTTAATAAGGGATGATGGTGGGAAAGAGGGTAAAATAAGGGTTTCCCCCGGCCAATAAGGGATACTTGACAGCAGAGTCTAAGTTTAAACTATGACATCATATTGGAAGATATTTGTACAGTAAGTGGTTTACCATAGTTTCCCAATTATTAAGCATGTATCCCAACTATCTGATGTATGCTTAACAAACTTTTTTGCTCTTTCGGTAAAGGAAAGAGCAAACTGCATGAAGCTTGTTCACCCGTTGCTTTTTTTAAAACTGAGATACAATTGTCTGAATTCAGCCTATACTACAGTAGTGAACAGTTTGTCCTCATGGTGTAGGAGGGGGATTTTCTTGATATTAAATGGTTTGTCTGTGTTCATGTGCAATAAACAGGGATAGCCGTGCCATGGTATAGCTGTTGCTCTACTCAGCAGTTTGAGTGTGATTAGAGGTGATAGGTCTGAACCATGGAGTTACAAGCCACCAGAGCATTTTCTAGAGCAAGACTTTTTACAATTGGAAAATCCTTTCATTTCTATGAGGCTGTTGCAGACAGGATTTCCTTGTGGAATTTACCATTTGCCTGCATATAGACGCACCCCCCCCCCAACTTAAAATACACCCGGAAAAACTGAGTGTGTCTTATACTCCGATTCATCTTATACACCAGCAAATATACTATATTGGTGAACAGAGGGACAAAGGAGCACGTTGAATATTTCATCTCAAGAATCAAGAGCTCTTTAGCTTTTGAAAGCAGCAAATGGCTGGCTGAGCTTCTATGGCGTCCCAATGTGGTTCTTGCCTTACTTTTGCCATTTATCAACCCATGGAACATTTTGCCCTCTTTTGAATAAGATGCTTTTCACTCTAGTACAGGCATGCCCAAACTACGGCCCATGGGCTGGATATGGCCCCCGAAGGCATTCCATCAGGCCCGCAATGCCCTTGCCAAATCAGGAAGTAAATTGTGTTCTTTGTATGTTGTAATGCCGCTCTGAATGGCGCTCGTGTCAGGAGAGTGGGGTATAAATAAACCTATTATTAAACACAGATTCTTCTGCGCATGCGCAGAAGCGGTCATTTTACTTCCTGTTTTGGCGCAGATGCTTCTGTGAAGTAAAATGGCCGCTTTCAAGCATGTGCCGAAAGCGTCCATGCCAAACCACGAAGTAAAATGGCCGCTTTCGCACATACGCAGATGCGTCCGCACAAAACCAGGAAGTAAAATGGTTGCTTTCTCACATGCACAGAAGCGTCCGCACCAAACCAGGAAGTAAAATGGTCGTGCATGCGCAAACACACCCTGTTCCGGGGCATGGTCTGGTCCGCTCAGCTGTTCCAGGAGTGTGGTCAGGCCCCTGGCCCAAAAAGTTTGGGCACCCCTGCTCTAGTACAATTCTGTAGTTATTCAATATATTTTAAAAAAAGAATAAATGACGCAGATGAACAAAAGATATGCCATTTTATTCAGTTTTAAATCAAGTCACACACCTCTTCTTGTGGAATC